>JARDYH010000001.1:52627500-53877500 GCA_029215795.1 Anniella stebbinsi
AATAATAATAATAACAACAATAATAATAATAATAATAATAATTACTAGGGAACATTGGTGGGTGGGTGCTGTTGCACTCATGTCATGGTTGTGAGTTTCCCACAGGCAGCTGTTTGGCCACTGTGTGAACAGAATGCTGGAATAGCTGGACCCTTGGTCTGTTCCAGGATGGTTCTTCTTATCTTCTTATGTCCTTAATTTACTTAATCTACTGAAATACTTTCACATCTTTTCCCAGTTGCTTAGTTCTTTAAAAAAAATAAAAAAAACAAGAAGTGTAGTACAAATTTGATCACCATGTTTTTTTTATCATTCATTTCACAATTTTTGTATCAATCAGAGCCTGCAGATGCATCCAAATTCATAGTTACATGATCAAGGGGGAACCTCTACTTCGGAGGTGAGCAAAATGCCGCTTATGGGCTGCATGTGGCTGCCACCATGGCCACATTTGCAGCACCCACTGTCCTTTGTTGCTGCTGCAATGGTGGCACCAAAAAGCAGCAATTTTGCTTCAAAACAAGACTTGCAAGGACAGTGCACCGCTTTCCATTTCAGTGGAGAGAACAGATCTGGACAAGAATAGAAAGCACACACAGATCTGATTGCCATCCATTGGAATTAACGGGGTGGGGGCTGTGTACTAAATCTTCTATGCCTGTAGGACACTTTGGAATCCTACCGGATTTTAATATTTCCCCTTGCCAAATAACTCCTATTAGCTAAGAAGCATAATGCCACAATGACAAATTCAGGGTACATCTCACCTTCATAACAAATAAAGATTTAAGACATATCAATAAATCATAAAAGTTGGCTCAGAGAGAAGACCAAAAACCTCTTCTTGACTCCTGGGGTTGGTGGGCTACATCTTTAAATCTCCAACTTAATGGAAAGATAAAAAAACATGATAAGATTAAATTATATCCATATCAAGAAAGAAAATGATAGACTTTATGAAAGTGTTGCTTTCTTAAATCTTGTTTCCTCTGTCAGTGTAATAAATCCCTGTTGCATTAACCAGTAAAAAAAAAAGAAGATGAAGACAATTCAGAATCCAAATAATAGATTAGCTGTCTTAAATCATGGTACCAATTATTTCCATACAATGAAGGTCATATTTGTGTGAATAAAATTAGCATTCAAAAGCAGACATCTTAGAAGAACTGTGAAGATCCACACCAGGGTTGTTAAATTTGGAAGTCATATCATGCCCTGTAGACTTACCCAATTCACTCCCAGGTTTTAAGGTTCTACTTTCTACTTTTTCCATAGGTATGGTTTCCAAACTTAGCAAGTTTCGGCCTGTTTTTCCATTCAGAAAGACACTAAAAAAAACACTATATACTTGGGATGTGTATCGTATCGTTAAAATGTATGATAACAATAAGAGAGGGTCGTTATCGTGCATGTGTTTAACGATGACAATACGACAGAAAAACCTACGATAATCATCGAAGATGATAATTTTCAGGCGATTTTATCGTGTTATCGGACTGCCATATAAATATACCTATAACTTCTGCATTTTAAAAGTTAGAGGCTTGAAACTTGGTCACAGTACTTATGGGGTATGCCTAAGTATGTGTATAAAATTTGAGATCGAACCCTCCAACTCTCGATTTTATATGATTTTCCGTTCTGACAGGTCAGAATGACAGCTCGTCACATGCGTTCATTCTGATCTGTCAGAACTGAAATGATCTTTAATAAATTCATATAAAATTGAGGGTTAGAGGGATCGATCTCAAATTTGGCATATATGTGTAGCACATATTGCTACACATATGTGCCAAATTTGAGATCAATCCCTCCAACCCTCAATTTTATATGAATTTATTAAAGATCATTTCCGTTCTGACAGATCGTTCTAACCCTGTCAGAACGGAAACGATCTTTTAAAAAATCATATAAAATTGAGGGTTGGAGGGATCGATCTCAAATTTCATACACATACTTAGGCATACCCCATAAGCATTGTGACCAAGTTTCAAGGCTGTAACTTTTAAAATACAGAAGTTATAGGCATTATTTCTTTAAAAATAGGGCTGCAAAAAATATCATTTTTTCTCGATAATTATCGTGTAGATGATATGGTTCACCTACGATATGAATGAAGACAATAATTTTTTTGGTCCGAACTGACGATAACGATAAACAACGATGATATTTTTTGGTGTGCACACCCTACTATATACGTTAAGAACCCATTTCCCCCCCAAATGCACTAGATAGATAGATAATTTTCATTTTGTGAAATTGCACAATTCTGCACATCTTTTAATACTTTTAAAGGAAATGGGAGTAGTGTTTTCAAATTCTTGTTTAAAATGTCCACTTTTACAAAGAAGAAGAAAACGGTGTTAATTTTTGTGCATGCAAAATCTATGATCGAATACAGAATTCCTGCCTCAATTGAAATGGAGTGAAACCCAGAGGATATTGGAACAATAAAACAATAACTGGGCAGAATTGAATTAATCCACCCTAGTTTTGATTTTGGTTTGATAGCTGGCTTATTGACATGATTGCTCCTGGGGTTTTATGAAGACAGCAAAGCGTGTGTGTGTAAGTGTGTGTAGACATTTGGCTATCATATTCATTCTATAAATCTGAACCTTTTTGAGCTTTCGCCTCTTCACATTCATTCTACCTTTTTCCCTCCCTCCACCCCATCTGTTCCATAGCACAGCATTCAGTGTGCCCTCCGGCAGCCTGCTGCTGCAGGTAAAGACTTGTGGATTGGGGCCCTAATCCAACATTGGCTTTAGAAAGGTGAATAGAGGAGACATCCCTTATCCCTCCCACAATCATATATAATGAACCCTGATCAGAACCATGCAGAGGCTCTTCCCAAATCGGGTTATGGTGGATTGGAAAATGGGAGAGCTAGCACACCTGAGGAACTGCTGGGTGTGGTGCATTGCCAAGGGGGTGATGAACTTTTCTATGTACTTTGGGGCATTTCTTGGGAGAGGGGGTGGGAATCACATCCCAAAATTAGGGTAAGGGATGAGAATTTCAGATAAATTTCTCAGTGTGCAGGGCTTCAGGGTTTACCTTTCTGCAATGAAGAGGCCAGTGTGTGTGTGTGTGTGTGTGCATGCACATGTTCTCATTCTTATTATTATTCCTTGTATTTTTATCCCATCTTTTTTCCTCCAAGGAACCCAAGGTGGTGTACCTAATCCTCCTCCTCTCCATTTTATCCTCACAACAACAACCCTGTGAGGTAGGTTGGGCTGAGAGTCTGTGACTGGCCCAAAGTCACCCAGTGAGCTTCCATGGCCATGTGGGGACAAGAATCCAGACCTCCCCACTCCTAGTCCAACACTCTAACCATTACACCACATTGGCTCTCTTATTTCTCAACTTATGTCCCTTTCTCCTGTGGTTTCCAGCCTCCCCGGCTGCTTGTGCTTTTTGGAAAGCCCCTTAAAAGGACTTAACCAGGACGTCTTCCCTTGAGGCTTTCCAGTACTGCTGCCTACCAAGTGTAAACAGTGGTACTGCTGAATGGGGGGGGGGTTGTTGGTGTTTGTTTTGTAGTTGTTAATAGGACTTAACAACAGCAGCAGCAGAAACTACCTCACTCAATTTTCAGGTACTCAGCATGCACCAGCATTAGGAAGTCCCAAGGGGGATGTTTAGAAAGCACAAACAGCCGGGGGGGCTGCAAACACACACACATCAGCCACCTTGTTGTAGTCCATTGGTGTTGAAACTCTTTTAACATGAGGGTCAAGTTTCATTTGTGCAAAGCTGTCGGGATGCTGCCCTCCATCACTGTGTGCAGCTAAAGGAAAAAAGGGGCAGAGCAGAAGCACCAAATATCCCGGCATACTTTAGCTGAAAGCTCTTACTGCCAGTAATGAAGCCTTTTGAAAAACTACACAAAAGCAATGAATCCACCCGACATTAGGGGTGGGCGAACTCACCTAGGTCTGACCCATCAGATGCTCACACCGCCACTGAGTGCTTGGCAGCCATCCGTCCTCGCTGCCTAAATTGTGCAATTCCCTGTTGCATCAGTGGTGTCTGTAAAGGCCCCACTGATGCAAAGGTAGAGGCGCAAACACTCTATTTGCGCCTTTATCCTTTCGTAAATGGCCACCATTGACTCAGCAGGGGGAAGTGCGCAATTTTTGGAGCCTCCATTGTGCACACAATGGAGGATCCAGAAATTGTGTAATTCCCTGTCCCTGCTGCGTCAATGGCAGCTGCCATTGATGCAGCAGGGGGAAGTGTGCAATTTTAGCAGCGAGAGCAGATTGTTGCCAAGCACTCATAGAGGTCTCAAGAGCACTCAAGGTGTGTCCATGTTCATGCTGTGTGCGCCCGATGAGTCTGGGGATGGCTGAGGGGGAGTCCATCAGACACCCGGACTCAGTTAGGCACTCACACCATCCCTACCAACAATCAGTGGTCAGGGTAAAGGAAGTTGGACTCTCTGTTGAAATCCAAAGGGCCAGATTTGAACCCCTGGGCCCTGAGGTTCTACACTTCTTTTGTAATGAATCACAATGGGCCTGTTCAGACAACACACTAAGTCATGGTTAAGCCACTAACCCTTTTGCAGCAAATGCTTAGTGAGCATGTTTAAACTGTAGTTATGTAGCCATCATAGTTAGGAATGGTTCACATGACACACTAAGCCATGTTTCATTCAAAATGCTTAACCACCGTGGCTTAGTGTGTCATCTGAACAGGGTCAATGTTTCTAATTGAATTATCTAGTTTTAGTTAATTTAGTATTAAGGTTTGTGTACCGCCTTATTCGATAAAAAGCCATCAACTATTTAAAACAATAAAACTGAAACACAATAAAAAACAAAGTTAAAAAGAGTAAAACAGAAACATAATTTAAAAGGCTCACCGATTAATCCACCAAATGCTGCAGCCATTTTAAAAAAAGGCTAATTTAAAATTCAGTCTACACAGAAAAGTTGTAAGACATTATCATTATTTCATGAAGCAGCTGCTTAGTCGTCGGCTATTTACATTTCATATTTGCTCTAGATAATAAAAAATTTCCAGAAAGGGCAAAATAGTATGTTAGTAATGATTAAATAAAAAATTGAAACTCTACTTTAGCTGAAGATTCAAGAACTATAATTGGACAATGATCTAATTTCCTTACCTGCTTGAAAAGAGAAATTGCTAATATCTTATTAAGGCCCGATTTTCTTTACATTCAAAATATTTTCTTTTGCTCAAGTCAGCTCATTAATTGCTCCAAGCTACATTTAAATTACGATCTATTTCACATTTCTAATGTCAATGTCTTTAATGTGCCAGCTAATCTTCTACTTTAGGATGGGGGAAATTAGGGACAAAATCTACTAGTCACAGGGCTGATTGATACTACTAAGGCTGGGCCAAAATACCTTCTCCAATTTAGTGGCCCCATACAATGGTGGTGGAATGGGGGAAGAGATCAGGGGACATTACTGATTCCAATCACCATTCCAATTCTCTATTTCTGTCCCATATATACACATATACATTCACCAGAACAAGAAAAAAACCATAGTCCCATTTCTGGGACAGGACCCCAGCTGGACCTAATTTACCTGTGCCTAACAGTAATATAAACATAACAAGCCTGGGCAAATATATTTCTTCGGCCTAAGGTCTGGAGGCAGGAAATTCAGAAGGTAGAAGTTGCTAGCTGACTATCCATGTTGTTCCTCCCCCATCCCCGAATTTCTCCAAGCCTACAGGCTTTGTACAACTTTGCAGTGTTTCTCCCTGGGCACAAAAATATGGTTTCATGATAGGAGAAGCCAAAGAAGAAAACAGTAATGGTATTTGAAAGTGACCCCATCCCTGTAATTCATTTATTATTTCTTTTATTTATGATGTCTATGTGCTGCCCTAGAATAAGCGAGGGCAGCTCAGCGGGTGGGGAAAACTGAACAGAAAAGTAGTAGCCAAATTAGTGTCTGAGATTAAGCTCACCAGATCAAATCCAGGTCAGGGCTCATGTAACTTTAACAGTTGTAGAGAAAAGAGAATTTCAGCCAGTGTCATTTGTATGCAATTAGTTCCTGGTGAAATTCCCTCTTCATCACAACAGTTAAAGTTGCAGGGGCCCTGCCTTCTTTTGTATATGGTCACTCTAGTATAGTGCCTGCAACTTTAACTGGTGTGATGAAGAGGGAATTTCACCAGGAACTAATTGCATACAAATGACACTGGCTGAAATTCCCGGTTCTCCACAACTGTTAAAGTTACATGAGCCCTGACCTGGATTTTATCTGGTCACCCTATCTGAGGTACACTTCAGACCGAAATTCATTTGAGAAAGAGGGAAGAGCCAAAAACCTTACAAAAAAAAGGAATAGGTTATAGTGACATAAAGCTCATGTTAACTGTTCCCATGTAAAATCTGAAATTTGGTGGCACGGCCACAATATTGATTAAGTTTATTTATTTTTATTTGTAATGTTTCTATACTACTGATTATAATATAATTCATTAAACAAAAAACCTACAGTTTACAAAAACAATGTTAAGGCTCTATAGATTCCAACCAAGCACCAAAAAGCAGGGAAATAGGGAGTTAAGGCTCACAAGCCTTAACGCCACATCCTCCCTAAGGAGGCAGAAAGTGCAAGTGAAATTCTCATTCTCCCAAAGCGGATAAACCATGAGGACAAGGTGGAAAATATGATATGCAGAGGTGACTGTGGGGTTGAGGAAAACTGATCACAAACAACGTAGGGCCATCTACTTCTCTGTTTTTGTTTAGAGCAGCCCTTCCCCAACCTGGTGCCCTCCAAAAGTGTTGGACTACAACTCCCATCATTGCAAGTCAGTATGTCCCATGGTCAGGAATGCTGGGACTTGTCATCTCAAAAATCTAGATATGCAATTTAATCTGCAGAGGTGACTGTGGTGTTGTGGGAAATGATGATGAACAACTTAGGACCAGCTACTTCTCATTTCTTAGAGCATCTCCTTATGTTGAGAGTTGCAACCCAACACATCTGACAGGCACCAGGTTGGGGAATGTTATTCAAGAACAAGGGAAGGCAGAATGTAGATCTTCAGATGTTTTGGAATTCAACTTGTAAAAGGCCCTATCAGCATGGGCAGTTATCAGGAATGCTGCGAGTTGATGTCCAAATCATCAGGATAGATCTATTCTGTGCCCACATCTGTACTAAAGTATGATGTTTTCCAGCATTAAGATATGTGATCAATCAAGGAACTACAAAAGAGCTGCATCACTTTAAATAAACTGTCAAAACCAAATGAAACAACAATGAATGAATCTTGAACACCTAATCCAGATAGCCCTTCAGACATCAACATTAGTTTTCAACACATGGCATAGGATGTCTGTTTCTTGAATATCAGATAAAGAATTTCTCTTACTTGTTCAGCAGTGTGAGATCAAAGACAGAGCTACCACCTAATACTTTCATGCGTAAGTATTATTTTAAAATTAAGTATGAATTGATTTTTGTCTTCCCCATAACACATAACATGGGAGTTACAGTGCAACACATCTGGGGAGCACCAGGCTGGAGAAGGTTGACTCCTATACATTGTCTTCTCAGAAGCCAGTGCCACTGAATTCACTAGAGCTTTCTCCCAAGAGGTATAGGATTGCAAACTAATCTCATCTGAAAGGTGTTCAAGACAGCCAAACTAAACCTCTTTTGCTCCGCTGTTGCTTTGATGAGATGATGTATTGTGCAGGGATTGTGGGGAGTGAACAGTATATTTTTTATAAATACATTTTAAGAAAAAAAACATTGGTTCTTTGAAAGGCAGGATATTGACCAAAAGTTGGAAGTGCCTGGCACATGCTCTGGTTCTAGATCTGTAATGAATAGTGCCCCTTTTGTTATCAAGAGTGCTGCTATATGCGAGATGTGTCAGAGAGAAAAGTATTGGGTAGATCCTGTATTTGGTAAGGGTATGGAACAGCATTCCCCATCCTGCTGCCCTCCAGGTGTTTGAGATGACAAGTCCCAGCATTCCTGACCATGGGACATACTGACTTGCAATGATGGGAGTTGTAGTCCAACACTTTTGGAGGGCACCAGGTTGGGGAAGGGATGCTCTAAACAAAAAAAGAGAAGTAGGTGGCCCTAAGTTGTTCGTGATCAGTTTTCCACAACCCCACCGTCACCTCTGCATATCATATTCTCCACCCTGTCCTCATGGTTTATCTGCTTTGGGAGAATGAGAATTTCACTTGCACTTTCTGCCTCCTTAGGGAGGATGTGGCGTTAAGGCTTGTGAGCCTTAACTCCCAATTTCCCTGCTTTTTGGGGCTTGGTTGGAATCTATAGAGCCTTAACATTGTTTTTGTAAACTGTAGGTTTTTTGTTTAATGAATTTCATGGCTTTGTGTAACGGATGACTGGATATTATACAGTTGACAACCAAGCCGGCATCAGCCAGAATGTTATACCATCTTGACATCCAATACAAAATCAAAGCTAGTGTTATGTGTTGAACTTACTTTTAACATTAATAAATCAACCAAAATGCTTGCATCTCCCTCATTTTTAAAGATAAAGTGATGAAACCTGGCATCATGGTAGCTCTTAAGTAGGGATATAGCTATGCCAAGTATGAAGCAGATCCGTTCATGCCTTGATTTTTAGGAATTTTTTAAAGTTCAAACAGAAATCTCTTTGGGGTCCAGGTCCTTGAGCAGCACAAGTTTTAAAAATGAAATTAAAGATAAAGAGATGAAACTTGGCACCATGGTCGCTCTGAAGTTGGGATTTAGCCATGCCAAGTTGGAAGCAGATCCGTTCATCCCTTGATTTTTAGAAATGTTTAAAACTTCAATTTATTTTTTTTAATTAACTAAAATGCTTACAATTCCATCATTTTTAAAGATAAAGGGATGAAACTTGACAGCATGGTAGCTCTTAAGTAGGGATTGAGCCATGCCAAGTTCGAAGTAGATCTGTTTATGCCTTGAGTTTTAGGAATTTTTAAAACTTCAAACCCAATACTCCTCTTTGGGGTCTAGGGCCTTGAGCAGTACATTAAAAAAAAAAAGAAAGTAAAGATGAAGAGATGAAACTTGGCACCATGGTACCTCTTAAATAAGGCTTTAGCCATGCCAAGTTGAAAGCAGATTGGTTCATGCCTTCAATTTTAGAAAAAAAAATTGAAGTCAAACTTTTAAAAAAAATATCCTAAAAATCAAGGCACGAACCGATCTGCTTCCAACTTGGCATGGCTCAATTCTAGGGTGACTGCTAGGGCGTGGCCTAGTGGCTAAAGTGTTGGACTGGGAGCTGGGAGATCTGGGTTCTACTCCCCACTTAGCCATGAAAACCCATTGGATGACTTTGGGCCAGTTGCAGACTCTCAGCCCAACCCATCTCACAGGGTTGCTATTGTGAAGATAAAATGGAGAGGAGGAGGATTATGTATGCCGCCTTGGGTTTCTTGGTGGAAAAAAGGTGGGATATAAATGCAATAATAAATAATAAAAAACTGTCAGGATTTCCCCAGATTTCTCCTGGTTTTTGTTCTATCCTCAGTGTCAGGGGGGATTTTATGCAATAGTCTATAATGACCTGGAATTACACACTTTCCCTTTTAAGGCCACCATTAGCGTGGCAGGGGAGAATGACATGCTTTCTGGAAGTGTGTCATTCTCTCCCACTGCTCCAATCAAGGCCTTAAAAGGGAAAAACGTGTCATTCCCAGGCATTATAGAAAAGGGCCTGATTGGAGTGGTGGGGTGGGGTGAGAATGACATGCTTTCCCCTCCTCCGCTCCAATTGGGGACTTTAAGGTGGCCCCAGAAAGCCATTTTCCTGCCCCCCCCATTAGGTGTCCTCTTTTTTGGTTTCCCAAATATGGTCACCCTACTCAGTTCTTGCACAGGCTGCATTTCCATCCCTAGATATTTACTCAAAAGTAAGATCCATTGAATTTCCTTGGTTCTTGAAAAGCAACACACTTGCTTTTAGATTTGCCAGTCTCAGCATTCAATGTGTGCTATGAATGCCTGCTCTGTCTGTCCCTATAGTTTCCTGCAAGGTCCAGCCAGGGGAAGCCAGTAAATTAAACCCAGGGGTGGAGGGAGGGATTCCCTCAAGTTCATCTGACAGCAGGTGCTATAGAACATGGACCTTCCAGGAGTGTTGAGGGTGGATTTCTGGCAGACCCAGCCAGGCAACTTTATGTCTTGTTAGTCCCTCCATTTGGTAGCCCGCAGAGTACCTGCCTCATAAGGCAAATGGCCACATGAGAACTGTTATTATGGCCTGCTACTTTGTTTGTCTTTAGTAATCTGTGGTCCAGATCTCTTCAGAAGGGGTAATAGTGTTTTGTGGTTGGGGTCACTCTAAATTATCTCTAGGGGTCCCTTACTCAGTGCCTCTGATAGCAAAGAGATTGAGGATTTTCCCCAACTCTGTTACTCTTGAAGTTACTAGGCCTGTTGAAAACAGATTTTATAACATAAGCATGAAAACAGTGAATACCCCTTTTAAGTTGTTAAACCAATGAAAACATGCCACACAAGAAGTCTTAAGACATGAATGGTTTATAAAGAAAAGTAAATGCAAAAGAACATCACATGCAGAAGTGAAATCTGAAACATTACTACTACTACTAGTAGTAGTAGTAGTATCCTGCCTTTTGCCCAATGCTGGGCCTCAGGGCAGCCTTACAAAACTAAAACATATACAGCTAAAACCTATAGCAATATACTATATACCATATGAAAAGGAGGACAGGGCTCCTGTAACTTTAACAGTTGTAGAGAAAAGGGGATTTCAGCCAGTGTTATTTGTATGCAATTAGTTCCTGGTGAAATTCCCTCTTCATCACACCAGTTAAAGTTGCAGGGGCCCTGACTTCTTTTGTATATGGTCACTCTATTATAGTGCCTGCAACTTTAACTGTTGTGATGAAGAGGGAATTTCAACAGGGACTAATTGCTAGGGTGACCAGATTTTGGAACCCAAAATCCTTGTCCCCCCCCCGCCACCCAAAACAACCCCCCCACCAAGCCACCCACCCCCAAAAAACATCAGTCCGGACCTACCGGGTTCTCTTCCTCTGCTGCCCCTGCCGGTTCCTCCGCTGCCGCCCCCAGGTCCCCCGCCACCGCCAGGTCTTCCTCCTCTGCCGCCGGGTCCACCGCCGCCGGATCCTCCACCGCCAGGTCCTCCGACACCGCCATGTCCTTCACCGCCGCCGCTGGGCTCGTAAGGCCAGAGGCCACGCGGAAGAGGCGGGAGAGGGCCGATTACGTCACTTCCAGATCCAGCCCTCTCCTGCCTCTTCCGCGCGGCCTCTGGCCTTACGAGCCCAGCGGCGGCAGTGAAGGACATGGCGGTGGACCCGGCGGCGGCGGACCCGGCGGCGGCGGACCCGGCGGCGGCGGACCCGGCGGTGGCGGACCCGGCGGCGGTGGACCCGGCGGCGGCAGACCCGGCGGCAGTGTCAGAGAACCTGGCGGCGGTAGCGGCGGAGGAGCCCGGGAAACGGCCACCCCAGCAGGTAAGTGCCCCGCCTCGCTCGCGCCTCCCGCCTCCCGCCTCGCGCTCCTTACCTGCAGGGGCATCCACTTCCCTCTTGTGCTCGAATCTACTGAGAAACAGGCTTCACGGCCTGTCTCTCAGTAGCGCGCCGGGTTTGTCTGCATCCAAAAACACATCAAGGAGGGAGCCAGTGTAGACTGCAAGGATTAGAAAGAAAATCCATGTGTGTACACTATGCAAAATAAAAGACAGCTCAACTGTTTCTAAATCTTATTAGAAAAACAGGGTGACTAGGCCGAAACCAGCGTTGTAGGCCCAGAAGCACTTTGAACGGTTTCAACGCTGTACTTAAAACTTAACACCGGCCCAAACTAATTAAATGAAGTGTTTGAAGCTTTCAACTTATAGCAGTATGGACCAAACTCTTAGAAAAGAGGGAAGGAGCACTGTGTGTGTATGGGGTGGGGGTGGGGATAGAAAGAAAGGTATAGCCACCTATTCCCAGGAGAGATCTGATAATCAGGTTGTCATGGATCCAGAGGAACCACACCCTGCTTCACCAGGGAGCAAAAGATCAAACTGGCCTCATGAAGATTGCCCAAAATACTCTCAGAGCCAAAGAAATGCATGTTCCAAAAGAGAAAAGAGAAACTCTTCTCTTCACTCAAAAGGTCTGTGCTAGATGCAGCGGCCATTTCACTCACCCACCCCACATTCTAAGGCAGGAGGGAGGGGAAAGAGCGACGCTACTGAGCGTGTGTCAGTGTTGCGTTATGAGGGAAGATGGCCGCCTCATTGACTTGAATGAGAGGTTAAAATAGTCCTTAAAAGTCAACCGAAGGGAATTTTTAAAAAATAAAAAGCTTTCCATCAACTACAGTCAAGGAGGAAGAAGACCCCACCACTGGATTAGTTAATAAGGCTCTAGAAATTATGCAAATTGAGAGCACAAAAAGTCTCAACCCGGAAGTAAATTTTACAAAAGCAGGGAGAGAGGTTTGTATTCCTTTTCTACCTTAAACTGCTCTCCTTCCCTCAGTCTTTCACCAATCTTCTTGAAATTTTCAGGTAATGTAAAACAAACATTTCTTTCTGGCACCTGTAAATTTCAGAAAGGTTGATGAAACATTTTCGATTTTATGGCTGTTAGAATGACCCCCCCCCCCAATTATCATTTTAACATGGCGGAATGTGTTTTTTACTGATGGCCCTTAACAATGGAGGCACGGCTGTGCCTCCATTAATCTCTAAGCGGTTCACAACATTAGATTACAATATTAAAACACACTATTAAAACATACCCTAAAAACACAGTATCAAAACATTTCTAACAACAGTGAAAGAGCAGTGAAATGGGACAGTAAAATGGAGTGGCATAGTTAGTTTATTTAAGGCCTGGGTGAACAAGGCAGGATCTACACTACTGCTTTGAAACGGTTTGTAACAGTAGTGACAACTCTTGGGGCCCAGGGCACACTCCATGTACAGTTTTCAAACCACTTTCAAAGTGTCATATCCTGCTTGGTGTAGTCTGGCTCTAGCCCCCCTTGAGAAGGAGTTTCACAGCTTGAGAGCAGTCACCGAAAAGGCTCTTCTTGTGTTGCCACCAAACAGACCTCTGATGGTGGTGGTCTCAAAAGGAGGGCCTCTTCAGAAGACCTTAAGGACTAAGCAGGCTCATATGGGACAAGGCAGTCTTTCAGGTAGCCTAGTCCCAAACTGTATAGGGCTTTATAGGTCACAGGGCTTTATAGGTTTATTTTGCACTTTGTTTCTTTTAAAAAATGTACTTTTAATGCATTTTAATTCTGTTTTTATTCTATTTTATTTTGCCCCCCACTCCAAAATTTTGGATGGGGAGTGGACTATAAATATTGTAAATAAATAAAATAAATAACCAACACTTTGAATTCTGCCTGGAAACAAGCTGGTAGCCTGTGAAGCTGTTGTAACAAGGGAGTTGTGTGCTCCTTGTAATCATCCCAATCAACATTCTGGACCATCTGAAGTTTCTGAACATTTTTCAAAGGGATCCTCATGTAGAACAAGTTACATTGTAGGAGAAAAAACATGGAGAATATTTGTAGAATATTCTACAAAGTGTCCTTCCTTTTTTTAGGGGTGAGAAAAACAAAAATGTCTTCTGACAAATTTCAGCTGAATTCCATCTCTAAGTGGATACAGGAAGTGCTGATCAAATGGTCTTAGAATTCAGAACTTTTGGGGAGAAGTATCTAGGGTCCCCAAATCATCACTGCTTAGTCATACTGAAAACATTGGTTCCTAACAAAACAGCACGTAAGAGAGAGCAATAGCACTTTAAAATAAGAGCATCTTCAGCAGTTTTTTTCCAGGAGCTGTTGAATCCTGCTTGTATTTAGAGATATCAAATAGAAATATTACTCATCTGTGCGAAATATATAGCACTGTAAATAATTTATCGGTCTGTCTCTAGGGAGATAAGCTTTGCTAAAGACACAGAATTAATCATGGCACTCACAGTGTTTGCCTGATGGTTAAGAAATGAGAAACTGTAAAATTACAAAAAGCACATTCCTAGTTCTCCCGGAATGCTGTAAATGGAAATTCTGTGGCATCAAAATAAAAGATAGAGGCATAACAATGAATTTGTGATCTATTTTAAAAGTCACCAATACACAAATATATTTAAAATGTATCTAATACATAGTTCAGTATGTGCATTTGTACACACACACACAAACACACACACACACACACATTTGCCTGAGGATATAATCACAGCTCAGTTCTTTCAAAACCCAGTTAACAGCCATTGATCTGAAAAACAGTTTTTTGCCATTGGGCTTTTGGCTACAGTTTGAATGGAAGAGCCATCCTTCTGAACTGCAGTGATACTTTTGTAAATGGTATTGTGTAATTCATTCAATACCATCATTACTGGGTCCCTGAAATCTGGCCTCAGAATGTGCAAGAATTGTTACTGACATTGCCAGTATGCAATACTGCTCTGTATTCCCGTTTGATCTGTTCTACAAGTGGGTCCCACCTCTCATGCAACAGAAAGCTAGTGGTTCAGTAAGCAACCCCCAAAACAAGTGGAAACAAGGGACAATATCCAACTGTGTCATTCTGCTAGCGCAAATGAGGCTTGCTAGTGGAAACTAGGTTCTGAACTATGCTCAAGAGAGGAATCCAACTAAAGTTGTTTTTGCAATAGCCTGTGCATTATGCTTGTGAAACCTGTGGTGCAACCCATGGCACATAATTCTTGTGCAACCCATTAAGAACATAAGTGCCATGCTGGATCAGACCGAGGGTCCATCGACCAGAGACCAACAAAGCAGGACATGCTGAAACCCACGTGTGCAAATTGTTGCACATTCCACTTATGCAACCTGTTGCACATTCCACATAATGAACAACCACTTGGGCAATATAAAGATTCAGCAGAGCTCCGCTAGGGCTATTTGAGTTTGCAGAATGACAAAGTTGGATACTGGCCTTTTGTTTCAAGATCAGAATAGGTCAGCAGAGCTTCCTTAACTCCACTAACCTGCCTCGTTCCAGAAATGAACATTTCCACTCATTTCAGGTTGCTTTTACAAGTGTTACCTTACAGTAACGGTGGGTGTTGGATGCTGTCCATCACTTTCCTTAGCTTACTGCTACAAGAACCACTGATGTCAGCCATCATGTCAGCATAGGGAGGTTGTGGGCTCTCCTACACTAAAGACCTTCAAGATGCAGCTGGACAGCCATCGGTCAGGTATATTTTAAGGTGGATTCCTGCATTGAGCAGGGGGTTGCTTGATGGCTTTATAGGCCCCTTCCAACTCTACTATTCTATAATTCCATGATCATGCCTTAGTCCTCAGACATATGGGAGAATGACTCTGAGGCAAAGGGTGTCTGTATGACTGTGGGTTTAAAAGGTGCTTACCAAATGTCCTCTATGCCTAGCCCAAGGTGTGGGGGAGAAATGTGCCTTTTCCCCACCCCAAAGAAAAACCTTTGAAACTGTTTATCCTTAGGTTCAGGAGTTCAAACCTCTCATGTATAGAACTTGAGCCCTTAGATTCACCACCTCGCTAATCACCCAAGGCCTGCCTGTAAACTCTGAATAGAAGATGTGAAGAAAATAACTATTGAGACTGGCCTACTCTGCAAGAGGAGTCAGCTGGCGAGAAGCAGGGACCTTGGAGGTCAAGGGAGGGGGTGAGGGTGAGGGTGGAGGAAAGAATGTTTGCATAGTTTCTGTTCTGGCTTTCTCAAGCTGTACCAGCCAAGGTCAGGCAGGTGGCTTGCGCTAACGAACTTCAGCTTTTCAGCTGTGGGAAGTTAGGGAGGGCTGGTTTCCATGGCAATGGGGCCAGCCCTGGGAAGGGTAAAAAACAACTGCTTGGAAGTGGTCCGGCATCTCTTCGGGGCAGAGGCTTTGCCTGAAGATGATCTCCATTTGGCTGGATTAAGTTGGGTGTTAGTTAGAATTCTTATTGTTTTATAACCTGCTCGGTTTGGGGTTGCTTGACACTTTTAAGAGTGATTAACTGGGGTCCTAATTGTTTTATGGCTTTTTCTTGTTTGTGCTGCTAATACCAAACCTAACTCAATCCTTTCTAAACCTTCCTTCCCCCCATCCTTCCCTTCCCAATAACTTACCCCTCTTTTGCCATTCTGCTTGTATAATCAGTTCTGATTTGACCAAGGCCTTAATTTAGACTAGTTTACGAATAAACTTGCTTTGGTCCCTAAATTCTGTGTGGTTATTTCCAGTGTAGGCTCAATCCAGCTTTGGCTGGGGACGGGGTGGCGGGAAGGGAAGGGAAACGACCTGCCATGGGAAGGAACAGCTTGGGGTTTCCTTGACAGAAGACACTAGGCTGACCATCTGAAAAGGAGGACAGGGCTCATATAACTTTAACAGTTGTAGAGAAAAGGGAATTTCAGCCAGTGTCATTTGTATGCAATTAGTTCCTGGTGAAATCCCCTCTTCATCGCAACTGTTAAAGTTGCAGGCACTATACTAGAGTGACCATATACAAAAGAAGGCAGGGCCCCTGCAACTTTAAGTGTTGTGATGAAGAGGGAATTTCACCAGGAACTAATTGCATACAAATGACACCTGCTGAAATTCCCTTTTCTCTACAACTGTTAAAGTTATATGAGCCCTGTCCTCCTTTTCAGATAGTCAGCCTAGAAGACACAGCTGAAAGCCACTCCACCAAATAACAATGAATTGCACAGGGTGTATTTTGTTTTGTTTTTACAGTGTTTGGGGCATTTAGTTTATACAAAAGGGCAAGTTAGTAGGTGTATATATTATATAGTTATGCATGGTGTGGAGAAAGTGGGCAGTTGTTTTTTTCTTCTTTTCTCATAATACTTATAACCAGGGACCATCCAATGAAGTTGAGTGGAAATTCAGAACAGATAAAAGGGTGGTCTCCTTCAGAGAGAGCACAGGTGAACTGTGAAAAAGAGTGAAGGCCACCAAACTGGACAGCTTCAGAAGTGGATTAAACAAATTCATGGAGAATAATGCTATCCATGGCTACTAGTCATTAAGACTATGTTTTAACTCTAGAATCAGGGACTGTATGCCTCTCTGGCACTAGTTGCTGAAGAACATGACTAGGGGAATGCTGTTGTGTTCATGTCCTGCTTGTAGGGCTTCTCATGGGTATCCAGTTGACCCTGTGGGAAGAGATTGCTGGACTACATAGGTGTTTGGTCTGATCCAGCAAAGCTCATCTTACATTCTGATGGCTTGAAGCTAAAGCTCTGCCATTTATAGATTTCAGTCAACTGAGAGGAGGGAGGGATACTCAGCAGGTCTAGGACAGAAGTTGGCAACTCATGGCCCTCCAGATGTTTTGACCTACAATTGTCATCAGCCTCAGCCAGCATGACCAATGGTGGGGTATCATGGGAGTTGTAGGCTAAATCATCATGAGGGCCACAAGTTTACCAACCCAAGCCTATCCTACTACCTGAAATTTTATACTATCCTAACCCTGGTCATTTCTACACCGACCATTTATCCCGCAACTGTCCTCGGGTCGCCCCTGTGCATGCAAATGATACACAGGGACTCCTGAGGGTGGGGGGGACAGGGATGGGATTTCCCTGGGATAAGAGATCCCTGGGAAAACTCAATTCTTCCCATGGTCCCAGGAACATCCCGAGGCTGCAGGAGGTGTGGGTGCCTGTCCCACCTGGTGCTCGCTTATTTGCAAGTAAGCAGGCACCAGAATGGGCACGGAGCCGCGCAGCGCAGCTCCGTGCCCATCAGGTGAGGGGGTGGCAGCAATTTCACCACCCCTGGGATGGCAGAGAGGGCTGGGGCCTGGTTTGGGTTTTCTTTCTAAAACAAAATAACTTACTTTTGTGATGGAGCACAAGTGCGCACTTTGGATCCTTCCGGGGAAAATAAATGGTGGTTGCGACGGCCCAAGGAGAAGCCGGGACATCTCATTCTGATTTGGAAAGGGGAGGAAGATCCCGGAAGCAGGTACATCTGGGATCGTCTCCCCTTCCTTCCTCCCTCTACATCCGTAGGTGTAGAAAGGCCTGTCCTACTCCCTGAAACTTTATACTTATCTCCCTATACCAGATGATTCACACCCCAGGTCAAATTTCTGGCAACCAGTGCAGGCTCAAGACATTCTGCTATCTGAAGTGGATCTAAGCTTGCTTCACTCTGCTGCAGGGCAGAACCTGCTCTTGAGGCAAGTTCATATGGGAGAAGGCAATCCTTCCTATATCCAGTTCCCAAGGGAATGGGTAACTGAAAAAAGGGGACTGACCCTTGTAAATATAAAAAATTGGAGCATATGAAAGTTGCTTCCCAACAAGGCAGTACTGTTTAACTGTCAGCCTTCCCTGTTTCTCTATTAAATTACAACTGGACTGAAATCTAAATGTGGGTTTAAACCTATATTATGCATTCAAAGTGCTGCTCGCTTGAAGTTGATCAATACTTGAAACTAAACTCTCGGGCAGGCGAACCAGCAACTCTGTCTTCTTGGTGCAATAATAAAGTGAAATTGTGAGTCAAATTTTTGATTAAGGAAGTATTATTATGCCAAGTTGCAAAGATTTCTGTTAATTAGTTTTACTTATGTTTTGTTATTTCTAATCTCAAAGTATTAGATATTGATGGAATGAATAGATTAGTTGTTGCATCCAATGGGCCAAAATGCAAAGAGGTGTTGTTTTTGAATAGGCTGTATTGATTTATGCACATACACTGGTTAATCAGTTCTGTGCTCTCTTTACACAACATGTATGTTTTTAATAACCAAAGTCAAGACTGTAAACGAATGTGAATATTTCGAAGGGTATTTTTTTTTTAGTCAACTAATTTTGAAGATACTATTTAAATCACTTTACACTTTGAAAATTAAACAAAAATATTTTTGCTTAACCAAACTCCAACCAAACTCTTCTGAGCTGCTATTTTGGAAGGTTAACCTAAGTGTCCTCTCCATCCATTCCACCTGGCTTCCTCACACTGTTTCCTTCCTGGACCTGGACTTGCATATCTGGTGGAGATGCATGACCACATTGCAGTGCAAGTCAGGTACAAGGCATTTGATGAGATTATGGAAGTATCATAACTCAGTGCTCAATGCAGATGCCAGGTCCAATCCCTGTTTTGTTTTGTTTTCAGTTAAAAAGCTTCTCAAGGCTGAGAAAACAGCTGTGAAGCTCTGAGAGATTGGAGTGTTGCTGCAAATTGGAGTAGACAGTAGGGATGGAGGAGTTCTCCCCGGTCTCCATCAGATATACTCAGCAATCAGCCAAGCTTTACTCCAAGATTGGTAAACAGCTGGATCTATTGCTGAACCAATCCAGGCTCACAGTAAGAGGACATGCTCCTCTCTGGTTCTGTTAGGGGCCAGCTTTGAAGATCTGTCCATGGATAAACTGGGGGTGGGAGCCTTAAGCCCTTCCCTCAGCATCCCTTTGCCCCAAGTGTTCCCTGAAGGGTGGTTTTTTGTCCCCCATCCCCAGTTTCCCGGGGGGGGAGCTGTTAAATATACCCCTCAAACTTCTCCATGGCTTTGCAAGGGGCCTGCTTTTGAAGAATCGCCTAGGAAAACTGAAGCTGGGGAGCAAAAGCTCACTCACCCCATGGGGGAACCATGAGCTAAGAGGGTCAACTGTGTGGTGGGCTTTTGTTTCCCCCCAGTTCCAGTTTTCTTTGGATCATCTCTTTAGCAGGGTTTGAGATTCTTCTCCACCTCAGAATTTTAATCTGGACCCCTGAAGCTCCTTTCTAAGTCTTTATTCAGCAACGTTCACTAACGTCTCTAGTACATAATACAAGAGTGATGGTTTACTTTAGTTTATGGCAGCTTTATATTTTCATCTCCAATTGAACTCAAGGGCTTATACAACATTTTCAAAACAAAACAAAACATCCATTTATTATGAAATGTTCCAGAGTTTCACGTTGTGTTTGCCCACCCCCATCCCAATGTGCCCTAGTCTTGATTCTTCTCACCCTCCCACATCTCATAGATACTATTCTGAAAGGGACCCCCCAACATTATAAATACATTTTACACATCTGTTCTGTCGCTCTGGACCTTTCTAGACCTCCTGGCATTCCGGGAGGGAGGCTCTTGAGATACCCTCATCATGAGAGTGTCCCCCAGCACACACACATAATGCGCGACATCCAGGAAGGAAACAGGGGACATCGTGCCCACCATTTTCTTTTTTAGGGCCCGAGGAGGGAGCGCACGTGTGCTCCAGTGCCAAATGTAAGTTAAACAAAAAACAAAAACATGTGAAATCGCCCCCCCTGCCACCCCCTCCCCTGATGGGCATGGAGCTGTGCGGTGTGGCTCCGTGCCCCTTTCTGGTGCCGCGCTTACTCACGAGTAAGCACAACACCAAGCGGGATGGGCAGCCACATCTCCCACAGTCTCGGGAAGTTCCCGTGACCTCGGAAAAATCAGGATTTCCCAGGGGTCCTTTATCCCTGGGAAAACCCACTCCCATCCCCCCCCACCGCTGGGAGTCTGTGTACATCATCTGAATGCACATGGACCACCCAGGGGTAGTCGCAGTAAAAAAAGGCCAATGTAGAAACGGCCTCTAGCAGGTACTTGAGACTTTAGCAGGTATTGCCAACAGTGTTTCATGCATATTCTCATGACCCTGTAAAGACTAGAAGCTTGCTTTTTTAAAAAAAGAAAGTTGAGATTGTCAGGAAGCTGGATTCTAACACCCTTCTCGGTATTGTTGTGAAATTGCAGCATGCACAGAGATTTGCAATAAAAAAGGTAGAAGAAATAAGCATACACACACACACTTCTAGTCCTGTGCAGTCACCAAATGTGCATGAACATACACAGGAGGTAGGCACAATAAGAATGTAACCCTGGCCACATCCCTTCATTGTGCTCAACCACCGTACTGTGTAGGCTCTGTACATCCATGTACATTGAGAAAATGAAGGGTACAGGTTGCATGTTGACAGCTTATAAATGGAAGAGAGTGGATCTCCAATATGTGGAGATTGTGTGTGGGACCAGAACACATCTCACCTTCCCACTCATATAGGCTGACCATCTGAAAAGGAGGACAGGGCTCATGTAACTTCAACAGTTGTAGAGAAAAGAGAATTTCAGCTGGCGTCATTTGTATGCAATTAGTTCCTGGTGAAATTCCCTTTTCATCACAACAGTTAAAGTTGCAGGCGCTATACTAGAGGGTCGTGTTATGAAGGGTGTAGCACCAATGCTGAATGGTAGGGAAGAGACAAAGTCTGGTGCTGGTTGACGTGTGTTTTTTTATTTCAAATTAAAAGCTCAATGTTTTGGAAAAAATCCTTCCTCAGGAGCTATAAACAAAAATATACATTCTTAATCAATAAACAATATGGACAACACCTATCACAGGTTAGACATTCTTTTCTTTTGTACCATTCATGAATTCTTATTTGTCAATATATTCGCCAGATAAAAATACACATATGAACTATACATGCATGTTTAAAATACACAGACAATTCCTTAAATACCACCCATGTAGCTATATTCTTTTTATTCTAAAACAGTTCCATATTTATACTGTTTAACAACAACAGGATCCCTTCTAATAGGCAACCTTTGCCATCATATAAATCTTATAATTAAAACAAATTTTCTCATAAGTAAAAAGCGGCTACCTTTAAAACACATGTCACAAGTTGAACATTCCTTTCTTTTATACCATTAATCATTTCTTAATTGTCAGTCTATTTGCCAGATAAACGCGCCAATTTGAAATAGGATTAACCTTGTTTAAAGGAAGGATGGCTCATTTGTTAACATTTTTTCAGAGATAACTACCTTTATTTCCAATAGTTATTAAGTCCCTCTTCCAACAAACACCCATACAACATAACCCTGTGACATGCATTATTTACAGACACAAAATTATTTGCCTTACATTACTGTTCACCCATTTAAAGCCTTTGTCCGTCCCAAAATCTCTTTAAAATATATAAATATGGAACTGTTTTAGAATGTCTAACCTGTGATAGGTGTTGTCCATATTGTTTATTGATTAAGAATGTATATTTTTGTTTATAGCTCCTGAGGAAGGATTTTTTCCGAAACGTTGAGCTTTTAATTTGAAATAAAAACACATGTCAACCAGCACCAGACTTTGTCTCTTCCCTACCGCTATACTAGAGTGACCATATACACAAGAAGGCAGGGCCCCTGCAACTTTAACTGTTGTGATGGAGAGAGAATTTCACCAGGAACTAATTGCAAACAAATGACACTGGCTGAAATTCCCTTTTCTCTACAACTGTTAAAGTTACATGAGCCCTGACCTGGATTTTATCTGGTCAGCCTACACTTGTACACAGTTTGCAACCATATGCACAGGGCTTTGAAACAGCCCAAAAGGATGGTTAAAATATGTTAAGCAACGCAGGGTAGCAATCCTATTGACCCAAAGTAGAGCATACTGGAGATACAGGGGCAGGACATCAGGAATTAAGTGCAACCCTGAACAATTCCATAAATGTATTGGTTGTACACAATTCCAGATTTCACCAGCATTGGCCCATTTTCCTGGTACTATTTTATCTGCAAATGTTAGCCCAATGATGAAGGATTGTTTCCTTTTAATTGCAACTTTTAAAATCTGGGCATAGTTGACATGAATCCTATTATAAATGGCAATTGAGATATAGCATGTTGACTTAATAATTCCTATGTTCACAACTGCAGGTGGTCTTCCCTTTGTTTTGTTAGATCATATATTCCAGTCAATTAGAATAACATTTACAACCCCTGCTGCCTTAAATGTAAACTAGCTTGCAATCAATTTGCTTTAATGAAATTAAAGCTGAACTGTATGACTGAAGACGGAGAGTTCTTTGATGCTTTCCAGCTTTCATAATGGTATGCGAGTATTATGGGCGAAAAGCATCACATGCCAACGTCAAACATTCAGAACACTAATGGAAGAATTAAGACAGCTTACTTTCAACTCATCAACTGGCTACCAAAATTTTAATTATCTTACAGGAGAGATGTCATTTCAAAAAGTTACGCTTTGCAAATGTCTTGCAGAATTATGCCTCATGTCCGTCAAATAGATTCAATCATTCTTTCAAACAAACAAAAACATATTCAAAAATGAAGTTCAAAAATGTATTCAAAAATGAAGTTGACCCCACTTGCCTATATAAATTGGGGTTTATTATTTGCATGCTAATTGATCTGCAATATACAATCTGTAACAATGACCACAGTTGGGTCATTCTCAAAGTTCAAGATGATTTGAAATCTTGGAGAAACTGAGAAAAACTAGAATTGACACATTAGCCTATCCCTACCTAACTTTTTATTGGAGTTCCCCATACTTCACCAAACTTTAAGGCTCTCTGTCTCAATACACTAATCTCATCAGTGGAATTAGGTGGTCTAAGCTAAGTTTTGTACCACTGTCCAGATAGGTTGTTGTCACAGACCAGGGGTGGAACCTAAAGAGCCATTTTTGTTAATTAAGTCATTAATTTGAAAATGTATAACTCAACTAGGATGGGTAAGAATTTTGTTCAGTTCATATTTTGATAAGAATTGACCAGAACTTGCACATTTCTTTATAAATGGAATGGAAATAACTTAAGATTTATTTATTTTTAATGGATGTAAGAGAAAGCAAAGCTGCCAGGCCTATTCATCCAGTCAGAGGTTTTGAGCTTTTAGAAGTCTTTGTTTGAATCTTTGTATATTCATCCATGTTTGTGGTGCTGAATAACAGTTAACACATCTTTTTTTCTGATGGGCTCCTCATCTTTAATAGTTACCTGGCAGATGGATACACAACATGGTCCTCTCTATCCTGGTAATAGTTGTACCTATTGAATTTGGCCAGTGCAGAACTTACCAAAATTCACAAATTTAGTCATAAATAGGACAGAAAGAACTTGAGATGTAAACTCTGAAGATGTGAAAGAGCAACACTGACAGATTCATTCATCGCTAATGCCACCTTTCTAATACAACAATTCTCAAGGCAGAGAACAAAAGTAAAATCACATTAAAACGTCAATAAAGCAATCTGAAGGAGATAATGAGCAGAAAAATGAAAACAAATATGGCACTCAATTAAAGTAAATTAAAATTAACAATGAAAAGCTTGCCTACATAAACAATCTTTAAAGCCTGGTTAAAAGGGCAAATGGGTTAAACACACACACACACACACACACACACAGAGGGAGACAGAGACCGACACTTTTTAGGGCTATTTTTCCACAGCAGCCCCTAGTAGGCACCAAAAGCAAATAAACCTATTGAGTGGCATTCAATTCAGTCTTAGAGAGTCCATTCAGAAGTGAAACTTATGTGGCCGCAAATTAGGACCTGATCAGACATTCAATTTTTTCCTCGGTGTTATACCTTGCAACCATTCCTATGGATGCATCTGTGAGGAGACCATTGTGACAAGGGGCATGGCAAATTCAGCTCTAGTTAGGGGAGAGCCGATTCTTGTGATTCCCACAGCCAGGAAAACACATTGTCCCAGAACGGCAGCAGAATCACAGGAAATTGCTACATTTAGGACAGCATGGAAGGGAGAGGGAATGATACACAGTGGATCATCCTTGTTTTAATACCACCACCTTTCAAACTTCTAGTTAATTGCAACATGTTCATGACATAAGACAAGACAATCATTTGACTTTGTGAAAATTATTTCAGTCAGTTTCAGACAAACAATTCTTCCCACTTTTTAAAAGATTATAACTGTACTTTGTAATTGGTGGGGAACCAGGTCTTTTCTCTGTATTGGGGATGTGCAATCAGCAAAACTTGACTTCGCAAGGGTTCTCCAAATTCCATCTTGAAGCTCGTTCCAACTCAAGTCTGTATCAGACTGCGAGCTGTGGTGTTTTTTTTTCTTTTTGCATGAAAATCCGTGCATATTTCCCTCCATATTTTTCAAAATATACACACCAACTGTGTGCATCCTTGAAACCTACACATTCTTCTCCCATTGATTAAAGCACATTTGTGCACTTTTTTCCAAGTATGCACATGCTGTGCAATGAAATTTGTTTGGTCCATAAATGGACCAAGCATGGAAATGTACAGACTTTGACCAAAGATTATGTCTGAGTCTGTGTTCGGTCTGGAAGTGTGAAGTCAGAAAATCCTGATCAAAAATGAACTGAAACAAAATTCTCATACATCCCTACTCTGTTTTAAACATAACCTCTGCATGCCTGCATCTTTATGGAACAGAAGCATGTGTGTGGATGGGTCTTTGGATTGCACCGCCAGTCTGGGTATGAATTACCTGCAGGCTGGTGTAGAATCTACTGGAATTTGCTCTATTGCATTCAGGGCTAGCCACAGGTTTGTCGGTTTGTTGATTCTCTTACCAGCAGCTGGGATAGTTGTGAAATAGGTATGTGTTAGTGCTGAAAACTGTGGTTCAAAGGAATTGTTTAGTGTGTTGGGGGTCAGACCCCACTTTGCCTTGTACTCAATCTTTTAAGCAGGTTAATTGTCCTTTGCCATGCCTCTGATGGAAGCCATTTTGTGGGTTTCCAGGACTGTTTCTCAAATTGCCAAGCGCGCCAATGTCCCTGAAATGTTGACTACCCCTCTTCTATTGGGTTCTTTCTGTTGACATTGGAATTAACTGGCAACAATGTTGAGTGCACTGGGTGGCCATTTCAGTTCCTCATAACGTCCTGGGGAGACACTGCAGCAGGGGCATTGTGTGAAATTAAAATGGTGGTCCACAGACCATGACACTGGTCGGGGAGGGTTTAGCATCAGTGGATTGTTCCTTGGATCTGGGGCAACAGTAGCTGCCCAAGGATGCTAGGTGTTAATGCCAGACTTGGCAATATCCATAGTCCTATACACTAGTTTCCATGAAATCCCAAGGTTAAAATATTCTTCTCTATGGCCATATTTTATCATTATTTATTATTTATTTCTTACATATGTTACTGCTCAACAGCCAAGGCTTGCTGGGCAGTTCACAATTATCATCAAGGCTTTTTGCTGGTGCAGGAGAATGGGTGCTATTTGAATGAAATGTGCTGAGGAATACTGAAGTCTGCCTCTCTATTGTGCGTACACATCCAGCTGCTTTTCTTCAGGTTCCTCTGGCAGTAAATACAACCGGCGCTATTCACATCAGCAAAACATCGATCCTGACAAAGAATGCCAATCCTGGTACGTGAATAGGTGAAAACTAGCACAAGGTTCTCTTTCTTCTTCTGCTTGGCAGAATTGTTACAGTTATCCTCTCATTACCAACTCGTGTTTCCAGCTACATTGTATTAGCCACCGTATTAGTCTCCCTATTTGACTCGTCTGCTTCAATCTTTGTAAAGCATCTTGCACTGCAAACCAGCTGGAATACTAAAAAATGTCGGGATGTAACCTCTAGGAAACACACCACGATTACTGCTAGAGCATCTGTATTCCTACCGCCAGATTTTACTTGCAGATAAATTTGAACTGGATTTGAAGCATCCTGCTCAGGTGGGAATTCTGAAGGAAGCAAAAAAGAATGCTAATAGGATAAGGGGGGGGGAATCTTCAAAGGGCTCAATCTGGTGTATTGACTTTCTTTCTTCTTTTCTTTGCAGTTTTATAAAATTGTTTTGGCGCCTTGTTTTTGAGGGGAAAAAGTACAAATGCTTCCTGTTGAGAGTACTGCAGTGCACCCAGCACGATGCATGCTCCATTGCGGAAGTAACGCCCGTGGGAAGGGGAAGCAAAAACAAACCACCACATTCATTTTATGGGGACCAGGATCTCCTCCTCTCTGACCTGCGTGTGTGGGAGGGGATGGATTCTATGAGAGCTGTGTATAAATGGCCTTTTGAAATTCTCCACATTATTGAAGAGCAAAGAAATTCTGAGCATGTCACCAAATTTCTCCAGGGGGAAAATTTTCAGTTACTTGGGGGTGAGTTTCAGTGCCAATAACACAG
Source organism: Anniella stebbinsi (assembly GCA_029215795.1). Classification (NCBI taxonomy): domain Eukaryota; kingdom Metazoa; phylum Chordata; class Lepidosauria; order Squamata; family Anniellidae; genus Anniella; species Anniella stebbinsi. The sequence goes on from JARDYH010000001.1 coordinate 52,654,444, forward strand.
TTAGGGATATCTAAGGAATCCATCTGGAGGGGGGACCTCACCGAGCTTTCATCAGGTCATCGTCCCCCTGACTTTGGCTCACTTTCCCAGGAGCTGACCCTACTCGATTTGCATTGAGCCATTTGCAGCTGAAATGTGTGCAAATTGCAGAATTCACAGCCTAAATTTGCAGAAATTGCTATTTATGTTTTTTTAAAAAAAAGTTTGGGAAGTAACCATGGCACAGCTTACAAACACAAGCCAATTTGGGAGTGCTGTGTAAATCCGCCGAGCCCCAACAGGGACAGATTTCCCAGGGATGGAAATCCCCAAGCATACCTTCTTTCTTTCTTTTCTAAAGGTTGTTGCATTTTGCAGCCGCAAATGTTGGCATTCTGGCCACCATTTTGCATACTCCACAGTCTCCCAACCTACCATAATTCTAGGGCATTACCACCCCACCCCACCCCCCGAAAGGTGGAAATATTCAGAGAAAATTCTGTAACGTGGCCTTCTGTTTCGTCATGGAAGTGAAAAAGAAAATTTTCAGATTTTTTTTCCATACCAATGTCTTCTAAGAAATTTCAGCTCAGCTCTAGATTGTATACCATAGGGTTGCTTTATGTCCATTCCCCCCCCAAAAAAAAATCACCGGTGAGAATGGAGAATACATTTTAGTTAGTTAAAATTATATATTCCTTTCTATTTTATTTTTTTAAAAAAAAAAAAATCCTGTCTTAATAAAATTACATTTCTGATGTGATTTAAAACAACAAATAACAATGGAAACTATTTAAGAACAATGAGAAAAAGTCAACTCCCAGCAAACCCTGGAAGATCCATTTTAATTGAGTTTAAAATTTGCTTTTTTATTTTGTTTTAATAATAAACATTTAATCTGGACTTTATTGTTAGCCGCCTTGACACCATTCTTTTGGCAGAATGGTGGGATATAAATGAAATGAACAAGCAATGTGAGAGCAAAAATCTTATATGTGCCAAATTTGAGATTGATCCCTACAACCTTCAATTTTATATGAATTTATTAAAGATCGTTTCAGTTCTGACAGATCAGAAGGACAGCTTGTCACGTGCGTTCATTCAGATCTGTCAGAACGGAAACAATCTTTAAAAAATCATATAAAATCGAGGGTTGGAGGGATCGATCTCAAATTTCATACACATACTTAGGCACACCCCATAAGCACTGTGACCAAGTTTAAAGCCTCTAACTTTCAAAATACAGAGGTTATAGGCATTTTTTCTTCAAAAAAATCATTTTTTCACGATAATATCGTGAAGACGATACGATTCACCTATGATATGAAGACGATAATTTTTTTGGTCCAAAATGATGATAACAATAAACGATGATATTTTTGGCGTGCACACCCCTAATTTAGACTGACCCCCCAAACACATAACAATACAGACAACTGGAGACTGACTGAGGATTCTGCCAGCAAGGGGTTGAGCTCTGCCGCCCCCCGTAGTTTACGCCCCTGCTCATCCCATCTAGCTGACTTACCTGGAAGTTGGCAGGGACAGCAATGGAGAGACTTTAGGATCTTGTGGATCCTGGCCTCTGTTTCTTTCCCTCCCACCAACCACCCTGCCACCTTTTCCTTCTGCGAACTTCAACTTTGGAAGAGCAGCCCCTGTGTTGCTTCCCACCCTTGCTGCAAGGGAGTGGGGAAACATAGGAAGCTCTCTTAAACTGAGTCAGAACTTTGGTCCATCTAGCCCGATATTGTCAACACTGACTGGCAGTGCCAGTTTCAGGCAGGAATTGTACCAGCCCTACCTGGACATGCTGGGGATTGAGTCTGGGGACCTTCTGCATGCAAAACAGGTGCTCTATCATTGAGCCACTGCCCCTCTTGGGTGGGGGAATGGCCTGATTTTAGATTCTCCCTCCCAAGCTGATAGCAGGGTCTACGGCTTCAGGAGTGTGTGGGGGGGGAGACCACCCTTTCCTATGGTCCCTCGGATGCTCTCCCAGGGACCATAGAACTGCTCTGTGAAGGAATGTGTGGGTTAGTGGGTGGGTGGGGGACGTACTTAGAACAGACATGTATGGATCGGAAGAAATACAGATGGATGGATTTTTCCACAATTCTTTTTCTTAAAATCTGCATGAAAAAAAATTATTTTTTAAAGTAGATTTGTATTGGGTGTTTTTTTCAAATTTAACAATACATTAAACAACTTAACAATGTGAGATTCAATAAGAACATCCACTCATCTTCATTTTGATCCTTTGCTACATACAATTGTGTTGCTTGCCTGATCTCTTCTCTTTGCTTGTCTATCTTGCTTGCCCGATCTCGTTATCTTTACTCTGTTAACCTTCTATGAAAGACCATGTGACTATGGGGGCTGATTGACCTCTTTGTGCTGTATCATAATGTTTATAAAATTCCACCATGTTGTGTTGACATTATACCTTTCTTGAACATTTCTGTATGGCTTTTGTGTATTTGTTAACTTTTCCACTAGATTTATGAACCATAATTTTTACAAAATGAACTAAGTGAAAAGAATCAGAATCAGAGGTTTGCATCCTACCTGATATTGTAGTGCCTTAATTATGGTATTATCTATGATATTGCTGTATTCACTCCCTGCTTCTGAATACTCTTCATGTACTTCAGTTCTAGGATACGCCTCCTCCCCCTTTCTCTTAGCTGGACTTCCTTTTCATTGTTGCATTTTGTATAAGCAACAAATGTGATGAGGTGGATAAATTACATCATGGCAGAAACATCCTTTCATTTCAAATTTGTATTTATTTAATATTTAATGTTAAATGCTATTGTGTCAGAATTAGCACTTTAACTTCACTCATTCCCTGTGTTCTTGCACACTTTTGCATCTGTGGGAGGACTCTCAGGGCTCTGTAATTTGCACATCAGACAATGGGAGACTTTATATTAAACTCTTGACCAATCTTTTAATTATTTACCATGTTGAGGATCCTTTCATGCTTTTTTTTATTATTGTGCCCATGTGGGCTGTTTACTGAGAAGGAATTTGATGTTTTGGAGATAAATTAGCTTTATTGCTTTGCATTCACATAGTATTCTAAATGGTCTTTTTCGGGGCTCCTGAAAGTCTATTAAATTCAACAGCCTTCTGGATATATATATGCATGTATTCTTCAGGAATGCCAGCTTTTTAATGGGTTTCATTGATAGATTAATCAAATAAAGTTTCACTTGATAAACTAGCAGGGGCCAATTTTAATCAGCAATTGCAAATTTAACTGGTGGAGATGAGAATCAAGGCTACTCCTATTTATTGTTTTGGTTCTGGTGCATTACTGTAAAAGAACATCCAAGAAGTCCTTTCTAACAAAGAGCAGTAGCATTTAGTTTTGAAATACTCAGTTAACTCATATGCCATTTCACATTGCTCCTAGTACAATCTTGAAATATGGTGCAGGTGCAGGTCCTTCAAATGTGTACTGCACATGAAGTTCTATTGGTCCATCCATTTTATGGCACATTCTTCAATAAACTTCTCAGTGTGTTCTATATCTTCCCCTCAGGGCAAAATAGTCCCTCAATAGCCTTGTGGTGAAAATTGAGTAAAAGAGGGTTCACCTTAGCTGGAACACCTGGGAGTTGGTAGTAAGCTATTCTATTAGCCCATGAGCAGCCCATCACTACGTTCTGGACCTTAACTGCCTCTAGGGATGGTGGGTGAGAATTTCAGTTCAGTTTTGATAAGAATTTTCCAAAAGTTGCAAAATTCTCCATAGTCAGGACATCATCATCATCTTCATCTGAATGTGGACGACACCAGAATGGACAGATTTGACAATCTACTCCCAGAGTTGCCAACTCTTTTTGTTTTTGATAGGGTCCTCATCTTTAACAGGATGATGATGATTCTTTGCCTTTTTCCCAATACTGGGCCTCAGGCAGTTTCATGGCAGACAAGTAGACCATGATCTTCTCCATACCAGGAATAGATGTAGCTATTGAAATTGGCTGGTGCAAATGGGTGAGAATACCATTTCAGTTCATTTTTGATAAGAATTTGCCAAAATTCACAAAGTTCATATTCAGGAGAGAAAGAATTTAAGTTTTATTTACTTTTAAATGAATGTAGGAGAAAACTGACAGTTCCATCCATCCCTAACCTCCAATGGTTATACAACCATCCCCAGGAGGCATGGATCCATTCACAGTGTCAGCCAGAACTTGGGTAGCCAACCCCACGGAGCATGGGTATTTGAATAGGTGATTATACAGTGAATCGTTCAGCATATGGTTGTGAAACTAAACTCTCCAAGAACATGTATCCATGTGGAAGAGCTTTCTGACAGCTGTATATCCTGACGGCTGAAGTTCCATGATCCACTCCACTTTTTTTCTGCCTTAGGGAGAAAGGAGCTCTGATGAGGGACCAGGTGGATGCTCTGATGTCAGTGAGGTGGTTGATCGGCTCCAGGTTTCAGTCAGAACCCATCAGAACTATGAAGGAGTTGCCCATGGTGTTGAACCCTATTCCAAAATGGATTCAGCACTCTGGGCAGCTCCTTTAGGGTTCTGATTGGTTCTGACTGAAATTTGGGGCAGATTTACTGTCTCACTGATATAGGAGCCACCAGCCTTCACTCTGAGGGACAGCAAGTGTGCAGGTCTCTTTTGAACATGTAGATGCCCCATTGACGCAAGAGTAAATGCATGAACACTCCATACGAAGGCTCTGGACAAGGGCAGATGGCTGCCAGGAGATCATCAGATGCTCGCCGAGCCACCAAAGGAGCTCACGTGGCACACAAGCAGGGCAAATATCCGACGAGTAAGTCCCGGGTGAGTTCACCCATTCCTTAGTTGGTGTATTTTCTGCTCCACTGCTGGTATGAATGCACTACTTTGGGAAAGAGGGGGTAACCACCCCTCTTTCCACAGGGAGCGGCAATGGAAATGGGAAGTTGGGGGAGATAGACAGATGAGGTTTTCTACCGTGTATGATTGACAGTTCCCATTATGAAGAGAGGGACTTTTCCAAATGCAATAACTGTCTACTGTGTGTGCCTCATTGTTGCACACAAAATAGAATAGCATCCCAGAATTGGAAGGCACAGTGCCTGCCATCAAGTACAACTCCCTGTTCAATGCAGGAAATCCCAAGCTATGCCAACCCCAAGAAATGGCTGTACAACCTCCGCTTGAAGACCTCCATTGAAGGACAAACCACCACCAGCACCACCAGTTAATTAGTTCCAAATTGGTCTCACCATAAAGAAGCTTTTACACATGTTACACTGAGATATTTTGTATTTATTTTTTAAAAAAATGTTATATCTTGCCTTAGCTTGGCAATTTAACAGTTCTTGGGAACTTGGGATCTTACTACAAGTCAACAACTTAACAATTAAAAACATCCTCCCAATTTAATTTAAATGTGACATAAGACACAGAATCAGCAACTGAAAACCACAATGCAACAGCAATCAAAACGATATTTCCAAAATAAAGGAAAATAGAACTGCAAGTTAAAATTACACACTCAGTGCCTTTCTTTAAAAGGAAGGTCTTCAACAGCTTATCGAAGGTCATGAATGAGGAGGTGAGAGAGGTCTCCCTTAGAAAGGACTTCCAGAGCCTAAGTGAAGCCACAAAAAAGGCCCTCTCCCTAAGTCCCAACTAGATGTGCCTCACAGGTTGTTGGGATATACAACAGGATTGCCAAAGATTATCTCAATAATCAGGTGGGCTTGTACATAAGTCAATTAGATCTAGTCCTTGGTAGCAGATAACAAGTCTTTGCCCTCTTCTATATGACAGCCTTTCAGGTATCAATGTAGTATCATTTCTCTCTCCTTACCTCTTCTCTACCTGAAACTCTTTTTCTAATGAATTGCTAATTAATTAGGAGTATGCTTCACCTCAGTTCTGAACCTCGAATCTGAGTCAAAGCAGGCAAATTCGGCTCATCTCGACCTGAATCTGGTTCAGGGCTGGATTGGACCACCTCGGCTCTAAGTAGACAAAGTGCTTTGGGCCAATTCGGCCTGATGGTCACCTCTGCTGCCCACCCACCCATCCATGGGGCTTACCTGAAGCCTCTGCTCTGCTGGCACGCCACCCATCCTCTAAGAAAGCCACTCCAGCCTGCCATAGGTTTACTGTTATAAACTATGGTGGCTGGAAACAGCCATTTCCAGCTGCTATAGTTTACCGCAGTAGATCTACAGCAGGCAAAAGCAGCTCTCCTGGAGGATAGGTGGCTCACCAGTATGAGCGGAGGCTTCAGATAAGTCCTATGGCAGGGGGCCACAGGTTACCGGGTTTGGGGGTTGAGCAAGATGGGAGGGGGAGAGCAGGAAGGGAAGGGAGGAGCCTGTGGTCACCCGGGAAACTCCAACAGCGGTTGGATTAAGAACCAAACCTGAAGTGGGCTGGGGCAGTTCTGAGGCACACCGAGTCGAATCAGGACTGATTTGGAAGCTCCGAATTAGCCTCCGAGGCAAATCGAGAGGGCTGTGCACAGCCCTATAATTCACTCAAGTGTTTGGGAAGCTGTACATTCTACTGTTCAAAAATCTCAAGATTCTGAAAAGTTTCATGGCTGTCTATGTAGAACTTCCAGTTTAGCCAGGGTTGCAGAGCAATTGGATATTTTCACATCCCTGTTAAAGACTTGATTATTCATGGTGGTTGAGCTGTTTACAGGGAGATAATAATTAGAGAATGATGTTTGAGTGCTTGTGTCCAGTCCAATTTGTTCAGGCATGCTATAGGAATCAATACTGCCAACCACAATAATTGCACAAATTATAGCTAAAATAACATACACATTTGCATTTCTTTTGCCTCGGCTGGCATTAGAGACATGATATTGATGGCGTGTGTGAAGAGACCAAGAGGAACTTTGCCAAATGATGGGTTTTTAATTTTGATTGTTTCACATGTTTAAGTGTGTACTAAAAGGCTTTGAAACAGGACAAGATCTACAAGTGATCAAGTCCCTGATGATGATGACAAGCTCATTGCTGATAAATAAATTAGGTCTGTGTTGCTGCTGGAATTCCAGTTCTATTGTTATACCACTGCTAATACTTGTCACTTTTGGTGTAACACAGTCAGTCATTGACTTGGAGGGGTGGGGAAAGACAAATACTTCCAAAGGTGGACTGTTCTGGTCCAGTTCTGCATTAAACTGGAGGAATTCTTGGACAGTGGCATTATCTGCTTCCTTCTACTACAGAATACACGAACTGGCAAATTACTGCAGAAATTGCTGAACTTCCATGAATGCATTTCTGGGGTTCCTAAACCTCCAGTGACACCATGAAGCTCTCCATTCCCTGCCCCCTTTCAAAAAAATAGTTATATAAAACTTTAAAAACATTAAGGTGACAGGTTCTCCTTCCTGTTCCTGAACCTGCCACTGATCAGCTGTTCTGCAGGCAGGAAGAGAAGGAGAGTTGCTTTCTTGCCCAGCCAATCTTCTTCTGTCTCTGCAGAACTTTTTCCTTATCTCTCTCTCTCTCTCTCTCTCCATTCCCAGTCCACGGGCTTGCTGTTTCTCTGCAGCCAACCTCTAGCCTTGCTATTTCTCTCCTCCTCCACCTTATTTGTCTAGCTAGGCCCCCACGACAACCATTATGTAACCAGCCACTCACCCCTGTGGGAGACATTTTGTGCTGGTGCCCATAGCAGTTTCTCAAATTTCCAAATGTGCCCACGGGTCAAAAAAGTTGAGGACCCCTAAAGTACTTGCTTTTAATTTCAATTATGCCCTAGCTGTTTTCCATCATGGAATACAGCAGGGACATAAATGGGAACAATGTGTTTCCCAAGTAGTCTCCCAGTCAGGCACTGACCAGTCCCAGAGTGCTTAGCTTTAGCCAGGTTTTTGTGGGCCCTGGGATCCCTTGTGATCCTGCAAAATGGAGGAGAAGGGGTTTTCCCTTCCACTCTAATGGTGGCTGCCATTAGAGTAAAAGGGAAAAAACCTTTCTCCGCCCCACCACACCTATTGTGCCTGAAAGGGTATATTAATGCAAGCATTAAGAGGCCTTTTCAGGCACTGATGGGAGGAGACTTTAGGGCCTTTCAGACCCCCATTGGTGGTGGGGAGGACTAATGCAATTTCCCTGTGCTGGACCAGACATGCGCCCCCATTGTCTCCAAAAGAACCATGTAGCAAAAATCCACTGGCATCAATAGGAGCATCTTTCTGAAGCAGATAGGGATGCAGGGCCATTTTTTCCCTAGCACTGCAGGATGAGGGTGGTATGTAAAAACCAAATTGCATTCTGTAATCAAGATGCTAATCCCCTCTCCCAAAGGCAGCTATTTTAAATATAAATTAAATGTGATCCCACATTTAACATAACTCAGTTTTCCCCTCACAGTAGAAATGTCCCAAGCAAGATTGAGAAGTCACACAGTCCATCTATTGCTCAGGCCTGACCAGGAAATATCCATCATCAGGCCAGGAAGGAACCAATAAGGATGCAAAACCACTTTGGACCCTGAGAGACTGCCCCATTCTCCTCCATTTTGCATTCTCCTTCTGGTTTGTGGGATCCCAGGGCCCACAAACCAGAAACTCTCTTCTGGTTCAGATCCCAGCTAATCCTGAAAGGAGCTCAGTAACCTCCTCCCTGCTCAGCCACTTCCAATGAGATTTCATACATTCCCAAGGCAATTTGTTTTCTCACTGACGTCTCTTCTTCTTAGGGATTTTGTTTTGCAAAGCCTGTGAGTTTGAGATGAATTTGAAGTGCAGCTTCAAAAATCCTGATTCCCTAACATCTGCAAATTCGATATCAGTGCTATCCGCTTCGTCACGACAACAGACACAGCAGAACCCCCTGCTGAATGCCGCCGGGTACCTCTCTGCACACAGACAGTGATCCTATTACATACCCTTTAAAAGCAGTTTCCCAACAAATTGAGTTGTCATCCTGCGGCACGTTCTTCCAGATTCCATTTCTCAAGCTCCCTAACAAGGATGTCATTACGAGGATTATGAGGCTGTTTTAATGTCTATAACACTTCATGAAAGCAAAGAAAGGGCATAGAAAAGGAGTAAACAGATACAAGCTGCATTAACTGTCTCATGGTGTATAACACAGGGAATAAATGGAAAGTCATGTTCTCAGTGACTAAATACAATTCCGGTTTAGAGACGTGAGAAGAACTCCCATCTAGGCATTAGAAATACCTCTGTGTGTATATATGTGTATGTGTGTTTAAAAGTTATTGAGAATTGATAGCAATCTCATATTAAAGTAATCTCTTCTGTCTATTTTCCTACTGTTTTTTTTTTCTTTTCCCCCCTTTTTTTCTTTTTGGCCCACTGTAAGTGGAATACCTAAGAGGTTTTAAAACATCAGAACAAAAGTTTGCAGACCAAGTCCAAGCCAGTAGCACAGTTAATTTGTTTTTGCTGAGTCCATTTCTCAGTATCGATTTTTCTATCTGGGCAATACATTGCCAGGAGCAAGAATTATTTGCAGCTGAAAGCATTTGTTTTATTTTGTTTATTTTAGTGTGGATAGATTGCATCTCTCTATATTGATAGTGTAGAGGAAAATGTGTGGCTGAGCAGACCTAAAAAGGGGGCAGAGGGGAACCAAATGCTACAGACCTGTTGAGGGCTTAAGGGTCACATACATTTACACATAAAACGGTAAAATACTCATAGATTCAAATAAGAGAGCTTAGAGGTTCTGCCTAGGATGATCCATCAATTACATATGTTTAAAAGTTGATAAGTCTCCTCTGCCCAAGTTCAATCAGGGGGAATACAGATGTGGAAGAACGATTGCACATACATTTCCCTAGCTATCAATTTTTATTTGCAGTCAACAGACCATTATAATAACGTGTTAAGTTTACACACATTAATAAACATACATGATGGAAAAAGGAAGAAAACAAAATCTGTAAAAAAAATACTAATCAATATATATATATATATATATATATAAATCAAAATCCATGAATGGTCTAGTGAGAACAGCCAGATTCAGATATTTGGCCACTTGCTCAGTAATAGACTTATTGGTGCCCTGGAATAAAATAATCATAAGAGACTTGGGAGAGCGACCAGGGAAATGCTGTGTAATAGGACATATTAGGTCTTTCCTGGGCTGTTTCCCTAGCTGAATGAAGCGGGAACTACATGTGCAAATGGCTGTTGCATGCAGTATGCCTCCCACTACATGTACCCCACTCATAAGGACATAAGAGCCCTGATGGGTCCGACTGAAGGTCCATATAGTTCAGCAACCTGCTCCCCATATGTCTAGAATATACCTTGGGCAAACTAACTAAAATATAGCACATTTAAAAGATCTCGGCAAGAGGAACTAGCCTGGCCCAATCATGGAGGCTGGTGGCTCTGATTTCGGTGGGGTTGTGAATCCATTCTGGGTTTCAGGCAAAACCAGTCAGAACTCTAAAGGAGCTACCCAAGGTTCTGGACTCAATCTCCAAAATGGGTTCAGCACCTTGGATAGTTCCTTCAGAGTTCAAGATGGTTCTGACTAAACTCCAGAATAGATTCACCCACCTCACCGAAATTGGAGCCACTATCCTCCACCGGATAAGATACTGGGACCTCATGAAACAACTGACATAAATTCCCCATCACGGGGGAGAGACAACCCTGAATTCCTAGTTCACACAGAATGCTAAATAAACCACAGACAAAAAGGTCTTTGGTTTGTTTAGCCACTCCCACTTGGAGTGGGAGCGATTTGATAACCCACAAGATAGCCCTCTTGTGAGATAACTCTCATTCACAAACGCCCTTCCTACCACGCCCGGCTTGTCCGGGCGTGAGGGGGCAATTGTGGGTGGTGGAGAGGACGCACGTGGAGGCCTGCCATTGGCAGCCTCCAAATGGTGCCACTGGTTGGGGGAGGAGCTGTGGGCCTATTTATAGCCATTGTGCTAGCAGGAACTAGGTTCTGAACTAGAGGAGAATCCAACTAAAGTTACATTTGTGGAAGTGCAGTTGCACAAGTGGTTGTGCATTATGCTTGTGCAACCAGTTGTGCTTAAATCTTTTTCAACCTGTTGTCCATCTGGTAGCACGTGTAATAGGCAATCACTTCTGCAATGGAAAGATTCAATAGAGCTCTGCTAGTGTTATTTGCGTTTGCAGAATGATACGATTGGATACCGCCCGTTGTCTCTGAATTTCAGATCCTTCCTCTGTAAAACACAGATAATAACATTTCTCTACCTCCAGGACTCTTTAAATATGTTGCAAAACACTGAATTACTGCAGTAATACGGACGTTTAAATACCTTGGTAAGATGCAGGAGTGACAGATGTTTGGAATGGTAGAAATCGCAGAACAGTTCAAAGTTGTTCCCTCAGGCACTGAAGAATTTACATGAGTTCTACATAGAATTTCAATCAAAGTGAAGCATTCCATGTTAAGGGCTCTGTACTTTTCCATGACTGCTGATAACGACGGGCTCAATTCCTCAATGCTAAGAACTTGTTAAATAAACTGTAATCTGGGGGTCAATCTTACGGAAATGTGGAACCACAACACTCTTTTTATTGAGATAGTCATTTTCTCGTTTCTGCCCTCTTCCTTATTCTTCTGAGAGATTTATAGTTGCTGCTTCCGATTGTTCCCAATTCTAGGCAGTAGCTGATGCTGAGCTGACACGGGGTGAGGATCATGGAGCAGCATCAGTAAGAGTGTATCTATGCAGCCTGGCTCACGCATGAGCACAATGAAGTGGTACAGTCCCGAGGGAATAGAAGAGCCTGTACACTTCAGACTGCAGGTCTGAAGACTGCCCTTCACTAAAAACTCCTTGCAATGAGAAAACTAGCACAGAACTCATGGAGCTATTCTACACATTATAAGAACCTAAGAAGAGCCATTCGGATTCAGACCAAAGGCCTAGCTAGCCTAGCATTCTGCTCGCACAGTGGCCAACCAGCTGCAGGAAGCCCTCAAGTAGGACATGAGTACAATAGCACCCTGCCTCTCAAGTTCCCCAGCAACTAGTATACAGAAGCATACTGTCTCCTGTACTGAAGTAATCTATGCATTAATAGATTTTGCAACATGCGGTGTTGGATTTCTGTGCTGTACCACTTCTAAGTGAGGGTGAGCTGTGTGCTCTGTTGAGTACTCTCTTATGTAAAAATGTCCTTGCAAATTAACAACAAGCATATTTTTGCATTCTGAAGCATTCACATGATATACCCCACATCTGGCATTGTATAATTCAGAAATCTAAAACACATTCCATGTAAGGCTTATGATCGCTCAAATAGAAATAATTGGGACCTACTACTGGTGTCAGCTCCACCATTTTGGAATATTTGGAGGACCTACTGTATCAGTCAGGAAGTCACACAAGAACTTCAATATCTGTCTTGGACAGCAAGGAAACTCCTGACTCCATGCTGATAAAACTAGATCCAGTGCTGTCCAGTGACCATAATGTATAATGACATTATCCACACAGTGGGGAAGACTCTATTGGCACCACTAACACCTTCTCTTCCGAAGCAAAAAGCAGTTTTGGGGAGGGGGGTTTCATTGGGACCATGGCACTGGAGGAAGAGATAAACGCTCCCTCACAACTCCTCGCTGCCCTAACTCCCCCTCAGCTGCTATTTACATCTTCTAATATCATGTCACCATGCCTAGAATAGCTTGGAGAAGGATGGGTTGGCGGGTGCAGCCATAGCTATGACAACTTCTCGTCCTTTCTCCTCCCAGAAGAGTCACAGGATATCAGTCCTCTCCTGACCAGTTGAGTATTCTAAGACCTCTGTAGTAGGGGAGGGCCCTCCCTTCATCAAAACTCCAAACAGGCAGAGGAGGATTTCAACTTCATGTAATCCCTCATTAGAAGGACAAGTAGGACTGAGCAGATTCATCTAATACACGCCTGGGGAACCCTTTTTTTTTTTTTTTTTTTGCTGTTGAGAGTAGGGATGTTGGAGAAATTTGTTTAGAGGGTGAGTTTTCCCCAGCTCGGCCCTCCAGGCTTCATTTCAATTTCGGCTGTGGTGCCTTATTTGATCTGCAGTGAGTTGAGCCAGTTCACAGAACTCCAGGCATTTTATGCATATTGGAGGAAGGTTCCTCGATTCATTCAAATTTCTGAGGAATTTGTGCAACTCCTGGCAGAACTTGTGCAAATTAGGGCTGAATTTGTGCGAATTTGGCCATAATTTGCACATATTGATGGAAATGTGTGCAAATTTCAGAAGCTTCTACAAAAAAATGTGCAAAAATGTTCCCAGAGTTTGGAGAACAGCCCTGAGCTTGGATCAGAGACACAAAGTGAGTTGTACATGCTGTTGAGCCAAAAATGAACTGGTTTACCAGTAGTGGGCATTCTTGACTGAGAGCTATATTGTCTTATGAGTAATCTGTTTGGGCTATATACTAGTGGTGAGTGGGTCTGTAATGAAAAGTGGGTGGGGTCCGAGCCAAAAGTAGACTGGGCCACCCCTTCTCTCTTTCTCTCTGCCATTTAATTTCCCAATGAAAATAAGGTTCTTGACTTCAAATGGATTGTGGTGATACTTAGCAAAGTTTTAGTACATTATTTAAATCCAAAGCTGGTAAATCTGTAACTGTGTGCACTTGTAGTTCTGCAAGAAGTCCCTTGAAATTAATAATAATAATAATAATAATAATAATAATATATTTATTTATTTATTACCCACCTCTCCCCCCGGATCGAGGCGGGGAGCAACATCATCATAAAACACACAAAACTAATTAAAAATACACAAAACCAATACATCATTAAAATACCAATAAAACACCAATAAAACACTTAAAATTCATCTGAGTAGGCCTGCCGGAAGAGCTCAGTCTTTATAGATCGTTTAAATTCCTGAAGACTGGTAAGTTCACGGATCTCTCCCGGCAGCCAGATCATTTGCACATTTAGTCAGAAGCCTCCTTGGATTCAGTGGGGATTCCATACATGTCTACTCAGAAGTAAGACCTCCCAGTAATCAGGGGTTTAAGAATGCAGCCTAACAGAGCAATACTAAGGGAAGACGTAAGGAAAAATTTGTGGTGGAGGAACTGGCACTTCCTAAACACTTCTGACTTGAACCATCCAGGATGTGAGATATAGGTCTCCCCTGCCCTACTTGTTCTGCCTTTAAAAAAAAAATCACTAATGGAAGTAAAAATGCATATGCTGGCATACCGTTTTGCCTTTGTTGGGTGTGTGTGTGTCAGGGGAACAAGATGCGTTTGGATCCTGCATATCCAATGCCTTCTTAAATCCAGTTACCACTGGGGAACCAACAGCCAAGGAGCAATGGTGGTGGAAGCTTATGCCACTGGAGATGTCCTCAGCCTGCAGACCACAATCTCTTAGGTCCCCTGAGACATTCTCTGAGGGCCCATAGGAGTACAGTTTAAGTGTGCATAGCAAAAGCCCAGCTAAATTATTTACAACACGATTATCCTAATATTTCTGTAAGTATATTATCAATGCTTGATGTTGCCTTTCCACCTCTATGATATATTGGAGTTTAGAATATTGATCTAATTTCCCTCAATTAATTCCATTACTTTTGATAACGATAAAACAGTAATTCCACTTTACGCATCTACCAAAAATGTCATATATTAACACAGTAGCTATATCTAGATATTATGTCTCCTGAAATATTCTCATATTAAAGAAAAGAGACAACTGTAAGCCTTTTTTACTTCTCTGTGACAAAGAAGTAATATCAGATAAAACAGCAGGAAGCCGTGTGCTACAACATTTTGTTTATTGGGCCCTTATTTAATATAATACTATTTTCAGGTAGAAAGTAGAGACATAAGAGTTATCTGGTTTTCCTTTTTATCATGGTATATATATTACACATCACTGCTACAAGACATTCAGTTTTATTATACTTTTAAATCTAAGAAACATCAAGATGGTCCATAAATAAACAGATGGAAAAGTTTGCTTGCTACTCTGCAACACAACAAGAGAGAGATCAAGCAGCTGAGAATTGTTCAAGAATTTTGTGCACATCCTATCCTATTTCCAAATTTAAATTATAAAGAGTATAATTTCTTATTTATCTTTTAAATAAGAAAGTGAGGAAGATGAGTGTTGATATAACAGAGCTGAACAATCAATTTTCTTATATTTCCTATATTTTAAGGGGTGGGGGAGTATGGACTTTATGTACTATTAAGAACATGTGAATATAAGAAGAGCCATGATGCAGGATCAGACCAAGGGTCCATCTAGTTCAGCATTCTGTTCATGGTGGGACCTTTACACCTGGAACTTGACATGCAGACTGCAGGGATATGCACATCAGGGTTATTTAATTTTAAAAACACATTGATAAAAAAAAATCTTGCTATTCTTGAGGTTTCAGCCAGTGCTCACATTATAGGAGAGTCCTGATGGCTAAATGCCATCTCGAGTATCAGAGGGAATGTGCCTATGCATACAAGTTGCTGGGGAACGTGGACAGGAGGTTGCTGTTGCACTCATGTCCTGCTTGTGGGTTTCCCATGGACAGCTGGGTTGACCAGATGCAAAAGAGGGCAGGGCTCCTGCAGCTTTAACTGTTGTGATGAAGAGCGAATTGCATCAGATGCTGCGTGCATACAAATGACACCTCCTGAAATTCCCTTTCCTCTACAACTGTTAAAGATACATACTTTCCATATGGTCACCCTAGACTGTAATAAAGGCCTCCTTATTCCCATCTTTAAATCCCTTGCATTAATCTTTCAGCAAATAAATAAATTGGCCACTAGCAAGATCCATTTGGCTTCCTATGCACATGAGTTAAATGGTGATGACAGTGACATAAACTTGCCAATGTAGGGCACCTTTGCTGGGAATGGGCCTTTGCTATTCTCCCCCCACCCCCTCTGCCCTTATGGAAGTAGGGCTCACAATCAGGATGTTACAGCTAGTTTAGTACTGCTTGTACTCAAACGTACATCAAAGCAAGCTGATTTGTTTGGCACTCCAGCTGATGAGTGCTTTACATCCAGGATTTACATGAATTTCTTGAGTTCATATTAACATAACTTAGAGTTCTCTCTGGGGGGCTTGCCTTTTTAAGCATCAAAGTTTAAGGCCTTTTCAGCTTTATGCTCCAAATGTAGGGTGAACCGTATACATCTTTTTTTTTTTTTTGCTTATGATCACTGATGTCAATTTAGCAGTGGCAGAAGTAGGATTCGGTTGCAGGTTTGCGGGCTGCTCAGCTGAAATGCCTGGAAAGCTGGTTGAGAAGTTAGATCAGCCTTCCCCAGCCTGGTGTCCTCCCAGGTTGTATTGGACTACAACTCCCAGCATCCTCTAATGGCCACACTAGCTTGGAATGCTGGGAATTGTGCTCCAACTCATTTGGAGGCCCTCGGGATAGAGAAAGCTGAATCAGATGGACAGGAGTTACATGGAAAGTTCTCCTAAACCCATCCACTGAGAGTGTAGGAAACTCACCATTGGAGTGCCAAGACTTAGGCCTCATCTACACCAAGCAGGATATTGCACCATGAAAGTAGTATGAAAGTGGTATATAAAAAAGACAGGAGCCGCACCAAGCAGGATATAGTGGTATATGGTACGTGTCAATGGGCCCCAACAGTTGTCAGTGCACTTCAATACCGTTATAAAACAGTAGTGTGGCTCCTGCCTTTTATACACCACTTTCATACCACTTTCATAGTGCAATATCCTGCTTGGTGTTGATTAGGCAACATCACTCTGACTAGGGATGTCACAAGCATCTGACTGAATCTGGGAGTCCAACAGACTCCCCCGAGTCCACACCCCTGGACCCAGTCGTGTGCATGTGGTGTGAGCATGGACCTGCACTTGAGCGCTTGTGAGGCCACTCCAAGCTCTTGGCAGCCATCTGCCCTTGCTGCCGACATTGTACACTTCCCCCCACTGCATCAATGGGGCCATTACCACTGCCATTGCCGCAGCGAGGGGAAGTGCGCAATTTCTGGAGCTTCCATTGTGCATACAGTGGAGGCCCCAGGAATTGTGCACTTCCCCTCACTGTGGCATCAATAGTGGCTGTAACAACCCCATTTACACAAGGGTAAAGGCCGAAATGCTTCCCATTCATGCAGCTGGGGGAAGTGTGCAGCTTTGGTCGTGAGGGCAGATGGCTGCCCAGTGCTCGTCAGGCAGAAACAAGCCTCAAAAGAACCCCATGTGGCCCAAAAGGTGGGACCGGATGACAGTGGTGACGGGGCAAGAGTACAACAAATTGCACACAGGTGAATTCACTTACCCCTAGCTCTGACTCTACAGCCAGGATGTAAGGAACAGACATCACACTGCCAGTCTCAGGGCAGAAAAGTTAGATGAGGGTTGCCAGCTTTAAACACGAAAAGCACGGCTCCCTATGCAAGGGGGTGAAGCCATAGTTGAAACTGATGGATCAATGGGTGGGGTCTAGCAATACATTGGCAGTATGGGGTCAGTAGCAGAGCGTGAACGTTTGAGGCCTACAGAGGCAAAGTAAAAAAAAAAAAGTCAGGCCTTAGAGGCCTGGGGTTTTCTGTAGGGAAGGTGTATTCCTGAGAGGAGTTGTTTCATTCCTCCATTTAAGATTCTTTCCCTGGTTATGTTTCATTCCTCCAGTTAAGTTTTAGTTCTTCAAGACTGAAGCAACACTTTCTGTTTTGGGGGAAGAGGTTATAAAAGAGTGAAAGAGCCAGGCAGAAAAGAGCCAGGAAAGAGCAGAGTATGAAAAAAGAGCAGAAAGAAGCAGCTTGAAGAAGTCTAGCTGCAATTTAGGGTAAAAGAACTTGCTTTTATTTTCTTTTAATGCCTCCTGTATCACTTAGCTCTATTGACTAAATACCATTTGTAATTTGCTTGTTTTAATTCACTAATACATGGTTTTGTAAATGTCTGGAGTATCACTCACCCTACATCTACAGCCTAAACCCCACATTACTGGGAAGGGAAAGGTAAAAAGAAAGAAGGTGGGACTCTTAAGGAGGCAGACATCCTTATGGAGTTGCTCAGGGGGTCCAGGACATAGAACAAACCATTATACAGAGAATCTTATTTGTCCTTTCAGACACCAATATTGAACCCCTGCCTGAATGTGGCTTTATTCGTTGGAACATGCAACTAAGGGCTCATTAGCAACCATAATTTTGACAAAGTTTGGCTGTCCCTCCCACCCCCAAAGAAAGGACTGACCCAAGAAATTAAAGTGTACATACAAGACTTGGGGAATATCTAGGTTGCTAATGAGATAATGTTGAGCAAATGTTGCTTGAATAAAATTCTTCAATGCCTGAAAGCTGAACGTTTAAACCAAAGTCATCAGGGAATCCTAAAAAGATTACTATTTTAATTGCAAATTAAAGCAGCCCTCTGTGTTGTATAACCTTTACAACATAGAAAAGTTATATATACTAACCTTATTTCTTTAAGATTCTTACTAACATGCAAGATTCTTACTAACTTGTATGTGAACTTTCTAACACTTAGTTAAATTGTACCCTCGCTTAAAATTGTCTTCTGGATTTTTCCATATCTTTCGTGATTTAAATAAGTACATATTCCTAAATGCAAGCCATGAGGGTATTGAGTGAAATATATACTATTTTATTTTGTTGTACTGGAAGAGGTGACATAATCTGACTGATCGAGGTCATAATGAGCCAGAGGGGAGAAATATTTTCCCCACGGTCAGTAAAATGTATTCTTTGGCTTCATGCATACATGGGAGTATATTCCATAGAATTCAATGGGGCTTGCATCTGAGTAGACACATAAAGTATAACACTGTTTTTCATTTGCATAGGATCTCTTATTATTCACTTGCAAAGATTTTAAAAAATCTTGACAGGCTGGAACAAAATTAACATGATGAAATTCAACTGAGATAAAAGTCAAGTTTTACATTAAGGAACAAAGACATGAATGTAGGATGGGAGAGGTCAGGCTTGGCAGTAGTATTCACGTGTCTTAGTGGATCACAAGTGGAATGTGAGCTAGGAGTGTAATTCAGCTGCTACAAACATGAATGTGACTTTAGGCTGCATTAATAGAAACATAGCACCTGGTTCATCATGGGAAGTCATAGTTCCACTCCATTCTGCATTAGTCAGGTCGCATTTGGAGTACCCATCCATGCATGGGGCCCATTGATGATTCTGTTCCAGAGCCAGTGTTGAGCATGGAGTTGGGCTAGATGAACTCCAAGACCCCTTCCAAACCTATGCTAATATCTTTTTCGTTCTGTATTTGACCCCAGTCCAATCATAAGAGTTGCATAAACAGTTCCTTTCCCTTTCATGATATTGTAACCCTCTCTCCACTGAAATCAATATGAATTGAGCTACATTTAGACTGTAAGCTCCTTGGAGCAGGCACCTGTCAACATTTATTTATATTATTTATTTATTACACTTATTCCCCACCGTTTACCAATGAAGTAAAAAACAATTCTCATCGCTCTCTGAAGTTTACTGACATATATTAATTTTATTATTTAATTTGGCTTGTATCCTCCTTAGAGTGACTGACATGAGCTTCCCAATGGGGAAACTTTACAGAGGCATCCCAGTATTGATCGATCCACACACTGCTCCAGCATCAGGTGCTTCTAGATCATTATGCATTAATTCTCACAAACACCAAGATGATCAAATATTTTATTAGGATTTGGAAAAACAGAATAGTGCTTTGCTAGAAAAAGAAAAGCTCACATAATAGAAGCCCAGGGTCTAACATTTACAGTAAAGATACCTCTAATGCTCTAACCTTTGGAAGGATCTTTTTATAAATATTTGTGTGTACAATAAAGCCCTATATGGCTTAGGCCCAATATATATTGTCACCTCTTCTATATTTAGTAAGCAAGGATGGTGAACCTATAGAAACCAATAGAAACCAGGGATATGGACCCTATAGAAAACATAGACCCAACAGAAACCAGGGATAGGGAACCTACAGAAAACATAGAACCTATATGGATAGAGTACCTGTAGTCCTCCCAGTATTGTTGGATTCCAGATCTCATTAGCCCCAGCCAGCATGGCCAATGGCCAGGGGTGGTGGGAGTTGTAGTGACCCATACTGTCAAATGGCAGCTGCTTACTCCACTGGTGGATTAGTTTGCGTCTACACTGTTTACAGTTGCAGCTTAGTGTAGAGTGCATTCGTCTGAAAGCATCATCTGAAATACAGTAAATTGATAATAGGATGGAGGCTTTAATTCTTTTATTAGGATATTTGTTCAATTTAACTTTCGCATGCTGCTTTTGTCTTACAAATGACACTCAAGGCTACTTAACAAATAAATAATTAGCAGCCCTATGCAGAGTACTATATATTACCTATGAATAAATGACATTGAACTCACAGCACTGTCTGGCAGATAAAATTACCATAGCTTGAAGTGGTAAGTAAAAGAAATACAACCCCATTTAAAAACATTCCAGCAGGCAATTTGCCAAAGCAGACACAACATGAAAACCAAACCCCAAACGGAACACTTCTTGAACTAAACACCAACATCCAACACAAAGAGGTCCAAACTATACATCACAATGAACACACTTTTTCAATAGTGTTCATAAAGTGGCTATTTTGGTTGGGGAGGGGGGAAGCAGCAGTATTCTACACCAGTTGAAGTTTCCGAATCGTGTCTCAGAATTATATACTTGCATTTCAGCCTTTACCATGTAAACATTTGTATTAGCTTTGCCTCTTTTCTAGCTCAACTGGGCCACCAAAATTCTTATTTTACACACTTGATCTAAGCCAAAAGTCTCTCTCTCTCTCTCTCTCTCTCTCTCTCTCTCTCTGTTAATGACACCCTTTTGCTCATCCCCCACCCCCAATTACTGTGCATTACTCCACATGAGTCATTGGAAGCTGGCAATTTACATGATCAACGAGTCAGGTAAGCTTCTAAAACGATGCCTGTAGCGCTCTAATTTTTAAGAAGTTGCTTTCGATCCAAATGCATTTCCCCATAGCCAGAAATCTTTACCTGCTTCGAGAATGGAGCTCCCATGACTTCAAAGGCATTTTCTCAAACTGTGGAGCTCTGAAGGACTGGAGGCTTTAATAGTTGAGGCTAGTGTTCTAACTCTGCAATGTAGAAAACCTTCACTGGCTGCCGATCCAGGTCTGGGCCCAATTCAAAGTGCTGGTACTAACATTTAAAGCTCTAAACAGCTTGGGGTCAGGTTATCTAAAGGAACGCCTCCTCCCATATGTACCTGCCCGGACCCTAAGATCATCTACAGGGGTCCTTCTCCATGAGGCCCTGCCAAAGGAAGTCAGGCAGGTGGCCACTAGGAGGAGGGCTTTCTCCGCTGTGGCACCCCAGCTGTGGAATGAGCTCCCCAGATAGGTTCGCCTGGCGCCTACTTTGTACTTTTTTTGTCGCCAGGTGAAGACCTTTTTATTCTCCCAGTATTTTAACAGTTAACTCAATTTTAATCCTTGCTGTTTTAAATTTGTATTTTAATCTGTATTAATTCCTGCTGCTTGGTTTTATTCTGCTTGTGTTTTTATATTGTATGTTATTTTGTGTTTTTGGATTGTGGCTTGTTTTATATTTTTAAAATGATTTCATGGTTTTAATTTTTGTGAACCACCCAGAGAGCTTTGGCTATGGGGCGGTATAAAAATGCAATAAATAAATAAATAAATAAACAAAACCCTGGCCAAGAAAAAAGAAAGCAGGAATATAAGCAATGCATCAGCTGGCCATCAGTTGAACTCCAAAGGAGCTATCCAAGGTGCTGAATCACCAAACATCCAGGACATAAAGCTGAAGATCTCTTAACCTGGTCTCTGATGCTGCCCTAACCTGGTCTGTCATATATTTTTCTTTTCATTTTCAAACACAATACAAAAAGTAAACATTTTTCTACCCCCCTGCTCACCTTCCCTCCCCTTTAACTTTTCCTCTCCTTCTTTCATATCAACCTGCATTTAAAGCATATTATTATTATTATTATTATTATTATTATTATTCATTTCTATACTACCCAATAGCCAAAGCCCTCTGGGCAGTTTACAACAATTCACAAGTTACTAAAATACAGCCTAAATTCCGCATTAAAATTTAAGCATCCAAAATTTAAAACAAATTAGACAGCTAAAAAGAGTTCCAATAAAATATTAGAGCTGTTTGGATGACTGCCATAAATGCCCCATCATAAGTTATTAAATGCCTGAGAGTAGAGGGCAGTCTTAACTTGGCACTGAAAAGATGATAATGTTGGCGCCGGGCGGACCTCAGTGGGGAGCTCGTTCCATAATAGTGGGGCTACCACTGAGAAAGCCCTCTCTTTTTTCACCACCCTCTGAGACAGGGCCACCCAGAGGAATCTGGGGGATGAAAGCAACAGAATTTTCAGGGGTGGGGTACTTGTTACATACATACACACATACAATCTGCTTGTTGGGGTGCCCATGCTGTGCAAGTACCCAGAGCAAATTCCCCACATTGCCCACTCATCCCCTCTCTGGGCAGGCCTGCTCTGAACTTCACCCTGAGAATATAGAAAAACTGATTGTTTAATTGATGGGATTTTGGGGCTGTGCAGCTGGAGGCTGGTGGCTCTGATTTCATTGGGGCTGTGAATCCACTCTAGGTCTCAGTCAGAATTCAAGGTTGTTGTTTATTTGACTCAGGGTTGACATTTCTTTTATTTCATTACAACCCACAAATGCACACACACACATTTCGGTGGGACTGCGAATCCATTCTGGCTTTAGTCAGAATCAGTCAGAACTCTAAAGGAGCCATCCAAGGTGCTGGACCCAATCTCCAAAATGGCTTCAGCACCTTGGATAGTTCCTTTAGAGTTTTGACTGGTTCTGGCCAAAACCTAGGAAAGATCCACAGCCCTCACTGAAATCAGAGTCACCAGCCTCCATTGGCCTGTGGCATCACTGAGTGCTGATCCTCTGATTGCGTTCATTAGAAAAGGTCTGCACAACCGGCGACCCTCCAGGCTGAATGCACAGCAATGTGCATATGTTATGGCTTGCAAGATGATTGACAACTGCCCGATTTTTGCAGCAACGTGATTTAACAATCCCATGGTCAATCATCTGTGTTCCTGATTGGCAGGTTTCTGGTTGTACATGGTTACACTAGAAGAATCACTGTTCAGATAAAGTGGGAGTTACTTCGGAGTAAGCACGCATAAAATTACACCGTGTAACTATGACTTTTCCACCCTATTGAGTACGCAGGAAGTACTTAAAACATAGTTTACTTCAAAAAGAAAAATCAAAGTCCTCAGCAACTATCTGAAAGCCACACAGCTAATCTAAGCCAAAGAAAAAAAGAAAAATCAGATCCCAGTAATTAGTTGCCACATTGTTTATTTATCCTTTCCATACCTCCTCATTATAGGTGCAGTGCTCAACACTTAACCAATCTTAAATAAATCATCCCTTTAAATTCAATGAAACTTTTTTGCCTGAATAAGGACTACTGGATTTCTTCCTTGGAGAATGTATTGAATTTCTGTTGAATGATTTTCTTGGCTGTTCCCTTGGATTAAATTTCATTGTGATGTAGATGTTTGAAAAACAAGGCCAAGCCCATGAGTTATGAGTCAAGTATCCTATTGCTCTCCTGTTTTGCTGTTTACATGCAGATGCTGTCACATCCGACCTCTGCTCTGCACATCTATCAGGGTGTATCCTCTGTCTCCTATCCATTATACTAGACTAGGAACCAATCTATGAAATAATACATGGCCTGAGATCCGTTTATGGGACAACAAAAAGAAACTCCAAACTATCAACATTCCCAGGGCTTTTCAAAGGGCCCTTTGCATGCAGGATGGATCCTTTTCTCATCCTGTCCTCTTCAAAGGGGCTCAAAAGCCCCTTTCAGGTGTTCATTCTGGAGATGATGAAAGGGTGCTAAGAACCAGCACAGTGCAGTGGTTGGACCAGGACTCAGGAGATCTGGGTTCTAGTTCTCCATGAAGCTCAATGGGTGACTTTGGGCCAGTCACTGACTCTCAGCCTAACCTACCCTACAAGGTTGTTGTGAGGATAAAATGAAGAGGAGCAGGACCATGTAAATTGCCTTGGGTTCCTTTCAAGAGGAAAACAGGTGGGATATAAACATAATAGTAAAAATGAAGTAAATCATAAAGCTTCAATCCATTCTAAAAGTACATTCATTAGAACATTTGAAGAGAAGCTATGCAAATACAACTGTATTTGGGAGGGCTCTTTTCAGATGTTTTACAGAATACATGTGGAATGAGGAGTTTGCCACCAAGATGCCATCCCTAACCTATGCATATTAATTTATTAATTATCCCCAGATGAAATTCCTGAAAGCATGTCATTGTCTGAGAATGTCATTACAGTTCCATTATCAGCTAAAAATGCCCTGCTTGCATCCCTGAATACTGTGGAATTTTTTTCCGGAAAAGTCCACCTATTCTTGAGCTTGCAATCGCATTCTAAAAATGTGTGCTTTTTTTAAAAATGTGCCCTTTACATTTTTCATGCTTTAATCAATGGAATGTGCACTCTTGGGTGCAAGCTTGGGAAAATGCACCTTTTCCTGTTCAAAAATGCACTCTTTTTTCCTGTTGGGAAAAAAGAGTGCACACTTGCGTTTGGGAGTAAAAGATGAGGTGAAATGAGCATTGAGGTGGGAAAAGGAGGAGGCAAAATGTGGACCAGGCTACCAACACAGTTGATCCTGTTGCCACTTGCAGCGGCAGAATAAAAGGGGGGAAAGCATAAGAAAAAGAAAAAAGAAAGAAGCAGTCGTACAACTTTTGCCAATGGTGATGCCTACATGTGAGAAATTGTTGGAGAATTTCTCCTCCCCCTGGAGAAATTCGGTGAAATTGTACCCCCAATTTCTCTACCCACAAATAGGGTGGAGAATTTCGAGAGGCTACTTGCATCCCAGCTCTGTTTAAAAGCCCAGGAGAACAGAATGGCACCAGAAAGATAACAAAGCCAATGCTAGGCTAGCTGCCCTGAAGAGGACATTCCAGAGTTGGGGGGCCACCACTGAAAAAGCCCTCCCATGCTTGCCAAAGCTTCCCTTTCACTTCAATGAAACACGGAGATCACAGAGAGCATTGGACCATACACAGAACTGATTGTGGAGAGAAGGGTAATAATTAGTGTATTAATCACCCTCTAGCTGCAGAGCTGTGCCAACAATAAAGTGATTTTCTCTTAATTATTTCAAAAACATTGACAGATTTTTACGTACCGCTGTCGTATCTTTTCTTCCCCATCTTCTGCCACTGTGCCTGCTCCACTGATTAAATATAAATGCTGGAGGTTTGTTTGGCGAGCATGCTGACGGAAATTATTCAGAATTACCAAAGACAGGCTGGCTTCTTATTTATCAAGCATAACCACTTAGCAGCCGGTATGTGTGTGGTTCTCGTTCTGTTTGTTTGCTTGTCTTTGTCTTTGTTTTGTCAGAGCGAGCTCCTACGTTATGGCTTGCAGCTTCAGCAGGCAGTTGTAGAAGCAGGCAATGCCTGCAATTTGGCCCAAAGTACAATGTAAAGCACACTATGGAGCTAATGAAATAGCCCTGCATAATAGGATATATGGTTTGCAGCCCTAGAAAGGCGTATCTCTCATGCTATGCTATAGAAACGATGAAGGTGCCAGAAAGGGTTAGATTACTTCAACATGTGATGAACCAATCAATGGCTACTGCATGACACCTGGGAAGAGGAATACACACACACACACACACACACACACACTGGCTCAATTCGGTCCACACAATAAACAACTGGTGTGGGGGAAACAATCGTCAGTTGTTTTGACTATTGTGTCATCTGAATGCTGCCATAGTCAACTCAGCGCTGATCCTAATCCACACCACAGTTGATTATTTATTACCATGTTGTGTGGGGAGTACCCCCTAGTTGAACAACTGTAAAGTTGATTATTACCCCACCATTGACTATCATGTCATCTGAATTGAGCCATTTTGTTTTTCTTCCTAGCTAAATCTGAAATGTAGCAATTTGTGAAACCTGTCTCTTTATTGACATCCCCAAGAGTTTCACCACTTCCACAGTGCATATATGTGCATAAGGACATAAGAACATAAGAAGTGTCATGCTGAATCAGACCAAGGATCTATCTAGTCCAGCACTCTGTTCACACAGTGGCCAACCAGCTGTCGACCAGGAACCAACAAAGCAGGACATGGTGCAACAGCACCCTCCCACCCATGTTCCCCAGCAACTGGTGCACACAGGCTAACTGCCTCGAATACTGGAGGTAGCACATAACCATCAGGGCTAGTAGCCATTGAAAGACCTCTCCTCCAGGAATTTATCCAACCCCCTTTTAGAGATACTTGCATCTGAATCACTGTTGGATGGTGCATGCATAATATTATCCACAATTAACTTAATTTCACACCATGGTCACCACCACTCAAGAGCATAGGCATCTTTCAAAACAGCACGATGTGGATCTGAGATTTTTTGGAAATCACATTGGCTTCATCATTCATCCATCCATCCATCCATCCATCCACTGCTTTTGCCCTCCCCGCCCCTTCAATAATATCCCTTCAGACTACCTGCAGGTTTAGGACACTTCTCAGCAGCCATGACTTTGTGGTTTTTCATACCAGAAGTGAGGAATCATGTGCTCTGTGCAATGTGCAGATTAGATGTAATTCTCAGACACCCACACAATATGTTAATTCAGCATAAGGAGAACCTTTCTAAATCTTTTTCTTTCTTTCTTTCTTTTTTTGTTCAGGATGTTCTACAGGTCACCCGTCAAGAATGATTTGTCATTGCTTTATGATATTGTTGAATATTAATACATTTTTTAATAATAACAGGACTGTCTCTCATGGTGTAATCATAATTAATAGTGTTACTATAGATCCTCTAGACTTTTGTTATGCTTGATGAATCTTGGTGTTTCAGACTCATTGAAATGGAACAGAAAGAATAGGGCAGTCATTGATAATTTAAATCAACTAAATGTGTCCTTGTCTACGAGTGAGTTGACATAAGTCTGGTAATTTCGTTGAGTAATACTGATGCAGAAGGCATTTTTGTTCACTGTGTGTTAGCAGTGCAACTCACAAATTCCTACTGGAACTACAAAAGTAAATCCCTTCTCTTCTTTCATTCTTTATTTCCAGAGATACTATTTCAAAATCAGATGTCAGCATATCATGATTGGACACTGGAATTTGAACTATCCAGGCAGATTGCTGGGGACCTGGAGTCAGAGCTACTTTGGCCATACTCAAGGGTGTGATCCTGCCATGTGCACCCAAAATGCCACATTTTGGGGCATGATAAGTGCATATGAAAACGTAGTCTTCTGGTAAATGGAATTGCTAAATCCATATACCAGGGTGAGAGACCTATGTCTCTCCTGGATGCTGTTGGATTCCATCTCCATAATCCACAGCCAACGTGGTCGATGGTCAGGAAGTTATAGTCCAACAACATCTGGT
Organism: Anniella stebbinsi; assembly: GCA_029215795.1. NCBI lineage: Eukaryota > Metazoa > Chordata > Lepidosauria > Squamata > Anniellidae > Anniella > Anniella stebbinsi. The sequence continues at coordinate 52,681,891 of JARDYH010000001.1, forward strand.
AGGCTACCGGTGACAATGGCCACCAATTTGGATGGCTTTAAAAGGGGGTTGGATAAATTCCAGGAAGAGAAGGCTATCAATGCCTACTAGTCCTGATGGCTAAGTGCAACCTTCAGTATCAGAGCACTAAGCCTGTATATACCAGTTGTTAGAGAATATGAGTGGGGAGGGTGCTATTGCACCATGTCCTCCTTATAGTTCCTTGGTCAACAGTTGGTTGGCCACTGTGTGATCAGAGGGCTGAACTAGATGGACCCTTGGTCTGATCCATCGTGGCTCTTCCTATGTTCTTATATGCTTAGGTCCCCATCCCTGACCATATACACAAAAAGCACTTTGAGACTGACTCAACCGTCAGGTCTTTTGCCAAAGAACTATAGTTCTGTGAATGCAATGACAAGTCACTGTTTGAAATTCCCCACCTCCCTCCACAGAAGTACAATTCCCAGAGTTATTTGGGCAGGAAGTAATGACAGTCAAACCATTTCAAATCTATAGCACCTCTTAGCATTCAAGGAATCCTTTCCCCTGAATGAAATGCCACACAGGGCATGTCGCCTCTGCCTGACAGCATCTGCCACCAGCTGGAAGATATTATGCAGATTTTGTTCTCGGCATTAAAGCATTCAAATTAGCTGCTGCCCTATGTATTCCTATTCAGGCTCCAGAAAGCTCTCTCTGGTGCGTTAGGTGCACACTTCTGAGGTCAAGAAATAGATGCTCAACAAAGAATGCCAGACTTTTTATCCTCCTTCTCAGGATTTGTTAGAATAGCATGGAGACTCTCTCCCACCCAAAGAAGAACAAGAAGAACAAGAAGGTCACACATATAATGAAATCGCCGCTGCCCCCCGGATACATTTTAAATGCCTGCAGTGGGAAACTACATACATGTGTCACTTATAGAGAATCAGTTCTTAATGACAAGCACAAGAAAGTTCAGTGAAAGCATGGAGGAATCCTAGAACCATCATCCAACCTCTGTTCTAAATATCCTGCCAATTAATGGCAGTGCACAATGTCAAGTTCTAGCATTGTGAGAGATCTCCACACCAGGGCCAGATCTACACCCAGCAGGATATAGTGGTATGAAAGTGGTATATAAAAGGCAGGAGCCATGCTACTGCTTTATAGCGGTATTGAAGTGCACTGATACATACCATATATCACTATATCCTGCTTGGTGTGGCTCCTGCCTTTTATATACCACTTTTGTACTGCTTTCATGCTTATGTTATATCCTGCTTGGTGTAGATCTGGCCCAGGTATAATTATAGAAGCCTCCATTAAACTAAAAAGCCCAAATCATTCCCCATAAACTGGTAATGGAAGCAGGCAAAAGCAAAGATGGATGGGGAAGAAGAGCAAAAGAGAAAAGGTGCCCTTCACCGTATCACCAAACCAGTAGGATTTAACAGGCCTCATGCCAGTATTAAATAATACACCATTTCTGGTTGCTGGGTATTCAGATATATTGCATCCCATCTTTTCATTCTTCTTTGTGATGTGAAAACAAGGGAAGGTTATTTTTAGCTAGAATAGAGGACATAATTTATCTGTTTCTTATATCCGGAAAGATATGGCCTTAACTATACGATCTCTTGCATAATCAGACAGGTTTGGAGTTCTCCGGATGTAATCTTGTGCTGTACATCTCAATTAATCTTGCAGACTGTGGCTAATCACATCCCCACCAGGCAAGCTCACATCTCTCACCGAGCTGGGATTATTAAAATCCATATTTCACGTTAACAGCCATGTGTGTGAGATTAGTTTCTAAGTAGTAATGCACCTGCCATAAATACCACCTCTCTGGTATCTTCTGAAATACTGCCTCTGTCAAAGTTGAAAAAGCAGGATGTGCATTCAAAAGTAGTTTACAAGTCTTTTTTTCCTCCCCCCCTTCTTTTTCTTTTTAAGAAAGATTACTTTTTTCTTTCATCTTTTTTACTCTGATATATCCGAAAAGCTGGAAAGGTCCAGATAAAAAACATTCCAAAGCTAACAGATTGTGTCATGATTACCAAAGTTGTGATAGTTAAATCACACTATTAACAGAACTAGGATCATAGGTATGTTTTGCCTTTATACCTGCCTATCTCAAAAAGCTTTTACTTTTAGAGAGTATAAAAGTAAAAAAAATAAAAATGCAATGCTGAAAGTGATTGGTGTACATATGGTTCCTTTTTGGAAGGAGACAAACCCAGACTATTAATTCATGCAGGAAGCTAATGGGCAAACTCCTTTGAGGACAGGTAATTCTTTGTGTCTGCATCAAGAGTGACTGAGAATTTAGTGCCATTTAGCTACATGTCAGAGCTGAGAATGTTTTTTTTTTTAAAAAAAAATCTTCATTCTTATCACTCCCTCTACTCTTAGGCCAGATCCACAATGCAGGATATTGCACTATGAAAGTGGTATGAAGCGGTATATAAAAGGCAAGAGCCACACAAAGCAGGATATAGCACTATGAAAGTGGTATATGGTACGCATCAATGGGCCCCAACAGTTGTCAGTGCACTTCAGTACTGCTATAAAGCAGTAGTGTGGCTCCTGCCTCTTATGTACTGCTTTCATAGTGCAATATCCTGCTTGGTGTAGATTGGGCTCCAGTGTGCAGACATTCGTGCTGTTTGCTTATGTAGCCAAATAGGAGGTATCAATAGCTTTGCAAGAACATCAGCTTTTGAGGAACTACGAAACCCCCAAAAACCTATAGAAGGAGAAGAAACGTGAGAGATCCTCAAAATAGCCCAGTTCTCAGTGCTGACTATTTAGACACTGACTGCTGTGCTAAATAATCCAACTTCCACTTCTCTAAAACTACTAAATTGTCTGGATTCTGAAACTGAACAGGAACAAATTAATATATAACATTTAAATATACACACAAAAGCAGCCAACTAAAGAGCCTTGGATTAATAACGTCTGGAAGACTATGAGTATGTATAAATTTACTCAGCAGTGCAACGAGCAAAGAATATGAAGAATGATATTATGACACCATGGTTTCCACTCATTTCCTATGTTGAGACACTAAACAGTGGAAAAAGTTTCAATAAAGTACAATTGCCTGTTCCCCCCCAATTAATATGCACAAACACACAAAATGGCATGCACCAGCACATAATCCTTCTATATGTTGTAGAATTCGGTATTGAGCTCCTACATAGGCCATTTTGTTGTAGATATTCCATAAAAATATCAGTTCTAGACTAAGATTTATAATTAGTGAATTCCTTTGTTTTTTTAGTGATTTTGGTTCATTATCATGTACCTTCTTCTTCTTCTTCTTCTTCTTCCCTTTATTTTATTAATCTTATTTCAAAATTAAATAAAATTTCATGATAAAAATATGCACAAAATATACACAAAATCAATACATGCATTATAAATAATATGTACAAATTTATGTACGGATTTTCATTTCATTTCATTTTTACAAAAGAAATTTGCAAGTTCATGCAGAACTTGGAATAAGCTTGACCTCAAACAACTGACAATCTTGACTAGACTGAGACTGATGGATCTTTCCATCCCTAGATTAGGCCAAGAGATAGTGACCATCCCAAGTCCACCCAATGGCCTCCATCACTAATCATAACCTAAGAAATTCACCACATTAGTTCTCCTCTTCCCAAGGTTCAGCCCAGATATCAAGAAATACAGTAAAAGAAGGGGAAAAAATATACTGGTGCATTATGAGAAACTGTCTGTCCCATATAAGGATATCAAAGAAATCTGTTTGGGCGGGTGGAATTTGTTGAGTTTTCCTAGATTCAGCTCCCTGGACTTTGTTTCAGTTCCCGCTGTGGCTCCCAACTCAATCTGCAGTTAGTTGAGCCAGTTTGCAGATTTTCTAGGCATTTTGCACATGTTTTGCAGATTCTGCCATTTTTTACACATTTCTAAGCAATTTGCACAAATTCGGCCATGATTTGTGCAAATTGTTCAGAAATTTGCACATATTGCTGAACCTGAAAAGAAAATGCAAAAAAGTTCCCAGAGTTCATAGAAGAGTCCATAGCTCTTCCCACAAACACAAATTGAGTCATACATGTTGTGGATCTTGGTCAAGTCAGAAAAGAATCAGATTTCCTAATGATGGACATCCCCTATTTCCACATTTTAGGTGCAAAGAGAAACACACTTGTAACACTCCTATACTGACACAAAGGATCATTACACACACTTCTCCCCACCACGACCACCTCAGTAGACCAAGTAGCTAAAGTCAACTTTGTGATGTTAGCCAACTTGAATGACCTTAAAAGGGGATTAGACAAATTCATTGAGAAGATAGAAGCTATCAATGGCTACTGGTTATGATAATAATAATAATGATAATAATAATAATATATTTATTTATCACCCGCCTCTCCCAACGGATCGAGGCGGGGAACAACACCAAACACAAAATACAAAAACTGATTAAAAGCAGATAAAACCAGTACATCATTAAAACACCAATAAAACACCAATAAAACACTTTAAAATTCATCTGGGTAGGCCTGCCGGAAGAGATCAGTCTTTATAGATCTTTTAAATTCCGGAAGACTAGTGAGTTGGCGAATCTCTCCCGGCAGGTCATTCCATAATCTGGGAGCGGCAGAAGAGAAGGTCCTCTGGGTAACGGTTGTCAGTCTAGTTCTTGTTGACTGTAATAAATTCTTCCCAGAGGACCTGAGCGTGCGGGGCGGATTGTATGGGAGAAGGCGATCCCGTAGGTAACCTGGACCCAAACCATGTAGGGCTTTAAAGGTAATAACCAACACTTTGTACTTCGCCCGGAAACTGATTGGCAGCCAGTGAAGAGATTTTAAAACTGGTGTAATGTGGTCACCCCTAGATGTACCGGTGACCAACCTGGCTGCCATATTTTGAACTAATTGAAGTTTCCGGACTAGGCACAGAGGTAGCCCTATGTACAGCGCATTGCAGAAGTCGAGCCTCGAAGTTACCAGTGCGTGCACTACTGATTTTAGGTCTTCCAACTCTAGGAAGGGGCGCAGCTGGCGTATCAGCCGAAGCTGATAGTAGGCACTCCTGGCAGTCGCATCTATCTGAGCTGTCATTTGGAGCGACGGATCCAGGAGCACCCCCAAGCTGCGAACACAGTCTTTCAGGGGGAGTGTAACCCCATCCAGAACTGGTTGACATACCTCCAACCCCAGGTTGTGGCCCTTGACAGTAAGCACCTCCGTCTTGTCTGGATTCAGCTTCAGTTTGTTTTTCCTCATCCAGCCCATTACCGCCTCCAAGCATTCATTCAGAGGAGACACACTATCCTTAGCTGATGCTGTTGTCGAAGGCATAGAGAAATATATTTGGGTGTCATCAGCATACTGATAGCACCCCGCCCCATGCCTCCGGATGATCTCTCCCAGCGGTTTCATGTAAATGTTAAACAGCATTGGGGAAAGGATGGCACCTTGTGGTACACCACATAGCAACTCTTTTTTTGAAGAGCAGCTATCCCCAAGCATCACCATCTGGAACCTGCCCGAGAGGTAGGACCGGAACCACTGAAGCACAGTGCCCCCGAGTCCCAATTCCCTCAGGCGATCCAGAAGGATACCATGGTCGAAGGTATCGAAAGCCGCTGAGAGGTCCAGGAGTACCAACAGGGACACACTCCCCCTGTCAATACTCAGGCGTAGATCATCCACTAAGGCGACCATAGCAGTCTCAACTCCGTATCCTGCTCTGAAGCCAGTTTGAAATGGGTCTAGAAAATCTGTATCATCCAAAACTGCTTGCAGTTGGAAGGCAACCGCCCTCTCGATCACCTTGCCCAAAAATGGAAGATTTGATACTGGCCTATAGTTATTAAAGTCCAGGGGATCCAGGGAGGGCTTTTTTAGAAGCGGCCGTACTACCGCTTCTTTTAAACATGATGGAAAACTCCCCTCCCTGAGAGATGCATTAATAATATATTGTAGTTGTGATCTAACTGCATCTCCTCCCTGGGCGACCAGCCAAGAAGGACAGGGATCGAGAGGGCAAGTCGTCCTCCTCACTCGACCAAGCAGCTTGTCCACGTCCTCGGTACTCACCAACTGAAACTGATCCAGTGTAATTCTACTCGCGGAGTCGCTGGACACTCCATTATCAGCCTCTGCTATAACGACAGCATCTAAGTCGGCTCTTATCCGAGAGATTTTATCTGTGAAATGATTGTTAAAGGCATCACAGCGAACTACCGAAGGCTCTAACATTGGGTTCAGGGGGGAGGGTGCCTGAGTTAGACCCCTCACCACCCTGAACAGTTCTGCTGGACGCGAATTCGCAGACGCAATGCGTGCAGAGAAGTAAGCTTTCTTCGCTGCACGTATTGCCACCCCATAGGAACGAAGATGTTCTCTATGTCGTGTCTTGTCAGATATAAGTCGAGTTTTCCGCCATCAGCGCTCCAGTCGTCGTCCTTTCCGCTTCAACTCCCTGAGATCTTCTGTACACCAGGGCGCCCGATTAGAAGCGGGTCGGAGAGGACGTTTGGGGGCGGTCGTGTCGATAGCCCTAGTTAGGTCTTGATTCCATCTATTGACCAGGGCTTCTACAGGATCGTCGACGATACCAGCCATAGATCCCTCTAAGGCCTTCTGGAATCCAGCAGGATCCATCAGCCTTCGAGGGCTGTTCTCAAAACAGTGCTCTCCAGATGCATTGGACTACAAGATGGATACAGACAGAAAACTAAGCCACAAGTGAAAAAGAAACATCGAACAATGGGTGGATATTAGATGTAGCTATTTCTTCCAATATAATTGGTTAATTGAAAGATTTCAAATCCAAATTTTGCAAAACAGCAAAGGGTTAAGTGACATCATTCCATGAGCAGGAACACTGCAGATGGGATTATTTACATTTCCTTCAGGAAGCAAAAAGTTCATCTGACCAACCTCAGGACACCTCAGGACACGTGCAGAAATGGTGGAGTTTGGACACTTTACAAAGCACACAGGTGCTTGTAATCAATCCCAATTTGCATAACGAAAATCTTAAAGTTCATTAGATAGCCATTCAAGCTTGGTACACATGGGTATTACAATCGTAATCGATTCTGCCGATGATCCACCTAATTTCAAGTTTCAGTGGCATCTCAAGTTAGCTGCACTGAGACATATAGAAATCAATGGGTTTCACATGAACCTAACTCTGTACCATTGAGTTGTTACTATTGGTATGCAATGACATGCATGTGCATTAGTGATTCATTAGTACTGCAATCAGACATTCAATTGCTAAAGATGATGGGAACAACACAGAATCCTGACAACTCTAGCTTCCCCAGAGGGCAAAAAGGGAGAGAGATTTATTGTCTCCTAATAAAGAATTAGAATATATGCGGTATCCCACTTTTTACTCTAAATGCAGAGAAAATCTTTAGGAACTCAGAAGCCAATGTGGTGAATTTGTTGGTTTTGCTGGTTTGCACAGAGCCTACTTAAGCGGCCGTTCTTGTCTAGGAGCTTTTAAGATCAAAAGAACTCCATATGTCAGCCAAGCCAGAGTGAAAAGTTTTCTAAAAATAAATGCAGAGAGAGAAGCATCCGCTGCAATCCCTGGTGGAAATTACTCATCTGAACTGCATTTATATGAAGGGGGAAAGTACAAAGGAGCAGAGTTAAAAATAGTCTCCCCCTACAGACACTGATAACTTGGATACGAGCACAATCAACAACTGTACAAATTATAGACATCGGCATCATACACTTATCAAGTTATATTTAAGGCTTCAAATGTAATGAAATAGACAGCAAGGCAGAAATTATGCAGAGTGGGTATTAGCTATATCAAGAGAAAAATATAAATACTAGTTCCTGGGGTCTCTTTATTGGGTTCCAGTGTGAACCCAGGGTGGGGCCACGCAGAGAGAAGCAAGTTTGGTTCGTATGGAGCTCAGTTGACAGGCTACAATCAAAAAGTGAAAGCTGCCAGTTACTCCGCGGAGGAAAAGTGAAGAGCTGCACCTGGTGATAATGTTGCAGTGGAAGCAAAATCTCTTTATTGAAACCTACAATTCAGTTTTCCAGATGTCTTTATGTAGAACTCCACTGTGTGTGTGTGGGGGGGGGGAACGATGTGTCTTTGCATGCACTCAGTATACAGCTCTCTCTGTCCAACGTTTTGCTAGTATATTATAAATGCCACATGCAATATTGTGACCCTTTTTAAACAGTTTAGAAAACAATCCAAAACCTCCATTGTTTGATGGCTGGAAGGATTTGAGATGGCATACTGGTGTGGTGTTAGGGTGACCATATGGAAAGGAGGACAGGGCTCTTGTATCTTTAACAGTAGCATAGAAAAGGGGTTTTCAGCAGGTGTCATTTGTATGCATGCAGCACCTGGTGAAATTCCCTCTTAATCACAACAGTTGAAGGAGCCCTGCCCTCTTTTGTATCTGGTCAAGAGGGCAGGGCTTTTGCAGAATTAACTGGTGTGATGCAGAGGGAATTTCACCAGGGCTGCATGCATACAAATGACACCTGCTGAAATTCCCTTTTCTATACAATTGTTAAAGATACAGGAGCCCTTGCCTTCTTTCCATATGGTCACCCTAGCTGGTGTCTCTCCCACAGCCACCACAGCAGAGAGGAGCTTGGTGCAGCTTTCAGCAGCTGCTAAAGCTGTGGCAGATCCCTCCATTCTGCTTTGCACGGACAGGTGAAAAACAGCCGATGATGTTTGTTCTGCCAGCAGTAGCAGGCAAAATACTAAAATGCAATGTTCCATGGTCTGTTGTTGGGTGGAACCACTTTCAATCAGCTGGTTCCATGCCCATTAACTGTTGTGAACCCTCTTATGGAATTATTTGCACATTTTCCCACATTAACCAATGGGGGGGGGGGATCAAATCCATCTGTGAAAGGGTGTCATACAACACCATACAATCCACGTAACACACGCAGGACAGATTTCACAAAATCCAGACATTTCTACACCCCACCAGTCCGACTCAAGTTTGCTCTGCCCCTCCGGAGACATTTTAGGGTCTCTCTGAACTGCATTTCTTTGTTGCAACATATTTACCAAAGTCTGTTCCATGGAAGTCATTTTGATGTATCGATTGGAAAAACATCATCCTTCGAGGCACTAGAGTCTGTACTATGGACTCCAGTGCCCTCACAAACTATATTTCTCCAGTTCCTATAAAGAGCTTACATGTGAGCCACACAGCAGAGGGAGGAGAAGGAAAGGGTACCAAGAGATTCCTGTGAGCAAGCACAGCTAAACATGCAGAATATATGGAGAGGAGCGACCGTGAGATGTGGCATCAGCAGCAGCAACAGTATTTTAGCATTGTGGTTTTTTTAATGCTAAGTATACTTCTGGACAAAGGCAGTGAGAAGACCAAACAATCTTATACTGCATGTGAAAAGTGAGCATGCTGGCATCCCAGGTACTGCTGTGCCAAAAATTTTCACCATTCATTTTTGGCATTTCATAGGGGAGGGGATGAAAATGCAGGCAACAGAGGCTGGGAGAGGTGAGAATTTCAGATAATTTTTTTCCTTGGGGAGGGAGACAGGATTTCCACATACCTTTTTAAATGTAGCCAGGTGTTGAGGGGTCTTCTTTCTTTCTTTTTCTTTTATTTTTTAAACAACCCTAGCATTTTCAGAAGCCCAGGAGTTCTTCCTGAATGCTTATTGGGGAGGGAGAAGTCACACGGTCTCCAATAGGTGTTCACTAAGAACTGCTGGGCTCTTCCAAATGCTGATGGGAAGGGGGGTGTTTTTTTTGGAAAAACTAAAAAATAGGAAGAATTTAAGTGTAGCTGATTGCCCCTCAGCAATCAGCTACACTTAAAAAAAGGTCCGTGAAAACACTGTCCCCCTCCACGAGGAGAAAATTCTCCAAATTTTCCCCCTTCCTGCAAAAGAGGCAGAAAAAACAATGCATTTTTCACAGGGAGAGAGAACATTTCCAAAAATAGGGGGCAGGATTCAGCCCAGCACTAATCCCAAGCATTTCCCTTCTGTCCTCATTGAATCTGTTATTGGCTATTCCTTCTCTCTATCTCTCTCCTCTTTCCCTTGCCAGCTTAGTCACCTCCACAGAAAGCTGAGCCTACATATCTTGCACCTGGGCCTGTTGTTCTTGATCGATCTTGCCAGATAAGCTCTCCCAGCCTGGGGCTCCGATACTCACTGTCATTTATTGTAAAAGCTGAAACTGCAGATGAAACACCTGTGAGGTTCTCCTCTATTCACCTGATCTGCGGCTGGGTGTGTGCGTGTGTGTCTTCTTCCTTTCTCCTTCTTTCAACATTTACCCCTGTGGGTTTGTGGATTCTGTGTATGCTTGCCACATTTATTTATTTATTTATTAATACTGGGTACTGGGATGGGGGGTAGGGGGAATTGTCTGCTCTATTTTTCCATACAGTGTTAAATACCATATTGCATTTGAATATGAAAATAGCAACACCTGTTCCTTGGTCTTTGAAATGGGATTGTGTCTCTTTTTCTGAAAAATCTATTCTAATGACCTCGGAGCTTGCAGAATGGTATGAATACGCACTTTGTACCCAGTTTCAGTGATGCTAAGATAGAATGAAGGAATACTTTTTCACACAGCACATAGTTAAACTATGGAATTCACTACCACAAGATGTGGTGATGTCCACTAATTTGGATGGCTTTAAAAAGGGTTAGATAAATTCCTGGAGGAGAAGGCTATCAATGGCTAGTAGGTCTGATGACTAGGTGCTACCTCCACTATCAGAGGCAGTAAGCCTATTATACACCAGTTTCTGGGGAACCTGGGTGGGAGCGTGCTTTTGCACCCCTGTCCTGCTTGTGGATCCCTGGTCAAGTGCTGGACTAGATGGACCCTTAGTCTGGTCCAGCATGGCTCTTTTATGATGTATGTGGCACAATGTGTTATGTGTTGGGAGCTCACATAAGCTATTGTTGTAATTAATAGTAGTAGTTTTTGTAGCAGCAGCGGTAACTAAACCCCACCATTTATCAAACGGGCTTATTTTCACAAAGCTGCTTTTAAACACAAGAATGGTAAAGTGGAAATGTTACTTCAAGCTGATGACTCTTTTACCTATTGAATGGTGATATGGATGATTATGTGCCCATATTGTTTAGCACATCCGTATTTGTACAACTGTTTATACGGTTGCCCATATGTAAAACATTCAGTTTTCACTGTGTCACTGCTTCATGTATGGCTCTATTTGCAATGTTGCCAAATGCCACCTACAACCAATTTTGGGATGGAATTTGGAAATCTGCCAAGGTGGAGACATACTCCAAAATACATAAGCAGAATCCACAACATTGGCCAGATCTACACCAAGCAGGATATGACACTTTGAAAATGGTTTGGAAACCGTATATGGAGAGTGTCCTGGGCCCCAACAGTTATCACTGCTGTTGTAAACTGTTTTAAAGCAGTAGTGTAGATCCTGCCATTGTTTTAATTGGACCCATACTGGGTTTTTCCAGAAAGCGCCTGATTCTTTATTCAGCCGTGACATTACAAAAATCCCATGCTGTATTGCTGTAAGCAAAATATGCATACTCAAAAACTACCACTTGTGAAACTTTGAGACTACAAATCCCAAGTTGCAGTGTGACTGTGCTAATCATTCAAATAAGCAATGAAATTAGCTATACAAGTCTCAGAATGAGACAGACCCCCAAAGAAAAAAATGGTTTTCTGCAAGATTACAGTTGCTTTGGTCTGGAGGAGGAGGAGGAGGAGGAGGAGGAGGAGGAGGAGGAGGAGGATATATTGCATGACCGTACATTTCCAGGGATGCCAAAAAAGCCAAAAGCAAAGGGGTAGAACAAAGGATGCTATTTATTATGGTAAAATAAATCAGATGCATTTCCAACTCTTGGATCCTTCCTCAGGGTTATAAGACAAAATGCAGATACTTCTTTTATTTCATACCCCTCAGTCTCCTATGATCTAAGGGGTGTGAGATAGAAGAGATACCTGCATTTTGCCTAATCACCCTTGAGAAATGACCCTAGGGTAGGGTGACCAAATGAAAAGGAGGGCAGGGCTCTTGTATCTTTAACAGTAGCATAGAAAAGGGAATTTCAGCAGGTGTCATTTGTATGCATGCAGCACCTGGTGAAATTCCCTCTGCATCACAACAGTTAAAGCTGTAGGAGCTCTTCCCTCTTGACCAGATACAAAAGAGGGCAGGGCTCCTTCAACTTTAACTGTTGTGATTGAGAGGGAATTTTGGCAGGTGATTCATGCATACAAATGACATCTGCTGACATTTCCCTTTCTATACAACTGTTAAAGATACAGGAACCCTGTGCTCCTTTCCATATGGTCACCCTACCCAAAGATCTGAAACATGGCAGATTAATTTTATCATAATATATAACATGGTTTGTTCTACTCCTTTGCTTTAGGCTTTTTTAGCACCCTCTGTTGCGGTTTTCTTTCTTTTTTGGCCTACGTTTCCAGGACCTAAAGAAAAACTCAGCTTGTAATAACAGTTCAGCTGTATCTGCCTCCAGAGTACTGAATGTGAGGGTCAAACTTGACATGGAGTTATTAAAGCAATTAGCAATTGCTTCATTAGGTAAGTAAATAGCAGCTTCAGGGAAAGGTAATCTCAATCAGGGCCATGACATGGCAAATAATTAAATGTTGACGGGATCTTATCTCAGACAAATTCCAGGTCAAGCTACAACCCTAGTTTCCAATCACCAATAAAGTGTCACCTAATTTAATTGCAAATCAGGTAACCAAAATGTAATCATGTGTAGGCCTCTGCTTTCCCTTTCATTGGCTTTTGAGCAAGATCTATCTCCCTGTTTCCTTGATGTGTGTTTAGGGATGTCAAAGGTGCCCAACTGAGTCCAGGAGACAGACAGACAGACTCCCCTGTGTCTGCACCCCCCTGGACACAGTTCGGCACTCACAGCACATTGGTGGACCTGTGCCGAGTACCTGTGAGGCCTGACAAGCTCTTGGCAGCCATCTGCCCTTGTCCGGAGCCTCTACTGTGAAACACTGGATGCTCTGGAAATTACACATTTCCCCATTGTGTAAATGGTAGCCCTAAAGGCCCATTTACGTGAGAGTCGAAGCGCAAATGGAGTATTCATGCCTTTACTCTTGTGTACGTGGGGCCTTTTTACATCTGCAATTTACGCAATGGGGAAAGATGCAATTTCCCGAGTGAAATTTCCCGCTCTTCTTGGAGCTCGCCAAGGCCCAAAAGAAGCTCGTGCACCCCAATGAGCAAGGGTGGATGGTGGTGGGTGAGATGTGGGTGAGTTCACCCATCCCTATCTATGCTATGGGTATGCAAAAAGGAAATCAAAACGAGTAAAATATGAAGCCTAAGCCTAAATCTCAAACGTGCTGTTAGCTATTAAGTGTATCATTGGTTAGCAATGAAGGAAAAATGAGACGTAAGTGTCTATATTTAGTACTGAGAAACAAATAAGTTCTGCTATATATTGTTTTCAAACTGCAGCATTTTGAAAAACATTTTGCTTTGTAGCCTTTGTTGAGCTTCAAAGGATAATCTGGAAATATCTTCTGTTGTAGTGTTGTTGTTTTTCAACTATCTTCCCAAAGCCAACACTATTGGGCTTCCCTCCCCTTTTTCCTTTTATTGCATGTCTACTCAGAAGTAAGTCCCACTGAGTTCAATAGCACTTACTCCAAGGAAAGTGTGTATAGGGTTACAGTCTACACCTGCTTTTTTTATTTACACTGAACAAAAATAAAAGAACACGGTATGTTTATTGGGAGTGTATATTTTTGCAGGCTGTCAAGAGCCTATTTTTAGTTCTTTATTTCCTTGTAGCTGCTGCAAGTCTGTCAATTCCAGAAGCCGATATTAATAGCTTAGTACTGAATCCTTGGGAGACATTAAAAAGGCAAACCATAATTTTCTTTAATATCCCTTGTTCTGACAGACAGAACTAAAGTGTTTTCTGTGATTGATGTATCAGAAAATGTGCCATGGAAAAATAAATGAAAAATCTTGTTTAAGTTTTTAATGTGAGTGTTGGATGACCACCTGAAAAAATAATGCTTGCTTTTAAAAAAAAAAATAGAAATGCAAGAGTGCAATGTTACAGTCCCTAGACAACATGTGGTGGGCATGGGATAGTTCAGATTTCTGGATCCAAGGTCAGACCTCAGACCTTGGAGTCTGAGCTCCCTTCCCCCTCCCCATCATGCCAACTGCCTCTCCAAGATTGCAAAAGTGACCTTGGAGGAGAGATAAAAGGGGTGTTCCCATGGTCAGGGAGGGGACTGGGGAGGCCAGCTTACAAGGAATTCTCCAGCCTCCCTAGCCTCCTTCCCTCCCCTTCCTCAAAGCCTCTGCTAGATGGGCAAAAAACACCCATCTAGCAGAAATGAAGAGCAGGAGGAATGCGGAGGCACTTTGCGTTAGGTACCCATCAGCCTCTTGAGTTCAGAGGCTGATGGGCATCTGGATAGGATTGTGCCCCAAGGTTTAATTCAACTTTCCTCAACCTGGTGCTCCTGGATGGTTTGGACCACAACTCCCAGCATTCCTGACCAGTGGCCATTGCTGACAAGGGCTGATGGAAGTTGAAGTCCAAAACATTTAGGGAAGGCTGATATAGCTCAATACAGTCTAGACTGACCAGCAGTAGCTCTCCAGGGTTTTACACAGATTTTCCTAGCAGTACTTGAAGAGGACAGGGATTGAAGTGGGGCCTTCTATGGGTAAAGGAAAGCATGCGGGAAACCACTGAGATATGAGCCTCCCTCATATCTAGTGACAGAGCTTATGCCCATAGAGTTTTTACATACATAGGCTCGATGCACAGAGTTCTGTGAAGGTCAGGTACAGGAACAGCAAGCACACTGTTCCTTCCCTCATTTAATGTATCTACACTCTGAATTTCTGCATATGGGTATTTAGGATGCAGTCCTATTGGGATTCCTATCAGCCAATGAACTCCGGGGATGATGGGCATCCTATGCAGAGTAGCAGGAGCGTGAAGGCAATCTTCACTCCTCCTGCTCTGCATTTTTGCTAGGTGGGCTTTTTTGCCCATCTAGCTGAGATTCTGTGGAGTGGGAGGTAAGAAGGCTGGGGAGGCTGGAGCATTCTTTGCAAGTCAGCCTTCCTAGTCTCCTCCCCCTTCCCCACCCACAGAATGGCCCCCTTTCCCTCCTCTCTGAGGTTGCTTTTGCAAGCTTGGAGAAGCAGCTGGTAGGGTTTTCTCCATGCCATCTGGGAGGGGAAAGGCAAGGGATTGGGGAGCTCAGATTCCTGGCTCTGAGGTTAGAGCACTGACTCCAACCTCTGATCCAGGAATATGAAAAATCCTATAGCCCCAATATGTTCTCTAGAAGTGTAAGATTTCTCTCTTAGTTAATGTAAGGATGGGCTTGAGAGTTAGCTCACTGTGGAGGAGAAAGCAGTGTGAGGCTAGGATTTTAAAAGTTGATACATATTTCTTTTTCCTTAAGGGATCAAACAGGAAGGTAAGACTCAAACACAGAATTAGAGAAAGTGGGCATTAATCACAGAATGAATATGGTCGTTGTGGTGGTTTTTAAAGCCACCATGTTTTTGTTGTGCAATTGTTAGTAGATAACAGAAAGCAATAAGTGGCACAAAACTGTTGTATGTATGAGTTTCCATGTAATAGTGTAGTGATTTCTCTTATTTATCTTCTGTGATTACTGTTGAATACTCAGACTGTTCGGAAGTGCACAATAGAGAAATCATGTCCATCGTATTTATTTATTTTTAATCATAGTAGTTTCAAGGCTACAATCATTTAGATATTGCTCCAAGCTTTTCAAGCAACAGAATACATGTACATTTGTGTTTTATGTTTTTACAAGTTGCCCAGAACTGACTTCAAAATTTTATAATGTAATTCTCCCCTTGCACCCTCATTGCATTCCATAAAAGTTACAAGTGCGTATATAATAAACGTTTCCAACATCATCCATTCACAAGATCCATTCAAACGAATCAGCATTGTGGATTATATTCTTGAGTTTTCAGGGAAGGAAATCAGAGATTACCAGACTACTGAGCTTCTTTATAAACTAGAGAAGCAGGCCCATTTCACCCTTTTTCTGACATGCCTTCTCTCTCCAGAGGGCATGTTATCTAACACATGATGTAAGGCTTAATGCATACAGCCTATAAAATACGTGGATTGTGCCCTCAAGTAAATCATTCTTAGGGGAAAAAAACTGACAAACACAGAGGCCCAGTTCATCAATGTGAAGAAATGTTCTGTTTAAAACCATTATTGTTATGTAATCTTTACCTTGTGTGGCCTCTGTGAAGCAATAATGTATCTGAGTAGGCCTGAGGCCTTGTTTTGTTACTGTCAAGGGCCTCTGTAGTACTATTCTGAAGGGGTGTAGAGAGAGACAATTGCTTTAAATGTGGTTAGATGCGGCCAGGATCTTGCAAATTTGATTTTGATTAGTTGGAGATGCTAGCTAAGTAGAAGAGTGGGGCTGGTAAATGACAATTAAGATATGACATTTGAAAGTTGTAAGTCTTTTGTAGTCACAGAGGGAGAGGTTCTTCTAGCTGGTGTGTGATGTTTTGGAAGGACTAGGAGAAAGCTGAGGAGAAAGTTAATAGCTTAAGCGTGGATATTAAGCTATTCATTCTCCGTGGGATAATCATACATAGCTAGTGAAGATCAGGTGTTGGAAGCAGGTGGCTGTGTTATGCCATGAGGCTACTTTAAGATCTTGCCAGAAGGAGGTTATAGACGCAGGCAGTATGAACTCAGATAAACTGTCCAAGCATCCAGAAATACAACAGAAGGAGCTTGGGTGTCTGAGGAAGACTGTACCTAGGACTTTGTTGTAAGTGGATTTGGCTGGGATAAAGGTTTATGGAATTTGGCCTGAGGTAAAATAAGTTGTTAGAGGCTTGTAGTAGTAGCAGCAGTGTTGAGTCCTTAAGGATTGTCATTAAGCAGTGTTTTGAAAACTCCAAAGACTTAGGGTGACCAGCTATCAGGATTTCCCCAGATTTCTCCAGGTTTTTTTATCTATCCTGGGTGTCAGGGGGGATTTTCTGTAATTTCCTATAATGTCAGGGGCCGTTTCTACACCAGGCTGTTTGCCTGGGATCGCTCTCCCTCCCTGTGTGCCGATGGTGTGTATTAGGTACTTCTGGGATCGCCCTCCCCTCCCTCTCTCTACACCCCTATGGTGTAGAAAGGGCCAGGGAATGACACACTTTCCCCATTAAGGCTGTCATTAGCATGGCAGGGGGGAATGATGCATTTTCCAGAGGCCCCAGAAAGCATGCTTTCTCACCCCCCCCTCCAACACTGCTCCAAATGGGCCCTTAAAGAGTGGAGGAGGGGAAAGTGTACTTTCTCACCCCCACAGGGTGTCCTCTGTTTTGGTTTCCCAAATATGGGCACCCTATTTGCCAAAGTAAATATTAGTCATTCCTTATGTATAAAATATCCCTTTAATACATTGTTTTTAATAGTTCATCTTGTATCTAATGTTGGTTTCCATCTCACACCTAGGCTTTTTTAGGCATTCGATGGGGAGATTTTAAAGTATTCTAACACAATTGGTGGCAGCAGAAAAGGGTCAGCTTGTGGAACTCTTGGGTTCTAGTGGCAGAGAGTTCCTTAGGCCCTGAAAAAAAATAAGCATTTGCTATAAATAAGAAACCTCATGGGTGGGATTGCCCAATAAAGAAGCAGTTTCCCCATAGGTGGAGGCAGGGCTGGGGAGAGAAAATCCTCCATAATCAACATATCTGCCTATAAAGTCCCTTCCTGTGATGGAGGAGGATACAAATGAAATACCTTGTATTATACCTTACAAGACCTGCAAGAAGAGGGGGGAATTCCTCCATTCTGCCATCATGGACAGCAATTTGACCAGTAATATATTAAGTGGGAGGGGGGAAATGTTGCAGTCCTGGTAAACTATTCACCGGAAACAGTAGCCAAATTATTTTTAAAACGTATCTGAACAGCCCAAAGGTGCATAATTTCCATTAATATATAAGAACTATTCATCTTTTTCAATACAAATATAGCAATAACGGCTCCAAAGGTAGCTTCAAACATTCCTTTTATGTTTTTGATGTATGACAAGATCATTGCCTAACATTTAAGCGAAACTGAAAGCTGAGCTCCTTGTTTGCAGGTGATACCGGAAAACCGTGTTGCTGTTAGTTTTTGAACTCATCACACTGCATCTCGCCACCCTCTTGTCTCCGTCATCTCACTTAGAAAAAAGCATAAAAAACAGGAAAAATAAAACAGTCTTGTGGGAATATTTTTTCTGGACCTGTGGTTGGTGTAGATGTATACATCTTTTATTAGGGCTGTGCAGGATGTATGATCCATCCTGGATGGGTCACAGCCAAATGACCGACCTTGTGACAAAGAGGCTCAGTGTTCTGCAGGCACCTGTTTTGATACCATCTGACTACCACAACTGAGCACATGAGGTAAATTTGGAGGTTCCTCTGTCCTGTGTACAGCATTCAGAGAATAATTAGATAATCCTCAACATCAAAATTCTTAGGGACTGTCTTCATGATGACGCATTGGCACAGCAAGCCCCCAAAACCCCATGTTTGCACTCCTGCAGGGTTGTCCCCACAGTAAGGACTGAGCGCAGTTTGCACCCAAGGAAGAGGAGACACTGCCTCTTGCAGCGCCACCCTGTGCACCACCACGCCACCATGTGTCGCTGCACGAGTGCCATTGCACATCTGTGCATTCTTCCATTTTTATTTTTTTTACCTTTTTCACCTTTTGGCTTTCCCTGCCAAGCTGTTCCTTCTCTCCATGCTGAAGAAGCACAGAGGCATTCCAGTGGCTATTTGACTTGCTGGCCTGCCCCCTGTCCAGGCAGATGGTGACCAATCAAAAGTCACCATCTGCCCAGTCATGCCTCCACCACAACTCTGGAGCGGCAACAGACAGCAGATATGCCTCGCTCCAGAGAAAAAACTCAGTCACTGACTTTTTTATTTTGGAGTTTCTAGAGAAAGCCTTGGGATGGCTCTTCAGTGGCTTCTGCATCGTGTAAACAACACAGTGCCACTTCGGAGCCACCCTGGGGCTTTCCCCACATGTAGACATCCCCTTAGAGTCAAGCCAGTGGAGGACAGTGGCTCCAACTTTGGTGGGGCTGTAAATCCATTCTGGGTTTCCGTCAGAATGCTGAATGAGCTATCGAAGATGCTGAGCCCTTTATCCAAAATCTGCTCACTTTAGATTGCTCTTTTAGAGTTGTGACTGGTTCTGACACCATTTACACAACTTTACGGATGCCATTTACACAGCATTACATTTACAGATGAACCTGAGCAACTATTCCAATGCAGAATGGCAACTCACTGAGGGGTTGAGTGGCTGCCAGGTGCTTGTGCTGCCAGGTGCTTGGCGAACGGTCTGGGAGGCCGAGGAGGGGGAAGTCCATTGGACTCTACCCCCACTCTCAGACTCCCAAAACATCCTTGCAACTGCAGAACAGTATCTTGCCAGTTGGACCAATAGATCTACTGACTACTGGAGGTAGTGCATGGTTTGACATATTTGTTCTGTTGCCTGCAGGGACTGCACGAGTTTTCTCACATCTAAGACCTCAAATCCATCTAATAATCTTCCGGGAATCTTCTGTTTTTGCCTGCTCACTCCATAGTAGCTTCTCAAAGGAAGATATCTCTGCAGGCTAGATGGAGGCTGGAGTGAATGCTGAGAATGAAAACTTCTCCAGGCAGTTCCTCCGCGGCACTGCTTTGATCACAATATTTTTCTGAGTTTTCAGCCCTAACCTGTAGGACATCCTGCAAATGCAAAACAAGTAAAAAAGATAAGAAAAAAAAGAAATCCTGTTCAGATCTATGCAGACTTGGCTATTACAGTTTCCATGAGCAGTGAGCATCTATTAGCATTGCTATCAGGCCAATAACTATTTCAGGCATAATGTTCTTGGGAGAGATGGGGGAAATGAATCAGATGGAAAGGAAATATGGGCTTTTCATGTAGAGCTGCTTTTCAACTCTGTACCAAAGGATGTCATTTGCCGGCTGTTGACTGAAACCCTCTACAGCTGTTGAGCAGTGCCTAATTTTCCTGCTTTACCAAACACAAGGACAAGCGCTTTGTTTCCATGTCCAGTGGCCATGACACTGAACAGCCTGGCTTCCAATGGCAGGAATCCTACAGGGTTTGCAATCTGTCTCTCTGCACAGAGACCTATTGCTTCTCCAGGGCCACGCCCTCCATACACACACACACCTCAACAGAATAATGGACTGTTTTCTAGTCTATCTGTGTGAAACCAATTCCTACCATTTCATCATGACTCAGTATACCCAAAGTACAAACCCCAATAAGACGCTAGGCAAACAGAAGCACATTTCCTAGAATCAAAGAGCTGAAAGGAATATTAGAGATAATCTAATCCAACCTAGGGATATAGAAATCATCAAAACATGAGCTCAGCTAGGTTCTCTAGGTTCCATGTTGCAGTTTGGTCTGACTCAGATTGTGAACTTTTCCCTCCTCTTTGTGTGGAAAGCATGAAGTGCTTGGGAGCCCATTCAAAAGTATGCAATCTTCTCCCATTTATGTTTATGTGCACCTTTTACATGTTTATGCACACCTTTTACATGGGTATTTTTACATGCATAATTTCCTCCACCACCGTTCCTGTTTGAGTTCAGGTTTGGGAGGTGCAAACAGGGTGAATTCTGGTCATAAATGAACTGAAATGCATTTCTCAGATATTATAAATCTATCCCTCTGCTCAGTGCAGGCACTGCAATGCAGGACACAGCTACAGGATCCCTGACAGTGGGCCATCTAGCTTCTGTTTAAATACTCCACTTAGGAGAAACCACAACTTTTGAAGGCATTCTATTCCACTGTGCAACAGCCTTCACTGTTAGAACATTTCTCGATTCATTTTTTTAATTTTTCACAACACCAACAGACTAAGCAAACACCACAAAGTCTAAAAAGAGAAACATCAACAACAGCAGAAAAAACAAAAGGAAAAAAAAGACAATATATAAAATATGTGTAGCACATGTTGCACATGTTGCTACACATATGTGCCAAATTTGAGATTGATCCCTCCAACCCTCGATTTTATATGAATTTATTAAAGATTGTTTCAGTTCTGACAGATCAGAATAACAGCTCGCCACATGCGTACATTCAGACCTGTCAGAACGGAAACGATCTTTAAAAAATTCATATAAAATCGAGGGTTGGAGGGATTGGTCTCAAATTTCATACACATACTTAGGCATACCCCATAAGCACTGTGACCAAGTTTCAAGCCTCTAACTTTTAAAATACAGAAGTTATAGATATATTTAAATGGCAGTCTGATAAAATGATAAAATCGCCCAAAAATTATCGTCTCCGATGATTATTGTAGGTTTTCGTATCGTATTGTTATCGTTAAACACATGCATGATAATGACCCTATTATATCATTATCGTACATTTTAATGATACGATACACATCCCTACTCCAATGAAGCCCGCCTAATGCAGAATAGAGCAGATATGGACAGTACTGGCAGTATGTTCAGTGTTGGTGAATGCTAACATGCGTGACATTTTCCCATTATGAGCTTATCATTGTGAGAAATGGAATATTATTTGCTTCTTTCCTTAACTTCCACTCTTCACTATTTTTATCATAATCTAACCTCCAAGTTAGATTACTGCAATGCACTCTACGTGGGGCTGCCTTTGAGGGTGGTTCGGAAGCTGCAGCTTGTGCAAAATGCAGTGGCCAGATTGATAACTAGAACCAGAAGGTTCGAGCATATAAGACCTACTCTGGCCCGCCTGCATTGGCTGCCTGTATGTTTCTGAGCCCGATTCAAAGTGCTGGTTTTAACCTATAAAGCCTTACACAGCTTGGGACCACAATATCTCACAGAACACCTTTCCCGACATGAACCTACCCGAACACTACGTTCAAGCTCGGAGGTTGGCAACAAGGAAGAGGGCCTTCTCTGTGGTGGCCACCCAATTGTGGAACGATCTCCTTGACGAGGCCCGCCTGGCGCCAACATTGTTATCTTTTCGGCACCAGGTCAAGACTTTCCTCTTCTCTCAGGCATTTGGCAATATCTGAGGAGCCTGGGTTTGTTTGTTTGTTTTTTGTAGCTTTTTTGGGCTGTTGTAGCGGTTTTAAATGTATGTGTGTATTGTGTGTATGTTGTATGTTTTTGCTGTTTGAATTTTTGTATATTATTTTTAATTGTTTTAATCCTATGTAAACCGCTCAGAGAGCTTCGGCCATGGGGCGGTATACAAATGTAATAAATAAATAAATAAAAATAAATAAATAATAAATAAAGATTACATTTTGGATCCAAAATTTGAATTCCTTTTCCTTTCCCTTTCTTCTTTGCACCATCTGTCACCATTCTGAAATCTTAATAATTTCAAGTAATTTGATGCTGATGACTTTTCTTTTGTGTGTGGGGGGGGGGGGGGGAGAGAGAAATAAACTCCCTAGTCTTGACTTGGTATTTAAGGAAATTTCTTCATTATGTATTCTTACCTCAAGTGTGAGCCTGCTTTGAGAAGTGGTTCCCTGCTGAGTGTGATTTGTACTATTTTTTAAAATACAAATTGCTAATTTGGACGTTACTAAAATAAAACAGGAGAAAATATTTTACTCTTCTTAATTAGGATTTACTCTTAAGGAATTTACTATCCACTGTAGCTAGGTGAGGGAACCTAATGCAGTCCAGATCCCAATCCTTAACCAATCAGCCACGCTGGCTGGGAGTTGTAGACCAAAATATCTGGAGGGTACTCGGTTGTCTACTGCTGTGAATGACCACAGTTGGACCAGCAACAGTATAGAATTTGGCCCACCAAAATAGGAAGAAAATATTTCATTTGTTCAAAGTTCTGAATGTTGGAAGTTAAAAAAAAAAATCCACAGTGAGCCTTTTGGAGTCAAGAAGTAAATTGAGACTGATAAAGAACCACTTTCCTTGTTGGCTGTGACAAATAAAAATGTCACTTGGTGATCAGGCAGGGGAGCTTTGGTTCAATAAGGAATGGTGAGTGTGGTTTTATCCAGACCTTCAGTGTGCCGCAAAAAGTATGCATACACAATTGGTTGTGAGTAGGGATGTTGTGGGCTTCTGTGCTTTGACCCAGAAGGATATTGTAGTTTTAACTTGTTTTTATGCTTTATGGTTTTACATTTTGTATATTGGTGTTTTTAATGTTCAATGTTTTTAATTTTTGTAAACCGCCCAGAGAGCTTCAGCTATGGGGCGGTATAGAAATGGAATAAAATAAAATAAATAAATACACTGCATCCAGGAGTCTGGTGGACTCCCCAGTGCCCACTCACCCCCAGACTCAGACCCCAGGGCTTTCACTGGCCCACTCTTCAAGAACTCTGTAGCTCAGGGACTGCTTGGCATCCAGAACCATCATTATGCGCAACGATGGCAACTCCAGAAATTTTGTATTTCCAAAGCTTCAGAAATGGCAGCTGTAAAGGCTGCATTTGTGCAACATTAAAGGCATGAATGCTCCATTCATACCTTTAATATTGCATAAATGGGACCTTTATGGCTGTCATTTCTGCAACTTTGGAAATATGCCATTTCCAGCGCTGCCGTTTTTGCACATAGTGGCAGCTTTAGGCAAGGGTGAGCAGCCCCATGGCTTTGTCAGGTGCTCGCCGGGCTGTAAAGAAAATAAGGGAGTTGCCATGAGGATGAAGCTGCCTTTTTTTTTGGCCCATGAGTCTTTTTCTGTTACTTGAGGGTGGGCTGTTTGAACTGCCTTGTGGAGGCTTTTCTCTCCCCCCACCCATTTTTCTTTCCTTGCTGTGAGTTTCATGTGGATGAGGTATTATACTTCCGTTGTCATCACACAAACTATTGTTTAGGGAATGATTTAATGTCAGTATAATGTTGATATTATTGGTACTTGATATAGTTAAATTACCTAGTGCTTATTTAAATTTTGATATGTTTTCTCAAATAATACAATACTATTATGTTATTGTGATGTTTATAATTCTGGCTATCGTGTATGTTTTGTGTATGCTTTCAACACAGTGTTTTATGGAAAATGCAGTATACAAATAAATTGACTGTGATTGAGAAATGAAGAAGGGAAAGAAGGGAAAAGAGAGGAGGACACAGGGGATTGGATGAAGGGAGGCAGCTAATGGAAGCTGAGGGTAAGAAACAAAAGAACTGAGAGAAGGGGACAATATAGACGTTTGGAAGAGATGCAGTCCAGAAGGCCATGCGGAGCAACACCTGTTACCCAGCCAGCCCACTTATTGGAATTGGCTGCAGGTGTGGCCAGCAGAGAGGGGACAGGAGGGGACAGTAGATGCTAGAGAGTGTAGCAATACCCCAGGGGGGATGAAAAAAGAGCCAGTGTGGTGTAGTGGCTAAAGTGTTGGACTGGGAGTCGGGAGATCTGGGTTCTAGTCCCTACTCATCCATGGAAACCCACGGGGTAACTTTGGGCCAGTCACAAACTCTCAGTCCAACCCTACCCCACAGGAAGGTTGTTGTGAGGATAAAATAGAGAGGAGGAGGATTATGTAAGCACCTTGAAAACAATGCAGTGATTACTAGAAGCCAACGTGGATTTGTCAAGAGCAAATCCTGCCAGACTAATCTGATCTCATTTTTTGATCAGGTAACCTCCCTTGTGAACTGCGCAAATGCTGTGGAAATAGTATAGCCTGACTTCAGCAAAGCTTTTACCAAAGTGCCTCATGACAGTCTGATTAACAAACGAGTGAAAAGTGGGCTACATGGAACAACTGTTAGGTGGATCCACAGTTGACTACAGAATCAGACTCAAAGAGTGCTTATCAATGGTACCTTCTCACATTGGGGGGAGGTAATGAGAAGGGTACCGCAGGGCTCAGTCCTGGGCCCAGTGCTCTTCAACATTTTTATTAATGATTTGGACAAGGAGGTGCAGGGAATGCTTATCAAATTTGCAGATGACATAAAATTGGGTGGAATCGCTAATACCCTGGAAGGCAGAAAGAAACTTTAAAATGGAGAGCAGGGCTGAAAAAAACAGAATGAAATTTAATAGGGATAAATGACAAGTTCTACACCTAGGAAAAAGAAACCAAATGCACAGTTACAAGATGGGGGATATTTGGCTCAGCAATAGTACAAGCAAGAAGGATCTTGGAATTGTTGTAGATCACAAGCTCAATATGAGCCAATGGTGTGATGTGGCTGCAAAAAAAGGAAATGCTACTTTGGCCTGCATTAATAGAAGTATAGCTTCCAAATTGTGTGAGATACTGGTTCCCCTCTATTCTGCACTGGTTAGGCCTCATCTTGTGTCCAGTTCTGGGCACCACATTTCAAGAAGGATGCAGCCAAGCTGTGTTGAGAGGAGGGCAATGCAGATGATCAGGGGTCTGAAAACAAAGCCCTATGAGGAGAGACTGAAAGAACTGGGCATGTTTAGCCTGGAGAAAAGAAAACTGAGGGGAGACATGATAGCACTCTTCAAATACTTGAAAGGTTGTCATGCAGCAAAGGGCCAGGATCTCTTCTCGATCATCCCAGAGTGCAGGACATGGAATAATGGGCTTAAGTTACAGGAAGCCAGATTACAGCTGGACATCAGGAAAAACATCCTGACTGTTAGAGCAGTACAACAATGGAACCAATGTCATAGGGAAGATCGTGGGCTCTCCCACACTAGAGGCCTTCAAGAGGTAGCTGGACAACCATCTGTCAGGGATGCTTTAAGGTGGATTCCTGCATTGAGCAGGGGGTTGGGCTCAATGGCCTTTTAGGCCCCTTCCAACTCTACTATTCTATGATTCTATGTATGCTGTCTTGGGTTCCTTGGAGGAAAAAAGGTGGGATATAACTGCAATAATAAATAAAGAATAAAAGGAGTATGGAGCAAGAGGCAAGTGAGAAAAAAAGATAGAATGAAAGCATGTGAGCAAAGCTGAAGAGAGACCAGGCAAAGAGAGGCACACAGAGGCAGAAGAAGTAGCCGGTGGGATGGACATTCAGGAGTGGCTAGAGCATTCAGTGGGCCACAGGAGAGACCATGTAAGCCATGGGGTGGCTCTAGATTCTGTCGATTTCCCATTAAGCAGAAGTATTCTGAATGGAACTGGTGTAAGCCAAGGAGAAAGCCGAAGCCTCCAAGAAGGAGTTAGGCTGAGGCTGACCCAAAGCAGACTTCCTTTAGAGGGGGGGGGGGGAGGAAGCTCTTTTCTGTGAAGACCCAATCAGAACTAGTAAAGTAACTGGAAAAAAGATTCACTGAACAACTACTTAGTATGTATTGTTGTTTGATGGAGCTGATGGAGGATTAGATGCCCCCCAATGGAGAACGGGATCATATTAGGCAAGGTGGGAGAAGGAAACTTGAAAAGGTTTACACCAGCAGCCCCACATCTGTTGTAGGGTCTAGTTCCACTCTGAACTGGGAGGGGAAATCTAGAGAGAACACACAGAGGAGAGATGCATATACTGCATGGACGAGAGTTGACGAGACAAGGAGCTTATCCACATTGCCCTTAAAACGACTCATATTCTGTTTAAAAACATGGTTTTCAAAGTTGTTTCATTACATGGTAGGACACACTGAGCAGTACTTACGTTTCATAGTGACTGCTTCCTCCGTCCTCAAAGTGTTAAATGGTGTATTTCAGGGTTAATTCCTTGACTCTTCTTTAGTTTCTGTTTTGCAGGCTGCTTGAATTATGGAGACAGAAGTGGGTGGGTCAAGCAGCCTGCAAAATAAAAACGAAAGAATTAGAGTCAAGGAATTAACCCTGTAATACACCAATGAACACTTTGAGGATGGAGGAAGCAGTCACTATGAAATGTAAGTACTACTCAGTGTGTCCTACCACATAATGAAATAACTTAAAAAACCACGTTTTTAATCAGAATATAAGTCGTTTTAAGGGCAATGTGGATAGGCTTTTGGAGTTCTCAGACTGATTTAAAACGAACAGCTGAATATTTGGCTGCAGGTCTTATAGTATGTACTGAAATGCACATACTATATGAATACCAAGCACAGAAATGGAAACCACGTGTTGGCCAAAAACACAGACCAGTGGAATATTTTAATGTCAGTAAAATGGTCAGTAAAATGGACCTCGCATCATCAGTTTCTTTTAATTGGAAGAAGCATGGTGGACGGAGCATCAATCAAAGAGCTGTTCTGCACAGTTGGAGAAAACAATAAGGAGTGTAGAAAGCCATAATTGGTGGATTTCGTTGCTCCCTGCTGAGCTAAAGAGAAGGCAGTGGGCAGCAGTATTTATTTAGCAATTTGATGCTTTTATCCCAGCAGCAACACATTTTTTTCTATTGGCATTATCCCATAAATATATACATAATGAAAATTAAGACACTGGAATTATAATTAACTACTGGCAGTTACTTGTATGAGATTAAGCAGCTTTTATCCCACATACTTGCAATCTTAAACCCAAATGTACCATTCAGCTTGTTTAAGAGACAGTTTGAAGAGAAACTTTTTCTTTTGGTGTCTTGTGTTGTCGTTGATAATCCACATTTGAAGTCCTTTCTCTGTGTGTTTTTCCCCTCATGCTGATATATTACTTATTTGTATTTTATCCCCTTCCAGTGTTGGGCAGGATCTATGCTACTGCTTTAAAACATTTTATACCAGTAGTGACAACTGTCAGGGCCCAGAACACACTCCATATACAGTTTTCAAAACGTTTTGAAAGTGTCATATCCTGCTTGGTGTAGATCTGGCCTTGGTTTCAGGCAACAGGTGTTAGGGTACCATTAAAGCAAATGGTCAATTATTTAGTTTATCCTTGCATTCCACCACCACCCCTCCTTCAAGAAGCTTTGGGTGAATTATACACCTTTTATCCTCTCAACAACCCTGTGAAATAGATTAGGCAGAGAAAGGGAGTGATTGGACAAAGGTCGCTGAGTAAGTTTTCTTCAGGGGTAATTTGTTGTGGGCTGCATACTGGCAGGGGCCAGACTCAAAAGTGGGTGGGGTCAGAATCAAAACAGAGCCACATTCCCCCCCTTTCTGCAGCCACCTTTTTGGCAGGCCCGGGAATCCATTCCAGGTTTTAGTCAGAATCGGCCAGAACTCTAAGAGCATCATCACATGGGGGGAAATCGTGTTTGCTTACCGTCGCTTCTCCACCCATGAAAGAGGAAGTCAACAACATGCATGTGGCACATTCAGTGGGCCGTTTTGATCGCGCTGCTTCTCCTGCACCCAGTATGTCATGGCCCGTCCTGAGGAATCTTCATCTGAGGAGGAAGCTGACTTACTAGAGGCTGCAGATTCTCCTTTTCCTCAGGACCTGCCAGAGGCAGCACTGGAGG
Organism: Anniella stebbinsi; assembly: GCA_029215795.1. Lineage (NCBI taxonomy): Eukaryota > Metazoa > Chordata > Lepidosauria > Squamata > Anniellidae > Anniella > Anniella stebbinsi. The sequence continues at coordinate 52,710,254 of JARDYH010000001.1, forward strand.
AAGAGAGGGGCCGTGCAGCAGAGGAGGCAGGTCCCTCAGAGAAGCCCTGCAAAAGTCATCCTCCTCCACCTCCTGTCTCCAACAAAGCAGATTATGAGTCTGAAGAGTCTGGGTGGACCTTTCCCAAGGTCCACCCAGACCTTGGGAAAGAAGGCGACTGAGGCGTGCAGTTCAGCCAGCAAGAAGAAGTCTGCAACTGCAGAAACACAGCACGGTGGACGCCAACCTTAAACAGCTAGCTGAGGACAGGCTCAATAATGAGACACAGATGGGGATGGGCGGATCCAAGCTGAGATGCTGCATAAAAGCCTCGGTGTGAGAGGCATTTCTTTGCTGGCAACAACCAACGTGAGGTAGCTAGCTCCACTGCCCGATCCTTGCTCTTTGCTCATGGATTCTCTCTGGCTTTGACCCTTAATTTGGAATCTGGATTTTGAACTTTGGACTTTGGATACCTGCTGTGTGAGCTGTGACGATTCGGCACTCTAGACTCTTCAGGAGTTAATCTCTTGCTGCCAAGCAACTCAGAGCATCTCTGCTAGCTGCATTCCTAGGAAGGACAGATAAGGGTTTTGCTGGCTGGTTTCCCAGGAAAGGCCTGGCGCTATACACCTCGGACACGACACAGTAGGAGATAGCAGCAACTTCCGTCTTTAAAAATAAGCCAGACTTACCGGGGTGTTTTTTGTGGCGCAAAGAAGTCTTGAAGGGGTGGGAGGCACGCAGGAGGCAGACAATGACGTGAGAGGCGCCCGCGAAAATCCGTGAGTGCCCAGTAATGAGCATGCAATAAAACACTTGTCTGATGGAGCTCTAAAGGAGCTATCCAAAATATTACCACACTGAAATCAGAGCAACCAGCCTCCACTGCCTCCCAGATTCTGAGAGGTTTTTGCACCCCTCACAAAAGTAGTGTAAGTAGGAATTTCAGGGTGTGTTTGAGTCTGTGTGGCACTGGTGGGTGCTGTTCAAGATTCCAGGTAAGGAAGGCCACATTAGAGCTGGGATGATCTGGCTTATTTGATCACTCATGCCAGTGCCAACTGATGGGATCTGGTGGCCTAAAGTTTGGGATCTAACTGTCCACTTTGCTATCAAGGATGTAAAGGGATTGGTGCTGGTGATGGAGTTACACCATCGATTTGTGAATCGATCAGTAAGAACAAGAAAACAGGCCCCTGCCCCGAGGAGCTTAAAATTTAGGTTTAACAAAGGGCTGGGAGGAAACCACAAATGAAAGTAACAGGAAGAGCTGATAAGTTTAGGCTTGGTTTCAGTAGGGCATGGGAATTAAGAGATTGAGAATGTGATTACTCGGATGCTTTTGAGGGTTGTCTCCATGTTCCTGTATCTAATTGTGTTTGATTCACTAGGAGGCCTTAGGCAAGCTGCTATTTTCTTCAGCTCAGATTACCCCAGCCCACCCATGGAAGGTCATAATACTGCCATGCCCTGAATAAAACTTGTATGCAAAGTGCACTGGTTGTGCTCTATAAATGCTAGTTACTAATACTAATTATCAAAAGCATACCTTATAACAAAAGCATGGACCCGAGGCTCTCTGGAAGACCGTGGACAAGTGACCCTGTAGTTCCTGGGCTTCTATGCTGATGAGCATAAAGATGAGATGTGCCATTAAAATTTGGCCCCAGGTAATATTTGAAGTAAGCTTCATGGGTAAAGCATCAAAGAAATCGCAAGGGAAGTCAAAAGACTTTTGATGCAGCTGGTGTCCTTTCTTGGTAGTGGCAGCGGTGATGCTGGACATTCCAGGGGCTGTTATTAGGTTTTGCCTAAAGCAAAATTCAAAGCAAATTTGGAAGGTCTTCTCAGATCAAACACCAGCAATTTGGGGTGGGGCAAAAAGGAGTTTTGTTAAGATTAGTGAAATTTCTACGGGGTTGGTTTTCATGGGCATAGGAGCATCCTCTTTGCAATTAAAAGGTTTTACAGGGGACACACACACACTCACACATACAAGTATGTGGCCAGATCTACTCAAAGCAGGATATAGCGGTATAAAGCAATATGAAAGCGGTATTAAAGGCAGGAGCTACACTACTGACAACTGGCGGGGCCCATTGACACATACCACAAACCGCTGTATCCTGCTTGGTGTGGCTCCTGCCTTTCATACCAGTTTCATACTGCTACATCTTCATACTGCTATACATATGTTTTTTCCTCTTCCACCACCACTTCCCAGTTAGAAACTTTTAATAGTGAAGTGCCTTGCCTGCCCCCGCCCCTGAAAAAAAAGTATGTAAGAAGAAGGCTTTTTTCTGTCAGTTGAGATTATTGTGGAATTTGAGTTGTCTCCTAAAACAAACACAGAGAGAATTATTTGTTCACCATCCTTTCTGTTGCAAGGCTTTTTGAACATTTACACGGCCGCTTAAGTAAATTCTATGTTTGTCACCAATAACTTGAGATAGTCAAGCTTCCCACACATACACCTCCACTTTCTTTATTTTTAAAAGTGTTTTAAGAGGATGTGTGTATTAACCCTTTCAACCCAGATCCAGTTTTCTAAAGGTTATGTATCATTTTTGGAAAGAAAACAATTTTTGAGAATTGAACCTTTTTTCCAGTATGATTTGATAGATGTGCTTGGCTATGCTGGCGTCTCAAAATGTAGGACCAGTTTATGTGTTTGACAGCCATATTGGGACTATTTTAACTTGCTCCACATGGTAGTTGTTACCTGTTACTTTTTATCATGCTGATGATGTGATTTTCACCAGTGTCCAGTATTACAGATGAGGGACTTTGTTTGAGCTATCTATCTATAGTTCAGTACTTTGGATGAACTTAGCCATCTGTTTACCACTTAATTGCAGATAAATAGCAGATAAATACATCTAAACTAAGCGTACATCTAGGATTTTTCCATGGCAATCTAGGTTTTGCACTGACAAGAATTTAGTACGTGAAAATCTTTATTCTTTTTTTATTTTTATTACGAATATGCTTATAATGTCACCTCAGAATATAACTTGCATATAATGACAAAAACACTGTTATTAAACAGAGCTCTGCTAAAGACCCTTAGATCTTAATAGCATAGAAAGAAATACATTTTCATAACCATTTCTTTTTCTTAGTTCTCTAGTCTTAACACTTTAAAAAGAAAAAAAAACTCATTCCAAGTACCAAATTCTCTATTCAATAGTGAATAGGCAAATCAGCTGACAGGTACACAGGTGGGGTGAGCTTCTAAAAAGAAATCCCCGTATTCTAACATCAGCACTTATTTATACCCTTTTTGTGTCAAAGTTACTTTATAACTAATATTCTCAACTGTCCCATAAATTAGGCCTCACAGTCTTAATTGCCTCACTGTTATTGTTTTTTTTTTAAAAAAATAGAACATACATTTAATGCTTGCAGGCTAGATAAGATGAATTTTGAATTATATCTCTGAGAACATAACTCTTTACCCAAAATTTGCTAATTAAACTTAAGTCTATTTTTTTCTAGACATCTATATATCAAGCTTTTTGATGTATGTACCTTGCACAATATTTTGCTCCTTAATTGATAAGTGAAAACTTTCAGTACACTTTTCACCTGGAATTATACAGTCCCACACCAGTTCATTACACAAATAAACTTTTGGCCCAAACCTTTGGCTTTAAATCAGCATTTTCTCTTTAGATACTATTGAGGTCATCTTTATAGGTCAGTCACCCAGAATTCATTGTAAACTTGCTCATATCTTCTCTATTGACACCAGTAATTTTGTTATTTATTTCTCTGGATTCCAATTAAGTTCTATGCTTAACTGCTTGGGACTTGCAGCTCCAACACAAGACAACATTTGCTTTTTGTGGAAGGAAATAATAACGTTCTTCAGTAATCATTTCAGCCATGTTGAAGACTTTTTTTGTCTTCAACAGGCAGGTTCTGGTAGCCTAATGAACATTGCCTGATTCACCTGGTGAGTCACTAGACATGAATGAACGGTTCACTATGTCATCATATCTGCCACACGGAATAATAGAAAGAGACATCTATGTGACAGTCCTACCTAAAATGTTACAATCAAAAATGTATCCAAAGACTTTTGATCCCTAAGCCCACAAAAAACTGCTCATTGGGAACATGGTGGGAAGCTGTAGGGGGAGAGGAGAATTAGGGAAAATACATAGAGAGAAAGGTTTATAACTATAATATATTGTACAGGTAGCAATATAATTATATATGTACATTATATTACGGCTGTGATCTATAGGATCACAGCCATAAATGTGTGTGTGTGTGTGTGTGTGTGTGTGTGTATATATATATATATATATAAAATCTCATAAAGGACCATGGACATGAAATACGATTACAACCACCATGAGGTTAAAATCTTGCAATGTGTGATCAAAGTTTCTGCTGTATATCTGCTGATTCGCCTGGCACCTACTTTGCACTCCTTTCGTTGCCAGGTGAAGACCTTTTTGTTCTCCCAGCATTTTAACAGCTAAATTAACCCAATTTTAATCCTTGCTGTTTTAAATTTGTATTTTAATCTGTATTAATCTCTGCTGCTTGGTTTTATCCTGGTTGTGTTTTCTATATTGTATGTTATTTTGTGTTCAGACAGGCTTGTAACAATAACAACAATCGCAATGACATGAAACAAATGATTAAAATCAGCAGAGCAGCCAAAAGTCACAGCATAAACCAGAGTAAAAGTATAGAAAAAACTAAAATGAATAAGGGGAAATAAACTGCCCTTTCTTGGACAGCTATATGTTCATAGAGCTTTTTTACATGAGGCTGCTAATCCATTGTATCTACTTTCGGTTTTGTCACAGAATTGAGATCTGAAGTCTACACAAACAGATTGTTCACTACATAACTTCTAGATGGCACTGTGCTATAACAGAATAACGCAACTACATACGTAGAAAAATATGTTTTCTTTCGCAAATAATACTCCATTTCCTCCATTCTAAACCCCACTCCTGCAAAAATGCTCTTTAAAAATTGAAGCAAAACCTGGAGGGTCACAACGTCATCTAAAGAAGCCATAAACAATCGTGAGTAAGGAAGGACGATCACACAATAAATGCCTTCAGTAGAAAAGCTCAGTGGCTCTTCTTTTCAGAAGTCTTCAGGGTGTACAGCAGGGTGTACAACATTAGGGGCAATCCCAGTACTTGCAGTTTCGCTTCTCCATGTATCCAGCCCCATTCATGGAGGAAAATCTGTGAACAGGGCTACTAACTTTTGAGTTTTGTAATTCTTTCTTACCCTGTGTTGTTCTTAGATATTAAATGATGCAGCGATAAAATGAAATAAAATTCAATTCTACAGTAAAGCACACACAGGGCAGTATCCAATGCTGCCGTTGTGCTAGTGTTGATTATGTTATGCCAACAGGACCGACTGCAAAGCCCCATTTTATAAAGGAATCCCAGAAACGAACAGAAATGCTTGTTTCCAGATTGTAACTGTGCAATGGAGCTCCCTTCTGCAAGCTCTGCCGACTTGCCTTGTTCTGGAAACAAGTGTTTCGGCTTCTTTCCAATTGTATTAACAGCCTCTAGATCCCTGTTGTGCTAGCAGTGTATCCTGTATGGGTAGCATAGAACACATGTGTGGACAGCATAGAACACTATGCTATTTTGAAAATTGGGAGGGGCTGTGGCTCAGTGGTAGAGCCCCTTCTTTGCATGCAACAGGTCACAGGTTCGATTCCCGGCATCTCCAGGTAGGGCTGGAAAAACTCCTTCCTGAAACCCTGGAGAGCCCCTGCCAGTCAGTGTTGACAATACTGGGCTCGATGGACCACAGTTCTGACTCAATATAAGGCCGCTTCCTCTGTTCCTAACATCAACACAGAGTGGAAAAATAGTTTTAAAAACGTTTCATTCATATTCAGTCTTTCTTAAAAGGCCATAATAATTTCTAGGAAATTGTAGAAAAGGTTCCAGCCTCCTATGGTATAAATCAGTGCATATGCAAATAGCAAATATGAGATAATTGCTACCTACACAGCAGAATTTAATACACAGGCTTACTGTATATGACTGATTGCTTTTATATCTTAGTCTTCTGAAATGAGAATTCCCAGTGGAATTAGTTTTCGAATGATGAAGTGTACAAGGAAAGGTCAACATTTTATTTAGACTTGCACAGCGGAAATATGAGTGCAGTTAAATATTTAATGTTTTCTTCTTAAAGCCAGGCACGGCTCTATCAATTGGCTACTGCAGATCCTTCACTGGGTTATAGTTAAAGTCTTACTTTCCTCTACAAACACTTCCCCCTATTCTTTGGAAAGAAAAGAAAAACAATGATTGGAGGTACGGATGGACAAATCAGTTTATTTCCAATCCACATCAGTTTTGTGTTCACTCATGAGATTGTATCCAACGATAGCTTAGCAGGAAGCAATTCCATGCACTCATGCAATTTGGGACATTCAACGTTCCCAAATCCCTCCTATCCACTTGAGCTTTCCATCTTCAGAAACAGGAAAACCTGTTTCTGAAGGTTGGGGAAACCTCTGAAACAGAATTCAAAATGTTGCTGAGGGCTGCAGGAAGTAGGCAGATTTGGCAAAACTTGAATGTTAAGCTAGATGAAGCCACCATTTGATACAACACATAAGCTGTTCTGTCCAGTTTACACATTAATCTATTAATAAGGTTTTTGTTTTGTTTTGTTCCTTAAAAAATAAAAAATCACAGGCACATATGTATTTTTCCCCCTCCCCTCAAATTTGTGCATTTATAAGAGCACTTTGGTACATATTTTGAGTTGAGAACTGCCTCGGAACATTTGAGAAGTGGGAACATTGGTGGATAATGAAGCCCCAGTTTGCACGTTAGTGTGGGAGCAGCTGACCAAGTTAGTTCGTATATCAGAACTCAAAAGACTGAATGCCTCAAGCTGCCCTATCTGGAAGACCTGCGCTTTCCCCTCCTCTACAAGTCTATTGCAGGAAGATGATCTACAATGGAGAGTTAGAGGCAAGCTGTATGATGTGGCGGATGCCCAGGACTAAGGAAATGAGGATCTATATGAGTTCTTGGGATAAACAGACTTGGGTGTTATGTACTGTCGGTCCTGTAGAATGGAATGAATTTTAACCTTCACAAGTTAAAGGTTAGTTTAATTAAGTGTTAGCAAAAGCTGTTTATAAGCGTCTCCTATGGTGCTGACAACACATCCAGTGATTAATTTGTGGGATTCCTGGGGGAAAGACTAAGCCACAGAAAGGCCTTAACAATGCACACCAAGGTGAATAGAATGCTGTAAAATATTTAGCAGACACTAAACCACAGCACAGAATATTACTCAAAGACCAGGCAGTACAAGGGAGTATGTTTTAGAGTAAAAGGAACAGAGGCTTTAAAAGAGAAAAGCTGAGCACATCATAAGATATTGCTAGCAGATAAGACTAAAAAGTTTTTCGATGTTCAACACTAAAGAATTGCAGGCCATTATATCTATATCTATATATCTATCTAGATACAGATATAGATATTGTTTATTTTGTACGTTAAAGAATTGACAATATATATGAAGATACATATATATATTGGTAATGATTATTATTCCAGAAATTGATCACCCTCCCCAAGTTATTATTATTTATTACATTTATATACCGCCCCATAGCCGAAGCTCTCTGGGTGGTTTACAAAAATTAAAAGATTGAACATTTAAAAGTCAATATACAAAATTTAAAACCATAAAACATAAAACAGCTGATATTTAAAACATTTTAAACTTTTAAGCCTGGCCACTACAGTTATGTTTTACTGTCTGAACTTATTCATATTATTTTATTACCAATGTATTCATAATCTTATGCAACCATTCTTCCTAATCTGGTACCATATTGAGGTTTTTAATGTCTAACCTTTGTTGCAACACTATTTATACCAAATATGTAATTTACTACATTTATTATATTTTATATTTTAATTAATTAGAATCATAGAAACATAGAATAGTAGGGCTGGAAGGGGTCTATAAGGCCATTGATTCCAACACCCTACTCAATGCAGGAATGTCTTATATTTTAAGTAATTCCTCATTATGATATTCAGAAATCCATCACATTCCCACCTCCCAGTGTGATAAAAAGCAGAGTGTGGAGCTGCTTCTCCTAAGATTCCTGTTTAACCATTCTTACCTGGCCAGTTCTATATAATTCATTGAGAAGAATATTCATCTAGTGATATCCATCACTGGGAAATCAGTTTCTTTTTTGGCCCACTAGAGTTCCGCAGCATCTGAGACCTCAGCTACAAGCTGTTCCCCAAACCCCCACGTGTGGGGCAGGGAGGGATTTCCATGATTTGAGCAAATTTCTGAGCAATTTGTTGCACATTACAACTGTATTTGCACAAATTACATATACTTGCCATAATTTGCACAACTTCAAACAAAATCTTTGCAATTCGCTTAGTAATTTGGTCAAATTGCAGAACTTTCCCAAAGATGTTCACAAAATTCCCAGGAAACCTGCTAATTGGCTTGACCCACTGCTGATCGAGTTGGGTGCTGCAGTAGGAATGGAGGCATAGGCTATGCCTACACCAGCCATTTGTCCCAGGGTTGTCTTTAGATTGTCTCTGTGCATCCATATGACGCACAAGGGTTCCCAGGATCAAGCAGGGATGACCTAGGGACGACCCTGGGATAATGGAAATCAGGGATATCACAGTATTTCTGCAGTCCGGTGACCATCCCGAGGACCGTGCCTGGTGTGGTGCGCAATTCTGGGTCCAGAAACGGGCACAGAGCTATGCAGGGTGGCTCCATGCCCATGGGGGTGGGGGGGAAGCAATTTCACCATCCCCAGGATTTGGCAGGGGTGTTCTTACCTTTTCTGCCAATGCACGGCTCCTCTTCTTAAAAGAAAAAAAAGCAGCCGTGACATCCCTCTTCCCTTCCAGGACATTGCACAGCCATCTAGATGCTGGGAGATGTTCATGGAAGCAGGTAAATCCATAATCCTCCCCTCTACCTCTCTCTACACTATGAGCCCATAATCTGGAGGCCGAGCCTAGGAAAAGCTGTCAAACTCCACCCTACAAACATATTTCTTTGATATCCCTACATTCATCATCTCTTTCATTCGTGACCAGTTTATTGATTGATTTGGCTGTTTGTCACACTGATTGTTAGATAGAGTGGGTATAGATCAGTTCACACATTATACAGAGGCAATGCGGGTTTGCCACTGAGTATACACTCAGGTAGCTGCAACTGATCACCGCTCCCTGATGAATGCTGGGATCTTTGTGCAGCTGCCCTGTGTGGTGAACCACTGAACTGCAGGTCGTGGCGTTCTCCATCAAGTACCTTCTAGTCTTGGACTGACCAAGTTTGATCAGGAGGGCTTAAACTAAATCCCATGGTGGATGGCAATGAAAGCCCAGAGGCAAGGGCCACAGATAAGGGCTCAAGCACTGTAGAAGGAATTGGGACAGCAGCTGTGGTGGGGCCTGTTAAACCTCTTCACAAAAATGCAGAAGGTCATTGGAGCATGGGGGATACCTGGCTTGAAATGTGAAATGTTTTTTGGAGTTGTAGTCCATCACAAGCTGAATGGGAGTCAGCCATGTGATGTGATTGCAAAAAAAGGCAAATGCAATTTTAGGTTGCATCAATAGAAGAATAGTTTCTACATCACAGAAAGTAATAGTTCCACTCTACTCTGCTCTAGCCAGACATCACCTCAAATACTGTGTCCTGTTCTGGACACCATATTTTAAGAAGGATTCAGATAAACTGGAACAAGTTCAGAGAAGGGCAACAAAGATGTTCAGGGGACTAGAAAGTAGTCCTGTGAGGAAAGTTGGAAGGAACTGGGTATTTTTAGTCTTGAGAAGAGAAGGCTGAGGGGGGTATGATAGCTCTCCTCAAGTACTAAAGGGTTGTCACACAGAAGAGGACCACAACTGGCTCTCTATCATCCAAGCTGTGAAAGAAAAGGCTCAAGTTAGAGAAAGGCAGATTTTGGTTGAACATCAGGAAAAACTTCCTAATGGTCAGAGCAGTTAGACAATGAGACCAACTGCCTAGAGAGGTGGTAGGCTCTCTGATGCTGGAGGCATTCAAGCAGAGTCTGGACAGCCATTTGTCAGGGATGCTTTAAACTGGATTCCTGCACTGAGCGGGGAATTTGACTGGATGGCCTAAATGCCTCCTTCCAACTCTATAATTCTGTGATTCAGGGCAACTCATTATTTGATTCTCACATTAACCTTGTAGATTAAGCTAAGGGATAGTGGCTGCCCCAAAATGATTCAATGACCTTCATGGCTGAATGGGGATTTATACCTTTGTCCCCCTAATCCTAGTCCAGGGCCTTATCCACACCAGCCATTTGTTCCAGAATAGTCATCGATGTCATCCCTACTAGGCCACATGCCGTTCATCCACTTCCATGGTGATCTTGGGTTGACCCCTCAGTTATTCCGGCATATTACTGATTGTTGTCGTCATGGCTTTTCTGGCTCTCTCACTACAATCCCAACATCAGCGGCTGGTGTGCCCCCCTTCCAGAATCTGTTGCTGTTCGGCGCAAACTCCCAGCTCACTGAACAGCCAACCCACTGTCAGGGGTATGTCCAGTGGTTTCAGACATGTACGGGAGTGGGCATCAGCCATTTTTGGCACATTTTTTGATTGGTTATCGGTGTGCTTTGGTGCTGACCGTGTGTTGCGCAGCATTGCAAATTCGACACAATACCTATCCCCCCTATATTGCTGTGTGTTTGCCCTGGTGCACATCTCAGAGGAGTTATTAAAAAAAAATCCATGCCCTCTACCAATCTCTCTGGTCCTGCCACTTCGGCCGATGCACATTTGGAACCGCCATCATGGGGTACATGTCCTCCCACAACGGCTCTCCTTTACTTGTGGGAAACTTTCCTCACGTGTGCCTCGTGAGCATTGACTGCGGAAGCGGGAAACCTCGCAAGCACCCTTCCTCCCTCTTGAAAGAGCTGCAGGTGTAGATGAGCCTAAACACTTTAACCACTGCACCACACTTTCCAACTCGTAGCTCAGTCCCTCATCCAGAACATGTGCATCAATTAATTCTTACTGCAATAGGATTATTTTCTTAAGCTTTCCAACATCTAGCTTAGCATTTCAGTTTCTGGTGTCTCATTTTCTGGCCAAATGTCATTTTTATTTGGAGGACTTTGTTCCACACCTTTGCTCCTTCAATACATTGTAATTTTGGTTTTTAAAGAATTATTTTCAAACAGGACTTTGAGTCTTAAAAACATTCGGCTATTTTTATGCCTGCTCAAGACTTATGAAAGTAATTTGTTTTTTATCCCAAGCATGCCTAAAAGGTTCCAGGTAGTAACATAAACCATAAGAAGTGCAGACGAGTGTGTGTGTTTTCCTTGTCATTAGAACACTGAGACAAAATTATAGCCTCATAATACGTGCAAGTACAGGGGGGTTATATTTGTTTTATAATGCAGTACTTCAGATAGCAATAAAAAGAGGTACATATCTGGCATAAACATATACAAATATTTAGCTAAATATATGTGAAAACATCTCTTTTATTTTATTTATTTTTGGGGTGACACTAAACCTCTACCTAGCTAGACTATAAATAACATTTCATGTTTTTCCTCTTTAAAATAAATGAGGTGACTTTGTATCACATATGGATAGCTGCTCCTTATTTATATAGATTATAATTTGCCTAAACCTGATTATTTCCCATGCAAACTAGGAAACAGGGCCGGCCCGAGATATTGTGTAGCACACAACTGAACATTAAATGCCCCCTTCCCCACAAATAAAAGGTTATCGTACGCAAGGCTGGCCAAGTTACTTTGGGGCCTGCGAAAGAACATCTCACAAGCGTCTCCCTCTGAGAATAGAAAATAGAATGAATTAAAATAACTAAAAAGGCCCTAGTTTTCACTGATACCCTGCCAAATACTAGGACTGGCCCTGCAAAATAGGTGGTGCATCATATTGCCACAATATTTCAGTTTCTGTGCGCATCTTATTATTACTTAGGACTTCTGTATAAGGCTAATTTAGTAGTTCTATACATTGAGGATCTAATTAAGCGTGACTCTTACTATATAGGACACAGCTGCATCTGTCCTTTTTTTCATACCACAAAAGTAAGCATGTGGGACCCAATCCAAATGAGACTCTAATTTAGGGAGTAGGACACTTTAATCCTTTATCCCCCCCCCCACTGTGGTCCTAATCTGGATGTCCCCCCACATGTCTGCAAAAACAAACAAACAAAGGGTCCAATTTACAGTGGGAGTCCTTTTTTCCTACGTAGACTATAGGTGTGTGTGTGTGTGTGTGTGTGTGTGTGTGTGTTTTGGGGGGTTAATACAGAACAGAACTCCAACAGAGGGAAGGGTTGAAACCCTCCTATCTCCCACACTAATTTTTGAATAAGAAAAAAGGAAGAGCCATGGCTGCATGTTCCGCATTAAAAGTAGTGTGTAATTCAGCCCTCCGTCATTATTGTTAGAAACAATTAGTTGCATCGGCCTCTTTGCATTCAGTCATCTTTCCGAAGGCAGGCATAAAAAGGTATGTGGTCACTGACGTACACAGCTTGACTCGCAAACACAAAATGTTATCCATACGCACTATGGAAGTCCATAGAGTCAAAAGAGAAATTTTGGTCTCCTGCATTAGCAGCCAACTAGGAGCCTTCATTTTGCAAAAATGTCAGGCTCACTGTCCTCTCCATAAGTGAGGAGATGGGGGCATAAGATAGAGCATTCTTAGTGGTGGCCCCCTGTTGCAAGAGAAGTGTGATTAGCCACCAATGTGACTATTTTTACATGTAAGTTACAGATGTTTGTATTTCCAAAAGCAATGGACTCCTGACTTGTTTTTAGATTAGATTATTATTATTGTAGTCTAAATTGTTCTATTGTGTTATTGCTGTTTTACGTACTTGTTTAATTAATATTCTAAGCAGCTCTGTGTTCCTTTTCAAGGAAGGCTAGGGAATAATATTTCCGAACAAATAAGTAAATATCACATTGAACAACATTTGAGGAACACATACTGCTAAATGCAGTCAGCAAGAAATTACTTCATTTCAGAACCAGAGTGTAGTAAACTCTGTAAAGTGAAGCTGGCTGTCTTGAATAAGTCAGGGAAACAGAACAGAAATAGCACTCCCTTTGAACAACATAATTAAAAGTTGCAGCATGGTGGAAAAACTAACTTAGAGTTTTAGTGACATTTGACTAAACATGCGGGGTAGCAAGAAAAGTGGGGGGAGAAAAGCCCACACAAGCGAAGGTCACATTTGCAAGTATTATAAGCAAGACTCCATTCTAATTAGAGAACCAGTAAATGTCATTGTGGCATAGCCACTGACCAACTGTCACTTAAGTCACAACTTGTAACTAGGAAGTCAAGAGTTCTTTACTCAGGAGTAGGGCTCTGCCAAACATTCAGTAGTTGTGATTCACTGAGGGCAAACAATGCTGATTTAAAATGAGTGCAGTGCTGCCTGAAGCGATCACAATGAGGGACGGGTGAACTTACCGGCGCCCAAATCGTCAAACGCTCTCCTCACCACCACCGCCCACCCAAGCTGGTCGGGCCGTGCTTCTTAATTTTTATTTATTTATTTACAATATTTATATACCGCTCCCCATTCAAACATTTCATAGCAGTGAACAAACGGAATAAAAACACATTAAAGAATGCATTTATTAATTTATTTATTTTATTTACTGCATTTCTATACCACACCAACTAATCGAAGCTCTCTTTTGAGGCTCATTGAGGCTCGTTGAGTGCTTGGCAGCCATCTGCCCTTGCTCTGAAAATTACATATTTTCCCTATTGCATAAACGGCAACTGTAACAGTAAAAGCTCAAGCACCGCACGTCTTTACTGTTGCATAAATGGTGCATTTATGGTCACAATTTACACAACAGTAAAAGCTCGAGCACCGCACACCTTTACTGTTGCATAAATGGTGCTTTTGTGGCCACCATTTATGCAACAGGGGAAATACGTAATTTCCAGAATCTCCATCGTGCACTTTTACTCTTTGGTAAATGCGGGCATTACAGCCGCCATTTGTGCAATGGAGGGAAATACGTAATTTCTGGAGCCTCCATTGTGGCACAATGGAGGCTCTGGACGAGGGCAGACAGCTACTGATCGCTAGTCGGGCCTCACAGGCACTCAGAGCGCAGATCCATGAACATGCCGTGGGTATGGGGGGTGGACACGGGGTAGTCCATCGGACTCCCAAACTCAGTAAAGCACCCATGACATCGTTAGTGATGGTACCACTGAGGGCAAAAGAAGCCTTTTCAGAGTTGAGGGCATCGTTTCCTGAATATGCCAACCCTTTTGTCCCCTTACATAGAATCCCCAAAATATCACTGAAAAGGAGCACCTTTTGATGCTGACAAACAAAAGAAGTTAGCAAAAGTTGCCCATCTACTTTTGTCTCGGCCTTTTTCAAGAGCTCATGGCCATTACATCTCTAAATTATGATCCCTCAAACTAGTGGACAACTTTTGCATTTTTTCATCTTGCCAGCGCAATGAAATACAATAATGACAGAATTGTGAAATATATATATATATATATATATCAATAATACAAATGGCAATCAATCTAATTGATTTCAGTTGGAATTAAAAGCACTAAACTGTGCAGTTTACTACTAAGCCTTCTTGCATATTAAAAGGAAGTTAATCATGTGTGTTTCCCATTGAGATTGGTTGGACTCAGGTCCATTAACTGTATATTCCAGTCCTATTGATTTCAATGAAAATCCTTTCTCCCGTCCCCCAACTGCACCCATACTGTACAATTTTCTGCTAATCCTCAGCACCACTGATGCGAAGGAGGAAGGGGGGGGGGAAAGAAGAGAAGGGGGATCGATTGGAGTAAGCCAGGATGAACAGGTGTGCTTTTAGGTGGTGACTCTCTTGAAGAACATCAGAAGTCAGGTGGAAGAGTATTCCAGTGCTATGGAACCATATGGGGGAAAAGGGATTTAGACAAAAAATAGAGTAAGAAGATCAGTAGCAGTAGACTTCCACAACCTAGTACCCTCCAGACATTTTGGACTACAACTCCCATCAGCCTCAGCCAGCAAGGCCAATCATCAGCAGACCTGGGAGTTGTAGTCCAAAATACTGGGAGGACATCAGGTTAGGGAAGGCTTCTATAGAGCAAAAGGTCCAAGAAAAGAATAGAGAGAAGATAAATATAGAAGAGCAAGACCACTTGAAAACCGCAAGAATTTAAAGGGGAGAGAAGTGAGAGGAAGTTGATTACCTCCTCACCTTATCAAAAGTAGGTTTTTTGTGGGAGGGGGAGGCTTGGGTGGGAATAATAATGGGGCAGATTTATTTTGCTGATTTGGGTGTTGTTTTTTCAACTCGTGTTGTTTTGAGCTTTCCTCAAGAATATCTCCCCCAAACTCCTGAGGAATGTTCAAGGTGAACCACAGGGAGTTTGCTCACCACTAGCTGTAAATACACATGCGGCTGGTGTGGAAGACACTCATACCTTGTGATAGCTCAGTTACTCAGTTACTCCTTTCAAAGGCCAGCTCCAAGACTGAGGCCAGATCTGCACCAAGCAGGATATAACACTACGAATGTTAGGGTGACCAGATGGCTCGGGGTTTCCCGGTCCTAACCGGGAAACCTGGGGCAAACCGGCCCAACCGGGGGGCAGTGGGGGCAAACCGGGGTGGCAGGGGGTCACGCGGCGGTGGCAGCAAGCGAGGAGTGGCGGAGGAGCCCGGGAAGCGGCCGCCCCAGCAGGTAAGTGCCCTCCCTCGCGCCTCACGCTCCTTACCCGCAGGGGCATCAGCTTCCCTCCGGTGCTCGAATCTACTGAGAAACAGGCTTCGTGGCCTGTCCCCCGCCTCTTCCGCATGGGCATCCAGGCTCCTCTGGGGTCGTCGCCATCGCGACTAGCCCCGACTAGGCCAGAGGCCGCGCGGAAGAGGCGCGGGAGGGCCAATTACGTCACTTCTGGATCTGGCCCTCGCCTGCCTCTTCCGCGTGGCCACTGGCCTTACGAGCCCAGCGGCGGGGGACCCAGCGGCGGTGGCGGAAGACCTGGCGGTGGGGGACCTGGGGGGGCGGCGGACCCGGCGGGGGCGGCAGCTGAAGAGAACCCGGTAGGTCCAGGCTGATGTTTTTTGGGGTTGGGTGGCTTGGTGGGGGGGTTGTTTTGGGTGGGGTGGGTGGCTTGGGGGGGGGTGTTTTGGGGGGGGTGGCTTGGTGGGGGGGTTGTTTTGGGTGGCGGGGGGGACCGGGATTTTGGGTTCCAAAATCTGGTCACCCTAATGAATGTGGTTTGAAAACGGTATATGGCATGTGTCATGGGCCCCAACTGTTGTCGGTCCACTTCAGTGCCGTTATAAAGCACAAGTACAGATCTTGCCCTGGATTAAATCCCTTCTGGTAGGTCCCGTCGTCTGTTGGTGGGTTGTGGTGGTGGACCAAGTGCTCCAAGCAGGGCTGGGTGGTTGAGGGGAAACCATTTAAATTTCCCACAATGCTGCTGAGTGACGATATGCTGGAGGCATGATGGGAAATTTAGGTGACAGTGTTGCTTGGAGCACCAGACTGTAATTTTTTGAAAGGGGTGCAGCACATATGTCAGCAATGGGCCCTTCCGGGATACTGGGGTCCAAGCAACTGACCAATGATGGCCAGGTGCTAATGCCAGCCCTGAAAAAGGCCCTGCAGCTTCCTGAACTTCCTTAGCAGGCAGAAAAGATAACATTTCAGCCTATAGACTTGAAGAGTCGACAGTTCTGGATTCAAGGTGGCTTCTGTCTGAACATTTGCCACTGCCTCACCCATACCCGATGTAGCTACAGGCTTGATGAAATGTAATGATTTGATCAAGGACTACATGGAATTGATGTTCCTTATGAATAATATTAACAAATTTCTCATCTCTGACACAGTAAATTAGATCATTCAGTGAATCTGAATTCTCATCTGTAAAGTGAGGGCTCAAGCCACCGAGAATTTCCATGAGCCTGCATTGCCTATGGTGTTATTTTGGTGAATTATGTCTAAATCTGATCATATCAAGCTCTGAGCAGCTGCAAGTGCTGAACAGCTAGGCTTCCATCAATAATTTAATGAGACTGACTCATTACAAAGTCACCAGAAAGGATGGAGATATTAATATGCTGGCTGGGGGAGGAAATCATACTTAAGATAAGTCTTAAAAACAAATTATTCTATTTCTCTATCTAACTGCTTGGTATCTAGTGCGTGTTTGTATCCAATGGGTTGGATAGTTCTACTCCCCTTGGCTCATGAATAAAGTACCCCGATTACAAGAAAAAAACTGAAAATTAAAGAACTGTTCATACATTTCTCCTTCAAACAGGGGACTCAAAACAGAGGACCCAAATAGTTAAGCAATGTCCACACCAACTAGAAAGTTGAATTTCAACAATGAAGAGTAGACCGTGGAGTCCAGAAACTGAAGCAAGAAGATGTTAATAAAAGAGGAAGCTGTGATGTTCTACTATTGAAAGATGCAAATATGTTGCAAAGTTTATTGTTATGATATGCATTTGGTTATAGGTCTTTAAAAGGAGTTAGGATTATAACATGTAAAGTAAATGACTAGGCCGAAATGTACTCACTGCTTATAGTTACAGGTCTGGTAAGTATAGAATGATTTGCTAGCTGTGTGCCTGAATGGTAAGTGAGTGCTGATTGGCTAGTTGTTTAGAGTGCCTGGATTGGTGAGTTGTGTAAGAGAGCTGGAGAGAGAGTGAAGTATATATGTGTCTGACAGAGAGAGAGCTGACAGGATTGTTTTGGAGGTTGTTGAGAGGGTGGATTGGGAGAGGAGAGAGAGAGAGAGACAGACAGAGAGAGAGAGAGAGAGAGAGAGTTTGAGGAAACGTGAAGTGTTTGATTTCATATTGTGAGAGAGAAGTTTAGCTGTAAGAACAGTTAGTTACAGAAGTAACAGTTTGAAACGTATAAGAACTTTGACAGAAACCATTAAGCTTTGTACTTGAAACCATTATGCAATTTACTGAGGAAACCAATAAGCTTGTTCACACAATACTTGCGGAAGTGGAGGATGAGAAATAACGAGACTACAAAGTATATGGATTTTAAACATGGGCCACATTTATTAAAGATCTGCAAAAGGGGTAAATTCCTAAGTGGACATCTCATACATGGCTCAAGAAGGCCATTTCTAGGATCAGGTGAGCCATTCATAGCCCCTGAAGTGGTGCCATACAGCCCGCCACCCCATGGGCTCCCCATTTGGGGTAGGGAGGCCTTCCAGTGTCACCGCCCCTGTGCCACAAGGCTCCAAGGGGTTGAGGAGGGTTGGCCTCAACGGTAAACCTTCCACCCACTAGCTGGTGCCACAAGACCCCCCGCCATAGGCTCCAGGCACTACCCATCACCACCAATGATGCCTGAGAATGCTCACCAATATTCCCCACACTCAAGATGCCCGCACCTAACCGCCATCAAATGTGACCAATTAACATCAAATCAACCTATTTAATACACCCATCTTCTCTCACAGTGTGGAGTAGGCGAAAAAACTCATAACCAAGTTAGATTATGTGCAAAAAAATCCTACTCAGACTCCAAAAGGACAACCAGTGAACACACACTGTCTACAAGGGAGGGAGGGAGCGAGGGAGCCAGAAAACGAAGAGGACACTGGAGGGAGGCACAGTGCTTATATAGCTACACCCCCTCCCAGTCCTTGTGGCATCGTAAACGAAGTAGCCAATGGCTGACTTCCACCCCTCGCAGTCTCACCCCACCCACAACTGGCCTCTCCTGGGGCCTGAGTCTGAGGCACTTATGTTAATAAGTCTTGTTGAATTACATTAACTGGTGTGGTCTTTGGTTGTACCTTAGGAAGGTACTAGTGGCAATGGGGATAAAGAGGCTGTCTGAGGCCAGGTTGCTGGGCTGAAGAGCTGTGGGGCCTAACAGTAAATGTGGGACAGGGGCAGCAGCAGCAAGTGAGTCAGAGAAGCATCACAGAAGCTCAAGAAAAAAAAGTTGCAAGAGCCCTGTAACACTAAGAAGAAATGAAATTATTGGTAGTGGTCACTCAATTACATATATTGCTTGGAACTAAATTACCAAATTATCTTTGGCTGCAAGCTTGTAGCTCTTAGGAAACTTACCTTATTTTAGAGCATTTTTGTTGCAAAATAGGAATCTCTAGCACTATAGAAGACATGCCCAATTGTTCAACCCCCCCATCTCTCCCACATATGCTACTTTCCCAAAATAATCACACCATTTCATCAGCATTGATAGAAAGTGTGATGTCCCACATTTCAGGAGAAACACAGTGAGAAACAAAAGCTTTTTATGGTTCCACTAGTCTATAAAAGCACTACACATGTGTTGATGGCTTAGAAGAGAAAGAAGATGCAGTTTGAAAGCTCACTTCCAATACTTTTATAGACTACTTAGGCCAGTAAAAAGTATCTCGTCATGTTCTCTGCATTCCTTACTCTGCAGGACTAGTGTCATTACAACGGGTGCTTTCAGATGCATTTTCCACAAACAGAAAATGGAAGTATTTCAAAGAAGGGGTGTCCCCTGCCAAGCGAATCTGGTGTTTCTGTCAATGATTTTGCACCACAGTTGATGAGTTATCCAGTTGTTCTTGCTCATACAGTGTTTCCTCAATCATAGAATAATAGAGCTGAAATGGTACTCAAACGTAATCTAGTCCAATTCCATGTAAATGCAGGAAATCTGCTGCTACAGCATCTCTGTAGGGAGGGGCTGTAGTACTGTGGCAGACAACATGCTCTGTATACGGAAAGTTCCAAGTTCAGTCCACAGCATCTCCAGGAAGGGTTAAGATTAAGGATGTGTTTCGTATCGGTCCGATGTCCAATAATGAACCGATAAGGATGTTATTGGACATCCGATGACCGATAACAATTATTTTCTAAGGAGGCCCTATCTGATTGGATCCAATATCCATATGTCCAATATCTATTGGATATATCGGATTTTCGGACCACCAGTTTAGGTGTTTTCGCCATAGACTTGCATTGAGGGAAAGAAAGCTTTCCCCCAATGCAAGTCTATGGTGAAAACACGGGGCTGGCACTCCCTCCCCCCCCCCACTCACATTCCTTACCTGCCATTGTTGCCACCGCCGCCGCCACCATCCAGCGCTGCCATCCGCTAACTCTGTAGTACTAAGAAAAAGGCTTTCCGGCCTACAGAAATGACACACCAAGTGATGATGTCATCACTCAGTGTATTGCTATACTGAGCAGGCCGCAAAGCCTGTTTCTCAGTACTACGGAGCCAGCAGCAGATGGCAGCAGGGAAGGCTGCAGGTAAGGGAGGAATCCTCCCTCCCACCACTTGTGCTCCTTACTGTGGGCCTTCCCCACTGCTGTCCGCTGCGCTCCGCTGCTTCCGTAGTACTGAGAAATAGCCTTTGCGGCCTGTTCCTCAGTACAGAGATACGCCGAGTGATGACATAATCACTCGGCTTGTCATCTCTGTAGGCCGGAAAGCCTTTTTCTTAATACCACGGAGCCAGTGGATGGCAGCGCTGGATGGGGGTGGTGACGGCAGGTAAGGAGCATGAGTGGGGGGAGGAGGGGGTGCCGGCCTAGTGTTTTTCCCCATAGACTTGCATTGGGGGAAAGCTTTCTTTCCCCCAATGCAAGCCTATGAGGAAAACACCTGAAATGGCAGTCCATAATTGGATCAGAACTTCCAATATTTATTGGATATCGGATCCGATCAGATACGGGTACCCCCCGATATGATAGGGTCCAATATTTTTAATATCAGAAATTCCGATCCAATTCCGATTCCAAAATTTCTGGCCGTGCACATCCCCAGTTAAGATTGTCTTCGTAGTGTGACCATATGAAAAGGGCTTCTGTATTTTTAACAATTGTATAGGAAAGGGAATTCCAGCAAGTGTCATTTTATGCATGCAGCACCTGGTGAAATTCCCTCTTCATCACAACAGTTAAAGCTGCAGGAGCCCTGCCTAGCATGACCAGATTCAAAAGAGGGCAGAGCTCTTGTAGCCAATGTGATGCAGAGAAGAACTCCCCCCTCCAGAATGTAATTCCTCAACCTGGTGCCATCCCGATGTGTTGGATTGCAATTGACCAAGGGAATGATGAGAGTATAGTTCAATCCATGTGGAGGACACCAGTTTGGGCATGGCTGACGTAAAGGATGCCTAAATAGTATCCAAACAGATATTGCAGTGCTGAGATCAGAGTTATTTATTTGTCTTCCATAACACAGATGCCTGGTTCAAAGAAACTTAAGGGAACTGTTTGGCCGATTAAAGGAAATGATGCCACTGAAAAAGTGCTTTCCAATTAGGTTACCTAGGGCAGTGAGGGTCGGTTTAAGCAAGGCCAGATCACTTCAGGGAAAGGCTTCAACTGGAAATGGGTTTGCTTTCGGGCACGTCTGGTGACTACTATCTGTTGGCACTGCCGAGTGCAGATTCCAGACTCGCAGCAGTAAACAAAAGGAAGAAAGGTTTCCTTCTACATAATTGATTAAAACCATTTCTAAATGTGTTTTACAAGACCCCCATGTCGCTATGAACACGGAATCCTCATGAGTGGCATAAAACAGACGCCATTAAATGAAACAGCATCGTTAACATTAATCCCCATCTAATGGAGGACCCCTTTAGCAATTACGCTCAGAAAGGTCGGGAACCAGATTGCCTAATGTGGTGTTAGTGGAGAATATTATCGTTGGAATATAAGTGAAATTTGTTTTGCTATTATGCAATGGCTGCTCTTCAGGACCACCTCTTTAGATTTACCTCAGAACTGGGCCAAACATTTCTTTCACATTTTTTCCAACCATATTAATTCCATGTGGTTGTCAGGGTTTCTTCTATGACATGGATTCCCTGAGGTACTCCTTAAGGACTCCTTCAGTGTCCCCCCTTCCTTCTTTTTAATTTCCCCTTCCCAGTAATGTGGAGTCTAGGCTATAGACATAGGTGAGTAACCCTCCTGGCACTTGTGCATTAATACCCTACTGGCCATTCTGAGACTAATGGAATGCCGCCATGAAGAACTTTGGTGGAGGAGCCTTCTCTGTAGTGGCATCCACCCTCTGGAAAACCCTCCCTCGTGCAGTTCAGGAGGCAGAAAACTTTACATCTTTTAAACAGCTCCTGAAGATATACCTTTTTACATAAGCTTTCCCTGGTTTCTAATGTAGCTCGTTTACAGTGTCTTTTTAACTTTTTAATGTTTAAATTTATATTGTTGTTATGGTTTTTAATAGTGCACTGCCCAGAGAGCTTCGGCTGATGGGCAGTATAAAGATGTAATGAATAAACAGAATAAATAAAAATAGTAAAGCAAAACAAACAACTTACAACTAATCAATAGAACTGAGTGATACAAAGGCAGTAAAACAACATAAAAGCTGCAAAAAGACAAGTTCGTTTACTGTGATCTGCTTCTTTCTGCTACTTCTTTAATGTGTTGGTTTTCCAAATAGACTGCTCCTGGCTTTGGTCTGTCTCTTCTCTCTCCTGCGAAAAATGAAAGTAAAGTTCCCACTTTGAGGAAATGAAACTTAACCACGGAATGAACCTTAACTGGATAAATGAAATTACTCCTCTCAGTGATTACCACCACCACCCCGCCAACAGAAAACTCCAGGCCTCTAAGGCCTGATTTTATTACCTTGCCTCTGCAGGCCCCCAAAACTTCACAGTGATACAAAAGACATAGCTTTCGAGGGGGGTTATTTTGAAGGAGAAGAAAAATTTGGTGTAGGATTCTTGTGTTTATCTTAAGTTATGAGGTGGTTGAGGGAATGTGTGTCCATCCTTTTACTGTACAGTTATCACTCTAGGGGTCTGTAAGCCTTACCAACTTCCAGCTCTTTCATGGCCGGGGTTGGGGAGAGGAGAAAACTTTTGGGAACAGGAGGAGACAGTTCAACACAGCTGGAATTGGCACCATAAAAGCTTTTCTTTTTAAACTCCCATTGTTCATGCATAGATAGGTGAGGTTTTGGAATAGAAACCTGAACTGGGAAGAATGTGGGTACACCTCATATCTACTCATCTGTGAAGCTCACTGGGTGGCATTCAGAAAGTCAGTCCTTCTCTCTGCCTAACCTGCCTCACAGGGGCCTCATCTACACAGAGCAGGATATTGCACCATGAAAGCGGTATAAAAGTGGTATATAAAAGGCAGGAGCCACACCAAGCAGGATATAGTGGCATGAAAGCAGTATATGGTATGTGTCAGTGGGCCCCAACAATTGTCAGACCACTTCAAGACTGCTATAAAGCACTAGTGTGGCTCCTGCCTTTTATATACCGCTTCCATACTGCTTTCATAGTGCAATATCTTGCTTGGTGTAGATGAGGCGCAGGTAAACAGATTATCTCATCAACACTACCTGGAGTTCCTAAAAGAACGGCAGGGTAATAAATGTGATGAATGATACATAAATAAAGTAAAATATCTCATTTTACCATTTGTTTACTATTATTATGGAAAACACTTTATTTTATTTTATTTTAAAGCTAGTGTTGCAAGGAGTTAGCAAGTATACTTAACATAGGTACTTTAAAATCTATCAACAGGGTCCCACGATCAGGACTGAAAGCCATTTCAGATAGAATACCATTTCCCCCCTCTTATCATTCTTGTTGTAACTTTGCTGAGAGATAAAATTGTGTTGGTATAATATGAGATACAAGGAACTCAAGATGGAAAGCAAGTTTCAGCCTTCACAGTTCATTTATTATCAAACCTACTTTCCTTTTGTTCTGAAAGTGTTAATGTGCATACAGAATACAAGGAAGATGTTTGCCCAGTCTCTAGTCCCAAGTAGAAATTACGATCAATCTACAAGTGTTACCACCTGGGACAGTGTAGATCTTGTTAAAATATGATAAGAAATGTATCAGGAGACAATGGAAGATAATGTTTTAAAGAAAACCACATTATATTGCTATGCAGAGGATTCTGGTGGCATTGCTACCAGAAGTCCTATACCCATACTTCATTTTAATTTTGGGCATTACATCACAGACTACTGCTGTTTCCTTCTTCTTTTTATTTGTCCAACCGTCTTATATTACAATACTAAATAATTCCTTCTGGTGAGACATAAAAGGATTATAAGGGGGAAAAGAAAAGAAAAATAGGATGCAATTTCAAGCTTGAATACTTGTCATACAGGGGCTCAGGTGATTTATGTATTCCTGTACAAGATAATACTCCAGATTTGGCATTTGAGAAGATAGTTACCTGGATCCAGTAATCTCTAGGGAGAAAGCCAGCCTACTGACAGAGGAAGTTCCTTTTGCTTCCCCTTTCAATCCAATGCAAGGGTGGACAGCAGTTCTGGATGCACAGAAGAAACTGAGAAGAAAGCTCCCTCCTCAACTGAAATGAAACAGTAAAGATCTGCAGGAGGTCAGAGCTGCTGCTGTTGTAGATGAGGCTACGTATTTGGTGTTTGATCTGCCTCGACAAAATCATCCCAAAGGCTAGAAAGCTTAGGGGAAAAGTTTCCACTGGTGCCAATGATATTTCTTGTTTTCTTAAATCTTGTAACCACATTGGGAGAGGAGATAGTTCCGATTGTTCTGGGGAGGAATGCTGCATTCCCAGTAGGGAAGACCAAGGGGAACATGGTAGCACTCTTCAAATAACTTAAGGACCACCACAAATACTTGTTTTCTGCTGCCCCAGAATACGAGTCTAGGTCTAATGGGCTTAAGTTACAAGAGGGTAGATTTCAGTTGAGCCTTAGGAGAAATTTTTTGACAGTGGAGCCTACATAGATAGAGGGGCATTGGGCTCTCCTTTGCACATTGAGACAAAGAATCCCAACTTCAAGTATAAGATGATGGGATCTGAGTTGGCAAGTGAAAGATCTTGGAGTGGTGGACAGTTAAAGATGTTGGAAGTATCAAGTTTGGGTTGGCCCCCACAACACTAGCTCATGGATACACCAGCTTGCCTGACTTGGTATGTGCCGAGTCGAGCAAGCTCACTGTTCCCCATTTTTCCATGCACCACCATTTGCACGAAATCAGAGGCTAGCTATTTATGGAAATTGCCATCTTGCATAGTGCCATTTGTGCAAAATTGCAGTCATCAATGGCCTCATTACACCATTTACAGCCACCATTTTGTGCAACATTGTGATTTTTGTAAATCACTTGCCCCCGATTTTGCACAATGCATCGCTCAACCCTGTGGACAGCTCAATGAAATGTTGACCCACCATGTGGCTGCTGTGAAAAAGGCAAACTTCATCTTAGGCATAATCGGGGAAAGAACTGAAAATAAAACTGCCAAGATCATATCCCCTTATACAAATCTATAGTGCAACCACACTTAGAAAGCTGTATACAGTTCAGGCGATCACACCTAAAAGATTATTGTAGAACTGGAAAAAGTGCAGAAAGAGGCAATTAAAAAGATCAAGGGCCTGGAGCAACTCCCATGTGAGAAACAGTTACAACATCTGGGACTGTTTAGCTTGGAAAAAAATACCTACCGGCTTCTTGGAAGTTAACACATGGTCAGCGCAAATGGGTTTTCAGAGCCCTTATGACAGCTAAAAGATTGATATTATCACATTGGAAGGATAAATGCTCACCTCCCATAATGCCATGGACAGAGGACTTAACAACACTATCAACATTTGAACAGGTGTTATATAGGCGCAACCTGCAAGTGGATAAATACATGGATATTTGGTCTGCTTTTCTTGAAACCCATGCATAACTCTTCCTCCCCTTTTTAAAGTGAACAGTATAATTGATTGGGGGGGGGGGAATGACAATATTCCTATCTATGTAATGTTTCTTAGCTTTTCTTTTTCATGATTTATTTTCTGTTCTGTTAATATTCACAATAAAAAAAGGGGGGGGGAAAGGCGAGTGAGGGGGAGACATGACAGAGGTGTTCAAAATTACGTATGGTATGGAAAAAGTGCAGAGGGATACATTTTTCTTCCTCTCATAATAGTAGACCTCAATGGGGTTATCCCATGAAGCTGATTGGTGCAAGATTCAGGACCGATAAAGGAAGGAGTTCTTCTCACAGTGCATACTTAAACTATGCAATTCAGTTCCGCCACCACTTTGGAGGGCTTTAAAAGGGAATTGAAAAAATATCTGGAAGGTACGGCCATCAATGGCTACTACTCCTGATGGCTATATACTATGCCCCGAGCCTGTATAATTATATGCAGCAGTTGCTGGGGGACATGGGCAGGAGGGTGCTGTTGCACTGTGCACTCATGTCCTGCTTCTGGGTTTCCCATGGGCAGCTGGACTAGATGGACCCTTAGTCTGATCCAGCATGCCTCTTCTTAAGCTCTTATGGTCTTAGGAGATCTTCTAACGGGCTGGGTAGCCATCTGCTGGGGATGTTGCAATTCAGGGTTTCCTGCATTGAGCAAGGCATTGGAAGAGATGGCTTACAAGACTCCTCCTCCAATTCTATTACTCTACGCCCCCTAGAAACAAATGGCCTGGTGCAAACATAGCCTAAAACAAAGGCTACCCATGCTTTCATGTCTGTTCATCCATGTTGGAGCATTATAGCTAGACAGCTCAGTGCCTGAATTTTAAACCCTCAAAGCTTCTCAAGAGTTCAGGCTCAGAGAATTTGGATGTAAGCCTGACCAGATGTTCAGGATTACACCCTCTGTTGCTCGTGTCTATTGGGCTCATAAATTTCCGCTCATCAAGGCGTGAGCTGAAATTGAAAGTTGTATTTTCCTGCTCTGCAGATGACTGTAACTCAACTTTTAAAATTTTTTTTAAAATTTTATTTGAAATGTGCTGTGACCTGCTTCAGGTATAAAGGAGGATTTGAAAAAGAAAAATCCACAAGAATCTAAAGCCAATTAAGAGAGAGAATTTTATTACAGGACTGCAACATCTTCTCTCTTTTTTTATTATAGTGGCAGTCTGGCATTGTACTGCATCAAGTCCTCCCCGCTCATCTAATGCAGTACATTAGCTGTGTGATTGCCAGCAGTTTGCCATGAAAACCAGAGGTTCAAATTCCATTCTCCTCATGCCCAAGGCAAGTAAGGAGATCGTAGCTTAGGAAAGTGGTCTTCACCTAGAGCTCCATCACACCAGTGGTATAACGCACTCTCACCACATCTGGTATCTGGTTTTGCAGCACAGGACTCACATGACATCATCCCCATCCTGCACCAATCCCGCCTCTTTTCCTCCAATTTGTGTATTATTCTGGTGCAGGGAAAGTCTGGATTATTTTCCCCAAGTGGATTTAATGCGCCCTTAAACCTCCGTGTATTGCTGTCCTCTCTCTTTTTTCTTTGTTGGGGGCGTGCGCTTTGAGAGAAGGGGTGGGGTGGAATGGAAGAGCAAACAAGCGAAAGGGAGGTTTCACGATGCAGCGCAATACTACAAACCCACGTGAAAGGGACCATTAGCTTGACACACTTATGAAATGGCGGTAAAAAATGTGGAGGCAAACCAGGGGAAAAATAGGTGTGATGGAGCCCCTAGTGGTAAAGCACATGCTTTGCATGCAGAAGGTCCCTGATTCTACCACTCATCTTTGTTTAGAGAGAGCGGGATCTTTCTAAGTGTACTTGAAGAGCTCTAAGAACATCTTGGGCATTTTCTGAGAGTTCTCTAAAGCTTGGCAGGACCCAGACCAGGGGAATTCCTCCACTGACACCAACAATCTTGTCCACAAGTTGGTCTCCTTTGCAATTTGAGATTGTGGAGATGGTAAAGCAACAGCTTAAGAGGGCTGTCTAAAGTTAGATTCCTGACTCCACAATGATGGATTCTGAGCATGCTTAATACCACAACTACAAATGTGAACTCTGGGAATTCTTATTCTTATTTATTTCATTTCTATACTGCCCAATAGCCGAAGCTCTCTGGGCAGTTTGCAACAGTTCATCGGATAATAAAATACAGCATAAAATACAGCATAAAAATATAAATATACAAAATTTAAAACAATTTAGACAGCTAAAAACAGTTTCAATAGAATGCAAGACCTGTTTAGATGGCTGGCATAAATGTCCCATCATATGCCACTAAATGCTTGGGAGTAGAGGACAGTCTTAACCTGGTGCCAAAAAGATGACAGTATTGGCACTAGGCGGGCCTGAGTGGGGAGCTCATTCCATAGTTGGGGGCCACCACTAAAAAGGCCCTGTCTTTTGTCACCACCCTCTTCACCTCCCTCAGAGGTGGCACTCGGGGGGGGGGGGGGAGTAGATGTTGATCATATCCATTGTTTAAGAAGAAACCTCAATTTTAACCAGCTCTACCAGCCCCTGTTTTTCCTCCTGCTCACTCCAGCAAGTCAAATGGTTTGAAAGAGTGTGGGAAAGGGAGAGATAGAAGGGAAATTGTGATTTATTTAGGATTTAATCCTGTGCATCTTTTGACAGGAAAAGAAATGCTACAACTCCCAGCATGCTGGGAATGCTGGGAGTTGTAGGACCGCTTTCTGCGTAAACATTTGTAGGATGGCACCCTTATTTACATATATTTAGAACATTTACACCCGAGCTTTCTGCCCAGACAGATCCTCAAGAAGCCTTACAAAAAAATAACCACCATCTAAAATAAAAACGCATATGCAAATGAACAACAACTGATGGCAACAATAAAACCACAAAGGCTTGGACAAATACAAATGTTTTCAGTTGCTATCTCTGATTTATAAGTGTGGTTGCCAATCAAACATTTCTAGGGAGAGGTGTCCATGACAGGGGTGCCACCACAGAAAAGGACCTATTCCCAAAAGCCGCCAGTGAAGAACTTCATGCATTGGCAGGGTCATGATGATCCAACGTGATCTTTGGAGTGGAGTTGCGCTCAACTTGCAATGGCTTTGGGATTTCCAAAATTGGAAGTGCATTTCTGACCTGCCCTCCTCATTTCCAAAATTCACCACCATCACTAGCTAACCCCAGTTAAAGAAATACTGGACCTTTCCCTAAAACTCCGGAGAGCTGTTGCCAGTCAGAGAAAATAGCACTGAGTTAGAGATACCTGTGATCTCCCTAAGCTCCTATCGATTTTTTTTACCATGATGTGTACCGGATTTGCAGCTAATAGAAGAATGCAGTTTCCTGCCACCTACACCTGATCGAAGATAATATTTGTCTGTCATACTTGACAGCTTGCCAATATGGGCTACGCTCTGAAATACTAAAATTACTCTGTGATTGACAAGAGCAGCAGAATGCACAACAGTATGGTCTCTGACAGCCCAACGCTATGCATCTTCAATGGGATGGCCTCCCACATTAGCATGGATGGCATGGCAGCTATCAAATGTGAAGAAGGGTTTTTCAGTATGTAGAGAAAAAGGTGTTTGTGTAAGTGTGTACCAAGGTAAACCAGCCCTCATGGGATTGTACCATCTCAAACTGGTACAGACTTAGGGAAAGGGATGCAACTTAGTGGCAGGGCACATCCTTTGCATTCAAAATGTCCCAGGTTCAATCCTGCCATCTGAAGACATGGCCTGGGAAGACTCCTGTCTGAAACCTTGGAGAGTGTCTGTCTGTAAGTGTAGACAATCCTGAGCTAGATGATGGTCTGGCTCAGTGAAAAGAAGGGAGAAACAGGTTCTCGGGATGCAAAGGATTTATTGATACAAAGCCCAATGTGTTTCATCCTGTGTCCTTTCAAAGGCCTTCTATTGCCTATTATTAGAGGAAAATCTGCAGAGGTCTTCTGACAACACCTTGAAGAAGGCCACTGAAAGGACACAGGCCAAAATGTGTCGGGCTTTGTATCAATAATCCTTTGCATCCTGAGAACCTGCTTCTTCTTTCTTTTCACCTGACTTAGATGCTTTCCTCTCTTGGTTTTTGGTTTTATGGCTCAGTAGAAGACAACTTTTTATGTTCCTAATGCCAGACTTCCTATAATCCTAATAAACATGGCAGGGTGGGGAGAAGTAATGTTTAAATGTTTCCTAATATAATGCATTTGAATGTTAATCTTACAAATATATGCATTTTTGCACCTTTCCCCAATATATTCATTTGTATACGCATTGTTTAATTGGAGAAGTCCATTGCAACATTTGGAGAAGTCCACATTTCGAAGGATAACTGAGTTTCAGTTTGCAGAGTGCTCTGAGAGTCCAAAATTAAGTTATTTCTCTTTAAAATGTAACCTGGACAAATTTCTTTTCCATACTTAGCGCTCATAGTTGATGCAGACCTCCATTTATATTGAGATGGCTTAGAGAAGGAGTAACAAACAACTTTTGAGATTGCCAGGATTCTCTGACCTCTGGACAGATCTACACCAAGCGGAATATAGCAGCATAAAAGCGGTATAAAAGCAGTATATAAAAGGCAGGAGCCACACAAAGCAGGATATAGCACTATGAAAGTGGTATATGGTATGTGTCAATGGGCCCAACAGTTGTCAGTGCACTTCAATACTGCTATAAATACTATGGCTCCTGCCTTTTATGTAACACTTTCATACTGCTTTCATGCTGCTATATCCTGTTTCATGTAGATCTGGCCATTATCTAATCACTCGTTTCATGCCTGACTCCCATTTGCAATTGGTGGTCACTCCATGTGAATGGAAAGTTGCACAACACAAGCAATGGGAGATTTGCGCCAATTTCCCCAAATTTTCATCATTTTCTTAATTTGTGCTACTTTCCTCCATAAACTAAAGCAGGTCTGGTTCAGTCTATGGGGGACATTACCGCAAATTAGGAAATTTGTGCCAATTGAACTGGGAATTGGGGAGAAGACAAATGCAAACATGTGTTTAATAATTTACGAATATTTTTGGTGGACACATGCTTAAGACCATGTCTGGAGCTTTGAAAGGGGTGCAGTCATACAATTTGCGAGAAAAAATGAAATCCTCATACATTCCCCGGACGGCCATCTGGGCCTCATTGAACTGGTTGACCTTATCTTTTGATACAGTGGGGACATGTAGAATTGTTGCATGCCAAAAGTTGTGCACAACTAGATTGGAATACATGTTTGTTTTGTATAAGACACAATGTTATCTAAAAGCTGATATTTCTCATCTCCAATTCATAATATTCTTCTCTGTTCCCTCCCCTCCAGAATATTGTGAAGCTATTCCGGGAATCCCTGCCACATATGCTGCTATCTTAAGACTCAAATCTGCCAGTTCATCATACTCCTCAGCTGCCATTAACTCAAGAAGCAGGCAACGTTCAAGCAGCCCCGCCCTAGAAAGCATCTCTTCGCCAAGCTGGCATGGGACAGAGCAACTCTATCACTCGCCAACGAACCTCTATCATGTCTCGGAGGCCTTCAAACATGATGGTATGTTTGATTTTCCCCTTGTGGATCCTTTGTAGAGAAAACACAAATCTGTGGCTCTGATGGTTTTAAAAGCTATTCATTATATTCAAACTGTTTACGCATCTGCTGCTAAATTTCAATAAACTACATTCAGCTCCTCAAAAAGAGAAAATCACTTTCTTTAAATCTCTAGATTAATCTTAAAATGAACACTTTCCGCTTATTTCCTAAGGTTCCTTTCATATTGAAGCCATAGTAACATAACTGTGGAAAACTAGACATGAAATGAAATTGCATTACAACCCAACCTGATCTATATTACTTGTCTGTATCTTTGAAAGTCAATACAGTAGCTCTTGGGAAGCCAATATCTCTCTCTCTCGATCGCTCCAATATTTTTCAAATTGACTCCATAACACTAGTTATGTAGTTTATAACTGTGAAGGTCTATTTATCAACCTAATTTTGTCATCAATCAAACATCTTTCATAGAACTCTTCCATAATACATATAAAGCATACCTTTGTATTTTTCCAGTGTAAAACTCTTCAGATATGATAAATATTCTCTGTTATTCAGATGACATTTTCTCTTACCTTCTTCCCCCTTTTTTTACGATGAATCTTAATAATATCTTAAATTTATTTGTATTTTTACCTCAAGCTGCTTCTTTCTGCTCCTTCCATAAGCTCAGGTCTTTCTCTAGACCTGGCCTTCTTCTGGTCTTTTACTTTTTCATACCCTTTCCCCCCAAAAAAACAGAAAGTAAAATTCCCACTTTGAGGAAATGAACCTTAACTGGAGAAATGAAACTACTTCTCTCAGGGATACCCCTTCCAAACAGAGAACTCCAGGCCTCTAAGGCCTGATTTTACACCTTGCCTCTAAAGCCCTCAGACCCTCATAGCAGGCCTTCAAACAGAAAATGTCCTGTGACAATGCTTCAGGTGGAGAAATGTGTAAAGCACAAGGCATGGCCATCACTATGAAAGCATAAAGGAGAAATGTCACAGGCTATCCAAACTTTCAGCTCACACCATGGCTGAGTTCGGACAACATGATAATCAATAGATGGAGGGAGAAACAACTGTTGGTTGTGTTGATTATTGTGTTGTGTGTCAGGCAACACACAATGGACACCCAATTGACAGTACACTATTTTGGTGAATTAAACAACGGGGAAAAACAACGGGCTGCTCCATTGCTTATCCTGAAACCTGTTGATTAGAATGTTGTGTGTCGGGCTCAGTTGCTGATTCCCCCTCTCCATGTGTACTATTAGGCTGACCAGATGGCTCGGGGTTTCCCGGTCCTAACTGGGAATCCAGGGGCAAACCGGCCCAACCGGGGGGCAGGGGAGGCAAACTGGGGTGGCGGGGGGTCACGCGGCAGTGTAGCAAGTGAGGAGCGGCGGTAGACCCGCAGCGGTGGCAGCGGAGGAGCCCGGGAAGCGCTGGCCCCAGCAGGTAAGTGCCCCACGCCCCGCGCCTCGCGCTCCTTACCTGTGCAGGCCACATCCGCTTCCCTCCAGTGCTCGAATCTACTGAGAAACAGGCTTCGCAGCCTGTCCCTCAGTAGCGCGCCGGGTGATGACGTCATCACCCGGCGCGATACTGAGAGACAGGCCGTGAAGCCTGTTTCTCAGTAGATTCCGAGCACCAGAGGGAAGCGGACGGGACACCCCAGCAGGTAAGGAGCGTGAGGCGGGCGTGCAGGCGGCGCAGCGCGGGCAGGGGGTGCGCGGGCGCGGGCGGGGGGAGCGGTCGTGCGGGCGCGCGGGCTGCGCAGCGCGGGCAGGGGGCAGCAGGCGGGCCGCGCGGGGGGGTGGGCGCGCAGGCGTGCGGGCGGCGCAGCGCAGGCAGGGGGAGCGGGCGGGCCGCACAGGGGAGCGGGTGCACGGGCGGTGCAGCGCGGGCAGGGGGGCGGGCGGGCCGCGGGGGGGCGGGCTCGCGGGCACGCGGGCACGCGGGGGGGTTGTTTTAGGTGGGGGGGTGGGGGGGACCGGGATTTTGGGTCTCAAAATCTGGTCACCCTAGTACTATTCCATTTGGTCCTAGAGTTCTCCCACAGGAACAGTCGAAAACACCTGGCCGCACCTGTATAGCTGACAGAACTTGAAGTGCATGATGGGATAGGGCCGGGAGGACTGAGGGAGAAGGAAGGGAGGAGCACCAGCCGCCCAGAAGGATGCCGGAACTTTCAGCCATGCAACGAGGGGAGGGGCAATATGTTGTGTGTTGGGCACTGGGAAAATAATGCATGTTGAATGTGGTATTCCCCCCTCCATTCCCTAATATGTCATCCGAACTCAGCCCATGAGTGTGAGGGAGTTGAGGAGATTGGTAAACTTGCTTCTTGCACACAGGCAACTGGAAATACTTATTGTAGAGGATTTGGTAGAGGATTGTGTTCTTTTTGTGTGACTTCACAATATAAAAGTGAGCGCTACTTTCCATGGCCCTGAATCAAAGAGACACCACTGTTCATATCCAGTGGTAATTTAAGAAAGGAAGAAGATGCTAATGTGTCAGCTAACATTCTGCATATTTAGATCAAAAAGATTTGTTTTTGTAACAACGGACTTTTAATACCATTGAATTTGCTGCCTGTATGTCTTATCCTGAGAATTTAAAAACTGATTAAGAGATCAGACTGACTTTTTCTACGGTAATGAAGGTTAATTGAAAGACCCTGAAGAGCCATCACCTGAAGCACACACCAAGCAACTGCAAATTGAAAGCAAACATTCAAAGAATGAGGACCAAAGTGAAAATGATGTGCTGAACGACAGCTAATATCTCGTTTGTCTGAACCATGTTAAGGCTTCTCTCCTTTACTCAATCAAAAAGCATGCACTTCTTCTCTGAGTAAGAACCCTCTTCCCAGTTATAATGGTACAATATGGAGAGATATAGGGAGCGCTAGAGAGAAACTTGATTATTTATATTTGGTGGTCCTCATTTTCTCAAGCATCAGGTACAACGTGGATCTACCAACTTTCTTGTGAAACAACCTCTGTTACTCTTTCGTTTTGTTGTTGTTGTTGATGTTGTTGTTGTTGTTTTCATATTGACCCTGTTCAGATGACGTGCTAAGCCACGGTGTTTAAGTATGTTGAGCGAAACCTTATGGATTAGCATGACTTGTGAACCATGACTTAGTGGCTCCATTCAGAAGACACCTTAAACCACGGCTTAAACCACAGTGAATAAGGCTTTTTGCACCCCCAAATTGTGCATTTTCACTCTTTATCCAATGGGGGGGGGGGAATGTGCATTTTTACTGAGTTTTTTAAAAAAAAAATGCATATTTTTTCCATTACTGAATGTGCGCTAAAATCCGGAAAGTTAGAAAAATGATCCGCAAGTTCAACGAATCTGCCCAACTTGGGAAAAGCCAGTCTGCTCTTGAATCCCTGGGGAAGATTTATACAAATCCAAACTCATTTGATTTTGTTGTAGATTTCCCCAATTTCCCTAGCTGCAGCCAGACAGTTGACTCGGTCTGGATACAGGGAGCAAGTCTCTGCCTTGTTACAAAAGTTTCACTGGCGAACAGTGTGTTTCCAGCACAATTCAAGGTGCTGGTTACAACCCAGAAAGCCCTATACAAAATGGGACCAGGCTACCTGAAAGACCACCTTCTCCCTTATAAGCTTGCCCAGGTCTTTAAGAGAGACCCTTCTCTCGGTCCTGCCACCTTTGGAGGCATGTTTGGCAGACAAGTGAAAGAGGGTCTTCTCAGTGACGACCCCCAGGCTTGGAACTCCCTGCCAAGAGAAGCTGTGTTGGTCCCCTCTCTTTTATACTCCTGCTGCTAGGCAAATATGATGTTATTCAAGTAGGCCTTTGTCATGGGAAATGCTCTGTTGATGAAAGGGGCTTTATTTTGTTGGGTGCTATGCTGTCTATTTTTCATTGGCATGTTTTTAATCTTAAAATCACTCCACTGGCTGCCCACTAGTTTCCGGGCGATGTATAAAGTGTTGGTTATTACCTTTAAAGCCCTACATGGTTTGGGTCCAGGTTACCTGTGGGATCGCCTTCTCCTGTATAATCCGCCCCGCACACTCAGGTCCTCTGGGAAGAATTTACTCCAGTCAGCCAGAACTAGGCTGACGAGTGTTACCCAGAGGACCTTCTCTTCCGCCGCTCCCAGGCTGTGGAATGGCCTGCCAGAGGAGATTCGACAAATTAGCAGTCTTCTGGAATTTAAGAAAGCCATGAAAACTGCTCTCTTCCGGCAGGCCTATCCAGTTTAATTTTAAGATATTTTTAATAATGTATTTGTTTTTATTTGTTTTAATGGTTTATCTATTTTATCGTTTTTATATTTATATTTAGTGTTGTTCCCCACCTCGATCTAGATGGAGAGGCGGGTTAGAAATGAAATAAATAAATAAATAAATAATATTTTAATAGATCCGTTTTTACGTTATGCTATAATTAAGATTCTGTACTCAATCTTTATTTTGCTATTGTTACACCCCTAGAGCACCGTTTTGGGTAGCAAGGCAGTACATAAATGAAAGAAAGAAATAGGAGACACTTCGTTGCTACATATTTTATCCTAAAATGCAAACCCTGAATATTTTTATATGTGTTTTAGGACAAAATGCACATACAAAATGCATAATTTATACGTAGTCTGATATATATTTTTAAGCCGAGGATTGTATTGCAAAATGAAGCAAATTGCTTTTGTGTGCTACTCTGGGAAAATCCCTACATGAGAAAGATCCATGCGATTGGCCCTATGTATGTGGTTGGACTACCCACACATGTAGGATGGGACAGCCCCACACTGCAGTGGCTTCTTTGTTTCAGTCTGTGTGCAAAGGAGGGTTTTAAGTCCTCTTTCACAATGAACCTCTCCCTAATGCAAATCTAACAAGCATCGAGGTAAAGTATAGTTAAAATCAACATACTGCTGCAAGACACACGTTTGCAGCTGGAACAGGAGCTGCTGTTGCTGGGTTTCAAAATTGGGGGAGTTCAAAAACTGACAGGTGTTACTAAAAGTCTTGATGAAGAACAGGGGGGAAATGTTGCCCTTGGGAAATTACAGTAGTAAGTGATGGCATATGCCTGTCTGCATTTATTTCTCAATAGATCTGTCTTTGTTAAGGAACGTCTTTTGATTTATTATGTATCAACTTCCTTGTCATGACTCTTTACAACGTATTAATTTCTCTTCCCACTTTATGTTCTTGCTCACATGTTAGAATTAAAGTTAGAAAGTACAAGTTCATACGCAATCAATTCAGGGTGCAATCCTATGCACGTTTAGACGGGGGGGGGGGGGGAAGTCTTACAATGCCCAGCAGCTTCTGCTGCTCTCTGAGTGCGAACCTATCCAATTACTATGGCTTTAGTGATCTTTATATTCCTAAGTTTTAAATTTGTTTGGTTGGAATTCCTGCTGCGGTGCTTTTACTGTATTTTAACATGTGATGCACTGCTTTATGGGCCTGTGGACCAAAATTTGGCCAAATTATAAAATAGTAATAATATAGGTAACATTAATAATAATTCATTCTATCTGTTCAAAAATATTTGGAAAGTTCCCATTCTAAGTCAATCTGTATTTACCTATGTGAGAGGGATGTCATAATCAAATTTGTCAACATTTATTTTATTTATTTATTATTTAAAATAATTCAGGTCAGGAGCCCTGCAGATGAGCTACACCATTAATATATATATATATATATATATATATATATATATATACATTTTGGTATATTTTTGAGCCAAGAACTGTATTGCAAAATGCAACATGGAGAAGCTAACTGCATGCTGATTAGGTGTATGGGTTCGGGAAAATCCCTATATGAGAAAGACCCATGCAATCAGCCCAACCTACGTGGCTCATGTTTCTTGAACCTCTTTTAGCTGTAGGTTGAATTCAGTTTCAAAGAAGCTCTTGTGGGTGGGGCTGTGACAAAAGGGGTGGGGCCTAAAATACCAGCATGTTTTAGCTTAAAGCACTTTACTGCCTGTAACTAAGCCTTAGGACAGATATTAGAATGGGGGGGGGGGGGAGAGGTTTGTGTAAAAGTAAGTAAATCACCAAATTAGTGCTGTGCCAGGCTGGATCGGGACCCCAGATTTAGCCCGTGAACCTGAGGTTCAACACCCATAGTATAAAGTGTATTTTTGCTGCAAACTAAAGCCACCCTAGTATTTGGTTCAGAGTGTGGCAGCCTACCAAATTAATAATAAGTGGTGATATAGTTAACATATCTCCCAAGGAGAATAATTTCCTTTGTCTGTAATGGACGTCTATGATACACTACTACCATCCACACTGGACACTGGAGAAGCAGTGGGCTAAGAGTTTTTGTTTCGCCACAAGCCCAAGATCCACAGAGGCAAGCCCTGCTCTCCAAACTTGAAACATGAGCAGGATAGTTTGCAACTAGTGATGGTTGAACTCAGCTCAATTTGAATTCACTCAGCAATTATGAATATGCTTTTATTGTTGTTGTTGGGGTTGGGGATGCATCTGTCCACCCCCCCTCCCCAGACCCAGGCAGATGCCCGTGGCACATTCACTGCCCCATGCTTCAAATGCCATGCAGCCGGACGAATGCCCGGCAGCCATCCACCTTCATGCAAAGCTTCCATTATATGCAACAGTGGAGGCTCTGGAAATTATGTGTTTCCTCCATTGCATAAGTGGCAGGAGTAAAGGCAGGAATGCACCTTTCCCAACTTTATTTTTGTGTTCATTCTATTATGGCCGACTTTTATGCAATGGGAGAAATACGTCATTTGCAGAGCCTCCATTCTTACGCATAATGCAGGCTCTGAACGAGGGCGGATAGGCACATGATGTTGTCGGATGCTCAGAGAACCTCAAAAGAAGCTCATGCGGAACCACAAGTGAGAGCAGAAGCTGTGGTAGCTGAGCAAACGTCTGACAAATTGGACCCGGGTGAGTCCGTCCATCCCTATTTGGCGTTCTTTTTTTTAGTTTGTTTGCAATTATAACTCACAAGCAAGCAAACAAACAAACAAACAAACGGACCTACAAAGAATAACACTAATAGCAGGAACAAAACAAAAAAGACTTATCCATTCACAATATTATCCACAGCACCATTGGTTTTTAAAAAATGGATTTGATACTTCTGTTTCAATAATACACGTTTATATAAGAAGACCAGATATCTAAACAAGTGTCCATATGAAACTGATGACTGTAAGATACACATTCAAATACAGCAAGAGCAGTAAGATCTTCAGGCCACTGAATAATAGGTGGTGAGCATTTATCCTTCCGCGCTTAGCATTATAAAGTTCGTTTGTTGTGTTTTTTTTTCAGCCGTTAGAGTTCTCAGAGTTCACTTTTGCTGTCCATCTGATCATCTTCACATCACAGGAATGTAATTTCATAGTGTATGAACATTCGTGTGTGCGGTAACTTCCAACCACAAAGAAGCCACCACAGGGCATGCCCACATCATATGGCACAGCGCTGCATTGTTCACATTGCATGGTCAGCTTCTGGCAGAGTTAGCCAGTTTATCCTTAACCAGCCTCTGCGGTGCCCAATATACAAAACACAAAACAAACAAACAAAACAAAGCCATCATGTTTTGTTGAATCAGCCTCACTTTAAAATCTACCAAAGTAGTACATGTGGAAGCTAAGGGAACTTCCCATTGATTAGGCTGTATAGAGCATTCCAGGCTCTCTGTTCCATTCCTTTCAAACATGTTGAACATCCGGTTTATTACATTCCAAAAGACATTTACAAACTATTGTAGACTCGGCATTCTGTGAAGATCCAATTAATTCCTCCAATAGTATAGAAGCACTCATCGCTGATGGTCCATATGTAGACACCAGAAGGTGCTATAATTGAATATATTACAGCACTAGATGTTAAGTGATATCTATGCTGCAGTATTGAGAATGGGAAAAAACACATCATTCAAAACTATTAACTGATCTAAAGTATAAAATCCACTATCAACCCAATTCCTCCCCAAAAAGAGCCTGTTTCTCTATTTTCAAATCAGGATTCCCCCATAAAAGTTTTTAAACCACCCAGAGAGCTTCGGCTATGGGGCGGTATGTAAATGTAAATGTAAAATAAATGTAGATAGTAATAATAATGATAATGTAGTGTAAGAATAAGGGTCAAACAGCAGCTGATGAGATATTGCATACCATATCTCTGCAGCCACCATCACTGCAAGTAGAGGCATCCTTTTCTTTTTAATGTACCTAGATCCTAGTGTCATCCAGCTGAAAAGTGGTATTAAATAGCTCGACTCTAAAACAATCCATGGAAAATACTTGGAACAAATAAGCTATTTTCAAGAGTACTTTATCGCTCCTAATTCTTTGCACTCATGTGCTTCCTTTCCAGAACATAGGCACATTTTCAAACTGCCATTTGGGAATTCCAGTGCAGGGGTGGGGAGAAGTATCTTGATCATGTGGTGTTTGCCCCCAGAACCCCAGGCCCCGCTCGCCAAGCCATGGGGCACTCACGCACACGCTCCTCAAGCCCCATGCACCCAGGAGTGTTCTGCCACCGTCCGCTCTTCCTGCAAGCTGGGCTCTGACTTTTTCATATATATATATATATATATATACACACACACACACACATTGTGCAAAATGGCATCCATAAAAGGACAATTTTGGCAACATTAGAGATGTAGTGGGCTAAATATGAGCATCTTTTTTTGAAATTGGAAAAAATGAGGATTTTTGTTCAGGACAAATGAGCATTTTTAAAAGTACACAATTTTCCCCAATTTGGGGGGGCACTAAATTTCCATGCAATAAAACCTGAAAATGTGGATTTCAGGGGGCATTTGTACATATGTGTACAAAAACCTCAGCCTGCTGAACTGTATGGACCTTTGGTCTGATCCAGCATGGTTCTTCTTCTGTCCTTAAATTGTTTCATAAATAGTATGCTGCGTCTTTTGCCTGGGCGACTTTTTGGAAATGTTCTATATTCTGTTTTTATCCATTGTGAACCACTCCTGATGTTTTGAAGATGGGCGGAGTAGAAACGTAATGAAAAATAAATATCTGCAGATGTCTTCCTATGCGTCTCCTGTAGATAGATTGCAGATATTCATATCTGTAATTTGCTAGCAACCCCTTCATGCTCCTACGAGGACCCAAATTGACAAGGATTGATCTGAATCATTATGTCTGCTGAGAAGCAGAAGAGCCCAATCATGCACACACTTATGCACAAGGGTATTTTTGTGCATGTGAAAATCTTCCAAATTAGCAGATGAAAATCGCTGGCTTGTTTAAGAGCATTCGTGTCACGGGAATTAGGAACCAAAAGATACGAAGCAAATTATTCTATCGTTTATAGAGAGAAGTGATTATGCAAAGTGCTAGAAAAACTTTATCTTGTTCCTGGGAAGTTAAGGTTGCCAATTTTCCCCCTCTCTCCTTTTGGCAGGGTTTTGAGGAGCAGAAATTCCAATGGTGAGGCCAATGGAGGCTGGTGGCTCTGATTTCGGCGGAGCTGTGACTCCATTCTGGATTTGAGTCAAAACCACCAGAACTGTACAGGATCTATCCAAGGTGCTGAATCCTAGCCCCAAAATAAGGTCAGCACCTTGGATAGTTCCTTTAGAGTTCTGGGTGGTGAATCATCTTTTTCATCATGGAGACTTTGGCCTTATCCACACCAGCCATCTATTCCAGAATCAAGGCCGTCCCTACCAGGCCACATGATGCACAGCTGATCCCACTGTGATCTAGGGATGACCCCCTCAGTTTTCTCAGGATAGAGATAACAGCTTTTGTCCCATTTTTCTCCCTGCTCTCACAAAAATCCCGAGGTGTGCGGCTGTTCCTCACGAGTAGTGGGGCTCAGCGAACACGCAACCAGCTGTGCGGAGTGAGCCCATGGGTATTGGGGGTGAGGTAGAGAGCATTGCCAACACGTTCTGGATGGGTCTCAGGATCTTTCAGTGCTGTGTGTGTGTGTGTGTGTGTTTTTAAAATCTTCACGCAGGATCACAACTCTGCTCTTTTGTAAGAGTCACAAGTCGTTAAAAAAAATCACCCTGGAATGGCTCTCCTTAAATTGCAGGCAAACTCACTGGTGTGTGCCCTGTGAGGGATGATCACTGAAGCAGAAAAGATCACGATCATCCCTCCCCCCTCTCAAAAGGTCTCTAGGTGTAGATGAGCCTTCTGTAATGACAAAGCCAAGCAAACATAGGCCTAGCATCACCATCCGGCACCC
This sequence comes from Anniella stebbinsi, assembly GCA_029215795.1. Classification (NCBI taxonomy): domain Eukaryota; kingdom Metazoa; phylum Chordata; class Lepidosauria; order Squamata; family Anniellidae; genus Anniella; species Anniella stebbinsi. Next base: position 52,751,824 of record JARDYH010000001.1, read on the forward strand.
ATGTTCAGCTCCCAGAACCTATCAACACTAACTTCTATCCTGCCTAAGCCCCTGCATGCCAGGCAGCTGTGAGCCACCATTTAAAATTTCCCATAATGCCCTGGACTGGCCCAAATAGCACCACTCTTTGGCAGTGAGGGAACTTTAAAATGGCAGCCCATAGGTACATGTCAGTACTACAGCTAAGGCCATATCCATGGATAGTGTTGGCTCTAGATTTATGCTAGCTCTTGGGCAAGTTGTGCACCTTCTCCTAAGCACTGCCACAGTTGCCCATTTGTTTGCCCCATCTATTTGGGTCCAGTTCAGAAAAAGAGAGAGAGAGAGAGAGAGAGAGAGTCTTGCCCCTTATTTTTCTGCCAACTGATCCAAAAGCAAAGAACTTTCAGCCAAGCCAGTTTCTTGGCAATCCTACTTCCAAGTAAGCATGAACAGGATCCAGCTGCACAACCGACTGTTACAAGGGAACCACACTGGAATCAGAATGAGTCAATCTTGTGTGATCCAAAGATGGGAATTCTAAAGGACACCATTAGTTTTACTTCTGCCCATAGCAAAGATGCCCTATTCTGCACAAAACTTGTGTTTTTACTAACGGTGATGCATTTGACCATCTCATTTCAGCTTTTCCTGCCTTGGGTCCTTACTCTGCCTCTGTGGTTTGTGTTGTGATCTTCTCATTTCCCCTCTTCTTTATTTCAAAGGAAAGCCATGTTTAAATTAAAGTGTGTGGATGTTATATATATTTGAACTAGAGTTCTTTGGGTCCTTTCCTTGACGGCAGTATCTCCATATCCATGCCTGCAAAGCTACATAATAACCCCACATGAAGTCACAGTCTAGGCAGGGTTCAGAAGAAAAATGCATGGCAAGGATTTCGAAATCTCAATAGCTCAATGCAGATGTTTTCTGGGACATGTGAGAGAAGGCTCAAGGTGTGTACTGGAATGGGTCTGTGTATGTTGGCTCTGCCTTAGGGATGTCCATCACTATAAAACTCAGCTGGTGAAGAGCCCAATAGATTCCTCTGGCAACCTCGGTGCAGTTTGCCTTTAGGCGCTGATCCCAAGCGTCTGTCCCCCAAATCTGAGAATTTGGAAGCAGTGGAGGTGGGGAAGTTCCCACCACCACCACCATTCCGTCGCTTCAGTGCAACGCTTTCTCTTTCCCGGCCAGTAGCAGGGATGGAGAGAGTGGTACGGCAGCAAAAAGGTGAGTGGGGAGCTCTGCCACCAGAAAGAGCATCGGGCCTTTTCACGATGGCAAAAGGGGGTGGGTGGAATGCTCCTCCCCTTCTGCTGACGTGCACAGGTGGAAAATGTGCAAGCTAGTCCAACTTGGTGCAGGCCAAGTCGGGCCAGCTAGCAGATGTCTGACCAGAGTTCGGTGGGCGAGCTGCTGTGAGCACGCTGAATTTCACTGCCCCCCAATGGATTCCTTCAATGTCCGTGCTCTGCCCTTCTATTTCTGTGCATACTGGGATCTCCCCCTTCACTACCGGACCATTATTAAACGCGCGGTTTGATGCACATCCACCTCGACTTTGCTCCACTTCTTCAGTGCTGGACTCGCATGACATCGTCCCCTTCATGCTGTTCTCTCACCCTGAGGTTGGGGTTTTTAGTTTCTGTTTCGATGTATCCCTGAACAGGCAAAGTCCGAATGGCACACGCAGGTATTGTAGGTCGCGCAGGTATCACAGCAATACTGATCAAGTGTAATTCAAAACACTAGTCGCATAGGAAACGGAGGGGGAACCTGCACAAACAAACCGGGGGGAGGAAATGTAGGTGTGATGAAGACCCAGGTTTTGCCATTGAACCAGCAAGTTCTGAATGGAGAAATCCGACTTGTGGGTGGTGATCACCAAGCTTTCATTAGCTTCCCCCCCCCCCCCGCCCAGACTTCAGCACACTTCCTCACAAGCTGGCCCAATGCTATCTGCATCCAGTCAGGCCAGCTCATGGATTTTCTGGTTCTCTTCCCCCCCCCCCCCCATAAATAAAAATTTGAGCAATTTGCATCTGCAAATCTGCAAAATTTGCTCTAATTCTGGCTGTAATTTGCTTAATTCCAGCCATGATTTGCGCCAAAAAATAACCCCCACCCCACCCACCATTCCCAGATCTTAGGTAAAACCTGCAGCTTGGCTCACAAAAGCAAACAGAGACAGGCAGACTGAGGGAATCCATCCAGCCCAAAAAGTACCAGATTTGCAAACAACAGAGCTCCAGTTGCATTTGCTGGAATTCAAGTAGAACTCTCCTAGCGATTGGGAGCCCTGAAAGGGCTAACGTCTTTTGGAGGATCCAGCCATTTTATTTATTTATTTATTTATTTATTAGAATAGGGTGAAAATACTGGGTGGATGATTGATTCACACATGCATGTGATTACTCTGCACGTGCTTGTGTAGACTGAACGCTTGATCTCTGAGTGTGTAAACACACTTCATTGAAAAGTAATGAGTGTGACGTGAGGTGAGGTGAACCAGGCTATTAGTTAAATTGTTTTTGAATTCTGTATATGAAAGATTTTATATCGTAGAGAGTTTTGGCTAGTGGATGGTATAGAAATGAAATAAACAAAATGAAGTCTCACCCAAGAGTCCTCCCTACCCTTCTCCCTGAGTGAAAAAACAAACAAACGAACCTGGAGCTAATCCTGCATGCCATAAAAAACCTCACCAGCTGATCTTTGCTAAAAAGTACAGAAGCAGGCCAAGCTGGTTGTTTCTCAGACCAGCTTGTGAGCCTAGATATCAAAGTTTTCTGACTGTGGTGTTATATCTGGGATAGCCCATTCACACAGGCAAACACTCAACTGCTGTTCTAGAAATCAAGTGAAGAGTAGGTATATATGGAGCAGATCAGAGACAAGTCAGGTGTGCCGTCCCACAAAAAAAATCTTGCTATGCAAAACTTGCAGAAAGCTTTCACTGTGACCTCTGAAGGAAATTGTCCTTGCTGTCATTGCAGAGAGTGTTGACTATGGACCGGTGTTTATACAGGAACCCGACAATGTGATTTTCCCCATGGATTCAGATGAGAAGAAAGTGTCCCTCAGTTGTCAAGCACGAGGAAATCCTGCTCCTACTTACAGGTAAGTACTGTGCTTATAGGGACGGGTAGGGTGAAAATAGAAAGGGTCAAACAGGGTTTCTCCTGTTTTCAATCCTAAATCCATTCCGTCCAATTTCCATATTGATTAAAAGAAAAAAAAATGAGTACCCAACATCTTATGTGTACATTCCTCCCATATACCATTTTTGTACTCAGTTTTCCATAGTGTATTCACTTTGTACACTGTGTTTTTAATGAACAGCTGTACTATAAAATTCTAAGCAGTGGAAAAACCAATGGATAACTGAATTCCAGTTGGCATATTACTTCAGGAAGTATGAATTAAGTCAGTTCTTATTCAAACATGAATCAAACTGAATTCTCCCTCTGGCTTCCATGTTTTCTGGAATCTTCCTCCATAAGTTTATTATTTATTATGTCCAGCCTTATTGTGAAGGTCTGGCAAAGCTAAAAATATTTCTGAGATATGTATGTGGGTTCATTCCTTGCAGGTTGTCCTGGAATTTGGCATGTTGTGGCAGGGAGGGGCTAGGAAGTTGCAGAAAAGCAGATATTGGGTTCTGCAATTTCAGGTGAAGTTGATAGTGTCCTTAAGTATGTGTAAATACGGACTGGAGAACTCACGGATTGGGTCAGATGAGAGCTCAGCGAGCACATTTTTCAGGGCCTCCATAAAGTGTGCAATCCCCCCAGGGCACATTAGCATGGCTGGAGGATTTGCACACTTTCCAGAGGTCCTGGAAAGTACGCTTTGTCTCCCTCCCCCACGCCCCAATCGTGGCCTTAAAAGCCATCTTAAAACTTCGCATTAAGAGATCCTTTAAGGCCCCGATTGGGGCATGGGGGGAGGCAAACTGCACTTTCCGGGGGCCTGAGAAAGTGCACAATTCCCCCAGCCACAGTGATGGGGCAAAAATCCACTGGGCCCAGGCGGATTTTTGCTCCAACACTATTAGGGAATAAGGAATTCCCTGGAGCAGCAGAGACATTATCAGATGAACATATTTTGCACATGATGAACCTATGAATGCTGGCGGAGGGAGCAAGTGTCCTGCCTGCTGACCTAGCACCTGACTTTGATAGACTGCACTGGTCTTCTACCTTCTATCCATGTACAATTTGTACGTGCTTAGGCTTTCTCCCCAAAACCTGACCACTGCACTTTTATAAGCTATAGACTGCATGAACAATGAAATGTAAGTCTTAGGGATACTACGGGAGTCTGAGAGCAGGGTGGATGGCTAATTATTTCTCAAAAACCAATTATGGAATTCTATCAATTCTATCAATGCTTAAATCTTCTATGTTTTCTTGAAATGGGCACTTTCTCTGATTTCCTCCCAAGATGGCTCCGGAATGGAACGGAGATTGACATTGAAAGTGATTACCGCTTCAGCATAATAGAAGGGAGCATTATCATCAATAATCCCAGCGAAACGAAAGATGCCGGGCAGTATCAGTGCTTTACCACCAACATGTTTGGAAGCATTTTGAGCAGAGAAGCTACTATTCAGTTTGCATGTAAGTAACAATACACTGTCGATCCTATTGCCATACCCCTTTTTATCATCTAGATTTGGGTAATGAAGTGAATAACGAGGAAGGGACTTGTTGAATTGTGAAGGACTGGTCTGTGGCCTTCCCCCAACCTGGTGATCCCCAGATGTTTTGGATCGCAGCTCCCATCAGCCCCAGCCTACATGGCTAATAGCAGGAATGCTGGGCACTGGCACCACATTGGGGAAGGGTGATCTATGGTTTCTGCTAAGCGATAGTGTTTCACAGGACCTCAGTCAGGAGTAGTTTATATGTTAGTGTTATCACAGAGGTAGCTGGAAACAGCCTCCATATGTTGGCTGTTCCACACCACCAACAAAATATGTCCTCTGGCTCACTGTGTGGTTCTTCTACATGGTGTGAAGAATTATGTTGCCCAGTATGACAAAATCACCTGCTTCTTGGGTTAATCTATTTCATTATATTGTTATGAACGTATTAAGCTAACGTATTTAGCTAACTGTGAGTAGCAGAAGGGGGCTTGGAGTTTTTTTTTTGCAGGTTTGGTTCTAGCTTAGGGGAGAAGGGAGGGAGTGATGTCAGAGGAGGGTTTTTCTGTTTTGACAGTTTTGAGGTAAATATGGTTTGGAGTTTGGCGAAACATCGTCTTAGTTTGAGTGAGGATTTAGAGAGGCAGTGAAGCATGTTTAGGCTATTTATTCATCATCCATATAAATCATAATAATAATATCTATAGCACTGAAACAGCTTCTTGTAAATAATGTACATTTATTTTGTGTTATTGAGTTAAATCTGTGTGCAGCTTGGCTTTCATTTATGCTTCCACATACATTAGAATTTAATAGCCAGCACCTAGTTCCCTAAACTAGTAATTATAGTAGCAGTGATAAATTTGACACACTTGGCATTAATTGTGGCAGGGTGAAACGTTGGCCTAGTCAGTGTGTACAGCTATTTCAGCAGTGACATCCCACTCCTTGGGCTTATGATCCTAGGTGTGTAGGGATAATAGGGGAAAACCTGGGTAAAGGAGGGGCAGATGCCCCACCCGGTCTTGCCATTGGTAGAGAAAAACATACAAAGGACTATATAATGAGCATCGTTTTATGTTATGATAGCGGCAAGACAAAACCATCATGAGGGGTCAGATCAAGCATCAGGCCTGCTGAAATCAGAAATCCTTCAGGCTTTTTCAAAACATTGCCAAGCTGTTTTATGGGGGCAGGAAACTTTATGGATTATCTGAGTGGACAGGCAGGTTCAACAAGAATGCATCCCTTTTGAACTTGGCGGGCCAAACATGGCCACAGTATTCCGGATGCAGCCTGGCTGATGCCTCATTCCTCTCTCAACCAGTACCTTGCAATGAATACAGCTATAGCCAAGCAATTGCTTTCCTCCTCTTGAAACAGAAGGCACGTCGAACAATTTTGTCACATGTCTAAGGTTCTCCACAATAACAAATATTCTCTCAAGGTATGGTAATTTTTAATGATATGTAGCGACTCCCTGTACAAAATTTGTCGCCATGCCATTTTGAGCTTATTGCCATGCTGATGAAGTCTTTGAATTGGTAATGTGACATCTCCAGCTTCCTTCACATCCTGCTGAGTTTAGAACCTGAAAACTGCTAGCAATTAATCACAAGTTTAGATTCTTATACATTCATCTCAAATGCAACATGAATGCGAGGGAGGAGGGATCCAAAGCTTCCCCACGATATCCTCAGCTTGGAAGCCTCTGTCTAACCGCTCTGCTGAATTGAGACCATTGTATCTAAATACGGAGTATGCCATTTTCCAGGGCATTTGGATGATTGAGGCTGCAGTTCAATACACAATTACCAGAGAGGAAGTTGCTTTGGGGAAATGCCATAGCTAAATGGGAGAGCACATACTTTGCATGCAGAAATGTTCGATATCTTCAGGTAGGGCTAGAAAAGACACCTGTCTGAAACCTGCCACCAGGTTGGTTTGTTTTTAAAAGGACTGAGAGAGGGTTGGTTGGTGGTGGCTGTGGGGGGACTGGCTGGTGGGGAAGCCCCCTGGAAACCAACTTGCCTGGTGGCAGGGGCTCAAAGGTAACTGCAGCCCTCTGTACAGTTCCATATCATTCCACAGCTCTACCTTGTGCATTTCATTGAAGTGTTTTCATTTTGAGTTCTCACGTTGTCTTTATGTATACTGTCTGGTTTATGCTTTTATATTTTGCATATCGTTTTTAATTTTTAACATTTTAAACTTTTGTAAACTGCCCAGACAGCTTCGGCTATGGAGCGGTGTAGAAATGTTAATTATCATCATCATCATCATCATCACAATAACTTTGAAAACTCAACAAGGTTCCTGGATCCTCAACTGATAAGACTGTATTTCAGATATATCTAGCTTGAATTAAGAGCAGCCATTGAGAACAACTAGAACTTAGTTACATAGGGCAAAATCATATAGGGATGGCCATAGCCTCTGAACTCGGAGGGTTATAGCCTTCCAGTGCAGAGAGGGAGGTGTGGCGGAGGTGATATTTTGGCTAGATGGGCTTTTCACCTGTCTAGTTGAGATATCAGGAAATGGGAAGGAAGAAGGCTGGGGAGGCCTGGGGATACAGCATAAGATATCCTCTCCCCACCCACCAAAATGTCTCCTTTCCCGTCTGTTCAAGGTCACCTTTGTGACCTTGGAGAGGTAGCCAGCACTGTTCTCTCCACACTGGCTTCGAGGGGGAAGGGACCGGAAGCTCAATCTTCTGGGTCCGAGACTCTGCCAAGGGGCCATAGCGTTGCTCACCTATTTAATTGCTGTGAACCGCTCAGAGAGCTTTGGCTATTGGGCAGTATAGAAATACTTAAAAAAAAGGGGAAATAACACAAACCTAAGGTTGCCTATGTATGTAAAGCTTGTATTTTCCCCCCAATGGAATTACTTCTTAGTAAATCTGTGCATGATTGTGGACAATCATGTCATATTGCATGACATATTGTCAGTTAAAGAAAAAACACTTTAATTATGTCCATTTGAAAAAGTATACACAAAATGAATACATTTGAAAAATGCACACACACACACACACACAGAGAGCACATGATAATGTGTACACATTGTCAAGCTGATTAAAAATTTGCATTCCAATGTGAACTCAGGATGGAATGAAGTTAGCATTGAAAAAATGAAAAGCTGACTGAAATTGAGCTTGACAGATTCACCCATCCCTAAGCTTGAGGGCCTGGACAACCACGGCCAATCAGAGAGGACAATATTGGGCTAAATGGACAAAAAGTCTCACATGATAGAAGGCAGTCACATTTCTTGGTACTTCTCATCTGCCACTTGAGGGGGGAAGAAAGACAGCAGTTGGATATACTAGTGTGTGGATGTGTAAGTATATCCTATCCGCCTTTATTATGGATGTAGAAGCCTACTTTATTGCCACAAGTATAGGAGTTCTAGTATTTATTAAACATTTCTTTGCCGCCTTTTTTTCTAGGTCTTCTAGTCAGCAATTGTGTGTACTGCTGCCATGATGACGTTGATAATGATAGCTCTTAAAGCTGTTTTCTCTCTGTGATTAAGTGCAAACTAAGGTTTGATGAACAGCTAGTACTTATAAAGAAGTGTGTTTTCCTCTAACCAACCCTTAAGAGAATAACAATAATAATAATAGCCTATAAACAGTTTATTTTATGATTTAGCTTTATGTACTATGTTTTGTTGGTAGCTCAGAATTTATCGTATTAATCTAGTTCCTTTCACTTCTCTGACCCAGGTGAATGGAGAAACGTTCACAAAATTACATGATATTCCAAGAACAGAATAGTTTCAATAAGTTGCTGCATCACCTGCAACCTAGGGGAAGATGAAAGGAATACAGGTGGTGCTGCCCTCCTGCATTCATTCCTATTGGCTTGTTCCTGGTTGTTTGACATTAATCTCTGCTTATGTCAAGCAAAGATGGTCCTCGACATCAAAGGCTTCTCTGTCCAAGCAGCCCTTTCCTTCTCTCGGTTGTACTGAGAATGAGCAAAAATACTAAGCTCTATGCTCTTACTTTCACATTAATGACAAGGTGAAAAACTAACCCTCTACAGTAAATTCAAAGGAAAAATCTCTCCTCCTCCTAAAAACATGTTGCAAGCAAATCACAGACCTGCCCTCTGGTGTATATTTCCACCTAGCCTCCACATGATTTTCACCACCACCATAATACAGGAACATGATTCAGATTGTGAGTCCTCTAGTTAGCTAATACTAGGGATGTGCACTGACCCCCCGGATCGGATCGGATAGCGGATCGGAATCGGACCTGGGGGGTCGGATCGGATTGGATCGGATCGGAGGCTGGTCGGATCGGATCGGACCAGATGTCCGATCCGGATCGGACGCCATTTTGAATGCTTTTTCCCATAGCCAAGTATTGTTTTACAAAAACGCCTATAACTTTTTCATTTTTAAAGATAGAAGGATGAAACTTGGGCACATTGTAGACTGGTTAGGGGTAGTTATCTGTGAGAAATTTCAGAAAGATTGGTGCATGCATTTTGTGGCAATTAATTTTTTAATAAATACCCAGGAATGCCTATAACTTTGTCATTTTTAAAGTTACACACATGAAACTTTGCCACATTGTAGGGGGTACCTTGGGACCTATGTGTGTGAAATTTCAGAAACGTAGGTGCTTGTCTTGTGTGGCAATTAATTTTTAGAAAAATGGGTAGTAGTGGGGTAAATACAGTTACGCCTCCCATTTTTTTATTTTTGAAGATACAAACAGGAAACTTGGGCACATTACAGGTACCACTTGCCTTGATATGTGTGTGAAATTTCAGAAACATTGGAGCTTTCCTTGTGTGGCAATTAATTTTTGAAAAAATGAGGAAAGAAACACCTATAACTTTGTCATTTTTAAAGTTACACACATGAAACTTTGCCACATTGTAGGTGGTACCTTGGGACCTATGTGTGTGAAATTTCAGAAACATAGGTGCTTGCCTTGTGTGGCAATTAATTTTTTAATAAATACCCAGGAATGCCTATAACTTTGTCATTTTTAAAGTTACACACATGAAACTTTGCCACATTGTAGGCGGTACCTTGGGACCTATGTGTGTGAAATTTCGGAAACGTAGGTGCTTGCCTTGTGTGGCAATTAATTTTAGAAAAATGGGTAGTGGTGGGGTAAATACAGTTACGCCTCCCACTTTTTTATTTTTGAAGATACAAACAGGAAACATGGGCACATTACAGGTACCACTTGGCTTGATATGTGTGTAAAATTTCAGACAGCTGGGTCCAGGCATGTGGTGGCAAGGTATTTTTGAAACAATGAGGAAAGAAATGCCTATAACTTTTTTATTTTAAAAGTTAGAAGTCTGAACATTGCTCACTTTGTAGATGGGTTAGGGGTAGATATGTGTCAGAAATTTCAGAATTATAGGTCCAGGCATTTGATGGCTATGGAATTTTTAAATTACATGTTTCAAAAAAATTTCTACAGAGGCCAGGTCTTCCCCTCCCGCTTGCCGCGAAGAAAAGGAAACACTCTCTCGTCTCGATCCCTTTGATCCTTGCTAGTAGTATCCATTACAGGGCTCGTGTTTCCTTTCCTACTTTCACTTTTCAAGCAGAACGGCTGAGCCTAGCTGAGTTTTGCAGCCATGCGTGCAAGGAAGGATCACTCTGGTCTCGATCCCTTTGATCCTTGCTAGTAGTATCCATTACAGGGCTCGTGTCTGCTTGAGTACAAAGTGAAAGCAGACACGAGCCCTGTAATGGATACTACCAAGGATCAAAGGGATCGAGACCAGAGTGATCCTTCCTTGCACGCATGGCTGCAAAACTCAGCTAGGCTCAGCCGTTCTGCTTGAAAAGTGAAAGTAGGAAAGGAAACACGAGCCCTGTAATGGATACTACTAGCAAGGATCAAAGGGATCGAGACGAGAGAGTGTTTCCTTTTCTTCGCGGCAAGCGGGAGGGGAAGACCTGGCCTCTGTAGAAATTTTTTTGAAACATGTAATTTAAAAATTCCATAGCCATCAAATGCCTGGACCTATAATTCTGAAATTTCTGACACATATCTACCCCTAACCCATCTACAAAGTGAGCAATGTTCAGACTTCTAACTTTTAAAATAAAAAAGTTATAGGCATTTCTTTCCTCATTGTTTCAAAAATACCTTGCCACCACATGCCTGGACCCAGCTGTCTGAAATTTTACACACATATCAAGCCAAGTGGTACCTGTAATGTGCCCATGTTTCCTGTTTGTATCTTCAAAAATAAAAAAGTGGGAGGCGTAACTGTATTTACCCCACCACTACCCATTTTTCTAAAATTAATTGCCACACAAGGCAAGCACCTACGTTTCCGAAATTTCACACACTTAGGTCCCAAGGTACCGCCTACAATGTGGCAAAGTTTCATGTGTGTAACTTTAAAAATGACAAAGTTATAGGCATTCCTGGGTATTTATTAAAAAATTAATTGCCACACAAGGCAAGCACCTATGTTTCTGAAATTTCACACACATAGGTCCCAAGGTACCACCTACAATGTGGCAAAGTTTCATGTGTGTAACTTTAAAAATGACAAAGTTATAGGTGTTTCTTTCCTCATTTTTTCAAAAATTAATTGCCACACAAGGAAAGCTCCAATGTTTCTGAAATTTCACACACATATCAAGGCAAGTGGTACCTGTAATGTGCCCAAGTTTCCTGTTTGTATCTTCAAAAATAAAAAAATGGGAGGCATAACTGTATTTACCCCACTACTACCCATTTTTCTAAAAATTAATTGCCACACAAGACAAGCACCTACGTTTCTGAAATTTCACACACATAGGTCCCAAGGTACCCCCTACAATGTGGCAAAGTTTCATGTGTGTAACTTTAAAAATGACAAAGTTATAGGCATTCCTGGGTATTTATTAAAAAATTAATTGCCACAAAATGCATGCACCAATCTTTCTGAAATTTCTCACAGATAACTACCCCTAACCAGTCTACAATGTGCCCAAGTTTCATCCTTCTATCTTTAAAAATGAAAAAGTTATAGGCGTTTTTGTAAAACAATACTTGGCTATGGGAAAAAGCATTCAAAATGGCGTCCGATCCGGATCGGACCTCATCGGATCGGATCGGATCGGATCGGAGGTTGTCCGGATCGGATCGGATTTTCCCGATTTTGGGTCGGATCGGATTCGGATCGTGGATCGGATCCGATCCGATGCACACCCCTAGCTAATACACCTCTCATGTAGGCTGACCATATGAAAAGGAGGACAGGGCTCCTGTAACTTTAACAGTTGTAGAGAAAAGGGAATTTCAATTAGTTCCTGGTAAAATTCCCTCTTCATCACAACAGTTAAAGTTGCAGGCACTATACTAGAGTGACCATATACAAAAGAAGGCAGGGCACTGGCTGAATGACACTGGCTGAAATTCCCTTTTCTCTACAACTGTTAAAGTTACATGAGCCCTGACCTGGATTTTATCTGGTCAGCCTAGGTGTGTGCAACTTGTCTACATCACCAGCAGAAAGAAGGAGAGACAAGTTGTATACAGCCTCCACCATGAGTTGGAGTCTGGGAGTTCAGGTAGAGAGCCCATGGCTTGGCTAGCAAACGAAAGCTGAGCCAGGGGAACTCTGGGGGAATCTGCCAACCCCCAAGTGGGCTGGGTTTCCCCACTCCAGACATCCCTGGGCTGATATGGGAGCCAACATTCCCTAGGCTGCATAAAACCCAGACATGCTTAGGCAAAACTTGGTGGCAGCTCTAGTCTCAAAGTAGTATCCAGACTTAGTCTAAAGTAGACTATTGAAATCAATGGCTTGATTTCGGTGGGTCGACTCTATGATTAAGTCTGCATGCAACCCACAGTAGTTGTGTCTCCACTAAATAAAATGTTTTGAGACACTGAAACCAAATCAAAGATTAAATTATGCATATATAGTTGTGCATCCTCAATGCCAAATATTTGTCTTTTGTCGAGTCTTACCAGGGATGTATAGACTCACCCAAGCTGCCGCCTCCACTTCCCACCTCCACTTGCAGCACCATGTGAGCTTCTTTCTGGCCTAGGGAGTGCCTGACGCAGCTGCGAGGCTGCCTGCCCTCATCCGGAGCCTCTGTTGTTGCACACATGGGAGCTCTGGACGAGGGCAGACATCTGCTGGGCAATCAATGAGTCGATATGTATAGGATTACACTGTAAGGCAACCGTGTATGTGATGCTCGACAAAGATGTGGAATAACAATGCACGTAATTGAACTGATGAGAAAACTAAATCTGCTTTTGCACAGAAGTGTCCTTAATTAGGTCAGCTGGGGAAGGTAAAAATATCTGTGAACATAATGGAATATTCTTGCACATTCCTAATGCTATGGAATCAAAGCTTCATATGCAATCAAAGAGGCTGAAACCCATTTTATAATCATGCATACTTCAGATCCACTGAAAGCTATTGTATCTTAAGTATGGACTGGATTGCAACCACTCGGGGTTTTGTTTGTTAATTTACTTATTCTGCTGATGTCTCTCCTCACGCGAATAATTGATACTCTCCTTAATGCAATAAAGTGTGTTTTCTTTGTTCATAGATTATTTTGCTGTTTGGGGTCTTGACATGATTGTATTATTTACATTCTCTTCTCCAAATCTATCTCGTAAAATTTCAATTCAACTTCCATTTTACTCAGCTGATTGTTACTGCCTCTTCTTTTTTTTATCTTCTTTGGCGTTTCTTGCTCCCTATATCTATTTTCCCATTTAGGATGCGGAAAGACAAGTACCGATTAACTATAACTCCTATCTCCCTTTGCCAATGGTTGCAGCATAATAACTGCCCACTGACAGACAGGATAAGAAGTCTGCAATGACACAGACAAATAAATCAATAGGTATTGGGAGATGGCATATGTGCTGCACATTCTTTCATGGAACGCTCCTGACAGCTCGCTGGAGAACTTGCTACCACCTGCAAACTGTCTTTAATGAACTCTGTTGTCTTTGGTGGCTCATGATGACTAGTAAAAGCATTGGACCCAGTCCAGCCCTATTTTCATGTGCTGTGACAATTAGCCCCAGATGGGGGTGGCCTTTTTTATCAACACATGTATACATCAGTTTCATTGGAGCCATCATGAGTCCTGTCATCATGTACCCACGAGTTCGCCAAGCACTGCTCAGCCAGCCCTGTTCTGGGAGGTTCCGAAGTGCACTTTCCAGGGCCTCTGGAAAGTGTGCAATTCCCCCGGCATGCCATCAACATGGCTGGGGGAAGTGTGCACTTTTGGGAGGCCCTGGAAACCATGCTTTGCCTCCCCCCCATTCCAATCATGGGGGGGGGAGGAAAAATGATTTCCCCAAGGCTGAGGAAATTGCATATTTTTCTCCTCTACTCTAATAGTAGCCGCAGCCGCCACCTGGCTGGGGAAATTGCATATTTTCTCCATCCACTAGAGGTGGGATGGGGGGAAGGGAGGCAGGGGAAGAAGACCTGATTCCATTTGTTGATTTTGGGTGGTAGAACATAATAAAAATGCTCAATCACATAACACATTATGCAGTCCCTTCTAAACCACATAACCCACACAACATTTACCCCACCAAGACCACAAACTGCAAAAGTTGCTTTTTCAAAACTTCCCTTGAGCCTATTCATCTGCAACTTGGTAGTCTAGACCCCCTCAGAAGGAGCTATAATGCTTGCATATTCCATCCAATTCTGTCAGCAAAAAAGTTACCGTCACTTCCAATGACAGTCAGTGGGAGCCATGAAGCTTTTCACTTCTTAACTGAGATTTGGATTTGGCCTTCAGTCAGATTGAGAAACCTCCAAATTGGACCAAGAAGAATTGAGCTGTGTGCCAAATTGGGTTCCTAACCAAATTATGTGCACACCCTTAGTACAAACTAACTTTAGAGTTTTCTGTTTTGTACCAGCTAAGTGGCTTTAAAAGGGATTTTGAAACACAGGCCGTGTCTACCCCGGCCTTTTTTCCCAGGGTCATCCCTGGCTCATCCCTGTGCATCCAAATGATGCACAAGGGGTCCCGGGAGCAGGCAGGGATGACCCCTCATTTTACCGGGATAATCAAGACTCCGGTTTTCCCGATTTTACCGGCGATCCCAATACAATCCCGAGGACCGCAGATGGTATGGGTGCCTGTCCCAGCTTCTTCCCACCTCTCCATGAGTAGCAGGGGTTAGCAAGAGGGAAAGAGCCAGGCCAAGGGGAGTCCAGGGGCATTTCTGGTGGGGTGGAGCGGGGTCAGGGCTCTTTGTTTTTAAACTCATATTTTTTTGTTGGAGCTCTTTAAAAAAAATGGTGGGCGCGATGAGCGCGACCTTCCTACTTGTTTCCAGGATGTCGCACTTCCTGTTTAGACCCTGGGGGAGGATCGTGGAAGCAGGTAAGTCCGTGATCCTCCCCCCTCCCTCCCTCCCTCTACTCCCTTAGGTGTAGTAAGTGAAAGTGTAGTTAAGTGAAAGTTTCAGAGCTAGCATGTCACTGAATATCAGTTGCTCGGTACCAATGTTGGAGAGGCCTGTTGTCTTCTTGCTCTGTTTGGGCCTTGTGGGCTTCTCAGAGTTATCTGTTAAGCTACTGGATGAAACAGGATGATGGGCCAAATGGATCTTTGGTCTGTTCCAAATGAGTTAGCATCATATAGTGTTGTTGTACAGCATTATGTAGACAGGATCTACACTACTGCTTTATAATGGCATTGAAGTGCACTGACAACTGTTGGGGCATATAACACATTCCATATACCATTTTCAAACCACTTTCATAATGTTATATCCTGCTTGGTGTAGATCTGGCCATTCCTAAGGCTTAGTTACTAGCATTAAGAACTTTAAACTACGCTGGTGTTTTGGGGTATCGTAGCTTCACCATTTTGCTGTTGGCCTGGCACAACACTAGAATTCCCCCATGTTATAAATAAATATTAACTATTTTAAAATGAGTACAAGTACGCGTTCCAGAGAAAGGGTGAGCAAATATTAGAATATGGACTGTCCATCTTTGCTTTCTCTTTGTTGTTCTTGAGAAGGCTGGCCTTAAAGGGCTTTCTAGGAGAAGCTTCTTTCAGAACGAACCACTTTTAGAGGCATGACTATGAATACCAACGTTAGTGTGTGTGTGTGTATGTGTGTGTGTGTGTGTTTGCTACCTGTTCGACAGAATATTTACTAAAGTGCCACAGAAGATTGTAAACAGTTAAAGCCTTAATTTCTTTGACAGCATAAATTAACAGAGCACCTCTTGCCATTTATTTATTTCCTGACTTTTTTTCATTTAATTGCTAATGTATAAATAAAAACATTTTTAACAGGTCTCTCTGCTTTTAGAACAAATTAGTGAAATTTATTGTTTGGATATAATTATGTGCGTTGCTGGGATGTAAATGCAACTGTAAATTGCAATTAAGATGTCTCCATCCAGTCAACGCTCGTGCTATAAAATAGAAGTGTATTGTATAGCTCATATTGCGGCCTGTAGACAAAAAAAAAAAAGATATGGGCTCACATGCCCACAGATCATCTGGTGACTCGCCCCATATGTGTACTGGGGTCAGGCAACCAGTGGGCATCCAGTGAGCAGAGTGCAATCAGGATGCAGGGGAGTTCCCCCATCCTTAGTTAGTATAGTATCGAAATTCCACCTGGGCCGAGTCAGACCTGCCTAGCTAGGCTTCCTAGCCCAGGGGTGGGACAGCAAAGTGCACTTTCCAGGATCTTCGGAAAGTGCACAATTCCCCGGCTATGCTAATAGCATGGTTGGGGGAATTGTGCCCTTTCCAGAGGGCCCGGAAAGAGCACTTTGTTGAGGGCTTGGGAGGCTCACACAGCTTCCTGAGCACTTGGCAAAGGCTCACGCAGCCTGCCTCCTTGATATAATTTTCTTTTCTTTTCGGATGTTTTGTTTTCGATAATTTTCTTTTCTTTTTAGATGTTTTGTTTTGTTGACATATATATATATATATATATATATATATATAACATTTGCTTTTTCCTACATTTGCTTTTTTAAAAAATTTAAACACTTTTTGTCCTGAATATGATGAACTTTGAGCATTTTAGTAAATTCATATCAAATCCTACCATAACAATTTCAGACTCTTATGAAATAAAGTTCTTACCCCTTCTTACGTTGGAGAGAAAATATGGTTAAAATAAATATTTGAACAGGAATTTAAATGCAATTTTGAGTGTGGATTTCCCTTTTATTTTTTAAAAGAATCACAGTTTAATGTAGCAGTGGAAAGGCATGGGCGTAAGGGTGAATGAATGTGAAAGTGACATGAACTATAGATAGACTGATTCATCCATCTCTACTCCTTATGTCATAGTAAGTATGAATGGACTATATTTCCCTGAGCTGAAGAGGGGGACTTAATCGTGACCTCAGGCATTAGTCAATGGCTCAGTTCAGACAACTGGTTTTAACCTATAAAGGCTTACATGGCTTGGGACCACAATACCTGACAGAACACTTCTCCTGACATGAACCTACCCGTATACTACATTCAACATCTAAGGTCTTCCTCTGAGTGCCTACTCTGAAGGAAGCTTCTCTGTGGTGGCCCCAAATTGTGGAACAATCTCCCTGACAAGGCCCACCTGGCGCCAACATTGTTATCTTTTTGGTGCCAGGTCAAGACTTTCCTCTTCTCTCAGGCATTTAGCAATATCTGATGAGCCTGGGTCTGTTTTTTTGTTTTTTAGGCTTATGGCTTTTTAAGTTATCATAATGGTTTTAAATGTATTTGTATATTGTATGTTTTGCAGTTTTAATTTTTGTATTTTGTTTTTAAATGTTTTAATCTTATGTAAACCACCCAGAGAGCTACGGCTATGGGGCGGTATACAAATGCAATAAATAAATAAAAATAAAGAAAAACATGTTTCTCAATGGTAGTTTTAGAATTCCACTGTGAAGTTTTTACACCACCAATGAGAAATATGTTGTCTGGTGGGAAAACTCCACTCAACGGTGGCTTTTTTTTGGGGGGGGGGGGAGGGAAACACTCCACACAGAATATCCATGCTGTGCAGAGGAGAGTTCCTGCACAACCCTTGTTCCCTGGCAAGAGCAGCAAAAGGAGTGAGTATCACTCTAGGAGAGCAGCTTGAATTGGTGGGGGTTTTTTTTGCAGCAATGGTTGATGGGATAGCATTGGGAGAACTGGGGGAGGAGGGAGGGTAGAGGAAGTGTCAATCAAACATTGTGATGGAATTTACTCAACTCCACGGTAGCCCACAGTCACACAACGGTGGAGTTAGAACATGTTCTGTGGGGAGTGGAGTGGAGTTTTCACACTGCGATGACTAACATGTCTGAACTGAGCCAATATCTTGTTTCTAAACAGTTTGCCTTTTAGAAAACAGAGCTAGCAAGTATGAATATCTAAAAGGACTGTGGAAGTTACACTGAAGCATCATTGTAAGCCTAGATGTCGGGGATGTGAACCTTAAAGGAAAGCCACAGACTTCTCTCTCCCTCTTACTCCCTTAACATGTTATTCTTTTGGGCAAGCTGTCACTGACGACCTCATTTCCAGGCCTCCTAAATATCCATAACTCATATTATATAGAAATGTAATGAATATAAAAATCAAATGGAATTTGAGAGTTGGACAAATGGGATTCATTAACACTGGGTCCCACATAGGTGTGATTTCCTGCATCTCAAACCCAGTAACAGATATTTCCCCCGAGACTGGTAGAACTAGAAAAGCTCTGAAACATGTTGTCGAAAACAAACAGAATATGTTGTACTACTTGGAAAGTCATAGCTTGTTTGTGCTGGTTTTAATGGCACCCAGAAGATTGGAGAGAGCACAGAAAACTCACAGCGATGGCTCATTTTATGCTGTATACTCTGCCTTCACGCTCAGTTCTTTGACCTATATCCTTGTTTTCCTCTCAGATTGTGTGAGATCTTTAATGCAGCTGTCCCTGTTGGGTGGAACCCTATCTATCACCACCACATCCAGTTGCCAAAGAAATGGCAAGGGTTGCCATTGTTCTGCTAGCATTTGCACAACCGCCAGCAGAACAATTAGCACAAGCAGTGTAATTAATGCCTACTCACGATGAGCTGTGAAACTCATTAGATTTGACACTAGCACAAGGATGGAAATGGGGTTTTCACAAGTGGTAGAAACTAGGGATGTGTATCGTATCATTAAAATGTACGATAACAATACGATAAGGTCATTATCGTGCATGTGTTTAACGATAACGATACGATACAAAAACCTACGATAATTATCGGAGATGATAATTTTCAGGCAATTTTATCATTTTATTGGACTGCCATATAAATATACCTATAACTTCTGTATTTTAAAAGTTAGAGGCTTGAAACTTGGTCACAGTGCTTATGCGGTATGCCTATGTATGTGTATGAAATTTAAGATTGATCCCTCCAACCCTCAATTTTATATGAATTTTTTAAAGATAGTTTCCGTTCTGACAGGTCTGAATGAATGCACGTGGCGAGCTGTTGTTCTGATCTGTTAGAACGGAAACGATCTTTAATAAATTCATATAAAATTGAGGGTTGGAGGGATCGATCTCAAATTTCATACACATACTTAGGTGTACCCCATAACCACTGTGACCAATTTTCAAGCCTCTAACTTTTAAAATACAGAAATTATAGGCATTTTTTTCTTTAAAAATAGGGCTGCAAAAATATCATTTTTTCACTATAATTATCGTGAAGACGATACGGTTCACCTACGATATGAATGAAGATGATAATTTTTTTGGTCCGAAATGACGATAACGATAAACGACGATATTCTTTGGCATGCACACCCCTAGTAGAAACTACGCAGAAGCTGGTCATGCTCTTAGTGCACCACCTGGCATCCATCAGTATGAAGGGTGGTTTACAAATATTTCAATAAGCAGTAAATAAATCATATGTCTGTTCCATCCCATTTCTATATCAATCTGCAATTTAAAAACAAGCTCAATCCACACACACACACACACACACACAACATTTTTCAATATGTATTTAAAAAACTTATTTTTGAATATATTTTCTCACAGAATATGCACTTCTAAACATATTTCATCCTCTAATGTGCATTTATGTACCTTCTTTTTAGCTGGTCACTGCAATGTAAATTCTGGAGAAATGCAAATTCTACAAACAGCTGTATCCCAATTTCTCTAGGAGAGGCAGATCATGTCAGTCCATATTGGAAACAAAAAAGAACAAATCCATCCAGCATCCCTAGATGTTGTGCATGCAGATCATGCCTACTCAGCCAGGGGCACTCCCTGTGCCGTGTCCTTCAGGAGTCCTATTCTCTCATCTACTACTGGGCTACTTGCTGCCAGTCCTTTCTGTTAACACTCCAAGAGCATCTCTCTTTCCATGAAACTGTTCTGGTTAATCCAGTCTCTCACTTCTCTGCATGTGCCTGTCTGTGCCTCAGATAAAGCCTCCACAGTTGGTGATCTGTGATACCTCTCATTTTCATTTCGTTCTTTTGGATGGCCATTGGTTCTGTTTTAGTATGTTTTACTTATCTTGTATGTGCATATTTGTATATTTATGTCATGGTTTTATTGCTTACACCACCTGGATATGTTTTGCATGACAGATGGTATTTATTTATAAATACATAGCTTCGGCTATGGGGCGGTATACAAATGTAATAAATAAATAAAGCTGGCATATAGACCCATAGTAATTACCATGCAGTTCTGACATGCATGGATCATGGATGCATTCCTTAGGATTTCATCTGTTTCAGCGTTTACTTGTTAGTTTTAAAAACCTGATTGTACAATGATGCACAGCAGTTGCAGTACATGTGTTCAGATGCTGCCCTTCCAGTAAGAAGGTACTTCATCCCTTGTGCCAGTACTGGAAGCCAGTTGTATCCCCTTGCCAAGGTATCTGTTGATATCAATGTTATTGTGTTGTTTGGTATTCTAAGGCAGGGACTGGCTGAACTGGGGAGAGTATAGCTCTGCCTCTAGGAATAGCATCTTATCCTGGGAAGAAACTATAACAGACTGGTTGAGCATATGCTTTGCATGCAGAATATCCCATGTTCATTTCATGAGACAGGATTTCAGGTAGCAGGGAATGGGAAGATGCATGTGTTCAAGGTCTTGAGAGTTGCTGCCATTTGTCATACATAGTACTGGGCTAGATAGACAGATAATCTGATTTGGTATTAGTAGGGATGGGTGAACCCTCCATATTCTGTTACTGCTATGCTTGCCGGGACTACCACCAATTGCCCGATCCCGCTATATGGTCCATGGGCACCTAGAAAGAGCTTGCATCTTTTCTTTTTTTCATTCACAAGCTGCAATTTGTGCAAATTCACTGCTGGAAAAAATTACGGAAAACACGGTCTATGCAAATTTGCGGCCATAAATGAAATTGCTGCGACTTGCACAAATTCACAGCTGGAAACATTTATGGGAATCATGATCTATGCAAATTTGCATCCATAAATAAAATTGCAGGTGTAAAGGACCATTTATGCCTGCAATTTTGTGCAAATTGTTTTATTTACGGCCATGAATTTGCACAAATCAAGATTTCCGTAAATTTCACGGCCATGAATTTGCGCAAATCGGGATTTACACTAATAAAAAAAGTGAGAAACCATGAGCTTGCCCGACTTGGCACACGCTGAGTTAAGCCAGGTCAGGGATCTTCAAGCTGGCATTGGGTGAGGGGGGGGGGGGTGAGCTGGTGAAAACCAGATTCCTCTGACATGAGGTTGCATTCCTCTGTGAGCAAGCCCCATTGAATTCAGTGAAATATGCTGCCAAGCCAATGTGCATAAGGTTGGGCTGTGCATTGAGCAATATGTCCTTCCATCACATCTTGCTCTTATGCATACTTACTCAGAGGTGGGAATGTCAAAGGAATCCATTTGGGGGGTGGCGTGAAGCCCAGTGAGCTTTTGCTACTTCAGCACTCTGGACTTCAGCCCACCATCCACCAGTTTGCCCAACTTAATCTGCAATGGAACATCACATTTACATCGCCATAATTTGTGGAACATCATATGTACAAAAAAAAGAGGGGAAAAGATCCTGGATTTCAGGGGCAGCCCTGCGACTTGGCTCACAAAGGCAAGCTGAGCCGGGGGCATCGTTGGAATCCATTGGGTCCTGAAAGGACTGGATTTTCCTGTGATGGTTATCTCTACTCAGAGGTCATGCAGACTAATTCCTAACGGCCATGAGAACAACATACAAGGATAGAAGGGATATTATAGAGGCAAATGGAATAGAACCTGACTCCTGTTTATTGCTGCATTGGCCTTCTCGGCACCATAGTAAATGATCAGGTCGCCATTTTGGAACATTTCTCCTTGGTGTGTTTCAGTCCACATCTGACTATTCCTCAGGGATTCTACACACTGAGTAGTGAAATAATTAAGACTATAAGGCTATGCACACCGACTTTGGAGTGAGTCACGTTGAACTCAGTGGGGCTTACTTCTGAGTAAATATACTCAGAAGATAGGTGAAGGCTATATATAGGTCTCTTTACTACACATGCTCTTAAAATGCACTTATATTGCTTTTGTGGGGGGGCGGTTGTTTTGCAATTTAATCTTTAACAAACTTTTATTTGATTTATTTTCATTTTCATATTGCTCCCCCTCCAAAAAGGGCAGGGCGGTATGAATGGTCTCCCCTCCTCCAAATGTGCAGATCTGGACCTTTTAAACCTTGGTAGGCTTCTGCGCCCTCATGACATATATTGGAAATAGACAAGATTAGGGTGAAAATGAAATTATAGTTCACCGCACTTCAACATGAGGTTTATCTCAATGTGCAGCTTTGCTTTATTGCAAGTGTTTGTAGCTCAATACAGTGACGGATCTTTACCCTAGTCATTTATGGCCAAGAAATTGTTCATAATGCTTGTTATTAATCTGAAAGCAGTGCATCTTCTTGTTGCCTTAATAGAGAAAATGTGCTTTTTGCAGATCAGTAAAAATGTGCAGTAATTTCTCTTTTAACCAGTGGAGATTTCTGTATCCATTGCAGGAATTTTCATATTCAGCTGTGGTGATTATTAATTTAAAGACCAATGCTCTGTGATAACGCAGTGTAATGAACACAGTATATAACAGACAATTTCACTTAATCAGGGACTGTCATGTACATCATTCTTTTTTAAAACAGCACACATTAACCCTTATCGTAAATGCTTTTGTCATTTTTATTACCCTATATATCCTTATTTGCTCTCTTTCTTAATGAAAACATATTGCCTCCATGGCAAATGAGTCAACCATAAATTAAATATAAATTAAAATGGAAAAGATACTCTGTGGTTTAGTAAATGTAAACATAACAACAAAATAAACCATCCAACAACATCTGAAAATGATTTTTTTGTTTAAATCCATTAATATTAAGTCACTGAGCTAAAGATATGTCTCATACGTTTTAGCAGTTATTGCATCCGGATCCTAATTGTGACTGATAGCTCTTAAGCAAGCAATAATGGATAGGCCATTATTTCAAGAAATCCTAATAAACAACATAAATATTGCAGTCTCATGAGTGAAGTCTTAGGATTGCAGAAACATTACAATACCAGAATTACAGAGCACTCTGGCACCACAGGCGAAATAGCTTATTACTTATTAGGAGGAAGTCTTCACACATTCACATAGTAATCTTGCAAGCCGTATGGATTTGTAGGGACACTTTTTGATCCTGGTGAACAAGTACACATTGTTAAAGAAAAAAGATGATGTTGACACCATTTTGCCTTGTATGAAATTATCATCATTATGAACCCTCAAAAGTATTGCAACAATTCCCAGAAGGTAGCCTTTTGGGGTGTGTAAAGCAGGTCTTCTCCACCCCAAATTTAGGGTGGAGCTTCGGTGAGGTGATTCTCCATTCCAATTTCCGGGTGTGGGCGCGTCTCTCCACACCATCGGGTTACCCGTAGGAAAACTGCTCTGTTTTTGGATAACTACTTCATTATCGTCAATGGGAATTAACAGAAATGCTTACAGCTCCGTCATTTTTAAAGATAAAGAGATGAAACTTGGCACCCTGGTAGCTCTTAAGCAGGGCTTTAGCCATGCCAAGTTTGACGCAGATTTGTTTTTTAAAATTTTCCCTCTCTAAACATTGCCTCCTCATACACACACATACTTAAACTGTTCAGCAGCAGCAGCAGAGAAAAAGGTGTGCCTAATTTTGGGCGGGGTGGGGAAACTAGAAGAAACACCTCTCCCTCTCCCATGCCTAGTCCGGAAACTTCAATTAGTTCAAAATATGGCAGCCAGGTTGGTCACTGGTACACCTAGGGGTGACCACATAGCCCCAATCTTAAAATCACTCCACTGGCTGCCAATTAATTTCCAGGCGAAGTATAAAGTGTTGCTTATTACCTTTAAAATCCTACATGGTTTGGGTCCAGGTTACCTGCGGGATCGCCTTCTCCCGTATAATCCACCCCGCACACTCAGGTCCTCTGGGAAGAATTTACTCCAGTCAGCCAGAACTAGGCTGCCGAGTGTTACCCAGAGGACCTTCTCTTCTGCCGCTCCCAAACTGTGGAATGGCCTGCTGGAGGAGATTCGACAAATTAGCAGTCTTCATGAATTTTAAGAGAGCTGTGAAGACTGCTCTCTTCCAGCAGGCCTACCCAGTTGAATTGTAAGATGTTTTTAATAATGTATTTGTTTTTATTTGTTTTAATGGTTTATCTATTTGATGGTTTTTATATTTATATTTATTGTTGTTTCCCGCCTCGATCTGGATGGAGAGGCGGGTTAGAAATAAAATAAATAAGTAAATAATAATAATAACACAGCCAGAGTCAGCAGCAGCACCCATTGCACACTTTGAGATGTAAGTAGATGACATGGCAAGCTTTATTGAGAAAAAAATGTGCTGGTTGTGCACAAGGAGTATTGAAAAAAATGTGTGCTGCAGAAGAAACTAGACGACAAACACCTGTAGAAAACAATGCAGAACTTATTTTGGGTGGGTATTTTTTAAAGATTTTTTTAGTGTGGGGGAGTAGACTAACACACACACTAACAGCAAGCACTGGGTATGGGGTGAAATTTAAAGAAGGATTGCAGCAGAAAGCTAGATAAAAAGATTTTTTTGTATTTTTTTTTAAAAAAAGATTAGTAGGGATAAGAGTAAAACACACACACACACACACACCATAGCACACAAAGGTTGGGTCTGATGTGGGTCTAAGGAGCAAGTAACTTGGGGACTGGAATACACAACAAGAAGAACTATAAGAAAACCAGAGACACACAGAGATAATGCAAACTACAGTAAAACTCAGGAACCAGAAGCTCTCTCTGATTCTCTCGCCGAGTCTCTCCTTCTTTCCTAAGTTAACACGGACACCAGCACACAGATAAGTTTTTAGAGGGGGGTAATAAGACCACCCACACACTCGCACTATCACAGGGGGAGTCTGGGTTGGGGTGTAAGGACCTTGGGGCTTGGAGAATAACTGAACCAACTTAGTACTAGCACACATGCAAGAACCAAAGAAAATCAAACACAGACAGAGAATGCAAGCAATGAATCCAAGCAAACAAGCAGAAGCGTTCTCTCTCTCTCTCTCTCTCTCTCTCTCTCTGACTCTCTCTTTCTCTCTAAATCTCTCCTTCCTAATGTACACAGCAACCAACTAGCAAGAAATGGCTTCCAGGGAAAGGACAAATGGATTATATGATTTGCAGTCCCTCCCCCTAAGCATTGGGACTGGAGGGGGAACAGGGAGGAGACTGCGGCTATTGGTTAGCCATACATTGTCAGTCTCAAAACCTGAGTGTTTTCCTTATATGGAAAACTGTTCCATTGAAAATAAAAGCCTCGGAGAGGCCCTAATCATTTGCAATGCCCCTAGCACTGGGATTAGAGGGGGGACAGGGAGGAGACTGTGGCTAATAGCTGTTGGTTAGCCACAGTCAGAGATCAAACTCAAAACCTGAGTGTTTTCTTCATATGGCAACTGTTCCATTGACTGATTCCCCTCAGAGAGACCAGGTGGGCAGGCAGGCTGGCGGGTGGATGTTTTCAGGGTGGTTCAGAGGTCTGACGACCATCTGCCCTGCCCCGAAGATCTCTGGCAGATGTAAAACCACCCATGATCCACTCCCGAGATCAGACCTTTGTCGGAGCACCGTTGGAAACCCAATTTTCGGTGCAGAGCGCACCCCCCTAGTAGCCATGTTAGTCTGCTACAGCAAAAACAACAAAGCATACTGTTTTAACATTTTGTATGGGCTTTAATATATTAATGCTTTAATTTGTTTTAGAACTGTATATTTATTTTATTTTATATGTATGATTTTATCTGTACGCCACCCTGTGTGGCATCCTTGTGATATAGGGCAGGATATAAATGTTTTAATAAGAAAGAAAGAAAGAAAGAAAGAAAGAAAGAAAGAAAGAAATCTTGTAGCACCAGAAGACTAGAGGTGAACAATATTGAAGGGGCCAGGGGACAATTTCATCACCCCACACACAGAGGGGGGCACATGCACACACACACACAAACACACAAGCAATTAGCAGCAATTTGAAATTGCCAACATGTCTTAATGTTGGCAATTTTGTTTTTATAAAGCAAAATTGTGAGTGGGGCGTTGGCAGCAATATAGCCATGGAACAGCTATTTGGGAGTTAGATGGATCAATGGTCTGACTCATATAAGGCAGCTTCCTATGTTCTTAGGTAAGCCAATTAACACATAGAGTGTGATATTTTTTTAAAAAAAAATCCAGATTCAAGCTTCCGGTGACAGAATTAAAACCTGTTGATGAGCTCTAAGTGAGCCTAAATATTCGCAGTATTCGCACTATTCAGAGGAAATGCCACACTGCTGGATTTGTCTGAAAAATGTTTCAAGCAGTACACCGTCTTCTTCATTTTAGATGTTGAGAGCAGTAAATACCTCCATTAAATACAACATGGTATATCTAGTATAGACAACCCATGCCCACCCTGCACACCACTCGCCAGATGCCCATCACTTACCCGCCCCTATTCGACTCCCTGGTCCATTCATGCCAGTAATCTTGTGTACATGGCCACAATACAGCCGCCATTTGCCTAACAGGCCTTTTACATAAAACCGAAACAAAACCCTGAGCTGCTGTCTTTATACAAAGTGGTGGCCCTTTGAGGGGTTGGGCAATCACCTATGACTTGCCGGGCGCTTGTGAACCCCCTAGAGGCTCATCCAGGGAGCCGAACGGGTAGATAAGTGGCTGTGGTGCACAGACTGGAGTCCAGGAAGTTGTGGGGTGGTGGAGTCCACCAGACTCCACCCCCACCCAGACTCTTGCAACATCCCTACCCCAAACAGCAAAACATGTAGGCAACCGGATATTTAGGAGGGCCATAGCTTAGTGGTAGATCATGTGTTTTACATGTAAAAAGGTTTCTGTTCAACCTTGGAATCCTCAGGTAGGTCAGGAAAAGGCTCCCATCTGAAACTGTGGAGAGCTGCTACCAGTCAGTGTAGGCAATACTGAGGTAGATGAGGCTCGGCACAGGAGGTTGGACTCGATGGCCTTATAGGCCCCTCCCAACCCTATGACTATGATTCTATGAAACCTTAATTCTATGAAACCTTAATTTGGAAACCTCCAGCAGTTGCAAGGAAGTTGCTTCCAACATCTTTCTTAAAGTTGAAGAGTTCCATAACAGCTGGCGGACTTTAGAAAACTGAAACCTACAATTTTCCATTCAATTGATAATAAGTTCTTTCACCGGAGAAAAAGCCTGTTCTTTTCGATTGAGGGCAATTTTGCTAGCAGACCTCCACTTGCACAACAGGACTTTCCCCTCCTCTCTTCCCCCATCCCCCCCCATCTACTGTGGACCATCCCTCAATCCTCCGTATCAGATTTTGAAGGTGTGTGATGGCTTCCGAGGGAAGGGGGAATCATTCCCCTTTCTGTTTCACTGATGGTGGCCATTCTTTTGGCAGGATGGGTTTATTGGATACCACTCCATTGTTTAGTTATATATTTTGCTTTGGGATATTTTAACCCCTTCATTCCAAACCATCCATTGTAATCTCTTTGGAAACAGCGATGCATTGATGCACAAAAGCGTTTATCTATTTATGCAGACTTAAGACTAGAAAATCTATTATGCAGTGTGAGTACGAGCTAAGCCAAATGCACAACATGAATGGGTAGAGAGATTTTCCATGGGGGATTGCTACTTGGGGCTGGGAAAACATAGGGCTCATCTGCACCTAAGGGTGTAGCAGGAGGGAGGGGGACGTGCGCAGACTTACCTGCTTCTGCGATCCTCCCCCAATGTCTATACGGCCACACGACATCCCAATAGGCGCGGCGAAAAAGATACGTAACGCCCCTGCCAAACTCCATGCCCATCCCTCCGCCATCTCTGGGATGGCGAAATTGCTGCCCCACCCCACCCCCATGGGCATGGAGCCACCCCATGCAGCTCTGTGCCGGAGGACCTGGGAAGTTGTGCCATACTAGCCGCAGTTCTCAGGATTTGTCCCGGGACCGCAGAAAAAACGGGACAACCCCAGTTTCAGTTATCCCAGGGTCATCTCTAGGTCATCCCCTGTTGACCCCAGGATCCCCTGTGCATCATGCACAGGGATGACCTAGAGACGACCCCGGGGAAACTGCCTGGTGTAGACATGGCCTTAATTGACAACAAAATTCCGCCTGCAGGCTTTTCACATGCTCATCAATAAATACATATGGCCATAGGGGGTCATTATGATATTGTTTCCTGTAACCTTCTAAATAATAAGAAGTTATTCAACAATTGCTGCCTGAAGCCCAGAATTTCAGGGTAAACTACAACTGTCTTCCCTTATTTATTTATTTATTTTGTTTGTTTGTTTTGCAAACTCAGGTTTTCAGCAGCTAGAGAACACCAACTTGCATTTGGGAAGCTTTAGATGTCCCTGATTTATTCAGTATGACAGCAGAATTTTGGTTTGAGGTAATTGCAAGAGTCGTATGTTTACCTTTTTATAGGTACTGCCTCAAAGTTTGCTCGGTGAATAATGCTGCCTTCATTGTTCGCACTGCATGGATGCTGCAAACTGAGAAAGAGACACGTTTGATACATTAAGTCTAGGTGTTATGAAAAAGGGCTGTAATAGAAGGTTTGCAAGTTTCAGGTTTTGAATTATAATGGTCGGGGGGAATGAGGTTTTTGCATCAGCTGTTTAAAATACAGCTGGAAATGGGAATGTGGTTAAGCACTTAAAAGTTGATTTTAAAAACCCTTGTTTATTGTTTATGCAGATTCACTGCAGAGTTTACTCGGTGAAAGCATGGCATGTGTTGATTTTTGCAATAAGTTATATATTATGGAGATCTTGTGAATGTCACCCTCATCATTCTCATCCCATAAGTGTGCATTAAGGCAAAGTGGAAATGAATGTCAAGGAAACATGCTGCATTCGAAGAATTGCTGCGCGGGTGAAGCGTCTCCTTTTTTTCCTTACGAAAAGAATAGCATACATTTCAGTTTAGAAGAGCAATGGAGAAAGCATGTACGTCTGATATGGGGTGACACTGGACCTTCTTTCAATAGCTCAGTATCTATTTTCAGTATCTGTTCTTTTGATAGTGATTCAATATCTAGCTCCATCACTGCTTATGGAGCCATAGGTGACAGTCACAGTGAGGAGTGCCTTTTTCCAGTTTCCCTCGGAATTCCAGCTACGGCCGTTCCGGGACAGGGATACCCTGGCCACAGTGAACCTCAAGTAACTTCTAGATTGAAAAATGTCAATGAGCTTTACTTGGGGTTGCCTGTGAGGTTGGCCCAGACGCGGCAGCTAGTGCAAAATGCCACTGCTAGACTGTTGAGTGGGATGGCCTACAGGGAACATCTTAGACCAGTACTGGAGGAGTTGCACTGACTGACAGTAAGCTACTGAGCGAAGTTCAAAGTGCTTATGTGACATATAAAGTCCTATATGGATTCGGACCTTGGGGCAATCTACACAAGTGATTTAGTGCAGAAGGAGAGCAGTTTGAGGTCCGTTGTGACGCATGACACTGTTGCCAAGTTGCAGCTATCTTGTGGCTTCCCTCTGGAAAAGCCAGATCTTTGGAAACTCCCTTTACTGCATTGTTTTTATTTCAAACAGCCCCTTCCCCCCACTTTAAATCCTGTCCATGCCTCTGTGATGTGGCTCAGACCTAGCAGTGACGTGGTCAAGCAGTGGGGGCACCGATTCTGCCTACCATTTTCTGTTTTTCCCCCACAGAGTAACTCACATGGCTTTCTCATTCATAAAAGTAGCAATGCACTGTTTTGGAGCTTCAGGGTTTCACTATTTATTCCGTGCCATAGGTAGAGTGACTTGCCTGCCTTTCTCATTAAAAAAAAAGTGGCAATTTGCTGTTTCGGGGATTCATATTGCTTCTGGGGGAACTAGCCTTTCTTTCCCATTCATAAAAGTGTGGGCAAGAGAAGGAGGCTTAGCTTGTGGTCAGGAAGCGATTGGATTACTTCCCCTTGAAACTCCCTTGAGCAGAGGACCATGGAGAGGAGCAAGAGCAAGACTTTCCCTTTGGCTGAGTAGCATCAATGGTGCTGATTAGGGGTGTGCACGGACCCCCCGGATCGGATCGGGACCCGGATCGGGACCTCCAATTTTGTCCCGGACCGGTTCGGACAAAATCGGAGGCCCCCCGGACCGGATCGAGTCCGATCCCGACCCAAAAATCGTACATTTTTGGATCGGCCGCCATTTTTTTCCCCATAGACTTGCATTGCAATGCAAGTCTATGAGGAAAAAATGATGACGGGTGGGTAAGGGGGGGCCTAACTCCCTCCCCCCCCCCTGGGGCCGTCCGCTGTGGACGGCCCCGGCAGGTAAACCCCCTCCCCTGCGCTCCCTACCCCCCCTGGGGCCGCCCGCTTCCATCCGCTGGCGCCCGCGGGCGCCAGCGGATAGAAGCGGACGGCTCCGGGGGGGGGTAAGCCCCCTTCCCCGCCACTGCTTACCTTCTCGGCCCATCCGGCGCCGGCGGCTACTACCAGCGGGCTCCGCGGCCTACTCTCGAGTAGCGCGCCGGGTGATGACATCACCCGGCGCGCCACCCTAGAGCAGGCCGCGGAGCCTGCTGGGAGTAGTAGGCGCCGGCGCCGGACGGGAGCCGCCGGGCCGGGCAGGTAAGGGCCCCCCTCCCCCCTCCCCCCTCCGCGCGTCCCCTCCTCCCCTCCACGCACCCCCTCCTTACCTTCCCGGCCCGGCGGCTCCCGTCCGGCGCCGGCGCCTACTACTTCCAGCAGGCTCCGCGGCCTGCTCTAGAGTAGCGCGCCGGGTGATGACATCACCCGGCGCGCCACCCTAGAGCAGGCCGCGGAGCCTGCTGGGAGTAGTAGGCGCCGGCGCCGGACGGGAGCCGCCGGGCCGGGCAGGTAAGGGCCCCCCTCCCCCCTCCCCCCTCCGCGCGCCCCCTCCTCCCCTCCACGCACCCCCTCCTTACCTTCCCGGCCCAGCGGCTCCCGTCCGGCGCCGGCGCCTACTACTTCCAGCAGGCTCCGCGGCCTGCTCTAGAGTAGCGCGCCGGGTGATGACATCACCCGGCGCGCCACCCTAGAGCAGGCCGCGGAGCCTGCTGGGAGTAGTAGGCGCCGGCGCCGGACGGGAGCCGCCGGGCCGGGCAGGTAAGGGCCCCCCTCCCCCCTCCCCCCTCCGCGCGCCCCCTCCTCCCCTCCACGCACCCCCTCCTTACCTTCCCGGCCCGGCGGCTCCCGTCCGGCGCCGGCGCCTACTACTTCCAGCAGGCTCCGCGGCCTGCTCTAGAGTAGCGCGCCGGGTGATGACATCACCCGGCGCGCCACCCTAGAGCAGGCCGCGGAGCCTGCTGGGAGTAGTAGGCGCCGGCGCCGGACGGGAGCCGCCGGGCCGGGCAGGTAAGGGCCCCCCTCCCCCCTCCCCCCTCCGCGCGCCCCCTCCTCCCCTCCACGCACCCCCTCCTTACCTTCCCGGCCCGGCGGCTCCCGTCCGGCGCCGGCGCCTACTACTTCCAGCAGGCTCCGCGGCCTGCTCTAGAGTAGCGCGCCGGGTGATGACATCACCCGGCGCGCCACCCTAGAGCAGGCCGCGGAGCCTGCTGGGAGTAGTAGGCGCCGGCGCCGGACGGGAGCCGCCGGGCCGGGCAGGTAAGGGCCCCCCTCCCCCCTCCCCCCTCCGCGCGCCCCCTCCTCCCCTCCACGCACCCCCTCCTTACCTTCCCGGCCCGGTGGCTCCCGTCCGGCCCCGGCGCCTACTACTACCAGCAGGCTCCGCGGCCTGCTCTAGAGTAGCGCGCCGGGTGATGAGATCACCCGGCGCGCCACCCTAGAGCAGGCCGCGGAGCCTGCTAGTAGTAGTAGGCGCCGGCGCCGGACGGGAGCCACCGGGCCGAGAAGGTAAGTGCCCCCCTCCTCCCCCCCCCCGCTGTCCACTTTCATCGGCGGGCGCCCGCTGGCGCCCGCCAATGGAAGCGGCGGTGGGCGCCAGTGGGCGCCCGCCGATCCGCCGATCCGCCGAACCGGTTCGGAGCTTTTTCGGACCGGTTCGGATTGGATCGGCCGATCCAGCTGCGGGATCGGAAATCGGATAATTTATCCGATTTCCCACTGGACCGGACTCGGATCGTGGATCGGGTCCGATCCAGTGCACATCTCTAGTGCTGATGCTGTTCATTTCAACTGGGGACTCCGCCCACCCTACCCGAAAGTAAGGCCATTTCAATGGCAACCTGGCTTTTGAAAAGCAGGTTTTTAAGTACTGTTTGCTCTGCCTTTCCTGTTTCGTGTGCCGCTGATGGACCAAAGCCAAATTGATGAAAATCCAGATTATACCTCAACAGGATTCACATTCCATTCTCATGAAGACATGGCACAGGTTACTTTCTCCCTTATGTACTGGCTTGGATATTAAGATCAGATGGGTAATGCCCTCTTGAGGGTACCACATTTGGCTGAAGTTTGATATTCTAAATAAATAAATAATATCTATATTTGTCTATATTTTATTTATTATTACATTTATATCTGTTTTTTTCCTCAAAGAAACCTTCCTCCTCTCCATTTTAAAATGTCTATATTTATTTTCATGGATGGGGAGATGTTTTTTCTCCCCTCTCCTATAACATAAGAATCCAGGGTCATCCAATGTAAAGAAAATGAGGAATCAGGCGTTTTCACCTTCGTCATCCTGCTACCCTGCCTGGTTCCTGCCAGCTGTACATAGGATAAAAAGAGGGCCTCTATCTATCAAGTAGCAACCCCTTAGGATTGCACTCTAAGTCACCCCTGTGTCTTGCTTGTGGATCTCCCATCGACAGCTGGTTGGCCACTGTGTGAACAGAACGCTGGACTAGACAGACCCTCAGTCTGATCCAGCACAGTTCTACTTATGTCCTTATTAAGCAATTGGTGTGCCTCTTCCCATCAGTGTTTGGAAAACAACCAGCATTTATATTCAATCTTTTAAAACAGTATTAGAACAGCATGAATATCATCTTCTTTAAGCACAAAGGGATGGATCCAGATTTAGTTATAGTCTATCAATAGGACTTAGTTGGTCATGATTGATTTAAGTCCCATCATTTCAATGGCTCTACTGTAAGTATGACTAAATTTGGATCCTACTCATCACTATTTATATTTTTATTTATTACTTTAATTTGTATCCTGCCTTTCTGCATATAGCATATGGTCACCCAATGTTGCTAACAAGAGTAATAATAGTAAAAATATAATTAAACAGTTTTAAAAAACCAATATTTTTTTTAAAAAAAAATTAAAACAAGAATTAGTGCAAAACACTACAGTAGCTCAACAGTAACACATGTATCTTGCATCTGGATTCTCTGGGAACGCCGTGCTCTTTCTGTAAGATGTTTACCCATTCAGAAATTCATCTATTATTTCTGATCGCACATGCAGAAAATTCAGTGACAGCTGGACTTACGCATGTGTCTTTTGGCTGCAGGGAGTACTCTGTGTTTTCACCTTACACTGTGGGCCATCCACACCACAGAAGGTGTCTTGACTGTCAGAAGTTGATCTTTCTACATGAGGGTCACAACACATGTTCCTTTTAACTTCAGGAAATATGGATGTGAACGTTACGGCCTACCCTTCATGCCACAATTCATTCCTTTGCGCTGACATGCAGCCACTTGTCAGCTAAGCCTCAGGGTGAAGTGACAGCCCATCAACAAGGCGATGTTGATTTCCCTTTGAAAATCACAAGTATTGTATATAGGGCTTTATCATACTGTTTCTTAGAACATAAATGTATTTCTGACTGTTCTGAATGAGGGTAAGTGTCAGAAGCTGCTAAGACTAAAATCAGAAATCTTTTGTGTCACTGCCCTGTGTGGTGCGGCTTGGATCAACTTCTACCTAGGCCGTGAACACTTCTGCCTTGACTTGCTCCACCTACCCACTCACACAAGGTGGCCATTTTGGCCCTTCTGGGTAGAAAGGCTTTGTGTTTGGGCTGGGATCTTTCTTAAGCAACTACGCACTTCCTGGTTATTATATGTTTCTGCCTGCTGGTCCACAGCTCTGACTGTATGCCTGGTTCTTTCGCTCTAACTTCCTGGCTTAGCTCCTAGCTTTTGGTTCCTGGCTCACCTCCGACTAGGGTGACCAGATAAAATCCAGGTCAGGGCTCATGTAACTTTAACAGTTGTAGAGAAAAGGGAATTTCAGCCAGAGTCATTTGTATGCAATTAGTTCCTGGTGAAATTCCCTCTTCATCACAACAGTTAAAGGTGCAGGCCCTATACTAGAGTGACCATATACAAAAGAAGGCAGGGCCCCTGCAACTTTAACTGTTGTAATGAAGAGGGAATTTCACCAGGAACTAATTGCATACAAATGATACTGGCTGAAATTCCCTTTTCTCTACAACTGTTAAAGTTACATGAGCCCTGACCTGGATTTTATCTGGTCAGCCTACCTCTGACTACTGCCTGTGGCTCAGTTCTGAGAGTAAGAACTCTACAGCCAAGCTTCTTCACCTTGCCACCAGAATAAATACTGAGTTCTCGAAAGAAAGACCTGTGCCAAGAGTTCAAGTCAGCGGCAACCATGAATGTTGTTCTCTAGTAGGAACTGCTAGCTGCCATTGGGGAGCAATTGGGGAAAAGGGAAATTCCATCCTTACCCAGAAACAAATCAAGGCAAAAGCTACTGACTAGCTAACTGTTCACCATCTCGACATGGGCTGCGGACATCAGCAAGGATGCTAGCCAATTAGTAACTGCATGCTTGTATAATGCTGACTGAAGTGCCCACTTACTTCACTACTGGTAAAGACAGGAAGTTCCTTCTCTCCTGAATTGTTCCACAGTAGTAGCCAGTGGATTATACTAGAAAACTGTTCTTGTGCCAACCCAGTGTTAAGTGATTTGGGCCACATCACATGAAATCCAGTGATCCTTGCCACATTTCATAAACCAGCCCTCATTTCAAATACTCCTAGAAAGAGTGGGTGGTCCTCTCATATTAAGACAGCATCAGTTTTGGCTTTACCACCAGCAATTTTAAGGCCATTTTATTTTAAATTGATCAAGTATGTTAGGGTGACCAGATAAAATCCAGGTCAGAGCTCATGTAACTTTAACAGTTGTAGAGAAAAGGGAATTTCAGCCAGTGTCATTTGTATGCAATTAGTTCCTGGTGAAATTCCCTCTTCATCACAACAGTTAAAGTTGCAGAGGCCCTGCCTTCTTTTGTATATGGTCACTCTAGGGTATATGGTCACTCTTTTGTATATGGTCACTTTTGTATATGTCACATTAGGGTGGGCTATGTCACCCTAATGTGACATAGCCCACTGTGAAGTATGTTGTATGACATCCTCCAGTTCAAACCAATGGAGAAGCAGTTTAATGAGCAATTCTTTTTTTAACCATAGGAAGAATACATTTTCCAACAGGATTTTGGAAGGATGAACGGGGATGTGCCTTTAGCATTGTCGCCTGCTGTTTATGCAGCTGTGACATTTGCTGTGTCAGATGTAGTCCAGTTGGGAATAAGCTGAGCATCTTACAATAGCTTCCTCGCTGTCTCTCTCATGTCAAGATTGGGCTGAAAATACTACTTCTGCTGTAGTTGCTATAGTATCTTTTGTTTCTGCTATTCCCTACTGTCCTTTCCTGGCAAAATGCCATCCTAATAGCAGATTTACTCTTGTCCAAGCGTTCATTTCAGTGGTGGAAGACTTAAATTAAAACTTGGCAAAACGTTCAGTTTTCTGCTCCTCTTATGTATCCAGAGTTTCTTTTCTAGTGGTGGCGAGCACTCATCAAACATTAGACAACACTTCATTCAGAGCTCCATCACACCAGCAATTTAGTGCACTCTCGCCATGCCTGGTGTGTGGATTTGCAGCATGGTACTCACATGATGCTGTGCCTGTCCTGCTGACACCCCACCTCTTCCCCAGCCTTTCCTAGAACACTAAATGTCTGAATTATTTTCACTAAGCGCATTTAATGCGCCCTAAGCCTCTGTGTAGTTTTAAAGGAACTGGGGGCTTGAGTGGATTGCATCAGGTCCTGGCAGGGAAAAGCAATCTCTCACAGCAGCCGACTCCCAGCCTCAATATAAAACCCAAACCTTGCATCCCAGGATTGAAAGTGTTTTTTTTTTAAATCATACAATGCCTGAATCTCTGCATTGTATGCCCCCAAAGAGCCAGACTAAAGGGTCATTCCATTTTTGCCCGGCAGAAAGGCAGTCTGGTGGAAGTGCTGACCTGACTGGAGAGAGAAAGAGAACGGGAGGGGTGGGGTGGGGTGGGGTGGAGTGGAATGGAATGGAAGAACAAAGGAGCAAAGGAAGTGAAAGGGACCATAAGCTTGACATGCTTCTGCCTCAGAGGTAAAAAAACGTGAAGGCAAACCGGGGGGGGGGGGGAATTAGGTGTGATGGAGGTCTCAGTTTAAAACTAAAAATATAGTTAACCTAGGTTGTGTGTACATGTCTTTGATAGATATAGGAATGTTATGTCTCCCAGGTAAGGCAGGTTCTTCAGTTTTCATTGAGAGATCCTGTTCAGATGGCACGCTAAGCCACATTTCCTTGCAATGTATGTACAAGGACCCACATTCAGTTCTTAGCAACATTTCAGGTAATAGTGAAATACCTCTGTCTGAGCCCCTGGTGAATTACTACTGCTCCAGGTGAACCTGGTATAAATTAGCTCCTTAACTCATTTGCAGCGGTACCCTGCTTTCTTTCCAACATACCGGTACCTCTCTCCTGAACTATGCTCCTCCTGCAAATAGCCCATTCTGTATGCTTCGTCCAGTGTCATATCAAAGGTGTTAAATCTTCCGTCTTTGTTTTACAGATGATTAACCATTCTGATTCAATTAGAGCTGCAAAGCCTCCTGCTACTAATGGAAGCTGAGTCTCTCTACACCCTTGTGTGTAGTATTTTCTTTTCCAGCCTGGAAGCACCTGAATAGCAATTAATTTTCACTTGCAAATAGGGCTTGTACTGTTTACTGGAAACAAGTCCTTTACAGTGGTAATTGAATTTAATAAAATGCACATTTCTACACAAGTTGTTTTATAAATAATTTTGAAGATGCCCAGGTAAAGCCTCTCGCTTAGGCTGTTTGGCAGCCAGTGCATATAATTTAAAGCATAATGAATAAGGGTGTGCACGCCAAAAAATATAATAGTTTATCGTTATCGTCATTTCAGACCAAAAATAATATCGTCTTCATTCATATCGTAGGTGAAGCGTATCATCTTCATGATAATTATCGTGAAAAAACTATATTTTTTGCATTCCTATTTTTAAAGAAAAAAATACCTATAACTTCTGTATTTTAAAAGTTAGAGGCTTGAAACTTGGTCACAGTGCTTATGGGGTATGCCTCATGTGTATGAAATTTGAGATCGATCCCTCCAACCCTCGATTTTATATGAATTTTATAAAGATTGTTTCCGTTCTGACAGGTCTGAATGAACGCACGTGGTGAGCTATCATTCTGATCTGTCAGAACTGAAACGATCTTTAATAAATTCATATAAAATCGAGGGTTGGAGGGATCAATCTCAAATTTCATACACATACTTAGGCATACTGCATAAGCACTGTGACCAAGTTTCAAGCCGCTAACTTTTAAAATACATAAGTTATAGGTATATTTATATGGCAGTCTGATAAAACGATAAAATTGCCCGAAAATTATCATCTCCGATGCTTATCGTAGGTTTTTCTATCGTATCGTCATCGTTAAACACATGCACGATAACGACCCTATCATATAGTTATCGTACATTTTAACGATATGATACACATCCCTAATAATGAATATGGCAAGGCAGAATAATTTTCATTACATCTCCCTAGCAGAAATAGTGTCCCTTCCCCTCCTTTCCCTGTATGTTCCTGTATGATGAAACAGCAACAATCCTTTCACATGTTCCATTTCATGTTGATTCTGTAAAATTTAAGGATAATGCATTGGCATTGCAAAAGGAATGTCACCTTGATTGCTAGATAAAAAAGTTAAAGTCAAGTCACTTCAGTCTGAGTTAGGTTCTGCTTTTCGTTTGCCATTCATCCCAACCCAAATTTGCTTTCTCACTCTTGGCACCTGGTTTGGCCCTGGGGTCATGGGTATCATTTGTTTTTTTTTTAACTGATTTGATTTGTGTCATAAGACTACTAACAGAAAATGTTTAGGGTGCGCACTGCAGTCATGACTACATACGATGTCAGTGTCTTAATATAACCACGCAAAGGTTCTAAACTTCCATTCAGGGCTGGCCCTACCATTAGGCAGAGTGAGGCATCATCTAAAGGACAGCCGTAAGTGGGCAGTAGCGAGTGTGCAGTAAAACGCCTGTGTGATGACGCCCCTACACTGCTGCTTTATAGCAGTAATGGAGTGTGCTGATAACTGTTGGGGCACAATCCATGTTCCATATGCCGCTTTGACGGTGTTATTTCCTGCTTTTTATTCCAGAATCGCGATGATTTGACAGAAGGTGTAGATCTGGCCAATGTTACACAAGAGGCTGTATGGAGGGGAAGCAGTTCAGGGGCACACCAAGCCAAAAAAACAAGAAAAAAAACCCACCCTGAAACCCAGAGCGAAACCCATTTGTGTTATCATAGTGAGAGTTTTGCTCTTTGACTGAAGTTCTGTTATGACACACTCCTATCTCCTGCTGCAGCTGCAATCATTTATTGAGCGTGCAGTAACAAGTACTAACAAGTATGATGTGCATCCAGGCCGAACATCCCTGGCTGGCGATGCTGGATGCACAGGGCATCGCTAACTATGAAAATATATATTTTTTCCAATAAATAATAATAATAATAAATGGATCACTTTAAAATGTCACTCCTGCCATGTAGAATTGCTCATGGGTACTTCTTTTTTCTTTGCTTTTCTTTTTTAACTCCCCAGCCTCACTTTTAAATTGTGCTGAAGAGGAGGTAGAAAAATGCCAGGAAGAAATTCACAGCTTCCTCTGCCTTTGGTCCCTCGCTTCACTGCTTTCTACAGAAGTTCCTAGCAGCACTGACAGTCACACTTGCCAGTCACACTTTAAAGCAAAATGTATTTTCATTTTTAAACACCAATCTCACAGGTTCTGCTTCTTCTTTGCTTTCAGACTGTTTTGCATTCCCATCTTGACTCAGTCACTGTCTGTCTCCTCCGGTGCTGACCCCAGCTAGCTGTACGTTGCTTGATCCCTAAAGGCTGTCTTTTAAAAACTCATTTTAGGATTGCCACCTACAATCCGGCCCTTGGACTCTGGTTCTCCATTGACACTTACTAAACATGGTCATTTCCTGAAATAATTAGGGCTCCAACACACCTATTTCCCACCCACCCCAGTTTGCCTCCGCGTTTTTTACCACCGTTTCATAAGCTTGTCAACGTAATGGTCCCTTTCATGTGGGTTTGTCTTATTGCGCTGCACCATGAAACCTCCCTTTCGCTTGTTTGCTTTTCCACTCCACCCCACCCCTTCTCCTTCCGCCTCCAGTTCATTAGTTGTGGTACTCCGATGGGCGTGGACTCCTTCCCCCCCTCCCCCGCTCTGGCTTTGTTATCTAGTGATTTACTGATTTAATGTTTCATCGGCTGGGCTCCATTTCTGCGGGTAATGAGGGTGAGGTTGAAACAGTAAAAAGTTCATTCAACCAACTAAGCACAAGTCCGTTCAACGTGCTGGAGGAGGAGAACTGCCCCACCCTCCCCTTTTGGCAGCAAGACTCCATTCAAGCACATGCCTCCAACAAAGGAAAAAGAGAGAGGACAGCAATACACAAAGGCTTAAGGGTGCATTAAATCTGGGGAAAATAATCCAGACTTTCCCCGCACCAAATAATACTCAAAAGGGAGGAAAAGAAGTAAGATGTTGCAGGACAAGAATGACGTCATGTGAGTCCCACACTGCAAAACCAGATGCCAGACATGGCAAAAGTATGTTAAACCACTGGTGTGATGGAGATCTTAGAGTTGGTTCCCCTGTTTGACATGCAGAAAAAGAACAACCCTATAATATTATATCAGCTTTCCCCAAACTGATGCTGTCCACATATTTTGGACTAAAATGCCCATCATTCCTGACCATTAGCCATGCTGGCTGGGGATGATGGGAGTTAAAGTCCAAATCACCAGGAGGACACCAGGTTGAGAAAGGCTGTGTTACATGATATTGAAGGGGAGGGATAAGGTGAAGGATGACTCATGAATTTGTAACCCAACTACTTTCTCTGGAATGGTGACCCAGTAGCTGGATTCCACTTGCATTATTATAATAATAGGGTGACCATATGAAAAGGGCTCTTTAGCAGCTGTGACAAAGAGGGAGTTTCAGCAGGTGTCATTTGTATACATTCCGCACCTGGTGAAATTCCCTCTTCATCACAACAGTTAAAGCTGCAGGAGCCCTGTCCTCCTTTTCCTATGGTCACCCTATAATTTCATTTTATTTTAATTTGCTTTATTTTATGTTATTACATTGGTGTTCTGACATTCCTCCACGATGCTTGTGGGGTCTGTGTGTATACATGGAGTATTTTGAATTTGACCTAACAACAACCCTTTGAGGTAGGTTAGGCTAAGAGAGAACTACTAGGCCATGGTCATGTAGTGAACTTTTGGCTCAACTAAGTCCAGGTTTGATACTTTATCCACTACCACCAAGCAAGTCCTCCATGGTGATTGTCTTCCATCT
This sequence comes from Anniella stebbinsi, assembly GCA_029215795.1. Classification (NCBI taxonomy): domain Eukaryota; kingdom Metazoa; phylum Chordata; class Lepidosauria; order Squamata; family Anniellidae; genus Anniella; species Anniella stebbinsi. The sequence goes on from JARDYH010000001.1 coordinate 52,792,677, forward strand.
CCCCCTTCCAAGAACTAAATTAATAAATGCATTATGGTCCAGAGATTGTCATTACATAGGAATCTCTGTTAGATTCTTGAATTATTATGATTCCCAGTAGATGTCTGAATGATAAAATTCTGCTTCCCAGGATAAAGACAGAAAAATATACTGAGACAGAAATTCCAAGTTAATCATTGATGCATTGGTATATTCTGAATTGCATGAGCTTATTTTGATAGTTCCCATAGAAAATCCCTAGGCATTTTTCTTATTATTTATATTCAAAGGAGCTATCACTCTGGTTAAAAACTCCTTCGTAAAGCACACTCATCCAAAATAAACCAACAAACCAGTCATAGGTGTGCACAAGGAGTGTGCAGAGTGTGCCCTAGCACACCCTAATGTCTCAAGCAATAAGCACGAAATTGAGGGGGGCATTGAATAGGGATACAGAGGGGGATCCAGACACAGCAGGAATGGTCCTCCAGCTGCCCTCCAGTTGCTCCACTGCCGCCGCCCCCAACATCTCACCGGGAGCAAAATGGAATTGTTCTGCCGGGTGCCTTTCTACCAGGAGCCACACTTCAAAAAGGCCAGGAGGAGGGCCCCTGAAGGCTAATATCGCCTCGTAAGCCCCTCCTCTGGCCACTGTCACCACAAAGCCTCACCAATGCTGGGGCTTGAGAGAATCTCCTCATTCCACCCTCCTCACCTTCAATGTCCCTCCCACTGTCAGGCAAGCTGAACACAGAGTGGGACATCAGTATCTACAGTGTTTAATAAATAAATGAATAAAAAAGTCCTTTATGATTAAGTATTCAATAAATGTTTAGCTTTTAAAAAAAAATTACCTGGGTGCACACTGTAATGAAATGTGCTGTGCAAGCCTATGAAACCAGTAATAAAATCTCAGAATTAAGTTTACAAGGCATGATTGCAATCTTACGCATAGTTCATATTCATTGAACTCAGTGGTGCTTACTTTTCACTCCACTGGTTCAGCTGAGAAAACACACCGAGCTTTAACAAAAGATCTTCAGTCAACCAAAAGGCAATCTTGAGTTTTTAACTAAAAAAGTCAAATATCGTGCAAATAATCTTTGCCAATTAACTGCTAGTGTAAAGTAGGCATCCCGTCAAAGAAAAGGAAGCAGCATTCAGCCTCTGCTTGATTGTTTTCCTCATTGTCTGACTTCCTCTATGTTAACCTGTCACAACCAACAATAATAAAACTCGAAAGTTTCATTGATCCTGCTCAGATGATACACTAAGCCACAGTGGTTAAGCATTTTGAGCTAAACATTATGGCTTCGTATGCCATGCGAACCATTCTTAACCATGGTGGCTACATAGCTATGTTTTAAACATGCTCACTACCTGTTTGCTGCAAAAGAGTTAGCGGCCTAACCATGGCTTAGCATGTTGTCTGAACAGGCCCATCATTACCTGTTGCTGCACTGGCCAGAAGAAGGAGTAGGGATGTACAAGTATTGTTACGAACATTCAGTCTATCTTTCATGTGTTGTCATTCATCTTTTCTTCTGTGATTCACTCATTCATGAAATCAATTTTTTTTGCTGAAGAATTTTGGCTTGTGAACAAATTAGCATGAATAAATTAAAATACATTTGCACAAATTTCCCAAAAAGTGTGTGGTGGGGGGAATGAAAAAGGCACAGACCCCCCCCATCCACATTTTCATGCTTTAAACCATGAGGGGGGGGGGGAATTGCATCTTTGGTCAGTGGGTTTTCGGTCCCCACCTATTTTTATATGGCTAATCTTGCATACAGTTCCAGGAAGTAAAAAATAAAAGTAAAATTCCACAAGTCTTCGGAATTCATCTCACTAAAAAAAAAAAAAAAACGTCTACTGTGGAATCTGTAAGTCAGATTCATAGACATTCAAACTCATTTGAATCCATTGCAGATTTGTCTGACATCCCTAGCCAGGAGGATCCATCAATTGCCCTGGTGTTCTAGCAGAAGACATTATCACTCCTGCTCCAAGAAAAGCCCCGGATGTCCATTCCCTTGCATTCCTCCATCACTACACTTGTGTAGAACAGTATAATTTTTTTGTGGTTGCTGCTTCTTTTTGCCCATTTTGCCTGGTATACGCGGTTTGGAAGGATTTGTTTCTGTCACTTGTTTCTTGTGCAAACATGCCAATCTGCAGCATGAATGTATACATTAGTGTTGCATTATTATTATATTTATTTGTCTCCCACCTTTTGCCCAATGCTGGGCCTCAAGGCAGCTTTACAAAATTAAAACATATACAGTTAAAAGCTATATATAAGAGATATACAAAAATTAAAAATATAATTAAACAGGTTTCTATATTAAAACATTTCAACATTTAAAATACATATTAACATTTAAAAGTCTTAAACATAGATGTGGGTCCACATTATTCACCAAAGACCTGCCGGAAGAAGAAAGTTTTTGTGTGCCTCTGGAAACACATCAAGGAGGGAGCCAGTCTAACTTCCATGGGAAGGGAATTGGAGGAGCCACCTAGAAGGCCATTTCCCGCGTTCCCACCAAGCATGCCTGTGGTGGTGGTGGGACTTTATTCCAGAGTTACACCATGGATCTTCCTTCCATCCCATGACTTTCAAATCATCACTTATAACAATGATTAAGGGAACTTCCTTTAATGGTAATAAGGTGGGAATTCTTTCCGATGTCTTCTAAGGCATGTGATTGCTCATACGGGGCAGTACTAGAGGTGATGTTAATTAAGTAAGTGCAATTGACATTCATGATTTTTGCAATATAAATAGCAGCTGTAGAGGGAACAACATTGGAATTGTGGTCACAAAGGGGGAATTTATTTAACCCTCCCCTCCAGCTTTTGTCCCAAGGAAAAACATTCCACATGGCATCAACAGGGCCTTCCCTACGGGTGAAAATATCAGTTTAGGAGAGGAGATGGTTTTTGTCAGGAATATGGCAGGGGAAAAGTATTAAGTTACCCCTCCCCACAATCCTGCATTGCTCCCCCACCCTATCAGGGGTGCTATTTACATTACAAAAACCATGCACACAAATTGCATTCATGCAATTAATGTCATATCTAGTTTGGGCCCCTAGTTTGCTTCCAGTAAAGCCACATTAATGGGGCAGATGACCCAATAAAAAGGTGATAATCGCTGCAGGAAGCTGCTGTGTGAACCAATTCTTGTTACGACATGTTTTCATTAGTTGGGTTTCTTAATTTATTTTTAATTAACAACCATGCTGCCCAGAGACCATCAAAATCTGCAAATTGGTTTTAACAACAGCAAAATAGATTTCCATCTTATTGCTCTTTATGATCCATAATTTATTTACAGTCAGTGAGGACAATTTTGAGAGCAATTTTGTGAATTGTTGCAGCTTTTGTGGCATCTCCGTGAAACACTTGGATTTCTAGGAACACAATTATGTGCCAACAGAGGTGCAATTAATTTACTCAGGATGCCATTTGCCTTTCTGAAAAATGCCCTCGAATGATAGATGGAACAGGCACTGAAAACTGTACAAATATTTGTGTTTTACTGTTGTCTTTTGGAATATGGAAGATGTCTTTAATGGTTATTTGGGAGGAATGGAAACAGGAATACCATTCCATTATTTTGCGAAAGAACTGGTGGGTGGGGAGATCAGGAAACCCAATTTTGAAAAGGTCAGTGCGTAATGAAAAACACAGAGACGAGGTTAAGATCAACGCTGCTGCTGTGCCAATTTTGTTATGTCTGAAAGTGTAGCCAGAGTACTGAGGTCCTTTTCAGAAGCAAATGACCAAAGAAAACAAAATGGACTGTTGTACATAATCAGCTTGTTGCTCAAAAACTTTACTGGTTACCATTTTCATCCACATAGGAGATTCAACCACTTATATTTAATTGATTTTTTGTAAGGATCTGGACAGCTATGTCACATAGATTTTATCCCTCTCTCTCTGCAGTCCCTGAGTCCCGCCTCGTGATATGCTGTGTTGTTGCATTCTAGCAAGTTTCTGCAAATAATATAATAGTGCTAAGCCTCAACTGAAGGCTTACCTACATTTACTTCATTAGTGATAGGATCACTTGATCATTGCCCCTGATAATTAAAGCAAGCACAAATTAGAGTATGCATGTATTTTTCAGTTAGAACTACACGTGCATCCACACTGCAAGTACCAATCATGGTGTCCTTACTAGGGATGTCATGGGCGACCAGTTGCATCCGAGAATCCGGAGGGCAGCACTCCATCCAAATCCCTGGATCCAGTTCGCCAAGAAATGGGCACTTGCATGTGCACTCATCAAGTGCTGCGCAGTCCGTGAATGCCCCCACAGCAACCCGCTTTTCTGATCTTGCGAAAATGGCCATTTACAGCAGCCGCTGTGCGCAAAAATAGATCTGCGCACTTTCGGGAGCCCAGCTTTTACAGAAAATGCCAGCTCACAGATGGCTCGCAGGGAAAAGTGGGCAGCTGTGGGTGCTCATATGGAGCACCCGGCAAGCAATCCAGGGGCTCTCATGGCCCAGCTTGCTCAGGCAAGTGGCAGCTGCAAGGCCATGAGCGCCTACCATCCATCCCTAGTCATTATCAAATTTCTAAAGAACCAAGCCTCACAGGATTTTGGATTTCCAACTTAAAGCAGACCTGTTTTCTTCCAACTACCCTAATTTTGAGATTTTTATTTCCTTTTCTTTTGCAACACATCCAGTCACTCAGCTTTGCATACTGGCATACTTTGTGAAACCCAGGAAGGAGCTCTGGTTTTCTAGTTCTTAAATGCTCTAAATGAGTTCAGCAGAAAAACTCAGTCGATTTTTTTTTCTTTACAAGATGCAAAGATGGGAGTCCTACTGCTAGGGCCTTCTTTCTTCTTGCAAGGGTGGGGAAATAATTTATTTCCCACTGTTTCCAAATGTTATATTCAGAAACATGTCCTTGCCATCAATGGACTTTAATTTCTCTGGGTATTCTTAATTTACAGAAGAGTCCTTGCACATTATTCTTTTGTTATGAATATAGTACCCTGTGGATAGTTTTTTTGAAGAACACCAACATTTCCTGCCATGAGGAGATTGCAGCCCAAATTTTGACAGGGGTGGGGGAGAGCAACAACAGAAAGGACAGAATTGAAAGAGATAAAAGTGGAGCATGCTGCTTGAATGTTTCCTAGCAGAATCTAGGCCGGGACAGCCCACCTCGAGTGGGCTTCCCATCTTGATTCTGCTCACACATACACTAGGCTGACCATATGAAAAGGAGGACAGGGCTCATGTAACTTTAACAGTTGTAGAGAAAAGGGAATTTCAGCCAGTGTCATTTGTATGTAATTAGTTCCTGGTGAAATTCCCTCTTCATCACAACAGTTAAAGTTGCAGGGGCCCTGCCTTCTTTTGTATATGGTCACTCTAGTATAGTGCCTGCAACTTTAACTGTTGTGATGAAGAGGGAATTTCACCAGGAACTAATTGCATACAAATGACACTGGCTGAAATTCCCCTTTCTCTACAACTGTTAAAGTTACATGAGCCCTGTCCTCCTTTTCATATGGTCAGCCTAGTGTATGTGTGAGCAGATCAAGATGGGAAGCCCACTCGAGGTGGGCTGTCCCAGCCTAGATTCTGCTAGGAAACATTCAACTCCTGGCATGCCTTTTGCCATTGTGCCAACTTGCCCAATGGGAGTTCTGCCACTGAGGCTCATGGGAAATGAAGTCTGGCTGAGCCAGTCCATGCTGCACTGTGCAATCGGTGTCCATAAGTAGGCCGTGAGGGAGCCAGCTAGCTGACTGACTGACTGATGATTAGCTTGGTTATTGCCATCGGTGACAGCCCTGGAGCTGCACCCTTATTCCCTCCCGCTCCCGAGGGTGCCTAGCGACTGAGGCAGCCAGCCCCAGGCACTCTCCCTTCAGGTCCGGGATGGTGAGCCACTTCCAGATGATGGCTGTCAAAGCATGATAAATCTTTCCTCCCATCCAAGGCATGCTGGGAGTTGTAGGCATAAGCATAGGACTCTGAATGACATGTTAATCTTTGAACACTGTCTGAGGTGTGGTGGGAGACAACTGTAGAGCAGGCCTTCTTAGTTGTGGCACCCTGCTTGTGGATTTCAGTGTGGCTCCATTCCCATTTCTGCTGCTGTGCTTACTTGCGAGTAAGCGTGGCAGTAGCCGGGACAGGTGGCCACATCTTCCATGGTCTCAGGAAGTTCCCGGGACCACGGAAAAATCAGGATTTCCCAGGGATCCAGCCAGGGGTGATTCCAGGCTAAAAGCCTAGTGTAGAAACGACCTCAGTTGAATAGAGGAGATTTGCAGGTATTTCTTAAGTGCACAATCTCAGTTGATCAAGCAGACATAATTTTGCCCATTAACCAATTATAATGTAACTAATTATCCCTGGCAACCAATTGTATGTGATTATTATCTTACCAAGTGCTTTTGCTGCCCCAACCTACACCTCTGTGAGTATGCTTAGGTTCAGGAGCGGGGAGTCAATTCCTTTTCAATGAAATTATTGGTGGCCACTAAGGGTTATTTTGAGGACAAAGATCATGAAGCATTGGGCACGCAGCGAGCACTTTAGAAACATTTAATAATGTTAATACAATCTCATCTAGGTCCCATAGAACAGATTTCCCAGCAGATCTAATGCTGCAAAACATGTCCCAAACAGTTCAATATTGCCTTGTTTGCAGTATCCCTTCGATGACACCCAAGAGCCTCACACAGGATGCAGGCTAGATGCAATGCATCCTTTCCCCTCCGTTATATCTCTTTTCGCTATGCACAGAATGACTTTTACTGGGCAAGAAATCAATAAGCAGGAAATAGTAAAAAGGAATGAAAGAGCTATTAAATGTCTGTTACAGAAAGGTATATTGCCTAATGCCTTCTTGCTGACACCATTTCCATATTCTATAAGAAGCAATAAAAAAGGTGTTGATGTACAGCAGAAAATAGTTCCGTGTTCCAGTTGAAATCAGCCAGAATAGATTTATTGCGAAAGGGCCGGACATTCTCTTTTAAATTTCAAGGATAAAAATGAGTGTTCATCTTTTTAGCATAACAGAGAGAGAGAGAAGATAGGAAAGAGAGGAAGAGAAAAGCTGTTCAAACACTAATACCTATAACTTCCTTTCCATGAATCTAAATTGTTGTATTATGTTAACAGACCTGGGGAATTTCAGCGGTCGGATGAGAAGTGCCGTGTCGGTGAGGGAAGGTCAAGGAGTTGTCCTGATGTGCTCCCCCCCGCTCCATTCGCCAGGTACAGTTGGCTGCATTTTGTATTGATACAACTCTCACTTTTCGGATGCATGACTTTCAGCGGCAGTCTTGACTGTGGATTATGGAATGTTGAACTCTGCACAGATCCATTAGCAACTCCTGGACTACCCAAGGAGCAATGGAGGATTGTTTACTGTAAATGCCACTGAACAAGAAAGGTTTCTAAGATAAGGTGGCCTTCTCTATGTTCTGCCCAGTGAAGGGAACAGCAGTAATAATAATAATAATAATATATTTATTTATTTATTACCCGCATCTCCCTTTGGATCAAGGCGGGGAACAACTTTAGTATAACAATGAAATATGAATCAAATACATAGAATCAATTAGAAGAGCATATAAAATGAATACAATATCAAGATAACAATCAAGACATCTTAAAATTCTTGGTTTAAAATTCATCTGGGTAGGCTTGCCAGAAGAGGCTAGTTTTTATAGCTGCCTTAAACTCAGAGAGAGAGTTAAGTTGACGAATCTCCTCCAGCAGGCCATTCCACCATCTGGGGTGACAGAAGAAAAGGTCCTTTGGGTAACTGTTGTCAGCCTAGTTTTAGGTGACTGAAGTAAGTTCTCCCCAGAGGACCTGAGTGTGTGGGGCAGATTGTATGGGAGAAGGCGATCCTGCAAGTAACATGGACCCAAACCATGTAAGGTAGGCTGACCAGATAAAATCCAGGTCAGGGCTCATGTAACTTTAACAGTTGTAGAGAAAAGGGAATTTCAGCCAGTGTCATTTGTATGCAATTAGTTCCTGGTGAAATTTCCTCTTCATCACAACAGTTAACGGTGAATGCACTATACTAGAGTAACCAGATACAAAAGAGGGCAGGGCCCCTGCAACTTTAACAGTTATGATGAAGAGGAAATTTCACCAGGAACTAACTGCATACAAATGATACTGGCTGAAATTCCCTTTTCTCTACAACTGTTAAAGTTACATGAGCCCTGACCTGGATTTTATCTGGTCAGCCTAAGGTAGATAGATATCTGTGTATCTATAGAAAGATAGATGATAGATAGATAGATAGATAGATAGATAGATAGATAGATAGATGATAGACGATAGATATCTGTTCTGATTAAATGAGAAGAAGAAATCTTTGGCTATCATCCAAATCACAAAGTTTGCAAGATTGAAAAAGAATAGAGCATTAACCATTTTAGGTTTTCTTCTTTAAACCATTCTATGCAAAGTGTTTATCACCTGCTGATAGAGAATGAGAATCTTCTTATTTTCAAATTAGGGCAGTGTTTATGTCTCATAGTATGAAAAGCAGATGTGGTCTCCCCTCTCCCTCAAAGGACATTGCATCCTGTAAATGACTCTGCAGTAAAATTCTGAGATGTAACAGCTGTACAGATGTTAAATTAAAACTTTTATTACCATGTTCTAAAGGACACATCTGGTTTTCACTTTAATTGGAACCAGTGCTATTACACCCTTCCCTACCACCAATGTGGTGCATTTCACTGAACGTTACATGAACTTGCTAAGCAGTGGGGTTGCTTAGAACAAAACACACACACACCCATTTCCCATGGGAGGCAATGACTACACCTACTGCCTGTGTTATCCAGTTCTTATAATTTATTTATTTATTTATTTATTACATTTGTATACCGCCCCATAGCCGAAGCTCTCTGGGCGGTTTACATTATAATGAAGTGACATGAGATCATACTGGTTCATCATGAGATCTCATTGATTCACTGGTACAAGGCGAGTGCATTGTTTTACTGGAACTCTGCTTCTGTGGGAAATTATTCACACATTATGTTTAATTTCATGTGTAGCTGGGATTACAACATCTCCTTTGCATGTTCTGGAAGAGTGACGGGGGGGGTGGGGGGGGTCTTTTTTTATGTAAAAAAATGTATATCCCACCTACTAGCGCTACAAGCGTTCTAGAGATGGCTTATAATGTCATTAAGATACAATATAGAGGTGAGTTGAAACAATTCAAGCCTTTCCTATAAACAGAGCAATCAGGTAGCCAACACAGAATTGGAAAGAGCAGTGACAGTTAACCAAAAGACAACCTAAACAGAAATGTCTCAGCCAGTGTGGTGTAGTGGCTAAAGTGTTGGACTGGGAGTCGGAAGATCCAGGTTCTAGTCTCCACTCAGCCATGGAAGCCCACTGGGTGACTTTGGGCCAGTCACAGACTCTCAGAACTGCCTACCTCACAGGGTTGTTGTTGTGAGGATAAAATGGAGAGGAAGAGGAGGATTATGTACACTGCCTTAGGTTCCTTGGAGGAAAAAAGTGGGATACTAATGCAATAATAAATAAAAACAAAAACTTAAGAAGATCCCTGCTGAGTAACACCAAGGGTAGGGTGACCAGATAAAATCCAGGTCAGGGCTCATGTAACTTTAACAGTTGTAGAGAAAAGGGAATTTCAGCCAGTGTCATTTGTATGTAATTAGTTCCTGGTGATATTCCCTCTTTATCACAACAGTTAAAGTTGCAGGGGCCCTGCCTTCTTTTGTATATGGTCACTCTAGTATAGTGCCTGCACCTTTAACTGTTGTGATGAAGAGGGAATTTCACCAGGGACTGATTGCATACAAATAACTCTGGCTGAAATTCCCTTTTCTCTACAACTGTTAAAGTTACATGAGCCCTGACCTGGATTTTATCTGGTCAGCCTAACCAAGGGCCTATCTAGTCCAACATTGTGTTTCCCACAGTAGCCAACCAGATGTTTCCGGGAAGCCTATGGGCAGGACATGAGAGCAAAATTCCTCTCCCACATCTTCAATTGATATTCAGAGGCACAGAGCTGGAAAAAGTGCAAAAAAGGGCAACTAAAATGATCAAGGGGCTGGAGCTTCTCCCCTATGAGGGAAGGTTGCAACAGCTGGGATTGTTTAACTTGGAAGAAGGGAGACTAAAGGGAGACATGATAGAGATGTGCAAAATTATGCGTAGTGTGGAGAATGTGGATAGGGAGACATTTTTCTCCTTCTCCCATAATACTAGAACCCAATGGGATCATCCCATGAAGTTGGTTGGTGGGAGATTCAGGACAGATAAAAGGAAGGACTTCTTTGCACAGCACATAGTTAAACTGTGGAATTCGCTACCACAGGATGTAGTGATGACCACCAATTTTGAAGACTTTAAAAAGGGTTGGATATATTCCTGGAGGAGAAGGCTATCAATGGCTCCTAGTCCTGATGGCTATGTGCTCCTTCTAGTATCAGAGGCAGTAAGCCTATATCCATAAGTTGCTGGGGAACATGGGTGAGAGGGTGCTGTTGCACCCGTGTCCTGTTTGTGGGTCCCTGGTTGACAGCTGGTTGGCCACTGTGTGGGCAAAGTGCTGGACTAGAGGGACCCTTGGACTGATCGAGCGGGGCACTTCCTATGATCTTATGATTTCTGATGTTCCTATATCTCTGCTCCTAGAGAGCTTGGACAGATTTTCTCACAGGATGAATCCCACAAGAAGGGTGCCATTACTGTGAGGGCCCAACTTGTTATAGCTCTTTGTTCTCTAACTAAGGTCTGCCTGAGGTCTACCAGTTTAGGCTGAAGATGGGAGCTCACATGATTAATTGTAGTGACTACACAGAAAGGTAAAACATCAGGGAGAAAGCTAGGTTAGAACTTTCTCAAACATCTAGTTTTCTACATGCAGGGAATTTTTTTTGATTATTTATTTTGGTGGAAATGCACTCACCTCCGTCAGCTTCACATGCTGGACCCCTATCAGTCGCTTGACCACACTTGCCTTCCACCCCCTTGCCAAGCTACCATTTTGCATAAAAATGGCGGCTCTGTCTTTTTCGTAAAGGGCCCTTTTGCACAAATGGTGGCCATAAAGGTGCCATTTGCAGAAAATTACAGGCGTAAATGGTCTATTGAGATGATTTGTGCTTGCAATTTTGTGTAGATGGGCCTTTTTACAGGCATCATTTGTGCAAAAGACCCCTTTATGGAAAAAAGCCAAGCCACCATTTTGCAGCTCAGTGTTGGGCAAGCGTGGCAGTCCGCAGACTCCAGTCCAGGGAGGCCAAGCCAGTAAGGAATTGCTGAGTTTCGAGTCCAAAACAGATGCCCATGACATACCTAGCCACATGAGCCTACACATGCAGAATGAAAGAAGTACACAGCGCTGCTTTACAGCCTCAATAAGAAAGTTTGCCATAGTCACCAACCAAATGGCAGAACTGAAGGGCAAATGGAGAAGGGTTCCCCTTGATGGTCTCAGAATCTATGGAAGTATAAACCTATCATGTATATCTGTGTTGGAAGGAGGTGGTACTCCCTTTGCCATTGTGAAGTGTGGGGCTGACTTGCTGATTGTAGCTGCTTTATAAACATACAAACACACAAATAAAGTGTTGTGAAAACAACTTAATTGAACTGAGAGTTGAACCTTATCAAACCCGATATATATGGACATCAGGAAAAACTTCCTGGCTGTCAGAGCAGTATGACAGTGGAACCAATGACCTAGGGAGGTTGTGGGCTCTCCCACAGTAGAGGCCTTCAAGAGGCAGCTGGACAGCCATCTGTCCGGGATGCTTTAAGGTGGATTCCTGCACTGAGCAGGTGGCTGGACTCGATGACCTATTCTATTATTCTCTCTCTCTCTCTCTTTCTCTCTCTCTCTCTATCTATCTTTGCCTTCTCTACACATCCTTCTCTAGCTTCTTGTCACAGTTGGGATTATGAAGGAATTCTCCCCTCCCTCCATTCACAACCTGACTTTCATTTCATTTCCAGTGCTTAGCTTGGGTCACACACAATAAAGAAGTCTCACTGAGTTGGGAGTCTTGTGTTAGTTAGCAAACTAACACAAGACACCCAAATTAGTGAAACTTCTTTGTTGCAGGAAAGTTTACGGCGAAAGCTTAATGGTTACACACTTCAGAAATCATATAGCTGATAGTCAGTAACTACAAGCTCTAAGAAATTCTAGAACAGCCAAAAACGAATTTGGATATCCCTTGTCAGTTTACCAGAATGTCTGCTTGGCTGAGGGACCAAGAAACCTGACAGGTGGAGGCAGGATAAACGAGCTCTGGTTGTTTCCAGCCCTGAGATCTATATCCACTATTGAGCAATCTTGAGTTCTCTTCCAAATTTGTCCAGAAATCATTACTGTGCAGTGAGCTTGCCCTGTTTCTACTTTTCCACTCACTTGTCATTCTGACATAAGGTGAAGTTGACTCCTAAGTTAACGAAAAACAAGTGGAGTTGGTCTTGGTTGTGGTGGTTTACTCACTGAAACATCTCTTCCCTTGGGGTATGTTGAAAATTGTGGGTGAGGGAAAGCTAGCTGACCTTGTCCAATTAAGGCTGCACTTGGTGCAGTAGGAATGGGGATCCCCGACCAGGAATCTCCTTCGGGCCATTCCACTGGAGTGACGCAGTGTTTGTGATGTCGACAAGTATAACTCCAGAGGCCACTACAGGAAACTCAAACTTGAGAAAATAAGAGGAAGATAGCAATTAATTAACTTGAAAAATGCACTGAGAATGTTGGCTCCTGGCCATGTCCTTTATTGCCTTGTAGGCATCTTCTTTTCGTAGTTACTGATATATGGGACCATAATGATGGGAAAAGAACTTTTCTCCCTCCCCAGGGGCAGATTAATAGCTTGTTAAAGAAATATCCCAATTAATCTACATTTTTGCAAATTAGTAAAACTACCACTGAAGCTTCAGCTTCAGCTCCAATCTCTCTCTCTCTCTCTCTCTCTCTCTCTCTCTCTCTCTGATCCTAAGCCACAGAACCTGCTCCCCTGATTTCTGTTTGCAATGGTGGAATGCAATTTATCTCACCCTGTTATATATAAACTTACCATGATTCCTATAGGCTTGGTCTATTTAGATACTTTAACACTTTAAGGGTGCAATCCTATGCATGTTTAGATGGCAAACAAGTACTACAACTCCCAGCTGGGCCATACTGGGAATTGTAGGATTATTATTTTTCTGTCCAAATGTTCAGAGGATTGTGGCTTATGTGAGTCATCCATCCTGCTGTCTGAATTGGTTTTGAAGCTGTGGCGAATTTGAAAAGCACTTCTGCTTTAATTGTGTGTGCTGGGGATAGTACTTTAATGATGGGATGTAGTTCATTGTAATTTCTTGTTTTGCTCGGCCCTGGAATGTATTTTTATGAAGGACAGTAGACAAATATCATAAATCAGTCTCCCCCAAGTAGATGCAAAAAAAAAAAGCAAATGCTATTTTGGGCTGCATTAATAGAAGTATAGCTTCCAACAGTGTGATGTGGCTGCAAAAAAGCAAATGCCATTTTGGGCTGCATTAATAGAAGTATAGCTTTCAAATTGTGCTATATTCAGCAATGGTTAGGCCTTATCTTGAATACTGCATCCAGTTCTGGGCACCACACTTCAAGAAGGATGCAGACAAGCTGGAGGGAGTTCAGAAGAGGGCAATGAGGATGAACAGGAGTCTGGAAACAAAGCTAGGCTGACCATATGAAAAGGAGGACAGGGCACATGTAACTTTAACAGTTGTAGAGAAAAGGGAATTTCAGCCAGTGTCATTTGTATGCAATTAGTTCCTGGTGATATTCTCTCTTCATCACAACTGCTAAAGTTGCAGGCACTATACTAGAGTGACCATATACAGAAGAAGGCAGGGCCCTTGCAACTTTAACTGCTGAGATGAAGAGGGAATTTCACCAGGAACTAATTGCATACAAATGACACTGGCTGAAATTCCCTTTTCTCTACAACTGTTAAAGTTACATGAGCCCTGTCCTCCTTTTCATATGGTCAGCCTAAACAAAGCCCTATGAGGAGAGACTGAAAGAACTGGGCATGCTTAACCTGGAGAAGAGAAGATTGCGGGTAGACATGATAGCACTCTTCAAATACTTGAAAGGTTGTCACATAGAGGAGGGACAGGATCTCTTCTGGGTCATCCCAGAGTGCAGGATGCAGAATAATGGGCTCAAGGTATAGGAAGCCAGATTCTGGCTGGCCATCAGGAGAACTTCCTGACTGTTAGAGCAGTATGACAATGGAACCAATGACCTAGGGAGGTCATGAGCTCTCCCACACTAGAGACCTTCAAGATGCATTTGGACAGCCATCTGTCAGGTATGCTTTAAGGTGGATTCCTGCATTGAGCAGGGGGTTGGACTTGATGGCCTTATAGGCCCCTTTAAACTCTATTATTCTATGGTTCTATGATGCCCTCCATGAAAGGGATTGTGGTCTGATGTATCGAGAGGGGACAAGGTTGGAAAATGCTGTCTTAAATAAATGAGAAATCTCTCTTCTGTAGCTATAGGAAAGTATACTATTTTCAGTCACAGTTGCAGGCTTTGAAAGGTCTTTCACACTGCCATTCACTTTAAGCCCATGGATCCCCGTCCCCACCCAACCTTGCCATACTGTGATGTTCAGCTGCTGGGAGAACTGTTTATATCAACAATTGTAAGTAGTGGTATATAAAAGGCCATAAAAGAAGGTAAATATGAGAACAGTTATGTTGTAACTAGGTAAGAATAAGGGGGGGGGGAGTTTATGTGTGAGTGCTGATTGGATGGTGGCAGGGGAGTGCCTGGATTGGCTGGCTGTGTGAGAGTGTCTGTGTATATATTGAGAGAGCTGACAAGAGCTGACAGTGAGTTAGTGAAGGAGAGTGTAGGACAAGAGGAGAGTGAGTAGAGGAGAGTGATTAGCAGATAGGAAGGAACAACGTGTTTTGTTATTTTGGGGAAACTGGTTTGTGGGAGAGAGTAGAGAGTAGTGTAGAGTGGGTAGAGTAGGCAGGATAATTAGAACGTTAGAGTTTCTATTGTCAATGTTATAAGAAGAAAGTTCTGAAACCATAAAGCATTGTGCCTGTAACCAATACGAGTCTATACCTGAGGAAACCATCACGCTTATTGACTTGCATATACTTCTGTTAATAAATCTTGTTTATTTACAACTGGTGTGATCATTGGAATTGTACTTGAGTAAGGTACTGGTGGCAGCGGACATAAGAAGGGGGATTTGAGGGCTAGGGTGCTGGGCTGTGGAGCCGTGGGGCCTAGAATAGGCTGACCATATGAAAAGGAGGACAGGGCTCATGTAACTTTAACAGTTGTAGAGAGAAGGGAACTTCAGCCAGTGTCATTTGTATGCAATTAGTTCCTGGTGAAATTCCCTCTTCATCACAACAGTTAAAGGTGCAGGCACTATGCTAGAGTGACCATATACAAAAGAAGGCAGGGCCCCTGCAACTTCCCTACTTTTCTCCTTATACTATGGGAGATGGTGAAATAGTGTCCCATTGGCTTTGGAATTTAATCTGTTCCATGTCCCTGGCAATACCAGCTGATTAGAATCTAGCTCATGCTGCGGTGTGGTGACAATTTGGCAGAAGCACCTTTTGCTCTTCCAGCCACACCCTTTGCCAAGCCAAGCCAGGTTAGTGAAACCAAATCACTCCTTCATGGGGCGGTGAAGGCTGATACTGGTGCTGAGGATATTGCATGGATAACATGGATAAATGGGTTTTCCAGGCTTAATTTATTAATGCCTCACCAAAATCTTTGCTTCATGTTGAATTTATGAATGAGGAATACTGATAGTTTTGTTGTTGTTGTTGTTGTTTTTGGAAAATCCAGAAGTTAGATCTGTTATGATTCTGTAATAGTTATATTCTGACTCCCAATGCCATTATAATGAAACACCTTTATTAGTGTAATACCTTTCCTAAGCCAGCCAAAAGATCTCCCAAATGTGCAAGCTTTCAATATCCCCAGATCTCTTCATCAAGGAAGATCTGGCAGCAAAGTACTTGGGGGGGGGGGGGCTGTGAATGGGAAGAGAAAAATGAGTTGATGGTGAAGTCACAGTGTGTGTGTGTTCAGACTCCCAAAATGAAATGGGGAAGGAGGGATTTGCAGACATTCACTTTAGGCTCTGGAGGTTATGTGATGGTTTTGTCTTGCTTTCATTATGTGCTGTTTTTATTCCTCTTTTCACCGTTTGAGTTTTTATGTTTTAATCTATTGTATACTAGGGATGTGTATCGCATCATTAAAATGTATGATAACGATACGATACACTCTTTATCGTGCATACGATTAATGATAACGGTACGATAGGGAAGCCTACGATAATTATCGGAGACGATAAAAAAATCCTACGATAATTATCGTATTTTATCGTTTTATCGGAAGCCTCTTTCTCTTTTAACGCCACATAGACGGAGCTAGAAGGTGGGGTGGGCTTGATGAGACAGTGACCAATCGTGCAGCAAGGATTCCAGCAGGCTCCAATCACAATGTTGGAGGAGGGCTAAGGATATCCCCACATAAAACCCCCACACTTGGTGTTCCAGCTCTGTTGGGAGTTAGGCATTGAAAGGAGAAGGGTGGATTTTGTTGGAGCTCCTGGGTCTTATATTTACTTGGTGGAGAATTGTTAGAGATTCATTGTAGTCTTGCATCTTTGTGTCTCAGGTTTGTTTGGCTGTTCATTGCTTGTGTATTTGAGTTATAATTTTTAATTTTTTATACATTTTCTGGTTGGTTTGATTGAAGGGTTAGGTTAGCATGAGTGGGCGTACTGTGACTGGGGAATCTCCCTCCCCCCCCCCTCTCTCTCTGGGCGTATGTGTTTGCTTGATTGACTGTGAGTGTGCTGGTGTGTCCTGTATCATGCTACACAGGATAACACTACACAATCTCTGGTCAAAGCAGCACACAAACAGTTTACAAAGGATTGTTATTAATATAAATAATAATTTCATTTTCAATCACTTTGTACCAGTATGAAATGCGGCTCTAAGGCGCACATTGGGCGAGGTGGCTCTGGCTCTAGGAGAGATGCTGTTGCTGCTGGGGGCAGTTCTGGGGTGGCTGTCTCTCCCTTTCACACATTTTATTTCTTTTGAAAGATGCTTCTCCAGCCAATGTTTCCAGTCTGGAGGGACTGCTATAGGGAGCCTTGTGTTGAGAGATTCTTGTATTATTATTTTTCATCACTACATCCCTGGGTCATGGAGTCCGTTACTGAGGGACTGCAGAAGCATCCCCCTCATGCATTTCCTTTTTTTTGTTTTGGTTTTGGTTTTTGAGACTCTGGTCCAGGCAATGTGCCTACCTCTACCCCGAACGTGACTTTTCTTTGGCGAAGTGCCTAGCTACCTCTACCCCAAACATGACTTCTTATTTATTTGGCAAAGTGCCTACTTCTACCCCTAACGTGACTTTTATTTGGCAAAGTGCCTACCCCGAATGTGACTTTTATTTGCCACTGCTCCAGCCAATGTGTGCAGCTCTGGCATGAAGAACTGCCCACCTACCTGCATGGGGATGGTGGGCAGACTGAGTCATTTTAATTTTCAAGCACGATAAGGTCAAGGCGGTGCGTGAGGATTGTTTTTATGGGATCCTGCAGGTTTCCTCGCTACTTGGGGTATCTCCTGGCCCACTGAGGCCCTGCCTGCTAAGGCTGGCTCTAAAATCAATGTAATGCCCGTGCTATTCCCCTACCCCCAATCCTTTTAATTTGTAAACATGTGTGGCCTAATCGATGAGACAAGGCAGCAGCAGTTCACCATCTTCTGATTAACACATTTTACTTTTATGACTGCATATGGAAGGCACTGGCTAGGTTTATCCACAGGTTTTGAAAGTTCATTGTATTCATAATATACCTATAAGTCTCAGCAGCAGCAGCATGGAGTGTATTACCGGTGGAAACAGTGCATGTTGTTGAGAGCTTAGTTACGCCTGCAGCTGTGTGTCTGAAATTGGGCATAGATGAGTCCCCTCAAGGCCATCTGTGAGATGCCCATGAGTACTGGACGATGACGATGTCTCTTGAAAAAGGACCACATTTCGGCCACCTCAAACAGTGTATTTGAAAGCTTACTTCCAAGTAACGCTTGTACCGATTGCTCTAAAATTTGGCACACAAGACTAACTACACTGAGTCTCCGCTGTGACCAAGTTTCAAACCTGTAACTTGGAAAATTAAGAAGTTTTAGGCTTTTCTCTGATTCAAAAATCAACTCTCTAGGGCAAAATGGAGAAATGATATAATATCGGATTTCCGATAATTATCGGAAATATGATACGATATGATACAGGTCACCTATGATATTATCGGAGACGATATTTTTTTTGACCCGAAATTCCGATAATGATACGATACGATATTTTTGGGCGTGCACATCCCTATTGTATACCAACCAGAGTGGCCTATTGGGTGTCTTAAAGTCAGATAGATGATAGATAGATAGATAGATAGATAGATATAGATGATAGATAGATAGATAGAGAGAGAGAGAGAGAGATGATAGATAGATAGATAGATAGATAGATAGATGATAGATAGATAGATAGATAGATAGATAGATAGATAGAGATAGATAGATAGATAGATGATAGATAGAGATAGATAGATAGATGATAGATGGATGGATGGATAGATAGATAGATAGATAGATGATAGATAGATAGATAGATAGATAGAGATAATGATAGATAGATAGATAGATAGATAGATAGATAGATAGATAGATGATGGATGGATGGATGGATGGATAGATAGATAGATAGATAGAGATGATAGATAGATAGATGATAGATAGATAGATAGATAGATAGATAGATATTATTACAGGTTAGACCTGGAGCTGCTCTAGGAACTTGAAAGCTTGCACTTTTTTTTTAAAAAAAAATCTTTTGGCCTAATAGAGGCATTACACTACTATGAATTTTGGATTTTTTTCTTATGGTCAACGTACACTTTTTCATGTATTCTGATGTATGGGAAGTATCCAATTGCACACTAGCGCTAATGTAAATTATATTTCAGTAGCATAAGGGATCTCAAGTGCCACACCAGCTAATGCTATTGTCATTGCACTAGCTATTGTCATTGCTAACACAATCTAATTTGCATTAGCGCTAGTGTCCAATTGGGTATTCTTAGACAAGTTTTATATATACCTTGAGTATGTATCTCAGCTTTTGTTTCTTAGTCATGTATGAGTGTAGATGTATCTATGAATAGATGAGAGAGAGAGAGAGAGAGAGAGAGAGAGAGAGAGAGAGAGAGAAAGAGAGAGAGAAAGAGAGATAGAGATGCTGTATTCAGACATGCTAAACCTGAATAGGCCAAACACTTGAGCTGAGGGCGTGCGCCATTCTCTCATTGCATTTCATCTCCTTCTACTCATAGAGAGCAACAGCCTGAACAGGAAAGTCCTGTATATTTGGGGACTCTCTAAGCAGTTACAAATCCTGGGAAATCAGGGTTCTTAATCATATGGAGAGCCCCCATGGAAATAGGAGGCCATCTTCTTCAGAACGTCACTCTCCACACAAAGAGGGTGATGGATGTGGTGGTGAAAGAGGCAGGGCTGGAGTGCTCCTCGCCTCACACGTTCATTCAATAGAGCTAGATAGACAGCTAAATAAATAAACAGAGACAGGCAGATGTGGACCGATATCCCCATCTGATCCCCTTAAAAGTTGCCTTCTTATTAATTCCCACATGTTCCTCTTTCTTGGCAGTATCTTCATTACTGACACAGGACTAATAAGATGAAGATTGCTAAGCTCTAACCATAAGTGATTTTAAAAGGTTTAACTCTGGGGGAAATGAATCTGTGATGACAGCATAATTGAGTGGGATCAGGTGCGAATTTGCATAGCTATGAACGTGTGTTAACGTTCGGATTAAAGACTGAAAGATTACACATGCTTAGGCGAGCATCAAGGCACCCAGAGCAAATGGGCTACTTTCCCTCTCCTTAATGAGAGAGCATTATATGTGTGGCACTGTCAATGTGCTTCTAGGTGTCACCAGCTTTCGCTTCCACCAGAGTGGGCTATACTTGACAATACGATAGTTAATCATGCTCTTGGTCCTGATAATCTGCCCGCTTCCACCTGCTGTGTCCTTGTCTTGTGATTAATTTCTGAGCAGTTTATTATCAAACTAATAACTTTTCCTATTGGCATATTTCTTACACTATAACATGCGGCCCCTTGTCAGGCATTTCCACATATCTGGATTGGTGATGTTGGAGGAATCTGTCCACAGGGTAGTGTTTGCCCAGCTGTCATCAGCTCATCCCTCTGGATTTTGGCTCGCTTCCCCCTGACCCAGCCTTATACAAACTACATCAAGTTGGACCAGCTCACGTCTTTTCTGGGGGGGGGGGGTTCCCTCTCAACAGTAGAGAGTTGTGCAAATTACAGCCTCAATTCACATAATTTGTGCAAATTGCGGCTGTAATTTGCATAATTTGCCAATTTGTGAAGCTTTCTATTGACGAGAAGAAGAAAGAAAACTCCACAAAAAGTTCCCAGATTTTGGGGAAATGCAAGTTGAGTCAGGCAGGCAGCAGGGATCCATCGGGCCCAAAAAGGGACAGATTTTCAAATGACAGAAATCCCTGATCTAATTGCTAACTTTCTGGATTTTACTCCATTGCCTTCCCATGTTCCTAGGGTGTATTTAAAATCAGATCTGAGGCAGAAAAAAAGAACTATTGAAGGCATTTTCTTTGGTAATCGATAAAAGATTCAATCCAATGGCTAATTCTTCTTGGCTATAGAAGGAGGTTTTATGTTAGGTGGTGTGCATTGAATTAAAAGCTCCAAGTTCAACCATTACATGACCTGCAGAATCAATTGGAATGTCTGCAGTGCCCTCCCCCACACACACTTTCTTCAAGGAAGGGCCGTAGTTCAGTTGGTAGCACATGCTTGGTATGCGAAGGTCCGAGATTTGATCCCTGGCATCACCAGGTAGGACTGGGGAAATTCCTCCCTGAAACCCTGGAGAGCTGCTACCAGTCGATGTTGACATTACTGGACTAGTTGGATCAATGGTCTGGCTCAGTGTAAGGCAGCTTCCCATGTTCCTATAAAATGTGGAGTCACAGGGTAGAGGAAGAGGAGAGAAGAAAGGAAGAACGTGATGACAAAATTATGAACCGGTGTGTTTACATAGGTCATCACTGGAAGGGACCTACTCCAGTTGTCTAAACAATCAAAAGATTACACAGGTGGCAACTGTGATGGCACCCTCTCTCTAGAAGATCTTCCTCAGAGATGGTCATTTGGCACCAGTCCTCTTTTCATTGGGTAGCATGAGGGATGGGGAGGATCGTGGACTTATCTGCTTCCATGATCCTCCTCCAGCATCTATACGGCTGTGTAATGTCCTGGAATGGAAGAGAGATGTTGCGGGCACCAGTTTTTTGGTTTTTTTTAAGAGGAGTTGATTGCACAGCCCCGATCAGGGGAAAAAGCAGGTTAAAAAAACCACCTGTGCCCAACCACCCCCACCATCTAAGGGATCGTTCAATTGCTGCCCACCCCACCCCCATGGGCATGGAGCCACCCGGTGCAGCTCCATGCCCATTTGATGACCCAGGATCCCATGCCACTCTGGCTGCTGTCCTTGGGGTTTTCCGAGGACTGCCGAAAAACTGGGATATCCACGGTTGCAGTTATCCTGGAGTTGTCTCTATGTTGTCCCCGGTTGACCCTGGGATCCCCTGTGCGTCATTTGAATGACCCCAGGATAACTCATGGTGTAGACATGGCCATTGTTTGCCATGTGGAAACCATTTCATTTTCCTGGAACTTTTCTGAAGTTCATTGGATGCTTTGTCACTCAAGTTTTCAATGCTACTGGAGTTTTAATTCTGGTCTGATCATCTTCGTTAGACTTATTATAACATGATCTAAAATTTTCTGTTCTGGCTTCCTTGAACACATGTTGGGAAAGACTTTTCAATAAATAAAACTTTTGTTGATAACACATTTCTGGGCCATTGAAGATGTGTTTGTTTGACAGGATATGGCAATGTTGCCCATCTGATTTAGTTACACACGGACTAGCCAGCCGTCTTTATCCCAGGAAACTATGTGCATGAAGAGAACCAAGAACACATTGGAATTGCCATCACACATCATTCCAAACACCAGAAATCTAACCGCAAGTGGTTTGTGCATGATTACATTTTGGTTATTTGTTCATTTTTAATAATATGCATACAGTACAAATTAAATTCACATAACTATCGGTTTCTTCAAGTTGCCATTTTCTCAGACTCCTGTCACACGTTCCTATTTTATTTCCATTTATTGAAATTATTTATAACACATTGTTCATCCTAAGATACTAAGGTGGTAAACAAAAAAACATAGGAACCCAAATATGCCATAAATATAATGCAATAAGAATATAAAACAACATTAAAATAAAAATAGTTCAGAGGTATAAAAAGCAGGGCAGACTAAGTTCAAACCAACTAATGTATTTTGCGTAGGGCTGTGTCAACCCATTGAAGATATTTTTAAAATAATTTTCAATCATCTGCAATTACATGTAAATTACTACAGGGCCCTTTTGAGAAACTGAAGAATGTGTAAGATAATTTATACATGATTAATATACAAAGGCTACCATGCATAGTTAGGAAAGAAAGGCTTGCTTAAGGCTTTGTTTTTGTTTTTATTTTCATTAGCTGTTACAGTTTTAAGGATGGCTTCCTTAACTCCAAGGCTGACCAATTAATTGGTCTCTGTTGAATTAATTGACAACGGTGTTCGTTGATGAATCCATTTACTAATATAAGTCCATTTAGGAATATGGTTATATTTGGATATTTGTTCTGCCTTCACGGAAGTTTATGTGCAATTTACTCCTCTTATCCTTCCTTCTTTTTTCATCTAGTATGTTGTGATATTTGAAACTGAGGCCTTTGAAGTATGTAGCTGCACTTTTTTGTTTTTATTGTTTTATTTTGTTAAAACTTATAATAAAAAAGATCTAAAAACCCATCTGCTAAAGTTTGCAACCCTTGTTTCATGGTTGCGGTTCCATGAGGCACTGACTTGCAATTGAGCATTTATATTCAGAAGAACCCAGAATGGAATGAATCATAGTCTGTACGGTACTGTCTTTCCTAATTATTCTGATGAATTGTGAGTATGTGTGTTACTTATATGTAAGATGATGATGATGATGATAATACTGCTCTCTAGCAAGAAGCTGTGAACAACAAGGGCCAGAGCACAAGCATTATTTTATGGGGTGCTTAAATGTGTGTTTATATGTTCAAATATTTATTTATTTACTTTACTACAATGTCTGTGGGTCACCACCAATCTCTGTGGGTATACACCAAGTTCCACACTTGGGATGTACGGATTGTGTTAAATCCATTCCGTCTGTGTTTCATAGATTGTCAGGCATCTCTCGTTCTGTCATATGCTCATTGAAAGAATCTGATTTTTCCTCTTTTTCACCAGAATTTCATTCTACTTGTGCTAATTTGCACATTAGCGCTAATGTGAATTAGTGCAAATCCTCCAAAAGTGTGTGTGTGTGCAAGCCAATCTACTGCAGAATCCGCAAATTGGATTACTAGAAATTTGAACTCATATTAATCCATTGAAGATTTCTTCAACACTCCCAGTGCATGCTCATTGGCTCTTTAGGGCATCACTAATCTGTATTATGCAATCTTGAGTGTGCACTCTTGCAGGATCAGACCTGGGTGCACCTGGTCCTGCATTGTTTCCAAGGATTGCACCATCTAAGCAGTACTAGGTGGTGTCCTGGGAATTGGCCAGTGATCTGCCAGTGAATCTGAGGCCTCATCTGCACCAAGCAGGATATTGCACTATGAAAGTGGTATGAAAGCGGTACATAAAAGGCAGGAGCCACACCAAGCAGGATATAGTGGTATGAAAGTGATATATGGTATGTGTCTATGGGCCCCAACAGTTGTCAGTGCACTTCGATACAGCTATAAAGCAGTAGTGTGGCTCCTGCCTTTTATATACCCCTTTCATAGCGCAATATCCTGCTTGGTGTAGATGAGGCCATAGTCATCCTTCTGCTGAATACCTGGAACCAACTCTCCATGGCACATATTTGCAAGCCCAATGTGGACAGAACATTCAGTGGCAAACAAGAGATTTCCAATCCTGTGCTTGCCTCTGCTATTCAAAGCTGGGATAGGGTGGAGCATTTGCAAGGGGGAAGTGACTGGATGGGCTTATCACGGCCTTCAATTGCCACTGTTCCTCTAAAATTGCTCTCCTTACAGCTTCCCCCACCCCCCACTCGACTTGGGAATCTGCTGTTGGAGCCAATTGGTGGGCAAAGTGGCCAGGTTGCAGAGAAAAGCACCCCATCCCGCCTGCAGCTTTTCCCTTGCAAATGCCTTCACCCCCCACTTTTCATATTTAATAATAATAAATTTTATTACGGTCAACAAGACCAGCAAGACTTTTCATATTTGTGTCACAGCTCAGGATTCTGACCACCCACCATTAGAGGAAGGAGACAGTGACACATAGGATAGAGAAGTTGAGAAGCAGGAGAGAAAGCCTGTGAAGTAGCCTCCTGCCTGACACTCTCATGGAGGAGGAAACCTAGGGGACAGCTATGCCTCCAAAGTGAGGAGCTCACCATGCTCCTATCCTCCATCACTCTAGACTTTTCCCCAGAACCACCTTCATGTGAGGAGAGGAGGGCACTGTTTCATGTATCTACTTATGCAGGAAGCTTCCCAGCTCCACCTAAGTCTGTGCCTTCAGAATAGGCACATTTTTTTTCCTCTCAGGAGGTGGAAATGGAGGCACTCACCTTTCCACAGAACGACTTAAGCACCCAGTTGGCAGATGATACCTGGACCAATACTCCAAGATCTCTGCTCACTTGGATTGCCTTGGATCCATCTCAGAGAGGGACCATAGCTCAGGGGCAGAGCATGTGGTTTATTATTAATGATTATTGGTAAATATTTCTAGGCTGCCTTTCAGGAGGGGGTGGAAGGTCAGAGGGAAGTGAAAGAAAAAATATGCAGACTTTGGTAATTATGTTAAAGTTTAAACGTATGTAAAGTAAGGACATTCTCAAAGCATTGTTGAAAGAAGCATAAATTAATTCACACCTGTAGTGGAGTAAACCCCCTTTATCTCAATTTAGGCCACATATGATAGAACTGAACTTCTTGTAAATGACTGTTTCCATTCAGCTGGAATTGTCTTTGAAATTCTTCGAAGTTCCTTGTCCTTGTAACCAAGAATGTGGTCCTGGCAACTTACAGTCTATTCTGGGCCTAATCTACACCAGACATTTATCCTAGGGTTGTCTCGAGGTCATCCCTGCATATAGCTGATCCCGGGGTGAATTGGGGGGGGGGGGGACAAGCAATCCATTTTCCCTGCATAGCTGGAACTGGGTTTTTCCTGGGGGGTTTTGCCGGTCTCAGGACCATCCCAAGCTCCGCAGGTGATGTGGCTCTCCCTCCCGGGGTCAGCCCTCTTCCCCGTGATTAGTGGGGTTCAGGAAACAAGCAAGGAAGTGTGTGGGGGGAGTCTGTAGGTATCGGGGTTGAGGGGGAGAGAATTTTTGCCATCTTTGTTTTTTTTGGGGGGGGGTTCTTTTAAAACAAATCCTGCTTGTACGCAGGATCGCACCCACACTGTTGCACAAACCTCTGGTCCTGTAAAAAAAAAAAAAAATCATCCCAGGATGGCTGTCCTCTACTTCCGGGACAGCTCGCTTCAGCGATTGAGGAACAATCAAAAAGTTTTCAGCTTCAGCGACTGAGGAACAATCGCTGAAGCTGAAAACTTCATTGTCGTATTTACTACTCGTGGTCTAGGAAGCCTGCCAACTCCCTTATCTAAGAATGTCTGGGAAAAAAGCCAGGCCTTAATTGTTTAAAGGGTTTTTATTTGCATTCCGAAAGTCCATTTACCAATAGCCAGGGTCACGCCAGTAGTTCCATCAGTCCAGTCGTCGAAGCCGAAGGTCAAACCAGGTTTTCCAGAAGTCCAGGGTCCAAAGCAAAACAGTCAAGCCGGGTGTTCAGTCCACAGGTTCTGATCTGAAATCACGCAGGATGTCAAGAGCCGTTGTTCTCAACGAATCTTAGCTTCTGCCTCCTCCCCCTTATATACTTTGCTTGAGCCTGTCCACAGCTGCGTGCAATTTCTTCGTTATCTTACTTAAGACTTGGGTCAGCTGTGCTCTGTTTTCGCAATCTCATGCTGCGTCTTGTGGGCCTAGCTTGCTCTGCCCGTTTGAGCTGCCGCCTTTGCTGGGGAGTTACTGGACAAACCCCTTCAGGCCCCGAATCTTCCTAATTAGAAACAAGGGGTGGGAGAGGGTGGCTTTCCTGGGGCTCTTCTGAGGAATCTCCCTGCTGTTCCTCCTCCTCCGGTAAGTCCTGGGGAATGGGCGAAGCTGCAGTTTCTGTCCCTTCTTCCTCTTCAGAGGAAGATTCTTCAGACTGCCTCATGACATTCACAATCATCCCTCCCCACTCCTGGAAGGCCTCCAGGTGTAGATGAGCCCCTGGACTCTTGCCACACTTTGTCAGTATACCCCCCCCCCCAAGAGTTCTTCCTTGCCCAGGATAGCTGGAGACTAACATGGGGCTGGGAAACATGTTGCTTTGCCATTTGTTTACTTCTGAAGTTACATCATTAAACAGAATGTGGTTTTGAATATCTAGGCTCCTGTTGGGCAACTTGTGAAGGATGGGTCACAGGCATATGCTGTGTAGAAGATTGCAGAATATTTAACACATCACTAGATCATTTGTTTAAAAAGAACGGAGGCAACAGTGGTAAAGCATTGCCTCTTTCTTTGATGTATATTCCTATGATATGAACATCAAATGTCACATTGGATGCTGTTGTTAAGGGATTGTAGAGATATTGTAATCATGGGACAGAGCCCTGGGCTCGAAATAAGACAACAGATGGCTATGCATGATCTCTAAATAACAATTCTTTGACAAGGGAAAGATGGATGGAAGTAGTTTGCTGGGCTTCCAGCAGCTCCACATGATGTACGAGATAACAGGGACTCAGCTCTGTTTTATGTATAGGTAAGATCAGGTGAGGGCTGCAGGTTTTGCACTGCCAGGTACTATCTGAATGATAACAGGGTAGGAGTTATATTGATAATGATTTATTAGTCTAATGCATGGCTAAACAGGAATATTGGCATCATTAGGCAGTTGACTAACTTTTGATAAATTGGTAAGTCCTCTCTTCCCACCTAGGTTCCAAAGTATTTTAATTAAGTCTCAGAAAGAGAAAGTTACCATCAAATTAGAAGTCTGGAGTTCAGTTCCCTGCTTTTCATCGGGAGGTTTTTTCTTTAACCTCTTTGCAAGGCATCTGGCATTCTGTGTGCACACAGGCCAAGTCTGTCCCAGTGACTTATTATTCAGATTGGACAGCCTTGCTTTAATTTGCATACCTTGTTTGGCTGGTGAACAATAGGGAAAGCAGCATGACGAAGCACCAAGTTATTGTGTGAGATGTTGTGCACTTGTCACTGAAAAGTCATTTCGCAGGGTATCACACAACAGTGAAAAATAACACTGCCAAATCACAATACCAAGTACTTATACAGCATTTTCATGGAGTGATCAGCATGCATCACCCACATTATTTCAGTAATCCTGGTAAAGCAGGATGTTGAACCTTCAGCCTGTGGATCAAAACTGACCCACCTGAAGCTCTAATCCAGCCTACCCCCTTCCCCTGGTTTCAGATGCCTGGCCTATGTCTTTGTTTGTAGTCAAGCTGTCAAGCCGTGTTTCCAGTCAATTACTTTTACTATGCAAACTACAAAAGGCCTTGTTTCAGGCTACAGACAGTATTATTATGCAGCAATTGGCAACAAGCTTTCCTACCAAGCTGTGCATACTACAAGCTTCAGGTAACTACTTGGGTTAAAGCACCACCTTCTCCTCCTCTTCATGAGGAGTCTGCATTCCTACAGATTCTGACCACACTCCCTTTACCCTGATCTCCAACCAGGGCCTGTTCTGAATTTTTCAACTGCCCTAATGGTGGGAGGAATGGGGGGGGGGGACTCACTTCCCCTCTTTTTTCATTTTGGAGGGGAAAACATAAATGATTCTCCCATCCTCTACTCAGCTGATACCCACTGAGTGAACCAGTATTGAAGCAGCTCTTCATGGCTTCATTTGGGGGAGGCAACTTCCGTGAATAGAGCCCTTCAATCATTGGTTTTATGGTCAATAGACAACATCTTTACGACTATATCATTATGTGCACCAAGTCAATAAAAAAAATCCCTTCTCCCCCATAGATTTGTCAAAGTTGAGGCCTGAACAATGTTCAGGAACATTGGCAGGTGTTTTGTATCTCTTTAAAAGTCCATATAGGAAATGAGAAAACTTTTGTGTGCAGTTTTTGATATTTGAATTGCTGTTTTAATTGTGTTGGATTTATGAGGTTGTTTTATAGTGTTGCTCTTCCCCACTTCATTTTTGGATGGGAATGAGTCAGATTTTTTGTTTTGTTTTGTTAAATGCAACATTGACCCATCTGGCAATTATAAACTGTCCCCAACCCACCCAACCCTTTCCAAGTGCAATTTATTCCATAGTATCATCGTGTTTAAAAGCTGGAAGTGACCTTGGAGGCCATCCAGTCCAGCCCATTGCTCAGTGCAGGCTCTTGCAACAACAGCATCCTTGACAGATGGCTGTCCAGACTCCACTTCAATATCTTCGAAGAAGAGCCCACCACCTCCCGAGGCCGTCTGCTCCAGTGTCAAACAGCTCTTACAGCTTTCATATCTCCCCCGAATTGTCTCTTCACCAAGCTAAACATACCCAACTCTTTCAACCATTCTTCTTACGATTTGGCTTCCAGACCTGTCGTGTGTCTGCTTTTCTGTCAATTAAAAAGTGGAAATGACTATTCTCTTACTGACAGCTGCCCTTATGGCAATACAATATAGGTGAAAGAGATCATTAATGATTGGTGTATGGGGTTTTTCGGTATGGCCTCAATGATGAAATGAATTAATATGACTAGAACCAGAGAGATATGAGAGAGAGAGAGAGAGAGAGAGAGAGAGAGAGAGACTCTTTATTTTATATTGGATTGATAAAGCTCAGTACAACCTTATTGATTTTTCAGGGGCAATTTAACTGGTATGGATTTTGTTATGTTAATAACTGGGGATGGTGAAACGAAGGGAGAAACAGGTTCTCAAGATGCTGTTTTTCATTTATTTTTTCAAAGTTGAGCCCAACACGTTTCGGCCTATATCTTTATATGGCCTTCTTCAGGGGGCTGCAAACATTTAAATACATATTGTAAAAAACTGAGGACAACATGTGCTAAAATATATTCTCATTATAAAATCAAGTTGACATATTGCCACAAGGGCCTATGTGCATATGCAAACTGTTTTTACAACACTTCAAATTTATTACATGAGGTCAGATTGCTTTATATACTGGTATTTCATTACATACATGCAATACAATTCTAATTAAAAGAGTATCTGTGAAATCTTACTTGTAAGAAGGTATTTGCAAAGATCTTCTCAACAGAATGTCTTTCTGTGATAAATAATAACAATTGAGAAGAGTGGTAGGCAGAGCCATGTATTATATCCTTGTACACTTTTTTTTCTTTGTCAGATGTTATATTTTAAGTAAATGTCAAGGTCATTGTGCTATTATCTGTAGAGAGGTTTTTTTCTCCAGTAAGTTTTTTTGCTGAGTCACAATAATGGGAGCAGTTCCAAGTCTTCATTTAGTCCAATTGGTTTTAAGCTTTTTAGTCTAAGAATCCACTCTATCTCCCTCCTTAATAATTGTTTTTTTCATTATTTGTATCTAGCTTCTCCAGTGCCTAAAATGTTAAGTCTGTGTGGCCATGTTGTTGTTCTTCAGAATGGTTGGTTAGTGGTGCTCCTGGCCTGTAGTTTCTTATGTTGCTGAGATGCTCCCCTATGCATTTCTTTTAGGGGTCTGATGGTTTTGCCTACATAGATTTTGGGGCATTTACACTGGATGGCATAGATTGCAAAGGAACTGCTACAGGTGGGGAAATGTTTTAGGAAATGTTTTTGTTGGTCAGAGAGGTTTATAAATTCTGACATTTTGGTAGTTTTATAAAATCAGAAGAATCACGTACATAAGATGGTATGAGAGTTATGAATGGTTTTAAAAAATGATCTACAAATTGCAAAATTGGGTCCAGCGTGTCAAGATTTACGGACACCCGCACACGCTTCAGACCACCTTCTAAGTTCATGCCTCCTGTTCCAGTGGATCCAGCCATACAGTTCTTTGAAAGATTAGTGCTGCATGACCTCGAACAGACAGAAAAAACAACTAAGAGTCCGTGGAATAACATCAGTCATGAAGAAAAAAAATCCTTTCAACCTATCTCAAGACACCTCCATAGTCATAAAAGATGCAGATAAAGGAGGAGCCATTGTAATTCAAGACAGCACAAATTACAAAAAAAGATATCCTCTGTCAACTCACAGACACTGACTCTTATCACATATGTAATCATGATCCTACTACTGATATTGCAAAAGAAATTTAAAACATTCCATATGAGGGGGTCAGCCTAGGATATATAACAGAAAATGAATATGGTTTTTGTATAATAACAAGCCCAGAATCCCAGTCTTTTACACCTTGCCAAAAATTCACAAGGGAATATCTCCTCCTCCAGGCAGACACATAGTGTCTGGGTGGAGTTTGGGGCTTGAACCAATTCCACAATTTGTAGATCATTTTTTAAAACTATTCATACCTATCATACCATCTTATGTACATGATTCCTCTGATTTTATAAACAAAATAAGAACCACCAGTATAGAGGAGGGTGACATTCTGATGACACTGGATATAAGGTCTTTATACACCAATATACCCCAGGATGACGCTATATCAGTCATACAACACATTTTAGATCTAAGAACAGAGAGACATCCCCCCACCCATTTCCTTCTCTCCCTTGCAGAGGTAGCCCTGCACAAAAAATATTTTCAATTCAATAACAAATTATATTGGCAAACCAGGGGAGTGGCCATGGGGTGCCCCATGGCCCCAGAAGTTGAAAGTTTTTATATGGCAGAATATGAAAAGGAACTTTGTCACTTGTTTGCTTTTCCACTCCACTCCACCCTGCCCCTTCTCTTTCTCCCTCCAGTTCATTGGTTGCTCCTCCCCCACTTAACAAGACATATACAAGCAGGTCCTATCAGATGAGCACTTCAACCAGACTGCCTTTCTGCTGGGCAAAAATGGAACAACCTTTTAATCTGGCTCTTTGGGGGCATCGAGAGAGTACAATCTTGTCTCTGCAGAGATTTGGGCGTTGTACGATTTTAAAAAAGGCTTTCAAGCCTGGGATGCAAGATTTGGGTTTTATATTGAGGCTTGGAGCTGGCTGCTGGGAGAGATTGCTTTTCCCTGCCAGGACCTGGTGTAATCCATTCAAGCTGACAGCAAGTTTCCCATCACAGCACATGGCCCCAACAAAGGAAAAGGTGAGAGAACAGCAATACACAGAGACTTAAGGGCACATTAAATGCGCTTAGGGAAAATAATACAGACTTTAACAGTTCTAGGAAAAGACAGAAAAGGCTGGGGAAGAGGCGGGGTGTCAGCCGGACAGGCACGGCGTCATGTGAGTACTGTGCTGCAAATCTGAAATGTGTCTGGGAGCACCAATATCTGTTCTGTGGGGCAGAGGGAGATATGGCGATAGCAGGGTGAAATGCCATTACAGGGGAAGGAGAGATGGATATCTAACACCCATCTTACCTTCCGGTCGCCCTGCTACACCGGGGATCTTGGGGAACAATCCAGAACCTTTCCTTGCTCCTATGCAATGCCAGGTCGGTTAAAAACAAAACAAACATAATGTATGACCTCCTCACAGAAGAGGAGGCCGGCCTGGCATGCTTCACAGAGACCTGGCTGGGAGATGACAGTGGCCTGACATGGGCTCAGGCTCTCCCAGCTGGGTACTGTGTTAGTGAGCAGGTGAAGGAAAGTGGGCGGGGGGGGCGAGTAGCTGTGGTCTACAAAAGCCATCTTAACCTGACCAGATTTCCTGTTCGGGAATTGAATCATATCAAATGTGTGTACATGAGTCTGAAGGCCAGGGATAGACTACGGATTCTGTTAGTGTACTGGCCACCCCGCTGCCTATCAGACTCCCTGGCCGAGCTCACGGAACTGGTCTCGGAGCTGGTGTTGGATTCGCCCAGGCTTTTGGTCCTGGGCGACTTCAACATCCCATTCGGGGCCGGTTTGTCAGGTGGAGCTCAGGAGTTCATGGCATCCATGACAAACATGGGCCTATCCCAATTGGTCTCTGGACCTACACGTTCAGCAGGTCACACCCTCGATGCTGTTTTCAGTTGCGAACAGACGGATCTGTGGGCAGAGGTATTGAATACCTCCGAATTGTCATGGACAGACCATTTTCTGATCAGGGTTAGTATCACGGCTACCACCCGCCCCTGCAGGGGTGGCAGACCTATTAAGATGGTCTGCCCTCAAAGGCTGATGGATCCTTCTGGATTCCAGAAAGCCTTGGAGGGTTCTATGGCTGGTATCGTCGATGATCCTGTGGAAGCCCTGGTCAATAGATGGAATCAAGACTTAACTAGGGCTATCGACACGATCGCCCCCAAACGTCCTCTCCGGCCCGCTTCTAATAGGGTGCCCTGGTATACAGAAGACCTCAGGGAGTTGAAGTGGAAAGGACGATGACTGGAGCACCGATGGCGGAAAACTCGACTTATATCCGACAAGACATGACATAGAGAACATCTTCGTTCCTATGGGGTGGCAATACATGCAGCAAAGAAAGCTTTCTTCTCTGCGCGCATTGCATCTGCGAATTCACGTCCAGCAGAACTGTTCAGGGTGGTGAGGGGTCTAACCCAGGCACCTTCTCCCCTGAATCCGATTTTAGAGCCTTCAGTAGTTCGCTGTGATGCCTTTAACAATCATTTCTCAGATAAAATCTCTCGTATAAGAGCCGATTTAGATGCCATTGTTATAGCAGAGGCTGACAGTGGAGTGTCCAGCGACTCTGCGAGTAGGATTACACTTGATCAGTTTCAGTTGATGAGTACCAAGGATGTGGACAAGGTACTTGGATGTGTGAGGAGGACGACTTGCCCTCTCGATCCCTGTCCTTCTTGGCTGGTCATCCAGGGGGGAGATGCAGTTAGATCACATCTACAACATATCATTAATGCATCTCTCAGGGAGGGGAGTTTTCCATCATGTTTAAAAGAGGCGGTGGTACGGCCGCTTCTAAAAAAGCCGTCCCTGGATCCCTTGGACCTTAATAACTACAGGCCAGTATCAAATCTTCCATTTTGGGGCAAGGTGATCAAGAGGGCGGTTGCCTTCCAACTCCAGCCATTCTTGGATGACACTGATTTTCTAGACCCATTTCAAACCGGCTTCAGGGCAGGATACGGAGTTGAGACCACTTTGGTCGCCTTAGTGGATGATCTACGCCTTAATATTGACAGGGGGAGTGTGTCCCTGCTGGTACTCCTGGACCTCTCAGCAGCTTTCGATACCATTGACCATGGTATATTTCTGGAGCGCCTGGGGGAATTGGGAATCGGGGGCACTGTGCTTCAGTGGTTCCGATCCTACCTCCCGGGCAGGTTCCAGATGGTGATGCTTGGGGATAGCTGCTCTTCAAAAAAGGAGTTGCTATGTGGTGTACCACAAGGTGCCATCCTTTCCCCAATGCTGTTTAACATTTACATGAAACTGCTGGGAGAGATCATACAGAGGCATGGGGTGGGGTGCTATCAATACACTGATGACACCCGAATATATTTCTCTATGCCTTCGACAACATTGTCAGCTAAGGATAGTGGGTCTCCTCTGAATGAATTCTTGGAGGCGGTAATGGGCTGGATGAGAAAAAACAAACTGAAGCTGAATCCAGACAAGACGGAGGTGCTTGCTGTCAAAGGCCCCAACCTGGGTTTGGAGGTGTGTCAACCAGTTCTGGATGGGGTTACACCCCCTCCCCCGAAAGATTGTGTTCGCAGCTTGGGGGTACTCCTGGATCCGTCACTCTAAATGACAGCTCAGATTGATGCGACAGCCAGGAGTGCCTACTATCAGCTTCGGCTGATACGCCAGCTGCGCCCCTTTCTAGAGTTGGAAGACCTAAAGACGGTAGTGCACACGCTGGTAACTTCGAGGCTTGACTTCTGCAATGTGCTGTACATAGGGCTACCTTTGTGCCTAGTCCGGAAACTTCAACTTGTTCAAAATATGGCAGCCAGGTTGGTCACCGGTACACCTAGAGGTAACCACATTACACCAGTTTTAAAATTGCTTCATTGGCTGCCAATCAGTTTCCGGGCGAAGTACAAAGTGTTGGTTATTACCTTTAAAGCCCTACATGGTTTGGGTCCAGGTTACCTGCGGGATCGCCTTCTCCCGTACAATCCGCCCCACACACTTGAACTTACTCAAGTCAGCCAGAACTAGGCTGACGAGTGTCACCCAGAGGACCTTCTCTTCCATCGCTCCCAGACTATGGAATGGTCTGCCAGAGGAGATTAGACAAACTAGCAGTCTTCATGAATTTAAGAGAGCCATGAAGACTGCTCTCTTCCGGCAGGCCTATCCAGATGAATTTTAAAATGTTTTTAATTATGTATTTTTTCTTGTTTTTAAAATTTTAACTGTTTGTGATTCTTGTGTTTATAAATATTATTATTATATTACTATTATTAAGAGTGCACTAAATTGCTGGTGTGATAAAGCCCATCATCAGCCCATCATCAGCCTTGGGTCAAGGAAGGACATATACCTCAGGAAGCCTTCTAGATCCATCAGACTCCAAGGGTGAACAATCTTAACTGGCTGTCCACTCATGCAGAATTTAAAGCAGCCTTCCCCCACTCTGATGCCCTTCAGATGTTTGTGGACTACAACTCCCAGCATTTGTACCATTGGCCATGCTGGCTTCAGCTAATGGGAGCTGATGTCCAAAACATCTGAAGGCCCCAGACCAGGGAAGGCTGGTTTTGCAGGAGAGAAAAATCTAAACATCATGATTCTGGTCACCAGAAATGTTCTTGAAATGTTATCATGTTGCACTGAGAATTGGATATAGTACTATTAAATTATTTATTTCTCATTGTTCAGTTTAGGCTGCTCAGTGCCTTGTTCCATGCCCTTTGTCTTGCCTTTCCGGCTGGCAGAAATACATACCTAAGATTCATGAATCATTTGTTTCCCCATCTTTTGAAGACTGCTAACAAATTGGAAGAAAAGCCTTTCTGTGATGCACACTAAGCCATTTAGTTTGCCAGTGCAGGATCTGTCCTCATGGTATGTTCCCCTTGTTACCTTATCTTCAGCAATTCCCTGTGCAAAGCAGTTAGAGAGAAGGAAAGGTCTAAAGATTTATCACAGTAATTAAACCTGAACAAAGATAAATACATTGTCCCTGGATTTCTATTCAGGCAGGTAGGTATGTGGTAGATACAGAAGCCCCCAGAGCAGAAAAGGAAGCAATTTCATTTCCAGGTGATAAATAGACAGTATCTTCTCTTCCTATGTGGTGCATTCCAATGCAGCAAATAAATTGCTTTCATTAAAGATTTGCATGGAGGATTAATGAGGACCGATAATAAGTCACAGTTGTACAAGCAAATGCACAGGGTGTGGATCTGTGTGTTAACTTATGGGCTAAGTGTCATGGTGGGTCAGTGAATGTGAAATGTGGGCATAAGGCCATGTATGCTTTTTTAAAATATGAAAAAAATTATAAGACTGTATGAGAATTTCGCTTTTAGCTTGCAAAACATGCAAGCGTTCTCCATTTGAAGCATCAGATGTGAGCATGTGTCTGCCAACAATATTTGCAAATTCCCAAATGTGTGCTCACATTTGTCTCATTCCTGATACCCTGTTCAATTTGCACAAATTTCCTAATTTGAGCAAATTTGCTCAGTAGACTGAATCAACCCCGCTTTAGTCTATGGAGGAAATTTGCACAGATTAGGACATTTGAACAAATTGGGGAGATTTGCAGAAATCTCCCATTTAATCACTGCTCGATTTGTGCAGGTTTTCCGAACTGAGCCGCGACAAGATGTTTGGAGAATCCTAGCAGTCTTGAACATTACTCAATTGCCCTTCCTTTATTTTACACTGGGATAAATCATTTCTGAAACTTGTATATTTCAAGGATTTCACTTGTTTTTCATAGTTCATTACTTATTATTTGTTTCATTCCCATACCAGCCAATAGTTGAAGCTGTCTGGGTGGTTTACAACATTTCATAAAATAATAAAATGCAATATAAAAATTCAGCATAAAATTCAGCATAGAATATATATATACATTTTATGATTGCATCATGTCTGTCATGCTGAAAGAGGTATTTGCCTCCAGTGCAAAGAATAAAAATGGGGATTCCAATGATGGAAAGCCCTTCACAATGTCCCTGGTGCATTTGAAGCAGCAGATATAGACAACGAAACAGCTAGAAGAACTATTATATTTTTTTACCTGGCTTTAACCTCAGTATGTCAAGTCTGCATGATCTGTCTTTTTTTCATATTAGTATCAGTCGTACCTCGGAAAACTCATTTCAGATGAGATAGTGTAACACTGGGAATGCTGATCTGGTAAGACCCTATAGTATTTCTCCATTAGGAGAGGGAGATGAAATTGTGGCAGCTAAGAAAAAATGAGAAGGCATAGATCTCCCTGAATTAGTTCTTAAAAGTCTATAAGGAAAACACAAAGCAAAACAAAACAAAACAAAAACATTCACCTCAAAGATACTTCTCACAGGAAGCGTAATCTTTTCGCCTCCCTGTTTTGTTGTCGGGTAGCTGAGATCTTCCTCCACGCACACAAGAATAAATAAAAGGAAGCACAATCATATATGGAAATGGGTGCAAAATTTAGAAAGGCTTTCTAAATGGCCTTTGGAAACTAGATACAGAACTCCTGGAGGGATCTCTATAAACAAGAAGGGCTATTCATAAAACGAAATGCCGGCGCTGCTGTCACCATGGTGACTTAATCACTTCAACAACCAAACTTTGTAAATAGCAGGGTTTGCTGGCAGACAATAGCTCCTGCACAGCATCCCATGAGAATGCCAATTTACGGCTACCTTTACCATTCATGATTTCTTCTTCTTTATAGTCTGAGCATACGGTGGTGAATGTTTGATGAATTGTACTTAAAAGTTTGTTTTCTGGCACCTGTACATTGCAATTTCAGTACAACCGTCTGCGTTATTTCTCCTAGTTGCTGGCATAAGTCTCAGATTAAAAATAAACTATCTAGCCATGAAAATAAAATATAAGCTGTGTGTGTATGTGTGTGTGTCCCCAAAACAAAAAGAAAACAACCCTGCACACTACAGTGTTGAAATCCTTCCTTTGTCTCACCTTTTCTTTTCTTTTCCAAGATAGACACCATGATCAAATTTTGCCCCAGAACTTGTTCCCATCGGAACAGCGTACATGATCAAGTCAAAGTTAAAAAATTTAGCATCATATTGATTTTACTGGGACAGAATTAAGTACGTGCATAATTCACCCAATGAAATCAATGAGACTTAAAAGTGCTTAACACTGACTAGGTAGCGTGAAGTATACAGTTGCTAGGGTTGTCGAACTTTTGGATTCAAGATTACTGTCCTACTTCCACCACCATCACTGCTACCCTGGTGTCAGCCAAGAGGAGGACCCAAACATGGAACCTGGCCAATAATGCATGGGTAGAGCCTGGCAGGACTTGAGGTGAAGTCAATATTTGCATTATGTGGTTGTGACCATTAAGCTGCCCACATGGTTATTTCAGAGGAAATACTTATAGACAGATTTTATTTCATTTTTCATTTCAACTAGTTCAGGAAAGCTTTGGATCCTGAACCTTCGGCACAACAGGATCATGAATGAAAATGAGGAGAAGAAATATAATATTTCAGGAAGTGGGCCTGTTCATAAAGTTGCTCTTCTTCTTCTGTCTTTCTTTTTCTTTCATGTAAGTTCTGCAAGGTCAGATCTTGGTGACCATTGTTGAAAGCAGCATCCAATGCATGTGCTCTGTTGTTGACCTTTGGCCCTTTGAAGACAACATTTGTAGCCACCCTGTGATGTATCTATGGGCAACACTAGGTGCCCACTGCCCCTCAGTGTGGCTCTTGCTGCCCTACCTCATCCTCCAAGAAGCCAAGGGGATTTATTGAGGAGACTTATTCTGTAAGCCCCATAGCAGTTAATGGATGGTTTTAAAAAAAAGGAAAGAAAAAAAGTCCACTGCCACGGGAGAAGGACAGAGTAGCCCAAGGAGGGTCCATGGGAAGAATTGGCTCTTAGAACTGGGCCATGGAGGATCCAGGAGAGATATTGACCCACCCAAAATTGCACGCCCCTGCTCCAATAAGAGGAAAGGGTTTCTCATATTGAAAATATCATTGAGGCAATGCTCCTCACCAGCTCATGGATGGGTGGGGTGGAGTACCTCAAAAACACCCATGGTATTTTTGAAAACTCTATTGAAAACTGTTAAATTGAGTAAAGGAAACCTTGAGGGCATCCACAACTCTATGCCCATCAGAATGAGGAAGCCCATGCACCACTAATGGCCAATGTATGGTCACTGACCTCATCCAAAGGGTTGGGTAGGGAAGTGTCAACATTCCCTGAGGCTCTCACAATACATATGGCAGGCACAAAGGATTCCCAGGAGCATCACCATTATCCATAAAGCTTGCTCCCATCTAAGGAGTAAACTGGCTGATTGGGAAAAGCAAGGGGCAGGATGCCAGAAAACAATATTAACTGGGTCACCCGTACTTGCAAAGTCAATGCCTAGCCATTGTTCTGGGTGTGGATCATAAGAACATAAGAAGAGCCATGCTGGATCAGACCAAGGGTCCATCTAATCCAGCACTCTGTTCACACAGTGGCCCTCCAGCTGTCAACTGGGAACCTACAAGCAGGACACAAGTGCAACAGCATCCTCCCACCCATGTTCCCCAGCAACTAGTGTGTACAGGCTTACTTCCTCTGATACTGGGGGTTGCACTTAGCCATCAGGACTGGTAGCCATTGATAGCCTTATTCTCCAGGAATTTATACAACCCCCTTTTTAAAGCCATCCAAATTGGTGGCCATTACCACATATTGAGGTAGTGAATTCCATATTTCCATCAAGAAATATGATCAATAGGGAGCGCCTCCTCCCCTATGTTCCAGCCTGCCACTTAAGGTCCTCAGAGGGTCATCTGCTGTGACTGCCTAATGTGAGATTGGCAGTCACATGCCAAAGGACCTTTGCCTTTACCTCCTCTCAGAATGACCTTCCAGTTGAAATGCGCCTACTGACTTCTTTGAATGACTTTCAACAAGCATGAAAGACTCTATTATTCCAGCAGGCCTTCCCTTTTTAGAATCTTATTTCTGACCATTATATATTGTTTTATGTTGTACGTTTTTATTGACTGCTTTATCTTTTATAATTTTTTTAAAACATTTTTATGCCACCTGTGGTATTTTATTGATTGTTTTTATTGTTTAAATTGGTTTAAGTTTGTATGCCATAGATAAGTTTGTATCTATTTTGTAGATAGGTAGGGTATAAATTGAATAAATAATAATAATAATATGTATCTTTTTGAGTGTAAGAGTGATGTGTGCCTCCAATCTGAATCCAGTGCCCCAGGTTTCAAAAGTGTGGGAAACACTGCATAAAGAGGAGTACCACTGAACCCGGAATCATCACCACATGTAAACAGAGCGTTCTTTCAGTAAATTGCTGAAGTGGTTCACATTGACTGCTTTTCAGCCATCACTCTAATTAATGGATGAATTATTAAAAGACCATGCTGTCAGGTTGCTGATTAAATACCTTTGATTTTACATCAGTCACTGAGAAGCGACGTGATGGCTACATTTCAAATAAAGTGAACTGCC
The DNA here is from genome assembly GCA_029215795.1 of Anniella stebbinsi. Taxonomy (NCBI): domain Eukaryota; kingdom Metazoa; phylum Chordata; class Lepidosauria; order Squamata; family Anniellidae; genus Anniella; species Anniella stebbinsi. The sequence continues at coordinate 52,832,738 of JARDYH010000001.1, forward strand.
TCAAACCCATACCAATTACTGGAGACTTATTTCCCTTCATTTGAATGAGGAACAGGTGCCTCTAATTACAAAAATGTTTTCTATGAAAATGTTCCTCTGTTGCTAAATAAACACTTGTGTTATCACTTATCATTCTAGCCAGAGAAGGCTATAATATCAAATCACAGTGTTACAATTTTCATTGGGGGTGGGTGGGTGGGTGGGAGCAGTTGGGAAACAGGCAAAATGTGTTGATTATTATTTATGAGAACTCATGTCGAATAGTGGCTAAAAACAAATGCGAGCAGGAAAGCTCCGCGTTGAAATGTTACCTCAGCGCAGGCAGGCTGGTCCAAGACATTTGCTGCTGTGGTGGAATAGCAAATGGTGCCTCTCCCCAAAGCGGGATAAGTTGCTGGGGAACACATGCAAGAGGGTGCTGTTGTACTCATGCCTTACTTGAGGGCTTCCTACTTGGCCACTGTGTGAACAGAATGCTGGACTAGATGGACCCATGGCCTGATCCACAATGGCTCTTCTTACGGTTTTATGTGAGGATGATTAATAATAATAATAATAATAATAATAATAATAATAATACGTTTATTTCTTACCTGCCTCTCCCTCTGGATCAAGATGGGGTACAACACCAAATAGAAAACACCATAAAATACATATAACTGACTAAAAACATATAAAACTAATACATTATTAAAAGGCATCTTAAAATTCAACTGGGTAGGCCTGCTGGAAGAGATCAGTCTTTATGGCTTTCTTAAATTCCGGAAGACTGTGAAGTTGGCGCATCGCTCCTGGCAGGCCATTCCACAGTCTGGGAGCGGCAGAAGAAAAGGTCCTCTGGGTAACGGTTGTCAGCACATCCAGTACTTCCCAGAGGACCTGGATGTGCAGGGAAGATTGTAGGTAAGGTTGGCCAGGTTAGTTTGGCTCTTGAGGCAGAAAACCCCACAATTATCTTTCCCTGGAAGTAAAATAATGAATCATCATTGTCATCGTCATCGTCGGCATCTCGTTAGATAAATTACAATTTGCTGTCCTTTTGTGGCACCCAAACACAGCTGCCTGAGGCCACCACCTCACTCTGCCTAATGACAGAGCCAGCCTGAGCAACTATTGTCTCATCCTCAGCATCTTCACCTCTTCCCTCTGCACCGTAGAGCTTGGAATGCTGGTATATCATACAGGATTAATGCCAGGAACACTGAATTGTGCAATGTATTGAACACTAAAATGTGTGGTATATAAACGTTGATCATAAGATACATGTATGCCTTATGAATTTTGAGAGTCACTTGGTCCAGCAGCATAAATTTTAGTAATTCTATCTTTCTGTGGCATAGCAACAGAGCCAGTCCTTCACACAACATGTGATATACTTATTTTATGAAATCCGTTGTCTCAAGATGTGGCAATAGCTTTAAAAGGGGATTAAACAAATTCTTGGATGAGAGCTAACTATTAGCCATGACCTCTAAGTGGGACTTCTATGTTCCATCCATCTGCTACTACCCAAATTGACCATTTGATGTCCATGGACTCCCTCACGCCCATGTTGGTACATCTACCCTTATACTATGGCTGTTTTGATTTTTTAATTTTGAGTTAACCTCGTATCCAATTTGTTTACTGGGTCTGCAATTCTGTACATGTGTATTCAGAACTATGTCCCACTGCATTCAAAGGGGCTTACTCCCATGTAAATAACTATAGGGCTGCAGCCTTAGAGATACCGATTTTTCAATTTCCACTCAACAAATCCATTAATGAGTTCCTATTGAATCCAGGTCTCTTGAGCATAAATAGAACATATTATTAGCTATTTACTGTTATGGCCACCCACATTTTTTCTTTTAGCTTCTGTTTGAGTGTGTTGTTCTGCCATCTTTAAAGATCATTCATTGCCTTTGCTGGACAATTCCCAACTGGATTGGTCCAAAATATGTGTCATGTTTCCTGTTTAATTTGTGTTCTGATTTTCCTGGAATTATCTAGAGCGGGGATGGACTGAAGATAGTTCTCCAAATATGTTGGGCTTGAAGTCCCAGAAGCCTCTTCCAGCATGGTCAATGGTCAGGAATGCTTGGAGTTGAAGTCCAATACATCTGGACATCTACTTTTTGCCCACCCCATCTGAATGGAGCAATACAGAGAAGCCCTTTTCCCAGAACTGAATAAATTGGATTCATGTAGGTTTCACTTCTTGGGAAGAGATTCATCTATTGTTTCAGCAACTGTAGCACTCCATGAGCAAATGCATTTTCTGTCTCTGGAGAACTCAAAAGCATCCCTAGCAATAGTGAAATATGAGTTAATCTAGAGCAGTGGTTTTCAAACTCTGCTCTGAGGAATTTGTGAGTTAAGTACATAAAAAGAGCCCTGCTGGATCTGACGAAAGGTTTATTTAATCCAGCATCATCTTTTCCACAGTATGCAACCATATTGGCACATTATACTAATACCCCTCTTCCAACTGCTGCCTCTGATCCCGCAGGCTAGCATATATCCATCATGACTAGTAGACATTTAGATGTGTGCAAGCGTTCACCTACAATGGAAGTATACCGAAAGGTTGTGTGGTTACTGTGAAGATCTGAAAAGGCTTGTAAGTGTATTCTGCTGAACATGTTGAACATGTTTATGAAGCTCTTGTGTGCAAAAACCCTGCTTAATTAGAGTTCCCAGTCATGGGGGGGGGGGGGGGTTATATGTGCATTGATCTGAATGCTCTTGCAGAATCCTTTTCAGATCTTTGTGGTAAATGCATGCAAATCTGGGTGCATGTGGACATTGGGAGCTTAGATGCACACACATGTCCCCTCCCAGGTTTTTATTTTTGTCCATTCTTGTTGCAAGCAAACGCCTGCATAGACCTATTGATACCCTTTCCATCTATTAAAACGTCTAATCCCCTTTTAAAGCCATGTAGATTACCAGCTGCAAATTCTATAGTGTAACTACAGTATGGCCAGATCTATACCAAGCAGGATATAGCGGTATGAAAGTGGTATATAAAAGGCAGGAGCCACACCAAGCAGGATATAGCATATGAAAGTAGTATATGGCATGTGTCTTATGGGCCCCAACAGTTGTCAGTGCACTTCAATACTGCTATAAAGCAGTTGTGTGGCTCCTGCCTTTTATATACCACTTTCATACTGCTTTCATAGTACAATATCCTGCTTGGTGTAGAACTTCCCTATGTGTTGCATGAGGAAGTCCTTCCGTTTGTCTGTCCTGAATCTCCCACCATCATTCGATGAGCCCAGGTTCTATGATGCTGAGGAAGGGAAAAAATAATTTCTCTATCCATTTTCTACATATCAGAACTTTCTCACTTAGAAGATCAGTAACTGTAGTCAAGCTTTTTTAAAACGAATTTCCAGAAAAAAAGAAAAAGAAAAAAGAAACAGCAGCCAATCCTCTCCCAAAATATGCAGCCACATAGGCAGGTGGTAATGTTTCAAGGTACAATTTTAGTTTGAGTTTTAAAAAAATGGACTGGCTGGCCATCTTCATGTATGAACTGAGTGTGAATCCTCCACAGCCTGCCAGTGGAGGCTGGTTGCTCCAGTGTTAGTAGGGAGGTGAATCCACTCTGGGTTTCACTCAGAACCAGTCAGAGCTCTAAAGTAGCTATCTAAGGTGCTGAACCCTTTTGAGGGATAGGGCTCGGCACTTTGGATAGCTCCTTTAGAGTTCTGGCTGGTTCTGAATGAAACCCAGAGTGCATTCACTGCCCTACTGAAATAAGAGCCACCAGCCTCCACCCCAACCTGCAGGAATCCCAACAGGCAAGTGAAGTGTAGAGAAGGTTCTCTGAATTTAGAAATTTTGAAAGGCACTGACTTAGAACATTATCATCATCATCATCATCATCATCATCATCATCAATCATCATTGTTGTTTTATTATATATGTTTATATATATATATATATATATATATATATATATATATATGTTTATATATATATATATATATATATACCCTTTTTTCCATCATGGACATTCAAGTGGAGTACATGGGGTTTCCAAGCGATCTCCCATCCACACACCAACCAGACTCAGACCTACTTAGCTTCAGCAAACTGGCTGCATCATGTGCCTTGAAGCCATGCCCTAGGATGTCTTAGACTTATGACAGTATCCAAAAAAGGGACACCTAAAAGGACTTCTAGCTAAACTAGTTCCATCTTTATCACTAAAAAACAAAAGCGGTGGAGGGAGTTGAATGCACCAAGGAATTAATAGATGTTTAGAAATATTGGAGAGATGCTTCCAATCTTTATAACCTTAAATTCTCCCAACTTTCTAACTATCTATTGGCAACGAGACTCCCTCATTCTTTTTTTCCCCTTTTCTTTCTTTCTACTTATTTTTAGCACATTAGAAATAAATGTACCATCGGGCTAGATTGTGATTACTGTCTTCATACCGCTTCTCAGGCTGAAAACAGTCACTCAGACAATTAGTCGCTGGAAGCCCAGAACTCACTCTACCGGCAAAGCATTTTGTGTCTTGGAGCAGCCGCAATGACTTTCTATTACTGTGCTAACCTTGACATTTCTACATTTCGAGCCAGCCCTGACAAGGCTGTCAGAGAACCGACAGCAGAGCAAGGCTGCCTCGGAGCTAATGTTGGGTGTCAAGAGTTCAGCAGCTTAGAAGAGTCGAGGGGGTGTGGGTGGGGAGTGGGAGGAGAAGATACGATCATGGAAGCAGAGAAGCTGGGGCATGGAAATTGAGATGGAGCTATGTCTTCTAAGGCAGCTCTGGCGGAAGGAAGACTCTGCTGCTGCAGTGGTTCCTATCTGCCGGTCTTCTTTTTCTCGAGCGCTCTTCCAGTGTAACTGTGAGGAGTACTATCAGAAAGCAGAAAGGGAGAGAAAGGGGGAAAGGGGATATGTCTGGAGCATCTGCCACTGTGTACTGGGAGAGAGTTGTATACATGCCCCTTGGTGAAGAATGGCACCGCTCCCCCCTGTAAATTTTGAGGAACGTCATGATAACAGCAGCCATTACATCAATATCTGCCTCAACTCAGTCTGATTTGCATGCCTTGCCAGGGTCGTGCAGAGGGGGGGCCAGTGGGGCCAGTTGAGGGGGCACTCCGACGAGGAGGTCCCCCCCAGATTACGCTACTGCTTCCATAGAGTAAGTGGCCCATCGAGAAGGGAGGAGCCCGCCTTGCGGAAACAGTGCAGAAGCCGTCTGTCATGAATACCACGGTCAGACTACAAGCTCCAGAGGGCCATGCCGCATACGGGGCGGGGATATATGTGCCTTGAGGTGTTGTAGAACAGGTTTAATATGAAGGTGTTATGTAGAACGGACATGTTGGTGGGCATGCCCCCTTGGGGCAGCCATGTTGTCCTCTTTTTTTGAAATGGGGGGCACACACTTCCCATCTGGCCTGGGCATATTACCAGCTCTGCACAGCCGTGTGTCTTGCAATGAATGCTTTCTATACAGAGGGAAATGGTTGCCACTGCCATACTAAAAATGGGGCTGAGTCAGGAATGGATGTGGGCATACAGAAATAGGTGACAATCTGCACAGCTACTCTACACTCATTCCCTTGACTTGGTGTTTGGGGGGTGGGGGGGGTGGGGGGGCAGGATGCTTGTATGTAAGAATTATACATTTTGTCTATACTAGGATCCATCAGCACCACTGAGACTTTACCACAATCCACTGGAGGCATAATTAAAACAGTGGACTCTAAATATGGAGCTATATGATACTCACAAGTAAATCCCATCCAACAATGATCCCCTGCAATGTTAATAGCTACCTTTCTTCATACATAGTCTGCCCTGTTAGTGTTACTTGTTCAGTACAGCTAAGCGATTAGTGATTAATTCCCCCATTACTGATCCTTAATTAATTACCTTGATTCTTCACAGCAGCATAAATGAATTACTTTCATTCTTTGTTTTCTTTATTTTATTTAGAAATAGAACTACTTTGCTATAAGTGAAAGAAAAGGGGGGAATAGTTAGAGGGAACAATTGGGGTCAATTCAGCACTAATTTCCACAGCCACATGAATGGGGAACAATACATGAGGCAGATACTGGAAGCAGGAAGTTTTTAATTAAAGACAAACTAGGCCTTTAAAGTGGCAATAGTGGGGGTGGGGTGTTCCTGTCCATACTAGACTAATGCTGCAATTACAGTTTATTTCTTAAAAATCACCAAAACCACATCTGGGAATAAATGGAAGGACAACATAGAATGTACTAGAATGCAACAATTTGTCTATACCATCATCTAAATGCTCTGTAAAAGTGGATTCTCCATTTCCAAGGGAAAAAGGACTAGTGTGGAACCAAAGTTCAGTTATCAAATGATTATATAATCAAATGAGTAAACACTTTGCTTTTAAAAAATGCATTATATGTTAATAGTAAGCACTTTAAATTTAATTAAAAAGTCCCATTCTTTATTATTTTCACGAATTCATAAAAAAAATTGGATTTTGGAATTGTTTTGATCATGACTACATATCCCACGAACGGAATGCCGCCATGAAGAACCTCAGTGGTGGGCCTTCCCTGTAGTGGCACCCACCCTCTGGAAAACCCTCCCTCATGTGGTTCAGGAGGCAGAAAATGTTACATCTTTTAAACACCTCCTGAAGACATACCTTTTTACACAGGCTTTCCCTGGTTTTTAATGTAGCTCGTTTTACACTGCCTTTTTAACTTTTCAATGCTTAATTTATATTGTTATTACGGTTTTTAATTGCACACTGCCAAGAGAGCTTCGGCTGATGGGCAGTATAAAGGTGTAATAAATAAAATAAATAAATATTCTGAAGCCTACACAATGCCCCAAAACATGTATTGATGAGAATGCTTCTGATTTCAAAAGGGACAGTTGACTTCCATACTATGCTATGTGATTCTAAGCAGTATAATGGATATTAGGGATGTGTATCATATCGTTATAATGTCTGATAATGATACGATAAGGTTGTTATTGGACATCTGGTTAACAATAACAATATGATAGAAAAATGTCCGATAAATTTCCAATCTGAATATTCTCAGCCTGATTATATTGGATTGTCAGACTGCCATATAAATAAACCTATAACTTCTGTATTTTCAAAGTTAGAGGCTTGAAACTTGGTCACAGTGCTTATGGGGTATGCCTAAGTATGTGTATGAAATTTGAGATCAATCCCTCCAACCCTCGATTTTATATGAATTTTTTAAAGATTGTGCAACTGTTTGACAGGTCGGAATGAACGCACGTGGCGAGCTGTCATTCTAACCTGTCAGAACTTAAACATTCTTTAATAAATTCATATAAAAGCGAGGGTTGGAGGGATCGATCTCAAATGTCATTCACATACTTAGGTATCCCCATAAGCATTGTGACCAAGTTTCAAGCCTGTAACTTTGAAAATACAAAAGTCATAGGCATTTTTTCTAAAAAAAAATCAGCTCTATAGGGCACAATGGGGCTGCAAATTAAATATCGGATTTCCGATAATTATTGTGAAGACGATACAATTAACCTATGATATTATTGGAGATGATAATTTTTTTGGTCCGAAATTCTGATAACAATAAAATACAATATTTTTGGGCATGCACATCCCTAATGGATATTTGACTCTTATCCTTTATTTATAATTATTTTGGTTGGTAGTAGTATAAATAAATTGATTCTTATTCTGAGTAACCAGACTCCAGGTGAATAGATTTTCCTGAATAGTGAAGACATATCATAATACCATTCCTCATGCTTTATTTAAAGACACAGAAATGTGCTTGTGAGTCACTACACTGATATAATATGCATATGATAATAATTAATATATGCATATAACTCTGAGACACATTTCTAACCTGTTGTACTCAGGTTAACAATACCTACAAGTGTTAAGCTGTAATCCTATACATGCTTAATTGGGAGTAAGGCCCACTGAATTGAACTCAATTTGACTTACTTCTGAGTAGAGATGCATAGGACGGGTGTTGTTAATGTAGGAATGAAGCTGCTATGTTTGCATTCATGGTAAAGTGCACTGGCTGCCTTTTGGCTGCCGGGCCAGGTTTAAGGGTGTTTTTTTTTAAGGCTTATTGCTTTTTAAAGTTATTATAATGGTTTTAAATGTATGTGTATATTGTGTGTATATTGTATGTTTTTGCAGTTTTAATTTTGGTATATTGTTTTTAATTGTTTTAAACTTATGTAAACAGCCCAGAGAGCTTCAACCATGGTGCGGTATACAATAGGGGTGTGCACTGGATCGGCTCCAATCCACGATCCAGAGCTGATCCAGGGGAAATCGGATGCAATTATCCCATTTTCGATCACCCCACTGGATTGTCCGATCTGGATCAGGAAAAATCGGAGGATCGGCAGGCGCCCACTGGCGCCAGCCACCGCTTCCATTGGCGGGTGCCAGCGGACGCCCGCCGATGGAAGCAAACAGTGGGGGGGGCTTACCTGGTGGGGCCTCCTCCTCGTCCTCCCATTGCTGGCTGAAAACTACTGCAAACAAGGCCTCGCGGCTTAGTTTACAGGAGAGCGCCAGGTGATGATGTCATCACCTGGCGCTCTACTGTAAACTAGGCCGCGAGGCCTAGTTCGCAGTAGTTTACAGCTGGCAACGGACGGAGGAGGATGCCCCGCCAGGTAAAGAGCGGGGGGGGCTTACCTGAGGGGGGGCTGTCCGCTGCCATCAGCGGGCGCCAGTGGGCACCTGCCAATAGAAGCGGACAGTGGGGGGGGGCTTACCTCCCGAGGCTGTCCGCTGCCATCCGCTGCCGCCCGGGCGGCAGCAGGTGGTAGCGGACGGCCCCGGGAGGTAAGGAGGATCGCGAGGGGGGGCTTACCTGCTGGGGGCCCTCCGCTGCCACCCGGGCGGCAGCGGATGGCAGTGGAGGGGCCCCGGCAGGTAAGGGGGATCTTGAGGAGGGAGGGGGGGCCCACTTACCTTCCTGGGACGTCTGCTCCCCTCCGCTCCTGGCTGCTACTGCGAAGCAGGCTTCGCGGCCTGCCCCTAGGTAACACACCAGGTGAATCACCTGGAACGCTACTTAGGGGCAGGCTGCAAAGCCTGCTTCGCAGTAGCGGCCAGGAGCGGAGGAGAGCGGACGTCCCAGGAAGGTAAGGAGCGCCGGGGACGGGGCTCACCTGCCAGGGCCCCTCCGCTGCCATCCGCTGCCACCTGGGCGGCAGCAGATGACAGCGGAGAGCCCCCTGCAGGTAAGGGGAATCGCGAGGGGAGTGGAGGGAGGGGGGCACTTACCTGCGGGGCCGTCTGGCTCCTTCCCCTGCGTAGATCTGCTGAGGACTAGGCTTCGCGGCCTAGTCCTCAGTAGATCTACGCAGGGGAATGCGCTGGACAGCCCCGCAAGTAAGGAGGATCGCCAGGGGGGGCTTACCTGCCAGGGGCCCTCCTCTGCCATCCGCTGCCGCCCAGGCGGCAGCGGATGGCAATGGAGGGGCCCCGGAAGGTAAGGAGGATCGAGAGGGGGCTCCCACTTACCTGCTGGGGTTGTCTGCTGCCGTCCGCTGGCGCCCGCGGGTGCCAGCGGACAGGAGCAGAAGGGCCCTACAGGTAAGTGCAAGGGGGGAGGGACAGGGAGGGGGGAGTTAGGCCTCCACTCACCCCCCATGCCACCATTTTTCCCCATAGACTTGCATTGAGGGAAAGGTAATAATAACTAGGTAGGCTGGTCCTACTCTTTAAAATAACTAGGTAGGCCAGATCCAACCCCACTCTCCAAATTCCACCCCTGGTTCATGGGGATAAGCCTTTAGCAAGGATTACTTTGGTAATGAAAAGGAACAGTTTTGACCACTTGAAATGTGCTACATAGATTAATCATATTTATGAGCTGCAAGGGAACTATCTGAAAGGACATAACTCAGAGTTAGAGCTTAAGATTTATATCTGGAAAGTCCCATGTTCAATCCTGGGCAGGTTAAAAGTCTATCCAGTTAAGGTATCTCAGGTAGCCAGGATGCTTATGACCTCTGCTTCAAGAAATGGAAAGTTGCTGTCAAGCAGAGCAGACAATACCGCTCTAAATAGATAGACACTGGCTGAAATTCCATTTTCTCTACAACTGTTAAAGTTACATCAGCCCTGACCTGGATTTTATCTGGTCAGCCTAGGTTGGCATGTTGTCTGAACCCAAGGCATTTTCCACAGACTGGCTTGTTGCCCATGCAGTGTGGCTTGCTAACCATCCTGAACAACCCAACAACAAACCATGGGTTCTCAAGGTAGCTTGTTTGAGACAAATAAGGCACCCTGCATGGTTAACAAGCCACCTTACAGAAAATGTCCCTGGTTTGGACAACACGCTAGCCCACAGTTCAACAAACAACCCATGGTGTTCGCACAACAAAAGTGAGTGTGTTGTGCAAATCCAGTCCTTGTAAGGAAGCTTCATATCTGCAGAAAGTGAAAAAGGAACATCTTTCCCATAGTTCACTAAAAAGAAATGGAACAAACACTACAAACAATAGGATGTTCTCTTTCATGAGAATTTTTTACTCACTCTCTAGACTTCAGCAGTCAAAAACATGACAGTGCAAAGTTCCCCAAGCTAACTTTTAGCAGAAGATTGCAATTTCTCAAATATCAGTAACTTCAGTCCACTTTTATTTCCAGATTTACCGATCTGAATTGGTTGATATATTTTTTAAGAAGTTTTGCTTCTTCTTTTTTTCAGAGATCATCTACAGCTGGGTATTTAATGAGTTCCCGTCCTTTGTGGCAGAAGACAGTCGACGCTTCATCTCTCAGGAAACAGGCAATCTCTACATATCCAAGGTACAGCCATCAGATGTCGGGAGTTACATCTGCCTGGTGAAGAACACAGTGACCAACGCCAGGGTTCTTAGTCCTCCTACACCACTGACCCTCCGAACAGACGGTAAGCACGCTTTGTGACAATAAGCAAGTTGATATACACTAGGGTGAGGTGGGGGGTTGAACGGAGGCACCATAGGGTGTGCAGCCTTAATGGGATGTACAAACAGTGACGTATGTTGGTTACATCAAGGCCGTATTAGTGTAACAGACCTTACATGGAGCTGCCAATACTGTTCAGGGTCTCCAGAACACGGTTGTCTGAGAGTATTATTCCCATGTTGGAACAGCTGCACTGACTGATACCAAAACATTTCTGGCTATACTTTAAAGTATTGGTGATGGTTAGGGATGGATGAATCTGGCTGTTTTGCTTTCTATAACATTGACATTTCTCCCAAGCACAAGTTTGTTCTTTCCTGTTTTCTGCATCAGTTTGCCCCCCCGACCTCACTTAAAACAAATCTTTTTTTTATTATTTTGTGTTATCTTATGCACATGGACATTGGTACAGCTTTTGGTGCAAAATTTTCTCATATATATATATATATATATATATGAATGAAGCATTTTCCCTAATATATGCCTTTTTGTCTGCTATTTCCCCCAAATGTACACATCTTTACGTTTTTTCCCCCCTAATGTAAGCATTTCTGTAAACATTTTTTTTATCAGAGAACTGCATCACCAAATTCAGAGATGGGTGACAACTGAAGGATGATTGTGTACTGCTTCAAGAAGTGTGCTATGGGCCTTATTAAAATGAGAACCAAATGAATTTCACCTTCATGCCTAGTTATTACTTATAAAGTCCAGGGTATCTAATGGACTGTTTCCTCCCATGCCATCCTGCCTGAACTGTAAAAACCAGTCAAGATGACCTTTTTTGTGTCCCAAAGAGAAGGAGGGAGAAGCAATTCTCGGAATGCTGAGATACTTTATTAATGTATTATTATCACAAGAGACTTTCATTCTGTTAAGAGTTTTTTGCAGACTTCTTTTATCTAGGCTGACCAGATAAAATCCAGGTCAGGGCTCTTGTAACTTTAACAGTTGTAGAGAAAAGGGAATTTCAGCCAGTGTCATTTGTATGCAATTAGTTCCTGGTGAAATTCCCTCTTCATCACAACAGTTAAAGTTGCAGGCACTATACTAGAGTGGCCATATACAAAAGAAGGCAGGGCCCCTGCAACTTTAACTGTTGTGATGAAGAGGGAATTTCACCAGGAACTAATTGCATACAAATGGCACTGACTGAAATTCCCTTTACTCTACAACTGTTAAAGGTACATAAGCCCTGACCTGGATTTTATCTGGTCACCCTACTTTTATCTACCCCCTGAAGAAGGCCTTCCAAATAAAATCATCTAGGCCAAAACGGATGGGGTGTATATTAATAAAGTATCTCAGTGTTCCGAGAATCGCTTCTCTCTCCTTCTTTTTGACCAAAGTGGATGCTCTCCTCCTTTTGGTTTTTTGCTTTTTTGTGTCCCCAACACAGACTGATACTGGATCAGTCAGGATGCAAAACAGGGCCTTTCCTGTGACTATACCCCATGTTATGGAATTCTTTCCCATGAAACGTTCATCTGGCCCCCACATGTTTTAATTTCAATCACCTAGTGAATACAGTTTTGTTTAGGTGGCTTTTTATTAGCCTTGGGTTTTTTATTAAGACTTGAATATTGTTTTTTGACTTTGGCCTCCTTGGGCAGTATTTGATAATGGAAAGGCAGGTACAAGTCTTCTGAATAAGAATAAATACATAAATAGATATATCGTGTCACAGCAATTTGTAAGCTGGGGCATTTTGTTCCCGGAAATCTAGAAACATTTTCCTTTAAAAAAAAAAAAAAGCATTAATTTTCACAAATAATAATAGTGATGATGGTGATGGGAAATCCAGCAGATGGCTCAACTCGGGCTAGGTAGTGGAAGTTGGAAGAGAGTTGGGGGGGTAAGCTGATGAAAACTCATTCCACTGCACCCCACAACTGGATTCCTCTGACATCCCTACTAGATGGACAAATAAGGTTGCATTCAATGTAGGCACGTCGGAGAAATCTGAAATGGATCCAAATAACTTTGGATTTCTGTGAATTTGACCTATGGATTCCACAACAGTCACACGAATTCCAAGGACTTGTGGACTATTTTTTTCTTTCCCAAATTTTCTGCAAAGTTTCATTGTATGAACATATAAAAGTTACTGTACAACATGCTAATGAACATGACATTTTTAAAAACAATACCAACCACACACACGATGTTTTATACATCTCTGATTTTTCTTCAGCCCCCACTGTGGAGCACCCTTTTTTGTGTGCGCTCTGCTCATTGATTTCATGCTTGACTAAAAAAAAATACACAAAATGTTACTTGACAGCCAAAGTTATGTAAATTGCAGCTGACATGTTGTGGACTTTTCTGAAGGCGAAAAGAAGTCCAGTTCTGCCAATGAGCAAACGACAGAAGGAAAAATGCCTTGACAATTCATGAAACAAATAGAGAACCAATGTAATACTGATCTTTAAAAAGGGATCTAGTGGGGATCAGAGTGCTGTTGGACGTGTGTCCTGCTTGTGGTTTTCCAGTCGACAGCTGGTTGGCCACTGAGTGAACAGAATGCTGGACTAAATGGATCAGTGGTCTGATCCAGCATGGCTCGTCTGATGTTCTTACGTTTTTAGAATGAATTGAACAAAACCCATACGTTATTATTATTATTATTATTATTAATAATAATAATAATTACATTTATATACCACCCCATAGCTGAAGCTCTCTGAGTTTACACAGATTGCATCCCTAATCCAATGTTAGTGCTATTTAAAGTAGACTCATTGAAATGAATTGGACAAATTAACATTAGATACAACTCATAGTCTGATAAAGAAACTGTATTTGTGCCTAAGAAATGCTTATTTTAAATGGATGCATATTGGTTGGCATCATAAGAACGTATGAAGAGCCATGCTGGATCAGACCAAAGTTCCATCTAGCCCAGTACTCTGTTCACACAGTGGCCAACCAGCTGTCGACCAGGCAAACCCACATGCAGGACATGGATGCAACAGCATCCTCCTACCCATGTTCCCCAGCAACTGGTGTGTATGAGCTTACTACCTCTGATACTGGATTTGCCATTATTTTCAATGACTGCTCCTTTTACAGAAACTCACTTGAGCAGTCTGCTCACATACACATGCATGCACACACACACAAACACATAAGCTCATAGGAGTCAGTATTAAACAAAGCCGTAAAACATGCAAACACAGTAAGATACTTGCTCTGGCTTATAAATATTTGAGCACTGTGAGAACATTACAAAGTCTAGGCTTTAAAAAGATGATTTGATTTGATACAGTATATATTCATTCAGAGCTTAGCCTGGAATTAAGTTGATCCTTGTTCATTACTACTCACTGGAAAGTGTCCATGTTTGCACAGCATGAATCCTGTATAAGAAGTAGGTCTGTATTGTGCTAAATGCCCTCACAGTTTATTTTGCTTTTGTGCCATCCTAAATTCACCAATCTTGGCTTTTCAGCAATCAAACAATGTTGCCTGATAGTTTCTTGGAACAAATCTCTCTTTCCTGTTTAAGACAGCGAAAACTATTTCCAAAACAATTTATATTTTTACTTCATCAATTTTAAGAAGAAAATTTCTGATTGATCTATTGCTGTTGATGTTGTGCACTAGCTCCAACTTCTGGACCAACTTTAAGGACAACCCCACCTAGAGTGCACTGCAGTAATCCAGGACTAGATCTGATCTGGCATGGCTCCTCATATGTTCTTATGGATGGGGAACCTCATGCTCGGGGGAGAAATCTGGCCCTCCTGGGGACCCCATTTGGCCCTCCTGAGGCCCCAATCTGGCCCTCTGGGTTTCTCCAGATTACCCATTCCCCTGGCCATGCCCCCTTCCCTCCAATCACCAATCAGTTGGTGGTTTACCAACTTTTGTGAAATCCCCTCCTTGGATTGAAAGAAGTTCCCCACCTCTGGTCTTTAGACAATGGAAAACCTGAGCTTCACGCAGACATGGGGCATCTTCACACATTACATTTTTTCTAGAGACACATTTAAGATATGTTTGAATTGTACACCTAAAAGTGTAATGTGTGAATGAAGTCAATGAGTGCTTACAAACACATCTATCATACAAGTGTGTGAATTAGGGAGCAATCTGAGGGGCCATAGGATAGTTTGGATTCCTGGATCTGAGGTCAGAGACAGCGCTCCAACCTTGGAGGGTGGGGGGGAAATCAGCCATCCACTGCAGTCAGGCACTCGACCTCGGAGAGAGGTAAAGGGGGCTTTTCTGAGGGTGGGGTGGGGAGGAGACTCAAGAGGCCAAGATGCAAGTTATTCTGAGGCCTCTCCAGCCCCCTTCCCTCCCCCACTGAAACTCTGTCACTAGACAGGCAAAAAAAAAGCCCATCTAGTGCAAAATGCAGGGCAGGAGGACAGGGCGATGAAGATTGCTTCTGCTGTTTCTCTCATCCTGCATAGGATGCTTGTAAGCCTCCAAGTTGCTTGCAGGCACAACCCATAGGATTGTTACTCAGAGAACCAGAGTTTGCTGTTCCCCATCCTGGAGCAGCAAGCTCATTGTTGAAAGCCCACCAGGTGGTGAACCCAGATGTGTTGTCATGCAGTGTGTAAAAGGGTCTATAAAATATCTTCCCTCTCCTATGCAGAAAAGGGCCATAGCTCAGGGCCAGAGTCAATGAGATGATGGGGAGCCATAATCAGATGGCATATCCCTTTAATTTTGCATCAGCAGATGGAGGTGAGTGGGATATGAATCAGGAATATGGAGAATGGGAGGCTTAACCATGGCACCATATTTTTCCAATGAAAACCACCCACTGAAAGTAATTATTTGTGGCCTTAAGAGGCAATGGAGGGGGATTTTGGCTCTCCAGATGTTTTGGCTTACAATTCCCTTCAACCATAGCCAACACAGACAATGGTGAGGTGTAACAGGAGTTGTAGGCCAAGACATCTTGAGGGCCACACGCTGCCCACCCCTGCCTTTGGGGGGGGGGGGAATCCACATAGTCTTTAGTTTTCCCCTCATGAGGCAGACAGCCAACTTCCTCAGTTGTTTCCACTCCATTCGGTCTGCTCATACAAGGGAGAAAAGTGAGCCCCATCATTTTGGAATTTGAATAAACCTGTAAAGTGTTTTCTTATCAATATGAATTTCTCTTGGCAAGGCAAAAAATGTGAGAAGTGTCTAAGTGATTAAACAGAATTTGCTTACTAGGCAGGCCACCAAAATTAGAGTGATAATTTGCCTGGATTTGTTACAGTCATTCAGTTTTTGCTTGTCTTGTTAGTTTCAATCCTTGAGGTTGGGAGGAAAAATATATTTCCATGAACATAGGAGTCATGCTTTCTGTCTGCTACTTTAATAATCTATATCATAATACTGGATTCAGAGCTTCTGTGTGGACCATAGAGATAGGAATTATGTTGCCACTTAAAACACAGGAGTCTGTAACTTTAAAAATTGCAGCTGTAGCATGTTGCTCTTGGTCATGTGGCTGTTAACCACTTGGTCTATAGGCCCTCATTAGCCATTGGCTAGGCTGCTGTGATATCATAGAAGACTAAGATATTGATGGGAAGGCAGAGAGTAAAATGGGAGATGGGAGATGGAGAAAAGACTAAATAAAGATAGAGCAATAGTCTGAATAGTCATGGAAGTTAAGACCAAAAAATGAGTTAGGCCGTTTCTACACCGGCCTTTTTTTTTTTCTGGAATTATCTTTGGCTCATCCCTGTGCGTCCAAATGACACACAGGGACTCTTGGGGGGTGGGCACAGGTTTTCCCCAGGATAAAGAATCCCGGGGAAAAACTTATTTTTCCCATGGTGCTGGGAACATCCTGAGATTGCAGGAGGTGTGGGCACCCATCCCGGCTGGTGCCCGCTTACTTGTGAGTAAGCAGGCACCAGAAACAGGCACAGAGCCATGCTGCACAGCTCTGTGCCCATCAGGGGAGGGGGTGGCAGCAATTTTGCCACCCTGGGATGACAGGGAGGGGGTTGGGTGGCTGATTTTGGGTTGTTCTTTTTATAAATAAAACCACTAAACCTTTGCGCTGGAGCGTAATTGCGCTCCCTCCTCCATGATTTTTTAAAAAAAATGGTGGGCGCGACATTCACTTCCTTCTGGGATGTTGCACTCATTTGCACAAGAGTGATGATCCCAGAAGGTGGTAACTCCATGACCGTTTGTCCCTCCCTCCCTCTACACCCATAGGTGTAGAAAGGGCCTTCGAGAGGAGAGCGAACAGAGCCAGTAAGCCATGTCAGCTTTTCTCAAGTTTGGGTCTTCAGATGTTTCTGGTCTATAATTCCCTTCTCCTCAGCCAGCACAGTCAATGTTCAGGGATGATGGGAGGTGTCCAACTTGGGAGGTGTCCCAAGAATGAAAAAGGGTACCATAGACAGAAGCAAGCAAGGGGCTTAGAAAGGCATGGAAGAAACAAAGGGCAAACAAAAAGATGGATGGATGGATGGATGGATGGAAGAGAGAGGGTGCTGATGAGCCAGACAAGGCTGAATAAGAGGGGAGGTGCAACTGGAAATCTACTTGTGAGTTTCAGCCTCCCTTTTTCCCTGTTGATATTGGATGAGATGAATAGGAATGACCATTATTTGAAAATCCGTCCCTTTTTGGGCCCCACTGCTTGCCCAGCTTGGCTTTGTTTTAAAATTTATTAGCTGATCTGTGGGATTTTCCTGAAATCCAGAAACTTTTCTTGAGGGGGGGCACACAAATAGAAATTTGTGCAATATGCAATTGCAATTTCCATAATTTGCACAATTTTCAGCCATAAATAGAGTAATTTCTATGAGCTTGGTCAACTTGATGCAGGTCAAGCTGGCCCAGCTCCCAAGAAAGTGAGCCCTGGGGGGCAGGGGTGGATGAACCAATGAAATCTCAGAAAGTTTCACTCCACGGATGGATTCCTCTGACATTCCTAGAGATGGATGATGCCACAGAATGTTCTGAAAGAGAAACCTCAGTCAGAGCCCAAGGAGAGAGGAAGGTAATTAAGGAGATGCCATTTTTATTTGCCATTGGATGGTATTGTTGAGGGAAACGTAGCAGAGTTGTCTTCAGAAGATCACCTCGATTCATGCAGGCATGCTATTTTGCTGGAAGGGGGTGCACAGAGGTGAAGCCTGCAAAATTCAGAATAATCCAATTACAATAATCCTTTCTGTGAATTTGAATTTTCACGGGCTACTACTTCCTGCTCAGAATTCTCAATTGTAGACAATTCCACTGGGACCTGGCATCTTATGACAAGAATTCTCCCCAGACAACATGTCTACATATTTATCTTCATTGAGGCAGCCGAATAATATGATAGTTTTATGTCAAATCCTGCAAGAGTGTAGGAATTCACTTGTCTTTATCTTAATCTTTTATTTCCTCAGAGCTCTGCCTCAAAGGGAAACTTATCTCCTTGATATGAAGCAAATTAAATAAAAACATCAAGAAATCCTTGAATGGATTCTGAATAAAATGAATACCTCATTTGTGCAGATGTCCTTGACAATCAGTCATTCTATACAATTCAATTTCACTTTGCGCAGACTTACAAAAACAATTTAAAATTCTATCTGAAGAGATAAAAAAAAGTTTCATCAGGAGGGGAAAAATAGATCATGCATCATTTCATTAACTCCCTTTTACAATGCATTAGAAACTCTGTAGAATTATTTAATAAATGTTTACAAGCAGTAGAAAGAGCATTGTTTGCTGGGATGCAGTTTTGGAGTCTCAGTTACAAATCAGAAACAGTAAAAAAAATGCCTTTAGTGAAGGAAACTGCAGGCAACTCCCACAGAATAAGGAAATGGGAACTTAGGGAGATTAAAAGATTTACTGTTGGTTAATAAAATGCAGTCATTTCAAGTTCATATATTTTTACGATACTGTTACCCTAACCTCTCCTAATGTGCCAATAAAAGTGCTTTCAACTGTATGCAGTTTCTTACTAACAAAGAAATAAAGCCATTGAAAAGTTGCTTGATAACATACTTTTTTGGGCCTTCGCTCATCACGATCTACCCTGAAATATATTGCCGTAGGGAGGTCCCATACCACAACCGATGCCTCAACTGAATTGCACATGAGGTAGGAGATTGTCATTGGAACTTTTACTTTTGCTAAAAGTAGCTTCTGGGGATTTTTGTTGGGGGGGGGGGTATGGGTAGGCTGACCATATGAAAAGGAGGACAGGGCTCATGTAACTTTAACAGTTGTAGAGAAAAGGGAATTTCAGCCGGTGTCATTTGTATGCAATTAGTTCCTGGTGAAATTCCCTCTTCATCACAACAGTTAAAGGTGCAGGCACGATACTAGAGTGACCATATACAAAAGAAGGCAGGGCACCTGCAACTTTAACTGTTGTGATGAAGAGGGAATTTCACCAGGAACTAGTTGCATACAAATGACACTGGCTGAAATTCCCTTTTCTCTACAACTGTTAAAGTTACAGGAGCCCTGTCCTCCTTTTCAGATGGTCAGCCTAGGTATGGGGGTATTTTCCATTTATGCAAATACTGATTGGTGTAAATTAGGGATGTGCACTGACCCCCCGGATCGGATCGAATAGCGGATCGGAATCGGACCTGGGGGGTCGGATCGGATCGGATCGGATCGTGTGTCGGATCGGATCGGATCCGATTCCGATCCGCGGATCGGATTTTCCGATCCGGATCGGACGCCATTTTGAATGCTTTTTCCTATAGCAAATTATTGTTTTACAAAAACGCCTATAACTTTTTCATTTTTAACGACAGAAGGATGAAACTTGGGCACATTGTACACTGGTTAGGGATAGGTATCTGTGAGAAATTTCAGAAAGATTGGTGCATGCAGTTTGTGGCAATTAATTTTTTAATAAATAACATGGAATGCCTATAACTCGGTCATTTTTAAAGTTACACACATGAAACTTTGCCACATTGTAGGTGGAACCTTGGGACCCACGTGTGTGAAATCCCAGAACCGTGGGTGCTTGCCTGGTGTGGCAATGAATTTTTGAAAAATGGGTAGTAGTGGGGTAAATGCAGTTATGCCTCCCATGTTTTTATTTTTAAAGATACAAACAGGACACTTCGGCACATTACAGGGAACACTTCCCTTGATATGTGTGTAAAATTTCAGACAGCTAGCTCCAGGCATGTGTTGGCAATGAATTGTTGAAAATTGGGTAGCAGTGGGGTAAAATACAGTTTTGCCTCCCATTTTTTTATTTTCAAAGATACAAACGGGAAACTTTGGCACATTGCAGGGAACACTTCACTTCAAATGTGTGTGAAATTTCCGGAAGCTAGGTGCAACATTTTAGTGGGAAACGAACGTTTATTCATGGCATTTCACATGGGATTTATGGGTTGGTTTTAAGAGCTACAAACCTCTAACTCGCTCACATGGCACAGGACCTATGCCCGCTCAAACGCTGGAAATTTAACAAACTTTGGTGCAATGCTTTAGTGGGAAAACAAAGGTTTATGCATGGCATTTCACATGGGATTTATGGGTTGGTTTTAAGAGCTACAAACCTCTAACTCGCTCACATGGCACAGGACCTATGCCCGCTCAAACGCTGGAAATTTAACAAACTTTGGTGCAATGCTTTAGTGGGAAAACAAAGGTTTATGCATGGCATTTCACATGGGATTTATGGGTTGGTTTTAAGAGCTACAAACCTCTAACTCGCTCACATGGCACAGGACCTATGCCCGCTCAAACGCTGGAAATTTAACAAACTTTGGTGCAATGCTTTAGTGGGAAAACAAAGGTTAAACTTTATTATTTTAAACCTTCAGGAAGGGGACATTGCCTGCCTGGTGTGGATTGGTAATGAGGGAAGAAAGTTTCACTTATTCATTTGTAAAATGTAAAGTGATTGTAAATTGCTTTAGGGACCCATACATTTACATGACAAGACAGGTGTTGGTTGCAGGAATGCTACCAAATGCACTAGTAGCTAATCCCAGGTAATAGCTATTCAGATCCTAGCTAATAGCTATTATTCAGATCCTAGCCTGGGAAGGGATCTTGCAGGATAAGTGATTGTTCTTTTCTTGTGTACTATGTAATTCTAAACCAGAAGGCTGCTTTGATGTAGAGCCAATCCACATGGTCTCTTGCAGCACCTAGTATTATTTATTTCTCCTTCCACAGCAGAATCTGGAAGGCGGGCAGGCAGGCTGGCATTTAATGGGCAAAGTCCAACAGCGGCATTGGGGACTGGGTGACATTCTCCTTGAGGGCGAATGCCAAGTCCCATGGCTTGTGCGAGGAGGGCGGCTTGCTCTCTTTGCAGGAAGGATCTGGAAGGCGGCAGGCGGCATCAGCAGCGGGCGGGCAGGCTGGCATTTAATGGGCAAAGTCCAACAGCGGCATTGGGGACTGGGTGACATTCTCCTTGAGGGCGAATGCCAAGTCCCATGGCTTGTGCGAGGAGGGCGGCTTGCTCTCTTTGCAGGAAGGATCTGGGAGGCGGCAGGCGGCATCAGCAGCGGGCGGGCAGGCTGGCATTTAATGGGCAAAGTCCAACAGCGGCTTTGGGGACTGGGTGACATTCTCCTTGAGGGCGAATGCCAAGTCCCATGGCTTGTGCGAGGAGGGCGGCTTGCTCTCTTTGCAGGAAGGATCTGGAAGGCGGCAGGCGGCATCAGCAGCGGGCGGGCAGGCTGGCATTTAATGGGCAAAGTCCAACAGCGGCTTTGGGGACTGGGTGACATTCTCCTTGAGGGCGAATGCCAAGTCCCATGGCTTGTGCGAGGAGGGCGGCTTGCTCTCTTTGCAGGAAGGATCTGGGAGGCGGCAGGCGGCATCAGCAGCGGGCGGGCAGGCTGGCATTTAATGGGCAAAGTCCAACAGCGGCTTTGGGGACTGGGTGACATTCTCCTTGAGGGCGAATGCCAAGTCCCATGGCTTGTGCGAGGAGGGCGGCTTGCTCTCTTTGCAGGAAGGATCTGGAAGGCGGCAGGCGGCATCAGCAGCGGGCGGGCAGGCTGGCATTTAATGGGCAAAGTCTCTCCTTTCCCGGGCACTGTGGCAGTGAGAGTGCCATAGGCTGCAAAAGAAGAAGGGGGGGGAAAAAGAATGAATATTAGTTGACCACTTCAACACAACCAGCTCCCTTCCACCCAGGATTGCCCTTCCTGAGTGCCCACGCCAAAGCAGGCACACGGGGCTGCCTGCTCACTCGGAAGTTAGCAGGCAGACAGCCAACCTTCAGTTAGGTGGAAGGTGCCCCCCCCCATTCACAGAACACTTACCGTAGTCCTCCTGAGGGCGTTGTTGATAAGATGCCACTTCCAGGCGGGCAGTGACGGGCAGGTGGGCAGTCTGCATTACCGTCTCTCCTGGGCACTGTGGCAAAGAGTTCCATAGGCTGCAAAAGAAGAAGGGGGGGGGGAAGAATATGAGGAAAATGATACTTTTCCACCACTGGCTCCCTCCCACCCAAGACTGGCATGTGCCCGTCCTGAGTGCCCACGCCCCAGCAGGCACACGGGGCTGCCTGCTTGCTTACTCGTGGGTAAGCTCTCTGACAGGCTCTTACCAGAGTCGTGCGGGCGACGTGAATCGATGGGCCACCTCCATGCGGCCGTGGCTGGGGCAGATGGGCAGTCTGGATTCACGGGTACGCTTTGCGCAGTGGCGAAGAGTTCCATAGGCTGCAAAAGAAGGAGGGGGGGGGGAAAGAATTAACATGAGATAAATCATACTTTTCCACCATTGGCTCCCTCTCACCCAGGACTGGCATCTGCCCGGTCCTGAGTGCCCACGCCCCAGTAGGCACACGGGGCTGCCTGCTCACTCGGAAGTTAGCAGGCAGACAGCCAACCTTCAGTTAGGTGGAAGGTGCCCCCCCCCCATTCACAGAACACTTACCATAGTCCTGAGGGCGTTGAGGACTCGGTGAGATTCTCCTGGAGGACCCCTAGTCCCATGGCTTGTGCAAGAAAGGCGGCTGGCCCGCCTCGCAGGAACGATCTGGAAGGCGGCAGGCGGCATCAGCAGCGGGCGGGCAGGCTGGCATGTAATGGGCAAAGTCTCTCCTTTCCCGGGCACTGTGGCAGTGAGAGTGCCATAGGCTGCAAAAGAAGAGGAGGGGGATAATGAATATTACATAAATACTTTTATACTGCAAAAGAAGAAAGGAAAATAAATAAAGATTTGTATTAATTAATACATGCAAGTCCTAGTAACTAGTCTCCCACCGGCACACTTCTCTGGTTTGTGATGCAATCCTCTTTCTCCTGCACCCCTCCCTTTCTAAATCACTCTTCTGAGCCCATTGTTAGAGGGATTGGCTATCCTTTTGTGTCTGGCAGGACACAGCTTACCGGATCATTAGAGAATCACCATTTCTTTTGTCCTTGGGTTATTCATTCACTCCTAATAGCACCCTACGTTAGGCTGACCAGATCAAATCCAGGTCAGGGTTCCTAACTTCAGCAGTTGTAGAGAAAAGGGAATTTCTGCCAGTGTCATTTGTATGGAATTAGTTCCTGCTGAGATTCCCTCTTCATCACAACAGTTAAAGGTGCAGGGGCCCTGCCTTCTTTTCTATATGGCCACTCTGCCTGCACTCTTACCTGAGTCGTAGGGGCGACGTGAATCGAGGGGCCACCTCCATGCGGCCGTGGCTGGGGCAGATGGGCAGTCTGGATTCACGGGTGCGCTTTGCGCAGTGGCGAAGAGTTCCATAGGCTGCAAAAGAAGGAGGGGGGGGGGAAAAGAATTAACATGAGATAAATCATACTTTTCCACCATTGGCTCCCTCTCACCCAGGACTGGCATCTGCCCGGTCCTGAGTGCCCACGCCCCAGTAGGCACACGGGGCTGCCTGCTTGCTTACTCGGAAGTAAGATCTCACACTGCCCCACTTCTGGACACTCTCAGGTGTCCCTGCGTTGACTGCACACACTTACCTTATTCGTGCGGCCGATGTGGATCGGAGGACTCCAGTGGCACATAGGCTCCTCCAGGCAAAGTCACATTGGCACAGGGTCCTCCAGGCAAAGTCACAGTTTGGCACAGCTCCCTCCAGGCAAAGTCACATTGGCACAGGGTCCTCCAGGCAAAGTCACAGTTTGGCACAGCTCCCTCCAGGCAAAGTCCCAGTGGCACAGGCTCCTCCAGGCAAAGTCACATTGGCACAGGGTCCTCCAGGCAAAGTCACAGTTTGGCACAGCTCCCTCCAGGCAAAGTCCCAGTTGGGCACAGCTCCCTCCAGGCAAAGTCACAGTTTGGCACAGCTCCCTCCAGGCAAAGTCACATTGGCACAGGGTCCTCCAGGCAAAGTCACAGTTTGGCACAGCTCCCTCCAGGCAAAGTCCCAGTGGCACAGGCTCCTCCAGGCAAAGTCACAGTTTGGCACAGCTCCCTCCAGGCAAAGTCACATTGGCACAGGGTCCTCCAGGCAAAGTCCCAGTTTGGCACAGCTCCCTCCAGGCAAAGTCCCAGTTTGGCACAGCTCCCTCCAGGCAAAGTCCCAGTTTGGCACAGCTCCCTCCAGGCAAAGTCCCAGTGGCACAGGCTCCTCCAGGCAAAGTCACAGTTTGGCACAGCTCCCTCCAGGCAAAGTCACATTGGCACAGGGTCCTCCAGGCAAAGTCACAGTTTGGCACAGCTCCCTCCAGGCAAAGTCCCAGTGGCACAGGCTCCTCCAGGCAAAGTCACAGTTTGGCACAGCTCCCTCCAGGCAAAGTCACATTGGCACAGGGTCCTCCAGGCAAAGTCACAGTTTGGCACAGCTCCCTCCAGGCAAAGTCCCAGTTTGGCACAGCTCCCTCCAGGCAAAGTCCCAGTTTGGCACAGCTCCCTCCAGGCAAAGTCCCAGTGGCACAGGCTCCTCCAGGCAAAGTCACAGTTTGGCACAGCTCCCTCCAGGCAAAGTCACATTGGCACAGGGTCCTCCAGGCAAAGTCACAGTTTGGCACAGCTCCCTCCAGGCAAAGTCCCAGTTTGGCACAGCTCCCTCCAGGCAAAGTCACAGTTTGGCACAGCTCCCTCCAGGCAAAGTCCCAGTGGCAGAGGCAAAGTCCCAGTGGCAGAGGCAAAGTCCCACTGGCAGAGGCAAAGTCACAGCTGCATGGGCACCTCCAGGCAGGCAGGCGGGCGGGCAGGCAGAGGCGGGCATGATGCCAGGCGCTTGCACATTGCACAAGTAAGCAATAGAACCGTGAGACCAGCCCACGCATTCCGGCTACTTCACAATGGCGGCAACCTAGCAGGCGGGCAGGCAGGCAGGCAGAGGCAGAGGCAGAGGCGGGCATGATGCCAGGCGCTTGCGCATTGCACAAGTAAGCAATAGAACCGTGAGACCAGCCCACGCATTCCGGCTACTTCACAATGGCGGCAACCTAGCAGGCGGGCAGGCGGGCAGGCAGGCAGGCAGGCAGAGGCAGAGGCAGAGGCGGGCATGATGCCAGGCGCTTGCACATTGCACAAGTAAGCAATAGAACCGTGAGACCAGCCCACGCATTCCGGCTACTTCACAATGGCGGCAACCTAGCAGGCGGGCAGGCGGGCAGGCAGAGGCAGAGGCAGAGGCAGAGGCAGAGGCGGGCATGATGCCAGGCGCTTGCGCATTGCACAAGTAAGCAATAGAACCGTGAGACCAGCCCACGCATTCCGGCTACTTCACAATGGCGGCAACCTAGCAGGCGGGCAGGCGGGCAGGCAGGCAGGCAGGCAGAGGCAGAGGCAGAGGCGGGCATGATGCCAGGCGCTTGCACATTGCACAAGTAAGCAATAGAACCGTGAGACCAGCCCACGCATTCCGGCTACTTCACAATGGCGGCAACCTAGCAGGCGGGCAGGCGGGCAGGCAGAGGCAGAGGCAGAGGCGGGCATGATGCCAGGCGCTTGCGCATTGCACAAGTAAGCAATAGAACCGTGAGACCAGCCCACGCATTCCGGCTACTTCACAATGGCGGCAACCTAGCAGGCGGGCAGGCAGGCAGGCAGAGGCAGAGGCAGAGGCGGGCATGATGCCAGGCGCTTGCGCATTGCACAAGTAAGCAATAGAACCGTGAGACCAGCCCACGCATTCCGGCTACTTCACAATGGCGGCAACCTAGCAGGCGGGCAGGCGGGCAGGCAGGCAGGCAGGCAGAGGCAGAGGCAGAGGCGGGCATGATGCCAGGCGCTTGCGCATTGCACAAGTAAGCAATAGAACCGTGAGACCAGCCCACGCATTCCGGCTACTTCACAATGGCGGCAACCTAGCAGGCGGGCAGGCAGGCAGGCAGAGGCAGAGGCAGAGGCGGGCATGATGCCAGGCGCTTGCGCATTGCACAAGTAAGCAATAGAACCGTGAGACCAGCCCACGCATTCCGGCTACTTCACAATGGCGGCAACCTAGCAGGCGGGCAGGCGGGCAGGCAGTTTTTTAAATCATATAGCCAAAATAAACACAACACACAGTGACAGCCCTGCAAGGCTGCCACATAAGTCCAAAAGACACAGTCAGAAACAGTGTGGGATGCTGCTTGTCATCCACTCAATGTAGGAGCCTGGAAGAGGAATCCTATCGCGTCCTTCGTTCATAGTCAGAGAGGTGCATGCGTTCCTTGGCGATAAAATTAAGCCTTCTTCTTATCCAAAGTTCTCATGAGCCTCTGACGTGGTCTTACAAGAAGAAACGCCCATGGAAGTGTGGGACCTTACAGAAGGCCTGGAGGGAGCCATCGGAGTCCAATTTCAGAGGCACACGTGCAAGCACATTGGTTCAAGTCAAACAACATAGAATGTGTGAGATGCTTGTGCATCCCCTCAATGTAAGAGGCTAGGAGAAGAAACTAGATCCCTTCGGGATCCATCGTTCAGAGTTGAGTTACTGAGCTGTAAACAACACAGCCAGTAAATTAAAGTAAAGAAAATTAATTAACCGAAAATAAGAATTAAAAAATCAAGGGCCTGCCGGTGCCTGCCCAAAGGTGTGGGATGGATGGGGGGTGCCTGCCAATTACTCCCCCGCGGGCATGAGGGTGGGGTATCCCAGCAGGGGCAGATTGACCTTGAGGAAGACCAGCTGCTCCACAATCTCAGCGTCCAAGCGAGAGCGGTGGGGTGTGACCACGTCGCCCGCCATGGAAAACACCCGCTCGCTTGGAACGCTGGACGGTGGGCAGCTGATTCTGTCCATGGCCACCCGCGCCAGATCAGGCCACATCTGGCGCCGAGATGACCAGTAGGCCAGGGGTTCGATGGAGCCGTCCTCCATCTGCTCCGCCAGGTAACGCTGCACTGCTGCTGCAGCGTCATCCTGGCGGCGGCTGGGTTGAGTGCCTCTATGCCCAACCGCAGCCTGCAAAGCCTTGTCCCAAAACCCCTGGCCTGTCCCCCTGCTGGGTGTGGTGGTGCTGGTGCCGCCGCTGCTGGTGGTGCTCAGCGGACTTAGCGCCTGGGCTTCGGTGGGCTCCTCCTCTGCCTGCCCAATCCTGGCATCCCGGGCCGCCCGAACGTCCGTCACCAGCATTTCCACCCAACCTGCCCGGGAAGTCTGCCCACATAACCCATCCTTGATGCGCGGGTCGCACATGGTGGCCAACATGTACTGCCTCTCGTTGTAGAGAGGCTGGACCCGGCGGGATAGGCTTTCCCTCAGCCTCGTCACCACTTCCCGCACCTCTGGCAGGAAGCGCCTGCCGGTGACGGCATCCCCGGCCTCCAGAAACTCGCCCATCTGATTCTGGAGATGCCTGGCCACGGGGAGCACCTGGCTGAGAAGGGCAGTGCTGCTGCTCAGGGTCTCGGTGGCCTCAAGGAACGGCTTGAGGACCACCAGAAGCTGGGACATGGCCTCCCACTGCTGCCTGGACAGTGGGGCCTGGATGCCAATGTCCCCGACCCTGAACATCTCGTGGACAACACGCTGTTGCTCCACCATACGCTCGAGCATGTGGTAGGTGGAGTTCCAACGTGTTGCCACGTCCTGCACTAGCCGGTGCTGCGGAAGTCCCAGCTCCTGCTGCTTCTCCCGCAGCAACCGACTGCCCTTCACGCTGTGGTGGAAATGCCCAGCCACCTTCCTGCAGCTCTCTAGGAGATTACGGATTTGGGGAGGGAGAGGGGCCTTGCTGCCTCCAAGGCCATCCCTGACGACCAGGTTGAAGACGTGCGCGATGCAGCGGATGCCCTCAAATCCGCCATCGCGCACCGCCTTCAGCATATTGGCTCCCCCGTCCGTGACCATGTAACCGCGGGTGTGCTGGTGCCCGCCCAGCCACCCTGCCACCATGCGGTTCATGGCCTCCGTAATCTCCTCCGCCGTGTGGGACTGGTCCATGACTGCGGTATGAAGGAGGGCCCAGCGGCAGCCCTCCTTCCCAGTCCCAGAAGTCCTGGGTGCTTCCTGCCCTGAGGCTCCCCACCAGTGAGCCGTCAGGGACAGGTAAGCGTGCACTCCTCCTTCGCTGGACCAGATGTCCGAAGTGAAGTGCACCTTCTGTGCCTCTGCCTGGCACAGACGACCCAGAACTAACTCCCTGCATGCCTGGTACAGGGAGGGCACCACACGCCTGCTCAGGGTGGTGCGACACGGCGGCTTGTAGTATGGAACCACAAGAGCCATCAGCCTCTTGAAGCCTGCGTTCTCGACGAGGCTGAATGGCTGGTCATCCAACGCCACCATCTCACCGATGCAATTGGTGATCTGGTTGGGCGCTGGAAAACGCCACCTTGTGGCTCCATACTTCCCCCACCCCATCTCTTCCATGGTGGCCTGGCGAAGCCTCTTGGGGATGGGAGGTCGAGAGCTGGCAGAAGTTGCAGGAGCCTTCTGCTTGCCCTTGCCGCTAGCACCAGTCTGCTGCGAGGTGCCCGCCTCGGTCCCAAGCAAAACAGACTGGTGGTGCCTCTGCATGTGGCGGGTGAGGTTCGTGGTGGTGAAGTGGCCTGGCATTTTTCCCCTGCTCACTGACATCTTGCAGTGGCGACAGACAGCAAAGCGGGAATCCACTGCCACCTCAAAGTGGTCCCACACCTTGCTTGCCTGTCGCTTCTGGGGTGACACAGACGGCCTGCCGGCGCCTTCGCTCTGTGGTGTCACCTCAGGAGCAAGGGAATGAGTGGAAGAGAGGACGGATTGTGGAGAGTAAGTCTCTGGTGCTGCCTGCTCTTCCTCTTGCCCCACATCAGAGTCCTCCTTCTCACTCTGAACCTCGCTGACTTCCACAAGATCTGGGAAAAGATCAGTCAGCGGGTTCACAGGCTCACCCACCAAAGAAGGAGCTGGATAATATAGTGCTCCTTCTTCATGCCCACTGCTGCTCCCAGCACCTGCCTCATGTTGCTGAAAGAGTGCCCTGCAGGCACTACTTTGAGTTGCCTCTGCCTGCTTCTGCTGCCCCAGTGGAGAACGCCTCAGTTTAACTGGGGGTGTGGAAGTAGGCTGCCTGCTGCTGGTCCCAGCAGCAGCAGCAGCAGCGCCATGCCCAGAGCGGCCTCTCCCAAATGCTGCCTTGGGAGCACCCCCCCTTTGAGTGCCACGCTTCATTTTATTTTTATTATTATTTATTTTTGTGTAAGTGTGTGCTTTGCTGACTTTTTTTGTGTTTGTAGCAGCAGGCTACACAGCCCAGCAACACACACTCACTCACAAGCGCGCACACACACACACACACAGAGAAAGAGAGAGAGAGAGAGAGAGGATAGAAATATTTTTTTATTATTTTTTTGGGTTTTTTTCAGAAAGCAAAAGTAGAACAAACAAACACACTCACTGCAAAGACAAACTGAACTCACAGACAAACAAACGTGCTATCTAAGAAAGGAAAGGCAAGAGAGAAAGGAAAGCCAAGAGAGAGAACAAGAAAAGCTGAAGTAAAAGATCAGAAACTCCTCAAAACCACCTCCAAATACAATCAAATCAATACAGTCTCTCCAACACAGCTCCAAAACACTCCCTAATCTCCTCCACGTTCAACCCACAAAGAGCCAGAAGGGCAGGGCTGAGAGAATATATACTGGTGCCCTCCTCCAGCATTGCGATTGGAGGCTGAAGAAAGTCTTCACAGGATTGGGTGATTCAGTCATGTATTCTAAAGCACAATTGGTGGATCAAGCTGTCAAACACACACACACAAACACAGCCTCCCCCTCCCTTTCCTGAAGGTTTAAAATAATAAAGTTTAACCTTTGTTTTCCCACTAAAGCATTGCACCAAAGTTTGTTAAATTTCCAGCGTTTGAGCGGGCATAGGTCCTGTGCCATGTGAGCGAGTTAGAGGTTTGTAGCTCTTAAAACCAACCCATAAATCCCATGTGAAATGCCATGCATAAACCTTTGTTTTCCCACTAAAGCATTGCACCAAAGTTTGTTAAATTTCCAGCGTTTGAGCGGGCATAGGTCCTGTGCCATGTGAGCGAGTTAGAGGTTTGTAGCTCTTAAAACCAACCCATAAATCCCATGTGAAATGCCATGCATAAACCTTTGTTTTCCCACTAAAGCATTGCACCAAAGTTTGTTAAATTTCCAGCGTTTGAGCGGGCATAGGTCCTGTGCCATGTGAGCGAGTTAGAGGTTTGTAGCTCTTAAAACCAACCCATAAATCCCATGTGAAATGCCATGAATAAACGTTCGTTTCCCACTAAAATGTTGCACCTAGCTTCCGGAAATTTCACACACATTTGAAGTGAAGTGTTCCCTGCAATGTGCCAAAGTTTCCCGTTTGTATCTTTGAAAATAAAAAAATGGGAGGCAAAACTGTATTTTACCCCACTGCTACCCAATTTTCAACAATTCATTGCCAACACATGCCTGGAGCTAGCTGTCTGAAATTTTACACACATATCAAGGGAAGTGTTCCCTGTAATGTGCCGAAGTGTCCTGTTTGTATCTTTAAAAATAAAAACATGGGAGGCATAACTGCATTTACCCCACTACTACCCATTTTTCAAAAATTCATTGCCACACCAGGCAAGCACCCACGGTTCTGGGATTTCACACACGTGGGTCCCAAGGTTCCACCTACAATGTGGCAAAGTTTCATGTGTGTAACTTTAAAAATGACCGAGTTATAGGCATTCCATGTTATTTATTAAAAAATTAATTGCCACAAACTGCATGCACCAATCTTTCTGAAATTTCTCACAGATACCTATCCCTAACCAGTGTACAATGTGCCCAAGTTTCATCCTTCTGTCGTTAAAAATGAAAAAGTTATAGGCGTTTTTGTAAAACAACAATACTTTGCTATGGGAAAAACGCATTTAAAATGGCGTCCGATCCGCCGATCCGATCCGATCCGGATCGGACCTCGCCGGATCGGATCGGATCGGATCGGATGGTGTATCGGATTGGATCGGATCGGATCGGATTTTCCGATTTTTGGGGCGGATCGGATTCGGATCGTGGATCGGATCCGATCCGATGCACACCCCTAGTGTAAATTGCAGTCGCAAAAAAACAAAAAAAGGCAAATAAAAAAGAACTGGAAAAAGTTCCTGGATTTCCAGGAAAATCCCATGACTCGGCCCGCAAATGCAAGCTGAGTTGGGTAGGGTGACCATATGAAAGGAGGACATGTATTTTTAACAGTTGTATTGAAAGGGAAATTTCCTTCTTCATCACCACAGTTAAAGCTGCAGGAGCCCTGCCCTCATTTGTATCTGGTCACTCTAGCATAGCTCCTGCAGCTTTAAGAGGGAATTTCACCAGGTGCTGCATGCATACAAGTGACACCTGTTGAAATTCCTCTTTCTATACATCTGTTAAAGATACAGGAGCCATGTCCTCCTTTTCATATGGTCACCCTAAAGTTGGGTGCACAATGGGAGTCTGTTGAACCCCAAAAGAGTAGGATTTCACAGCAACAGACATCCCTACTTCACTCCCCCTCTGTTTTTCCTTCACCCCACCTTGTAATAGCATGGGGGGGGGGGGTTAATCCCTGCCAGACCCACTCCTCAACACCATCTGTGCCATCCCAATCCGATGGCAAAAAGACAGGCAGCTTACAGAGCCCCTGGCATGTCATTACCGCTGGTGGACTGTGTCCCATTTAGTCAGCCACAGGCTGTGCAGGCCTGATTTTGGGACGCAACAACACCTGCACTTGATAACTGCTTTGTAAAGTGGTGCTTTGAGATTCGGGACATGTAAAAACAATTTCCAAACTCATCCCCAAGAGGGAGAGGCCAGGCATGCCCCACACTTAAGGAATTACTGCACATAATTTAGTGAAATCAGAGTTCCACTGGGCTATTGATTTGACACAAACCGACTTCTGCCGTCAGTGGAAAGTGCAGGTGTTCTGTTACTCTGTCTGCTAATTAGCCGTCGGAAGATTTATCTGGTTGTACGAGACCTTGGGCATACGGGTGCTATATGACAGCTCATTAATACATGTTGCTGGGGAAGAAGATGCTTGCTTGCGTGCGTGCGTGTATGCATGTGTGTGTGTGTGTGTTGACTAGGCTGACCATATGAAAAGGAGGACAGGGCTCATATAACTTTAACAGTTGTAGAGGTAAGGGAATTTCAGCCAGTATCATTTGTATGTAATTAGTTCCTGGTGAAATTCCCTCTTCATCACAACAGTTAAAGTTGCAGGCACTATACTACAGTGACTATATACCAAAGAAGACAGGGCCCCTGCAACTTTAACTGTTGTGATGAAGAGGGAATTTCACCAGGAACTAATTGCATACAAATGATACTGGGTGAAATTCCCTTTTCTCTACAACTGTTAAAGTTATATGAGCCCTGTCCTCCTTTTCATATGGTCAGCCTAGTGTTGACCATGGCCAGCTCTTAAGCATCAGCAGCCTTTGGGGGGAAACACGCCCGAGTGTTGCGGGGCTCTTTCCTGCTTCCGTGCCCTCCCCTTTTAAATTGACAACATGATGAAATCCAGTCTCCCAGCTTAATCTAAGACCATTATGCAAACAGATTTCAGCTTAGCAGGCACAATGCTTACTCACAAACTAGGTGTTTATTTACTTCGCAAACTTTAAGCCTTCCTCCCCCCCCCCTTCTCCTGTATATTACCTGTCTGACAGCTTTCCCTACAGTCCTGCCATATGACATGGAGTCCAGCTAGGAGCAACTTGTCACTTCCTGTCATATGTCAGCCCTCCGAAACGACCTGATTATGAGCAGCAACCATTTGGCTTCGGGACAGAAAGTCTCCGCTGGAACCAGGGCGCTTTGTCGCTATAGGCGGTAAAATAATGGACGGTTTGGGGTTGCTTGCTCTGAAGGAGGGAGAAGGAGCTTTGAGTCTGTCCAGTCTTGATTACTGAGGAAATGAGGGGATGTTTGCACTCGATTGTGCTTTGTACAATACATGTGGGTCATTTTAGCTGACAAGCATTTCTCATTTCTACAGCTCATTTTAGCTTAATTGGCTATCAAAGATAGGAAAAGTAATCCTACTTTTCTATCTCAGTCCATTACAGCTGAGTGAAATGGGAGTGGGGGGGGGAGAGATCTCTGCAATAATGTACGACAGACGTTGTGACCATCTAAGGAGCTAAATGAAGAGGATGTTTACTTTTGTGCCTCACAAAAGCAGCCGTGTGAGAATTTTAAGGAAGAGGGCTGTAGATTGTAATTGTTTGAAAGCATCTCAAGACAGAGTCTGGGTCCAAACGTGGCATCTGGCAAGTGTGTTTCCAAACCATATGGAGAAACGAGAGAGTTTCCAATACAGCTGATATGATTAGTAGACTAGGAAGATCAACCTGCATTGGAAGAATAAAATATTTTAAGCATTTTTTCCCCTGTTTTTGATCTAATACAAGATATACAGTAACAACGTTATAGGAAAACAATCTGTGTACTAATAGTGAACACATTCTCAGGGCGCAGATTCTTATGCAGCCAAAATAGCATTATAAAGTCACAGGACGTCTTGGAATGGTGGCAGACAGCTCAAGGAAAATGTTGACCCTGTGCGCAGCTGCTCTGTGTGAAAATGGAAAATTCCATTTTGGGCATAATTAGGAAAGGAATTAAAACTAAAGCTGCAAATATCATACTGCCCTTATACAAATCTATGATGTGATCACACCTGGAACACAGAGTACATTGTGAACCTAAAAGAAGGATATTGTAGAGGGCAAAGTGCTAAAAGAGGCAACCAAAAGGATCAAAGTGCCAGAACAGTTCCCCTAGGCAGAAAGGTTACAAGATTTGGGACCGTTTAGCTTAGAAAAAAGGTACGGGGAGACAAGATGTAGGTGTACAAAATTATGCATGGTGTGAACCAAGTTGATAAGGTGTCATTTTTCTCCGTCTTTTAATACTAGTACTTGGGGTCGTCCCATGAAGATGATTGACAGGAGATTCAGGACAGATGAAAGGGAATACTTCTTCACACAGTGCAAAGTTAAACTACAGAATTCGCCCCCACAAGATGTAGTGATGGCCACCAATTTGGGTGGCTTTTAAAGGGGATTAGGCAAATTCATGGAGGATAAGGCTATTATTGGCTTCTAGTTCTGATGACTATGTGCTACCTCCAATACCAGAGGCAATATGCCTACATACACCAGTTGCTGGGGAACATAGGTGGCAGGGTGCTACTTGTAGGCTTCCCACAGATAGCTGGTTGGCCACTATGGGTTCATCTACACCTAAACGTGTAGAGAGAGGGAGGGGGAGGATCGCAGACTTACCTGCTTCTGCTATCCTCCCTCAACATCTAGGCGGCTGTGTGACATCCCAGAAGCCATTTCTTAAAAAAAAAGAAGAGGAGACACATGCAGCCCTGATCTGGCAAAAACAGGTAAAAGACAAACTCGCACCCCAACCCCCCACCATCCTGAGGATAGTGAAATTGCTGCCCCTCCATGAGCATGAAGCCACCCCCACGTGACTCCATGCCCATTTTAGGACCTGGGATGTCGTGCCACACCAGCCGCAGTACTCGGGATGGTCCCAGGACTGCGGAAAGACCAGGATATCCCCGGGTTCCGTTATCCCGGGGTTGTCCCTAGGTCGTCCCCAGTTGACCCCAGGATCCCCTTTGCATCATATGGATGTACAGGGACGACCTAGAGACAACCCAGGGATAAACGCCTTGTGTAAACATTTGTGAACAGAATACCCGATGTGATATACCCTTAGTCAAATCCAGCATGGCTCTTCTTATGCTATGTTCTTATCATCAGACTCAGGGGAACCCCAAGGTTTGCAGACATACAAAAAAAAAAAAAACTTTGGAAAAAATGTAAAGAAGGGGAAAAAACAGGATTGGGGGGGGAACAGGGGATATTTGTTATAATCGATTTATAATCATAAATAAACTGTCAGGTCATAGTATTTGTCCAGCATCTATACTGTTTCTAGGGATGTGTAAGTCAGCAAAATTCAGGCTCACCAAAGTTTTCCGAATTCCATCTCGAAGCTGATTCCTACTCAACACTGCATCAGATTGTAATCCTTTTTTTTTCCCCACTTGAAAGTATGTGTGCATTTTCAGGTGTATTTTTCCCCAAATGCATACATTGATTGTTCACATCTTTGAAATGTATATATTTTCTCCCATTGATTAAAGTATATTTGTGCACACTTTTCAAAAGTGTGCATTTTTTTCCATGCACATTTTTCAAGTGTACACATGCTGCCGAACACATTTTTGGGGACCATGAATCGCATTACAAGTTCGGAAATGTACAGACTTCAATCTCGGATGGTACAAGCTGAATAAATCCTGATCAAAATGGAATGGAAGTAAATTTTTCATACATCCCTAACTCTGACAGTGGCTGTCCAGGGTCTCATGTAGAGGTTTTTCCCATCACCTGCTACCTGACCCTTTAAACTGAAGTTGCCTTCTTCAAGCAAAGCATCCATGTATCACCGAGCTAAGGTTACTCCGAAATCCCAGTTCATTCAGCATAAACTCAGTTTATCAAGCCTTGTTCATTTCTACATTCTCCTATTACTAAATATTTCAAGATGTGTTTTAAGATAAGAAGCAGCTCATTTCTTCCCTGTGTAATCCCTCGAAGGTTTTTCTTCTACTCTCCCTTGGATGCAATATTAAAATTCTTTTGAGCCAGGGTAGTTTGAAGAACGCTATCTAGCCAGCGGGTTGAGGATGATGTGACGGCAGTATTTCCTTCCAGAGTCTCAAGTAGAACCAGTTTAATACACTGCAGAGCAGGGATTTCACATGGTGCTTTTGAGGGATTGCCAGAGGACACATTTGTTCCTGAAAAACAGACTAGCAGGATTCGGCGTTGAAATAATATTATGATAAAAATGTAGATACCGCACCATAGAGCAAATGGGCAGTCAATATTGCATGTGGTGCTCTGGGATTTGATCATGAAGCTGAGATATTTACATGAGCACAAAACTGTTTCTAAATTCCTTCCAGTGTACTGAAATTCTTCCATACGGTATAAGATAAACATTGATCAGTTTTTAGGTCAGGTAATTTTTTAAAAATGTACCACTGTGACAGGTGTACAGAACCACAGCTCCAGGGCCCAAATCCAGCCCTTCTGGGTTCCCAATCTGGCCATGTATCTGGCCCCTGGCCCCACCCCCTTTCCATCAATCACCGTTTATTTGGTGTTTTCCCAGCTTTTGTGCAATTTTCCCCCATTCTAAAAGGTTGAAATGTCTCTCCTAAGTTTTGGGCCATGTCTGCACCTGTCAGATATCCCAGGCCATCTCTAGGTCATCCCTGTGTGTCCAAATGATGCACGGGGATCCCGGGGTCAACCGGGGATGACCAGAGACTTTCCCTGGGATAACTGAAACCAGAGATGTCCCATTCTTTCTGCGGTCCCGAGACAACCCCAAGGACCGCAGTTGTTGTGGTATGCAATCACAGGTCCTCAAACAGGCACGGAGCTATGAGAGATGGCTCCGTGCCCATGGGGTTGGGGGGCAACAATTTTGTCATCACTAGGGTGGTGGGGGGGTTGGATGCAGAGTTTGGCAGGGAATTCCTTACTTTTTCACTGTGTGTGGCTTCTCTTTAAAAAGAATGGTGCCTGCGTCCCTCTTCCCTTCCAGGATGTTGCACAGCCGTATAGACACTGGGGGAGGATCGTGGAAGCAGGTAAGTCCACGATCCTCCCCCTCCCTCCCACTACACCCTTAGGTGTAGATTAGCCCTTGGATACTGGCAACAAGAGATTTAACAAAAATGTCCTGGTATTTAGGCACAACCCCTTTTGCTTTCAGCAACACCCACCATTTGGTACCTGACAACAACCCTAATATGGGATTTAGTCCTTGTACTGAAAGAGATTATGCACCCTTGCGCTACAATTTACATAGTTGGAAGTGTTGGTGTCTGAAAGCAGCATCCAAGATATCAGGTAAATGGACCTTGATTGGGTTCTATACAGACACAACAATAGGCTGCTGTAAGCCTAAGTACACCAGTTGCTGTGGAACATGGGTGGAAGGGTACCTTGGAGGTTTTCTGTGGGCAGCTGGTT
Organism: Anniella stebbinsi; assembly: GCA_029215795.1. Classification (NCBI taxonomy): domain Eukaryota; kingdom Metazoa; phylum Chordata; class Lepidosauria; order Squamata; family Anniellidae; genus Anniella; species Anniella stebbinsi. The sequence continues at coordinate 52,870,064 of JARDYH010000001.1, forward strand.
GGCCACTGTGTGAACAGAACGCTGGACTAGATGGATTCTTGGTCTGATCCATCATGGCTCTTCTTATGTTTTGTTCTTAAAATTTATGTGCATGACACTATTCAAACATTATGCCCATATGTGGATATCCAGGGATGTCAAAGGTGGTTCACTTAGGTGGCAGGGTGGAACGCATGAGAACAGAAGAGCCCTGCTAGATCACGACAAAGGTCAATCCAACCAGCGGTCAACCAGATGCCTATGGGAGGCCCATAAGAAGCAATCTATCACTTGGTAAACTAACCCTCTGGGTTGTTTTGCTGGGTTGTTTTCACATAGAAATGGTGGCTCGGGTTTTCTGGGAAACTAAGGTTATGTAAATGACAGCCAGAAAAGGGCCATTTACGCAACATTACAGACGTGAACAGACCATTTACACTTGTAATGTTGCGTAAATAGACCTTTACGGGACACTTGGCAAGCGAATCCAGTAAGTGGCGGCAACTCAGTGAATGGGGGGCAGGAAGCTGAGTAGAGGGAGGTCTTTCAGACTCCAGCCCCCTCTTGGACACCTACAACACCTCTAGTCTTTTACTGTCCTTGGCTGATATATATATATATATATATATATATATATATATATATATATAGTCGTGTGTGTGTGTAATAAATTCATATAAAATCGAGGGTTGGAGGGATCGATCTCAAATTTGGCACATATGTGTAGCACATGTTGCTACACATATGTGCCAAATTTGAGATCAATCCCTCCAACCCTCGATTTTATATGAATTTTGTAAAGATCGTTTCAGTTCTGACAGATCAGAATGACAGCTCACAATGTGCATTCATTCAGACCTGTCAGAATGGAAACGATCTTTTAAAAATTCATATAAAATCAAGGGTTGGAGGGATTGATCTCAAATTTCATACACATACTTAGGCACACCCCATAAGCACTGTGACCAAGTTTCAAGCCTCTAACTTTTAAAATACAGAAGTTATAGACATTTTTTTCTTTAAAAATAAGGATGCAAAAAATATCGTTTTTTCTCGATAATGATCGTGAAGATGATACGGTTCACCTACGATATGAATGAAGACGATATTTTTTTTGGTCCAAAATGACGATAACGATAAACAACGATATTTTTTGGCATGCACATCCCTAGTAACGAGTGGGGTACCTCAGGGCTCAGTTTTAAGCCCAGTGATCTTCAACATTTTTATTAATGATTTGGACAAGGAGGTTCAGGGAATGCTTATCAAATTTGCAGATGACACAAAATTGGGTGGGATTGCTAATACCCTGGAAGACAGAAACAAACTTCAAAGTGATCTTGATAGACTGGAGTGCTGGGCTGAAAACAACAGGATGAAATTTAATAGGGATAAATGCCAAGTTCTACACCTAGGAAAAAGAAACCAAATGCACAGTTACAAGATGGGGGATACTTGGCTCAGCAATACTACAAGCAAGAAGGATCTCGGAATTGTTGTAGAACACAAGCTGAATATGAGCCAGCAGTGTGATGTGGCTGCAAAAAAAGCAAATGCTATTTTGGGATGCATTAATAGAAGTATTGCTTCCAAATCATGTGAGGTACTGGGTCCCCTCTATTCAGCACTGGTTAGGCTTCATCTTGAGCATTGCATCCAGTTCTGGGCACCACCGTTCAAGAAGGATGCAGACAAGCTGGAGCGTGTTTAGAGGAGGGCAACAAGTATGAGCAGGGATCTGGAAACAAAGCCCAATGAGGAGTGACTGAAAGAACTGGGCATGCTTAACCTGGAGAAAAAAAGATTGAGGGTAGACATGATAGCACTCTTCAAATACTTGAAAGGTTGTCACGCAGAGGAGGGCCAGGATCTGTTCTCAACTATTCCAGAGAGCAGGACGTGGAATAATGGGCTCAAGTTACAGGAAGCCAGATTCCGTCTGGACATCAGGAAAAACTTCCTGACTGTTAGAGCAGTATGACAATGGAACCAATTGCTTAGGGAGGTTGTGGGTTCTCCCACACTAGAGGCATTCAAGAGGCAGCTGGGGGACCATCTGTCAGGCATGCTTTAAGGTGGATTCTTGCACTGAGCAGGGGGTTGGACTCAATGGCCTTATAGGCCCCTTCCAACTCTGCTATTCTATGATTCTATAATTTGTAATTTTTGTGAACTGTTCAGAGATCTTTGGTTATGGGGTGGTATAGAAATACAATAAATGAAATGAAATAGTGTATTTCAATACAATCAACCATTTAAAACATTTTCACAGGTCTACATCACACTATTATAATAAGCTGATTGTGCAGTCCCATACTCGTTTTCTCAGAAGTTCAATGGAACATACTCCCAGGTAAATGGTTATAGAATTGCAGCCTTTAGCTGCAAACTTATAATAATTATATAATAATAATATATTTATTTATTACCCGCCTTTCCCAACGGATCGAGGCGAGGAACAGCACTAAACATAAAATACAAAACTGATTAAAGCACATAAAACCATACATCATTAAAATACCAATAAAACACCAATAAAACACTTTAAAATTCATCTGGGTAGGCCTGCCGGAAGAGATCAGTCTTTATAGATCTTTTAAATTCCTGAAGACTGGTGAGTTCGCGAATCTCTCCTGGCAGGTCATTCCACAATCTGGGAGCGGCATCAGAGAAGGTCCTCTGGGTAACGGTTGTCAGTCTAGTTCTTGTTGACTGTAGTAAATTCTTCCCAGAGGACCTGAGTGTGCGGGGCGGATTGTATGGGAGAAGGCGATCCCGTAGGTAACCTGGACCCAAACCATGTAGGGCTTTAAAGGTAATAACCAACACTTTGTACTTCGCCCGGAAACTGATTGGCAGACAGTGAAGAGATTTTAAAACTGGTGTAATGTGGTCATCCCTAGATGTACCGGTGTCCAACCTGGCTGCTATATTTTGAACTAGTTGAAGTTTCCGGACTAGGCACAGAGGTAGCCCTATGTACAGCGCATTGCAGAAGTCGAGCCTCGAAGTTACCAGCGCGTGCACTACTGATTTTAGGTTTTCCAACTCTAGGAAGGGGTGCAGCTGGCGTATCAGCCGAAGCTGATAATAGGCACTCTTGGCAGTCGCATCTATCTGAGCTGTCATTTGGAGCAACAGATCCATTAGCACCCCCAAGCTGTGAACACAGCCTTTCAGGGGGAGTGTAACCCCATCCAGAACTGGTTGACACACCTCCAACCCCAGGTTGTGGCCCTTGACATTAAGCACCTCCGTCTTGTCTGGATTCAGCTTCAGTTTGTTTTTCCTCATCCAGCCCATTACCGCCTCCAAGCATTCATTTAGAGGAGACACACTATCCTTAGCTGACGCTGTTGTCAAAGGCATAGAGAAATATATTTGGGTGTCATCAGTGTATTGATAGCACCCCGCCCCATGCCTCCGGATGATCTCTCCCAGCAGTTTCATGTAGATGTTAAACAGCATTGGGGATAGGATGGCACCTTGGGGTACACCACATAGCAGCTCCTTCTTTGAAGAGCAACTATCCCCAAGCATCACCATCTGGAACCTGCCTGAGAGATAGGATCGGAACCACTGAAGCACAGTGCCCCCGAGTCCCAATTCCCTCAGGCGTTCCAGAAGGATACCATGATCGATGGTATCGAAAGCCACTGAGAGGTCCAGGAGTACCAACAGGGACACACTCCCCCTGTCAATACTTAAGCGTAGATCATCCAATAAGGCGACCATAGCAGTCTCAACTCCATATCCTGCTCTGAAGCCAGCTTGAAATGGGTCTAGAAAATCTGTATCATCCAAAACTGCTTGCAGTTGGAAGGCAACCACCCTCTCGATCACCTTGCCCAAAAATGGAAGATTTGATACTGGCCTGTAGTTATCAAAATCCAGGGGATCCAGGGAGGGCTTTTTTAGAAGCAGCCGTACTACCGCACTTATACACACTTACCTGGGGGTATGTCCCACTGCATTCAGCAAGGCTTACATCTGAGTAGATGTGTGTAGGGTTGTGCTTTAAAACAACTTAAAGCAGTTTCAGGGAAATAGCATAATAAGTCTTTCAAGAAATAACAAGCACAAATAAGTGATATTTTAAATAATTAAATGCAATTAATAAGTGGAGCCCATTTCACATTTCAAGACTGATGGTGTGATATGTAAATCACTTGGAAGGAAGTTCCACAAATAAGGGGCCACCATCAAGAAGGTCCTGACTTTCATGCCTGCTGGACAGTATCAATGCAGTGTTGGACATGTTAAGAAGGTACCATGTGTTTATCAATGTGTCTAGTTTTTTCAGCAACCCTTTGAGCATGCATGATGCTGTATAGGAAGGCAGTCCAATATGCCATGAGCACGTGACATCAGCATTCACATGACATCAACGTTGAAAACCATGGTTGCCATACAGAGCTCAAATTACATGGAGGGGGCAGAGGGAACCTGTGCCAGCTTCCTGACCTACTGTTTTAGAAGGATACAGGAGGAAAGTGATTTGGCTAAAATTAGTGGTGGTTAGGGGATAAGGCTTGAGTATTTCATTAATTTGCCATTTCTCCCCCCCCCCTTCCCTAGGCTGACCATATGAAAAGGAGGACAGGGCTCATGTAATTTTAACAGTTGTAGAGAAAAGGGGACTTCAGCCAGGATCATTTGTATGCAATTAGTACCTGGTGAAATCCTCTCTTCATCGCAACAGTTAAAGTTGCAGGCACTATACGAGAGTGACCATATACAAAAGAAGGCTGGGCCCCTGCAACTTTAACTGTTGTGATGAAGAGGGAATTTCACCAGGAACTAATTGCATACAAATGACACTGGCTGAAATTCCCTTTTCTCTACAACTGTTAAAGTTACATGAGCCTTGTCCTCCTTTCCATATGGTCAGCCTACCCCCCCCCCCATTGGAGCAGCATTGCTGTAATGCACTCAGTCATGAGGATAGGTCCTAGATCCTTCCAGGAGCACAGCTTTGGTAGTACATCTCTTTAAAATAGGCCCTCTTGGTGGTGGCCCCTCATCTGTGGCCTGGTTTACACATTCATTTGAGCATAAGCAACTGCCATTGAAGTTGCAGGGTATATACTCTAGAACTTAAATAAACACTGGTGGCTCTAACATCCAGTGATGGCTTACATATATGGCTGTGCCACCATACTATAATAATAACATAGCTATTTTCACAACAGCTCAGGCCCAAAGGGTCAGCTACCAGTTATCAAGGGTAAGGTAATATCAAGTCATACAAATGCATGGGCAGGGATGGGAGGATGGACGCGGATCAAGTTTTATGAGATTTACGGGTTTCCACCTTGACATTTAGTCCACCTCGTTCCCATTCCTGAATGCAAGCTTTTTTAAGCCACTGTTTGAATGGGAAAAGTGTGCATTTAGGTGCACCGTGTTAAAGTGTACTTTCCCCCATTAATTAAAATATGAAAATGTGCCCCCCTTTTTTTCCAAGTAATTGTGCATGTTTTCTAACCAACACGGTTTGTGAAGGAATCCACAAGCTCAGGAATATCCAAGCACTGCTGCCCCAAATATTCTCGCATTAACATTCAGGGGTGCGAACGGGAAAAGTTTTGTTAATGCTGAGTTGCTCCTTGCATCATGCAACTAGATTGCATCTTCTAATCTTTTTGGATATTCACTTCTGGCATACACACCCTAAGAAATAATTGCCTACTCTTTAAAAGTAAAATGTTGCTTTGATAATATTGGAAAGTTCTCACTTTTTAGATGATGTTCGGGATTTGATCCTAATTGTAACCATTTCCTTCCATAATGAACTTCATGGCTAACCATCTCGCTGTTTAACAACATGCAGAGCCATGATGGCTCTCAAAAATCAGTTTTTTTTATGAATGGAAACCAACAGTAACATCCGTTTTATTTTTAAAGACCATTCTTTATTTCCCAGGTGTGATGGGGGAATATGAGCCGAAAATTGAAGTCCATTTTCCATACACAGTTACAGCCGCAAAGGGATCTACTGTTAAGATGGAGTGCTTTGCACTTGGCAAGTAAGTACTGATTCTTCCATAATTAGTCACAATTGGTTGTTACAATATGACATTTTTCATCTTGGAATCTGTTTTGTAGCAGTGTTCCACTTTTTCAGCAAAAGCATCCCCTTCCTTGATCCTTATGCTAAACTTAATTAAACCAATTACTGTGGGAATGGACTGTAAGAAGGCAATGATAAATTCTGTACGTTGTCAAATAAAGGGTTTAATGCAATCTTAATCAGAGTGGATCCATTGGACAATATCCAATGCAATATAAATTACATTTTGCTAGCATAAGAGACCTCTAGTGCAAGATGAATAGCTTTAGCTGTCACGATGGGATTCCCCAGAAAACCCATTGTGCTAACTAATGTTATTGTCAGTGTGCTAGAGTTTCCTCATGCTGGCGCAACATCATTTACATCACTGTTCAAGTCACATTGGATACTGCCCACTGAAAGCAATGGAACTCAAATTAGTAACAACTAATTTGTATCCCCTTTATTTCAGTAGGACTACCCCAGCTATGGGTAAGTCTGGATCCAAGTTATGAGACTAAATGTTACAGCTGCTTTATTGAGACAGGAGTACATACGATCCAGTGCTAGGGGATCTCACCAGTTATACTGTGGAATAACTTGAGAAGATGCTGGTTTGACACAAGATATGTATTAGAGAGCCTAACACATTTGGAATATGAATTCTTCTTCAGGGGCACTTTTACGCATAACAAAATTCAGACTTTGGTTTCCAAATTATGCTGCAAAATGTGGTTTTGGAATATTAATAATAATAATAATAATAATAATAATAATAATAGGAGACATGACAGAGGTGTACAACATTATGCATGGTGTGGAGAATGTGGATAGAGAGACATTTTTCTCTCTCTCCCATAATACTAGAACCCGGGATCATCCCATGAAGCTGATTGGTGGGAAATTCAGGACAGATAAAAGGAAGGACTACTTCATACAGTGTATATGGAATTCACTTCCACAAGATGTAGTGATGGCCACCAATTTGGATGGATTTAAAAAGGATGAATTCCTAGACAAGAAGGCTTTCAATTGCTACTAGATCTGAGGGCTGTGCAACCTCCAGGATCAGCAGCAGTAAGCCTATATACACTAGTTGTTGGGGAACATGGGTGGGAGGGTGCTGTTGCACCATGTCCTGCTTGTGCATTCCTTGTGCTCCACATCTGGTTGGCTATTTTGTGAACGGAGTGCTGGAGTAGATGGACCCTCGGTCTGATCCAGCATGGCTCTTCTTATGTTCTTATGAGGAGGAGGATATGAAATGATCTCCCCAACAAGGCTCACCTGGCACCAACATTGTTATCCTTCGGCACCATGGCAAGACTTTCCTCTTCTCCCAGGCATTTAACAGCATATGATGAGGGTTTTTGTGTTGTTGTTGTGCTTTGACCCAGAATTGTTGTTTTAAAGGATATTGTAATTATAACTTGTTTTTATGCTTTATGGTTTAAAATATTGTATAACGGTGTTTTTAATGTTCAATGTTTTTTAATTTCTGTAAACCGCCCAGAGAGCTTCGGCTATGGGGCGGTATATAAATGGAATAAAATAAAATAATAAATAAATATCTCAAATATATTGGGTTCACTGAAGCATACTTTTTGTGCATCAGGAGATTTCCACTGTTCCTTTCCCACATTTGCTGCCTTTGTGCTTTCTATTTCCTTGCCTATAGTAAGTTAGAGTTGCAGGGCAGAGGCAGGCCATTATTTCAAACAAAAGAACATAAAAAGAGATCAACCTGATCAGACTAAATCCCTATCATGTCCAGCAACCTGTTTCCCACACAACTGCCACCAGATGACTATGGGTATACCTGTCTTCCTGTTGTTCCCCAAAGTCTGCTAGCATGAAATGAGCAACACCAAGGCCTATCAGAGCTGGACTGTGTCTTCAACCTATGGAGCAGTCGCAGGCTGCTGCCCTCCCATAGTGCATGTTAGAATGATCCCAGCAGAAATATCTTCCCCATGGACTGAGGAAAAGGAATCTACTGTACAGCCCCATTATGTTTTTCAATGGAGAAGTTATTAGACGGCCATGAGAGTGATTCACTTCTTTAGAAGAAGGAAAAGTTATAATCCTGATGGCATTCACTTACTAAGAGCTAAATAAAGTAGCACCTTAGAGTATTAGTATAATACATAGGGAAATTGGAGGAATTTTTGTCAGCTTGGCCCCCCAGATGCCAGCTAGTGAATCCTTGAGCTGGCTTGACTCACTGCAGACAGGGTTGGGCAAACTCATGGTTTCCTCCTCTTTTTTTATTGGTGCAAATCCTAATTTGTGCAAATTCGCAGCTGGGAACATTTAAGGAAATTGCAATTTGCACAAAATCGTAGCTGTAAATATAGCAAGTTCCACAAAAATTGCAGGTCCTTTTTGTCTGGATTTTCATGCAAATTGCACTATTTATGGCTGCAATTTTGCACAAATTGCAATTTCCATCAATATTCCCAGCCACAACTTTACGCAAATCACAGATTGTGGACACACACAAAAAGACGCAAGCTCTAGCTGGGCACCTGCAGACCATCTGGCATCTTGTCCTGCATGCATGCTGGTGGAACACAATCGGCAGGAGTCTGGTAACCAGGGGGCGAGCAGGATGTGAGGGAATTTGCCCATCCTAGTAATATGTTTTGAATGCTTAATTCTTACTACCAATTTTGCTGCCATATTCTGTACTAATTGAAGTTTGTATAGAAGAGGCTATAAGTTCCTTCCTTCCAGTATTACGTACATCCAGAGCTTGGACCACAGAGCCAGTTAGCACAACAATTTGTAGCCTTTCCCTCACAAGTGTAATTCAAATAATTCTGAAACCGTACATTAACTGCCACATGCCCACATCAATGTGCTAGTTATCAGGTGTGCGCAGAAGTTCATAAACCCTCTGAAAATCATTCATGTGATCGGACAACACTTCCAAAAAGTTTAATGAAAATTATCAATCCATTAAAAAATACGTGTTCTTTAGAGTTGTTCCCGAAGGATGATGGCAAATTAGCAACCTAAGATCACTAAATCAATAATTAATTCAGCGTCCCAAATGAGGGAATTGATTAAACAGTGAGGCAGAAGCAAGTGAAATGTCCTGCATTGATTATGAAATTATGAAATTATTTATATCCCATCATATTCTATGGGCATGGGGTGGATATAACTATCTACATTTTAAAAACAGAAAATGCAAACTATAAATTATGTTAAATTCAAACAACCCTGCATCTGTCTTACAGTAATTACCAAATTTCAAGCCAGACATAAAGGGCTGAATCATAAAGGCACAGTGTCCCACAGTCGTACAATGTCACATATAGTGGGGGGGGGGGGGGGGAGAGGGAAACTATATATCCTAAAATGAAAAGAACTTACTCTGTGAGATTAAATGTCTTCGCCCACTACAAGGCTGTTTCTTGGGGGGAAGGGAGCATGCAAACAAAGCAACCGCCCCAGGCACCAAATTTTGCGGGTGTCAAATGATGCCCTGAAGGTGACATCCCCAGTGGCTATGCGGTGGTGGTGGCGCTGATAGGATGACCATATGGAAAGGAGGACAGGGCTCCTGTATCTTTAACAGTTGTATAGAAAAGGGAATTGCAGCAGGTGTCATTTGCATGCACACAGGAAATTCCCTCTTCATCACGACAATTAAAGCTGCAGGAGCCCTGCTCTCTTTTTTGTATGTGATCACTCCAGTATAGCTCCTGCAGCTTTAACTATCGTAACGTAGAGGGAATTTCACCAGGTGCTGTATGCATACAAATGACACCTGCTGAAATTCCCCGTTCAATACAACTGTTAATGATACAGCAGCCTTGTCCTCCTTTTCATATGGTCACCCTGCGCTGGCAGTGGCAGCATGCTGGGTCCTCCTAGCTGGCACTGGGAGCCACAGCCGCATGCCCTTCTGCTGTTGGGAGGCCTATGCATGGAGTGGCAGGCCAATGCCTAGTTCTGATGGTGAGGAATCAGCCTACCTGGCACTCCAAAGACCTGCACCAGCTGCTCTCCTGCTGGGGAATGCCTAGCACAGTTCTCCAGAGCCCCAGTCACCCCATGCCTAACTCGGAGGACCCCTCCGCATGGGGCATGCCCTTTGGGAAAACCTGCCAGCTGCTTCCCCGCTGCAGCAAATTCCATAGCAGAAAAGCAGCAGTCGAAGTTCTCCAGAAAGCTCACAAGGTAGCAGCAGCCCAAATGCCTCACTGTGAGGGGTCCTTCCACACAGGGAGGCATGATGGGTGAGGTGGCCTTGGGAACTGCCTGTGACACAGCAGCAGAGGCAATCTCCAGGGCCAACTCAGCCAGAATGCCTCGCTAGGAAATACTCTTCTTGGCGAGCGAGGCGGTCAGGCTGCATCCACCGAGGGGGGGTTTGCTGGAAGAGTGAAGCTTGGCAGTGATCAGGAGGGATGGGTAAAAGGAAAAGAAAAGAGGAAGAGGTGGCGGCACCCAGGGGGAGATGCATTGGGAAGGGAAAGCAAAGAGGAGGAGAGGAGGAGGAGGAGGAGGAGGAGGCAATGGTGGCAGAAGCAGCCAGTGTGGGTAGGGAAGAGAAGGAGAAGATGAGGAGGAGACAGGGCTGCCAGGAAGGAGGTGGCTGGTGGTGGTGGCTGGGGGGGGGGGGGGGAGAAGGCAAGGAGGAGGGTAGTGGTGGCAGCAGTGGGGTAGGCAAGAGAGAAGAGATGGTGCCAGCGGGTGGGGCACTGCAAGACCACATAGCCTATTGCACCAAAACAAGTTGAGATGGTCCACATCTCATCAGCTGCCCATGCATTGAGGTCATTTTTTACAGCCCTTCTCTTGATGTCCAGCCTTCTGAAATTAGGAGGGTAGTGACCACTGACAGGGCTTGTTCCATGGTGGCACCCCAGTTTTGAAATTCTCTCTCCAGGGTGATTCACTTGGAGGTGATCTTATGTCCTTTTGGTGCCAAAGATGTGTGTTGATGTTTTTTTAAAAAAATATATATATGCTTGCTGCTTTATTCCTCCTTATTAATTTTTCTATTGCTTGTTTTTCTATATAATGATAATGATAATAAGGGGAAATGTTCAAAAGATATGATATGAATGCATAGGTCAGATGCCCTGGAATGTGATAGCTCCACTGGTTTGTGAATTGGATTCCAGGAAAACTTGAGTTTCCTTGGAAATTTATCAGAGGCTGCTGATGATTGGTTTCCTGAAAGAGATCTTGACTAGTGCTACCAAATTATTTCTGCAATAAGCACTTGCAGAGAAGCATATGGGGTTGTGTGTCACGTGTGCTCGTCATTCACATTAGGCAGTGATGAAATGCAGCAGGCCTGGTCCATAAATGTTCCTCACCTGAGAACTATTGTTATTGGCTGACTGATCAATGGAATGCGTAAATAAATCAATACAATAAATGAAAAATAAAATAAAATGTACCTACACGTTGTAAATCCTCTGCAGCAGATAGGTATATCAATCACCTCCCGGCAGATGAGATTACGAAAGGTGGACCCATATTACATTAGTTCTGATAGAGCTTCATTGTCTGATTATTTGGTGCTGAGCCCAATTCAAGGTGCTAGTACTTATCTTTAAAGCTTGAAACAAATTGGAGCCCAAATACTATATCGTCAACCCACCCATAAATTAAGTTCATCAGAGGAGGCCCTTCTCTGAATTTCTCTTATAACAGAAGTACATTTGGTTCAACATTCAAATTAATTATATAAATGAATTAAATATAATATATAAATTATAAGAATTATGTAAGGGACTATTAATAATAATTTCTGATGCAATTATATATATATATATACATATATATATATATATATATATATATTTGTGTGTGTGTGTGTATATATATATATATATATGTATACACACACACACACACACACTACATAGGCTGTTAATTTGTTTTATCTACTTTTGGTTTTGTCACAGAATTGAGATCCGAGCACTATATGAAGAGTGTTTCCTTTCCTGTTTTTCTGCTACATAACCTCTAGGTGGCACTTAGGTATAGTGCAATAGCAGAATAACATAAGTAGAAACACTGTTCCCCTTCGCTTTCACAAACAATGCCACCTTTTCACTGGTCTTAAAAAACTCATCAAAAGTGCTGTTAAAAAACAGAAGTGAAACTGGAGGGTCACAGCATCATCTAAACAACCCATAACCAACCATGGGTAGCAAATGATGAGTGAATAATAAATACCTCGTGTAGAAAAGCTCACAGTCATTTCTAATATAATAATATCTAGTAACTTACCAAAGAACTCTGTGTGTGTGTGTGTGTGTGTGTGTGTGTGACTTTATCTATGTTTAAATTAAAGTTTGATTCAAAAATATTGATAAAGATTTTAAGGGAGAGGCATCTTCTGTTTGAATCAATTTCATATCATAGGCCTGGGGGGTGGGCAGGACAGCACGGCATGATATTTTCCTGTTAAAAGTAGCTTCTGCTGCAGACATCAGCAAGTAGGGAAAATAATAATAATAATATTATTATTATTATTATTATTATTATTATTTATTTATTTATTTATTTCTAACCCGCTTTTCCCTCCGGATCGAGGCGGGGAACAACAATAAATATAAACACAAGAACCACAAAATAGATAAAATATTAAAGCAAATAAAAACTAATACATCATTAAAAACATCTTAAAATTCAACTGGGTAGGCCTGCTGGAAGAGATCAGTCTTCACGGCTCTCTTAAATTCATGAAGATTGCTAATTTGTTGAATCTCCTCTGGCAGGCCATTCCACAGCCTGGGAGCGGCAGAAGAGAAGGTCCTCTGGGTAATACTCATTAGCCTGGTTCTGGCTGATTGGAGTAAATTCTTCCCAGAGGACCTGACTGTCCAGGGCGGATTATATGGGAGAAAGCGATCCCACAGCTAACTTGGACCCAAACCATGTAGGGCTTTAAAGGTAATAACCAACACTTTATACTTCGCCCGGAAACTGATTGGCAGCCAATGAAGTGATTTTAAAATTGGTGTAATATGGTCACCTCTAGGTGTACTGGTGACCAACCTGGCTGCCATATTTTGAACTAATTGAAGTTTCCGGACTAGGCACAAAGGTAACCCTACGTACAGCGCATGGCCGTCACAAGGAAATCCTTTTCACATTTGACTCAATGGATCCCGGTGAATCAGTTCCTGAAAACCAGGAACTTTTCCACATTTTTTATATGTTCAACCAATGATACCACTTATGCCTGCAATTTTACACAAATTGTGCAATTTACAGCAGCGATTTTACACAAATTGTGATTTCCATAAATTGTGATTTGTGCATGCTCACACTTGCTGGACTTGCCATACGATGACTCAGGCACGTTCTGGGATGCATGACAGAGCCAGAGTCCAGGGGGGCTGAGCTGGTGATAAGCATTTTCATCTGCAGATACTGGCAGATTGGGGGAGGGAGGGGTTGGAAAGTTGGCACCTTCATTGAGTAAGCAAATGCAACTCTTGAATGAAACCAAGGCCAGATCTACACCAGGCAGGATATAGCACTATGAAAGCAGTATAGAAAAGGCAGGAGCCACACCAAGCAGGATATAGTGGTATGAAAGCTGTATGTGGTATGTGTCAATGGACCCCAACAGTTGTCAGCGCACTTCAATACCGCGATAAAACAGTAGTGTGGCTCCTGCCTTTTATATACCGCTTTCATACCGCTTTCATAGTGCAATATTCTGCTTGGTGTAGATCTGGCCCAAGAGTCAACGGGTTAAGGCTGACTCGCAAGCAAGGAGGAGGATTGTTTTATGTTTTCTCACCAAGACTCTGAGAAAGAACATCTTTGTCTAGAGCTTTGTCACACCTATCACAAAAGGGAAAAGAAAGGCTGACAGCTAACACCGTCATTATCTCAAGCCTAAGTTCACAGCCTCTGTTGTTATGCAGTGGAGAGTAACTCAAACCTATAGTGAAAGAGGCAGATGTTTTAGCTGTTACGGCCCTTATCTCGCTTTTCCAGCCATCAGTACACAATCAGAGACCACAAGCTACACCGAAACTGCTTTTGACTTCATTCTGTAATAATGTGATGGATGACATTTCAGGTGTCAGGTGACTCCTGGAGGCTGAGGCAGGAGGTAAACATGCATGAAATCCCCTTTTCTCTTAGGTTTTCATCTCATCCTACTTCTCTCCCCCTCCTCAACCCACCCCGCAAATTAGCATTTACAATGTTTCTGTTGTTGCCTTTCACCAGGCAATCATTAACGAACAGAAAGTCTTTATTGTTCAGCATTTGCAGTGAAAATAAACAAATGCCAGCTATCACTAATTTCCAAACATCATTTGCTCTAGGGCTCTGTAATTTTGCTATTCTCATGATTTCGGCTCAGGCTGTCTCACGCGGCTTCTGTTCCATTGAAACCGTGAGAATGACAAATATTCCAGAGAGACTTTCTGTGGTAGGCAATTGGCAGGCATTCCTTAGAAGAGCCCGGGCTTTTAGTTACAGATTAATGATTTATTAATAGTGTTTATTTGGAACTGCCAATCACCACAGGCTTCTGGAATTAAAAACTAAACTGGGGGAAGCGCCATATGTGTCTGTCAAACTTGGGTCAGGTGATTTGATAGCTTGAGGGAGAGAAATCATTAAAAAAAAAAGAAAGGGCCCAGAGAACAAAGCCTTGTTTACAGAGAGGTATATCTATAGTAATCGATGGTCCACATTGAATCATTTATTCTTAATAGGTTAACCAATGTTTAAAACGTTTCATCAGGTAAAAAGGTGTGTCTGGTTAATCAGGCAGCAATAGAAAAGTAATTGTGCAAATGTAAACTGTAAAACAAAAGTAATATAAATGCAAATAAGTTCTACAACAAAATGTACATTACGCTCAACATCTAACTCTGAGAGAAACTTGAAGGATGGCAACAAGGGAGAGGGCCTTCTCAGTGGTGCCTCCCACAATTATGGAATTATCTTCCCGATGAGGCTCACCTGGCACCAACATTGTTATCTTTGTGGCGCCAGGTCAAGACTTTCCTCTTCTCCCAGGCATTTAACAGTGTATACTGAGTTTTTAATTGACCCCAGAACTATATTTAGACCAGGCTGAGAGTTCACAGTTATTTTAAATGAATATTGTTTTTATATGTTGTCTGTTTTTATGCTTTTATGGTTTAAAAGGGGGAAGGGGGAAGGTAACGCAGCAACAGCCGCCGCAGCGCCCGGGCGCAAGGGGAGGGGGGACCTGGAGGTGGCTGTGCCGCCCGGGCGCTGAAGACGGCGGCGTCGGGGCCATGTTCAACCGCGGGTCGCGGCGCCGACGATCGACCCGAGTGGAAGATCTGCCAACACTGCAAGTGTCCACGGGAGGAGCATGCGGTGCGCATGGTGCCCGTCGACTTGGAAAGGATGATGTGCCGCCTCATCTCCGACTTCCAGCGCCACTCCATCTCCGACGATGACTCGGGCTGCGCCTCGGAGGAATATGCGTGGGTGCCCCCAGGACTCAAGCCTGAGCAGGTCTATCAGTTCTTTAGCTGCCTCCCAGAAGACAAAGTCCCCTACGTCAATAGCCCTGGAGAGCGGTACCGCATACGCCAGCTTCTGCACCAGCTTCCCCCCCATGACAACGAGGCTCAATATTGCAGCTCCCTGGAAGAGGAAGAGGCAAAAGAGCTGAAGTTATTCTCACAGCAGCGGAAGAGAGAGAATCTGGGCCGCGGGACTGTCCGGCTTTTCCCGGTCACCATAACTGGAGCCATTTGTGAGCAGGTCATTCACAGGGCATTGTGTCCTGATAAGGAGCTCCATTCTCCACCCATCTCTGCTATTGTTGACGTGGCTCTGATTCATGCAGGAGCTTGTGAACAAGACATCTCGTGGAGAGCATCTTTTGGATGACTGTAGCAGCAAGCATTTCTGAAAGCCACTCTCTTACTGCTGTTGCTACTTGCCTGCTTGTTTGCCTTTAACCAGCAGCTCCTGCCTTATTTCTTTTTTAATTTGTATACCACCCAACTGGCAAATGCGAATTTAATTTGTATTACTGTCCAACTGGTAAACCCCTGGAGGCAGTTTACAGTCATAAGAGCAAACAACAGCAAAATAACCCCAAATAATTAAAAAATAATAATAATAATAATACAGCATTTTTGTAAACCGCCCAGAGAGCTTCGGCTATGGGGCGGTATATAAGTGTAATAAATAAATAATAATAATAATAATAATAATAATAATAATAATAATAAATTGTATGTCGATTTTTAATGTCCAACGTTTTAATTTTTGTAAACTGCCCAGAGTGCTTTGGCTATGGGGCAGTATATAAATGTAAATAAACATAATCATATTAACAACAACGTCTCTCCTATCACATTTGCTACTGTTCAGGATTCCAGATAGCTATTACTACCAACCAGATCAATCCAGTCTTCTTCTTCACATCCCATTTTCCATTTTTCTTCTCCATCTGACATTTTATCTTCCATCACTACTTCCATTGTTCAGTCCTCATTGGGCTGGGGCAGGAGCAGGGTGTTGGGGGATGGCCCCTAGATTTTTTTTTTTTAAGAGGGGTTGTACTTCTGCAAACCTCAGGATTCCCCCACACCCCAAGTGTGTTGATACCTCCCTCGTATTTCTCACTGGCCTGTTTGGAGTTTGACCACCTGAGTTCACCATTAGAGGGAGTGATAACATATGGACAAGGCACCATCTTAAAAGAGGTATTCCCTCTTTTCTCTTACATAGAAGGGAATGCCTCCTCTAAGATTATGCTTCTGACAACATGCATCAACCGAAGACAAAGGAGGTATGCTCCTTGTTTCAGGACTATAGTTTTGTACCCATATGCAAATTTAATTGATTTATTAATCAACTAAAACTTACCAGATTAATCATTTAAGATTCCTTTAATCCTGTGACAGACCAAATTATTGATTTTTATTTATTGTGGCATATATTGGCTGCATGATCTATCACAAACAGCATTCGAAGCAACACTCAGAATGAAAATCATTATAAAATTGTCATCATAATGCACTGTACCATTAAATCAGCCCCTTAAAATAGAACAGTTAATATCAACGAAACACAATGTCTGCATCATCAGCCAGGAGTAATCAAAGTACCCTTGCCTGTTGGCAAAAGGCCATTTGGCAGGTCCAGTGAATTTTCATAGGAAGAGTATAGAATCATAGAATCGTAGAAAAGCAGAATTGGAAGGGGCCTTTAAGGCCATCGAGTCAAACCCCCTGCTCAGTGCAGGAATCCACCTTAAAGCATACCTGACAGATGGCTGTCTAGCTGCATCTTGAATGCCTCCCTAGGTCATTGGTTCCTTTATCGTACTGCTCTAACAGTCAGGAAGTTTTTTCCTTATGTCCAGCAGAATCTGGCTTCCTGTAACTTGAGCCCATTATTCTACGTCCTGCATTCTGGCCTAATTGAGAAGAGAGTATGTCATACTCTGGGTGCCTTCATGGAAAGCAGTAGACTCTTGTGCCTTTGTCAAGCTCATCTGGGTGATAGATGGGACACAGAGGAGATCTGAGGAAACAGAGAGGAAGGGAGAGAAATGGTCCTTAAGTAACCCATACAATTTAACCACACATTTGGCAGATGAAAATCTATCTTTCCACACATTTGAAGGATGAGAATGTCATTGAAACACATTCAAAGGTGTGTGGGTGGGTGTGAGAGAGAGTTGAAATTTGAATAAACAGCAGTTACGTCCACAGTTTTATTTATGTATTACAGCTAGGCCACCAAGATGGCGCACAACTAATGTAAGATAAAACAATTTACCTATTTATTTTTTTAAAAAAATGACACACACAACATGTTAATGTGACTATTAAAACATTAAAACATTAGCACACTCAAAAATTTTTAAAAGGCTCGTTCAGCCTACCTCATCCTGGTACCCTCCAGATGTTTTGGACTTCAACTCCCATCAACCTGAGTCAACATGGCCAATGGTCAGGAATGTTGGGAGTTGTAATCCAAAATATCTAGATTTTGCTCTGATCCAGCAGGACTCTTAAGAATTATTATTATTATTATTATTTATTCCATTTATATACCACCCCATAGCTGAAACTCTCTGGGCAGTTTACAAAAATTAAAAACATTGAAGAACATAAGAAGCGCTGTGCTGGATCAGACCATCTAGTCCAGCATTCTGTCCATGGGACACCAGAAGCAAGATATGAGTACAAAGGCTGCTTTTCTGGAGGATTCAAAGAGTATAGAAGACCTTTAATTATCATTCGCAGTATTTTCTGTACTTTACGTTCTTCTGTTTGAAGTGTTTACATACACACATACACCCAACCATGTGTGTGTGTGTGTATATATATAATTCAGCATAGCACTTAATGAATCTGATGATGTGGACTCCAGACCATGAAAGCTTATGTCACAATAAATATGTTAATCAAGTGCAACAAGATTCTTTACTATTTTTACTTTTAGATTAACATCTCAGTACTACTGGGCTTGGCTGAGGAAACCATGACAGAACAGAAGGAGTTCCCATTTTCTCCCAGACCAAAGTGCTTTAGCTGGGATGACAGCATTACCTGTCATTGACTTCTCCTTCCCTGAAAAGGGAAAGAACAGAAAAGATATGAACACTGAAAAGAATGTAAATTAAATTAGGGGCCATATGCAATGCTGGATCTCCCCCTCTGACCTCAAAAAATGGTGCCAGCTGCCTTGAAAATGTGCAAGGCCCAGAGCCAGCCCTACCATTAGGCAGAGTGGTGGTCACTTCAGGTGGCAGATGCTGAGAGGCAGCAGCAAAGAGGAAAGAGCTGTTTGCCAAGCAGCCTTCATTTACCCCCTGAACTGGCCTATTACCTTGAGATGAGATGGAGGATGCTTTCTCATCACCAGTGTTGAAGAAAGATTCAACTATCAATCCAGTCAGCTTTTATACACAAAATGGAAGTGGGTGCCATCTTGTTCTTCACCTCAGGCGGAAAATGTCTTGGACCAGCCCTGCCCAAGCTGGTTCTTCTCTGATATTCAAACTCTAACATCAGAAAGGAGGTACGTTAGTTAAAACTAGAACAAAAATGCTGCTGCTCCTTAACTTTTGTTCTGTCTGCATGGGCCTGGCAGGGTTTTTGGATTCCTCAGAGACTCTCATTTTGGAGTTCCTGACCACTACAGGTAGGGTTGCTCTGTAAACTTCGCAGGTAGTTTTCACACATCTTTCAAAAGACTGTGGTGCATCAGCTTCTCTAGCATTTCCTGAAATCACTTTTAGACTAAAAAAATCACCTTCATAAAATAAGTGCTATTTTTCCTTTTCTTACAAGAAAGCTTCATCACAGTATTCTTGATTTTCACCGTCTTTCTATTTATTTTCTGTCAAAGTCACAGAGGAGAAATATCTGCAAACACATATCTACATGTATATTCATCTTGGATATAAAATCCATGTGACTGGTGACTTCAGCAAGGAAAATAAGATTCATTAAAGCAAGTTACAACTTGCCTTTGAATAGTGATTTGCAATTTGGGAGCAATTTCCTTTGAAATCATTAAAACTTTACAGCCAAAGTATTTTACTCTCCTTGAAAAATTGGCTTATTACCTCATCATCAGAGGAGGGGAAAAAAGTAAAATTTTGAAAGAGACTTGTTAATGGCCTAGGCAATGACATTAAAAAAAATCTTTCAGCATCTCTCCAGCTGTAATTGATAGCAGTAAAGTTGATGCAGCATACAATTAAAACAAGATAAAAAGTCTGGTTAAATCCATTCAAAGTTTTCTATACCAAATTGCTTAGAAACTTTTGTAACTCCTGAACGACATGAAAGAGATTCTTCATTTTGTCTGAAATGTAGGGAGCTGCCATGAATGTGTTCAACGTATTGGTCCATCGTCTTCTGTAACTGGCAATAGCTTTTCTCATCACCAGATACCTGATCCTTTTTATGAATGAGGATGCCATGGATTGGACAAATCGGTGGCTCCCATTTCGGTGGGGCTGTGAATCCATGCTGGATTTCAGTCAGAAACAGCCATAACTCTAAAGAGCTCTCCAAGGTGCTAACCCTACTGTCACCATCAAGCAAACATTAGGGTTAGCACCTTGGAGAGCTCCCTTAGCATTCTAGCTAGTTCTGACTGAAACTCACAATGGATTCACAGCCCCAACAAAATCGGAGCCACCACTGGATTGGTCCTTCTGTATGTAAAGCATGTGCTTTGTTCATGCGCTATGGCCCTTACCCTCCACATAGGGGGCCAGATTGCCTAATACCTTTCCCTGATCCAGCCTACATACATGGAGATGCAACTGCCCCAACTTTGACATCCCAGGACATCCACATGGGGCTGAAAGGTTCCAACATGGCCTACACTCCCATAAAATCCCATGTATATAAACTGATTTCCTAGGCTCATTTTTTTAGTATGTCCAACAATTGACTATTTAATTTGTACCTATGTCTGACGTATTTACATGCACAAGCCATATTTGAATGTGCTTAGGGATGAGTGAAGGAGCAATGTCTGATTTTCCTAAGGATTCCCCAAGCATCGTCCTGCCGCTAGTCTAGTGCTCGTTTCCTGTTTGCATTTGAGATCACTGCTTGCTGTCCACGAACAGGAAATTTATGAAAATCAAGCAGTGATTGAATAGGAGAGTTGTGCAGATCCCTCTAAATTTGTGCAAATTTCTTCCATGCACTAAAGTGGGACTGATTAAGTCAACTGGCGAAATCCGTGCAAATTAGGTAAGTTTTGCAAATTTAGAAATTTGAGCAAATTGAACTTGGACTTGGGAAATGAGATGAATGAAAGAACATGTTTGACAATTTGCAAACATTTTCAGTGACCTTGGGCTCACACCCATGTTTGGAGTTTCGAACGGAGGATGCATGCATGTTTTGTGAGCAAAAATGAAATTCTCATACATTCCTAAATATTATGGCCCATGATGAACATCTGGAGATATCATAGGTGGGGCAAATACACAGTGGCTGGCAGGAAGGGCACTTGCTTGTTCCCCTCTGCAGTATGGGATGATTGGGACACAGCTTTTAAATGGTGCAGTCACATTCAGAACATTGTGTACAGTTCTGGTGTGCCCTCTCTTCCAGAGCAGATTTTGAGAGTGCACAGTGGTTCCAGGTGGAAGGGGGATTTTACCCCGCTCCCGGTTTCACTGACAAAAGTAATTCCTTCAGCAGAAAAGCTTCATTGGATTTCACCATGAATCCACAACTCATTCCATCATCAGAAAAACCTTGTGATGTGTACTATGCTGAGAGATAGTGATTTATACCCAGTGCTGTCTAATTAGTGATTCCCCTAGCTTAGCATCTAATTAAGGATGCTGACAAAACTTCTCCCCATTGAAATTTCTCTCTAGATTTCTGAACTGATATATTAGACATTCTCCATTGTTCCATCTTTTATTGTATTATTATTATTATTATTATTATTATTATTATTATTATTTTAATGGAGCATTATGCATGGACCATTTGCTGTAGCTTCCAGTGCCTTTAGGTGAGTTGTTTTCCCCTGCTACACTCAACATTACCAATGCATGTTGTATGAAAATTCATGGAGGTGGAATTCTCCCTATTGTGAATCACTATATGTGTACATTTAAAAAAAAACACTGCACAAAAGGAATACTGATGCAATCGTACATAGAATTGGCTGAAATCTTCCTCTCTCTTTTTTGCAGTGTTTTATCAATACAGACAATGTGAACTGGTGAAGTTTCGGGAGGGGGAAAGATGCAGATTTACTGGATGAACAGACTAGTTATGACCTCCCATTTGATCCTGTAATTATATTACACTGTAATTTTAATGTCATTTATTAGGGATGTGCACTGGATCGGACCCGATCCACGATCCGAATCCGGTCCAGTGGGAAATCGGATAAATTATCCGATTTCCGATCCCGCAGCTGGATCGGCCGATCCAATCCGAACCGGTCCGAAAAAGCTCCGAACCGGTTCGGCGGATCGGCGGATCGGCGGGCGCCCACTGGCGCCCACCGCCGCTTCCATTGGCGGGCGCCAGCGGGCGCCCGCCGATGAAAGTGGACAGCGGGGGGGGGAGGAGGGGGGCACTTACCTTCTCGGCCCGGTGGCTCCCGTCCGGCGCCGGCGCCTACTACTACTAGCAGGCTCCGCGGCCTGCTCTAGGGTGGCGCGCCGGGTGATGTCATCACCCGGCGCGCTACTCTAGAGCAGGCCGCGGAGCCTGCTGGTAGTAGTAGGCGCCGGCGCCGGCCGGGAGCCACCGGGCCGGGAAGGTAAGGAGGGGGTGCGTGGAGGGGAGGAGGGGGCGCGCGGAGGGGGGAGGGGGGAGGGGGGCCCTTACCTGCCCGGCCCGGCGGCTCCCGTCCGGCGCCGGCGCCTACTACTCCCAGCAGGCTCCGCGGCCTGCTCTAGGGTGGCGCGCCGGGTGATGTCATCACCCGGCGCGCTACTCTAGAGCAGGCCACGGAGCCTGCTGGAAGTAGTAGGCGCCGGCGCCGGACGGGAGCCGCCGGGCCGGGAAGGTAAGGAGGGGGTGCGTGGAGGGGAGGAGGGGGCGCGCGGAGGGGGGAGGGGGGCCCTTACCTGCCCGGCCCGGCGGCTCCCGTCCGGCGCCGGCGCCTACTACTCCCAGCAGGCTCCGCGGCCTGCTCTAGGGTGGCGCGCCGGGTGATGTCATCACCCGGCACGCTACTCTAGAGCAGGCCGCGGAGCCTGCTGGAAGTAGTAGGCGCCGGCGCCGGACGGGAGCCGCCGGGCTGGGAAGGTAAGGAGGGGGTGTGTGGAGGGGAGGAGGGGGCGCGCGGAGGGGGGAGGGGGGAGGGGGGCCCTTACCTGCCCGGCCCGGCGGCTCCCGTCCGGCGCCGGCGCCTACTACTCCCAGCAGGCTCCGCGGCCTGCTCTAGGGTGGCGCGCCGGGTGATGTCATCACCCGGCGCGCTACTCTAGAGCAGGCCGCGGAGCCTGCTAGAAGTAGTAGGCGCCGGCGCCGGACGGGAGCCGCCGGGCCGGGAAGGTAAGGAGGGGGTGCGTGGAGGGGAGGAGGGGGCGCGCGGAGGGGGGAGGGGGGAGGGGGGCCCTTACCTGCCCGGCCCGGCGGCTCCCGTCCGGCGCCGGCGCCTACTACTACCAGCAGGCTCCGCGGCCTGCTCCAGGGTGGCGCGCCGGGTGATGTCATCACCCGGCGCGCTACTCGAGAGTAGGCCGCGGAGCCCACTGGTAGTAGCCGCCGGCGCCGGACGGGCCGAGAAGGTAAGCAGTGGCGGGGAAGGGGGCTTACCCCCCCCGGAGCCGTCCGCTTCTATCCGCTGGCGCCCGCGGGCGCCAGCGGATGGAAGCGGGCGGCCCCAGGGGGGGTAGGGAGCGCGGGGGAGGGGGTTTACCTGCCGGGGCCGTCCACAGCGGACGGCCCCGGGGGGGGGAGGGAGTTAGGCCCCCCCTTACCCACCCGCCGCCATTTTTTCCTCATAGACTTGCATTGCAATGCAAGTCTATGGGGAAAAAAATGGCGGCCGATCCAAAAATGTACGATTTTTGGGTCGGGATCGGACTCGATCCGGTCCGGGGGGCCTCCGATTTTGTCCGAACCGGTCCGGGACAAAATTGGAGGTCCCGATCCGGGTCCCGATCCGATCCGGGGGGTCCGTGCACACCCCTATCATTTATTAATAAAATAAAGGAGGAGGGAAAAGGAAATCAGAGAAAGGAAAACGGGATCTCTTCACGGTCATCCCAGACTGCAGGTCGTGGAAAAATGGGCTCAAGTTACAGGAAGCCAGATTCTGGCTGAACAGCAGGAAAAGCTTCCTGACTCTTAAAGCAGTACAACAATGGAACCAATTACCTAGGGAGGTAGTGGGCTTTCCCACACTAGAAGTGTTCAAGAGGCAGCTGGACAGCCATCTGTCATGAATGCTTTAAGGTGGAGTCCTGCATTGAGCAGGGGATTGGACTCGATGGCCTTATAGGCCCCTTCCAACTCTACTTTTCTATGAGTCTATGAGAAAACTCAGCCTTAAGTTCTTAATGCCATACAATACTTGTATTGACCAGCTGTCATAGAAACTGGCTGCTCACAGTTCAAAGACAAGCCATGGGGGCCTCTGAGGAACAACCTGGTACAAGGCAGGAAGTGAAAAACTAGATGACACCTCCGTCTCATTCCATAAATAGCAGGACAGGCACTGACAATGGGACAGCTTCCTCCACCACATCTAAAGACATCAGGCTAGCATAGAGGGAATGCAGTATAAAAATACACAAGAACCACTGTATTAGGCTTGGATGGGGTGTGCTTCCTGGGAGGAGCCAGATAGTAGCTGAGGGCAACACTCACTGCTTCTGGCCTGAGGACTGAGCAGCCACGGTCTGAAGGAGCTCTGTAGAGAGGCCTTTCTCTAAATAATACTTAGATATAATATTTTATATAATACTTTGTTTATAAACTTGAGTCTGTTTTGTTGTATGGGGTGCAATCCACCAGCTTTGAAACACATGGCACAGCAGGCTGTATTGCACAGAGTCTCTCCTCCAACACCTTGTTGAAACCTCTCAGCACCTGCTGCCTGAGGCAACAGCCTCACTCTGCCTAATTGTAGGGCCAGTCCTGGACTGGTGCCCCAACCATCCTCAAAACTGCTGTAATGCAGCTAGAAATTGTTGGTCTCACAGGGTCAGGCCTCAGCCTTCTGGAGCATAGTTGGAATCTGCTGACTTCTTGATACTCCTACACTGCTGATGAGGCTCAGAAAGCCCAGATGATATTGCATCTTCAGAGCAAATGGCCCTGCTGCACTTCCTCACAGGGAAATTGATGTCAATGGCTAGGGTGACCAGATAAAATCCAGGTCAGGGCTCATGTAACTTTAACAGTTGTAGAGAAAAAGGAATTTCAGCCGGTGTCATTTGTATGCAATTAGTTCCTGGTGAAATTCCCTCTTCATCACAACAGTTAAAGTTGCAGGCACTATACTAGAGTGACCATATACAAAAGAAGGCAGGGCCCCTGCAACTTTAACTGTTGTGATGAAGAGGGAATTTCACCAGGTACTAATTGCATACAAATGACACTGGCTGAAATTCCCTTTTCTCTACAACTGTTAAAGTTACATGAGCCCTGACCTGGATTTTATCTGGTCAGCCTACCAATGGCCTCTGTGACTGGAGAGGAGGTGCCTTGACCAACTGCTAAAGGGAGAGGCAGATGGAGATGGCAAATATGGAAGGAGAAAGACACTCCTTCCCTTAGGGAATGGATGCTGATGGTATGGAAGTTGCTATGTATGAATGTGTGTATGGAAAGAAAAGACAGGCAATAGAGTTGTGTTGCTGTTTGCAATGTTTGGGAACAATAAGGTGCATTATAATTTGTAACTATTTGAAGTTTCGGGGACGTTATGAATAAATAATACAATAGGATATCTCAATAATAAGAAAGAAAAGTGTTTTTAAAAAATAGGATTACAAGCTTTCAAGTAGAATTATTTTAGCAATATTGAGTAATTGTATATTGGTATGGCTATAACAGGATCTTTACAGATTAGTAATATCTAGTAATTTTGCAAGTAGGTAATTTCTAATTATAGTTTGTTAACAATATTGTTAATATGTCGAGCATGTTGGGTATCTACATTATTAAATAAAGTTTGGAAAAAATAGAGATTCTAATCTGCAATTTAGGAGGCTTAAAATCCACGGAAGAGGGAACCAGAGAAAGCATGTAGAACCACAAATATGTTCCTCTAGGCTGCATTATGTTAATTGATTGTTCATTTGCTGGGCATTCTAACTATTGCTGATCTCCTTTCATTTAGTTTACCCAGATTGCGGGGGGGGGGGGGGAGGCATTTTGGGTGAACATGCAAGACATAAAGTCAGGAAGCAAAATTATCCGGGGAGAATGTTTTAGAGTTACAACAAGGTAGGGACGGAGTCACCCGCAGCTGGTTCCATCAGTCTTCTGCTAAGCCACCACCACTAACTGCCCCCACCTGATGAAGATGTGGGGCCTCCTGCCTTCATCCTCACCTGCCATTGTGTGCAGCAATGGCAGCTCTGGAAATTGCGTATTTCCAAAGTTGTAGAAATGGCTCCATTCACATCTTTAATGTACTTGGGAAAATACAGACTGTGCAGAGCTGTGCAAAGCAATTACTATGCACTGTCTATTAGTAACAACAACAACAACAACAACAAAAGCCCCAGCCTTCATTGTATGTGAATACAGCTATGAGAACCAACCCTAAAATCATAAAAATTGCCAATTGCTCTAACAAATCAATGTACTTATGCTGTTAATGACTGCATTAAAATACTGTACAAAGGTTCTCACTTTACTTATTATTATTATTATTATTTCATTATTTTTAAAACCACGTCCTTTGCTGGTGGCTTCAGTGGCGTGATGGAAATGGCAAAGCTCTTGCCATAATTATTCTTCCTTCTCAGAGTACTTCTGGGAAAAAAGAATGGCGGCAGCTACAGCTCTACTGGTCTTTGACAGGGTTTAAGAAAAAAAAGATTGTTAAAAGAAAGAGAAAAGGGCAAGAAGCCCTTTACCCCACCCCTGTCGCCTGCTCTACTCCCTCAAAACTATGGGGGGGGGGGATTGAATCATGATCCACATAATGGAATCAAAATGGCCACCTGCAATTCACCACCTGGAAATGAGGTAGAGAGTTGGAGGGGGGGGCATCCATTTCAGTCCATCCCTAAGATTCCACTCTGAAACAGCCACAGATCACAAGAACAATAGCTATGCACAGGTGGAGGACAGTGCACAAAAGCATGGATGCCATCCTTTCCCTATCCCGGTCCCACAAAATGGCAGATTTCCCAGTGAAAGCCAACCCTCAACAAAAGTCATTGTAGCACTAACACCTGTTGGAGTACTAACAAGGTGTCACACTATCAAGACGTGAATGGGTAGCCCCTGCTCCGTAGCGACTTCAATCAACGATTAAGCCAGCCCTGGCGAAAGCGCAATATAGTTATAGAAGTAAATGTTTGCAGCACAATTTTTGCTGAAGTTCCATGATGCTATTTCTTTGAGCCCCTGAAAGGTAGCATGTTCAGTTAAAATTCCGGGGCTTAATTGCTGGGACTACTTAACTTTCTTTCCTGTAGACAGGAAGTGTCCATGACAGCAATAGCACTTATTAAATACCCTCAGTTGAAAGTGAAATATATCAAGCGGTTCATGAGCCTTAATTGTGATTACACTTTATTGCTGCTTAGACGATTAAGCACTTAAATTAGCAGGTAACGGGATCTATATTCTTAATGGAAGGAAGGCGCTAATCATGACTTCACTAAATATTTCAGCCCTGTTCCAACCATCTCGTGGAGGAAAGTTAATGGCCCCAATCCAAGCAAAGCCCGCCTGCGGAAGTCCCAAGCAGTGCTCGAGATTCCAAACGTGCAGCTGGAAGATGCCGGGACGTATGAATGCAAGGCCGAAAACTCCCGGGGAAGGAATGTCTTCCGAGGACAGCTGCAAGTATACAGTACGTGGAGAAGTTTATCTCTTGCAAATGGCAAACCATCCAATGTTCTCTCCAGGCTGCAAATGAGTGTGACCAGATAGAAATCCTTTGTCACTAAGGCCATAATCCTAAGCATGCTTTCCTGGAAATAGGGATGACAGAGGAATCCAGTTTGGGGGTGGAGCTGGGTGAGCTTTTGCCTGCTCAGCTCCCCAGACACCAGCTCGTAGATCCCTCAGTCGTCTCAACTCAGCACATGCCAAGTTGGGCCAGCACAAAATTCATGACTTGGAATATATATGGAAATCATGATTTGCGCACATTTGTATCTGCAAAGAGTGCCATTTGCGCAAAATTGCAGACGTCAATGGTCCTTTACATATGCATTTTTATGCAAATTGTGCTATTTATGGTCACGTTTTTGTGCAAATATTCCCAGCCACAAATTTGCACAAATCACAAGTGCAGGGTGGGCAAATGGCAGGAATCCAGAGTTGTGCCTGGCTGGATTTGATCCAACTACATATTCTGAACCTCAAGGATGTCTGGTGGGAATTCAGTCCAGATGCCACTATCTGATTCTTGCCAAAGGAGGGAACTGCAGGGTGGTCAGACCCAGCAGACCAATGAAGATCCCACTTACCAACAATAGGACAGAGTGGGTCATGTGGTACAGCCTGATCCAGTGAAGGCTGTTGGCTCCAATGTCAGTGGGACGGTGAAGCAGCTCCAGATTTCAGTCAGAGACAGTCAGAATTCTAATTGAGCTATCCAAGGTGCTGACCTTATTCGGAGGACAGGGTTTATTTATTCATTAATTTCATTTCATTTCTCTACCGCCCAATAGCCGAGGCTCTCTGGGTGGTTCACAAAAATTAAAACCGCGAGGTACAACATACTATATAAAATATGGAAGCTTAAAACCACAATATAAAAGTGCAACCAGAATAAAACCTAGCAGCAACACAGAGTTTTAAAATGCAGCTTTTAAGTACAGATTTAAAATGCAGATTTAACACAGCAAAGCTAATAGGTTAAGATGCTAAAATGCTAAAATACCTGGGGCTGAAAGGAGAACAATGTAGGTGCCAGGTGAACCTCTCTAGGGAGCTCATTCCACAGCTGGGGTGCCACAGCAGAAAAGGCCCTCTTCCTGGTAGCCACTTGCCTCACTGCCTTTGGCAGGAGTTATACAGCGTCTTGGCTAGCTCCTTTAGAGTACTGGCTGGCTCTGACTGAAACCCAGAGTAGAAATAGGACCCACCAGCCTTCACTGGCCTGATCCATATACAAGCTTAAGAACAGGCTTGCTGTTCACTGTTCTGAGCAACAAAGAAACTCTTCTCTGTATGTGTTTCAACTGAAGTAAACACAATCTGAGCATGCATACCTAGACACAGGCTTGCAGCCTTAATATATGATGTGATTAATCCATTCACAAAGAGGGATTCAAGATCATTGTTGGCAGTGTTTAACAAGGCCGGCTAAATTAGACAGCATCCCCGATAGTTGCTTGGGATTGCCATATGCAAACCATGGCGGGGTTGGGGGTGGTGGGGTGGCAATGAAGCCATGTGTGGTCCAAGAGGCAGTGCAGATATCAGATTGTGCTGTCTGCTGTAAAAGAAGATGTCCCAGGCCAGGTCTGCACAGAGTCCATTTCAGTCATGTGAGAGCTGTGCTCTACTGAGTGCTGGTTAACACTCCGATGTCAGTGGAGTATTGAGTCAGAACCAGTCAAAACTCTAAAGGTGCAGAAGTGGGGGGCAGAGGTTGTGCCGACCTCATTTCTGCTCTCCATAATCAGAGCAGAGCAGAGATGCTCGCATCACCAGGCTAATATAAGATCTATGGCGAAGTAGAGATGACAGTTATGTTGATCAATGCTCTTGGGTGCCCAGGCTTTGCTTTCCTGAAAATCATGGCTTTTTAGCCGGGAAACAAGTTTTGGTTAAAAGCTTGACATGGACACTAGAAATTCTCCTTGCTGTGGGTTCGCTGATTTGTAAACAAACAACCATGTTTTACAAGCGGTCCCTTGGACAGCTTCAGACTGGCTTATGGGATTGAGCCTGTCGTTCTCAGGAATGCTCCGATCTGCATCCATCCTTAGGTACTAGTTTTTCTGTCTGCCTTGATCATGCTCAGATTGTCAGTTGAATTTGATCCAATTCACCGCTGCTTTGGGGAAAGCCCAGAGCACACAGAGGCGGCCTGTCGGCTCCCATGCAATCACAGGCTGATTTGATTCCCATCTTGCCTAACGCTGACAACCAGATGTACCATGATTGCCTGATACAGCTGACACTTTCGATGCGATCACTGCATCTGTCTCAGCCACTTGGCTTGACATTCAGCCCTGCGAGTGACAAAAAGACACTTCATGTTTGATTTCTCTAGACCCATGATGCTTGCTCGGCTTTCCGTTTTGAAGATGTATAGCTTTTCCTCCCACTGCGTTTTGGTCGCCTGTGATTTGTTGTTATTGTTGATTGGCTGATTTCCTGGCCTAGGCCAGGGCTTTCAAACTTTCTACCTTCAGGCACTGCTGCCTCCAGGTTCTTGAAGGCCTTTGGGCAAAACACCCACAATGCCTTTCTCCCTCTTCCTACCACTATTGTCAGCAGCGGTTATTGCTCCTCATCCTCTTTCTCATGGTTGCTACCTCTCACCTGCTTGGCAGGTAGAGAGCCAGGGAGCAAGTAGGCCGTAGCATCTCCTGTTCCTCCTTCTCACCACCACTATTGTCTGGGCCAGAGTGAAATGCTGGTGAACAAGCAGGTTGCTGTGGTGAAGAGGAGGATCAATTCCAGGGAGCTCTTGCCAGTGAGCCCCTGCTGGGTTGTGGTCCCATACATACCCACGACGTGGGCTCTGCCTTCAGAGAACCATTTCCATGTGGACCCTTCTGCTCAGGAATAACTGAATAGTTCAGAGGATTCTGGGGAATGTTTGAGGACACACACATCATACACGCAGGGGGTTGACCAGTCTTGTTAGACATCTCTATGGATTCATCTGAAATGTGCACACCTTTTATCACCACTACCTTCAATTGTAAGGACATAAAAATGAGCACCACTGGATCAGGTCAAAGGACTATCTACTCCAGCATCCTATTCCCACAGTGGCCGATCACATGCCTCTGCATGAAAGCATGAGCTCACTGAAGTTCTATACCATGATATGGTAGCGGTTTGAGAAAGAGTTCACACAACTAGGGAACAGTTGTATTTCCTCTATGTTCACAAAAACAGGCTCAAAATCCTTTTATAGGATTTTTTTTTCTTTTGTGGGGGGTATTATTTTCAAATAATCCTAATAGCATTCCAGTAATTGCATGCCAAAAAAACGCTCCAGACCTGAACATCTTATCAGCGCAAGCTTAATGTTCTCAAATACGTCTAATTAAAGGGAACAATTGGCTGACTTGGTTTGTCTCATTAATTTTTGCTTTCTCATAAATGGAGAATGATGCCCATTTATCACAAAAAAACAGTCTTTGCTTGAGCTGCGTTTTTGTAAAGCACATATAAAATAGTTTAATATATTTTTTTGCAATTTGCAATAATTATGTTAACAATCTCTCTGTTGTAATAATCCTTTTGCCTTTCCAATATTTGCCTATTATTATTTTGTCTATTATTATTATTATTATTATTATTATTATTATTATTATTGCTGAGAATTGCATAACGTTTATCATCCCAATTTGAATTTGTGACCCCAACTATTTGGATTACATTTTGAAAATTGATAGGAACATTACAAATAATCTTCAATGGGTTTAGTTATTTATTTATTTTATTAAAATATTTGTATCCTGCCCTATATCACTGGGATCTCAGGGCAGCATACAGATAAAATCAGAGCAACGTAAAACAATAAAATACACAGTTAAAAACATATTAAACCATTTACAAATTAAAACCAGTATAATTTTTTAAAAAGCAATAGAAACAATTGAAACAATTAAAACTCTGTGCGACCATGGAGAATTTAGCCCTCAAAGGCTTTGGTAAAAAGCCATATTTTAACTTGGCACCGTAATGAAACCAGTGTTGGCACCAATCAGGCCTCCAAGGGGAGGGTATCCCACAACTGGTCTCCCACAACAGAGAAGGCCCTCTCCCATGTCCCACCATTCTAAGATTATCCATAACGAACTGTCCTCTTCAATTCATTACCCAGATCTTAATGCTTTAAGGGGCTGCAGAAGAACATAAGGTTACATACCATTACAATCATTTTCCAGCAGTCTAATGTTTGGAGAAACTTTGGAAAGAGGACACATGTTCCTTCCATCTTTATTGAGTCATTCATATTCCTAATAAGTTCTTTTGTGAAATTGGATTGTAATTTGGTGGTCAATACTTCATTTTGTACTCATTTTAGCCTTTCCATTTCAGAGATTCTAAGCAGCAGGTTGGATCCAGACTTGGTCATGCTTTGAATGGACCCATTGAAATCAATGGGATGGAAGTTAATCATAACTAAACTCAGTGTCATTGATTTCAGTGGGTCTGCTCAAAGTATGGCTTTGGACACTACCCTATAAATGTTTAGATGGGGGAAAGACCTACAATTCCCAGCATTCCCCAGCCATCTTTACCATGTAGCATTCCCATCTCTCTCTTTTGTCCTGTCTCATAGTCATGCATTTTGCCTGCTGCAACATGTGCCTGTATTATCTTAAAACAAGGTATACTTTTTGCTTTACAGTGATGGGTTGTTCACATGCAAATTCATGCAGATTTAATCAATGTGATTGATATTTGATCTGTACAAGAGATAAAAAGGAAACACACTCTTCTAAAATGACACATGCCACCCAGAGTTTTTATAACTCATGGTCACTTTATAGAATTATGGAATCATAGAATCATAGACTTGTAGAGTTGGAAGTGGAATCCCTCACCCGTTCGGTGGGGGATGATATTTGCGAATGTGTGGGGGTAGGGTCGAGGGGGATGCTCCTGATTGGGATGCTCCAGCATGGTGCCACTGGGCGGGGCAAGGCCCGAGCGGCTAAATAGCCGCCTAATGGGCCTGCCTGCCCTCTTCATCCCTGGCGCTGCTCCCTCCCTCCCCTCCCTGTTGACAGTATGGGCTAGCCGGTCGTCATTAGGAGGCCACGTAGGAATTTTTTACTCTTACCCTAATTTGGTTAAGAGTTTTTTTCGCCTACTTCATACTGTAAGACAGATGGGGAGTATTAAATAGGTGAATTTGCCTCAATTCGGTCACTTTAATATGGCGGTAGGTATGGGCATCCTCAGGGGCTTTTTTAAATGGTGAACATTCTCAGGAACCATTGAGGTGAAGGTAATACCTGAGGACCACATCTGGGAGTCCCGCGGCACCAGATCATGGGAATAAGGTTTACCTTTGAGGCCAACTCTACTCACGCCATCGGAGCCCTGCGGCACGGGAGTTGTGACAAAGGAAGGCCTCCCAACCCCACATGGGGGAAGACCAATGGGTGGCGAACGTTTACTGCCACCTGGAGGTCAGAGAATGGTTCGCCCAATCCTAAGATTTGGCCTGAGGAGACCAAGAGCGGGATGCCCGTATTAGGTTTTACCCCTTTTGCAGATCTTTAAATAAAGTGGCCCAGTTTATACCCAGCTTGCTTGTCTCAACTCTTTATTTCCACACTACACTTCGCAAGTGGTTTGCATACCTTAAAGCATACTTGGCAGATGGCTGTCCAGCTGCCTCTTAAATGCCTCTAGCGTGGGAGAGCCCACAATAGGTAGTTGGTTCCCTTGTTGTACTGCTCTAAGAGTCAGGAAGTTTTTCCTGATGTCCGGACGGAAGCTGGCTTCATGTAACTTGAGCCCGTTATTCCGCACCCTGCACTCTGGGTTGATCGAGAAGAGATCCTCCCCCCCCCCCCCGTGTGAAAACCTTTCAAGTATTTGAAGAGTGCCATCATGTCTCCCCTCAACCTTCTCTTCTCCAGGCTAAACATGCCCAGTTCTTTCAGTCTCTCCTCATAGGGCTTTGTTTCCAGACCCCTGATCATCCTTGTTGCCCTCCTCTGAACATGCTCCAGCTTGTCTGCATCTTCCTGAAGTGTGATGCCCAGAACTGGACACAATGCTCAAGATGAAGCCTAACCAGTGCCAAATAGAGGAGAATCAGTACCATTTGCTTCTTCTTTTTTTTTGCAGCCACATCACACTGTTGGCTCATATTCGGCTTGTGATCTACAACAATTCCAAGATCCTTCTCGCTTGTAGTATTGCTGAGCCAAGTATCCCCCCATATTGTAACTGTGCATTTGGTTTCTTTTTCCTAGGTGTAGGACTTGGCATTCATCCCTATTAAATTTCATCCTATTGTTTTCAGACCAGCACTCTAGTCTATCAAGATCACTTTGAAGTTTGTTTCTGTCTTCTATGGTATTAGTGATCCCACCCAATTTTGTGTCATCTGCAAATTTGATAAGCATTCCCTGCACCTCCTTATCCAAATCATTAATAAAAATGTTGACGAGCACTAGGTCCAAAACTGAGCCCTGCAGTACCCCGCTTGTTACCTCCCCCCAGTGTGAAAAGGTACCATTGAAAAGCACTCTTTAAATCCGATTCTGTAGCCAACTGTGGATCCAACTAATAGTTGTTTCATCTAGCACATCTAGATAACACACATACACACACACACACACACACACACACGACATATATCTAAAAATGATTATATATATATTCATTAAACAAAAAACCTACGGTTTACAAAAATAATGTTAAGGCTCTACAGATTCCAACCAAGCACCGAAAAGCAGGGAAATTGGGAGTTAAGGCTCATAAGCCTTAACGCCACATCCTCCCTAAGGAGGCAGAAAGTGCAAGTTAAATTCTCATTCTCCCAAAGCAGATAAACCATGAGGACAGGGTGGAGAATATGATATGCAGAGGTAACTGTGGGGTTGTGGAAAACTGATCACGAACAACTTAGGGCCACCTACTTCTCTTTTTTTGTTTAGAGCATCCCTTCCCCAACCTGGTGCCCTCCAAAAGTGTTGGACTACAACTCCCATCATTGCAAGTCAGTATGTCCCATGGTCAGGAATGCTGGGACTTGTCATCTCAAAAATCTAGATATGCAATTTGATCTGCAGAGGTGACTGTGGGGTTGTGGGAAATGATGATGAACAACTTAGGACCAGCTACTTCTCATTTCTTAGAGCATCTCCTTATGTTGAGAGTTGCAACCCAACACATCTGACAGGCACCAGGTTGGGGAATGTTGTTCTAGAACAAGGGAAGGCAGAATGTAGATCTCCAGATGTTTTGGAATTCAACTTGTAAAAGCCCCTATCAGCATGGGCAGTTATCAGGAATGCCGCGAGTTGATGTCCAAATCATCAGGATAGATCTATTTTCTGCCCACGTCTGTACTAAAGTATGATGTTTTCCAGCATTAAGATATGTGATCAATCAAGGAACTACAAAAGAGCTGCATCACTTTAAATAAAATGTCAAAACCAAATGAAACAACAATGAATGAATCTTGAATCCAGATAGCCCTTCAGACATCAACATTAGTTTTCAACACATGGCATAGGATGTCTGTTTCTTGAATATCAGATAAAGGATTTATCTTACTTGTTCAGCAGTGTGAGATCAAAGGCAGAGCTACCACCTAATACTTTCATGCGTAAGTATTATTTTAAAATTAAGTATGAATTGATTTTTGTCTTCCCCATAACACATAACATGGGAGTTACAGTGTAACACATCTGGAGAGCACCAGGCTGGAGAAGGTTGACTCCTATACATGTCTTCTCAGAAGCCAGTGCCACTGAATTCACTAGGGCTTTCTCCCAAGAGGTATAGGATTGCAAACTAATCTCATCTGAAAGGTGTTCAAGACAGCCAAACTAAACCTCTTCTGCTCCACTGTTGCTTTGATGAGATGATGTATTGTGCAGGGATTGTGAGGAGTGAACAGTATATTTTTTATAAATACATTTAAAGAAAAAAAACATTGGTTCTATGAAAGGCAGGCTATTGACCAAAAGTTGGAAGAGCCTGGCACATGCTCTGGTTCTAGATCTGTAATGAATAGTGCCCCTTTTGTTATCAAGAGTGTTGCTATATGCAAGATGTGTGTGAGAGAAAAGTATTGGGCAGACCCTGTATTTGGTGAGGATATGGAACAGCATTCCCCATCCTGCTGCCCTCCAGGTGTTTGAGATGACAAGTCCCAGCATTCCTGACTATGGGACATACTGACTTGCAATGATGGAAGTTGTAGTCCAACACCTTTGGAGGGCACCAGGTTGGGGAAGGGATGCTCTAAACAAAAAAAGAGAAGTAGGTGGCCCTAAGTTGTTCGTGACCAGTTTTCCACAACCCCACAGTCACCTCTGCATATCATATTCTCCACCCTGTCCTCATGGTTTATCTGCTTTGGGAGAATGAGAATTTCACTTGCACTTTCTGCCTCCTTAGGGAGGATGTGGCGTTAAGGTTTGTGAGCCTTAACTCCCAATTTCCCTGCTTTTTGGTGCTTGGTTGGAATCTGTAGAGCCTTAACATTGTTTTTGTAAACCGTAGTTTTTTTGTTTAATGAATTTCATGGCTTTGTGTAACTGATGACTGGATATTATACAGTTGACAACCAAGCCAGCGTCAGCCAGAATGTTATACCATCTTGACATCCAATACAAAATCAAAGCTAGTGTTATGTGTTGAACTTACTTTTAACATCAAGAAATCAACCAAAATGCTTGCATCTCCCTCATTTTTAAAGATAAAGTGATGAAACCTGGCATCATGGTAGCTCTTAAGTAGGGATATAGCTATGCCAAGTATGAAGCAGATTCGTTCATGCCTTGATTTTTAGGATTTTTTTAAAGTTCAAACAGAAATCTCTTTGGGGTCCAGGACCTTGAGCAGTACAAGTTTAAAAAATGAAATTAAAGATAAAGAGATGAAACTTGGCACCATGGTAGCTCTGAAGTAGGGATTTAGCCATGCCAAGTTGGAAGCAGATCCATTCATCCCTTGATTTTTAGAAATGTTTAAAACTTCAATTTAATTTTTTTAATTAACTAAAATGCTTACAATTCCATCATTTTTAAAGATAAAGGGATGAAACTTGACAGCATGGTAGCTCTTAAGTAGGGATTGAGCGGGGGCGGAGCGTCGGACATGGAATAGACGGATGGAGATTGTCTCTCTCCCGTGGGAGTCGAATGAAAAAGCGAATTATCCTAATTAAGTGAGCTTCAAACTGTGAGTTACGATAATTGCTG
This sequence comes from Anniella stebbinsi, assembly GCA_029215795.1. Classification (NCBI taxonomy): domain Eukaryota; kingdom Metazoa; phylum Chordata; class Lepidosauria; order Squamata; family Anniellidae; genus Anniella; species Anniella stebbinsi. The sequence continues at coordinate 52,906,837 of JARDYH010000001.1, forward strand.
TCAACGGGAACTAATAAAGAAAAAAGATAACACAGTTGGGAGGCGGTAGATGAATTATCTGCTTGGCATTTTAACGATTTGGGAGAGGAGTCAAGCCAGGACTGGAGCTTCTCTATGTTTACACACTTTGAAATAAATATAGAAGAATCAGTACTTACGGAGGCTTCGGGACAATATATGCCAAGTAACTAATTAGCAAAGGCTTTGTTAAAAGCTGGAGCCATAACACTGTAACTGCAAGCTGAATGTCTGATGTCCGATAGGGGGGGGGGGGGAAGTAAAGGAACCTTGCCAAAAAAGTGGACGAGAGTGAAAAAACACCCCTCTGATAGGAACTGGTCACGTCTGACCAGGAAGAATTCAGTGAATTCAGTTGCAGATATGACGAATGGAAAAACAGGACCACAGACTTCCGGTGGTGGGAATAATAAAGATGGAGCCAAGCCAGGCGCGGTTCCTAAGACAACGAAACCACAAACGGAGGCATTGTCCTTGGAAGCGTTACAGGCCAATATTCAAGGCATGTTAGATAAGCAGAAGCTGGAGATGATGTTAGAGGTGAAAAAGATACAGACTTCCCAATTGGAATTACAAAGTAGTTTTCAAAAGATTAATGACAGATATGAATCACTGGAGCAACAAATTGGGCAAAATAAAGATAAATTAGAGAAGCATGAAGAGATGATACAAGATATGGACTTGCGTTTAATTTCTATTGAGGATAGAGACAGAAGAATGAACATACGCATTAGATCTTTCCAGGAACAGCAAGGAGAAAATTTAAAGAATTTAAGAGAAAAAGTCATACAATGGATTATGGAGCTAGACCCCCAGGGATCTTGGGCTGAAGAGGATGTTGAAAGGATCCATAGGGTGGGCCCTAAAAGAAGTGGGATAGTCCCAAGAGACATAATCATGAGATTTGCCAGCTTTTACAAAAAAGAGAAATTGATGCAAATTATCAGAAGTGCTGGGCAATTGATGTTCCAATCTTCACCAATACAGATCTATCAGGATCTTTGTTACCAGACCATTCAGTGGAGGAAGAGCGTGAAGTTGTGTACAACGATTCTACGCAAGAACTCAATTGTTTATAGCTGGGGGTATCCAGTATTCCTGAGACTTATGTATAAGGGGAAACAACAGAGAATAACATCATGTGAGCAGGGAATGGAATTGCTGAGGAGCCTAGGTCTGAAGGAGGAAGAAAAAGATACAGAAGAAGGAGGGGCAGCTGGAGGAAGCAGTTTGTGACTGAGAGATGGTTTAAAGAGGGATAATAATAGAAGAAAGGGAGAGGGGGTTCTGTTTGGGTTCCATGTCGGGTGTTTGCCATCCCCCCCGGAAGGTACTAAAAAGAGGGGAAGAAGAACCATTGCTCGGGGGAACCCGGGATTAGAAGGGGGGAAGAGGGGGAAGAGGGGGGTATATGTGGGGGAGGGGGGAGGGAAGGGGGGGTTAAATGTGACACATTATGAAACCTAAAGGGTAAATTAAAAATGGAGATATGGAAAATAAAATAAGATTAACAACCTTAAATGTAAACGGGCTGGGTAGTGTTATCAAAAGGAAGAGAATTGAAGGGTTATTGAATAAAAGGAAAGCTAATATAATATTCTTACAAGAAATGCATCAAAAAGAAGATGGAAGAAATGAACTTAAAATGGGGAACATGGGCATATATGAGAAAGCATATGGGACTTCTAAAGCAAGAGGTATTGCGATAATAATTTCAAAAAAATGTGAATTTAACGTTGTTAATGTGGTAAAGGATGTTGGGGGAAGATATATTATAATGCATTGTCTCCTGGGGGAAGAAAAATATACTTTGGTTAATGTATATGCGCCAAATGTAAAGCAAGTGGAATTTTATGATAAAGAATGTAAAGAATGTAAATATTATAATGGCGGGAGATTTCAATATGGTGATGGATAAAATGAAAGATAAAGATAACATAAAAGGTATAGGGAAAACGGGACTAGCAAGAGTAATGGAGCAAAAAGAATTAAAGGATATTTGGAGATTAATAAAAGGGGAAGAAAGAAAATATACCTTTTATTCGCCAAAATACATGAGTTTTTCCAGGATCGATTATATATTTGTGTCAAAGAACTTGCTTTCTAGGATTGTTGATTGTGAAATTGATGTAATTAAAGTTTCAGACCATGCAGCAATGAGTATGGATATCAAAATTAAGAAGGATTATAGAGAAGCAAAAAGATGGAGATTGGATACAAAAATTTTAAGTTATAAAAATATTGTGGAGAAAATGAAAAAGGAAATTAAGAATATATGGGAAATAAATGAAATAGGGATAAATTCACAGGGGATTGTCTGGGACACAATGAAAGCAATAGTAAGAGGTATTTGTATTAGAGAATCGTGTAAATTAAGAAGACAACAAGAGGCACATAGTAAAAAGATCGAAGAAGAAATTAAGGATTTAGAGCAACAATTTAGAACTAATAAGGATAAGCATATATATGCCCAACTCCAATAATAATAAAAAAGAACTAGAGGGTAAGGACATAGAAAGAGTTCAAAAAGAATTAATATATTTGAAAAGGAATTTTTTTGAGTACAGTAATAGAAATTCCAAAATGCTGGCGAGGTCAACGCAATCAAAGAAGGAGAAAAATATAGTAGGGACAATTAAAGACAAAACGGGGAATAAATGTAATTTAATGAAGGATAAATTAAAAAAATTTGAGGAATTTTATCAGGAATTGTATACCTCAGAAGCGAGTCCACAAATGAGAATATAGGAATATGTAGAGAAAAATTGGAAGATAAAATTAAAAGATAAGGATAGGGATTATATGGAAGCATTAGTGACCGAAAAAGAAATAGAGGGGATTATTGACAAGCTGAAAGGAGGGAAATCTCCAGGAGTGGATGGACTGGGGCCGGAATATTATAAGATATTTAAAGAAATTTTATTATCAAAAATTGAGAAATTATATAATAATATAATAAAGGGAGAGAAGACCCCGCCATCGTGGGACCATTCGTTGATAATCTTAATACCGAAAGCTGATAAGGATTTGACGGATCCAGCTTCATATAGACCTATTTCTTTAATTAATCAAGATGCTAAGATATTTACTACAATTATGGCAACAAGATTAAATACATTTATAAATGAGTATATAAAAAAGGATCAATGTGGATTTATTCCAGGAAGGCAAATGCCAAATTTAATAGGGAGGGTATTAAATATAATAAATATTATTAAAAGAAGGAATTTAAAAGCAGGATTAATAGCACTGGATATTTTTAAAGCCTTTGATTGTGTGGAATGGCCGGCGTTAAAAACTATTATAAAAACATTCGGTTTTGGAGAAAGATTTGTGGGAGTGATTAATCAGCTATATGCAAATAACAAGGCCGAGGTGATGGTAAATGATGGTTTAACACAACAAATTACCCTAGCCCGAGTACTAGACAAGGGTGTCCTCTCTCCCCAATTTTATTTGCGATTGTGATCGAAATGTTGGCAAATGTTATTAGGGAGGACAAGAAACTGAAAGAGATAGGAGGAGAGGAAAAAATAAAAATTAATATGTTTGCGAATGATACATTATTGACATTAGAAAATCTGGGGGGAAGCATAGAAGAAATAAAACAACATTTGAGGGAATTTGGAGATGTTACAGGGTTACAGGTAAATTGGGGGAAATCCAATATGATGTTTTTTAATTATGATAAAGTAGAAGGGGATGAGTGTAGTTTAAAATTAGATTTGAAGGTTAATAATAGGGATGTGCACTGCCCCCCCGGATCGGATGGGATAGCGGATCGGAATCGGACCTGGGGGGTCGGATCGGATCGGAGGATGGTCGGATCGGATCGGACCGGATGTCCGATCCGGATCGGACGCCATTTTGAATGCTTTTTCCCATAGCCAAGTATTGTTTTACAAAAACGCCTATAACATTTTCATTTTTAAAGATAGAAGGATGAAACTTGGGCACATTATACACTGGTTAGGGACAGTTATCTGTGAGAAATTTCAGAAAGATTGGTGCATGCGTTTTGTGGCAATTAATTTTTTAATAAATACCCAGGAATGCCTATAACTTTGTCATTTGTAAAGTTACACACATGAAACTTTGCCACATTGTAGGCGGTACCTTGGGACCTATGTGTGTGAAATTTCAGAAACGTAGGTGCTTGTATTGTGTGGCAATTAATTTTTGAAACAATAAGGGATTCATTGGACAGCACTTGCCCATAGGGATTCATTGGACAGTACTTGCCCATAGGGAATCATTGGACAGTACTTGCCCATAGGAAATCATTGGAAAGCACTTTCCCATTGAGAAATACAGTTATGCCTCCCACTTTTTTATTTTTGAAGATACAAACAGGAAACTTGGGCACATTGTAGACTGGTTAGGGATAGTTATCTGTGAGAAATTTCAGAAAGATTGGTGTATGCGTTTTGTGGCAATTAATTTTTTAATAAATACCCAGGAATGCCTATAACTTTGTCATTTTTAAAGTTACACACATGAAACTTTGCCACATTGTAGTTGGTACCTTGGGACCTAAGTGTGTGAAATTTCAGGAACGTAGGTGCTTGTCTTGTGTGGCAATTAATTTTTAGAAAAATGGGTAGTAGTGGGGTAAATACATTTACGCCTCCCATTTTTTTATTTTTGAAGATACATACAGGATACTTGGGCAAATTACAGGTACCACTTGCCTTGATATGTGTGTGAAATTTCAGAAACATTAGAGCTTGCCTTGTGTGGCAATTAATTTTTGAAACAATGAGGAAAGAAACACCTATAACATTGTCATTTTTAAAGTTACACACATGAAACTGTGCCACATTGTAGGTGGTACCTTGGGACCTATGTGTGTGAAATTTCAGAAACATAGGTGCTTGCCTTGTGTGGCAATTAATTTTTTAATAAATACCCAGGAATGCCTATAACTTTGTCATTTGTAAAGTTACACACATGAAACTTTGCCACATTGTAGGCGGTACCTTGGGACCTATGTGTGTGAAATTTCAGAAACGCAGGTGCTTGTATTGTGTGGCAATTAATTTTTGAAACAATGAGGGATTCATTGGACAGCACTTGCCCATAGGGATTCATTGGACAGTACTTGCCCATAGGGAATCATTGGCGGGCGGCCCCAGGGGGGGTAGGGAGCGCGGGGGAGGGGGTTTACCTGCCGGGGCCGTCCACAGCGGACGGCCCCGGGGGGGGGGAGGGAGTTAGGCCCCCCCTTACCCACCCGCCGCCATTTTTTCCTCATAGACTTGCATTGCAATGCAAGTCTATGGGGAAAAAAATGGCGGCCGATCCAAAAATGTACGATTTTTGGGTCGGGATCGGACTCGATCCGGTCCGGGGGGCCTCCGATTTTGTCCGAACCGGTCCGGGACAAAATTGGAGGTCCCGATCCGGGTCCTGATCCGATCCGGGGGGTCCGTGCACACCCCTAGTTACTAGGCCTGTTGAAAATAGATTTTATAACATAAACATGAAAACAGTGAATACCCCTTTTAACTTGTTAAACCAATGAAAACATGCCACACAAGAAGTCTTAAGATATGAATGGTTTATAAAGAAAAGTGAATGCAAAAGAACATCAGATGCAGAAGTGAAATCTGAAACATTACTATTAGTAGTAGTAGTAGTAGTAGTATCCTGCCTTTTGCCCAATGCTGGGCCTCAGGGCAGCCTTACAAAACTAAAACATATACAGCTAAAACCTATAAATAGGAATATACTAGGCTGACTATATGAAAAGGAGGACAGGGCTCATGTAACTTTAACAGTTGTAGAGAAAAGGGGATTTCAGCCAGTGTCATTTGTATGCAGTTAGTTCCTGGTGAAATTCCCTCTTCATCACAACAGTTAAAGTAGCAGGGGCCCTGCCTTCTTTTGTATATGGTCACTCAAGTATAGTGCCTGTATAGCCTAAATATACAAAAGTTAAAAATATAATTAAATACTTTTCAATATTAAAGCATTTTAAACATTTTAAATACATAACAATTTAAAAGTCAAAGGTATAGACAGAGGTCCAGATGATTTGCCAAAGGCCTGCTGGAACAAAAAAGGGTTTGTCTGCATCTAAAAACACATCAAGGAGGGAGCCAGTGTAGACTGCAAGGATTAGAAAGAAAATCCATGTGTGTACACTATGCTAAATAAACGACAGCCAACTGTTTCTAAACCTTATTAGAAAAACAGGGTGACTAGGCCGAAACCAGCGTTGTAGGCCCAGAAGCACTTTGAAAGGTTTCTTAAAACTTAACACCGACCCAAACTAATTAAATGAAGTTTTGAAGCTTTCAACTTATAGCAGTATGGACCTAACTCTTAGAAAAGAGGGAAGGAGCACTGTGTGTGTATGGGGTGGGGGTGGGTGGGGGATAGAACGAAAGGTATAGCCACCTATTCCCTGGAGAGATCTGAAGATCAGGTTACCATGGATCCAGAGGAACCACACCCTGCTTCACCAGGGAGCAAAAGAGCAAACTGGCCTTATGAAGATAGCCCAAAATACTCTCAGAGCCAAAGGAATGCATGTTCCAGAAGAGAAAAGAGAAACTCTTCTTCTTCTTCACTCAAAAGGTCTGTGCTAGAGGCAGCGGCCATTTCACTCACTCACCCCACATTCTAAGGGAGGGGGGAGAGCGACGCTACTGAGTGTGTGTCGCACTATGAGGGAAGATGGCCGCCTCATTGACTTGAATGAGAGGTTAAAATAGTCCTTAAAAGTCAACTGAAGGGAATTTTTAAAAAATGAAAAGCTTTCCACCAACTACAGAAGGAGGAAGAATACCCCACCACTGGATTAATTAATAAGGCTCTAGAAATTATGCAAATTGTGAGCACAAAAGTCTCAAACCGGAAGTAAATTTTACAAAAGCAGGGAGACAGGTTTGTATTCCTTTTCTACCTTAAACTGGTCTCCTTCCCTCAATCTTTCACCAATCTTCTTGAAATTTTCAGGTAATGTAAAACAAACATTTCTTTCTGGCACCTGTAAATTTCAGAAAGGTTGATGAAAGATTTTCAATTTTATGGCTGTTAGAATGACCTCCCCCCCAATTATCACTTTAACATGGCGGAATGTGTTTTTTACTGACGGCCCTTAACAATGGAGGCACGGCTGTGCCTCCATTAATATATAATCAGCCAAAGGCAGTAAAAGATTTGGGGTGTTGCAGGTGTCCAAAAAGGGGCTGGAGTCTGACGGACCTCCCTCCACTATCAAGATCACTTTGAAGTTTGTTTCTGTCTTCCAGGGTATTCACTATCCCACCCAACTCCTTTTAGTTGATCAAAAGATATAATCTGTTATTATCATTATTTTAAACTCAGGATGGATTGCTAGGTTTTGTTTTGTTTTAAATCAAGCTTTCATGGCTATTCATATGTAATCCCAACCTTCAAAATATTTCAGTATGTGTTCCTGTTGCTGGCCAATGCTTGTCTGGAAATATTCACATCGAAAACTAAGGGCATAATCCTATGCACATCTATGCAGAAGTCCACCCTACTGAGTTCAATGGGGATTGTTCCCATCTCAGTGTGTACAGGGTTGCAGCCTAAATACTAATTTGCTTTATATTCTTTGTAACCAACATGCCAAGCAGAACTGTCATGCAGCTTCTTGCAACTCTGATTAGCGACTGGTCAAATCCCAAATAGATTATAGGATTTATTTTTAAATTCAGTCCAGCATAGGGGCTGTTAGTCAAGTGCCGTATTGATTTTATTCTGTCCAAAAGAGATTCTTCACTGTGCTAACTCTCAATTACTAGCCAACCCTTCCAGATATATTATTCTACATTCCTAGATGTCAAGGCCATTGACACCTGATACTCTGCAATGCCACATAGAAGAGATTTTAAAAGGTTTCCTCTTCAGTGCTTTGGATTGATGAGTTAAGCTTTATTCATTTAAGACGGCTTCTTTCCTCCTCCCCCATTGGGACTTCACATCTGTAGGATAATTTTTAAAGGCCTACTGTAGTACGGTGACCATATGAAAAGGAGGACAGGGCTCATGTAACTTTAACAGTTGCAGAGAAAAGGGAATTTCAACTGGCATCATTTGTACACAATTAGTACCTGGTGAAATCCCCTCTTCATCACAGCAATTAAAGTTGCAGGTACTATACTAGAGTGACCAGATGCAAAAGAGGGCAGGGCCCCTGCAGCTTTAACTGTTGTAATGAAAAGGGAATTTCACCAGGTACTAATTGCATAGAAATGACACTAGCTGAAATTCCCTTTTCTTGTATGCACTTGTATGCATGCAGCACCTGGTGAAATTCCCTCTTCATCACAACAGTTAAAGCTGCAGGGGCCCTGCCTTCTTTTGTATCTGGTCACTCTAGTATAGCTCCTTCAGCTTTAACTGTTGTGATGAAGAGGGAATTTCACTAGGTGCTGCATGCGTACAAATGATACCTGCTGAAATTCCCTTTTCTGTGCTACTGTTCAAGATACAGGAGCCCTGTCCTCCTTTCCATATGGCCACCCTAGCCTACTGCCTATATCATCCTTTCCAAACCTGGTGCCTTCCAGATAATTTGGACTTTCAATTTCCATCATCTCAAGCCAGAACATTCAATGGTCAAGAATCTTGGGAATTAGGCACCTGCCTAATATCAGACCTGCTTGGAGGGGGGGAGGCAAAGGGGGCAATTTGCCCCAGCCCCCTGCACAGTGAGGGGGGAAGCAAACAATCAGCCCCCCTCCAAATTCCATTGCCCTGGGCCCCCAGATTCCTCTGGATGGCCCTACCTAAGATAATCTTCAGCAGTTCTTCTCTGGCAGCCCCCTCCAAAGGAAGTGAAGAGGGTGCACGCAAGGTGGGCCTTTTTTGCTGTGGCACCCCAATTGTGGAATGAGCTTCCCAGAGAGGCTCACATGGCGCCTACACTGGGCTCTTTTCTGTGCCAGGTGAAGACCTTTCCTCAACCCCTACCAGGCATTTCAGGTTCGGTTTTAAATCTGGTACTGCATTTTCAATCTGACTCTCAGCCTATCCTACCTCACAGTGTTGTTGTGAGGATATAATTGTATATATGCAGGAGGATCATGCATACCACCTTGGGCTCCTTGGAGCAAAAGCCAGGATATAAATGTCATAAATTAATAAATTGCTCTCCAGGGAGCCAGACTGTTGTCACCTGAGGGCATCTAAAGAGACTCATCTGCATCTGTATCAGGCCAAATGCAGGGCAATTTGTCTTTTTCATATTACATCCTTTTTCAAATGTTTTAATATCTAATCTTTTCCACTATTTTAATCAGCTGTATTATTGTATTGGGAGATATTTCACTTCTGTTTGTGGGTTTTGTGGATTGTAAACTATTCCAAAGGCATTTGTCAGTTGAGTGGTATATAAATCCAATAAATAAATAAATAAATAACCGTGTGTTACTCAATTCTTCTCTGCCACCCCTGATTGGCTGAAGTAGGGTTCATTCTCTTCATTCCCAGCTCTTTGCTCGCATGGTGTTTAAAAATGCCACCATATCTGCTTCTTTATCACCAGCAATATTTCCTCACCTGAATAAACCTTAACATTGCCAACTCAAAGTTCAGTAGTATTAATCATCGAAGGTGACCAACTGTCAGGATTCCCTTGTATTTGTCTGGGTTATTGTTCTATCCACGATGCCAGGGGGGATTTTCTGTAATTTTGTCATTCCTCCCCCCCAGCCACCCTAATGGCAGCCTTCATTAGTGTAGGTTGACCATATGACAGGGCTCTTGTATCATTAACAGTGGTGATAAAGAGGGAATTTCAGCAGGTGTCATTTGTATGTATGTAAGATCTGGTGAAATTCCCTCTTCATCACAACAGTTAAAGCTGCAGGAGCCCTGCCCTCTTGTGCATCTGTTCACTTTAGTCTAGCTCCTGCAGTTTTAACTGTTGTAACGAAGAGGGAATTTCACCAGTTGCCGCATGCATACAAATGACACCTGCTGAAATTCCCTTTTCAATACAACTGTTAAAGGTACAGGAGCCCTGTCCTCCTTTCCATATGGTCACCCTACATTAGCATGGCAAGGAGGAACAGCACACTTTCCAAAGGACCTGGAAAGTGTGCTTTCCTGCCCCTGCGCTGGTGTCCTCTTTTTTGGTTTCCCAGATATGGTCACCCTAAATCATCCCCTTTTGTTGTCATTGTTGTTATTGGCAGCATACCCTCATTGGACGGAGAGACTGAACGATACCCAGCTAGACAGTGGGGAGCAACTTCAGTGGGAATGTAAAGCTATGGGAAAGCCAAGGCCTACCTATCGCTGGCTAAAAAATGGAGCGCCTCTCTGGCCAGAGGTAAGTGTACGATAGTTGCATTGTGCTTTCAGCAAGTCACCTTACTATATAATTTACAGTGCTGCTGAGGATGAACTTCCAAGAAACTTAGAAGCCTAGTGAATTATAAACAGGACTGCAAGTATTCTGCACTCAAATAAAAAAAGCAAAAGATCTGTACCAAGGTAACCAAACCTTGTCTAGAGGGTAGCCACGTTAGTCCATTGCAGCAAAACCAGCAAAGATTCCTGTTGCAGTAAACTAACAAATATATTCTGGCATAGAGTTTTGTGGACTTTAGCCCACTTCATCAGACGCATGGGATATTATGCAGAGTTTCAGGTTTATATATTGTACATTTGCTAGGGGCATAGGGGGAAGAATGAGTTCAGATGGAAATTAAAAATAGAAAGTACTGATAGTTATCTCACCAAATGTGCCATATTATTAGCAGTGGTCATTCACAGTGCATCTGTTGCTGATAATACTGGGTACATCCTGGCCGCAGGTTAGCCAATTAACATGTGCCATGTGATAAGAACCCTTTTTCCTGATTCAAGCCTCTGGCGATAGAATTAAACTTGTTCATGAAGTCTAATTTAGCTGCCTGTCACTCTCATCTTCCTTTGAAGTTTTTTTTTGTTTGCTACATCATAGCCACTTTAAAGTCAGTGATACAGTTCTTTTCTGTAATAAGAAAATCATAATTGCATAAATTAGGCAAGTTAAGCAAATTTACATAGATCTACGCATTTTGCACTGTTTTTTCCTTCTGTAAATAAGGGGATGAGAGAAGAGTCTATATAGGACATTGGAGCTCCAAAGAGATCACTGGGCATATTGGGTAGCATCCAGGGGGGCACAACTGCTAAGGTAAATTAAGTTGCTCTAGCATATGCTACCCTAGCACGGCACCAATAGCATTAGCTGGCACACCGATTTTCCCAAGAAATCAACACACAAGGTAATGCTACTGGCATTGTGCTAGAGACATTTACACTGGAACAATGCCATTACTGCTAGCAATTATGCCCCATTGGATATTGTCTATTATTGAGCAACTTCTTTGGTGTGTTGATTTCAGCATGCATTGCTTTTACACTTTCGAGCATATCTTCAATATCATACTGACTAGAAACTTAGATTAAAAAGAAAAGAAATGAAGAAGGCTGGGATTCTGAGGAAGCAGAACTCTGCATCTAATCCTAGGGATTTCCATTGCCAGAAAATCCAGACCTTTTGGGGCTCGCCAGACTTCCATGGTGTGCCAGACTTGGCTTGCTTTTGTGAGCCAAGGCCTGTGGTTTCCCCAAGCTTGAAATATTGTCTTATGCATTCCCTTTTGGGTCTTGGCCATAATTTGCACAAATAGGCGATTTCTACACCAGGTGTTCTGCTTGGGATTGCTCCATCATGCATTTACATGATGCAAAGGGACTCCCAGGGGTGGGGGAATGGCCACGGGATTTGCCTGGGATAAGGGATCCCTGGAAAATCCCGATTCTTCCGTGGTTCCAGGAAGTTCCCGGGACCGTGGGAGATGTGGTCACCCTTCCCTTAATTGCGAGTAAGAGCAGCTCTGTGCCCATCAGGGGAGGGGGGCAAGTTTGCCATCCTCAGGATGGGGGGGGCAATTTCGCACGCATTTTTTTAAAAAAACTTACCTTCCGCAATGGAGCATAAGAGTGCTCTTCCTGGGGTGCTCTCCCAGGAGTGTTCTCCCAGGAGGAAGCCGGGACGACACACCCATGATGTGGATTCAGAGTGACAATCCTGGAAGCAGGTACTTCCGGGATCACCCTCCCTCCCCCTACACCCCATAGTGTAGAAAGGGCCATAGAGATTTGTGCAAATTCCAACTGCAAATTGTGCAAATTTCCATCATTTGTGTAAATTGTGTAATTTGCACAACTTGCAGCAGTCATTTGCGCACATTATGCAATTTACGGCTATAATTTGCGCAAATGCCTTTTCACGTAAATAATAATGATTTACAGAAATTCTGTTAGCTGGTCTGACTCATTGCGCACCAACGTGGGCCAGCTGGTGGACAACAGAACAGAGTCCGGGGAGGCTGAGCCGATGAAAACCCATTGAGCTCCACCCCGCAACTGCATTCCTTCGACTTCCTTACCTCATCTACATTATGTGCTCCTGTGGAATTGCATCATACACACAGCCTTAATCATAAATGGAAAACCTAGCCATTTGTTAGAACATCCTTTTCACTTTATTGGGGTTTGCAAAAATTTAGTCAACCAATCAGTCAGCACTTAATTTCTAAAACCAAAGGTTATCACAAGAGGAAAAATGGTAACACTTAACAATTGGATCAAAGTCAATATATGCAACATATTCTTCTTCTGTCTGAAAGCCCATGGAACTATGGGCCCCTCTCTCTACCATTCCCACACTGGTAGTGGGCTTTTTGTGCTGATCTGTGCCTATGCAGTTGTACAAGCACAGTTTTTTCTTCCAGGCTGAGGGCTGGATTGGTCCCAATTAGCATATTTTAAAATGTATATCCTGCATTTCTGCTATAAATACTGCCCAAGGTGGTTTACAAATACAGGGATAAAAACAATAAATATGCTGCAGAGGCCAAAAGGTGTGGCATAAATATAACAAACTGCATTGTATGACTTCATTACCGGCATATCTAGCAAACTCACACATGCCCAAGTTCTTAGGGATGCATCTCCTATTGTGTTTGCAGGCGCAAGATGGTCACTGCCATGTCTGAATACATGTGAGAGCTGAAGTTACGCACACACACACACTAGCTTGGAATGTCACTTTCCCAGGTTAAGAGAACTGTGCCTATCTTTGCAGAATGTATTCTTGCAATACCTTTTCAGGGGAATGCATTTTCAGGGATGCTCCTCTCTGGCCTGAAAAAAATGTAATCAGCCACTTCACAAGAAGAGTGCAGAGTCGCAGGCAGACAACTTTCACTGAAAGCTTCTGAACAATTAAATCCTGACATACATCACTGATTTTTCTGGTGGGATGGACTATTGCCATGAGATCGAAACAAGTATTCCCTTGGGTCGTACTCAATCCGATGAGTGCTCCTTTGAAAGAAATACAACATGATCCTTTTCTTTGTCATGCAATGGGATTTCTGCAGCAGATGCAGCACAGAGCAAAACTAGTGGGTTAAATCTATTCCAGTCCCCACCCCACCAGTCCCCAGCACATCCCACTAGTCATGTATTATGCGGTGTGGCCGGTGACAATCGCAAGAGGCTTAATACATCCTCTGTAGACTTCCATAGTCAATGGGCTAGGTCTGGCTTGAGTCACCAGTTGTATAGGCCCTACTCACTTCTTCAGTCTCAGAGTCTTGCATGGTAGAATACCCCTGAAGAATGCAGATGGCAATCAGGCAATGAGTTGGAAAAGTTAATAAAAGAGGATAATCCCAGGCAGTATCCACTGTGTGCATGTTTAAGCATCCCAACTATTTTGGCATGTCACAGAGTAAAAAGGCAAAATTAAGGGGAAAAAACACCACCATTGTACTCAGTCAGTGACTTTCATGCATATTTGGGGACATTAACAAGTCCCACCTCTCCCACTTCTTTCACCTAAAGCTGAAAACCCAACACATTTTCCTGGTGTCGTTTGCTTTTGTAGAACTATGTTTCTATTCCATTACAGAGCAGGATTGAGATGGTTAATGGTGTACTGATGATCCACAGTGTCAATCAATCTGATGCTGGAATGTACCAGTGTGTAGCAGAAAACAAGCATGGAGCCATTTATGCCAGTGCCGAGTTAAGGATTTTGGGTGAGTATTTAATTAAGGTCATTTGGATTCCATTTTATCGTTACAAATATACTGTTGGCATAGATCACAATACACCGGGACGTTCTCCAGAGCAAGTTCCATCGAAATGATGGTAGAGTGTGTCCAGTCAGGACCACAGCAGGGGGTAAAGGGTTAAAGCCTGGTGGGAATTATTTAGTATTGATGCTTCCAGTCAGAAAGGCAGTTAGCAGAGAAAAAACAAAAGGCATAACAAAATGAGTGTTTACCATAAAACAGAGACCACGACCTTCTTTAGTGAAGAACAGGGAAAACAGCTGACTCACAATATCTTTGCATAAAAATGCAGATACAGCATATAGTTTCAAGCAAGAACTTGTCCAGTCTGTTTTGTGGCAGAAGCAAGAGAGCAAACACAACTGCTCCCAGCAATGGAGGAGGTCAGAGAGAAGGGGGGGGAGGGAGGGAGGCACAAAACCAAAAATTTTTTTTTACAAGAAACCACACTCCAGGCTATAGAGATCCTAAGACTGGCTGTGGCCTAAATTCCCTCGAACTAACGACAACACTGCCCCCTTTCAGTAAATTGCAGATGAGGCTGTGATATTCCCAACAACCCTTTCAGTAGGGCTGTGCATGGACCCCCCGATCTGATCCAGATCCCGATCTGTCAGGTCCAGATTGGGCCTGATCCAGCTCGCATCAGATCATGCCCGATCTGATCTGACCCGGATCCATGCACAGCATTCCCTCCCACTCTCCCCACTCTCCCCACTCTCCCCGCTCTCCCCCTCCCTCCTCCCACTCTCCCTGCTTACCTGCTGCCTCCTCCACATCGGCCTGCCATCATCCTCTCTCCTTGTGTGCCGCCACATTTTCCGCTCACATCGGGTGATGACATCACCCAACATGACCGGCAAATGCGGCGCTAACCAATTAGTGTGCCACATTTCCCGCTCGCTTCAGGTGACATCATCACCCAATGCAAGCAGGAAATGTGCAGCATACAGCGAGAAGAGAGGACGACAAGGGACAACGTGGAGCAGGCAGCAGGTAAGCAGGGAGAGTGGGGGGAGGGAGTGGAAGAGCGGGAGGGAGTGCTGTGACCAGATCCAAATCCAGATCCAGATCAGAACCAGATCCAGGAGGCCCGGATCAGCCCGATCCACTCCGTATTCGGGATCCAGATCTGTGCACAGCCCTACCTTCCAGACATCCTGATCTGCACTTTTTATATAGCTATACTATCACCTAATTCCTTTCTACATATAGGAGTTGCTATGGGTGGACAAATCTGTCAATTTTGGTTATGTTCAGATTCTTATTTTACCAACCTTAAGTTCCATTTGGCCCAGTTTCATATCAATGCATGATTCTTATTTTTAAAAGTCTGCATGAATATTCATATGCATTTTGTATGCACTTTTTCCAAATGTATGTATTTTGGTGTGCACGTCTTGCTAATGTGTGCATTTTTCCAATTTATCTTCCTAAATGATGTGTTTCTGCATCATTTTTAATACTGCAGTCATTTTTGTCCCACTTTTCCATAATATATGGGTTTTTGGAAGCACCTTTTCCCTGATGTTTGCATATTTGTGCTCATTTCTTTTAATGAAGAACTACAGTACTACATCCAGAAAAGTGGAAATTTTAGAAGCATCTCTGTTATGGATCACTCAACAGTTTAGCAAGGGTGAATGTGGTAAATTTGTTTAAACGTTCAAATGGAACAAATTTCTTTCCCAACCCTCGGAATTACCTTGGTGGATCCGGCCACATTCCAAGAAGTCCAGCATTCTGTTAAACAAATCTGTTAAACAAAAGAAAGATGTACGTGGGCTTGTAAGAAAACAAAAGGAACAAACCATGAAAACAAATTATGAATTCTTTCAACCGTAGTTGATATTAGAAACCGTAGTAGATATTAGAAACAAACCGTAGTTTGTTTCTAATATCTAGAAAGCATTTGTTAAGCTATAAGCATTTTTAACTGTTCAGAAATATGTTAATTACAAATAATTTTAATCAAATGGCTAAATGAAAGCTCCTCTAGTTTCCCTAAATCTCTCCCTTTCAAGGGCTTTTTTTAATTCTAAAATTCTTTCATTCATAATTTAAACTTTTATAGCTGTACAATTTCCGATAATGTTTAATTGGAATGAGTAAAGCATTCCAACATATCCTTTCGGATTTGCATAGTGACTTAATATGGGCTTTTGTTAAACAGCTATAGGATTTTGTATTGTAAGAGCTTCCATAAAGAAAAAAAGCACACCCACAAAGTGGTGTGCCATTTGCAAAAGAATTCATTGAAATTATTAACTAAATATTGAACAGTCAGGCTAAAAGATTTCCTTTTTCACCAGCTTCTGCTCCAGCTTTTCCCCTAAATCAACTGAAGAAAACAATCATTATTACTAAGGGCCAAGAAGCTGCCATCGAGTGCAAACCTCAAGGCTCCCCCAAACCAACTATTTCATGGAAGAAAGGAGACAAAGCAGTCAGAGAAAATAAAAGGTCAGATGTCAGTTCATTAATGTTTGCCTTTGAATGCACGAATGCCTGTACGAAAGAGATAACAGGCAAGCTCATTTGATTGACAATAGTTGGCTTTCAATGCAGAATGTGCTAAGGAATGAAAATGGGCGATGCTTTATTATTTGTATTATGCATTCTAATGTATATTGTTGATTATTAGAAGAAGCTCTGGATTTTGTTTTCTTTTTTCGTTTAAGGAGGGTTGGGTACAAATAGCTTACATAAATTAAGGAAGCCCTTTTCTTCTTACGGAAAGGATCTTGTTTTAAACCAGGCATGTTCAAAAATGCCATGTTTGAAGCCATAAACCCTATATAAATGAAAGGCTGGGACATGCTGGAAGTTGTGGCACTTGCTTCTGTCTAAACGTGCACAGGATTGTGCATGAAATCACTTCTTTTTTTTTACACTTTCTACATTCAAGTCTGCCATGGAACCACGATCTTTGGCCGTTTCTACACCGTACGGTGTGGAGGGAGAAAGGGGTGGTGATCCCGGAAGTAGCCGCTTCCAGGATCGCCGCTTCAATGCACATCAAAAGTGCGACGACCTGGGCTGTTCCCAGGCTGTTGCACCGCCATTTTGTGTGGTTCGGGCAGAGCGGAGAAGAGCGTTCTAGCGCTCCAACAAAAAGGTAAGTGACAAAACAATGCGTGTGAAATCAGGGGGGGCTCCCCCCTGCCATCCTGGGGATGGCGGACTTGCTCCCCCCTCTTCCCTGATGGGCACGGCCTGTTTCAGAGACTTCTAGGAAGTGTCAGAGGGCATATGCACATTTCTTGCTGAGTGATGGCCAAACCTGCTGGACGTCACCATTGCCCCGTGTAAACTCAAGGCGGACTCAAAGTACCCCACGTCTGTGCATTGCTATGAAAGATCAGGAATGGTGGGCAAGTTCTCTTCCAAGGTTGCTTGGCTACTAATGTTGGTTTTCCCCTTGAAGAATCTGTGAAAAGCTTCCAAGACACTCTAAAGTTCTTCAGAACACACCGAGGTGATTCATACAACATGCTAACCCCCTTCCTGTTTTCCTCCGTTCCTTTTTTCCTCCCTCAATAGACAATCGTAAAATATCAATAGTGCTTATGCCGATGATCTGATACTTCTATCCTTGAATTAAATAAGCTTTAAAAGTATGCTAGCCAAATTTGGCTAGCTTTGCAAAGAGGGACATGCTAACCCATGATCATTGGTTGAGTGTGGGTTGTTGTTGAATTGTGGGTTAGCATGTTGTCTGAACCTAGGATATTTTCCACAAGGTGGCTTGTTAAACATGTAGTGGGGCTTGTTACGCATCCTGAACAGCTCAACCACAAACCATGGGTTCTCAAGGTGACTTGCTTGAGAAAAATAAGTCACACTCCAGGGTTAACAACGCCTGCTGCAGAAAATGTCCTAGGTTCAGACAACATGTTAGTCCACAGTTCAACAAATAACCCACAGTCCAACAACAACCTACACTGAACCACTGACTGGGTTAGCATGCTGTGTGAACTCAGTCAATGTAAAAAAATACCACTGTTCTAGATTTATTTTTGCTTTATCAGCTTCAGATAGTCTTTAAGCGGATGTACTTTGGGAGGCATAAACTTTAAAAACAAAAACAAGCTGTGTTCATTTCTTCCTCCTCCTCCTCTCTCTCTCTCTCTCTCACACACACACACACACACACGCACACAAACACACAACATCTGATTATTGAGCTTTCATTGCAGCTCATTATTACCATTATATGCCCATTAATTATAGTTAAAATAAAATCATCCCAAACCATTCTAGCAAAGGAAAATCCTATTAGGGCTCTATTATTACTTACTTTGCTCCCCCTGCAAAAGAAAAAGTGTTTTAATTGTCTGCTTTTAGCTAACAAAAATCTAATTTCAGCAAGGCAGTGGTTGTTGTTTTTTAATGGGTTTGCTTTGGTTTGTTAGCTTTTCTGAAAGTGAATGACAGTGTTAGACCAGGATTATTTGCATGTCAAGATGTGTGCTGATGTTTACGCAACTCAGACTTTATGGCACCCCCATCCTAAATTCACACCTTTAAAGTTGTTTCATCCTCTCAAACTAGTAGGTAAAACTACTCAATTTAACTTCTGTTTACTCATAACTGTATCTTGCAAATTAGCCCCCGAAAGTGAACATGGCAAACTGAACTATTTCCCCACAAATCAGAATATAGCTCTGGGTATTTTCAAGTCTAATTTCCAGTTTATACCGCTTCACATCCCAAGCATGATGCCATCTGGAGCGTGTGGGAAGCTACATGCCCCCAACCCTGCAAGCCCCTAAATCCTGCCCCAGCCCTTCACTCCCTCCCCCAAACTTACTTGGCAGTGTGGTGCAATCGTAATAACACCGACCGGAAGGCCTTTCTACATGCGCAACGTCTCTCTCCCATTTGGCACTTGGAGCACTACAACAGCAGCAGCCCAAGCGCCAGGGACCCTGGGAAATGCAATTTCCCCATGGTATCTGAGACCATACTAACTATGTGCAGTAGCCTGGAAATTGCATCTCTCAGGGCTTCTTGCAGCTAGGATGCAAGAAGTCCTGGGACTTATAGACCCTGTTCAGACGACACGCTAAACCGCAGTGGTTAAGCAATTTGAATTAAACATTATGGCTTAGCATTGCCTGAACAGGCCCATGGTTTCCAACGTCTCTGAGTCCAAACGAAAAGAGTCAGGGAGGAGGCCATTGCAGCATTCAAGGTGCCAGGGAGAGAAGTAAAGCGTATTGACTCAGATAGAATCCAAGTGGGAAAGAATATGGGCAAGGGGAAGTGGAATAGAGCTTGCTCCATAATGGAGGCAGCATTACAAGCTGAACCAATTAGTATTCCAAACTAAGTTAGTACAGATTTCAGCACTATCGTTAACTGTTCCATGTGCACCCCGGTGGTTATGTCTGCAAGAGCCTTGACAGATATCAGTGGAAAATCCTTTGTCTTTCCCATTATGTTCATGGAATTTCCAAAAGTAAACCAGTCCTTGAACATCACAGACTGAGAACGTGTTCAATCCTATTAAGGTATCTTGCTTTATTCAGAAGGGCATATTATATCTATTAGCAAATGAATGCAAAGAGCTTGAGAGCTGGCAGGTGAGGACACAGGCAATCTGTAGAAGGCACCATGAGGTTAAGCAATGGGTTTAAGGCGTCAAATAAGTAACAAGTTCAATGCCAGTATTTTTTGTTTGCTTGCTTTTTCCTGGAATGTACTATATAGCTTCAGCCCCTTGGAGGCATTTGCTCCGCAGACAGTAATTGGCAGTGCAATTGATCTGATTGTTGTGATGCCTTGACTGTGTAGACTGATCTGTGATGGAGAAGAACTACTAGGTAGAGTACCCTTCAGTGGGATAACTTGAATGGCATTGTGGCAAAGTGGAGGGAGGTATTTAGTGGGGTGCTGCAGGGCTCAGTCTAAGCACTTTAAAGGATTTCAAGTCCCCAGGTCCAGATGAATTGCATCCTAGAGTGTTGAAGGAGCTAGTGGATGGGAGAACCTCTATCTATTATCGTTGAGAAATCGTGGAGGAAGTGTGAAGGACTGGAGGAGGGCAAATGCTAGGGGTGGACAGACGATGAAGGCGAGCACCTGATGAAGTTGCGAGGCTGTCTGCCCTCATCTGGAGCCTCCATTGTGCACAACGATGGAGGCTCTGGAAATTGGGACCTCAATACTTGAGGGAGCGCCTCTCCCTATATCTGCCTGCCGAAGACCTGAGATCAGTCAGAGGAGCCCTTCTCGGTGCCCCACCAACGCGAGATATACGCTATGGGGGACATGGGAGAGGGCTTTCTTTGTTGTGGTACCCCAGCTGTAGAATGCCCTCCTTCTGGAGGCCCGACTGGCACCGGCACTGGCTTCATTTTGGCGTCAGGCTAAGACATGGCTTTTTGACAAAGCCTTTGATGGCTAAATCCACCAGCCTGCACACTCTTGTTTTAATTGGAGTTTATTCTTTTAAAATTTCATATTGGTTTTAACATATTAATAGTTTAATTTGTTTTAGAATTGCATATTTACGGTTCTATTTTATCTGTACGCCACCCTGAGATCCCTGTGTTGTAGGGTAAGATATAAATGTTTTAATGAAATAAATAAATAAATAAAATATTTATTTTATTTTATTGCAGAAATGGAGCCTTTATGGCTCCATTTACGCAACTTGGGGAACTTTACAGATATTGATTGATTGATTGATTGATTGATTATCTTTTTATGTTGCCCAGTAAGTGAAGTTCTCTGAGCAATGTGCAAATTAAAAACATAAAATACAAAGTAACAATGAAACAATGGCAATAAAACAAGTCATATGAAACCAGTACATAACAAATCTAAAAATAAAACCACCAGCAGCAGGAATAAAACAGTGCTAAAGACCTAAAAACAATTCCCAACATGACTGGGAAAATAAAAAGGCCTTCACCCGACACCCAAAAGATAGCAATTTTGGTGCTTGGCAAGCCTCATCAATGGGGCATCACCCCTGAGAAAGCCATCTCTCTTAGGAGGAAGATTCATTCAAGGTCTTCTACCATCTGATCTAGTTGCAACCTTTTTATATGCCACAAATTGTATAATACAAAAATGTTTTTGTCTTGTCAGACATCATCATTTATTTCTTAGAGATTTATTGCACCCTTGTTCCTTGCTTCTCTCCACTTACCATCACAGCAACCCCATGTAGAAGTTTAGGCTGAGAGCTTGTGACTGGTCCAAGCCCACCCATTGAGCTTCATGACTGAGCAGGAATTAAAAATCATGTCTCCCTGATCCAAGTCAAGCACTTTGTCTATGTGACAACTCTGGCTCTCTTAGGGTCTCTTCAGACGCAGGGGAAACCACATTTCATTACCACTGTTCTCTTCCTGGTTCTCTTCCGTGTTTGAAACGAACACAATTACAATTGTACATTTCAATGGAACACTGCCCTCTGGTGGGCATTTTAAAGCACAACCTCGGAAGAGTCGGATTATCTGAGGTCAGGAGACGTGCAAGAGGCTGGCTGCCTCGCCAAAAAGACCCGAGAAATCCGTGAGTAGCCGGTAATGAGCATACTACAAATCGCTCATTCAAAGAAGCTCTTAGTTCTCCAAGATTGTTTTTGAATGTTCGAAGTGCCTTCCATGCACTATCTCAGTAATCCTTAAATACGGAGCAGTATATAAATATTGTAAATATATATTTTTAAAAAAACTCTGTAATGTAGATGAGTATCCTTGTTCCCCGTTATTATAAAATGGTGTGAGGCTGTGGGAATAATGTGATTACTTGGTTTCTGGGAGCTCATAACCAGGCATTTCACAGCTCACCCTCTTGCAGAGCAGCCCTACACAGGTCTACTCAACCGTAAGCCCCAGGTAAGTGAATATAGGGTTGCAGCCTTAGCCACTACATTATACCAGCTCTCATGCTGACATTAAAACTAATCTCCATGGTTCAAAAAAAATAAGAAAGCAGTGTGAAATAATGTGTGTAGAAGCCTTTAGGCACTACTCTAATGCAGTATCTTGCCATTTTAATTATTTTTAAACCCATTCCATCCAAGCATTGTACATTGTTAATAATCACTCAGATTAACCCATTTCCAAGTCTCTCTCTTTCTTTCTTTCTTTCTTTTTCATTCATTCTTTCTTCCTTCTTTTGCATTCAACACTGAATACGAAACAGTGACTATTTTCATTTTGTGGCTCTTCACAGCAAGTTGCACACTGTTACTCAGTGATCTCCGAGTGCGACACCAATACTAGCTATGCCACAGCTCTGCCGTCAGGGCCTGCGTTCTTTTATAAGTGCCTTTGCATCGCAGGCTGATTACAGGTTGTGTATAATTTATTATTAATATTTCTATACTGCCCCCTAGGGTGACCACACAAAAAGGAAGACAGGGCTCCTGTAACTTTAACAGCTGTATAGAAAAGGGAATTTCAGCAGGTGTCATTTGTACGCATGCAGCACCTGGTGAAATTCCCTCTTCACCACAACAGCTAAAGCTGCAGGAGCTACACTAGAGTGACCAGATACCAAAGATACAGGAGCCCTGTCCTCCTTTCCATATGGTCACCCTATAAAAACTTACATCTAAAAATACTTTGGGCTTCGCCTGATCCCCAAGTGGTAGTTTAGTGATCATCATGTAATCGAAAAAAACCATTGTGGGAATGTGGAGTGTGGGAAAGAACAAGGTGGACACAAAGTTGGGATTTAAACAGGGCCACATTTATGAATAGATCTGCAAAAAGGGTAAACCTAAGTGGGCATCTTCTCTAATCTGGCCGCATGCCATTATCGGGCAAGACATTCACGGCCAGAGAGTGGCACCTCAACATTCGCCATCAGCCAGGCTTCCCCTTTTGGGGTGGGGAGGTTTTCCGTGTCACCCCCACACACACTGAAGGGCTCTGAGTGGGTGGGGAAGGTTGGCCTCAAAGGTAACCCTTATCACCACCATCTGGGCCACGGAGCTCACAGCTGGGGAGCCTCAGGCATTACCCATCACCGCAACGATGCCTCTGAATGCTCACCAACCCTAACCTGCTCAAGATGCTCGTGCATACCTGCCTCTCATCAAATGCGACCAAATTGTTAACGCTGCAAATCAACCTACTTATTTCACCCTGCCTGTCTTACAGTGTGAAGTAGGCAAAAAAAAACCATAACCAATGACAGATTATGAGTAAAAAAAACCCTTACTGGCCTCCGAAACAACGACCACCAAGCCCACACTGCCTACAGGGAGGAAGGGAAGGAGGGAGGGAGGGAGCCGCGCTTGGTAGAGGAGGAGCAGGGGAGGGTGAGAGCCAATCTATGGTCTCAGATTCCCCCTTCCCACTCTGGTGGTGCCACAGGGAGGCTGCCTATGGCATGCCTTCCTGCCTTGTCTCCCACTCCCACTCGCAATAGCCTCCCTATGCCCAGGCTGTGCCAGGCGTGGAAGTAAGGCGTTTTTCAGAGGGCAGTGAGCAGAAGAGTGAGAAAAGGCCTTTTTTTAATACAATATTTTTTCATCTTCCCTGAGAATTGTGTAGCTGCTGTTTTTCATTCCCCCCTTCCCCTTTGCATAAATCATAGTCTAATTTAGCTATGTCATTTCGTAATGGGAATTAGAGATTTGGGTGTAAATTAGGGAGAGGAAACAATGACAACTTTGCCTTTGTAATAAAAACATATTGTAAGTTCGTCTCTTTTTTCTCTCAGTGGTATAAAATTGCATTAATTGTCCGTATTATCCTAATTGCAGTGTAGAGTCTGAGCCAACTTTGGGAGAGTTTTGGATATCAGGCACTATAGAAATGCAATAAATAAATAAATTTGGATCAGAACTCCTCAATTTAAATAGAGGGGGGCCAGTTTTGTTCTATGTCATGTGTTGGCAGCAAATAGTTTTGTAGGCAATGCAAATAAACAAGAATAGTGGATAACATTCATTGTTTGATGGGAACCAAAATCAAAACCCACCCACTCTCTGGAAAACCCTCCCTCATGGGAGGCAAAAGATCTAATCTATTTTAAATGCCTCCTGAAAACACACCTTTTCACACAGGTTTTCCCTGGGCTGTAACTGCTGCTGGGTTTTACTTTGTTTTATGGCCTTTTAAACTATATATATATGTTTAAAAGGCCATAAATGACAAGGCCATAAAGGCCATTAATGACAAGACACAATATATATATATATATATATATATATATATATATATATATATATATTGTGTCTTGTCATTAAAAAATCAGGAATTATGAGGCCAGAAGATGTTACAGGAGCGTTGCCACCACAACCAGCAGCTCAGTGGGTCTCCTCTTCCTTTCTCTAGTAAAATCTAGTCAAGGCCACCAGTATAGTTGGGCAGCTTCCAGATGTCCACTAGCAAATGACCTGACCTTTCCCTCCTGCCCATACCCCTTTTTTCTCCTTTTTTTTTCTTTTTTGCTCAGATTTATTGAGTACTTGGGGTAGGTGGGTAGGAAGTCGCCATTTTGATGCTCCCGCAAAGCTCTGGAATGACACTGCTTTGGGACATCGTGGGAGCAGCTCTCAGGTCCTTGCTATGGATTGCAGACATACTCCTCCTGTAAATGATGCTCACCATTTCAGCAACTCGGGAAATACACAATTTCGGGAGGTGTAATTGCTGCACACGATGGAGGCTCCGGATGAGGGTGGGTGGACTCACAGCTTCATCAGGTGCTTGCCAGGCTGCAAAGAAAGTCACTCGGTGCCACAAGGAGGGGCAGCGGTTGGCACCCGTCCGATGGAGCCAGATGTGGGTGAGTCCATCCATCCCTACTGGAGGACTGTGCCAAGGAGAGGTCCAATGGATGATGTTTTTCAGGTGGGAGGGACTCCCACCTGCTGCTTTCCTTGCAACTAGACATGCAAATCTGAGAGGGGACATCAACAGGCTCCGGACAGTATCCAGCAATGTAATTCTGCTAACAAAAAATAAGTTCTGCTAGTACAGGGGTTCAGCTTGGAAAAAAAGAAGGCTAAGGGGAGACATGATAGAGGTGTACAAAATTATTCATGGTGTGGAGAATGTGGATAGGGAGACATTTTTCTCCTTCTCCTATAATACTAGAACCCAGGGTCATCCCATGAAGGAGATTCAGGACAAAAAAAAAAGGAAATACTTCTTCACACAGTGCATAGTAAAACTATGGAATTCCCTACCACAAGATATAGTGATGCCCCCTAATTTGGATGGCTTTAAAAGGGGGGTTGGATAAATTCCTGGAGGAGAAGGCTATCAATGGTTACTAGCTCTGATGGTTATGTGCTACCTCCAGTATCCGAGGCAGTGAGCCTGTGTGCACCAGTTGCTGGGGAATATGGGAGGGAGGGTGTTGTTGTACCATGTCTTGCTTTATTGGTCCTTGGTCGACAGCTGGCTGGTCATTGTGTGGTCAGGGTGCTGGACTAGATGGACCCTCGGTCTGATCCAACATGGCACATTCTTATGTTCTCAAACCCATGCCCACAGGTACCAATGTGCCCCAGAACTTGCAAACGGTGCCCTACCCCTCCTGCCTTTGTTCTCAGCTTTTGAGGCAGGTTCCTTTTCTTTTACCATGCCTCCCATGGCAGCCACTTTGTGTTGGTGCCCAGGACAGTTTCTCAAATTGCCAAACCTTCCCATGGCCCCAAAACATTGCCTATCTGGGGCAAAGGCAATAGTGTTAATTTGCGCAGCAGGTTTTCTGCGGAACCTCACTCCTCCACCTAATGTTATTGGCATTGTTTTAGATGTTCCTTATGCTCGAACAATGCAATTTGCATTAGCAGAATGATGTTGTTGGATATTGCTTTCTTTTTTTTTATCCTGCCCTCACAAATGGCAGGAAAAGCTGACATTACATTGCATAGATTGTATTCTTACCAAGGAAAGGAGGTGAAGTTGCAGATTTGGTTTTTCCAATAGTCTCAAAAAATCTAATTCCAGCCCAAAGGAAACCCTGTAATGCTGTGCAATAATTTACAGACTTCAAAACAATATACAATTTGTTCTGTGGTGGAGTACATACTTCAAGACCAAATAAGATTTGCTTTTCCTCCTTTCATGATGGGGAAAGTGCATTCACAACTCAACATTAGAGATCAGGGGGAAAAATCCTATATACACTACAAGCAGGATTTGTTCAAATTAAACTAACAGTGTATGATTGTCGTGCCATAGAGAAAAGATTTACAAGACAAACAGTAAATGTTAAAAAAAAATGAGAACGTGCTATCCATAGCTAGGTCAGCTATTTTGTGCTTATTATAAAACTAGAAGACGTCAGCCTAGAGACGGAAATAAATAGCATAGCAGAGGATTCGTAAGATGGCAGTCATGAAATGCATTGATAGTAAACATGTGGAGAGTAGTGGAGCATTTACATTTGGGGCTCTTTAGTTTGGAAAACACCAAGTAAGGGGGGAATCACAGGGCTGTATAAAATTATTGTGCATGGTGTGGAGAAAGTAGATGGAGTTGTTTTTCTCCCCTCTCATAATATTAGAATCTAAAACTATCCAGTAGAGCTGCATAATGAGAGAATAGGGTTGGTTGAACATTTAATTTGAGTATATATTTGGGACAAAAACAATTTGAAATTTAAAAAAAACATGGGGGGGGGGGGAGAACGAAATGGACAGATTTGACCATCCAGGGTTTTGAGTATGTAACTCTTACAAGTCTGGGTTTGTGTTTAATCCTGTGTGTTTAAACTAGGTCAGATCTACACCTAGCAGGACATGACACTTTGAACGTGGTTTGAAAATGGTTTATGGAATGTGTCACGGGCCCCAACATTTGTCAATACCGTTATAAACCGTTATAAAGCCGTTCCTGCCCATGTTTATGGTGCTGTATTAATCAGCTCATTTTTTTTCTGGAAAATTCCTCATCTTTAACAGCTATCTGGCAGGCAGGTGCAACAAACTCCGGTTGAATAAAGCAAGTACAGATGGGCAAGAATTTCAATTCAGTTTTGATCAGAACTTACAAACATTCACTAATTTCTTCATATTCGGGGTAGGGATGGGACACTCTCCCCATAGCCACCACCGTTCGCCCTGGCCTATGTGCTGTGCGACTCCTTTGGTGGCTCTACGAACATCCAACGAGTGCCCGGAAGCCAGCCACCCCATTCCGGAGCCTCCATTCTCACGCACAAGGGAGGCTCTGGAACAGAAATTATGTAATTTTCCCCACTGCATAAATGGTGGCCGTGAAGGAGCTTTTGCACCTCCATTAACACAGCCTGGGAAATGCAACAATGGAGGCTCCAGAAATTGCGCATTTCCCCCACTGTGTAAATGGGACCTTTACAGCCACCATTTATGTAGTGGGTGGAATTAACATAATTTCTGGAGCCTCCATTGTTGCACATAATGGAGACTCTGGAGTGGGGTGGACAGCTGCCGAGTTCTAGTCGACCACACAGGTGCTTGACCCATGAAAGCACTGTGGGTGCCCAACTAGATCTGGGTGCCAGTTGGGCACCCATGACATCTCTCTAATTCGGAGTGTAAAGAACTGAAGATTTTAAGAACTGGCATGTGGGAGAAAGCAATCTGAGGGGTTAATCCATCCCTAGAGGAGATTCAGGACAGACAAAAGGAGGTACTTCTTCACACCGCATGTAGTTACACTACAGAATTTGCTTCCATAACATGTGGTGTTGGCCACCAAATAAGAGAGCTTTCAGATGGGAGTTAGACACCTTTTTGGAAGAAAAAGCTATCAATTGCTACTTGTCATGGTGGCTAAACCCTACTTCTGGATTTGCAAAACGTCTTCTGAAGGGCTTTTGAATACAGCGATATGCATACATTGCCCTTAGGATACTTGAAATCTTAAACAGGCTCAGACAAAAATGCCACTACCAAATCCTGACACTTGTATCCCTGATCTTGCCTCCTGATTGTCTAGCATTTTGCCTAAATCTGATTTCACACACCAGTAAGTTCTGAACAATCTGTGGCTCTGAGTGTATCATGTACTAATTTTTCCTCTGACAACCTTGTAATGGGAATTTGAATAGTTATTGTGTTTTCCTTGTTAAAAACAACATGTATCGGTGTGCATTTGTGTGTGACGCTCTTATCTATTCACATGCCCATCTTTCCAAGCTTGTTTTAGGAAAATGCTGCAATAACATGGATGCAGATGTTCCCTCAACAGGCTCACTGCAGCCTGCTAGCTCAGGACCTCTCGCTGACTTGATTCAGCCCTTGGTAGGCAAATGTTTGTAGAGAGTAAGAACCTAAGAACCTAAGAAGAGCCATGCTGGATCAGACCAAGAGTCCATCTAGTCCAGCACTCTGTTCACACAGTAGCCAACCAGCTGTCAACCAGGAATCCACAAGCAGGACACATGTGCAACAACATCCTCCCACTCATGTTCCCCAGCAACTGGTGTACATAGGCTTACTGCCTCTGATACTGGAGGTTGCACTTAGCCATCAGAAGTAGTAGCCATTGATAGCCTTCTCCTCCAGGTGTATTACATCACGGGGCTAATTAGTCTCAAAAAGGTACAATTTATCAGGAGTTTAAAAAGATAAGAAGGACCAGGAAGCTTCAAAGGTTTCTCTTCCATGGTGGAAGGAGAAGCTGGAGGAAAATGTTGGAAGCAGCAAAGGGGATGGAAGAAAACAAAACAAAATGGAAGGATAACTCCCCATCTCTGGTGTTCTCTGTTACTGCTGTGCATGTCTCAGTGGTAGAGCACATGCTTTGCATGCACAGCGCCCGTGGTTCAATCCTCAGCATCTCCAGGTAAGGTTGGAAAAATTCCTGCCTGAAACCCTGGAGAGCTGCTACCAGTCAGTGTTGACAGTTCTGGGCTAGATAGACCAATAGTCTGACTCAAATAAGGAGCTTCCTAGGTTCCTGTTTTAGTGATCTGTATAAGAGATGAGCAGTCTGCATATTTGAGACGGTAGACCTGTAAGACTACAAGAGCTTTCTCTAGCTCACATGGGGATGCCTGGCGTTGTGGCGAAAGTCATATGTAGACCTGCTCTCAGACATCCTTCTCAAAGTGTATGCCAATGTGGAGGAATTTAAGCTTCGTTCTTCCCTTTGTTAGAATCGTTCAGTGGGGGTCAAGGAATCTCAAGACACTGGCTCAATTCGGACGACACAATAAACAACTGGTGTGGGGGAAACAATCGTCAGTTGTTTTGACTATTGTGTCATCCGAATGCTGCCATAGTCAACTCAGCGCTGATCCTAATCCACACCACAGTTGATTATTTATTACCATGTTGTGTGGGGAGGACCCCTAGGGTTAGCGTGATGGTTAGGGTTAGTCAACCCACCATTGACTATCGTGTCGTCCGAATTGAGCCAGAGTCTCCTTTCTGAAAGTTTATTACGAGCAATTGCAAGAAGTCTACACTCAGGAGCGAGCTGAAAGTGACACTGGCATTTGGACAGAGATTCACACATTTATAGGAATTTCATATAGTTATTATGGGGGATCCAAAAGGCACCAATCAACACATGGATATGTAAAGTTATTAACCAATCAAATATAGCATACACACTTCTAAAATAACAAATCCAGTATAGTCTGATGCAACAACTTGGCAGGGCACAGCATCAGGGTAAAGTTTTTCTTCTCACTTCTAAACATACAGCCTGTTTGGGGTGACAAGGGAGTAAACCAGAGCATAAGTTAGCAAGTTGCTTTGCTAAAATGTAAGGTCATAAAGCATAAGCATTTTGCAGTTATATAACAAACAACATTCTTCTCTGTCTGGACCTTTGGGAAGGACAAGCTCACAGTCCTTCACCTGCTTAAGACAAGTAACATGCGAAGCCACCATACTTCCATGCATCCCCATTCTTTGTCTTTCATCCTTTGAAGTTTTAATTGTAACTTGAGTTTTGCTTCCTGTATCAAGTTTTACTTTTGCATGATGCTCAGATAAACGTGTATACCAGAAGGCACAGTCCAAATTGGGTAGCGAACAGAACCCCTAGTGTGTAATAGGATATCTTGAAAAGAGAGAAAAATTATAACCCCTGGCAGCTACTGCCGAAGATGAATTCCTATTTATTAAAAATCATTTCTTCCTTAGCATGGGGCCGCTTGTTCTGTCGGAAGTAATTTTCCCAATATAGTTAATGAAAGAATTTTCATTGCATAAACATAATATTAAAAAGGAGTAATTCACATGCTTCTGACTGAACCCCAGAGTGCGGAGAATTGTATAAGCGCAATTGACTGCGCATAGAATACTGCTGAATAATTGGTATACACCATTTAAAAAAACCCTCTTTGATTTCTACAATTGGGACAGCTTCATTAAACTATTGACAATGTGCTTGCTTTGCTGGGGTGTGGCTACCCGATAAAGTTATAAAAAATATTATATCACCATGTCGGATCCCTCTCCAAGCAATATGTTTGCCTTGACATAAGTCTAATGCAGTGATTGGAATGCCTCTAGCTCTTTTATAATATAAAATATGCAAATACTAACCTCCACACTGATGCTTATTCTGCAGATTTTGTACTCCTTGGCTGCTACACTATCTGCCTAGTGACGTGGGAATTGGCAAAACTTAAGCTCACTGAGTTTCTCCAAATTCCACCTCGAAGCTCAGATTCATTCACATCTGTATCAGATTGCCAGCTTTTTTCTTTTTTCCTCTTTTCCAGTGAAAAGTGTACTTGTGTGAGCAGTCTTTTCGAGTGCCTGAGTACACATTCAAAACTTTGCAGCCTTCACCCATTGATTCAATCATGCCTGTGTACACACTTTAAAAAACACACACACACACACGTATTTTTATGCTTATTTTTCTAATGTCTGCATTTTCCCCTCACGGATAGCACTGCAAGTTCAGGAACAGACAAGCTTTGACCACAGACTGTACTAGCGTTTCAGTGTGGAAGATGCAAACAGGGCAAATTCTGGTCATAAATGAGCTGAACTGAATTTCTCATACATCCCTAACTATAGCTCATCTACACCAAGCAGGATATAGCGGTATATGGTATGTGTCAATGGGCCCCAACAGTTGCCAGTGCACTTCAATACCACTATAAAGCAGTAGTGTGGCTCCTACCTTTTATATACCACTTTCATACTGCTTTCATTGTGCTATATCCTGCTTGGTGTAGATGAGGCTCAAGAGCAGAATCTCAGGCTTAATTTACACATTGTTCATCTAAGAACAGACAAATATTTTTGACAGTCTGTTTGTCCATCTCTTCCTGCTCCTCCAGCTCTTTTGGAATATCCAAGAACAGAGTTGAGTTCCTGTTGTGTTTTCTTTTACTGGGCAATTTACAGCGACCAAATAATTAGCCAATTTCTGAATTGAACACAAACACCTTTACTTCAGGCAATAAACTCTCAAACACAAAACAAACTGATTAACATAACTCGCCTCAAGGGAGGATTAGGCAAAACAAACAGAAGAAACAATTGCTTCCAGTAAGGAACCAAAAAGAGAGTCCTTTAAGTATCAAGTTGTGCCTCGGCGTCCCTCCACTCTGACCTCATCCCATTTCAGCCTTCTTCGGAACACTGCATGCTTTAAAGCGTTCACCGGCTCCTCCTCCTCCTGGGATGCCGGTCGGGGTTCCTCAGCTGGAGATAAGTTTCCCTCCTCAGCGCTAATCTCTGAATTTACATCTTCTGCAGCTGAAACAAAGACCTGGGAAATCAGTCTATCCCCTGGTGCTACCAACAGATCCTCTTCAGAATCTGATTCTGCCCCCACCTCTCTCAACTCATCATCCTGTTCAGGGTAAAAGGAGTTAGACACAAAAGTTCCTCACACAAGCAGACATGCATGGGGACTTTGGGACTCATGGGCTTGGGGTAAGGATTCAGTCCCCATTAAACTTTCAGTGATATTATCAGGAAGGGAGCAATAGGTTTGCTACTGCTCAAACTGAAAAGGAGAATTCACTCATCCCTACTAATTTTGGCTTGTTAAACCTTCTGATTTCATTTTTTAAAAGACTCATTTACCATCTTGGGGGATCAGCCGAAGGTATTGCTTATATGTCACCATAACAACCCGAGCCTACCTTGCCCCCTACACACACCTTCCTGCCTCTTTTGTTCGTCAACCATGAGTGTTTCTTAAATGCTTTAGAGAAATTTCTGAAGACCTAGAAAAATATCCTGTGAGATGTCAAGTGGCTACTCATGATATCCTTCCTGGTTTTGTTGAATTGCTCAATGCTACAGAAAGCGAAGTTCAAGTTATTTGTTTTGTTTTAGTTTAGAAAATGTCTACCCTACCTTTTGGCCTCCAAGATTAATTACTTTCATTAGCATGGACAACAGAAGTCCTATTAGTGTAAAGTTTCCTTGATTGGTTTTTTTACTAGCCTGCCACTTAACATTTTCATTTTTCTATGTCTAAATACTCCAGAGGAGGTGTGGGTGGTAAGGATTGGTGAATCAGTCTATTCTTGGTCCGTGACACTTTTGCATGTGTTCACCCATAAATTATTCCATCCCATTTCTGCATGAATCTGTGTTTTCTTTGTAATCTGCACAAACATTTGCATTGCAAATACATCTTCTCTCAAAATGACTATTTTTAAATGCCCTTTTAATGAGATAATTTTGAGCCGACAATTATGGCGTAACATCTGGAAACTGTGAAAGTTCCCCCCCCCCTTTCAGGAATCAAAACGTGTACGATTGAGGGCAAATGCGGACACACTATCCAGCCCCAGCCCCTTAGCTGAAGGCAATCACAGGACTCCATGGATTCAGCCAAGCACACTTACGCTCCCTCTTAAGAATATAAGAAGAGCCCTGCTGGATTAGACCTAGGCCATGTCTACATCTGCCAAATATCCCAGGGTCGTATCTAGGTCATCCCTGTGCATCCATATGATGCACAGGGGACCTTGGGGGCAACCCAGGATGACCAGGGACTTTCCCCAAGATATCTGGGACTGCAGATTTCCCAATATTCCCATGGTCCCAGGACCATCCTGAAGAGCATGGACAGTGTGGCCGCTGCTCCCAGGTCATCCCTTCCTTAGGACTTTTATTGTTATTTTAATGATGTATTAGTTTTATATGTTTTTAATCAGTTTTATGTATTTTGTATTTAATGTTGTTCCCCGCCTCAAGCCAGAGGGAGAGGTGGGTAAGAAAATTATTATTGTTATTATTATTATTATTATTATTATTATTATTATTATTATTACTACTACCTGCAAGTAGTAGGGGAGGATCTGTGCCCATGGGGATGGGGGTTAGCAATTTTGTCATCCCTGGGATGGCGGGGGGGCACAGGGGGGTCTTAGCTTTTGTCGTGGATCAGGGCCACACAACCGGCTCCTCTAGGGAAAAAATGGTGGCTGCGACATCCCTCTTCCCTTCCGGGACATCACACAGCCGTCAAGATGCTGGGGGAGGATTGTGGGACCAGGTAAGTCCACAATCCTCCCCTCCCTCCCTCTGCACCCTTAGGTGTAGATGAGACCCTAGTCCAACATTCTGTTCCCACAGTGGCCAACCGGCCATTGACCAGGGACCCACAAGCAGGGCACGAGTGAAACAGTACCCTTTCATCATGTTCCCGAGCAACAGGTGTATAGAGGCTTACTGCCTCAGATACTGATACTTTACCATCTTCAGACTTTACCACCCACATGGGGAGGTAAGGGGTGGAGGAGGCAGGTCTGGAATGCATGTGCCCATCTGTTCTCCACAGGCACAAGTTCTGAATGCCTGAGGAGAGCTAAAGCTGCCTTTGGTTCAGGTCAGGTTGTGGCCTGGGAACAGCCGTGGTCATCCTGTATGATGACTTACGTTAGGAGAGAGACAGAGGGAATGTGACTGTTGATTCTCCATGAACTCTCTGTGGCTTGCAATACCATAGACCATAGTGTGTTTCTGGGACAATTGTCTGACTAGGGAGTGTGATGTGCTGCATTGCAGTGGTTTCACTCCTACTTGGATGTTCAGCTCGAGAAGGTGGTACTTAGGGGATACTGCTCAGCCCTGTGCATTGTCCAGTATGGGTTCCCACAGCAGTCGGTTTTGTCCCCCCATGCTATTTAACATCTACATGAAGTGGTTGAGTGTGATCACCCAAAATTTTGGAGTGTGTTGTCATCAGTATGCTGATGACATGCAGCTCTATTTCTACTCAGCAGCAGTAGCAAGTGAGGCTCTGGATGTGCTAGACTGTGTGAGAATTAATAAACAATCCAGACAAGACAGAGATGCTACTAGTGGCTTGTTCTTCTGACCGGATGGAGGGTTCTCAATCAGTTTTGGATAGGGTTGCACTCCCCTTAAAGGTTCAAGTTCATAGTTTGGGTATTCTCCTGAATCCAGCTTTGTCACTTGAGACTCAGATTAGCTCAGTGGCATGGAGCATTTTCTAGCAACTTCAGTTGGTGGCCCAGCTATGCCTCTATATGGACAGGGATAACCTGGGCTTCAGTCATCTATGCTCTGGTAACCTCCAAGTTAGATTACTGCAGTGTGCTCTATGTGGGGCGGCCCTTGACGAAGATTCAGAAGCTTTGGGGGCCAGATTGATAACAGGAACCAGAAGGTTCAAACATATAACACCGGTTCTAGTCCGCCTGCACTGGCTGCCTGTATGTCTCTGTGCCTAATTCAAGGTGTTGGTTTTGACCTATAAACCTCACAGGGCTTGGAGGGGGACATCTAATTATGGCTTGAATTAACTGGCAGCAGTTCTCTAGGGTTTCCTACAATGGCCTTTTCCTGCCCTATCTGGAGATGCCAAAGACTGAACCTGAGACCATCTGGATGCAAAACAGGTGCTCTGCCCCTAACTTCTGCCCCTCCTATAGATTATGGAGAGACAGGAAATGGTGGTCTTGAAGACAGGCTCACATAGATCACATCCCTCATCCTGCAATCAGATGTGCCGCTGTAATTATTTTCAGAACCTTCTCCGGTTGTTACCTTGCTAACAATATCTAGCTGCTACTGTCCCAGAAGAGAGCTATGGAGCATCCTGAAAAAATAATTATCATAAAAATGGAGCAATATTTTAAACTCGGGCGAGGTTATTACATAACGGTATACAGGATGTTTGCTGGAGTAAAACCCAAAGACAATCCTAAAGAGCTTTTACAGAAGAACCGAGAGTTCAGAAATCTTGATGCACAAGGCTTTTATTTTCTCAGCTGGGTGAGTGAGTGGAGGAGAGGATTGATGTTCAAGCTTTCTAATGACACTCAGAGGAATGTTCAGGAAGATTGTATTTATACATCATCATCAATAGGTTGGAACTTCCGTGCTTAGCACAAGAAGGACTTTGATCAATAGCATGTGTTGGTTTTTTTTAATGAGAGAATCTCAATGCACCAAAGTTACCAAAGCAATTAAAAGAGTTTTCAGGGATCGAATCTTGGGAAAACTCCAGGCTGATGACACTAAGCTGTCACTATCTCAACAGAGAGCTGGCTTGATCTGTTTATGAAAAAGAAAGAACCACCATCATAGAAAAAACAAAACTGAGGAGCAGGGATGGGATGCAGAGGATTGCAGTATAACTGTCCATCCCATTATTAAAGCTTTGAATGTTTTCCAAAACAAAGCAAGAAAATGTTTTTAAAATATTTTTATAATCCTGCTGAGCAGATGGACTTTATTTATTTATTTATTTATTTATTAAATTTATATACTGCCCCATAGCCGAAGCTCTCTGGGTGGTTTACAAAAATTAAAACTTTGGACATTAAAAATCAATTTACAAAATGTAAAACCATAAAAGCATAAAAACAGACAACATATAAAAACAGTATACATTTAAAACAACTGTGAACTCTTGTAGTTCATTCCTCCCTCTTTTGAGGGGCAGAGTGAACATTAGTATTTCTTTGGAATAACTTTGTGGACCTCTTGTTCAATTAAAAAAAATGGATCCTGAACCTACCCATACACTCCATTCATCATCTAAGGCTCTCCTCCAGGGCCCTCCTCCAAAGGAGGCTTGAAAAGTGGCAACAAGGGAGAGGGCGTTCTTGGTGGTGAGCCCCCAATTAAGGAATGATCTCCCTGATGAGGCCTGCCTGACACCAACATTGTTATCTTGTTGACACCATGTTAAGACCTTCCTCTTCTCTCAGGTATTTGGCAGCATGTGAGATTTTAATCAGTACTGGGTCTTTCTAATTGCTTATCGTTTACATTTGTTTTAGCTATATGTGTCTCTGTGTGCATTCTCTGTCTATGTTTGTATTTAATCTGTTTTTATAATGTATCTTTCAGGGTTTAGTCTTTTGTAAACCACCCCAAAACCTTCAGCTATTGGGCGGTATAGGAATGTAATGAATGAATGAAATGTGTGAAGGGGAAATGAAAAAAGAAAAATGTATTTTAGAAAACCACTGTTGGTCTGTGATCAAATGAGCCAGTTTTGTTACTAGTGTGGGCAATTATATGGATGAAAACTGTCCCATCAGTTTCACACATTATGGAGATTGCTGTTGGATGTCAGGTGTATCATAGGGAATTCACAAGGCCAGGAGGCCTTGTGAATTGTAAGTTGAAAAATTGGGAATTGTTGTGAGAAAGTCTGTGCCTCTGTAAGCTTATCATCTGTCGCTGTTCCTCACGGGAAGTTTGCTAGCTGAGGCCTTGAGCTGGAGAGTTTCCTTGAGAACAAAGAATGTTTGGAAAAGGTGGGGGCTATCTTGCAAGCTGTCTCTCACATGGTGTCGTCATCAAGAGGAGGTTGAACTGTGCCGCCCTGATTGGCACATGAGTTTGGGTTACAGGTCTGAGGATCTGTCTGTCAGGTGGCTTGGAATAGCCAGGCCTCCAGTCTATAAGAGGGATGAGCAAAGGGGAGGACCTTTGCTAGGATCATCGGTTCAACGCTTGCCATGGAACCCCTCGTGTTTTGGATTCTATCTGTTTGGAGATGTTGGATGCATGCTTAGTTGCTATTTGGACTTGGAATTTCTAAGGATTGTGCCATGGAAAGTGCTCTGAGGCTTTTCATAGACTTGGACTGGTGTTTGCTCTGGATCGTGTGTTCTATGGCCTGCGAGAGAGCTTCCCTTCATGGAGCCAAAGTTACGGGCAAAGGGAAGTTTTCTAGGTCAACCGTTGCTGTTCTGGATCGTGTGTTATGTGTGACCTGTGAGAGAGCCTCCCTCAGAGCCTTAGCTACAGGCAGGGGGGGTTCCTGGGTTGCAGTTCGCTCCCTGGCATCTTGCTTACTTGGATCAACCCACTGCTTACCGGCAGACTGGGTCTGGTTAGTACAAGATTTAACTCTCTCTGCCGGTCTTCATGCACCCTTGTGCTGGAACTTTTCCTTGGGCTCGGGCCCTGTTCTTGATGGGTCAGCGTGTTTCACGTCTGCTAATTGCTCAGATAGGACTTGGTCTATCCCAGCACTTCTTCCCCCAAGTGATTGCTGTTCTGGATCGTGTCAAGCCTTGGAGTCTAAAGCTTTCTGGCCGTCATCAGCATGTAACTGTCATGCTTGAATTCCATGTGATTTCACAATAAAAGGAGTCTCGCCGCCTTGAGTCTCTTGTCAGTTTGCCTACGTTCATGAGCAGAAGCCTGGGGGTTGGGCAAGTTCACGACAACTGCATCCCCTTATAAGCAGTACAGATCATCTTCTAACCTTCAGTCAATTTCTATTAAGCAACTGGTTCTTATTGAATAATAGTAACATTCAGGGTTATTCAAGATGCCTCATTTGACGAGCTCCAACTCAAGGCATGAAATGTTGATTTGATGATATCTGTAAACAGATTCCAACCATTGATGGTTGTTGCACTTACAGCCAGCTAACGGAGGTGAACTCAGGGTCCCTTGAACTGAAACCACCCAAGTGGCACTTAAGACAGTGTGCTGGGGTCCTTTGCTTAGTGCTGTGCCGAAAATTTCGACCATTCCATATTCGGCATTCCATGGGAGGGGGGGCGATTAGAGAAATGAAAACCCGGGTAAAAGAGACTGGGAGAGGTGAGAATTTTGGAGAATTTTCTCCTTGGGAAAGGGGACAGGGTTTCCACATACCTTTTTAGTAGTAACCAGTTGTTGAGGGGTCTTCCTTCTTTCTTTTTATTTTTTCAAAACACTCCTGGCATTTTCAGGAGCCCAGAGAATACACTAGCTCTGAATTTCCTGTATTGAGCATAATGATCGATTACAAGCCCCTCTCCAACTGTATGATTCTAAATAGAATTTACATGTACTCAAGGCCGGCTAATATAGCTCTAAATACTAAGGATGGACAGACTCACTTACGTCCGCAACATGCACCAGCCAGCCCTGTTCTTCGCACTGATTCCTCTCTGAGCCTGCTCCCTCTCCAAACCACCATTTTGCAGTAATATAAATAAATGGTGGCTCAGGTTTTTTCGTGAATGTAATGTTGTGTAAATGGCAGCCATAAAGTGGCCATTTATGAAAAATTGCAGGTGTAAATGGATCATTTACTTCTCTAATGTTGTGTAAATGGACCATTTATGCCTCTCACATTGCATAAATGGCACCTTTGTGGCTGCCACTAATGCAACATTACATTTATGAAAAAACACAAAATGGCGGCTCAGTGGACCAGTGGAGATCACCACGCTTGACCAACTAGGCATGCATTGAGTCGGGCAGGTGCAACAGTCCATGGACTTGAGTCTGGGAGGCCAAGCAGGGCAATGTCCAGTGGACTCCATCCCCTTCATGGACTCCTGTGATGAAACAAGGGATGGCCATCAGTTACCCATTCATTGTGAATGCCTAGAGCTTTCTGTCTGGCCAGATTTAGAAAAATAACTAGATTGACCTTGATCTGTTCCAATGAGACAATTCTTACATTCTTATGATATGGAATACAGTTTCTGAAGGTAAACAAAAATAAGGCAATCTGATTTGTTAACCATATAACTTAGAAAATGATGTCACTTGATCTAGTTTGTAAATCATGATCTAGACTCTAAATTTCCTATGGTAGGGAAGAGAATGACACAGGCTTGTTTTTTAGCAGCAACTGAAAAGACTTTGAACTTAATTAAACGTCTCTTGGTGTATTTGATTGCTTGGGTGCATCTTCATAGACTGTGATTTATGAAGAAGGAAGGGCTCAAGGGAGCTATTTACCAATTTTGACTCATTTTAGTCATGTCATTTTAGCTGGCAATATTCATATTAAGAAAAAACAAGACCAACTTCAGGCACAGTTCACAATGCTGAAGCAGGTTCCATTGTAAACTGACAGTTGATTTTGGCTTGACACACAAGGTGAAAACGCCAAGTTTTGCCTGATGAAATGCCTTCAAAGGAATTTGTCGTTTTAATAGCTTCTCAGGATGAATCATTACACAAACTTACGTCTGTTGAAATTCCCTCTTCTACACAATTATTAAAGACAAGTGGGACCTGCAACAAAATACTGCAGTGTAGAATGCTCCAGTTCAGGATTCTAGGCAGCCATGACTTTTGCAGGATTCCCCATTTCTTCCCCTCTCTCCTCATTTTCTCTCACAAAGTCAGCATTTCATGTCCAATGAGCATGCACAGTCCTCATCGAGGGGTTGTGAGGTTCATCTCTCTTAAAGTCCCCCGCACACATTTTTTTTACATCTGCAATGCTTTGGGGGTAAGGCTCCCACAAGCCTGATACAACCTCCTTGTGTGTGGATAGTGCTGTTTTGCCTACCTAGGCTCCACACTCCGAGAAGGACAAAACAGGACACCAATTTGCATAACATTTGCATGTAAACCACCCAGAGAGCTTATACAAACTTATATGTATAAGTGCAAATTTGGAAATGATAAGTTCTGTTTGAATAGAAATTGAAGATATCTCTCCATAGTTGGAGAGATTGACTAGTTGACCTGTGAGCCTCTTCAGTCTACTGTCAAGTTGCTAGCTGTTGATGGACAACTTCAAGGTCCCTGCTGTTTGTTCTCCCTCCTTATGAGTCTTTGACTTTAAACCAGACTTGGACTGGACGCCTCTTCAGATAGACAAATTCAAATAGTGGACTGTTCTATGCCTGCTCTTCAAAACAGAGGACTCTCCTCTGTAAAGTAGGCCACCTGGCCACCATAGCTGTGGTTCTGAGCCCCATGAAACTGGAGTGAGCAGACTTCAGGCCCATGGGATCTAGAACCCAGACGTCCACCAGCTAAATGCAAAATAGTGGCTCAGGGTGGGAGGGGGTGAAGACCAGATGCAAAATTGTGACTTAAGGTGGAGCCAATTACATATTGGATCCCCTCCCCCATCAACCATGAGCCTAAATATAAAAGCACGAATTTGCATCTTAGGCAGGATCTACACTACTGCTTTATAACAGTTTATAACAGTATTGACAACTGTTCGGGCCCATATATCGTTTTCATACTGTTTTCAAAGTGTTATAACCTGCTTCTGTAGTTCTGGCCTTAGTTATTACAGATCAGTGTCTGGAATGCAAAACTCTAAAACTGGAGAGTACAGCTACACAGACAAAAAATTGTTCTTCTTACATGCAGTTTTAATTGTATTCCTGAAGGCCTGGGAATCAGAAACTCTTGGCAGTCTTCTGGAAATCACTCAGAAAATCACCAGTACACCCTGATTGATCTTGCTGGAAAGAGTATTCCTAGAAACTTTTGGTTACCCTTCTCTCTGTCTTTCTCTGATCAGCCCAGTTGTGTTTGTGTTTCTCTAGCTCTAGCTGAAAAATACACTAACTCATTGATGGAGAGACTGAGATGGCAAGGGATGATCCATAGAAACCCATAAGGAACTTGACAGACAGACATCAGCTAAATAGCCATCGCAATCC
Source organism: Anniella stebbinsi (assembly GCA_029215795.1). Classification (NCBI taxonomy): domain Eukaryota; kingdom Metazoa; phylum Chordata; class Lepidosauria; order Squamata; family Anniellidae; genus Anniella; species Anniella stebbinsi. Next base: position 52,947,732 of record JARDYH010000001.1, read on the forward strand.
AGAGGCAGAAGAAATGTCAGCCTAGTAGTCCATGAAACAGTTGTGGGAGAAACGGCCTTTCGGCCCGCTGCTCTTAGATTACCTTCTCCAATTTCTTCTGCCCCATTCTGTCACTCTCTTCCCAGGCTGCAGCATTTGGATCTGTTCATTCGTTCTCTTCTTTTGTTCTGTTTCTCTCTCGGAGTGGCTCCTCAGTTTTCTTTGATTAAGCTATCAATGTTCTTCCTCTGAATTAATTGTCCCTCTGGCATAGTTACACGGTATTAACTACCAAGCGCACACTTGGACTAATGTTCTCTTTTCAGAAGTTACAAGGTAGACAATATAGGTGTCTGATGCTTCCCTTGATTAAAAAAAAATATTATTTGGGACAGGATGAAGCTGGATCCCCAAAGAAGACAAGAGTAATTAGAAGAAACAATCTTCATTCCTTTTAATGTGGCTTTTGTTGTTGATCACGAAGCATAAAGAAATGAAAATGAAGTTGCCTGCAAGGATTAAAATTTTATACAACTTTATTAATCCTCATATAGGCATTTATGTTCCCCATTTCTCACTATTCTTATCTAATCAGCTCCCCACACCCTAAAGGAAATAACAGCTTCCCCCTCCTTTTCTCCCCACTTGTAAAAATAGAGGATTTTTTATTATTATTTGGTTATTAGCTGGCCATTTCAATACAGAATTCAATGTTGAATATTATTAATAATTAATATTTAATAATACGTAATATTATTTAATAAAATTTAATATTTTAATATTAAAGCATGCTTTTATATACATATACTAGCTGCTATGCCAGGCATTGCTTGGGTCCATGAATAATGTTTATAACATTTATTTGATAAATAATAAATTTCTCTGAAACTTATTCATCTATAGGTTGGTTGGTGTTTTTAGTTTGGTTGAGTTAGTAAATTGTCTTGTTAGAATAAATGGAAAATTGTGTTAATAAGAACTGAATTTTAAATTAGAGCTTTGTGATAAACCACATTTTTTGTTTTACTTGAAATGCCTACACCTCCCATCATGCCTTGGCCAGAGCAGCCATCTAAACTTCAAAAACAATCAGGACACACAACCCCCTTTCTACCAGCTGAAGAAGATGCAAACCTAAAAACATGTTTTCAAAATATACCCAGCATTGCCCAGATATCTGAATAGCATATAGTAGGGAAGCGGATCTCAGTGAACATGAGGAACTGTTGTATGCATGTGCTCTGAAGTTATTATTATGAAAAAAGGAAAGCAGCCAGAACACAGAATACTTCATTGGCATAATTTACTGTATAATATCTACATTTAACAGGTTTTGGAAGAAAGCCAGGATGGTCAAGGCCACTGGTGACTTGGGCCTTTTATCTGACATACCTGTGCTCTGAAGACACACCATGGCACTTTTTTATTTTATTTTTTTAGTTAAATGAACTTGTGTATGACTTAACCATCTGCACTACAGTAAGTGCATACGAAAGGAAGTGAAGACACATTGAATGATACAGCCGCTGATTAAGAGCCAAACTGCATGTGCTTAAGTAGCATGCTTAAGATTGACCATACCTCTTTCTTAACAAAAAGCAGCTGTGGTAGGCTGACCAGATAAAATCCAGGTCAGGGCTCATGTAACTTTAACAGTTGTAGAGAAAAGGGAATTTCAGCCAGTGTCATTTGTATGCAATTAGTTCCTGGTGAAATTCCCTCTTCATCACAACAGTTAAAGTTGCAGGCACTATACTAGAGTGACCCTATACAAAAGAAGGCAGGGCCCCTGCGACTTTAACTGTTGTGATGTAGAGGGAATTTCACCAGGAACTAATTGCATACAAATGACACTGGCTGAAATTCCCTTTTCTCTACGACTATTAAAGTTACAGGATTTTATCTGGTCACCCTAAGCTGTGGGGACCCAATTGTGATCAGGGCTGTGGCAAGGGAGAATTTAATTCCCCCACCCATGCCATTTTCCTGTTTTCCTTATGGTGATGGTGGCATTATGCCATTGCTATAGAGCCACATAGAGGATAAAGCACTTTTCAATATCTCCTGCTGAAGATATTTTATTTATGGAATGTCCTGAAGGAATAATAGCAATTTGCACTGGACATGACCATGAGTCACAGTTTGGTAGCAAGAGAAGACTCTTCGGAGTTCCACCCAAGGAATGCTGGGAGTTGTAGGCATAAGCCTCAGTTTTTGTATTCAATTCTTTAAAAATACTTAAAATTCAAAATTTCATGTTTTTAGATTTTTTTCTGGTACATTGTACAGCCAGACCTATCAACGTACCAGATTTCAAGTTCTATCCTAAAATATATGTCTGAGAGGTAATCACCTTAAAGTAGCAGGCCTAGGCCTGTGAGTTAAACTTTAAGCAATTTAAACTCATTTCATTTTTTCCTCTCTCACCCTCATAACAACCCTTCAAGGTAGGCCAGTCCTAGGCCTGTGAACTAACTTTAAAACAAATTAAATTAGTTATTCAATGCATGGCCAGGCTGTCTTGCAATTGTCTCCATAATTTTACTTGTCCCCACATAAAACAAAAACTACAACTCCCAGCATGCCTTTTGCTGTGGTGCCGTACTTGCCCAATGGGAGTCCTGCTGCTGAAGCTCATGGAAAGTGAAGTCTGACTGAGCCAGTCCCCACTACAATGTGCAATTGGTGCCCATAGGTAGGCCTTGAGGGAGCTGGCTAGCTGACTGATGGGTCGCTGGGTTGCCAGTGGCAATGGGCCCAGAGCTGCAGCCTCCTCCCCTCCTGCTCCCGATGGCGCCTAGACTCACCTTTCAGACCCAAGAGGGTGAGCCACTACCAGATGATGGCTGCCAAAGCCTGATAAGCCTTCCCTCCTACCCAAGGCAAGCTTTTAGCTTAATGAGATGTTTTCATGCTGCATTTTTTTCCTGTCCTAACTAAACCACAATATTCCAAGACAGAATTACGGAATAAAGTTTATGATTTTTATGTAAAAGCCTGACTATACCATTGAGACAGAAGAACGAATGGAGGATTGACTGATATAGCTCAGGCTAGAATGGAATGGTGGGCAGAGTTAGTTGCAGTTGGAGAAAATCAGGTAGAAGGAGAACAAAGACAGTTAGTGAGAGGTCAGGGAAGTGAGAGCTGAGTTAGGACTGAGAGATAGTGACCTGGTTTGCATATAGTGACCTGGTTTGCTAACTCATACTTTATTTTAAATCAACCACTCTACATGCCAGTACTACACCTCCCAGCATGCCTGTGGCAGCCCACAGGTGCCAGCATCCTCTGAGAAATTCTCTTGTTGCTGATGCTGCTCCTCGATAGAGCATCAAGGAGTAGCATCGCCAAGGAGGGGAGGTAAGCGGCTATCAGTAGATGCAACCAGCTCCTGCCAATCCTGTTGGGACTGCCTTGGCCTGTACTTCTCACCCACCAAGTGCTACATCAGGAGTCTGTGCTGAAGGGCCAGGTCTGGGCCAGGCACTCCCCCCCTTTGTCGGGTCTGTTTCTGGGCATGAGCAGAGTGCCTCCCCTCCCTCCCTCTTAAGGGCAAAGGCTACACACTTGCTTCCCCCAGATTCTGTGAAAACAGAGATATCAGGGTGGAGTGCCTTTCAGTCAGGATGTTTGGCCTCTCAAAATCATGCTGATGTATCTAGTTACATTTTAAAACCATACAGAGGGTGGTAGGAGGCACCGTACACGGATGCAGCCGATTTATGTGGGTTGTTTCCTTTTATGTGGAATTGGGTTGAGTGCTCGAGACCAACCTTAGGAGTCGGGGTTGTGAAAGACATGCAGCAGCCACCCTCCTGTGCACTCAATATGACCGTCAAAGGACAGTAAGTCTGGCTTCCTGCCCAAGGCATGCTGGGAGTTGTAGGCATAAACCTAATTTTTTATTAAATTCTTTAAAAATACTTAAAACCCCAAAAATTGTGTTTTTAGATTTTTCTGGTGCATTGTACAGCCAGACCTATCACCTTGTCAAATTTCAAGTTTCTAACTCATCTGCCTACCTGAAAACCTGGAGAGCAGCTGCCAGTCAGTGTTGACAGTACCTATGGACTAAGGGTCTGATTAATAAGAAAGCTTCTGGTGTTTCTAGGGACACTGGAAGCATCATGGGGTTGTCTTTACGATGATGACTTGTTGCTTGTTCCCACAAAACCCCGCAGCATCACAGCTGTGGGGTGGGAACAATAAATCCCGATGGCAGGAGGGAGCGTGGCCTAGCCAGCCAGGAAAGCCACAGTGCCGGCGACCATTCATCTCATTGAGACCTCTGCCCTGCTTTCCTGCAGTTGCCACAATCTACTCTGGGCTTCAATCCACCATTAATGCAGGGCAGAAGTGTGCGATTTTGACAGCCAGGGTAGGCAGCTGCCAAGTGCTCAAAAGAGACTCACATGGCCCAGCGAATGGGGGCAGATGGCGGCAGCGGTGATGGGGCAAGCATCCCTGCCAGCCAAGGCGGACGAGGGTGAGTTCGCTCATTCCTGCTGTGTGAGCACCTGCTTCCTCTGTGAATTGCCATTTTCCTCAAAAGGGTGGCTCATTCTTGTCCATAAATGTCCAATTTTCACAAACAGCATCATCATTTACAAGCATCAATGGGACATTTATGGACAAGAACGAGTTGCCCATTTTGAGGGAACCCACCGAGTTGGGCAAGCGAGGGGTCCACAGACTGGCATCTGGTGTGTGTGTGTGGGAGGGGTTTCTCACTGGGCATTGAGGTCCAACCAGATGCCTGCACCATCCTTATCTAAATACAGGTTATTCACTGAGCACACACACACCACACACAAAGTCATAGGATGGTAGATCCTGCGCTTTGATAAACAGAAGAGTCCAGTTTCATTTCCTGGCATCTACAAGAACGTCTGGGAAAGTCCTCTGTCCAAATCCCTGGATACTGCCAATCAGTGTGAATGGAAGGTGGACGGCGGCATCAAAAGAACCCACAAAAAAGTGAGTGGGCAGTAACGAGCGTGCAATGAAACGCTCATGGTTATCAGGTGCCAGAAAGTAAGGACTTTGCGTGTTAGATGGGGATATTGGAGGTGTATGCAATTGTACCCATGAAATATCTTTTGCTTTATTTTCAAAAACTTCACACGTTTAAGATGCATTTGAACCCAGTGAGGCTTACTCCTGAGTAGGCCTGCCTAGGATTATGCTGCACGATACTTTTTGTCTCTGCTGTGCAGGCTGAGAAAGATAAGCACACGACACAAGTATTGTTTGTTGGTTTGTCTTTTTAACTTACTGTGTAAAGCGCATGGCTAGAGATGCAGGCCTTGTTACTGCCTGGCATATTTCTGCCTCTCCACCAGAGTCCTCCAGGGAGAAGTAGGCAGTTTGTGTCTTGAGCTCTTGGAGTCATTTCCTTATGCTTCATTATCTCCACATGTGGCACTTCCTGACAGTGGGTTTCCCAGACGTGAACTGCCTGTAGGCGCTTCTGCCCTCTTCCACACATCCAGAAAGCATAGCGGGTCTTAAGGGCTTTCCCACACACATCTGCTACCAGAGGCCTGATAAGCCCATGAAACTCCCTCCTTTCTTTTCCACTGCATGCATCTCCCCTCACTACGCTGCAACCTCCAGCTCCATCAGGTGCATAATGGATTGTACAAAGCCTTTTCTGCTCATTTTTCATGGGACAAATAGTGAGGCACATGGCATTTTCAGAGCTCTCATTGCTAGGAGCCCAGACTCAAGGGATATGACGCACCCTCATCCTGTCAGATCAGTTCAGATAACCTGAAGGACACAGGCAGACATAAATGCTCAGCAATCCTTGTCTAGTTACAATTTCCATTATTGTTATCATATACGCTATAGATATATGCAAAAGCCAGCTCCAAACATCCCTGTAGTGCAGGGCTGGGCAACCTTTTCTGTTGAGGGCCACGCGCCCATGCAGGTAATCTGTCATGATCACATGTTGACAGTGGGCAAGGCTGAAACCATCTGTGAGCAGATCCATAGCTAAATCTGGGTGGGTCACCTCTTTCATCTTTCTCTTTCTGTCAACCCCTTTACTCTATCTCCCTCTTCCTTCCTTTGCAGCAAGCTGCAAAGAAAGGAATAGGCGTCTCTTCCTAGAGGTCTGAATTGACTGCATGCAAGCTTGATCTTGCTGAAATTCATCAGCTTGTTGGTCAAAATTCATCCATTTGGAACGCTCACCTTTTGTAGCAAGCCAGGATCGATGTATTATGAAATTGCTATTAAGTTCAGAATTGATGGTGCGCTTTGGAGCATGTGCAGTGAATTAGTATAAAGATTCCTCTCACTAAATGTTCAATTGACCTACCTAACCCCTCCTTAAGCTTACTTGAAGCAGTCTCATTGGCTGCTTTCAGTCTTGTCTTGCCATCACAGATCTGGCTCCAAGGAGAACTCTGCGGGCCCATCTTCATACTGGGATTAAGCGACATCATATAACCATCACATGACCTCATCCCATAGGCAGGTCACATAAAAACAACCAATCAGAAAGGGGCCACATAAGGTGGTGATGTACAATGTCATGCCACACTATGTGATTCCCAACTACAACTCCCAAGATGCACCTTGATATTGTGCATGCATAGGCTGACCATATGAAAAGGAGGACAGGGCTCATGTAACTTTAACTGTTGTAGAGAAAAGGGAATTTCAGCCAGTGTCATTTGTATGCAATTGGTTCCTGGTGAAATTCCCTCTTCATCACAGCAGTTAAAGTTGCAGGCACTATACTAGAGTGACCAGATACAAAAGAAGGCAGGGCCCCTGCAACTTTAACTGTTGTGATGAAGAGGAAATTTCACCAGGAACTAATTGCATACAAATGACACTGGCTGAAATTCCCGTTTCTCTACAACTGTTAAAGTTACATGAGCCCTGTCCTCCTTTTCATATGGTCAGCCTATGCATGCACAAAGCAAACATATACACTGAACAAGATTTAGGACTAAAGGAGAAAACTTGTCCAAGCTCATATGAATGAATTTGTTCCTTCCTGATTTGGGGGAAGGGGAATTAGATGGAGAGCCACATGAAATTAGGCCAAGGGCCACAAGCAGCACTAGGGCTGTAAGTTGCCCACCCCGGCCAGACTGTAACCAAGAAACCAAAATCCAGGACATAAAAGGTGGCTTAGACTATTGATTTATCCTGCCCACTATTGTCTCATCTGATAGGCAGAAGACTTCCTAGGTGGCAGGCATAGGTTTTTCCTAGCTTTCTTAGCTGGGAGATATTTGACACCCCTGCATTCTGAGAACCTTTCAAGTAAGGATGTAAGGATTTTTTTTAATCGGTTCCTCCTCTGTTTTACAGGTGCCTTTCATTCTGTCATCTGCCATTGACAGAATTGGTTTTTTTTTCAATTTCTGAATTTGCATTCATGCACCCTAGTGCAAATTTGCAGTCACGCAAATTTGCACTACCAAAAATGTGTGAATTCTCCCAAAATGCACAAATCCCCCCCCCAAAAAAATGCATTTTTATACTTTAGCCTATGGGAGGGAGGAATGCGCATTTTTGGACAGTTGTTTAAAACATATTTTCCATCTTTACATAAAATTCTGGAAAGGAAAAAAAACAGTTTACACACTGAGAAATCCATGAGCCTATCTACACACGCAGGATAAAACACTTTGAAAACACTTTGAAAACTGTACATGGAGTGTGTCCTGGGCCCCAACAGTTCTCAAAGCTGTTATAAACCATTTAAAACTGTTTTAAACTGTTTTAAAACAATAGTGTAGATAGGCTCCATGTGACTTGGAAAAAGAGATTGGTCATTTATTTTAGAAAAGTTAGATGAGATAAATACATAAATAGATAGATATTCCCAGGGAAAGATTCCTGGGGCAGATTTTGATACCCTTACAGGAGGTAAATACCTATGTGAAAATGTGCTGGTTACTGTCAGTTTGCAACCCTGATGTTATACACAAAACAGCTTTGTTTGCTAAAGCTGCAAAACATATTCATGCAATCACTCTGAATGCTATTGCAATGGACTGGGCAGGTGATCCATTAATTTGATTTCTGATTCCATTCTGTTATTGCATGGTATATTAAGTTATTTTCTTTGTAATGGATATTAGTCAAATACAATAAAATGCATATATATATATATATATATATATCAGAACGCTGTCTGTATTTGCATATTTTCCATTACATTTGTGTAAATCTTGGGATAGTAAAAACTGCTCCAAAAGTCCACAGTCACTGAAAGAGATTGGTCCACCATGGAAACCATGGGTCAAATTCAGAGGAATATGAACTCATTTTACTCCAGCTTGGATTTCTCTGGCATCCCTAAACAAAACACACCATGTGTGATGATTCTGCTCCAACATTCCTCACCTCCATGCCACTTCATTGGCTGCAGAATGTGAGCATGTCAACGTCACATTTTATATTTTATTCTAAGTTACCAGGAGAGAGCTGAGGAGACATGGGGTTGTTGATTTCAGTAGCAGCTATGCAGCTCTCATTTGGCCTAGCTCTGCCCTGAATTTCAAAATAGACCTAGGGTCACACATCTGCCATTTCATCTAGTCCCACTCCTCTTCTTTTAGAGGGAAAGTACATTAGAAACATAACATTGAGGTTCCCAATTGCTTCCAAGCAACTGCTATTTCTAAGGCTAATCAGCATGGAGGAAGTTGCAAAATGACCCTATTTTTGTTTCCTTTCAGTGAAAGAAATTGGGAAAACTGGAGCAGAATAATCCCCTGTGCAATAGGCTATTATCATGTCTGTCATAGGATTTCAAAGAGGGTCGCTCCTGCCTATAACCACATTAAATTGACCCAAATCAGAGTATTTCTCTCTCAAATGCATTCTCCTTTCATTGATTTCTAAAATGTCCTCCCCCTTCTCTGCTGCTCTTTTCAGCTACTGCTGTCGCATCTCTTGTTAGCTGCCACAGTGCTATGAATTCGCTATAGCTCCTACAATATACATCGTATATTTGCTTCCTTAGGAGCAAAAATAAGAATTAAAAAAGGGAACATGATGAAGATGACACTTAATAAAAGTGAGGGGTCCTCAAATCCTCCCCAGCACAAATTGAAGCTTGCGTACTGATGGCGGTTTAGTCCAAAGTGAGCCTTGCAAAGTGGATGTGGAACAAAATGAAGTCCTCCTTATCAGTTCAGCCCAGGTCCGTCTTATTGCTGTGATGCAAAAAAAAAAAAATCTAACAAATCCGGTGGCAGTTTAATTTGTAATATATCAAAAACAGATATTCACTCTTGAAGTGGATAGCGGCTATCAGATTGCAACACATATAATTTCTGTTCCATCGGGATGGGTTCTATTACAGCCTGCTGCACTCTTGCTGTAGCAAACATCTATAACAGCTTAAAAAAAAGATCTGCCTGTCTGCACTGAAATATAAAAGGGGTGACTTGACCTTTAAATATACCTATTAATCATTCCCAATAGATCTTTTTCACCAAGGGGACGCTGTAGGGTGACATCCTTTAAGATGCAAACATGCACCAGAAGACATTACAACACAATATAGATAATACCTAAGTTCTTTATGCGCCGGATAAAGAAAAAAGTACTTATAGAATTGTCATCTTTAGCCGAATATTTTTTTTAAAAAAAAAAACCTAATGCCAAGCTGAAATGTATCCTACATCCTCAAATAAAAATTCACCATCGGGTTCATAGGCTGCAAAGTTGTAGTGGGCATCCTAACTATTGTGGTTTATGTAATAGTAATAGTAATTCTTTATTTGCAGTCAACATACCATTAAAGCATCATTTAAATACAAGTAGAGGAGAAAACACAGATGAGGGATAAGACAAGGTCTGTAAAATATCATTTTAGGGTCCACCATGTGTGATTTGGTAGAGATGGCCAAGTTCAAAAATTTGGCCACATGCACTGTGATTAGCTTGTTGGTAGTTTGAAGCAGTTTGATTATGAGAGACTCTGTAGAGCAGCCTGGGAAGGACTGGAAGATTGGATAAGGAAGATCCTTTCTTGTAGTAGCTACATTGGAAAAGGACGTGTGAAATTGACTCCATCTTGGCATTGTTGCAGGGGCAACACCGGTTATTCAGAGAAATTTTGTGGTATCTTCCAACAAGTAAATTAGAAGGGAGGCCGTCGCACCTTGCTAAAGAGAATGCCCTTCTATATTTAGGAATGTTAAGCCACCTCAGATAGGGCATTTCACATTTACTTGGGAGGCCTCAAAGACCCAGGGGGAATCTACACAGTCCTTTGGAACATTTTAAATTGTATTTTAAAATGTTCCAAATAGGTGCGTTCTAAAACGTCTTAGGCCACACTACTGAGTACTCACGTTACAGGAGAACAGTCTTCTGTCTTTAAAGCGGTGTGTGCGGTCACACACTGTTCTGCCCTGTCTCTTCCTCTTTCGTTTTTCAATGAGTTTAGGGCAAGGCATTGTGGGGGTTGTAGTTCAGTTACACACTTCCTTCTTAGTTCCTCTGTCATTCCCTAGCGAGTATAGGGCTAAGAATTGTGGGTGTTGTAGTTCACTGGTCCACTTCCTCTTTCTTCCCCACCAATCAACTGCTAAGCATTTGGGCACCAGTAAAGGAAGCACTGCCCCCATGAATCAGAAACGGTAAGGAAGGACACATTATTTTACTTAAAACGATTTATTAAAAGTGAAACCGTTGTATATAACTGAAGTGAGTTTTAAAAAACCTCAGATATACAACGTTATAGGGAGTGCATCATGTGGCCCAAAGAGTTTTCATAACCCTTATAAAACGTCAAAAACCTCGTGTGTAGATCCGCCCCCAGTGCTTGTGGTTTATGTAAATGACAGCATATCGATGCACAAAAAAATCATATCAGTTTGGTTTTGATCATGCTTTTACCGACTTTGCACCTTCTAGACCGGACACAGACTCGGAAGCAATCTGTGGTCGATGTCTGTACATTTCCGAACTTGCGATGAGATTAGCGAAGCCAAAAGAAACGTGTTCAACGGCATAGGTACATTTGGAAAATGTGCAGGAAAAAATGCACACTTTTAAAAAAATGTGCACAAATGTGATTTACTCAACGGGAGAACAATGCACATGTTTCAAAAATGCACACAACTGATGTTCAGTTGTTTCATACATTTGGGGAAATCTGCAAAAAAAAGCCCGCTCAAGAGTATCCACCCACTGAATCTCAATATGTAGGGGCACTCAGACCAAAGCCTCAGATGACGATTTCAGGGCATAGTCCACATGGATGAAATAAAAAGGGGGCACTATGACATCTACAAGTGTTTCCTTCTATCCAAATATCTCATCCCTCCACTAGTCCACCACAGCTCTGAGGATACAAGTATGACCTGCAACAAAAAGTTGCAGTGTGGTTCTAACCAGCCAACCATACCCGCTTTCCAGGATATCCATACTACCCCCTCTCCCATTTTCTGTTCCCCTTCCCCAGTAGTCAGTCAGCACTCCATGGCCAGTGGTCATGCTCAGTCCTGATTGGGCTAATTTCTTTCCTAATGGTTTTTATGTACTTCCTCAAATCTCCGGCTGCTAATACCTTTCTCCTGTGTGTGGATGGTGCCATTTTGGCTACACACAAGAACCCACAGTCTGAGAAAGAGTTCATTATGAGATATCTGGAATCTAATGTAGTATGCAGGTCATTGTCTCAATTAAAATTTTGTTCCCTAGTGCTGGTACTGAATGGAAGTTGTGTCCATCCCTGATAAATCAGATTTATTTGATTCAATCCCTTAGAGCAAAGATGCTTTAAAAAAGAAAGAAAGGATTTGCTATTTAATCAATTGAATAAACCAATTATAACTGGTTGCTCCACTGTATATGAATGGGTTCTGACATGGGCGGGGGAGGCGAATGTCATGTTGAGTTGGGCCACAAGTACACCCAAACAAAATAGAAGCCGAGCAAGACATACCAGCAGAAATGTGCAAATCAATGAAATTCAAGCTCACCAAAGTTCTCCAAAATCCATCTCGAAGCTCATTCTAACTCGAGACCGTATCAGATTGTGAACTTTGATTTTCTTCTTTTCGCATGAAAATCTGTGTGTACTTCCATGCATATTTCTCCAATTTTGCACTTCTTTAAAATGTACAGATTCTTCTCCCATCGATGAAAGTGTATTTGTGCACATCTTTCAAACCTACACGTGTTTTCATGCGCATTTTTCAAATGCACGCATGCTGTCAAATGCATTTTCTTGGGTCTGCAGGTCTTACTGCGATCTCAGAAGGGTACAGACTTTGACTGTAGATTACATCTGAATCCACGTTCCATCCGAAAGGTGCAAACAGAACAAATTCTGATGAAGAACAAACTGAAATGGATTTCTCATCCATCCCTACCTACCAGTAGGCGTGTCCCAGTCCTGTGCAGAGGAGGATATGCTCTGTGATAATGCTGCATTCCCAATCCAGCCATATATAACTCTCATCGTTTTATAATTACCTCTACCACTGTGAGCCCCCAGGATGAGAGAGGCTATAAATAGCATAATTAAAGTGAAATAGGAGTGGATCTTGCCACGTTGTGGGACCCATCTGAACAAGGAACCTCAAATCAATCGTATTCTGCCCTTTAGCCCTGACTGAAAGCGGTTGATGCTCTCGGTGAACACAGTCCATCTCCGCTTCTGGGTGTCCATCTTCAACGTTGCGTTATTTGTCTGCTTTTATCCACTGGGAAACACTTGTACTTCTAGAACTTGAGAAATAGCTGCAGGACGACCTTGAAAACAGGACTGAGGAAGACCCCTCCCCTCCAGCATTACTTTATGCTGTCAATCCGTTTTCACAATTTAATAATGTACCAGCAAGAAAGACTTATCTAAATATATTTTTCCCCAAAAAAAGTTTTATTCAAGGTGCAGGGTAAAGCAGAACAGCATAATTTCAAGCCTTAAGCTATAGGTAGCTTTTGCCAATGAGCTCCGCTATAGTATACGGCACACCTTGGATGAAAATCAGCCCATTTTCTCAGTACTATATATAACTGCTCTTAATATTTTATGCGGAGGGAGGAACTGAATTCATAAATAATAAATCCAGACCTCCTAGGTAGAATACATATGAACTGAAAGTTTGCGGGAGAGGGAAGATGTATCACAAATACAATGTTATTAATATTCTAATGCTAAATACAAGTGTTTGGTTCCTTTGCAGCTGATTCTAATCACCAATCATTAGAATGTCCAGGCTCAAATCAAATGAGGCAAACTTTTGATCCTTGCTTAATCAATTTACACAGCTTTTGGAGATCAAAAGAGAAAAGGTAAATGGTTGATCCTTTGCACAATGCCAACAATGTTTTTAAAAGCAATTTATTAAACTATCTGCTGCCTGGTTGTATCGTTTGGCAGTGACTCATGGGAATAGCACAAGCAAAACAACATAAGTAAACCATGAATCCAATGGCCTTTTGCAGAATCTATAGGTTCAAATGTTGTCTTGAAGATACATCCTGCAATGTTGCTGCTTTGGGGCTTTGTTATAGATAGCACATGAGCTATGTCTTGAATCTTTGGAACTGCCCTAATAACAGCATCTGCCTTAACACAAGCCTGCCTCTCAGTAGCCTTGTGCAGCTTAAGTACGGTGACCATATGAAAAGGAGTACGGGGCTTCTATATCTTTAACAGTTGTATAGAAAAGGGAATTTCAGCAGGTGTCATGTGTATGCATGCAGCACCTGACGAAATTCCCTCTTCATCACAATAGTTAAAGCTGCAGGAGCTGTGCCCTCTTGACCAGATACAAAAGGAGCCCTGTCCTCCTTTCCATATGTTCACCCTACTATTAGCTAGGCTGACCATATGAAAAGGAGGACAGGGCTCCTGTAACTTTAACAGTTGTAGAGAAAAGGGAATTATCAGCCAGTGTCATTTGTATGCAATTAGTTCCGGATGAAATTCCCTCTTCATCACAACAGTTAAAGGTGCAGGCACTATACTAGAGTGACCATATACAAAAGAAGGCAGGGCCCCTGCAACTTTAAGTGTTGTGATGAAGAGGGAATTTCACCAGGAACTAATTGCATACAAATAACACTGGCTGAAATTCCCTTTTCTCTACAACTGTTAAAGTTACATGAGCCCTGTCCTCCTTTTCATATGGTCAGCCTACTATTAGCATTTTAACTGAAGCTCCCATTGATATCAATGGAAAATCCCCTTGAAATGCAAATAGCAGCTTCAGGGGGGTGATTTTTGTTAGGGTTGTGTTAGGGAGAGAAAGAGTCAAACGTTTCCCCGTGGTCCTAAGACTGATCAAGATTCCCTATGGCTTCTCTTCCTTCATGCAATTAACCACATGCCTAATTTGCCTGCTTGCTGTAATGATGGTTTATCCAGCCCCGGGTTGCCCCATATAGTGAATGACCAGAAATTTCTGCCTGAACACAGTTACTCCAAGAATATCTCTTTTCCAAAGAGCATCCTAACCAAGGCCTGCCTGGCTTGGACATCATAATAAGTTCACAGTTTGACATGAGATAACTGCCGGGCACTCCTAATACTTCACCATCTTATTTAACCTTTACAACAAATCTGAGAATAGTAAGTGGGGGGGGGGAGGCAATTACACTAAACCACAAGTCAATTCATCGCCATCCCAATTTTACCACACAGGCGGTAGTGACCACATGCCTCTTAAATGTGAATAGTTTTCACCAGCAATGAAGACATGTCTGGCACAGTGTTCTGGGCACAAAGTGCTACTTGACTGAACTAAGCAATTAGATACCTGCAGATTTAATAAAGGGTAGGTTCCACTCCCATCAATCATAGGCTGTCCGTTGATTGCTCAACAGTCGAATTTAGATTTCCTCTGTGTGGAATTGTTGCCAGCAATGGATGTGCAGGGACATGACAACCTGGAAGGATTAAGAATCCTTGTTCAGATGTCCAGATGGCTAATATCCTCTACTTTTGATTTGTTTTGGATGTTTAAAGATGGTTAACTGCAGCTTTCTTTTGAAGCCAACCCTTTGGTGTATTTCTGAGCCTGTGCATCAGGATCTCCGTACCAACATCAAGGCATTTCTGAATGCCAGTAGCAAAATGGCTGCACATTCTGTTTAGTTAAACCAAGCTTAGAAATAAAGCTCAGAGAATTTAAGCATGTTTGAGCATCCCTGGTTCTCCCATCCCTTTCTCTTTCCAGTATCAGGATCTGGGATATAGGCCCACTGTCAGATCCTCCAATGCAAAAGCCCACCAGGCATCTTACTTGAGGTAAGCCAGGCTACCATGAAGCATGTAAGCATGTGTGCTGCTCCCATGGCTCACCAGTGACATGGATGGAATGGGAAGGTTCTGCTTGGCTGGTCCACAACCTGCAATCATTGCACATGCACACACCCTGGGAGAGCAGCATTATAGCATTGCTCTCTCTCTCTCTCAAATCTTTGACATTACCTCCTTCCTTTTCTCTCCTTGAAATATGTATGGTCAGATGGTGGTGGTGCCCTTCATCTGTTAATTCCAAACAGCAAGGGAGCACAATATGGTGTGTTACCTTGCTGTTTGGACTTAACCTTGCCATTGGGCTTTGGAACTCGTTGCTCCAGAGATTGCACAAAGAGCCATTCCTGAAGCTGGCTTACTCCTGCTCAGATGAGCTGTTTGAATGTATGAGCAGGGCAAGATTAGGAGAGCAAATTCACGTGAGGCCACCATTTTGTGAGTTGCAACCTTCCTATCCACAGAGGATGAGCCACAATCTTGAATGAGACTGTGCTTCCATGGCTACACTGTTCATGTTAATAAAATCCTCACAGGCACCAGATGTCATGACCCATGAGTCCAGCAGTGACATGGGCCTCATCTACACCAAGCAGGATATTGCACTACTGCTTTATAGTGGTATTGAAGTGCACTGACAACTGTTGGGACCCATTGACACATACCATATACCGCTTTCATACAGCTATATCCTGCTTGGTGTGGCTCCTGCCTTTTCTACACCGCTTTCATAATGCAATACCTGCTTGGTGTAGATGAGGCCGTGGACTCTGACATCGAAGATCCAGTGGTGCCAACAGAGAAAACTCCAGGTCCAAGCACCACTGCAGACCTGACAGAGACCCCAAAGCCCAATCCTCCAGAGATCCCTGAACCTGAGACTCCAGAGTCCCTGAGACTCCAGAGACCCCCGAGCCTAGCCCCAGCACTGGACCAGACCTCATCTACAAGAGCCTCACATTCCAGGAAGCCAATGCATGAATGCTGGCGATGTGCCAGGCATGAGCTCTTGGACAGACAGAGGAGTGCTAGGCTACAAGACAGAGGCCTGTCCCTTTAAGACTTCCAGTCTGAAGGAAAGGGTGGAGTCTGAGACCATAGCATAAAGGGCTTCAGTTTGGCCTCAAGACTTGCTCACTAGGAGTTCTCCTGGATGCCTTAATATCCTGCCTTGATTCCTTGCTAATAACTGCCTGGTATTGAGCCCTGTGGGCTTCTGCATGGTCCAGAACCGGACACCACTCTGCACTAGTTCAAGGGCCAGCCCTAAGGAGGATTTTTGCTTTCCCCCAACCTGCTGCCCTCCAGATGTGTTGAACTACAACTCCCACAACCCCCAGCCAACATGGTCAATGGCGACATTGGCTGGAGAGTATGGAAGTTGTCATCCAATACAGATTGAGAAAGACTGAATTAATTGATGGAAATACTTTTTTAAAAACCACTGTATGGCATGTGCTGAGCTTGTCACCTGTAGCCTTGGACTCTGCAGTCAAAGTCCAACTCAACAACAGACTTTGTAGCTTGGTTCTCATAAAGGCCACTACCTCAGTCCAAGGTCTCCCTGTGTTAAAGAATCCCCATGTGTATAAGGGCTTTAATGAGGGGATACTCCATGTATGTATTCCAGTTGCACACATTGAGTTACCCTCTACTGGAGTTAACCATTCATGCCTCTAGTACACATACAGAGGTTTGAGTCCGAATATGTCCCAGTCAGCCACCTGTTTTTGAAAACCTTCTCTAGCACAACCTTTGTCTCATTCTCATTTTTCCATAGTATTTGATGCCAATGGGATTGTATTATCACCTTTGGGCTTTCTAGATTTATGATCTTTCATTTCTGGCTCGGCTCAATTATATCTTAACTAATTGTTTCCAGATAATGATGCTTCCTTCACTTTATCAGGTATATTGGCTGATGATCCCATAAGCTTCAGTTCTTGATTCATTACGATTTCTGATTTATTAGATGCAAGTATGTTGTACTCCTTTTTTCCCCCCTCTCATTTTTGCCATTGTGTCACTATAGCCAATTCTTTGGTCCGGACTGATAGATTTTTTCCACATTTGTTTTAATTTCAGAAGTGTATTGTCCTCCGCTACAGAATGTATCTTGAGCAAATAATTTGTATAGCAGTGATAAGAATTTAAGCTCGGCTTCTTTGTCTTTTGGTGTTGCATCTTTTCTAATTAGTGGAGCATATAAAGAGATCAATGTTGTTGTTTTTCTGCTGCTTTAATCAATGGTCATTAACTTTATCCCTGTTTTATTGTGATGACAGCTTCCTATTTATTCTGAATTACCATGTCTCCTGTTCATTTACTAAGTAAATGTAACTCGTTTGTTATGGCTCAGTTCCCAAACAGGTGCTTTGACTCTTGGAAGGGACTCATGCTAGCCCACTGAACCTTTGCTTTACTTTTCTTTGTCTTTGAATAGCTGACCTTGCCATGTCACAAACCGCTTTGGAAGCTTTGCTTAGTTCAAAACCAGCTTGCCATGGAGTGTGTGGATTTCTCTACACTAAGCAGGATATTGCACTGTGAAAGTGGTATGAAAGAGGTATATAAAAGGCAGGAGCCACACTACTTCTTTATAGTGGTACTGAAGTGCACTGACAACTGTTGACAACTGCACACATACCATATTCCACTTTCATACTGCTATATCCTGCTTGGTGTGGTCCTGCCTTTTATATACCTCTTTCATCCCGCTTTTATAGTGCTGTATCCTGCTTGGTGTAGATGAGGCCCAAGACTAAAACCTCCTTTGGCTCATAGAACAAGGCTTGCCGTTCTTTGGATCCTGGTCGCTATATGATCTAACAATTAGACAACCCGCTGCTTGTCAACTGATGGTTCTTTGCAGGGGGTTGGAGTGGGGGGATTGAGTGAGGGGGTTCCCACCCACCCACTCAGCCATTTCTGCTTCGCTAAACTCACCATGGGTTGTTTCTCCTCCACCAAACTAGAGTTTGGATGTCATGGCAAACAACCTAGGAATGGGTATTCCTGGGCTGTTAACCGAAGTGGAAGAGGGCAAGCCGGCAGGAGCCAGCAAGCTTGCTCACTCCCATGCACTCCCAAAGAACCCATGGTTTAGTTAATTGTGACAATCAGGTCTATGTATCCCACCTATGACTATGTTCTGGGTTGTATCTAGCCCCCTCCTCCCCATGGCAGCCCCTCCAGCCTCCTGAAAATGGATAATCTAGATCAAGCATAGCCAGAGTCAAGAAAGACTTTAACTGTCCAGGGAGTCCCAGTCTGAACAAGAACTCCTCATGACCCTCCCGTTAGAAAGATCCAGTGGTTAGCTTAGGTGGGCAGAGTTACTCCAGTACACAGAAATTCTTTCCTGACTAGCGAGATGTCCAGAGAGCTTTGGCTATGGGGTAGTATATAAATGTAATAAATAATAATAATGAATAATAATAATAATAATAATAATAATAATAACCTGTAGATTTGGTGGCTCTCTTCACAAGGTAGTGATACACATGCGAACATAAGAAAAGCCATGCTGGATTAGACCAAGGGTCCATCTAGTGCGGCACTCTACTCACCAATGGCCAACCAGCTGTTGACTAGGAACCCATCAGCAGGAAACTGGTGCAACAGCACCCTACCTCCCATGTTCCCCAGCAACTGGTGTATATAGACTTACTGCCTCAGATACCGCGTGTAGCACGTAGCCATCAGGACTAGCAGAGGCTCCCAGTTCTAGATTTGTTCTGATGATCACTCCCGGTTCGTGCCAATCCACAATTTATTAGCTTCAGTCTCTGTTCTTGACCTATCTGGCAGGTCAGTGTTGAACCCAAGATGGGATCTGTAAGGTTAGAGCAAAACCACCAGGAGAAAAACGGGATGGGTTAAGAGTAAAGGCACTACAGAAAGCAGGTTAGGTAATGGAGGGCGTTCATCAAAATCTGGCAAGTTATGGGCACCATTTGGAATTCCTGGATCATAAGACCCTAGTACACATCATCTAATAGAAATAAAACTCTTTTGCTAGTTGGACCAGTGCATGCTACTTGATTGGCAATCCCAGATATAGGAGCTTAGAGAAATGTCTTCCATTGTACCTTCATTTATCACAAGAGACCCTTTCCTTGTGTTCTATTTTTAAGCCATGTTGCTAATTCCTCCCCACCCCCACTCTAATGATGATAGCCTCACCAGCACATAAAACATATACGAGCCAACTTGCACCAATAGTGTGGTCCCGAGAAGAGTTTGGGGTTCCTATTTCCTCTTAGAAAACAAACCTTATTTATGGCTGCATGGTTCATATCGGTTTTTGTGGGCTGCATCTAAAGGTTTTGCCTCTTCAAAGTCAGTTTTCTGCTCTGAACTGCTGGCCAATGTGTCTTGCTGTGTGATTAACTCTTCTCCTGTGGCACAGAACAAACTCTCGTTATATGCAACTGATCTTCAGTGTTGCAAGCTGCCTTGTGGCAATACAGGGGCGGGGACAGCTGTGGTTATGTGTTGTTGTTTTAATTTATTCATTTATTACATTTATATCCCACCTTTTTTCCTCCAAGGAACCAAGGCGGAGTACATAATCCTCTCCATTTTATCCTCACAACAACAACCCTGTGAGGTAGGTTGGGCTGAGAGTCTGTGACTGGCCCAGTGAGCTTCCATGGCCAAGTGGGGACTAGAACCTGGATCTCCTGACTCCCAGTCCAACACTCTAGCCACTACACCACACTGGCTTAGATATTGCAGCATTTACTCAAGTGTCTGAAAGGTATGATAATAACTCCACGATTACCATAAATACTGATTTATGAGTTTGGCACCTTTTAGTATCAAGTTAAAGTTTATCCATAAAGTGGGTGACTGTGAAGGACAAGGGGTTGGGGCTATGGACATGTTTTATATCTCTCCATCGTTTTATGGGCAGGGCCGGATGTGACACCAAATGCAGAGTTTGCTGTTGCAAAATAGCAATCCATTTTCCCTGGCAGCCCTCTGTTATGCATTTCTGAAATGCATGGCACGACATAATCACATCCCGCATTGCCTTGAGCTTTGACAATGGCAGACAGCGTTGTTGCGCAGGGGCAGAGAAATGCGCAACAAAATCAGAGCCAGCCCTACCATTAGGCAGAGTGAAGGGTGGCCTCCATCAGCAGACTCGTGGTGTCATGAAAAGGCAGCAAATTGCTATTTATGTTATTTATTCTGTTATTACTGTATTTTTACTGCCAGGGATCGAGAGAAGCGTTGGTGGGATTTTCTACCTCATGCACCAAAGTGTAGGCTGACCATAAGAAAAGGAGGACTGTTAAAGTTACGTGAGCCCTTACCTAGATTTTATCTGGTCAGCCTACCAAAGTGGGTTTTAAAATCTCAGATATTTGCAAGGCTTCTATCTCTCTCTCTCTCTCTCTCTCACACACACACACACCCCAAATGTACTGCTTTAAAAAAAAACAAAAAGTGCTGCAACCTTTCTGCATCTCTTAGCGGAAAGAAAATCCTGTCGTACATTTTTTGTGGAAACCCTCTACTGTATTTTTGAAGGAATTTACTGCATAACGTTTGTACCGATGCAATTTCACCTCTGCTCTTCCGCACTCTGGGATGTTGCTACAGGAGATGTCACTTTTAACAAGAGGAAGTCACTTCCTGGGGAAACTGTCATTAAGCCTCACCGTCAGAACTTCTGAAGTTATCACTAAAGAGCAAGACGCCCCTGCATGGCAAACTGTAGCTTACACGGTCCAGACATTCCCTAATCAATAGATAGTTTGCCAGTAGGAATTAATGCCCTTTTCACCCCCTAATATTAGCAATAATAAAGTTCTCCGGAAAGGGACACGTCTGTCTTTTTAACTGCCTTTTCCCAGTTGAAGTCGCATAATTCACCTTGTAGTGTTAGCAAAA
The DNA here is from genome assembly GCA_029215795.1 of Anniella stebbinsi. Classification (NCBI taxonomy): domain Eukaryota; kingdom Metazoa; phylum Chordata; class Lepidosauria; order Squamata; family Anniellidae; genus Anniella; species Anniella stebbinsi. The sequence continues at coordinate 52,968,877 of JARDYH010000001.1, forward strand.
AATGATAGATGTTGCCTTACCCATTTCGCCAATCATAGCACATGATAACTCAATTCTGTCGCGGAATTCAAAATGAACTCTGCCGTGCAAAAACTGGTGTCAAGGGTCTAATGAGATTCTGGTGTATTATTGGCCTAATCCCATTCATTTTATTTTAGTGTGTATGCGTGCTTGTGCGTGTCTTGGCTTTTGACAGCCTAGAGTCTTTTCCATAGCAGCCGCAAAGTGGCGTTTCCCTGTGACTGACAGCATAGCTTTCATCACCTTCCTTTTCTCAAGGTGTCTAAATAGCCAAGGTTAAACTGGACATTACAGGCAACATGAGAAAGTTGGCGATTCTGCAGTATAATTTGAAGTACTTATTTATAACTCCTTCATAAGAGCTTGAACAGAGAAGGAACTATACATTGGATTATTAACCAGTGGCTTGAATATCAAGGGGGGGGGGGTGGAAACTGGACAGGATAAGCAATGAGAAGAGGAGGAGAACATGACCCCAACTGTATTTGCATCGGATGCTTTCGGGATTCATTGGCTTAGCGTGGGTGAAAGGCGGGGGGAATAAAGAGATGAGATATATGTATCTCTACCTACAAAGCGGAAAGTATGTGTGTGTCACGTATGTCCGGAAATGTTTACTCACTTCCACATATGGCACCGCCTTAATACTGTTCACCCAGACAGGTCTTTGTGTACATGGATCAGAAAAAAATCTAAAAACATGGTTTCTGGGGTTTTAAGTATTTTTAATGAATTTAATAAAAACCTAGGTTTATGACTACAATTCCCAGCATGCCTTGGGCAGAACTCCCAGCATGCCTTGGATGGGAGGCCAGACTTACTGACCTTTGGTGGCCATTGCGATTCCAAAGGCGAGCCTCGAGCAGCCAACCCAATTCCACATAAAAGGAATTCCACAACCCACATAAATGGGCTGCATCCATTTGCGGTGCCTCCTCCCACCTGCCACGTGTGGTTTTAAAATCATAACTAGATACAGAGGCCAAACTCTGGATATGCTCAAAGGCACCCCGTCCTGATATCGCCGTTTTCTCAGAAACTGGGGGAAGCGCACAGGCAGCTTTCACCCTTGGGAGGGCGGAAAGGGAAGCACTCTGTGCATGCCCAGAAATCAGCTCAATGAAGGGGGGGCAACTAGGTGGGCCGGCCCTGACCCTTCAGTACAGGCTCCTGATGGAGCACTTGGTAGGCAAGAAGTGCAGGCCGGGGCAGTCCTGGCAGGACTTGGCTGCAGCTGGGCTTGTCCACTGACAGCCGCTTACTTCCCCTCCTTCGCAATATTCCTCCTCAATCCTCTTATCAAAGAGAAGCATTGCCAATGAAAGGAGGGAAGGCCTCTCAGAGGATGTGGGCACCTCAGCCACCAAAGGCATGCTGGGAGGTGCAGTACTGGCATGAAGAGTGGCTGATTTTAAATTAAGCATGGGTTAGCAAACCAGGTCAGGATGTACAAATCACGTCACTATCTCCCAGTCCTAACTCAGCCCCCACTTTCCTCACCTCTCGCTAACTGTCTTTGTTCTCCTTCTAACTGACTTTCCCCAACTGTCACTCACCTCCCCCCCCACCAGTCCATTCTACCCTCAGCTATCAGTCATACCTCCGTTCACTCTTCTGTTTCAATGGTATAGTCAGGCTTTTACATAAAAATCATAAACTTTATCCAGTAATCGTTGCATCTGTCTTGGAATGTTGTGGTTTAGTTATAACAGGAAAAAACACAGGATAAAAATAATCTCATAAAGTTAAAAGGCCTTGGAAAATATTTTTTTAAAAAAATATCACTTTGCAATTAAAAGTCATTAATGCACTCACTAAGCAAGCTTGCCTGGGAAAAAGAAATTCATAAGCAGGGTGCCACAACTAAGATGGCCTGCCCTCCAGTTATCTTCCACCACACCTCAGACAGTGTTCAAAGATTAACACAATATTCAGGGACCTAGGCTTATGCTTAGAACTCCCAGCATGCCTTGGTTGAGAGGGAAGATTTATCAGACTATGGCAGCCATCATCTGGAAGTAGCTCACCATCCTGGGCCTGAAGGGAGAGCTCCTGGAGAGAGAAAAGAAACTAATTTAATTTGTTTTAAAGTTATCTCACAGGCCTAGGATGGGCCTACCTTGCAGGGTTGTTGTGAGGGTAAGAGAGGGGAAATAAGAAATTAATTTGATTTGTTTAAAGGTTAACTCACAGGCCTAGCACTGCCCTGCTACATTAAGATGATTACGTCACAGACATATATCTTAGGGTGCCTGAGCAATGCCGGGTAGAAACTTGAAATTTGGCACACTGATAGGTCTGGCTGTACAATGTACCAGAAAAATCTAAAAACATGAAATTTGGGGTTTAAAATATTTTTAAAGAATTTAATAAAACTCCAAGGCTTATGCCTACAACTCCCAGCATGCCTTGGGTGGAACTCCCAAGAGTCTTCTCTTGCCACCAAACTATGACTCATGGTCATGATGAGTACAAATTGCTATTTACCTTCACGACATTCCATAAGTAAAATTTCTTCAGCAGGAGATATTGAAAATTGCTATCCCCTATGTAGCTCCATAGTAGTGGCATAACGCCACCAGCACCATAAGGTCATGGATTGACAATTTAACTAAAAAATAAAAAAGTGCCATGGTATGTCTTCAGAGCACATGTATGTCAGATAAAAGGCCGAAGTCACCAGTGGCCTTGACCATCCTGGCTCTCTGCCAAAACCTGTTAAATGTAGATATTATATAGTAAATTATGCCAATAAAGTATTCTGTGTTCTGGCTGCTTTCCTTTTTTCACAATAATAACTTCAGAGCGCACGCATACAATAGTTCCCCACATCCACTGAGATCTGCTTCCCTACTGTATGTTATTCAGATATCTGGGCAATGCCGGGTATATTTTGAAAACATATTTTTAGGTTTGCATCTTTTTTAACTGGTAGAAAGGGCGTTATGTGTCCTGATTGTTTTTGAAGTTTAGACAGCTGCTCTGGAAAGGCATGATGGGAGTTGTAGACATTTCAGGTAAAACAAAAAATGTAGTTTCTCACAAAGCTCTAATTTAAAATACAGGTCTTCTTAACACAATTTTCCATTTATTTTAACAAAACAATTTACAAACTAAAATAGGCTGAACATATGAAAAGGAGGACAGGGCTCATGTAACTTTAACAGTTGTAGAAAAAAGGGAATTTCAGCCAGGGTCGTTTGTATGCAATTAGTTCCTGGTGAAATTCCCTCTTCATCACAACAGTTAAAGGTGCAGGCACTGTACTAGAGTGACCATATACAAAAGAAGGCAGGGCCCCTGCAACTTTAACTGTTGTGATGAAGAGGGAATTTCACCAGGAACTAATTGCATATAAATAATACTGGCTGAAATTCCCATTTCTCTACAACTGTTAAAGTTACAGGAGCCCTGTCCTCCTTTTCATATGGTCAGCCTAAACTAAAACAACTACCAACCTAAAGATAAATCAGTTTCAGAGAAATTTATCATTTATCAAATAAATGTTATAAACATTATTCACGGACCCGAGCAATGCCGGGCATATCAGCTAATATGGTTTAAAACTCAGGCCACATTTATTGAACATCTGCAAAGGGGAAATTCCTGGACAGACACCCCATCTATGCCAGCAGCTAGTCAGATAGTGTATATATCAGGCGAAACATTATATGCCTGCTAAGTGGTATCTGCTAGATCACCACTTCTAGGACTACTCCATTTGGGGAAGGGAGGCCTTCCCATATCATCCCCTCCCAGGCTGCAAAACATCAGGTAGCCTCACAGGTAACCGTTATCCTCCCACTGGGACCACAAAACCCTGAGCAGGAGGCCTCAGGCATCACCTGTCACCAGAACAGTGCCTCAGATGCTCACCATCCCTGTTCACACTAATAGTGTCTGCCCCTGCCAGCCTACCTGCCATGAAATGTGACCAAATTAACTTAACAGTCAAAACCCAACGAGATTTGCCTATAAGATACTCCTGCTCCTCTTGCACTGTGAAGTAGTGGGAAAGACTCATAGCCCCAGTTAATCAGATTATGGTCCTTTCTACACCTGGGGTGATCATAGACATACCTGCTTCTGGGATCGTCCTCTTCTTTCTAAACAGGAAGTTTGATGTCCCGGCTTCCTCCCGGGACATCTCAATGGAGCCGAGAAGAGCGGACTTGCGCTTCCTCGACAAGATTAGTAAAAAAAAATATATTCCTGCCCGAAATCAGGGGGGCACCCCCACCCCGCCATCCCAGGGATGGCGGACTTGCTGCCACCACCTCCCCAGGACTGCCAGAAAAATTGGGATTTCCCAGGGATCCCTTATCCCTGGGAAAACCCGTGCCCATCCCCCCGCCCCCAGGAGTCCCTGTGCATCATGTGGATTCACAGGGAGCACCCAGGGGCTGTCCCGGTAAAAAAAGGCTGGTGTAGAAACGGTGTCGTGACTCCCGCTAACTCTCCAAGCTTCTGCTCACGACTTTAGGCACACTGACACACAACAATAACAGTGAGATTTCTTTTATTTGTAAATCACATGGAATTCAGAGCATGACGGTTTCATTTCTGCAAACACACACTTGAAGCTGAAGACGGACCAGACAGCTTTCAGGTAGAACAGCTTAATGCAAACAGCACACACTCAGGGAATGACATTTAGAGTTAGTCCCAGTCCCCATCCCCAGAGATCAGGAGCGGCCACACTGCGCTGAGTCCTCTGGAAACAAAGGGAGACTCTAGGATCAGGCCTCCTGACAGTAGAACATCGGTCATCTGGCAACTAAATCCTCACTCAGCCTGTCAGGGAACGCTGAGCTGACCACGGAAGCCAGAAGCCAGGGAATGAACTTTTGTGACTTAGGGACCTTTCCCAAATCTCGTAGCTTTAGCACTAAGGAAAGGTCCTCTCGCAGGTCCCACACACACACGAGTTTCAGAACAGCAACGATCAGCATCTATCTTCTCTGTGCCCGTAACTTTGGCTCCATGCAGAGAAACAACAGGCTATAGAACACGAAATCCAGAACAGTAATCTCAAGTCCAAATCTATGAAAAGCCACAGTGCACTTTTCATGGCATAGTTCTTAGAAGTTCCAAGTCCAAATAGCAACAGAACATGTACAGAGTGCATCAAGCATTTCCAAATCAGATAGAAACTCTCACAGCAGCAGCAGAGCAGCACACAAGCAGCAAGAGGTTAGACGAGATAATTCCTAGCAAAGGAATTACTCTTAGGACGTAGCTAATATAGGATGGAGGCTGGCTAATTCTACCTTACTTTGACAGACAGGGCTTCAGGCCTGTAATCTAAACTCCTGTGCCAACAGGGCAGCACGGTTCAACCTCTTCTTGATGATGCCACAGTGTGAGCAAGAGAGCCTCCACCTTAGGGTGACCAGATAAAATCCAGGTCAGGGCTCATTTAACTTTAACAGTTGTAGAGAAAAGGGAATTTCAGCCAGAGTCATTTGTATGCAATTAGTTCCTGGTGAAATTCCCTCTTCATCACACCAGTTAAAGGTGCAGGCACTATACTAGAGTGACCATATACAAAAGAAGGCAGGGCCCCTGCAACTTTAACTGTTGTGATGAAGAGGGAATTTCACCAGGAATTAATTGCATACAAATGACACTGGCTAAAATTCCCTTTTTTCTACAACTGTTAAAGTTACATGAGCCCTGACCTGGATTTTATCTGGTCACCCTACTCCACCTTCCTTAAACAATCTTTCATTCTCACAGAACTCAAGGCTTCGGCCGACAGTTTGAGATAAGCAGAGAAGCAGAGACAAATTCTTCTCAAAACAATTTCCAAACCTTCAGTGTACAATTCACTAAGCCCGCTTAGTGAATTGTCACCCAACAAACGGCCTAAGAGACAAAAATTCCAAAAAAGGGCCCCCAGAAGAGCCTGAACTACGTACAGGGAGGGAGGGAGATGGGCTTCAAAGATGCTGAGTGGAGGGGCACTGTAGGCTAAAAAAAAAAGCCTCATGAGCCCCTCCCTTGGAGAGCTTCACCATGCAGCAAATGCTAGGCAATCAGCCACATCGCCTCCTCCCAACCCACCTGCAATGCCCCGCCCCCGGCCAGGCAAGCCAGATGTGGCATAGGGCATCTTTTGTAATACTCTCCACTTTAAAAAAAGAAAAAAGAAAAAGTGCATTAACAGTACAATCCAGAAGTAAACTCCACCAAATTGAATGGGCCTTACTCCCAGGTGTGTATATAGGCTGCAATCCTACACACATTTACCTGGGGGACTTATTTCTGAGTAGACATCCCTAGGATTGTGCTGCTAATGTGATGTGCAAAGACAAATAAAACACTAAAAATGACTAAAATCAATCCAATGCCAGTCAATAGATTATGAAAGCCGATTTACCAGCAGGAGTAAAACCAAATCCAGAGCTCACCATTAGCTGAAAATGACAGTTCAGTAATCTGGAAGTCACTTTATTACTTACAAAGCATTCACTTGCAGATGAAAAGGCAGGCAGAGAGGCCTTCATAGGTAGGCCGACCATATGAAAAGGAGGACAGGGCTCCTGTAACTTTAACAGTTGTAGAGAAAAGGGAATTTCGTCCAGTGTCATTTGTACGCAATTAGTTTCTGGTGAAATTCCCTCTTCATCACAACAGTTAAAGTTGCAGGCACTATGCTGGAGTGACCATATACAAAAGAAGGCAGGGCCCCTGCAACTTTAACTGTTGTGTTGAAGAGGGAATTTCACCAGGAACTAATTGCATACAAATGACACTGGCTGAAATTCCCTTTGCTCTACAACTGTTAAAGTTACAGGAGCCCTGTCCTCCTTTTCATAAGGTCAGCCTATTCATAGGAGCACATTACATTACAGGGAAAGCAGACCAGATGCAAAAGAGGGCAGGGCTCCTGTGGCTTTAACTGTTGTGATGCGGAGGGAATTTCACCAGGTGCTGCATGCATATAAATGACACCTGCTGAAATTCCCTTTGCTCTACAATTGTTAAAGATACAGGAGCTCTGTCCTCTTTTGTATATGGTCAGCCTAGGCCCATTGGATGGTTTTCTGGCTTGTGTGCAGCTTTTCCCCGATCTAAAAGGTTGCAATGCCTCTCCTAATAATTAGCCACTGGCAGTAACAGCTTTAAGCTAAACTATGCTGGTATTTTTGGACTGTCTTTTGCCTTTGGCCCCACCCCTTTTGCCTTTGGACCCTCCCACAACTGGAATGTGGGCCCTCAGAAATTTAGGGCCTTTAGCTTAAGAACCAGCACCTTGACGCAGGCCTTGAAACTTTTTTGCAGCCAGTAGAGATCTGTTAGAATTGGGAATGAGTAGTTGTACACCGTGCCATTCAATTATTTTTCTGCAGGTTGGCTGTCTCCTGGGTCCCTGCCTTCTGGTTTAACTTGCATAACTGTATAAAATGCAGGGCTTGCTCATACCTCTTTTTTCCTTGCCAGTTACCAATGTTCATAAAAACATATGTGCATTGATTAGATCAGCATGCAGCAAGGAATGTTGATGTAACCACACACTCATGTCAGGATTTGTTTTGGAGCACCGATGTAATTGGTGTGACCGTGTGCTTTTGTGCATCGCTAACCTTGAACAGATAAAAAGATGCCGACAGAAAACTGCAGCACACTGAGCATTCACAGTGGACTGCAAATGTCCAGAAATCCAAAATTAGAGATGGCAGTGCAAACAAAGCCTGCAAACAAAATTAAATAATTTAGAAGCCTCTAATTTGGGGAGAAATACAAATCATACAATCATAGAATTGTGGAGCTGGAAGGGTCCACAGGGATCATCTAGTTCAACCCTTTGCCATGTGCAGGAAAACTAATTCAACCATCCATGAGAGTTGGCTCTTCTTAAAAAACTTCCAGAGATGAAGAACCCACAACCTTCATAGGTAGACTATTCCACTGTGATGCAGTTCTTACCGTCAGGATGTGTTTTTCTCTTATATTTAATCGAAATCTAGGTAGCTGTAACTTATACCCATTATTTTGCATCCTAATTTCTGCAGCAATGGGAAATAGTTCTTGAGCATCTTCCCTGTGACATCCTTTTATGTACCTGTACACTGCTAACATGTCTTCCCTCAGTCTTCTTTTCTCCAGACTTAACATCCCATGTCCCTTCAGACTCTTCTCATAGGGCATGCTCTCAAGTCCCTGTATCATCTTTGTTGCCCTCCTCTGAACCTGTTCAAACCTGTCAATGTCCTTCTGGAAATGTGATGCCCAGAATCTTACACAATACTCCAGGCGTGGTCTCACTAGTACCAAGTAGAGAGGAATAAGGACTCATGCATTTTTGATACAATGTTCTTCTAATGCAACCCAGAACTGCATTAGCCCTTCTAGTGGCTATCTCACACTGCTGACTCGTGTTCAGCTTGCTGTCGATGACCACATCCAAATCCTTCTTCAATGTAGTGCTTTGAAGCCATGAATCCCACATCTTGTATGTGAACCATACATTTTTCCTCCCTAAATGTAAAACCTTACATTTCTTCCGGTTAAAGGACATCTTGTTCCTCTCAGCCCAGTCTTCCAACCTGTCCAAATCAGATTGCAGTCTCATTCTGTCATCATGGGTGTTGGCCAGATCTCCCAGTTTTGTGTCATCTGCAAATCTGATAAGAAGCTCATCAATCTCATTATCCAGGTCATTAATGTTGAATAACCCTGTGGTACCCTACTGTCTATTGCTGTCCAATTCAATGTAGAGCCATTAATGCTGACTCAGGTCATGTCTACATGATGGATTTTTCCCGGGGTAGTCCCTTTGCATCCAAATGATGCACAGGGCATCCCGGGGGCAGGCAGGGATGACCCCTACATTTTCCTGGGATAACTGGTTTCCCAGTTATCCCGGTTGTTCCCACGGTTCCAGGACCATCCGGAGGATCACGGGAGGTGTGCCACATGCTCCCAGGGCCTGAAATGGGCACAAAGCCGCATGGGGTGGCCCCGTGTCCATAGGGGTGGGGGTAGCAATGTCACCATCCCCAGGATGGCAGGAGGGGGTTGGGGCATGGTTTTTCTTTTACCTTTTGTTGGATCGGAGCTGCATGGCTCCACTTCTGGGGAAAAATGGTGTCCTCAATCCTTTCCCCTCCCTCCCTCCCGCTACACCCTTAGGTGTAGAAAGGGCCTCTGTGAATGTGTTTAGCCATCCAGTTGTGGACCCACTTTACCGTAGTGCCATCCAAGCCAAACTTTAAAAGCATATCAATGGGAAAGTCATGTAGAATAGGAGAGGGAGGGAAAGAGGAACTGCTTCATCAAAAAAGAGGACAAAAGAAATAGAGATTTTCATAACATTTGAATATATTAACTTATATATTTACATGTATGTTACAGATGGAGGGAGAAGGCTTTCCCTTACTAGCACAACCCCTTCTTTACACCCCCCCCCCCATTACAATATGCTACTACCAGTTATGTTAATCCTTCCAACACAGCTTAGTCTGTCCAGCTGCTTGGGGAGTTCTAACTTGCCAAGGACCCCCTCCCTTCAGCCCAGCTCTAGGAGAAAATAAATTAAAAGGAAGATAATTTGGATCTACTTGCCCAAAGCCCAGGAGACAGAACTTAACAAAACCTTGTAAAAAGAACCTGGTAGCTTGCCAGCCATGCAGTTTTGCACATGGAGAAGGTTTTAGTGAGAAATTCCCTTTTGAAACAGGGCAGCCAAATGTCCAGAGAGATAGAGGTAAAGATAGAGGTAGAGATAGGGATATAGATAGGGCATAAGAAGAACAAGGGAAGGCAACAATCACACACACAAAATTCCATCCAAATTTATTTCTTTATTCATTTATTTATTTATTTTATTCCATGCATATACAGCCCCATAGCCGAAGCTCTCTGGGCGGTTTACAAAAATTAAAAACATTGAACATTAAAAACGCCGATATACAAAATTTTAAACCATAAAAAGCATAAAAACAAGTTATAATTACAATAGCCTTTAAAAACAACAATTCTGGGTCAATTCTGGGTGAAATCTATGAAGTCAACCTAATTTATCTAGTTACATGTTACCTATTAGAGTAGAACATATGAAGAGTTTCAGAGTATATGAAGAGTTCCTTATAGTTAGGATAGTCTCAGAGAGCATCTTTGGGCTCCTGATTAGGGACACCAAGCAGGATATAACACTATAAAAGTGGCATATGTCAGTGTACTTCAATACTGTTATAAAGTAGTAGTGTAGATCCTGCCTAGATATTCCTAATGAGACTCATTGAGGATGAAATCTCGCATATTTATGGGACAGTGGCATAATCTATGGGACTTCGTAAATTATTGTTGAACTGAACACCCAACAGCTTAGAAAATCATTTTTTCAACCATAATACCCAAACCAAATATCTCATACATCCTATCAAAATCAGAGCCAGAAAAGAAATATGAGCGCCTTGGAGATTCTACTCCCAAACCTAGAAGCAAGAGATTAGCCAGTGGGGTGTAGTGGTGAGAGTCATAGACTGGGATCTGGGAGATCAGGGTTCTAGTCCCCACTCAGCCATGAAGCTCACTGGGCCAGTCATTGAATCTCAGCCTAACCTAACTGATAGGGTTGTTGTTAAGCTAAACTGGAGAGGATGAAAACACTGTAAGCCACCTTGGCTTCCTTGCAAGAGGAAAAATGGTGGGATATATGTAAAATATATGTTCTCCGTCATTCTGTCGGGATTGCTGATTCCAAAAAAGCATTCTTTTTTAAAATAAGAGGTGCTTTTACATCTGGAACCATTTGGAAATCACAAATTGATTGGACAGTGATCATTAGTATTAGCCATGCCACTTACTGATATTAACTACATACATCAGGGAAATTTTGGGAAAGTTTCTATACAGTTATAAAACTGAAGAAAAGCTTTAAACTAAAAAAAATGCTTAAGAATGCTGAGCTTTAAATACACTGTGCTTCCCCAGAAATCTGGCAAGGGTTTCATCTGATGAGGTATCCAAAATTTCACATCAGTTTGTGCTTTGGGCAACATTTTCAGCAGCATCGCTGCCTGTCATCAATGTACACCAATTATTGGGAATTGTGATACGGCTTTCAAAACAAAAAGAATATTCATCCAGCGGTGTAGTTAATATTCCAACAGCATTCCTCTAAATCAAATAACCATGTAGGTTCCATCTGAATGGACAATACTGCACGGCTCATTTTAATAACACAAATGACTTAGCTCAACAATTGTTGCCCCAAGCATAGGGAAATTTCCTGTGTAAACAGTCAATTAGCAATTCTGAAGTTAACAAAACTCTTGCCACATTCACTGAAATTAAAAATGGGTTGTGCTTCACAAAAATATGGAAACAACCCCTGTATTCATTATGTATTTCTCAAGGTTAATAATGTAGCACTTGAAGCAGAGTTTTCCCCTCAGCTTTACAATAGCTTGAGCAAAGCATCAGGTATATATTGCCACAGAACTAAATGGTCCATCCTGGACTATACCAGCTGAAGATCTGCACTTCTGTTAGGCGCCTGTCTAGGAACCACATAAGAACATAAGAAGAATCCCACTGGATCATCTTCTAGCATCCTGCTTTCTACAATGGCCATTCAGGTGCCTCTGGGAATGAGGACAGTAATTCTTTCCCTCCATTGCTCCCCAGCAACTGGTACTCAGAGACCTGTAGCTATTCATGTCTCCCTCTATTTCTGATGTTCAGAGCTGAGAGCCATGGCTTATGCAACCAAAGGCCATGTCTGCACCATGCAGTTATCCCAGGATCAGCACAGGAGCATCCCTGTGCATCCATATGACACACGGGATCCCTGGGGCAACCACAGTTGAGCAGAGACTTTCCTCGGGATAACAGAGGAATCAGTTATCCTGATTTTTCTTGTGGTCTTGGGAAGATCCCGAGCTCTGCAGGGGTGTGGTCACCCATCCCAGCTTCTTCCTGCCTCCTCCAGCTTTCAAAACGGACCCGGAGCTGTTTGGAGGGGCTCCATGCCCTTCGGGGGTGGGGGGCAGCAATTTCGCCATCCCTGGGATGGTGAAGGGGTTGGACGCGGAGGTTTTTTTAAAACTTATATTTTTCCAGGGATCAGGGCTGCTCAACCGGCTCTTCTAACAAAAAAAAATGGCACCCGCGATATCCCTCTTTCCTCCTGGGGTATCGTGCGGCCTTGTAGAAGCTGGGGGAGGATCACGGAAGCAGGTAAGTCTGCAATCCTCCCCCATCACTCCTGCTACACCCTTAGGTGTAGATGAGCCAAAAATGGCACCTTCCAAGTGCAAAAGAGGAGAGAGTCATCACCAGTGTCATGGAAACACCAAGGTTTGCAGTAGTACAAAACCAATGTGCAAGGGAAAAAATGGAAGTGGGACTCCTAAAGTTCCAATGAAGACCGAGCATGTTCAGTGGCCCAGAATGCTGCTTGACTTTTGGGGAAGGAATGGAAAACTGGGCGGGAGGGGAAATGGAATGGAGTCTCCTGAATACGGTCTCTCCACACGGCAACCTTATGTGGCAGGTGCCGTTTATATACATTTATTAATCATGTCTAGAGCATAGGTTTGCATTTTGGTTTAAGGCCTGTGATACTTGGATGGTATGAGTAGAAGGCTGCTTTGTTTAATTTCTTTCTATGGAACTCCTTGCTTCTGCAGGCACCACCATTGTGTTATTTTCGGCACCTCCTTAGGACATCTTTACTTCAAGAAGACTTCCGATTTTAGGGATATTCTGTTTTTAAAAATCATTTTTAAAAAATATTTTGAATATGGTGTGTTTTTAAAATCTTTTTATCTTTCATTGCTCCAGAATGTGTTTAGATGTGGAGAGGTATATACGTGTTGGAAATGAATAAATGACATTCAAAACCTAATTTAAGGGTTAAAACTAACTAACCATTTCCTGTTCTTATTCTCGTCAATGGTGATGGAGAGGGAAAGAACCAGTTGTTCCAAGATCATCGGTGTGTGTGTGTGTGTGTGTGTGCTTTCAATTGAATTGTCAGGGAATGAGCTAATTTTCTGCTTCTGTCATTCACAAACCCAAAGAGAGATTTACAATGGAGGAAGGATAATGAGTATTAGGTCCTAAATCTATTGTTCTCTGATTGTAATGAACAATCTAGAGATTGATTTCAGGGGAAATAAATATTAAATATTCCATCAGCTTCAAAATGTGCATGTGGTAGAGGTTGTGTTAAAATTAATAGAAATAGATACTAGAGCAACATTTACATATATATTCCAAAAGTGATCCCGCTTGGGTTCTTCCATGCAACCATGTGTTACTGCTAAATGCCCTTTATAAAATCATTGTGTAGCTAGTTTACTTTGCCTTGCTTCTGTTTAGTATAGCAATTGTTGAGTTTATTTTGGCGCCAGTGACTGCATCCTTGCTGTATTCATTTGTGTGTTGTTTTGATATGGGGCAGTACCTAATGGGGTGTTGCACCCCTGAAAATTCTGTTGCGCTACCACCGATTCCATTCCACAGGTGGGGCCCACCACTTGCTCAATGGAGATTTAGCATTTCTGAGCGCAAACGGAAACAAGTGGAAACATTCGTTTCTGAAATGGGACCGATCACCAGGGCTAAATCTTCCTTCTGCAAGGGGTGTGCACCACTTGCAGACAGGAATTGATGGGGTGGAAGAGAATCGGCGACATGAGTACCCCGTTGGAATCTGCCCAAGGAGTATATTACTGCAGATTAGTGGGCAAATAAGGCTGTGCAGCCTTCAGGATGAGAGGCAGCAGGCCTAGGAATATGGTTGCTGGTACCAACGGCAGGAGATGGCTATTGCCCTTGTGTCCTGCTTGTGAGATTTTCATAGGCATCCGACTGACCACTATGAGAAACAGGATGATGGACTAGATAGGCCATTGGCCTGATCAAGCAGACTTCATCCTACGTTCTTAAACAAGTTAACATTTCATCCTATGCATCTCTATGCAGAAGTCAGTGCCATTAAATCCAATTGGGCTTACTGCCAAGGAAATGTGTATACAATCATAGCCTAGAATGTATTTTTGAAAGGATGACAGAGTGGAAGAAGAGATAGGAAAATGTCTGGGAATGAGGAATATTGCAAGACATACCCAAAAAAGGGGCATCATGGGAAGTTAGTACCTGCTTACTGAAGGGAGTACCAATTTCCATGCTATAAAACATGGACTTGGTATCGGAATCAGGGCACAGTGTGGAATTAAATGCAGAGAACAGAAGATATTCATTGTATTTCCAAGTACAAATCATATGAAAGTCAGCTAATGGAGAGTATTCTCATAATGAATTTGCTTTTGGTGAAAAGGACCACAGCTGAATTCAGAATAAAACTTTCTGATAGTTTTTCCTGGCTTCCACTTAACAAGTGTTAATTTATTATCTTCAGGGCTGCCACTCGATTAACGAAATCTCAGTTGATTAGTTGTCAGAGTTCAGTCTATTAATCAATTAAATTTGCATAAATTTGCAATTTGAAAACATTTTCAATTTAAGTATCTCCCTCCAACAGGGCAAATGTCAATTCACTCAAAATTCTCTCTCTCTCTCTCTCTCTCTCTCTCTCTCTCTCTCTCTGATAACAGTGTAAAGGGCTAGAAAAGTGTGACATCTAGGTAACTACTCCCATAATTTATGAAAGTAAATTAAACTCCAAAAATGTACATTTATTCATTTATTTATTTATTATATTTCTATACCACCCAATAGCCAAAGCTCTCTGACCTGGTTATAGAAATGGGTGAACATGTGACAATCAAGCTTTTTGAGGTTCTCTGAATTCCTCCTTGGAGCTTGGTTCACTTGTTTACATTCCTGAACGCTTGCATCTTTTTCCCAGTTGGAAAAAAATGCATATTTTTGATTGGGGGAAAATGCACGTTTTCAATAGGGAAAATGTGTATTTAGGCTAAAGTGTGAAAATGCAGGCTTGGGGGGGGAATGTGCATTTGTGCAAGTGCACACTTCCAGAAATGCACATTTTGGAAGTGTGCACTTGCTTGTTTGGGAAATTCTAAACGTTTCCCAAAAATTGCATTCCTTCTCATGTTCAGGGTTGTGAATGGGGACCTGGTCGCATGATTTGCAAACAGGTACAAAATTCTAGTACATCCCTAGCTGGGGAGCAGGCAGTACTACAGCGTGGGGAAAACAGCCAGGAGTATAGAGTTGACACGATGTCATAGCCAGGACCACAGGTCTTACTACTCTGATCCAGGTATGTTACAATTGTTCCAGTAGCGGCATCCATCCTTTGGGTTGTTCACCAGTGCTTTCATGGAATGCAAAATGAAGGCTTCTGTACTAATTTAGAAACCTTTACTGATAGCTATTTAAAAACCCATAATGGTTCAGTGATCCTACACTTTGCGTATGGATTTAAAACAGATCATATTCAAAGATATGAAACCCAACCATTTTAACATAAGCAAAGTCCTCCATTTGGCAGAAAGCAGGAAGTGGATTTGTGGTACATTAATGCTGAGTCTTAGCATTTTACTTTTAGTATTTCAGTGACCTTATGGTACTACACTCAGGCATTAGGAGATAATCTATTCTAAATACAAGGCTGAGAAAAATCAGCTGAATGAGACATCCTAGCAATTTTGTTTTGAGCTGTGGGATTTAACTACAATCATGTTTGTTCTAATTAGGTCAACAACATTGAAAATAACACAATTCAATACAGGATGGGACTGTCAAAAATCCATACAAGGGTGGTTGGTATCCCGGTTACTCGAGATATTTCAGCCAAATAATAACCCACTCCTAGCTCCTCTGAGCTTTTGAGGCTTATAATTCTAATGTGAAAAACAGTGAAAAGAGATGGAGAGCTCACTAGCCATTCAAGGAGAAATAAAGGTTTAAACTATTTACAAATACGTGTCTTCATTCCACATAATCTAAGCTAAAGAATATTGACAGGTTCCGTATCTAGGCTAATGTGAAATGACAGATTGCTCAGATCAGAACATGGAGAAAAGCCACAGGGTAAATGAGTCAATCCAACTTCCCAACCTGTTTTGCATCTAAAAAGAGCCCCAATTGCCAGCATTCGGCACAGACCAATTTCATACCCCAAGTGACGATGTCAATTGAGAAAAATAGGAAACAGAACCGTTTAAGCTGCATTTTTTTCCCTCTCCTTCTCTTTAACCTGCTGACTTGGGGTTGATGCAAACCCTTTCATGATCTGTTCCTCCCCCAGCTACCCCCTTCCTCCTCCTCCTCCTCCTCCGTTTTTTAAATGCTGTTCTACATTCATTCCCTCATTATTATTTCAACTTTTCATCTAAGGAAGCATGAGAATCATGGTCGATTTTAAAATACTGCCTGCATATATGCAACGAATTAACAGCATAATCTGATTCATGGTTCCATGAAAGTAGGTCCTGCTGTGCTCAGTGGGGCTGACTCACAAGTAAGCATACATGGGGTTGCAACTTCAATGAGCAAAAATGCAGGGCAAACTGTGATGACCGTCCAACTGATGTCTGGAGCAATGAACAGGAACGTGATCCTCTTTAAACTCTTCCTTTGAAAATTTCATAGAAGCAGCCTCCAGAAGGATTAGCTGGTGCCAATTCAAGCAAAGACTGGCATCCCATGTTATAAATGCTGCAGATTTGATTGTTCCTTCTATGGGATGTTTCTCCAGTATGCATTCAATGTACTCTTGCTGGAGTGTCTAATCATCTTAACCCCCGACCCACCCTGATTTCCCAGTATGTCATGTGTTCCATTCTACATGGGTCCTGGGGGGGATGGATATGGGGGAGCCCGTCGAACCCCCGGACCCAGTCATACACCTGCAACATCCCTAATTCCTGGTTTGCCTCTCTGCGGAACTGCCTGTCTGCCTTCAGCCTACCAGCCCTGGAGGGCCGGATTTAAACTTGTTGTGGCCCTAAGTTATAACATGAATGAGGCCCTCCCCTCTTCAACAAATAATTTAAAAAATAAAATGCAAAATACAGGCTGTACGATTAAACGGAATTTGATAGTGGTGTAATATAGGTATTAAAAATGTAAGTTATAAGTGTGCACATTCTTTATTTAGGAGTTTGTCAAACACCTAATACTATTCCCCCTTCTGAAGAGGTTCTCATTTTGTATGACGTTTATGGTTTCCCGGTGGCAATGTTGTAAACGTTTTTCTTTCTTTCTTTCCAATGTGAGGCCCCTCGTCATGTGAGGCCCTAAGCTGTAGCTTGTTCAGCTTGTACATAAATCCGGCCCCGCATCCCTGCCATATTTTTGTGAGAAAAAAGGAGCCGTTGATGATTAAGCCAACGAACTCCCCCCTGCTTTCAGTGTAAATACGCTCTGTATAAAAGTAATGTCTCCTCCTCCTCATGCGAAAAAGGCCACTTTCTCCAGTTTTGCACTGTTATTACCACTGACAAGAAAATCATATGATTAAAAAGTAAGGTTGATGAAATCACCGATCTCTGTAATCTGATCCATTTCTGTGAATAAAATAAATGTGAAGTTGCCATTCTTAATATTCTGTTAAACAGAAGCAGGGAGGAAACTTGGCATAAATATTTGAACAGCTAAAAGGGGGGAAAACAAACAACCACTTCTGAATATGGCAGAAAACCAACTATTACAGGAACTTTTTGCAGTCTCCCGCATGTCAAAATGTAACAAGAAAATATATCTGATTTCTAGAGCTACTTTACCATTTATGTAGGTGATCGTTCCTGTCTGAATTTTCCATTTGAAAGTTTTATTTATTTAAGTATCCCACATCTGTCCTGCCCTTCTTATAATTAGCTGGCATAATTGGAGGGATCTCCTTTTCTTCAGACAACCATGTAAGGTTGGTTAGGTTGAGAAATAATGGCTTACCCAAAGTCAGTATACAGGATATCCTGGTGGCCCACTCATTCTTTCTGGCCCTGGTAGGCTCTTCCGAATCTCCGATTCATGCCTGGGAAGCCATGACTCCTCAACCTTAACCCTAACCCTAATTTCCCATAGAGAAGAGGCTCCACTTTATAGTAGCCAGTATACAAGATATCCTGGTGGACCACTCTTCCTTTCTGGACCTTATAGGCTCTTCAGCATCCCTGGTTCATGCCTGAGGATCCATGCCTCTTCAACCCTAACCCAAACCTGACGATTAACTCTAATCCTAATTTACCATGAAGAAGTGACTCCAGCTACTCAATGTCAGTATACAAGATTTCCTGGTGGCCCACTCATTCTTTCTGGCCCTCTTTGGTTCTTCCATATTGCCAGTTCATGCCTGATGAGCCATGCCTCCTCAAATCTGACCCTAACCTGAGAATTAACCCTAACCCTAAATTACCATGAGAAAGTGACTCCAGCTACTACAAGTAAGTATATAAGATTTCCGTTTGGCCCACTCATTCTTTCTGGCCCAGGTAGGCTTTTCCACATCCCCAGTTCATGCCTCGGGATCCATGCCTCCTAAGCCCTACCCTAACCTGACGATGAAACCTAATGCTAATTTACCATGGAGAAGTGACTTCAGCTACTACAAGTCAGTATACAAGATCTCCCTGTGGCCCTCTCATTCTTTCAGGCCCTGGTAGGCTCTTCCGCATCCCCAGTTCATGCCTGGGGAGCCATGCCTCTTCAACCCTAACCCTAACCTGAGGATTCATGCTACCCCTAATTTGCCATGACGAAGTGACTCCAGCTACTAAAATAAGTATACAAGATTCCCTCTGGCCCACTCATTCTTTCTGGCCCCGGTAGACTCTTCCTCATCCCCAATTCATACCTAGGGAGCCATGCCTCCTCAACCCTAAACTGGGGATTAACCCTAACTCTAATTCACCATGGATAAGTGATTCCAGCTACTAAAAGACAGTATTCAAGATATCGTGGTGGCCCACTCATTCTTTCTGGAGCTGGTTGGCTCTTCTGCATCCCCAGATCATTCCTAGGGAGCCATGCCTCCTCAACCCTAACCCTAACCTGAAGATTTAGCCTAACCCTAATTTACCAAGAAGAAGTGACTCCAGCTACTTAATGTCACTATACAAATTTCCTGGTGGCCCTCTCATTCTTTCTGACTCTGGTGGGATCTTCTGCATCCCTGGTTCATACCTGGGGAGCCATGCCCCCTCAACTCTAACCCTAACGTGATGATTAATCTTAACCCAAATTTACCATGGAGAAGTGACTCCAGCTTATAAACGTCAGTATAGAAGTTATCCTGGTGGCCCACTCCTATCTGGCCTTGGTAGGCTCTTCCGCAGTTCTGGAACATAGCTTCAGTTCTGGATCATACCATAACCGGAGAATTAAGCTGAACCCTACTTTACCATGGAGAAGTGACTCCAGCTACTACAAGTAAGTATACAATATATCCTGGAGACCCACTCATTCTTTCTGGCCCTGCTATGCTTTTCCGCATCCCGGATCATGCATGGGGAGCCATGCCTCCTCAGTCCTAAACCTAAAATGAGGATTAACCCCAACCCTAATTTACAATGGAGAAGTGACTCCCACCTTCTAAAAGATAGTCTACAAGATGCCCTGGTGGCCCACTCATTATTTCTGGCCCTGGTAGGCTCTGCTGCGTCCCTGTTTCATGCCTTAGGAGCCATGCCTCCTCAACCCTAACCCTAACTTGAAGATTAACCCTAACCCTAATTTACCATGGAGAAGTGACTCCAACTACTAAAAGACAGTATACAAGATATCCTGGTGTCCCACCCTTCCTTTCTGGCCCTGGCAGGCTCTTTCACATCTCCGGTATATTCTTTTGTAAAAGTAAAGAGATGAAACTTGGCATCATGATAGTGCTTTAGAAGAGTCATAACCATGCCAATTTTAAGTGAATCCAGTCATCCATTGATTTTTAGGATTTTTTAAAGTTTGAGGTTTTTATATATTTATATATATATATATATATATATATATATATATATTAAAAAACACTTCATTTTTAAAGATAAGGAAATGGAGCTTGGCATCATGACAGATCTTAAGTTGGGCTTTTGGCATGCCAAGTTTCAAGCAGATCTGTTCATCCATTGATTTTTAGCAAGTTTCAAAACAAAAATTGAACTTTCAGACTAAAAAAATTAAAAAGTCAGGCAGCCAACCAGCCTGCAGCAGGCCCTGTTAAGCAGCAGCTTGAAGCGGAGTGAGGATGCAATCAGAAAATATATTTGAGGGAAGGGGAGAATGTATCACACAGAGTATAGCAACAAAGTACAGCAAAAGCTACAAAAGTAGGAGTGAGCGAATTACAGGTTCCTTTGATGTCTCACTTGTTATTTCAGTGATTTTAACATTAAGATGTTATGTAGAACAGATTTGTCTTAATTGTGTGCTGTAAAAATAGACATGTGACAAAGGCTATGTTCAGGTGGGCACACACCCTTTGTGCTGGACACACACCCTGGGGGCGGACATGTAGGTGGGGATGCCCCCTTGAGTGCCAACCATGTTATCCACCTTTTTGGTTTCCAAAATATGGTCACCCTAGCCCAAGGCCTCTCAATGTTCATCATGGGAAGGGGAGACTTGGGAAAGGGAGACACGATAGAGATGTAAAAAATTTAATGGCATGTTTACCAGTCTTACAGAAAACATCAATGCATCAGGTCATTGAATCATCTTGTTAGCCATAGCTGACCATTTCTTTGGTTCATTTTTTGATAAGAACTTAGCAACATTTCAGATTGCTTCATAAACAGGATGCAATTAAAAAAATGAACGTTAGAGGAAGTGAAACTTACAGATTTTCCCCCCATCTGGGCCATTGCTTTGAGTGCTTAGCTCTTGGAAGCCCCTGCGTATTCAGTCATGGTGGTGGTCCTGAATTAGGGTCACCGACTCTTTTTTTTAGGGGTGGTTGAACTCACCTGCGCTCACCTCGACAAGTGCTCACCCTGCCACTGCAGCCAGCCAGCCACCCTCACTCGCCAGGCTGCATGAGATTCAGAAGAGGCTCGCAAGGCTCCGGTGAGATGCAGGAAGGGGAAGTATGTGATTTCGGCAGGCAAGCAGGCGGATGCCCAGCACTCGCCAGGGCCTTTCAAGCGCTCAGGTGTGGGGAGTGCCCAACTGGATCCGGGGGGGGCAGACATGCGGGGGAGATCCGCAGGACTCCCATGCCCAGTCCAGCTCTTGCAGCATCCCTAGTCATGATTCTCATCTTTAACAGCTATATATCAGGCAAGTATAACGTGAGCCTCTCCATCTTGGGAATAGCTGGACCTCTCGAAATTGACCAGGGCAAATGGGTGAGAATAAAATTCCAGTACATTGTAGATAACAATTTAGCAAAATGTGCAACGGCCTTCATATTCCGGATCGAAAGAGGTTGAGACTTAAAGAATTGGGATGTGGGAGAAAGTGAGACTGACAAACAGGTCCATCTCTATATCTAATGTGTCCTCCAACAAGCGGTAGCTCTCGGTGACATTCTGCAGAGGTATTTCCCAGTCCTGATCCTGACATCCTTTCAGTGGAGGCGGTATCTGACAACTTATGCATGCAAAGCGCATGTTCCTCCACTGAGCTCTCTCTCTCTCTCTCTCTCTCTCTCTCTCGATCCTGCAACACTTTCAAGCCTGGCAACAGGCAATCATGCCTTCACAACCCTGAGGTTAGATTACTGTAATGCACCGTAATGGGACCCAAGAAGAAAGTGTATGCAACCTGATTAGATGGAAAGGACTTGGTTGTCAGCTCTTAGCACTCTTGTAATCCATCCCTCACCCTCCACATGTAACATGCAGCGCACAGCCTGCCCGACCTTTTCATGCCTCCAGATTCGCTTCGACACCTATTTACCCTATCTGTTGAATTGCTACGAACAGGGACTGAATTCACATTTCAAGTAAATGGTAGCCCATTTTTCATGACAATGAGACTTCCTTCAGCCAATAAATCTTATAAACTGCATACAACAACAAAGCTGTAATTTATTTTTCCTCCATGGGGGTCATATAGTATATTCTTTTGATGTGGAAAACCCCAACAGATTCCCATCAGGCTTTTGTTTTGTTAGAAAATAGCTCCTAATTCTGCATCAGAGACAATCAAGCCACCAAAAAGAGGGTGAGAGAGACAGAGATGGAGATTTCATGACATGCGGATGACATCGTGACTATGTGCTAGGGTGTGTTATCTCTAAAGAACCGCCTTCCCCAAAGGGATGTCCATCATTAGAAATCCAGCCCTTCTGGGGCCTGACAGAGCCCTACTACCCACCTGGCTCAGTTTGCAGTTGCGAGCCAAGCTGCGTGGGCTTTTCCTGGAAACCTGGAAGATTATTATTCATTTTTTTGTTTTTTACAATTGTTCAAATTGTAGCTGCAAATTGGGTAATTTTAACAAATTGTGGCTGTAATTTGTGCAAATTGGAGTCGCATTAGGGTCTGCTGATGCCTGCCTCTCAAGTGTGAATGGTGCTGTTTTAGCTACGTAAGCACTGGCTCTCACCTCTGAACATCAGAAATAGAGGGAACAATTTGCCTGGACTTCAGTTCGTCTTCCACTAGCTGGCCCAACTCAATCTGCAGCGACTTGAACCAGCTAAGAGATTTCCGGTGTATTTTAATTTGCGCAAATTGCAGTTGCAGTTTGAACAAATTTGCACAATCTGTGCAATTTATGGTGCAGATTGCACCTCTTATGCACATTCTGGCTGTAATTTGTGCAAATTATTAGGGGTGTGCATCGGATCGGATCCGATCCACGATCCGAATCCGATCCGACCCAAAATCGGGAAAATCCGATCCGATCCGATCCGATCCGGACAACCTCCGATCCGATCCGATCCGATCCGATGAGGTCCGATCCGGATCGGACGCCATTTTGAATGCTTTTTCCCATAGCCAAGTATTGTTTTACAAAAACGCCTATAACTTTTTCATTTTTAAAGATAGAAGGATGAAACTTGGGCACATTGTAGACTGGTTAGGGGTAGTTATCTGTGAGAAATTTCAGAAAGATTGGTGCATGCATTTTGTGGCAATTAATTTTTTAATAAATACCCAGGAATGCCTATAACTTTGTCATTTTTAAAGTTACACACATGAAACTTTGCCACATTGTAGGGGGTACCTTGGGACCTATGTGTGTGAAATTTCAGAAACGTAGGTGCTTGTCTTGTGTGGCAATTAATTTTTAGAAAAATGGGTAGTAGTGGGGTAAATACAGTTACGCCTCCCATTTTTTTATTTTTGAAGATACAAACAGGAAACTTGGGCACATTACAGGTACCACTTGCCTTGATATGTGTGTGAAATTTCAGAAACATTGGAGCTTTCCTTGTGTGGCAATTAATTTTTGAAACAATGAGGAAAGAAACACCTATAACTTTGTCATTTTTAAAGTTACACACATGAAACTTTGCCACATTGTAGGTGGTACCTTGGGACCCATGTGTGTGAAATTTCGGAAACGTAGGTGCTTGCCTTGTGTGGCAATTAATTTTTTAATAAATACCCAGGAATGCCTATAACTTTGTCATTTTTAAAGTTACACACATGAAACTTTGCCACATTGTAGGCGGTACCTTGGGACCTATGTGTGTGAAATTTCGGAAACGTAGGTGCTTGCCTTGTGTGGCAATTAATTTTAGAAAAATGGGTAGTGGTGGGGTAAATACAGTTACGCCTCCCACTTTTTTATTTTTGAAGATACAAACAGGAAACATGGGCACATTACAGGTACCACTTGGCTTGATATGTGTGTAAAATTTCAGACAGCTGGGTCCAGGCATGTGGTGGCAAGGTATTTTTGAAACAATGAGGAAAGAAACGCCTATAACTTTTTTTATTTTAAAAGTTAGAAGTCTGAACATTGCTCACTTTGTAGATGGGTTAGGGGTAGATATGTGTCAGAAATTTCAGAATGATAGGTCCAGGCATTTGATGGCTATGGAATTTTTAAATTACATGTTTCAAAAAAATTTCTACAGAGGCCAGGTCTTCCCCTCCCGCTTCCCGCGAAGAAAAGGAAACACTCTCTCGTCTCGATCCCTTTGAAGTTGCTAGTAGTATCCATTACAGGGCTCGTGTTTCCTTTCCTCCTTTCACTTTTCAAGCAGAACGGCTGAGCCTAGCTGAGTTTTGCAGCCATGCGTGCAAGGAAGGATCACTCTGGTCTCGATCCCTTTGATCCTTGGTAGTATCCATTACAGGGCTCGTGTCTGCTTTCACTTTGTACTCAAGCAGACACGAGCCCTGTAATGGATACTACCAAGGATCAAAGGGATCGAGACGAGAGAGTGTTTCCTTTTCTTCGCGGGAAGCGGGAGGGGAAGACCTGGCCTCTGTAGAAATTTTTTTGAAACATGTAATTTAAAAATTCCATAGCCATCAAATGCCTGGACCTATCATTCTGAAATTTCTGACACATATCTACCCCTAACCCATCTACAAAGTGAGCAATGTTCAGACTTCTAACTTTTAAAATAAAAAAGTTATAGGCGTTTCTTTCCTCATTGTTTCAAAAATACCTTGCCACCACATGCCTGGACCCAGCTGTCTGAAATTTTACACACATATCAAGCCAAGTGGTACCTGTAATGTGCCCATGTTTCCTGTTTGTATCTTCAAAAATAAAAAAGTGGGAGGCGTAACTGTATTTACCCCACCACTACCCATTTTTCTAAAATTAATTGCCACACAAGGCAAGCACCTACGTTTCCGAAATTTCACACACATAGGTCCCAAGGTACCGCCTACAATGTGGCAAAGTTTCATGTGTGTAACTTTAAAAATGACAAAGTTATAGGCATTCCTGGGTATTTATTAAAAAATTAATTGCCACACAAGGCAAGCACCTACGTTTCCGAAATTTCACACACATGGGTCCCAAGGTACCACCTACAATGTGGCAAAGTTTCATGTGTGTAACTTTAAAAATGACAAAGTTATAGGTGTTTCTTTCCTCATTGTTTCAAAAATTAATTGCCACACAAGGAAAGCTCCAATGTTTCTGAAATTTCACACACATATCAAGGCAAGTGGTACCTGTAATGTGCCCAAGTTTCCTGTTTGTATCTTCAAAAATAAAAAAATGGGAGGCGTAACTGTATTTACCCCACTACTACCCATTTTTCTAAAAATTAATTGCCACACAAGACAAGCACCTACGTTTCTGAAATTTCACACACATAGGTCCCAAGGTACCCCCTACAATGTGGCAAAGTTTCATGTGTGTAACTTTAAAAATGACAAAGTTATAGGCATTCCTGGGTATTTATTAAAAAATTAATTGCCACAAAATGCATGCACCAATCTTTCTGAAATTTCTCACAGATAACTACCCCTAACCAGTCTACAATGTGCCCAAGTTTCATCCTTCTATCTTTAAAAATGAAAAAGTTATAGGCGTTTTTGTAAAACAATACTTGGCTATGGGAAAAAGCATTCAAAATGGCGTCCGATCCGGATCGGACATCTGGTCCGATCCGATCCGACCAGCCTCCGATCCGATCCGATCCGATCCGACCCCCCAGGTCCGATTCCGATCCGCTATCCGATCCGATCCGGGGGGTCAGTGCACATCCCTACAAATTATGCAACTTCCAGCCATAATTTGTGCAAAGTACACAAATTTGCTCAATTTACAGGTACCACTCACACACAAAATACGTAAAAAGTCTCCAGAGTACAGAAAAAAACTACATCGCAGCTCACAAACGCAAGCCATGTCTGGCGCACTGCAACACTCCAATGGGACAAAAAAAGGCCAGATTGCCTGGTAACAGACATCTCTACACTATATAAAATGATGGTTGTGGAGGAGGTGGGATCCCACACAGGACTATTATGTTCATAAATAGTCCCATGCCTCTCATATACTTTAATTCTACCCTTAGTTCTGCTGACTTCATTTAGATAATGTGCAGCATTACTATAATAAATGAAAATAATATGCATTAGTAGCCAAATCTCATTTTCATCTTTGTGCTGCTCTGGCCTAGAATGTTGAATAAATCATCTTTTCGCTATATACAATTAATTTCCTCTTATTTCCCCATGTGCACTTACCTCTTCCCAGTATTTTTATTATTTGATTTTTAAGGTCACTATTAGATTCTAGTTGGACAGCTGGTGCATAATACTAAAACATCCTTTGATGATAAAGTTGTGCTTTCCGAATCTGAAAGACAGGCGTCTTTTTGAAACAAAACAACAACAAAAACACCTGATTACACTTTTAACCTTTTGTAGTTTTAGAAGATTAATCCACTTCTTTGGGGATTTGGGACCTTTCTGTATCACAGAAACAGAGGCAATTAAATGAGTTTATTTCAGCCGTATTTGAAAGACTGACAAATTCAATTGGCGTTGTCATTATTCTTGGGAAACATCAGCAGGCATCCATAATTCTATTTCTGAGGCTGACAAAAGATGACTCGGCAGCCCTTGACTGCACTTGCGATAATTTTGCATATGCTATTTCAGGATAAAAACCTTTTTTATAATTTTCAGGATAACTGTTCTTCCAGATGGGAGCCTGCGGATCCTGAATGCCTCCAAATCCGATGAGGGGAGATACGTGTGCCGGGGAGAAAACGTATTCGGTTCGGCAGAAATAGCAGCTTCTGTGTTTGTTAAAGGTGAGAGATACTGAGAGAGATCTGACTTGGCTTCACAAAGGATGCTGCTTTAATGGTTGTAACCCCTGATTGGCTAGGGCAGCGCTAGACAACCTGTGGCTGGCTAAGGACTATGCTGGCTGCCATTTATGTATGACACCTCGCGAAGGGCATGATAAACAGGCCTGGCCCTACCATTAGGAAGAGTGGGGTGGCTTTCTCAAGTGGCCATTGTTGGCAAGGGTGAGCATGGCGTGGTGGCGAGTTGTTGGAGGAGAGAACTATGTGTGTCACACAGTCTGCCTTACACTCACTTAAGCTAGTCTGCTGCTTTCCGGTGCAGTGCAAGATATTGCCCCTGTTGAGATAACACACTTAGCCCTGGTGGTTAAGAGCTTTGAGCTAACCATAATGGCTTAGCATGTTGTGTGAATGGTGTTTTTCATAAGAATGTAAGAAGTGTCATGCTGGATCAGACCGAGGGCCCATCTAGTCCAGCACTCTGTTCACACAGTGGCCAAATAGCTATCATCCAGATACCAACAAAGCAGGTCACAGTGAAACAGCACCCTCCCACCCATGTTCCTGAGCAACTGGTGCATACTGCCTCGGATACTGGAGGTAGCACATAGCCATCAGGGCTAGTAACCAGTGATAGCCTTCTCCAGGAATTTATCCAGCCCCCTTTTAAAGCCATCCAAATTGGTGGCCACCACTACATCTTGTGGAAGTGAATTCCATAGTTTAACTATGTAGTGTGTGAAGAAGTACTTCCTTATATTTGTTCTGAATCTCCCTACCAATCAGCTTCATGGGATGAGCCCCTGTTCTAGTACCACGGCTATGGGGTGGTATACAAATGTAATAAATAAATAAATAAATAAATAAATAAATAAATAAATAAATAAATGGAGAAAAATATCTCCCTATCCATATTCTCCACACCATGCATAATTTTGTACACCTCTATCACGTCTCCCCTTAGCCTCTTTTTTTCCAAGCTAAACAATCCCAGCTGTTGTAACCTTTTCTCATAGGGGAGAAGCTCCAGGCCCTTGATTATTTTAATTGCCATTTTCTGCACTTTTTCCAGCTCTATAATATCTTATTTTAGGTGTGATGACCAGAACTGTACACAGTATTCTAGGTGTGGTCATACCATATATTTGTATAAAGGCAGTATGATACTGGCAGTTTTAATCTCAATTCCTTTCCTAATAATGCCTAACATGGAGTTTGCCTTCTTTACAGTGGCACATCCTGGGTTGACATTTTCATCGATCTTTCCTCACCATGGTGGCTACATAACCACAGTTCAACCATGCTCACTAACCACTTGCTGCAAAAGGGTTAATAACCATGGCTTAGTGTGTTGTCTGAACAGGCCCGTTGTGTTATTACCAGTGTTGAAGTAATGTTCAACTAACTGCCACTCCATTGGTAGATAGAATGTGGGTGGATCATCTTGCCCTCTACCTTAGACATTAAAATATCTTTGGTCAACCCTGTTGATAAATCTTCAGTGTTCAGTATCTAGAGCCATTTCTACATCAGGCTTGTGGCCTGGGATGGCCCCCGGCTGGTCCCCAGGAGTCCAAATAAGGGATCCCTAGAAAATCCTGAATCTTCCAGGGTCCTGGAAACTTCTTGAGACCACAGAAAATGTGGCCGCCCATCCTGGGTGCTGCCACGTCAGCACAAATGGGCACGGAGTGGCACCAGTTTCGCCACCCCCGGGAGGGGAGGGGGGGCAATCACACGTGGGGTTTTTTTTTAAAAAAAAAGACTTACTTTTTGCAGAGGAGCACTCCTGCGCTCTTCCCAGATAAAAAAACAAAAACAAAATGGTGGGCGCAACATGCGAAAACCCTGGAAGAACCCGGAACGTCGTGCCCATTATCTGTATTGAGAGCGATGATCCAGGAAGCAGGTACTTCTGGGATCACCCACCATCCTCCCTCTAAACCCTTATGGTGTAGAAAGGGCCTAGGAGAGCAAAATTGTCAAGGGTGAGGGAGCTTGTCAATGACTTCATTGTTTGTCCCAACACATTTGGTGTGTTGGGTCAAAAGTACTGTACATCTGATATTAATAGGAGGTTGGCTGTTCTTCCTAGTGGTTAGGACCTACTTTCACAATGGGATAAACCTTACCCCTGTTATGGGTAGGATTTTGCTTTTGTTTTTGTTTTTTGTATTAGAAAAACTATGGGAGGAGAGAGGACTTTGGCCTGGTTTCTCCTGAGGGTCCTGGGCATGTTATTTACCATGCAATCAGGCATGCGTCTCCTCTTTACACTTCATCATGATCATGGCAGGGACAAATAGAAATTTGTCTCTCCTGTGTAAAATATACAGCAGCTCATAGAGCAATCCTGTGGTCCTTGGCTAAGTGTCCCAGGGACCACTTGATGGTTTGAAAAACTCTTTCTGAGATCAGAGGCAGCACTCTGACTTCGGAAGGGGGGGGGCAGAAATCTGACCTTCGATCCTGACTCCTTGGAAAGAACCTCGACAGGTACCTCTCCAAGGTCAAAAACTCATGTATCCAAAAGAAGAGGCATTCTGGTAGATGGGAGAGGAGACTGGAGAGACCAGGATATGAGTTATTTTGAGCCTCTTCCAGACTCCTTCCCTTCCCTTCCCTTCCCTTCCCTTCCCAAGCACCCTCTCTAGACAGGCTGAAAAGCTCATTCGGCCGAAATGTAGGAGATCAGAGCACAGGGAGGCAAAGATCACCTCTGCTGCTGCTCCCGCTTTGCTGGCTTCAGCCCAGTAGGGCATCGGAAATAGGGCATCTGAGCAGCGAGGGCACAGTCCATAGGATTGAGGTATCAATGTATTTTCCTCGCCCTTGTTTCTGGTTCTTGGGAAGAGCATCAAAAAGTACAGACATAACCCATGGCAACTGTGTATTCAACACTGGTGTGTGTGTGTGTATGTGTATTGCTATTACAACATAGGACTCCATGCCATTGATTCTTTTTGTCTCTTTAGAGCCTACCAAGATAGATCTGACTCCAAAGAGGACAGAGCTAACTGTGGGAGAAAGCATTGTCCTCAGCTGCAAAGCCCTCCATGACCCCACCTTGGATGTCATGTTCCACTGGACTCTGAATGGGCAGCCTATCGATTTTGAGAAAGAAGGAGGACATTTTGAAAGCATCAGGGCGGTGAGCATGGCTTAAAATCCATTTTCTTTGGGAAATCTAAAAGAAAACTCATTGATAGTGAAGTCTTTTCTTCACTGCAAAAATTCAAACATTATTGAAAGAAATGTAATACAGTCAAGGTATTAAAAAAAGAGAAAAAAGGAAGGAAGGAAGAAATGTTAGCTCACAGAATTAAGTATCTCATTTGAGTTAATTGAAGCATGGGAATATTTGCTTTAGTCAAGAAGAGAATACCCATGAATCATATAACAGGGCTATTGGTGAGACATTCATGGGTCTAGGGAGAAAGAAGATCATACTATTTTAAGAAGAAGATAGTCCTTTGAGCACACACTTATCTGTTTCTGGTCCGCAGTAAACTCCTCATTAAACTAGTTTAAACAAGAAATGTTAATAGAAACCTGGTCATCTTTTATTAGTTCTTACAGGAGCCAATGGCAAATGTCAACAGACGTTATGCATGTATTTAATTTACCTTGATTTCTTTTGTATTATTCTGTGCAGTCAGAAAGATTGCAAACCAATATTTGTATACGTAAACTAAGTTTTTTTTAAAGAAAAAAATCCAAATAAAATAATTGTAATTGGTTAAATTAATTGGAAAGATTAATAAAGGCAGATTATTAACATAAGGTTATTTAATCAATGGACCGCCTTTAGTAATGAGTCCCAATTCAATTCTAGGCATGCACAAATAGTCCCATGTAACTAGTGATCCTAGTTAGGAATACACATTGAGAAATATATATCCATTCAGCGTACAATACGCATTGTCCTTGGGCATCCTTGGGTATTTTGGGCAGAGCCAGCGTCAAGGGTAGGCATGGCTGGGAAACTCCCAAGGGCCTACTCCCAAACTGGGGTCCCACTGACAAGAGCTCGCTGAACCTGCTCCTCCTCTTCATCATTACATCCTGCTTGTTAACCTGCCTCTCACCCTGGCCCAGACCACAGTGGCGGTGAGATGCCTCTGCCTGTCAAGCAAACAAGTAGTAGCAATGATGAGAAAGAATGAGGAGCAATAGCAGCTGGTGACAATGTTCATGAGAAGGTAGACTCCCACAGAGAGGGAGCTGATTGAGGTTGTCTTCTCTAAGACCTTCCAAAATCTGGGGCCAGCATTGATGTTGAGCATGTCATGACACAGTTGATACAGGGATATAGTAAAGCCTAAAACGCCTTTACTATATCCCGTATAATCCTCCCCGCACACTCAGGTCCTCTGGAAGGAACTTATTCCAATCAGCCAGAACCAGGCTGACAAGTGTTACCCAGAGGACCTTCCCAGACTATGGAATGGCCTGCCGGAGGAGATTCGACACATTAACAATCTTCATGAATTTAAGAGAGCCGTGAAGACTGATCTCTTCCAGCAGGCCTACCCAGTTGAATTTTAAGATGTTTTTAATGATGTATTAGTTTTTATTTGTTTTAATATTTCATCTATTTTGTGGTCCTTGTGTTTTATATTTCTTGTTGTTCCCCGCCTCGATCTGGAGGGAGAGGCGGGTTAATATATATATTATTCTATG
This sequence comes from Anniella stebbinsi, assembly GCA_029215795.1. Classification (NCBI taxonomy): domain Eukaryota; kingdom Metazoa; phylum Chordata; class Lepidosauria; order Squamata; family Anniellidae; genus Anniella; species Anniella stebbinsi. The sequence continues at coordinate 53,000,141 of JARDYH010000001.1, forward strand.
CCTGAATTGAGAGTGCAGTCTTGAAATCCTCCCATAATCTTCCCTGGATAGATGAAATGATATGTAGTTTGATTTTATGTTTTCATGGTTTAAAATTTTGTATATTGGTTTTTAAATGTTCAATGTTTTTAATTTTTGTAAACCGCCCAGAGAGCTTCGGCTATGGGGCAGTATATAAATGATAATAATAATAATAATAATAATAATAATAATAATAATAACCAACATGAAAAGCTTCCGTGACAGATAGACAAGGATGCTTCAGCTGAAAAAAAAGTGGATGTGGAAAGGAAGTTTGAAAAACATTCTCCTACCATCTCTCTCCTATTTTACTTGTTTTAAATCCAGTTAATATTCTCTTGTAGAAACAATTGCACTAAAAAAAAATACAAAAAGAAAAGCAAACAGCTGAAGCAAAGTTCTGTGGGCAGCAAGGTCCATTGAAAGATGAATCACTCATAAAAAGGAAAGGAAAGGAAAGAACATCACTAGTCAGAAAATGCGGTACTAATTAAGTAAAAGTTTTTGTGGTTTCAGGCAATCCTTGTTAAAACATTTCTTTTCAAGAGATATAGGCATGTCTGCACTTAACACGTTTTAATTGGCGAATTTCTGCTAAATAAATGTTCTGAGTCATCTTGATGGTGCATGACCACTTTGCCCATGAGAGGGAAAGACAAAAAGGTCCTTTCTTTTCAAGGTGACTTTTAATGTTCTCCCATCTTCCCATCTTCACCTCCATGTGATCGGAGTTCCGGTTTGCATGGAGGCCTACAGGGTTAAAGCTGTACACAGGTATGCCCTCTCCTTCACACAATAGGTGCAGACACCTGTGGGGGACAACTGATGGGAATTTTAGGGATGGATGGACTCATCCGGCTCCAGCTCCATCAGATGCTCACCAAACCGTGGGAGCTTCTTCGTGGCTTGGAGAGCACATGATGAGGCTGCAGGACCATCCACCCTGGTCCAAAGGCTCCACTCCTGTGCACAGTGGAGGCTCCGGAAATTATGTATCTCCTACTTTGCGCAAATGGGGCCTTTACGACTGCCATTTATGCAATGTAGGAGATACGCAATTTCCGGAGCTTCCATCGTGCAAGTATTTTAATTTGGCTTAGAGTTATTAATAAAGATTATTCCTATAATTCCTATAAATGAGCAAGTGGGCACTCAGAGAGCTGAAGTGTTTGTGTGGGAAGGGGGGTAACAGTAGATTTGATTCCCAACAGTTTAACAACAGCAACAAAATGACCCCCTCTCCCCGTTCAGTGATACTCAATGGAAGCTGCTGGCTCTGATGTTGGTCAGGCAGTGAATCCACTTTGGGTTTCAGTCAGAACCAGTCAGAACTCTAAAGGAGCTATCAAAAGTGTTGAACCTGTTTTGAGGATAGGGTTCAGAAGCAGTAAGCTTATGTATACCAGTCACTGGGGAACATGGGTGGGGGCATGCTGTTGCACTCATGCCCTGCTTGTTCCTGGTCAACAGCTGGTTGGCCATTGTATGAACAGAGTGCTGGACTGATCCAGCAGGGCTCTTCTGATGTTCTTAAACCCAGAGTGGATTCACAGCCCCATAATGTCAAGGAGGCAGGACCATGCCACCCTAGACATCTACTTCCTCTTCATTCCTATGCTCCTTAGCTGCTCATTTAGTGTGCACACTTTCAAACATGTGCCCTTCCATTCAAAGGAAAAGAAAAGCAGATTGTAATTGAACATGGGAGCGAGGCAGACTGAGTTTTCAGGTGGAACTTGGAGAACCTCAATGACCTCAATCGATTCTCCCATCCCTAATTCTGGTTCATTTATGAACATTGGCTTAAAGCCTAAGGTAACTTAATGTGCAATCCTGTACATTCTAGGGAGAAAAGCCCTATAACTCCCAGCATGCTGGATGTTGTGGGCCTTTTTTTCTATCTAAACATGCCTAGGGTTGCACCCTTAGGGAAGTTCTTGGAAGGGAAGTTTCCCATCCCTCTCTGCCCCCCTGCAGCTGCCTGCATCCCCTGGAAAAGCCTTTCAAGAGGTTGGAGTGGAGTCTTCCTGAACAATGTAGGGCAGGGCACAGGGGCTGACAGGGAAGGTGATATCTACCCCAAATTGGACTTGGATCCTAAGATAAGTCAAGAAGGTTCATGGTATGTCAATTTCACCACCTCCAAGTGGCCTCCCTGATTGCAGGTTGTTCCGGAGGGCTCCTTGATCCTCCAGAGAAGTCTCTGAGTGAACACAGGGAGTTGCAGGTAGGAGAAGGGGCTGGGACACTTTCCTTCTGTAATATTCCTTAAAATATTGTTTAAGTTAGCTTATCTTGGGATGGAAGCCACAATACTTATCCAAATACAAATCCTTGCCAGGGTGGGGGTGAGGTCTTTGTTTATTATATTTCTATGCTGCCCAATAGACAAAGCTCTCTTTTTGGCTTCTGTCCACTGAAATAACTTCCTAAGCACTCCTTTTCAAGCACTCCTTCAGTCCACTTCTAAAAGATTAACCCGTTCGATTAGGGGAAGGAGGAATGCTGCATTACAAACTTAATTCATGAAGAGCTTGAGCCTACGCTCGCTCTAGATTATTTCCTTGTGCGCACCTTATAGGATTGTACTGAGCACAACAACAGCAGCTCTCAACATGTGATCCTGTGGATACCAGACTGGCGAGGGGAACCTAGAAGGGAAGAAGAAAGAATGGAATGGAATCAAACCATGAAATCAAGCAGGCTCAATCCGATAATGCAGTTTTCTCCAACCAGGTTCCATCCAGATGTTTTGGAATTCAGCTCTCATCGGCCCCAGCCAGCACGGCCAGTGGTCAAAGATGGTGGGAATCATAGCCTGAAACATCTGGAGAGCCCAAGGTTTGGGAAGACTCCTATAAAGGGTGGATGTAGTGTGTCATCAGTGCATGAGAAAGGTGGGGCCATGCACCCCCCCCCCCAGATTATGTATTTGGGGTAGATAATAACAGGTCTTCATCTTCGTCTTAACTGCAACCTTTGCTTTCAAGAGCCATCAATAAGGGCCAGTTTATACATTCATCAGAATCAAGGAATAATGCTATTATTATTATTATTATTATTATTATTATTATTATTATTATTGTGCCACTTAAGCAGCCATCTGGGTGTTACATAATTGAATACCCACCCACCCTGCAGTAGGAGGATTTTTTTTCCTGCTCATAGAATCTCAGAGGAAAAGCTAGAGTGAAGTTCTGTCTCCAACAGGACCCTTTGCATGGGACAACACAGGGATGTTTTATAGAAAAATTTGAACCGCACAGTGATATGTGATTGTATTTTTTATGTTTAATGTTTTAATCTTTTGTAAATCGTCCAGAGAGCTGTAGCTATGGGGCAGTATAGAAATGTAATGATAATAATAATAATAATAATAATAATAATAATAATAATAATAATAGAAAAATGGGTACAAAAAGAACTCCATGGGAAACACTACAACATAATGCAGAACCCGCGAATAAACAAAGAACAATCGTATGAATGGCTCAGGAAGGGTGAGCTATTTCCAGAAACAGAAGGATTCCTAATAGCTATACAGGATCAAGTTATAGCCACCAAGAACTACCAAAAATACATCATAAAAGATAATAATGTAATAACAGACCTATGCAGGAAATGCCGTCAGTTCCAAGAAACAATAGACCATATAACAGGAGGATGTAAAATTCTGGCAGGAATGGACTATATGGACAGACACAATACAGCTGCAAAAATAATTCACCAACTGGCCATCAAATTCAGCCTTATCAAACAACCTACATCATACTATACATATTCACCCAAAACAATCCTGGAAAATGCAGATAATAAAATATACTGGGACAGAACAATTCATACGGACAAGACAATACCTTGCAACCGACCAGACATAATGTTCATGGACAAAAAAGAAAAAAACACATACCTCATCGACATAGCAATACCGAGTGACAAAAATGTTGTTGAAAAGGAAGAAGAGAGACAAATATCCACCATTGGCCATGGAAGTCAAAGAACTATGGCAACAGGAAAAGGTCACAATTATTCCGTTAGTCACATCAGTAACCGGCATCACATCAAAAAGATATACAGAAAACCTCCAGAAACTGGGCCTACCACACCAACATCCAGAAAGCAGTCATAATTAAAACATGCTCAATCATCAGGAAATTCCTGAATCAATAAAAGACAGCATGACTTGGCAAAGCCCATCATGTCCGTCTAGAAAAACCACCACGAGCGAGAAAGAGATAATAATAATAATAATAATAATAATAATAATAATAATTTGAGCATGAAGCATGCCCTGTTACAACACACCTGTGTACTTTCTTTGCATGTGAGTAGAGAGCCAGTGTGGTCTTTGTGCCAGTCACAGACTCTCAGCCCAACCTACCTCACAGGGTTGTTGTTGTGAGGATAAAATGGAGAGAAGGAGCATTATGTACTCCACCTTGGGTTCCTTGGAGGAAAAATGGTGGGATATAAATGCAATAAATAAAAGAGATGTCCATTGCTGGGAAATCCATTGCTTTTGGGGCCTGCCAGATTTCTGCAGTGCCCCTGACTCAACTTGCATTTGTGAGCTGAGCTATGGGTTTTCCCCAAACTCTGGGAACTTTTTCTGGGGGTTTGTTGGGGGGGACAGTACTTTATGCCAATTGTGACCATAATTGGTGCAACTTTAAAAATATGGAAATTCCACTAACTGGCCAACTCGCTGCAAACAGAATCGGGCTAGTTAGCAGAAGGCTGATGAAAGTCCAGGGAGGGTTGAGCCGATGAAAGCTTGTCGAATCCACACACACACATTAGCAGATTCCTCCGACATCCCTATGTATAAGTGCATATGCTGTGTTCCTTGGAGCCACATTCCATGGTTTTTAAAAGCCTACGCAGAGTGTCAGAAAATCCTCAGAACTGGGAATTTGACAGCACTAATGCAGTAGAGTGTTATATTATTCAAGCTTCACATATGGGGGAATCATGAATTCCAACAAAACTTTATTTGGCATAGGGATATTAAAAAAAAAAACAATTAAGAACAAGAGGGAAAATAACAGGTGCACAAACACAGTACAGCAGTCCCGGCTAAGTATTTTTGAATATTTTCTGGCATCCCTGCCCTTTTCATAACATTAACCCTCTTCAGATGACATTCTAACCCACGGTGGTTAAGCATTTTGAGCTAAACATTACAGCTTAGTGTGTCATGTGAACCATGATTTAGTGTGCCATGTGAACCATTCCTAACCATGCTGGCTACATTACCACAGTTTAAACATGCTGTCTAACCACTTGCTGCGAAAGCGTAAGTGGCCTAACCACGGCTTAGCATGTTGTCTGAACAGGCCCATAAAAAAAATCACATAACTTGTCAGAAAAGGGGTTCCTCTGTTCTAAAATGATTTCCTTCATCTTGAAAACACTGGTGAATACTCTGTGGAGAGTAAGAGCAGGGGAGGAAAAAATTTGTACACTTGCTCAGGTTTTGAGGCTTTAAACGAGGATGCTGGACTACTCACTTTACTTTTCACATTATTATCAAATATCTTTTTTCTTTTTTAACATCAGCTAACATCATGCAACTTTGGCATAACTTGAATATTTCACTGCACAAATGTTCTTTTGGAACTGCGCATGTTTTTCCTAGAACTGCACACTTTGGCCATGTCTACACCATGTTTTTTTTCCCGAGGTCGTCCCTGGGTCATCCCTGTGCATCCAAATGATGCACAGGGGATCCTGGGGGCAACCAAGGACAACCAGGGGCAACCAGGGACTTTCCCCGGGATATCTGGGACCGCAGATTTCCCAATTCTTTTCACGGTCCCAGGACTATCCCGAGGAGCACGAATGGTATGGCCACCACTCCCGGGTTGTCTTTTCTTCCCCACGAGTAAACACGGCTTCCAAAACAGGCATGGAACTGAACGGGAGGCTCCTTGCCCTTCTGGGGTGGGGGCAGCATTTTTGCCATGCCTTCAATGGCGGAGGGGTTGTGGCACGATATCAGCGGGGATTTTTTTAAAACAAAATTACAGTTTTGCACACAATCAGGACCTCGTGATTGCGTGACCAGCCCCTCTTCAGGAAAAATAAACTGGTGCCCGCAACATCCCTCTTGCATTCTGGGATGTCATGCTGGTGTGTGTATGCTGGGGGACGACCCCAGAAGCAGGAAATCCTGGGATCCTCCCCCCTGCATCCCGGAAGGCCCTGTGGTGCAGAAAGGGCCTTTGTGTCTCATTGCAGATTTTTAAAAGCTCTGGAGGAGCATTCAAACATGCAGCCTTTCCATTTGCCAAAATTGATAACAGGCACAATGTAAACTTCTGAAAGGCTGGGATAAATGGTGAGACCAATGGCTCCCAGAAAACACACTTGCCACCCACATACTTTTTAATTTATTTTATTTATTTCTTCTTGGTTAAAGCATAGTTAGGATGGCAGTACTGAGCTCAGCACTACAAGGAGAAACACTGGGCAAAGCTATATCTACCTCTATTTTTATTTCCCCAGAGTTGGGGGGACACACCAGGGTATCTCTGAGGAAATCCCCCCCTCTCAAACCAGGTTCCAGCTCTGAGTGGTACAGTCCAGGAAAAGCTTGCTGACAATGGAGAGTATTTTTTCCTTTTTTGACCCCACCCCCCCTACACACACACGGGGGGGCATAGAAAAAATGGGGGGAAAGAGCATGGTGGCTCTGATCCAAATCAGGATCATGCATGCTTAGGGTGACCATTAGGCTGACCATATGAAAAGGAGGACAGGGCTCCTGTAACTTTAACAGTCGTAGAGAAAAGGGAATTTCAGCCAGTGTCATTTGTATGCAATTAGTCTCTGGTGGTATTCCCTCATCACAACAGTTAAAATTGCAGGCATTATACTAGAGTGACCATATACAAAAGAAGGCAGGGCCCCTGCAACTTTAACTTTTGTGATGAAGAGGGAATTGCGCCAGGAACTAATTGCATACAAATGACACTGGCTGAAATTCCCTTTTCTCTACAACTGTTAAAGTTACATGAGCCCTGTCCTCCTTTTCATATGGTCAGCCTAGTGACCATATTTTGGAAACCAAAAAGGAGGACAACATGGATGGCCCCGAAGGGGGAGTGCCCACCAACATAGCCACCCCCAGGAGGCATGTTCATCCCCAAGGGGGCATGCCCACTTGACCATTGCTTTTGTCACATGTCTGATTTTACAACACACAATTAAGACAAACCTGTTCTACACAACATTTGTTAAAATCACCAAAATAAAGAACAAGTGAGACATTCAATGTATCTGAAATTAATTTCACTCCTACTTTTGTAGCTTTTGCTGTATATTGAAGCTTTTACTATTATAGGGTGACCAGATAAAATCCAGGTCAGGGCTCATGCAACTTTAACAGTTGTAGAGAAAAGGGAATTTCAGCCAGTGTCATTTGTATGCAATTAGTTAAAGTTGCAGGCACTATACTAGAGTGACCATATACAAAAGAAGGCAGGGCCCCTGTAACTTTAACTGTTGTGATGAAGAGGGAATTTCACCAGGAACTAATTGCATACAAATGACTCTGGCTGAAATTCCCTTTCCTCTACAACTGTTAAAGTTACATGAGCCCTGACCTGGATTTTATCTGGTCACCCTAGCCTAAGAGGAAGGCCAACTCTACACCATGCAGGATATGGTGGTATGAAAGTGGTATATAAAAGGCAGGATACTCACCAAGCAGGATATAGCGGCTAACCCCTCCCATATAGTGTCAGCTACCATTTTTAAAAGCACTGGGACAATAAAGCCAGACAGTCACCGTATATATGATACTTTTATTTCCTCTAACAGCAAAGCTACCATTAAATGTAAATTATTCTCAGAGGGGAAAGAAAATGTGAACTGATTTTGGTCTTACTCTTTAACTATCTATAGTTTTATATCAAAAACATTAATCTTCTTGAATAGCCTATATTTCACAGCTAATAAGCATTGTCATGCCAGACAAGTTGCAAACTTTGTATCCCCGAGATGGCACCTTACCCAAGTGAAATAGAGTGCTTGATCACATCGTCCATCTTCAGAGTCACAATGAACTAGCTGGGTTGTGAAGTACCTGAGAGATCCCGAAACTCCGCAATGAAACAAGGGAATTGACACTTTATAGCTTTTTCTCGAGCAATTGGCTTAGACAAGTGTCAACACATCTGTCAAGCTTGATATACGCAAGGAAGAGTTATGTTAACAGTGGAATATCACCTGTAGATCGTGTGTGTGTGTGTGTGTGTGTGTGTGTGTGTGTTGTGTGTGTGTTAAACACTTATTCAGAGTTTAAATTTTCCCATTCCCTCTAAATAGATCATATAGATATGTTCAAATGCAACGTATTTGTTATGAAAAGGGGATTTGCTAAATTCCAGACATGGGCTACTTCCCATTGGGTGAGAAAAAAATACTGGCAAGGATGGGGAGATGTGATAGAGGTGTACAAAACTCTCCCATAATACTAGAATTCAGGGTTCATCTCGTGGTATTGAATGGCAGGAGATTCAGGATAGATAGAAGGAAGGACCTCTTCATAGGATTCACTAACACAAGAAGTGATGATGGCCCCCAACTTGGATGGCTTTAAGCAGAATTAGAGAAAGGATGAGGCTATCAATGAGTACTAGTCTTGACAGTTGTATGCTTACTCCAGTATCAGAGGCAGTGAGCATTTCTGCATGAGGCTTTTATTGTGCCCACTCATAATTCCCTATTCAAAGTTGTTTATGGGTACTTTAGATGATGACATGACACCCCTCCACCAGTTTCACTTCTGTTTTTAAAGACTACTTTCAGGGTTTTTTGTTTTTGTTTTGTTTTAGAGCAGGAGAAATATGGTATAAATTGTGAAAGTGAAAGAAAATGCTTTTTCCACTTGTGTATTTGAGTTATTCCACTATAGTGTAGTGACACCTAGAGGTTACATAGAGGAAAAGCAGGAAAATAAATTATCAGATCCCAATTCTGTGACGAAACCAAAAGTAGAAACACCAAATGTAGAAAAGCCCAGTATGCCTATGAAAACCAGTTGCCCAGGAACATAAATGGGAGGGTGCTCTTGCACTCATATCCTACTTGTGGGATTTCAACAGGCAGCTGGTTGGCCACTATGTGAACAAGATGCTGAACTAGATAGGTCTTTGGTCTGATTCAGCCTGGCTCTTGTTATGTTCTTAAGGCTGGAGACCTTATATGACCGATGCAGGCACTCAGCCTGTAAATGTGATAGTTAAAAGCTTTGTGGGTGTGGGGACACACATGCAAGCCCTCCAATCAGCATCATCACATGCCTGGTTCTTCTGTTGATCTCTGCATGTTGAGCATGAAGCTCTGTAAGGGATTTGTAAGTGCGTACAGTTGAAGGTGCTTACAAACAGCCTTGCCTTTGGGAATCTTAATAAGACAATCCACAACTCACCAACACTGGTGAATGCACACATTAGTGTGAAATTTGTAAAGTTCTGTAGAGGTGCCCATGTGCCCAGGGATTTTGTGGGCTAGGTTTGCATGTGTGTCCTCATCCCATTACCACTGGGGCCATAGAACTGCAGCCTAAATGTGAATGAATGTTCTGAGACATAATAGGGAGAACACTGTTCTGCCATTTTCGGTGATGGCTCCACGTCGAGGGTACCATGTCATTCCATTGTCTTTCAGTGTACCCCTTCCTAATCATGTTCATGCTGACACATCAACTGCCAGCTCCAGCCATTATGCTATGTTTACATCACCTGTAAAATCTTAAAAGAATTCAAAGTTACAAGGGATTCTAGGCAGTGAGTCAGAGAGCTATACAAAATAAAAGGAAAGGGATAAAGGAAACTAAAAACACCAAAACTCTTTGCAATGCAGTAATGATATATTGTAAGCATTATATAAATCAAGATGCCATTCAGCATGAGGGCACCTAGGATGAACCCCAACATATTCCCTATTAAATACTGCAAGGGGCAATGCATTATTGTCATTCAATACTGCACAGAAGTTCCAAGAACTGTGTGTTCCAATTTAAGAAGATTAGTTTATCACCTGCCACTCCACATTTTGAAGAAGTAAGCAAATAATTACCTACTCATTCTGCCTTGGCTTTATCATGCTCTTTAAAACCACACACACTTTTACGGGGTGCGGAAAAAGAGACTCAGCAGCGCGGCTTAAAAATCTAGAAACAAACCACAATCTTAATGCACAGCGGAGTCGATTACACTTTATTAAAATGGGTCCCTCTCCTAATGCCCCTCGAAAGTAACATCGTGGCTCCATCACAGCACTGAACTGGCATTACCTCTGCTCTTGGTTTCTGTAGATGTAAGTCTTCCTCTGAATTCTTGTTTGCATTGATGTAGAACCAGTGTCCTGGCTCAAAGTATGGCTGATCAATTATTGTCATTGGGCCATTTAGGCAAAATGGATAGTTAATGCAAGCTATTAGGTGCACAACCTCATTCCTGGGGATCCAACTCTCTGGGGTCCCCCAGAAGAACACACCTCCTTTCTCTTGACCACAAGTCATTTGGTGATTTCCCCGCACTTGTGAATTTTCCCCCATTCTAAAGGGTTGCAATCCCTCTCCTAAAGCTTATTTGCTGGCAGAGTCTGCACATCAGTCAAATGTGCATTGTTACGACACATGAGTGAACCATGGTTAGGGCAACGTTACATCTAAACGTTATTCAGAAGATTCCTCCATTCATTACAATACAATCATTAAAGAAAATATACAATTATACGAATGGAGACAGTCGTGCTTTTAACTTCTCCCTGTTAGTTTCCCATTTGTGACCTACCTTTTTGCCGGCTGTGGCATATTTTTAAATTTAAAGTTGTCATAGAAAGCATACCAGGGAGGATCCATTGCAGTGTGGTTGAGCACATGATTTGCATGCGCAAGGTCTCCGATTCAGCCTCTGGTAACTCCGGTTCAAAAGAGCAGATAGCAGGGCTGTAAAACAAACAAATAAACACACAAACAGTCTGTGTGCTGAAGGGGGGGGTGCGATGTCAGTGGGGTGGTGAATCTGCTCCAAGTTTCATTCAGAACCAGTCAGAGCTCTAAAGGAGCTTTCCAAGGTGCTGAACCCCATCCCCAAAAGAGGTGCAGCACCTTGAATAGCTCCTTTAGAGCTCAGGCTGCTTTCGACTGAAACCCAGAGTGGAGTCACAGCCCAGTGGAATCAGAGCCACCAGCCTCCTGCTCCTAGTGGAGACCAGCAGGCTGTATGTACCAATGGTCCAACTCAGCATTATGCAAACTTGCTTGTCCATATTAATCATAATTAACATAGATATGACTATACCACATGTTGAGTGCTGTGAGGTCACCACCAGTGTTGTGCTCAGATTGGAATAAGTACCTCCAAATAACTCAATGTTGCAAAGATTTGTGATATTTTTAAGCTGGTGCTATTCTATCACTTTTTTTCCCCCCAGCAAGCATCCTCTGCAGATTTAATGATCAGGAACATTCTTCTGATGCATGCTGGGAGATATGGCTGCAGGGTACAGACCACAGCAGACAGTATATCAGATGAGGCAGAACTTCTTGTTAGGGGTGAGTATGGTAATGATGCGGGACATGATCAACATAAATTATCATACAAAGGAATTCCAGTGCAGCCTTCCATGCACTTCAGTACTATACATTGCATGATCCTCTCTCTCTCTGTCTCTCTGTCTCTCTGTCTCTCTGTCTCTCTCTCTCTCTCTCTCTCTCCCCTTCTCTCTCGGGTATCATTTCTGTGTTATTATTTTTCCTTTAACAGTTTCTCTTTGAGAACAAGGACATGCGGTTAAAGTTTGCAAAGGGTGATAACAAACAAATTGAAAACTGGCAATTCTGACAACTTGAAATGCCTTGATGATTAACCTCCTCCCAAAAAGGGGGAGGAGAAAGAGAAGGAGACTCGGATGTTTGGGTGAGGTAGAAATAAATTCTATAGATATGATTGCTTTTTGATTTGGAGAACCATTTTCTAAAATGCTTTTCAACGTTGGAAGGATTTTTGGGTTCAAAAAACACATTCCAGCCATGGAGATCGATGCTTAATTCTCAATAGAACATCTCGTTTGGAACATCTATAGCACTTTCCCACTAATATTGCACAAGGCAACATTCGCCTTATGTTTATTGATACTGCTGAATTTCGGATCGTTGGACGAAACTCGTCCATTTGTAATGTTCACCTTTATAGCAAGTCTGGATCAATGTATTACGAATTTGCTATTGAGTTCAGAATTGATTGTGATCTTCAGCACATGTACAGTAAAGTAGTAGGCAGATGCCCCATTAAATTTTCAGTTACCGTACCAGCTAGACCCTCTGAAAAACCTACTTGAAGCAGTCTCATTAGGTGTTCCCTTTGTTGTCTCTAAGGATGGTTGTCCAGGGAAACCCAGCTGTGCAGTTGTGAGCTGAGAACTGGGAAATTTCTTTGTGTTCCACCCCACAAAAAAAAATCCATTCGTGCAAATTCAGCATATTACAGCCAATATCGCACAAGGCAACATTCACACATAATGGTTTATGATTAATGATACTGCTGAATTTGGGATTGTTGGTTGAAAGTTTGTATTGTTCGCCTTTGTAGAAGCCTGGATTGATGTATTGTGAATTTACAGCTGAAATTTGTGTAAATGTGCCACAGGACCCAATGTGTGACTGCAATGTGTGTAAATGGAGATTTTAGGGGGGAATTCAAAAATCTGCAAGGTGGTCCAACCTGATACAGGTTGAGTCAGGCCAGCCCCTGAGTAAACAAGCCAGAGTTTGAGGGTCTGGGCTGTTGAAAGATCAGTGAATTTCATCCCCTGGATGGATTCTTCCAACATCCCAAGTTGTCACCAGCACAGCTCTGGCTCCAAGGAGGGGGGAAACTCTGTTGATCCATCTTCATACTGGCAATCGTCAAGGACAAGTAAATATCACATGACATCATCACACAGGCAGGCCAAGAAAAACAACCAATCAGAATGGGTCCATATAGCTTGGTAACATAGAACCGCAGTATGCAATTTCACACTATATTGTTTCCAAATGCACAAAAATTCACATACATGGAATGAGATTTCTTATAAAAGGAGAACACTCATCCAAGTTCACATGGATGAGTTTGTTGCTTACTACATCAACAATTTATGCAGGGTACATTCACCTATCATTATTTATATTAACCATGGTTCATTGCTTAACCATCAAAAGAATGGCTTGTTTTCCCTATTTCTGGTTTGTTTCTCTCTGGCCCATTTTGCTAGCCTTCGGAGCGGTTTTGTTTTCCTTGCTGCTCCTGCCGGGTGCTTCTGTTTCAGGGTGGGTAGAAATGTAAACACGCCAGGGATAAACCATGGTACTGCATTCAAATGACAAGCCATGGTTTAAACAAGCCAGACTTCCACAAGCCATGGCAAATGTTCTATCTTGTCTGGACGGAGCTTTCAGTTTGTACACCCTCATCCAACTCAACAGTGATTCCAAACTTATAGGCTGATTCAGGGCTTTCATTGTAGCACTTGGTTCTCATAAAAGGGAGAAACAGAGTTGGATGTCATTGGAGTAGTCATGGCACAAACCTCCAAACCTCCAAACATCCCCAACCCTGCAGTGGTTTCATGCCTTGTCCATTCTTTTTTATTTCTATAGAAATTCTATAGGCCTCTCTATAGGGCATAGTTCCCACAATGCATCCTACATAAACTACAAACTAAAATAACATTCTAAACCAAGGGTAGGTGATACGCATGAACCCCCCCCCCCCCCGGCTACCCGATGACCACCAGTAAATGTCTCACAGTGGGAGGGAAATGTTAGCTTTTAGTGCTATGGGGTACTAAAAGGGTCATTTTTACTTTGCAAAGAAGCTAAATTTAACTCTTTTGGTTCCACTGAGCGCTATGGAGAACTTTGCTGCTAAATTTCTGTGATTTTTTTTTTAAAAAAAATTAAAACTTTGAGTGCCCTGCAGGCTGTGCAGCAGCCCATGGAGTGCAGCCCGGAGGGGGGGGGGTTCTGGGGGATGAAAATGGCCCCCAGACCACTCGTGGTTGCCCACCTCCATTCTAAATGAACAACAAGTTTAAAAAAGAAAAAGGGAACCGATTCCACATAAAATAAATGTATGCAATAAATTCAAAACAGCAGCTTAAAACTAAGACCACGATCAGCATATGCCATAAAAGCCATTAGACAATTCAAAGGAAACTGAACCATTATTAAAGAGATGTTAGAAAGCTTGGAGAGATAAGATTCAACCTTGCAGCAGTATCAAATTAGCAGAAATAAACAAACCAATATGGATGCTTATTGCCTATGAAGTGAAGAATTCTCATCCTCTGTACCTGGTCCATGGTCCTTCCTTTGGACTACATGAGCTGGAGGATGCATCATGCTGGATATAGTGCCACCCACATTTGCTTCTTGCCTTGCCCACGCTCTGCTGTGAAATCACCTCACACAACCATAGCTTGCAGGGGGGGAAAGTAGGGCAAGATGACAGCTGGCATAGCTTAAAGATTCTCGCTACCTTTCGTTACCAGGGCACCTGTGCTTCTCACAGCTCCGTGACAGGCAAAGCGAATGAATAAATGGAATTAGTAAATAACTAAAATAAATACATGAAACTTTTCCAAACATGACATATCCATATTCAAAAAGGGGTTCACTTGCTCACTTGGAGGCAATATAAGTAGAAACATAGAATTGGAAGGGACCACAAAGGTCATCTAATCCACCCACGGTGCTGCAGTTCTATGACCGGTGGCCATCCAAGTTCTATTTTAAAACTTCTAATGAAAGTGGTTGTGCCTCCTTCTGAAATGGTGTGTTCCGCTGTCAAATAGCTTGCAGCATCTGGAAGTTCCTAATGTTTAGTTAAAATCACTTTTCTTGTAACTTGAAAGTATCTGTTCAGGAGCAATGGAGAATATATATATATATATATATATATATATATATATATGGTTTAAAAAAATTTAAATCTGTCCAGAGAGCTTTGGCTATTGGATGGTATAAAAATGTCATAAATGAAAAAAAAAGTGAATTAAGGTATAATCACATGCATGTTTAGACAGGAAAAAAAAGTTGTACAAACTCCCAGCATACCCCCAGACAGCAGTGCTGATTTTTTTCCCATCTAAACATGCACAGGATTGTGCCTTTAATCATCCATGTGACCACCCTTCAAATACTGGAAGATGGCCATCCTCATATGGTCTTTTAATTGTTTCTTTTCCCCAGGATAAATGTACTCAACTCCTTCAACCTTTCCTCATAGGACTAGGTCTCAAAGCCCCTCACCATCGTTTCCCCCACACACACACACATCTCTGGACCTGTTCCAATTTGTGGATACCTTCCTTAAACCACAATGCCCAGAACTGGTCCCAAAAGCCAGTCTATCACAATCAATGTGTCTGTCACTTTACGGCCTTGCAAAGGACAGGCCTCTACCCTGAGGAGCTTAGAATCTAAAATCTGACACAGGGGACATAGCAGAGAAAAGGACAAGAAGGGGAGGCAGAAGAAGATTGTGTGATTATTATTTGAGTTACACCTACTTTGGCTAAGTTACAGTAGAACAGCCTGCCCCCAACCTGGTGCCCTCCAGATGTGTTGGATGGCGAGTCTCATGCTGTAATTCCCAGCCAGTATGGCCAATGATGAGGAATGCTGGGCATTGTTGTCCAAAACATCTGGAGGGTCACTAGGGGGCAGTATCCAACAGTGATGTTCCACAAACTCAAATAGCACTAGCGGAGCTGTGCTGAAGCTTTCCGTGGCACTAGCAGCTGCCCCTTACTCTTGTGCAACCCGTTGTGCAAAGGATCAAAGCAGCTGTGCATCCAATTGCACAAAGCGTTGCAGGATGCATTGCACAAGGGGTGCAAGCAGCTGGTAACCCAAGCAGAATGTGCAACTGGTTGCAGAATGGGTTGCACAACGGGTCGCAGAACTCATTGCATGGCCCAATGCATGCAACTATATGTGCGCAAACATGACTGTAGTTGGATTCTTCTCTTGTGCATAACTCAGGACCTAGTTTAGGCTGACCAGATAAAATCCAGGTCAGGGCTCATGTAACTTTAACAGTTGTAGAGAAAAGGGGATTTCAGCCAGGGTCATTTATATGCAATTAGTTCCTGGTGAAATCCCCTCTTCATCACAACAGTTAAAGGTGCAGGCACTATACTAGAGTGACCATATACAAAAGAAGGCAGGTGTGATTTGAGATGGGATTTGAAGAAAGAGAAATGCCATCACACAGCTGTTCAGGGAGGCCTATTAAAGGGATCATTATCCCCGCCAGAAAGAAACAGTGGCCATCCTAACCCCACCCTCTAACCACCTCCCAGCTACTCTACCTTACTGAAGCACCTTGCCAATTCTTCATTCACAGCTTGCAAAAAGAATGAGATGTATTTTCAAAGAAGATGGCTTTTGTTTCAGCAGCATTGCTCAACATGTGTACTGTGATTCCTAGTGCAAATTGATTTTTGGGGGTGGAAAAGAAACAGAACTTATTCAAACAAACCACAGTGTTTGCACAGGCTGGTGGCATTTATAACACCATGGAAAGAAGCTCACTTCCATTTGTAAGGTTTCAGTTTATGGGGACAACTCAAGTCTTTCTCTCTGTCAGAAAATGATTAGTCCAGTTTTTGGTTTTGTTCCCAGAACAGGTTTTCCTTTCCTACTGTCATCCCTGCCTGCCAGCTTTAATTTATTTGAGAGGGTTGTATGTAGGCTGGCCATATGAAAAGAAGGACAGGGCTTATGTAACTTTAACAGTTGCAAAGAAAAGGGAATTCATCTGGCATCATTTGTATGCAATTACTACCTAGTGAAATCACAGCAATTAAAGTTGCATGCACTATACTAGACTGACCATATACAAAAGAGGGCAGGGCCTCTGCAGCTTTAACTGTTGTAACGAAGAGGGAATTTCACCAGGTATGAATTGTATACAAATGACGCCAGCTGAAATTCCTTTTTCTCTACAACTGTTAAAGTTACATGAGCCCTGTCCTCCTTTTCATATGGGCAGCCTAGTTGTATGCTTAAAGGTGGCCTAGAGTTAATTTTTCAGAGAGAGAGAGAGAGAGAGAGAGAGGGCATGACTACACCAGCCATTTATCCCGAGCTGGTCACATGGTCATTCCTAAGCATCCAAATGACACACAGGGGATCCTGGGGTCAAGCAGGGACAACCAGAGACTTTCCCCAGGATAACTGGGACTGTGGATTTCCCAGTTTTTCCTGCAGTCCCGGGACACCCCAAGGACTGCAGCCAGTGTGGTGCACAATCACGGGTCGTCCCTTCTTCCCCACAAGTAGCAGGACTCTGGAAACGGGCACGGAGCTGCGCAGCAGGGGCAGTCCATGCCCATCGGAGGTGGGAGAAAGCAGTTTCAAGGGTGTTTTTTTATTTAAAAAATAATAATACTTGCGGTGCACTGCAATTGCGCTCCCATCTCCATTTTCGATGAAAAAAAATGGCACTGGCAACCTGTTGTGCAACCCCTTGCTCATTCTGCTTGGGTTATGTAGATGCTTGCATCCCGCATTGCGCAACTGGATGCATTACTTAAGACAATGGTTCCCAAACTGTGTTCCTAGAATTTGTCATCCTTTGGTTCACCGTCACCAACAGTTCCAGTGCAATAACATGAAAGAAAATGCAAAAACAAAAAAGTTTTAATAATAGCAGATCTCTTCATGATGCATTCTTATGTTGATTATCCTTCTACAGTTTTCTAGCCAAAAAGTACCAAAACTGACACGAGAAAATCCATTTATTGTGGACAATGTGAATTGAATAGAGGAAGTGCATTAACTATCTGTGACTATGTGCATTCACCTGGAGGCATGATGAATGTGCACAAACTAATACCATGAACAGGTGACTTCACACATGCATAGTCAGCATGCGGAGTCTCCAAGTGATGTTATACAATGTGGACAATGTCACTTGAATAGTTTGCACATTGGCTGGTCAACATGTTTTGTCTCTCATTTGGTAAACATGATGCCCAGGCAATTTACAAAATAGACAGGTGCTTGGATCCAGAGAAAGGTGAGTGGAACTCTGCACAATGAGACTTCCTTTTCCCCCCTCACCAAATTACAGCCCCGTGTGCCTCCTGAAGACTGAGGGTCATTCAGGGATGGGATGGGGCACAGCAGGCTGAATGGGACAGGGAAATCTGAAGAATTCAACAGGGCTGCCTTGCATGTGGAGTCTAAACATATTAACCAAGCAATGTATGAAATAACAGCCATCAACTAACACCTGTCTTACATCAATTGACAATTCTCCATTTTGACTGGCCAGCGTGCAACAATTATTGAGGAATTGTATCAATGCAACAATCACAGATCAGGTTTTGTAGAGAAGTGTCATGCCATTCTTAGGAAAGCCAGAAATTTCTACAGAAATAAAAGGGAGTCTTCTGATCTTGCTCTTTTGTATATCAAATAACAACTATCTGACCATTACACATAGGTAGGAATGAATGCACTCACCTCCCTCTAGTTTCTCCAGGTGCGTAACAAGCTGCTGCCCCCACTTGCTCCCCCCCCCCCCACTCATGAGCCTCTGACCCTTACTGGACCCATCCACAAGTGCCTGGCAGCCATCCATTCCTTCAGCAAGTCAACATTTTGCATAGCAATGGCAACTTGTGTTTTTCCGTAAATCAAAACATATGCAAATGGCGGCTGTAAAGCCACCATTTACGCAACATTACAGGGGTAAATGGGCCGTTTACGCCCGTAATGTTGCGTACCTGGTTGCTTTTCAGTAAGGACTGGGGGTTTGCACAGCTCAGTGAGTGGGGGCAGATGCTTTTTGAGTGGGGTCCAGAAGGTCGGGTGCAGGGGAGTCTGCTGGACTGCTGGATCCAGCCGGGCACTTGCTCCATCCCTACACGTGGGTGGTCAAATCTGGATTGTCCAAAGATCAAAGCAGGGCCCTGGTAGTCTCTTTGATTTTCTCATTTTTGTTCTGGAAGTTATTAACCATTAAGCCAGTAGACTCTCCTTTCATGTCAAAGCACGAGACAGAACAGTTGCTTATTAGACGTGCTGAAAAGGTATCTTATCACTTGAGCCCTGTCTAAAATGGGAGCTCCCTTTCTTTGCTCAGCAAATGTGGCTCATGGAGCATTAAACCCAAAGTAATAATTGGCATTGTGAAATGATGCCCCTGCACTCCACGTGACTGTTATAGCCTATGTCACCACAATCTACTCTCCATGATCCAGTACTTCTGTAGTAACAAATGATCATAGCCTCTTTCAGTTTGTGCTGCTTAAATGAGCCATCTCTAGACAGTGTGTTGCTGCACGCTCTCTCTTTCTCTTTCCCTCTCTTTCTCTTGCTTCTTTTTCAGTACATTACAGCATGGCGGCATCTATCTTATTCCAGCAAGCTCACCGTCAAGAGCCTGACTGGTGTAACTTTTTGATTGTACATTGAATTGTACATGGCGTAACTCTGTCCGATGCCATCTATTACGACTGAGACTAGAGAATATTCAAAGATGTGAACAACAAAGGGAGCCACTTGCTTCCTGAGAATTCCCATTTGAAAATGACAAAGAGACATGTTTGTCCAACGTGCAGGGTTTCCCCCCCCCCCATTTTAAAAGTTTGGGGGTTTTATTTATCTACAAAATTTGTATACTGCTCCATATCTAACAGATTCTGGAGTGGTGAGTATAAGAAGCAAAATAGTAAAAAGATTAAAAGATTAAAACACCATATTAAAATTATTATAAACAGCAGGACAATTAAAATGTGGCTGGTCATTTACGGAATCCTGAATCCTGGAACAGAACTGTTTTCAGGAGGCAATGGAAGCAACACAGTGTCAGTGCCTGCATGACCTCCAGGGGCAGGGAGTTCCAAAGAAAGGGGGCCACCATGCTGAAGGCTCTTCTCCAGGTGGACTCCAATCAGGCTGTAGGTCCATAAGGAACCACCAGGAGAATACCCTCTAATGACCTCAGTGACCAGAGAGAATGGAAATGGAGAAAGCACTTTCTTACATATCCTAGTCCCAAATTGCCTCTCCCAAGGTTTAGTTACTGTAAATGCTTTAGGGCACAATCTTATCAGAATGGCTGTAAGTCTTATGGCCATCTAATGCAGAGTGGGTAGAACAATGGAGGAGAGTCTCCCATTCTGAATTTTGGCTAGATGGGCTTTTTCACCTATCTAGCTGGGGTGTATCAGAGCAGGAGGGAAGAGGCTAAGGCAGCCTGATGATACATCATAAGCTGACCTCTTCAGTCCCCTCCCCTCCCTGCTCACTGGCACAAAGCCCTTTCCATTCATCAAAGGGGCAGCCAGCACATTTATCTCCATTCAGGCTCTAAGGAATAGGGGGTGGGGGCACAGAGCTAGGATTCCTGGCTCCAAGGTCAGAGCACTCACTCTGAGCTCAGATCCAGGAATCCAAACTATTCTAGAACACATACACCCAGACTCTGTCTAGAGGCTGTAGGATTGCTCCCTCCAGCTACAATATGCTGATATTTGTAGTCTTTTGCCCCTACCCCTTTTGCCTGCAGCCCCTCCTCCTTTGCCTTCAACCCCGCCCACCACTGGAATGCAGTCCCTGAGAGCTTCTCTGAAATAGAATTTCACCCTCAGGCTGAAAGAGGTTTCCCACCACTAGCTTAAAGAAGTTCTGTCTTAGGGGTAAGCAAATCATGGAGGCTCCAGAAATTGTGCACTTCCCCCCACTGCATCAGTGGTGACTGTAAAGGGGCTACTGACTGGGTCCGGAAAGGGACAGAGGGGCAGGAGTCTGTTGGACTCCGGGACTCAGTCAGGCACTCACAACTTCCCTACTCTGTCTAAGCTTTAGCTTGGCTGGTTGGAGAACATCCCCAAGCTTAGTCACGAATGTTCAGGGCCTACACAGCGCTCTTGTTTCCCAATGCCCCATCACAATAGCGATGGGGCAAAACTACAACGGGGCCCATGAGGGCAGCAGCCACCCTGGCGTCTGGCCCTCACAGGCCCAGGTGGATGCACCTGGTGGATTTTTGCCCCAATGCTGGGCAAAGGGGGCACAAGTCTGGGTGGAACTCAGTTCTGCCCTGACCAGCACACATCCTTTGTCCTTTCCCCCTGCTGTGTTAATGGTACCTGTCATTAATGCAGCAGGGGAAAATACGCAAGTTCCCCAAGGCTGGGGAAATTGCATCTTTTCTCCATCCACTCCAGTGGCTGCCATTTGAGTGGAGGGGGAAAATACATTCTTTCCCCAGCCTTGGGGAAATCATGTCCTCCTCCCCTGCTGTGCCAATTGCAGCCTTAAAGGCCCTCTTAAAACCTTGGATTAAGAGGGCCTTTAAGGTCCCGATCAGCACGTAGGGGGGAGGCAAAGCACACTTTATGGGGCCTCTGGAAATTCGCAATTCCCTCAGCCACGCTAATAGTGTGCCAGGGGAATTGCCCACTTTCCAGAGGCTCCAGGAAGTGTGCTTCACCAAGAGTTGGCCAGGCCAGCTCCTGGAACAGGGTGGATGAGCAGCGCTCGGAAAACCCTCAGGGCGAGCTACCCATGAGTTCTCCATCCCTTAGGGCACAGTTTGTATAGAAATGAAAACTCAGAAAAACTTGGCAGAGCTCTTGTTCGCGTGTTTCTTTTCAAATTAGCATTTTGTCTCAGGATCCTATAGACAGTCCTATTCAATATTAAATCTTGTTGGGTGCTACTTTCTACCTTCATGAAAGAAATCTCAAGAATCAGAAAAGCAACAAAGTGAACTTCATGAAGAATACATTATTTCAACCAGAGAATCCCTAATAATATATTCAAGGCAGCTACTGTAACTTCATCTGGTTGCGGAGAAGGTTCCCTCTCCAATATACAAAAACATGTACTCATTCAAATGAAAATCCAGCTTTCGGCACAGGGAATAAAGCATGCCGTACACCGAAAGCTACCCAAAGCACCTTCCAAGATCTGCTATACGTTAGATGAACTTAACGATCAAAAAGCTACCTGGAAGCTGAGTGAGCTTTAAAAAGGGTTAAAGGGAATATCCTATTGAATGAGTAAATGAATGAATACATGAAATATTAGGCACAATGAAGAGGGAACTTCAGCACAAGCCCCATTAAAATGAATAAAGGCTAAAGAAGAACACCGTTGTATCCAAATTAGTAAAATCAAATTCATACAAAATGCATTCTTTTTTCAATAAAACATTCAGAAAATGCCTTTCAGACTTCTCCTTCCTATGGGGCCCACTGACTGGAACCATACTGGGACCTTTGCATGTGGCCGCTTAGCAGTAGAAGGATGATAGGGCTGTGCCTTCGTCTCGTGTAATCACTGGAGTTCCCTTGTGCGATTGCAAGCATCGCCAGTGTCCCCGCAAGGGGTGCGAGGGGAAGGCGGAGATCGCGCTGAGGAGCAGCCAATGGTGGCAACAATGACGTGTATAGCCTCTGCTCCTGGGCCCCAGTAAGTCCAGCCCTCCCAGGCACTGCATGCTGGGAGTTGTAGGCTGTGCGGGGGACTAGGGCTATGAGAGGAAATGGCAGATCTGTCATAAACTGGTGGATCCGCCAAAAAATGTCCTCTGTGGTTCAAACTTCGAATCCAAGGTTCGAAGCTTGCACAGTCCTAAAGGATGATGCTGTCTCATTTTAGACTTTTCATATAGTAGCTAATAGACTTTTTGTTTCGTTTTGAAATCATCTCATCATTTAAACGCTAAGAACCGGTGACTGAGTTTGCTTGTTTTGTCTTCCTTCCCTATCCTCTTTTTTCCTTTCTTTTGTGCTGTATCTTTTAGATTGTATACCTCGAGGAGAGGAATGACCTGTGGTTCTTTTAGTGATCTCACATAACCCACTCAAGGGGGAAGGTGAACATGCTTAAAATAAATAAATATTTTCAGGATATAATTTTGTGGCCCCTTGAAGTAGAGGTGGCTGGAATCGGTGAGCGCTTAACCCCGCCAATCCTGCAGCCTGCTCCACAAACCAGGCTGCGTGAGCCTTTGCTGAGCGCTCCTGAGGCTCGTGAGGGCTCAGCAGCCGCCCGCATTGGCTTGCTGCCTTAATGGCGCCCTGAAGATACAGCAGAGAGGGAGATCAGCATGCGGAGGTCAATGCCGGCTCCAGGTTATAGAACGTCCTTGGTCAAGACACCCTCAATGCCCCCTGTTTAGTGAACCTTCTCACCAACATTGTTACTGGCTGCTATTTGCCCTCCCTCCTCTTTCTTATCATTGCTACTACTTGTTTGCCTGAGGGCCAGAGAGGCAGTGAGCAAGTAGACCATGGCGACCACTGCTCCTCCTTCTCACCACGACTGTGGCCTGGAATGGAGTGAGAGAGACAGATGAACAAGCAGGTTGCCACAGTGAAGGGGAGGAGCAACTCCAGGGGACTCTTGCAACGCTACCCTTCTGGGGTGTGGGTTAGGCTGACCATATGAAAAGGAGGACAGGGCTCATGTAACTAACAGTTGTAGAGAAAAGGGAATTTCAGCCAGTGTCATTTGTATGCAATTAGTTCCTGGTGATATTCCCTCTTCATCACAACAGTTAAAGTTGCAGGGACCCTGCCTTCTTTTGTATATGGTCACTCTAGCATAGTGCCTGCAACTTTAACTGTTGTGATGAAGAGGGAATTTCACCAGGAACTAATTGCATACAAATGACACTGGCTGAAATTCCCTTTTCTCTACAGCTGTTAAAGTTACATGAGCCCTGTCCTCCTTTTCATATGGTCAGCCTAGAGGGGAAGCTATACCATCCCTGAAGCAGGGGGTAGTGAATAAACCTCCTACTGGAGGCAGTGAGAGATTCCTTTTCAACAACTGCCAGCCCAAGTTTATAATCATTTGTATCACGGAGCTGAAGATGTATGCAATACACAATCGCCTGCATTCACTATTGAGGGACAGCCTGAGGCCCTGAGGACTGCGACATCAGAGATGCAGAATCTCAAGACCCAGCAGCCAAATCTAGCTTGCTTGGGGTCCCAATCTGACCCTTCAGGATTCCCGCAGATAAGGCAGGAGAACTTTTTTCCTGTCGAGGTCCATTTTACCTCAATCAAAACTCTTATTCCAGACATTTGCACCCAGGCATTCTCCTTCCCCAATGGGCATGAACCTCCCTTTGTAATTGGGAGAAATCAATAATTGTAGTTGGAATAAATAATATTGGTAACCTGGGCCAGATCTACACCAAGCAGGGTATAGCGGTATGAATAATAATAATAATAATAATAATAATAATAATAATAACAATTTATTTCTTACCCGCCTCTCCGTCTGGTATATAAAAGGCAGGAGCCACACTACTGCTTTACAGCAGTATTGAAGTGCACTGACAACTGTTGGGGCCCATTGACACATACCATACACCACTATATCTTGCTTGGTGTGGTTCCTGCCTTTTATATACCGCTTTCATACTGCTTTCATACCACTATATCCTGCTTGGTGTAGATCTGGCCCTGGAGTGGGGCCCTGCTTGGTGTAGATCTGGCCCTGAAAAAGTCTGGATACTAGTCTGTCTTAACTGTCTGAATACAAATTTAATTCAAACTTGTGAAATCGCAAGATCAGGCAAAACTGCTCATTAACAAAGACACTAAATCATGGTTGCTAAACTTTTTGCGACGGGAACAGCTAGTTTCTATTTATTCTACAACTACATGGTTCAGCTCGGATAGCTTCCTCTGAAGAGACTTAGCTGCATTTATATCCAGTCATTGACTTTGCCAACCACAGACACACGTTGAACAAACTATGCATTTTTCCCCAAACTGTCTCTTCTCAATTTAAAAAAACATGTTTTGGGATTTAGAAAAGTAACATAGCCCCAGGGGAAGGAGAAGAGCTTTCCTGGATTAACCATCCAGTTGACACTATAAATGATTACAGTTGAGCATAAAATTTAATGAGTTTTTTTTTCCACCAACACAAACTGATTGACATCTGCATAGGATTTTAGGCCCTAGCTGACAATCATGCTTTTGTCTTGCCTGAGATGTGCGGCTTGAGGGGTGTTTTCTTTTACCTATTCCAATCTACTTTCAAAGCACTCTGCATTAAAAGGAAACACTTGTTTTGCAATCATACAGACAGTGCAGGAGGTACACCATTCGAAAAACTATAATCGTGAAGATTGAAAGCATCCTTAAGAAGGTTTCAGAAATAAAGAAGAATTCTGGCTGCAAAAATAGTGTTGGAGATGGAACGTGGACACAACCTCAGCATGTTTTACATGGGCTTGAGCTAGCTGCTGTTGCTGTAATGCTGTGATTAGAAATACTCTCTAATTATGGATTTATCTACACCAGACGTTTATCCCAGGGTTGTCTTGAGGTCATCCCTGCACATCCAAATAACGTACAGCTGATCCCGGGGTGAACAGGGGATGAGCACTCTGTTTTCCCGGGATAGCAGGGACTGGGTTTTTCCCGTTTTTTTTTTTCTCCAGTCTCAGGCCATGTAGCTCTCTCTCTCCCAGGGTCCTCCCTCTTCCCCATGAGTAGCAGGGCTCAGGAAATGGACATGGAGCTGTGCAGGGGGAGTCCATGGGCATCAGGGGTGAGGGGGAGAGCATTTTCACCATCTTTGGGTGTTCTTTGGGGTGTTCTTTTTTTAAAAAAAAAATCATACCTTCACGCAGGATCATGCCCGCCCAGTTGCACAAATGTCTCCTCTTTTTAAAAAAATGGTGCCTCAGAATGTCCCTCATTACATCCAGGACAACTCGCTGGCATGTGGCCCCTGAGGGACGATCGCAGAAGTGGAAAACTCAGTGATTGTCCCTCCCTATTCCCCAAAGGGCTGCAGTTGTAGATGAGCTCTATGTGTACCTAGGGGTGTTGAAGAGGTGCATTTGAGGGGGCGGCGTTTGCAGGGTCTTCCTAGGTTCAGCTCCCGGGATTTCTTTTTGGTTCCCACTGCAGCGCCTGATTTGGGCCAGTTCGGGCAATCTGCACATTTTTTTTGTCCACAGGGTCCTCAACTTGCACAAATTTCTGAGCAAATGCCTGAGCAATTTGCACAGATTACAACCAAATCTGCACAAATTTGGTTGTAATTTGCACCAATTCCTCTGAAATTGGCACAGGTTGCAGAACCTGTGGTGGGGGAGAGGAAATGGACAAAACAAAAAGCTCACCGTTCAGCTCCCAAACAGAAATTGAGCTGTACACATCAAGGGACTCGAAGAAGAAGAAGAAGAAGAAGAAGAAGAAGAAGAAGAAGAAGAAGAAGAAGAAGAAAAAGAAGAAGAAGAAGATTTTGCAGCGATAAACATCCCTACTGTTTAGGGAAAGAAACAATGTCATAGAATGTTGACAGTCAATTGAAAAAGAAACAAAATGAAAAATGAGGGCTGGGACGGAAGAGTAAATTGATATGCTTGAACCTATAAAAAATTATAATATCCCAGCGGAAGACATGGCTGGCAGGCCAAACCACTAAAAGGAAGAGTAAATTGGTGTGCTTGTTAGCAGCTTATTAGTCTTATCAAAGTCACAAAAGATATACAAAATCATCAAAGTTACAAAAGGTACACAAAATGCGTCATTTAAAAAGAAAATCCTGAACGTGACAAGTGAAATTAAAATCGATTTCCCCTATCAGTCAGACACTTTCATAAGTAATACGTTTATTATTTATTCATTTCTTTATTTATTTGTGGCATTTATATATTGCTGAATATATTATTAAAATCCCTCAAAGGTTCACAATATTAAAATACATTTCGATACAATATTTAACAAACAACATTAAAAACACAACTGCAGTTGAAAACTATTTAAGGAGCAGGAACATGGAGTGGCATGATTAATTTACTTATATCCCAGGAAAAGCCTGGGTGAAAAGGTGCATTTTTAGGCGAAGTTTGAAAGATGCCACATTTTTCTGCCTCCGCCTAGTTTTCGCTGACTGGAGTACTACACACTTGATCTTAGCCAAAAGGCCGAGAAGTAAATTCTTCCCAAAGGACCTGAGTGTGAGGGGCGGATTGTGTGGAAGAAGGCAATCCCACAGGTAAACCTGGACCCAAACCATGTAGGGCTTTAAACGTAACCAACACTTTATACTTTGCCCGGAAATTAATTGACAGCCAGTGGAGTGATTTTAAAGCTGGCATAATATGGTCACCCCTAGGTGTACCGGTGACCAACGTGGCTACCGTAGTTTGAACTAGTTGAAGTTTCTGGACTAGGCACAGAGGTAGCCCTATGTACAGTGCATTGCAGAAGTCGAGCCTCAAAGTTATTAGCACGTGCACTACCATCTTAGATCTTCCAACTCTAGGAAGGGGCACAGCTGACATATCAGCTGAAGCTGAAAGTAGGCACCCTGAAGGTTATGTGTTGATTCTCCAGACTGAACAGCCATTCCCCAATTTGAAGATTCAAACATACAGACTCTCAAGCTGCACAGTTCTTTCATGTGCCTGAGTCCCTGAAGTCACAGCTAGGATGGAAAGTAGTTCTTAATCTGGATTTATTACAGAGTACACATGGATGTGATCCTATAGGTATAGCAACAGGAATTTCCAAGTAGTGCATTCTTTCTCTTGTCTTTCAGGTCCACCTGGTCCTCCTGGGGTTGTGATTGTTGAAGAGATCACAGAGACCACGGCAACACTTTCTTGGACTCCCGGGGCAGACAATCATAGCCCCATAACCTCCTACAACCTGCAAGCACGAAGTCCATTTTCACTTGGCTGGCAGACTGTAAAAACAGGTGAGCGAATTAAAAATAAATAAATGAATCACATCAATCAAGAGATCTGAACGGATCTTGTGGCCTCTCTAGGGCTGGAAAAAGAAATGGAGGAGTGGTCAAGGGCCTAGCACAATGCCCAGCTTGATGAGTTGCAAGCCCAATTTTTGCTGTTAACTTTATCTTGACTCTACTACTCATTGTCCCTAGGAAGGGCCGAAACTGACTAATCTTTCTGTCACTTTTGCACATTTTAGTGTTAATCTTCCATTTATCTTTAATTTAAAAACCATCTCTAGATGTGTATATATATATAGAGAGAGAGAGAGAGAGAGGAATGGGCTAAAATGGCCACGCCCAATTTCCCAGCCAATTCCAGTTGGCAAATTGGAGGTGAGTCTTTAGGGTCAGTTTCATGGGTCACAATTCGATCCCAAAGTTTTTGGGGCAGAGGTCTCGCAGCTGATTGGCCAGCAGCTGGTTGCCCACTGTGTGAATAGAGTGCTGGACTAGATGGACCCTTGATCTGTTCCAGCATGGCTCTTCTTATGTTTTTAATGGGGGGGGGGGATTCCTCCCTATCCATTGTTTAAAAGTTTTAAACCATGGCAGTGTGGCTGCAGGCATGAGTCTCTGGAAGCCACTGAAACCATTCAGAATGCCTGTGAGAAAGAAGAATGGTGGTGTCAGCAGCCAGACCTCCAATACTACTGCAATGCCACTAGGGATATTGGAGGAACCCATTCAGGGGGTGGAGTTCTCCAGGCTTTCATCAGCTCGGCCCCTTGAACTTCATCTTGTTTCCCTGTGGTCGCTGATTTTCCAGGCTTTCTTAATATGCGTAAATCAAGCCAAAATGTGCACAAATTATTGCCAATATTTGCACGCATTACACAAACTGCAGCTGCAATTTGCACAAATTTCTATTTGTGGATTTTTTTAAAAAAAAAATGAATTTCCTGGATTTCGGAAAAAGCCTGCAGCTCAGCTTGCAAATATAAGCCGAGTTAGAGGAGCATCAGAAATTCAGTAAGCCCCGCAACTGACATCTCTACCTGCCACCAAGCCCACCGGAAAGCCAGGAGCTTTTAAAGCTGTAAAGGCTCAATCCTATACATGTTTAAACAGGGGGAAAAAACATACAACTCCTAGCATTCCCCAGCCAAGTCATGCATGAAATTGTACCCCCAGAAAGCATGCCTAGGATTGCACCATGAACAAATTAAGAAAAGAGAAGAAAAGGTAAGAAGCCCCCTTCTGCCTCTGAATCATGCCCCCCAGAATAAAAACATTTTGCCCCTCCTTCTGTTTTACATTCCCCCCCACACAAAAAATTTGGGCAAACCCCCAAAATGAAAGGAAAAAAAAGAGACTGCCGTAATTTAAATATATATTTAAATGTGTGTTTTCTCTAAAAAGAAATCCACGTTTAAACACACATTTTCCTCTCAAAATACTCTTTAAGCCCATATTTTGGAATGTTTAAACTGCTGAAAATTTCTTTGCAACATTCGAAGGAGTTCAACGTCCGTTGGATATTTAATTTCAGTCCACACATGAGTCCAAATGGTGCAGTTCAGGACATGTCATATATGAATTAACACTGTCTCAGCAATTGATTCCTCCAACTTCAGTTTAGCAACTTCAGAGAAAATTGTTTGCGGATTGTTTGGCTGTAATGAGTTACTCAATTTCCTCTCTCTTCACAGTTCCAGAAAATATCAGCGGTGACATGGAGTCTGCAATGGCTGTCGAACTGAACCCGTGGGTGGAATATGAATTTAGAGTCGTAGCAATGAATAAAATTGGGACCGGAGATCCAAGTGCCCCATCTAGAGTGATCCGGACCAAGGAAGCAGGTAAGAATCTCAGAGGGAATCAGGAATGTCAAATTGGTTCTGATGCATATCTTCTTGTTGTGATCGCTGCTGTGCTTACTCCCAAACTAGCCTGATTTACTTGATTTTTTTAAAAAGTTTCCCATAAAAAGTTGGCTTTTAGTGTGGCAGTTTTCTGAGGGGAGGGAAACGTTTGTGACTCTAGACATACTCTAAACGCTCTTGTTTTTCCTTCACACCGACTGCTATTGCTTCATTTTGCATTTCAATTGTAATACCAGGCTGGAATTGTAAAGAGATTAACAGACAACATGCAGCTCCAAGACCACTTTGGAATTCTGAGTGAGAAGTGTGGAGCGCCCTTTTTCAGGATTCCAGAAACTGCATTCCGTTCTCCCTCCCTCCTGTTTTCTTTTTCTTCCCCCTGCCTCCATCAGTCAGTTAGCAATCTGTGCCAACTAAGCATGCTCAGTCCTGATTAGGCAGTTTTGGGCCCTTTCTACACCTTAGGGGTGTAGAGGGGGGGAGGGTGATCCCGGAAGTACCTAGTGTGACTAGATAAAATCCAGGTCAGGGCTTATGTAACTTTAACAGTGGTAGAGAAAAGGGAATTTCAGCCAGTGTCATTTGTATGCAATTAGTTCCTGGTGAAATTCCCTCTTCATCACAACAGTTAAAGTTGCAGGGGCCCTGCCTTCTTTTGTATATGGTCACTCTAGTATAGTGCATACAACTTTAACTGTTGTGATGAAGAGGGAATTTCACCAGGAACTAATTGCATACAAATTACTCTGGCTGAAATTCCCTTTTCTCTACAACTGTTAAAGTTACATGAGCCCTAACCTGGATTTTATCTGGTCACCCTAGAAGTACCTAATACACACCATCAGTGCATAGAGATCAGCCTGGGGCCATCCCAGGCAAACAGCCTGGTGTGGAAATGGCCTTGGTCCTGTCACTACCCACCACTTCTGGATTTTTATTTTATTTTATTTTTTGTACTCCTGGAAATATCAGAGTCACCAAACTCCCTCCTTGGCTTGGATGGGGCATTTCAGCTACATAAGGATCTGGATCGAATGACACGACAGCCCATGGTGGGCTGTCATCCTTGTTTGTTTCAAAGTGGCTTGTCACGGCATCCGAACCTGGCATAGTTTCCTCAGTGTGGTTTGTTAACCATGCACAAGGCACCCTGAGAACCCATGGCTTGCTATTGGGTTGTTCAGGGTGGCTTGTTTTCAGAGAGAACCCAGTAGAGTGCCATATGCATGGTTTGTCTGAAAGTACTACAGAGCTGTCTGGCAAGAGTGGCGAAAAATGTGATCTAGCTAGTGTCACCTCCTGCCTCCATCCTCCCTTGCCATCTGCCCCTCCTCGGATACATTGATGCATCCCTAGACAGTGACACTTTTTCTTTTTCCACCTTCGGGGAGATTTCTGTATATTTGACATTATTTTTATTCCACCTTTAGAGAAATTTCCACAAATTTAACATTATGTTTCTTTCCACCTTTGGGGAGAATTGCAGATATTTAATGCAATTTTTTGTTCCACCTTCAGGGAATTTTCCACAAGTTTAACATTATGTTTCTTTCCACCTTGGGGAGAATTGCAGATATTTAATGCAATTTTTTGTTCCACCTTCAGGGAATTTTCCACAAGTTTAACATTATGTTTCTTTCCACCTTTGGGAAGAATTGCGCATTTTTATTTTTATTTTCAACTTTGGGGAGATTCATACAAATGTAACCCCTTTTTGTTGTAGTTGTCACTTCCAGGAAGATTTACACAAATTTGCAGTAACTACGATCCTTATTCATAGTAACTACTGAGCTTTAGCGAATTTGCGCAAATCTCCACAAAAGTAAATAAACAAAAAAGGTTGCATGAAGGTGAAAAACAGTTCTAGGAAATGAACTCTACTCTGCTAATGAACACACTTACACTGATTAGCGAAACAGGATGCTGTGCTGCAAAGTTGCATGAAATACCAGCCAGGAGTGGGCACGAGAACGAAGAGGGAAACAAGCCACAGTAGGCCTCAGAGCACCTTACTATCTGTCAGGAGTAATGTGGGTTAGCGGGTGAACAACCAACCCATCGTGGCTTATTTTCAGGGTTGCTTCTTGTGACGTGCGAACTATCCCATTGACTGGTACTTGGAGGTTTAAGAACACTGTTTTTCTGAGTTATACAGGTCTGACAACTCCCAGATGCTACAGATTCAAGCATTGGTGGTAGCCGCGCAATGTGGAACTGAGTGCCCAACTAGGGATGGGAAACAAATTTATTCGGTTCAGATTGTAATGTGAGTTTACCTAATTTTGCACTCTCAAACCACTATGCGGACCTAAACTCAGTTCTTCTTCGTGGTCTCTGTGCATCACACATATGGGCTCGCACCGGCGCCGAGCCCGCTTCGGGAAACGTCTATAGCTAGCTTAGATTTAGGCGGGAACCCCTCCCCCACCACCCTACTGCGCATGCTCGGGTTCCCACTCACCTCAGTTCTTCTTCGACCGCTGCGCTGTTCGCCTCGCGGGAGACTTCGTCGAACGTCGTTTGTATTTCTTCTCTGAAAAGAGAGTTTTTTGAATAGTTTAGCTTAGATAGTTTAGTTAATTGTTGTTAGTATTGTTATAGGTTATATATATATATATATATATATATATATATATATATATTAGATAGCTTTCTGGTCTGCTCCAGCTTATGGCGCAGACCGCTTTATTTAAAAAATGCTCTAAGTGCTGGGCGAAACTAGCCCTTACGGACGGCCATTCGTTGTGCCTGCTCAAAATAATGCTTTGGCTATGGGGCGGTATATAAGTGCAATAAATAATAATAATAATAATAATAATAATAATAATAATATGTGTTTATTAGGGGATTTTTTTATATATAAATGAATTATATTAGGAACATTGCTTGCAACAAAAGTATGTATTACCAAAAATGCATATAAAAATGCAAGTATTTAGAGAAATGTCTACAAAAATGCTTCTGAATTTTCAAGCATTTTTTAAAAAATATATACTCAAGGTTCAAATCTAAGATTCAAAGAATAGGAGATGGAATGAAACCAAAACTGACAAATTCTTCTATCCCTATCAACTATAATTGCCACCATCACCTCTTTACTGGCATTTCGGCGTGTTGCTAAAACCATTTTTTCACTGTGCCTTTGGTTTGGTTTAGTTCCTCCCCCTTCTGTGATTTTCAACAAGATATATTTTTTTCTGCCTGAAGCTGAACCCAAATTCCACCCAACCACAGGGTAAGCATTTCAAAAATGGCTGCACCATTAGACATCACTTCCTATCTTTATGTATCGCCCTCATCATGGCACTGCATGATATCTGGCTTCTAATTTTTAACATGGTTTTTTTGCTTAGTCTTTCTTGTTTTATGGATTGTATATTGTTTCAATTGATATTGTTAGCTGCCTCTTGGGTCCCATGACAGGCCAAAAAACGGAATATAAATGTTTTAATAGACAAAATAGTGTGTGAAATGGCCTCGGGGTACATCATGTATAGTACCATATATTTCCTCCCCAGGTGGACCTGGTAAATCAGCACATGTGGAAGTCCTTCAAAAACTGGTTCTCGCATTGATGGCTTCTAAATAATATGTTATTGCTTTAATAAATTTATATTAGATTTTAACAGTTGGTTTCATTCAATTAGCTTTGCTCTGGTTCCTAGACAATTACGCACCTGGTAAATTAAAATGCAGCACTGTACTCACTCTCTTGCTTACCAGTGTGACGTACTAACAGGGCTATAGTCACTAAGGGCTGGTTTTGCTGATGCGACTGCCAGCCATGTAGAAACCACCAGAAATGTTTCTGTGTGGTGGAAGCAAAATACTGACAGGTGACAAAGAAAAGGCAGAACTGATTGATTCCTGTTTTGGCTTGATATTCTCCCCAAAGAGGATATTTGTCAGCAGTCTTCTTGAATTTAAGAGAGCCGTGAAGACTGATCTCTTCTGGCAGGCCTACCTAGTTGAGTTTTAAGATGTTTTAATAATGTATTAGTTTTATTTGTTTAAATGTTTTATCTATCTTATGGTCTTTGTATTTATATTGATTGTTGTTCCCTGCCTCGATCCAGAGGGAGAGGCGGTAAGAAATAAATAAATAAAATTATTATTATTATTATTATTATTATTATCTGGCATATGTGACAAACAGGCTGAAGGAGTAGGAGTGCAGTTTGAGATTGATAAAGAGATAGTGTAGCAATCTAGAAACCTTAAATGAGTTCAAGTCCCCAGGTCCAGATGAATCAGGTGCTAAGGAACTAGCAGATGGACTCCCAGAACCTCTATCTATTATCTTTGAGAAATCCTGGAGAACAGGTGAAGTTCCAGAGAACTGGAGCAGGGCAAATGTTGTCACTATCTTCAAAAATGGCAAAAGAGATGATCCAGGGAATTATAGATCAGTCAGGCTGATGTCAATACCTGAGAAGATTCTAGAACAGATTATAAAGTGCTCTGGAGGCACCTTGACACAAATGCAGTGTTCAATGGAAGCCAGCATAAATTTGTCAAGAGCAGCTCCTGCCAGACTAATCTTATTTCATTTTTGATCATGTATTTTCCTTAGTAGATGGTGGAAATGCTGTGGACATAATATATCTTGACTTCAGCAAGGTATTTGATGAAGTGCCCTATGATATCCTAATTAGTTAAGTGTGGGTCGGATGGCACTACTACCAGATGAATGCACAGCTGGCTGAAGGATCATATTCAAAGAGTGCTCATCAATTGAAGGGTGCCTCAGGACTCCATCCTGGTCCCTGTATTCTTCAACCTTTGTATTAATGATTTGGAGGAGGAAGCAAGGGGAATGCTTATCAAATTTGCAGATGACACAAAATTAGCTGGAAGAGCTAATACCTCAAAGACAGAAACAAAATACAACATGATCATGATAAGTTAAAATATGGGGCAGAAAAAAACAATGAAATGCAACAGACACAAATGCAAAGTTCTTTCAGGAGAAAGCAAATGCTGAAATATAAAATGTGGGGTCCTGGCTTGGCAATATTATGTGTGGAAATTACCTTTGAGCTGTAGTTGATCACAAACTGAATATTAGTCAGCAATGTAATGTGGGTGCAAAAATGGCAAAAGCAATTTTAGGGTGTATCAATGGAAGTATAGTGTCTAAATCACAGGAAGTAATCATAGAATCATAGAATACTAGAGTTGGAAGGGGCCTTTAAGGCCATTGAGTCCAACCCCCTGCTCAATGCAGGAATCCACCTTAAAGCATACCTGACAGATGGTTGTCCAGCTACATCTTGAATGCCTCTAGGGTGGGAGAGCTCACTACCTCCCTAGGTAATTGGTTCCATTGTCATACTGCTCTAACAGTCAGGAAGTTTTTCCTGATGTCCACCCAGAATCTGGCTTCCTATAACTTGAGCCCATTATTCTGTGTCCTGCACTCTGGGATGAACGAGAAGAGATCCTGATCCTCCTCCGTGTGACAACCTTTCAAGTACTTGAAGAGTGCTATCATGTCTTCCCTCAGTCTTCTCTTCTCAAGGCTAAATATGCCCAGTACTTTTAGTCTCTCCTCATAGGGCTTTCTTTCCAGGCCCCTGATCATCCTCGTTGCCCTCTTCTGAACCCCCTCCAGCTTGTCTGCAGCCTTCTTGAAGTGTGATGCCCAGTACTCAAAACACTACTCAAGATGAGTACTAGTCAGTGCCAAATAGAGGGGAACCAGTAACTCACACGATTTGGAAGCTATGCTTCTATTAATGCAGCCCAAAATAGCATTTGCTTTTTTGCAGCCACATCACACTCTTGACTCATATTCAGCTTGTGATCTTCAACAATTCCGAGATCCTTCTTGCTTGTAGTATTGCTGAACCAAGTATCCACCATCTTGTAACTGTGCATTTGATTTCTTTTTCCTAGGTGTAGAACTTGGCAATTATCCCTATTAAATTTCATTCTGTTGTTTTCAGCCCAGCACTCCAGTCTATCAAGATCACTTTGAAGTTTGTTTCTGTCTTCCAGGGTATTAGCTATCCCACCCAATTTTGTGTCATCTGCAAATTTGATTAGCATTCCCTGCATCTCCTTGTCCAAATCATTAATAGAAATGTTGAAGAGCACTGGGTCCAGGACTGAGCCCTGCGGTACCCCACTCATTACCTCCCCCCAGTTTGAGAAGTTACCATTGATAAGCACTCTTTGAGTCCAATTCTGTAGCCAACTGTGGATCCACCTAATAGTTGTTCCATCTAACCCACATTTAGCCAGTTTGCTAATCAGAATGTCATGGGGCACTTTGTCAAAAGCTTTGCTGAGGTCAAGATATATTATGTCCACAGCATTCCTGCAGTCCACAAGGGAGGTTACTCAATCAAAAAATGAAATCACATTAGTCTGGCAGAATTTGTTCTTGACAAATCCATGCTGGCTTCTAGTCATCACTGCATTGTTTTCAAGGTGCTTACAGATTGACTTCTTTATACTCTGCTCCAAAATTTCCCCAGAGATTGATGTCAGACTGACTGGTCTGTAGTTCCCAGGTTCCTCCTTTTTGAAGATAGGGACAACATTAGCTCTCCTCCAGTTGTCCAGCACTTCACCCGTCTTCCATGATTTTGCAAAGATAATAGACAGTGGTTCTGAGAGTTATTCTGCCAGCTCCTTTATTACTCTAGGATGCAGTTCATCAGGCCCTGGAAATTTGAACTTGTTCAAAGAAATTAGGTGTTCCTTGACCATCTGTTTATCAATCTCAAACTGCGATCCTGCCCCTTCAGCTTGTACTTCACTTTTGCCAATGGTTCCTCTCTACTCTCACCTTGACCTCACTTTGAAAATGGTGTCCACTTCGGGATACCAAATCTGAGTTCAGAAACGGTCAACAAAGATGATCAGGGGACATGAAACTAAGTCCAATGAGGAAAGATCAAAGGAACGGAGTATGTTTGGCTTTGAGAAGAGAAGGCAGGGATGGATGGGGGATATGCTAGCACTTTTCAAGTACCTAAAGGTAGGCTGACCAGATAAAATCCAGGTCAGGGCTCATGTAACTTTAACAGTTGCAGGGAAAAGGGAATTTCAGCCAGGGTCATTTGTATGCAATTAGTTCCTGGTGAAATTCCCTCTTCATCACAACAGTTAAAGGTGCAGGCACTATACTAGAGTGACCATATACAAAAGAAGGCAGGGCCTCTGCAACTTTAACTGTTGTGATGAAGAGGGAATTTCACCAGGAACTAATTGCATACAAATGACCCTGGCTGAAATTCCCTTTTCTCTACAACTGTTAAAGTTACATGAGCCCTGACCTGGATTTTATCTGGTCACCCTACCTAAAGGGTTGTCATCCAGATTAAAGCTGCAACCTGCTCTCTATCATACAAGACTAGGAAATGAAACAACGGGGCTAAGTTACAGGAAGTTAAATTGCAATTGAACAGTCAGACAATGGAACCAATTGCCAAGGTGAGCTCTCCATTGCTGGAGTCTAGACCACCATCACTTCGGGATGCTTTAAACTGGACTCCCGTGTTAAGCAGGGGGTTGGACCCAATGGCCTAAATGACATCTTCTAACTCTATGATACTATGGGATTTCCTCATGCAAAAGCCACCCACCACTATTACCCAGCTCCTGCTTTCTGCGGTCCATTTTTAAAATACTTTGAACTTTGCAATTATATTGTTTTATTTATTTATGTGCATTTTTCTGCACATCTTGTGATATGTGAAATGCATTGTGGAACTGGGAAAAAGTGTGGATATCACTTCATAACTATGTCCTGGCTTTGTGTGTAGCTTCTTCAAGAGATACAAGTTTGTTAGGTTTGCATTAAAATGTGAACGTGATGAATTTCTAACTTATTATCGGGGAAGGTACCTGATGCTCATCTACTACTGGTCACATCCATTTCTGGCAGCTGCTTCCACATGTCATAAACTGGCAAAGACTCTTTGAGGCCAGATCTACGCCTTGTGTCAAATCATGACAAATGTGGAATAAAAGCAGGAAAAAAAACACTATGAAAGTGGTATATGGAAGAGCGCCTCTCCCTATCTACACCTGCCTGAGCCTTGAGATCTGTTGGAGGAGCCCTCCTTCGTGTCCCACCAACATGAGACATATGCTATGGCGGGAGATAGGAGAGGGCTTTCTCTGTTGTAACGCCCCGGCTGTGGAATGTCCTCCCCTTGGAGGCCCGACTGGCGCGGCGCTGGCTTCATTTCGGCACCTAGTTAAAATTTGACTTTTTAACAAAGCCTTTGATGGCTAAGTTCACCAAGGCTGCACATTGTTTTTGCTGTTTCTACTGCTTTTAAATTCAATGCCGGTTTTAGTTTGATTGATGGTTTAATTTTTTTAAGCTGCATATACTTGTAGTTTTATACAGTTTGTATGATTTTATCTGTATGCCACCCTGAGATCCCAGCGATACTGTAAATCTAGCCTGAGAGAAATGCAGAGCTGCTGCTATTAAAAAAAAAAGTTGTCATCTGAAAGCTACCCATAGGTTCACCCTCTTCTTTCCTTTCCGACAGCAGCAAGCTGCTTACTTTGCTCCGTTACACTATTGTGGGAAAGAAGGGAAACGACATTAAAAATGCATGAGTACCTTCACCGAAAGGCATGTTTGGAAAAGCTTTTACCGCCCACCTTGTGATTTAGATGGTTCCTCTGCACCATACGTACTCATTCGGTCAAATGCAAACAGTCTTAACTACTCCTCTGTTTAACCAGGCATCACAAATCAAAGAGGACATGGACATGCAGCAGGATGCGGCTCTCGGGTGGTAGGTTGCATCCCAATGCCCACGGTCTTTCAAGAGTTAGGGATGCGTATCCTGCATTTTAAAGGGCAGGTTCTGTGTTTTAATGGGCCAGATGGGTTTTAGGCTGAGAGAGCATAATTTTCACACCAGCTTGGGTTTTTTAAAATTGCATGACGCAGGTTTGCTCTAATTTGGTGTAGGTATTCCCCCTGCCCCCATTCCTGTTGTTTACCAGGCAACGCATCTCATGTTATTTTTCTGTCTTCATAATAAAACTGCACTCCTTGGCACCATTATTTTATTGGTGTCTCCTTGTTCGGTTTATTTATTTGCTTGTTTCTCTGTATGCAGCCCCTCCATCTCTCAGGTCTGTTTGGAATATTTCCATATTTTCCTGCTCCCCTTGAGTTATCCCCCTATTTTCTTATGCTCTCTACTCTACAGCCAACTCAACCAATTTTACTAGGCTGACCATATGAAAAGGAGGACAGGGCTCATGTAACTTTAACAGTTGTAAAGAAAAGGGAATTTCAGCCAGTGTCATTTGTATGCAATTAGTTCCTGGTGAAATCCCCTCTTCATCACAACAGTTAAAGTTGCAGGCACTGTACTAGAGTGACCAGATACAAAAGAAGGCAGGGCCCCTGCAACTTTAACTGTTGTGATGAGGAGGGAATTTCACCAGGAACTAATTGCATACAAATGACACTGGCTGAAATTCCCTTTTCTCTACAACTGTTAAAGTTACATGAGCCCTGTCCTCCTTTTCATATGGTCAGCCTAAATTTTATAAAACAATAAAATGAGCTTTTCAGCCAAGTGTCCTTTTCCGATTCCCTTGTGTCCCACTCCAATGAACCAATTGCTCATCCATATTCAACCCAAAGAACTTAGTTCCCCCTCTTCTCAATGTCATGGGCAAGATCCTGATTTGTTTCGAGGCACAATTCAAAGTGCTTACTTTTGCTCTATAAAAGCCATAAGTGACCAGGATACATTAAAGAACCTCTTCTCCTATCAGAGCTTCTTCAGACGAGGGTGGAATCGCATTTCCCTCCCGTTGCTTTGCCTCCTGCTTCTGTCCCACAATAGGGACAAGCATATTCCTCTTTCTTCACACGCTGAAGACAGAGGAAGTAAACAAAGACCACGTGGCCCATTCAGTGGCATTTTTATTGCACTGCATTTCCTGTACACAACAGGAAATGGTGGCACATTTCACTGTAGGAGAAAAAAATGGATTTTCTGGGGTCTTTTTTTTAACGGGAAAATGAGCAGAAGGAGCGGGAGGTTTACAGAAGATGGACGGCATCATGAAAAGGACCTGTGAAAATCTGTGACTGCCCAGTAATGAGCATTGCTATAAAACACTTATCTGATGATGCTCTAAGAAACTGCCTGGCAGCTTAGATCATTAAGGCTGGGTGGGGTAGTGGCTAGAGTGTCAGACTAGGGTTGGAGAGACCCAAGTTCTAGTCCTTGCTCAGCTCACAGTATAATCTTGGGCCAGTCACAATCTCTTAGGCTAACCTACTTTACAAGGTTGTTGTGATGATACCATAGGCAGAGTGAGAACTGTGTATGTCACCTTCACCCCCTTATAGGAAAGCTGAGATATAAATGTAACCAGGTAAACAAAATCATCATTTTTGGTTATTCCTACGATTGAATATTAGGCAGGTATTTCCTGGAAAGAACGCCTCTTCTGCAGGAATGCTCCAATTATGGAATTCCTTTCCCAAGGATGTTCAAGGGACATCAAGTTTGTATTGGATACTTGAGCACTGGGTAGTTAATATTTTCATTTTGATTGCAATAATTTATTGATGCTATTGTTGCTGTTGGTTTTGCTTCATTTATTTGAGGCTGGATTTTTTGTAATTCTAATTTCTATTGGTTAAATCATCAGGGGTGTTTGGAATGGTTTCATCCATTTAATTGTTGTGTGTGTTTCTATTTTGTTTAATAATTGTGGATTTGAGATTCTTGCAAGTGGCACTGAATACCTGTCATGACTCTCTATCCCCTTGCATTCATTGAAATCAATAAAGAGGTATCTTAGGAAAGCAATCAATCTTTATTAAGCAAACGACCCCTTCCTTCAGCTGAAGGGAGTTTTAAAAGTAGAAAGTGTTTTGCCCCAAAGCATAATTTAGCTATGCAAACAACACAGTTGATCCATTCAAGAGAAAGAGAGAGTCACTTTTCAGACGGATCCAAATCAAGCCATTTCTGAGTCACCAATCTTTCCGAGCGCCGCCACCTAACCCCCCGAGCTTGCGCATGCTTTTCCCTCCTACAGAATTTGGCATCTCTGAGGTTGCATACTCCCTCCCCTTCGGAAGAAGAGAGCTGTTTCTCAGCCTGAGGGTTATTTACATCAGGAGAGATAAGCTCTGGGGGCTGTTCATTCACAGCTGGGAACGAGGCCATGGGAACCACTTCCTCCCCTTCTGGTATGGACTGGAATGTCTGTTCGAGTGCAGAATCTGATTCTGAATTAATGTCTGGCAGCCCTTCGCCCTGTGCAAAGGGAGGGGAATTAGACACAACAATACCATTCTTGTTTAAAAAGTGTGGGGGGGGGGGGGAAATAAAGAAATCTCTTTCCAGCTATCGGTCAACCACTTGTGTCCATATAGCTACACCACTAGGGCAACCAGGAGTCCTCCTTTACAAAGGGCTGCCCTCTGTTTTGGAGAGCTGGCAGAGCACAGTCCTCTTTCTGAGAGTGTTCTATTTTGACGGACTGTCCACTCCAAGTCTGATTCAAAGCCAAAGAATCATAAGGAGGGAATGCAGCACTAGACAGCAGACTGAGCAGGGGCACAGGTCACTTAGTCTCTCCACTATGGTGAGATGTGTTCTATTTCTATTTAAATAATAATGATAATTTCTAAATTTGCACCTATAGATATAAATGTGCATATGCAAATGTTATGAAATCGGTGTCCTCTTTTGTCGACTTGTTTCGCAATGCAGAAGCAACCACCCTAGCCACTGTCAGCACACCACACACACCCAGAAATAGTCCATATCCCCTAAAACAAGCAGAAGAAGACACGGAAACAGAAAAGAAGGTGTGAGCCCACCAATTCAAAAATTGTGAGATACCACCATCTAGTGACTTAATAATTTAGACTCTGGGGGAACTACCAAATTTCAATCAAGCTATGGTCAAGCTTGCCCACATTTTCATTCATTAGTCAGGAAAGGGGGAAAAAAGTTTTCATGTTTTATTAACTAGACGTATTATGTATTTTAACGTTACATTTTGTTTTTGTTTTGTTTTTTTAATCATAGATCCCACCTTTTTTCTTCCAAGGAATCCAAGGTTGCTTACATAATCTTCCTCCTCTCCATTTTGTCCTCACAACATGTTTGTTATGCCTCAGCTATGCCTCGGTTCTAAGGATGTGTATTGTATCGTCAAAATGTATGATAACAAGACGATATGCTCTTTATTGTGCATGCATTTAACAATAACGATATGATAGAAAAACCTCCAATAAATATCCAATCCGATAATTTTCAGCCTGATTATATCGGATTATCGAACTTCCATATAAATAAACCTATAACTTCTGTATTTTAGAAGTTAGAGGCTTGCAACTTGGTCATAGGGCTTATGGGGTATGCCTAAGTATGTATATGAAATTTGAGATCGATCCCTCCAACCCTTGATTTTATATGAATTTATTAAAGATCATTTAAGTTCTGACAAGACAGAATGACAGCTCACCATGAGCATTCATTCAGACCTGTCAAAAAGTTGCAGGATCTTTAAAAAATCATATAAAATACAGGGGTGGAGGGATCAATCTCAAATTTCATACACATGTCTAGCACATGTTACTACACATATGTGCCAAATTTCAGATCAATCCATCTACCCCTGTATTTTATATGAATTTTTGAAAGATCCTGCAACTTTTGACCTGTCAGAACTTAAATGTTCTTTAATAAATTCATATAAAATCGAGGGTTAGAGGGATCAATCTCAAATTTCATACACATACTTAAGCATACCCCATAAGCGTTGTGACCAAGTTTCAAGCCTGTTACTTTGAAAATACAGAAGTTATAGGCATTTTTTATTTTTTTAAAAATCAGCTCTATAGGGCACAATGGGGCTGCAAATTAAATATCGGATTTCCGATCATTATCGTGAAGATGATACGATTAACTTACGATATTATCGGAGATGATGATTTTTTTGGTCCAAAATTCCGATAACGATAAAATACAATATTTTCGGGTATGCACATCCCTACTCAGTTCTCCATAACTGTGAATTAATTACTGCAAGATGGCATATACTATTGCTGAGAGAATCCATTTGCAAAAGTCCCCAGACTAATGAAATCATAATAATTATAACAACACCTTTTTATTATTAATGTTAGCATAACTAGCTGTAGTATTTATATGCTATTTTTTCCACCACCCTGCAACTTACAGACTGTGAAGGAACTGAAATGTCTTCTAATTTTGTATTTAATTTGATTTGAGTATCATAGGGTTAAATTTTATTGTCAGTATAAAATCCAAAAAGTCAAAAGTTCAGTCTTGGTGACACTAAGGAGGTTCAGCAGATGGCTAGCAAGATTGGACGCCCTTAGAAGCAAGTTTGTTTACATAACATTATGGTGCCAAAATGTCTGCAAGCTGCTAGAAGTAGTTTAATTTATTTGGAAATGTTTACAAATTGCTCAGCAGAAGAGATTTAGGGCACGGGTGAACCTTCCTCATTGGTCAAGAGTTGCATGAGTTCCAACTTGCTTTAACTTATAAAAAATTGAGGCCAAAAAAGTTCGTAGAAAGTAGCGACAGACTGAAAGAAAGGAAAATATTGGGGGGGGGGGAAAGGATCACAAAAGAGGGGAGGGGAATCAGAGAACTGCTTTCTGGGAAAAGCTGAATGCTTGGAAAAACTGAGAACTCTGACAGAAAGATGGGAGGAACTAAGAGAAAATTCTAGTTAGAAATTAGCTAGATTATTTTCTTATCCCTTTGCTCTGGTGG
This sequence comes from Anniella stebbinsi, assembly GCA_029215795.1. Taxonomy (NCBI): domain Eukaryota; kingdom Metazoa; phylum Chordata; class Lepidosauria; order Squamata; family Anniellidae; genus Anniella; species Anniella stebbinsi. Next base: position 53,043,559 of record JARDYH010000001.1, read on the forward strand.
TTTTGTGTTTGTTAAAATATTTTATTAAAAATACTTATTATTATTACTATTATTATTTCAGTAAAATTTTAAAATATGTTGTTTAAACTGTGTGCTCTCTTTTCTTGGGTTGCCTATCCCATGCCTAGAAGTCAAACCTCAGATTATCTAAGAGCGTTTGCAAGAGACCAGAAGGTTTTAAGGCTGTTTGGTGGAAGCAGAGAAAGGAGAACCAGGTACTCCAAGGCCAAGCAGGATATAGCAGTATGAAAGTGGTATATAAAAGGCAGGAGCCACACCAAGTAGGATATAGCAGTATATGGAATGTGTCAATGGCCCCCAAAAGTTGTCTGTGCACTACAATACCGCTATACAGCAGTAGTGTGGCTCCTGCCTCTTATATATTGCTTTCATACCACTATGTCCTGCTTGATGTAGATCTGGCCCAGTTCACCAACATTTTCTGAACTTCAAACCTTGGTTTAGCTTACTCCCATTCTCATTTGCAACCTGTTATTGTTTTTCAGTTTGTTCAAACAGGGAACATGGGCATTTTGAATGGGAAAAGTCTGCATTTTCCAAAACTGTGCATTTCTTCCATTGACTAATATGTGAAATGTGCATTTTTTTTAAAAAAAAAAAGTGTGCAATTTTAAAGTGTGTATTTTGTGATTGCAAATGCACGTTTGGGAATGTGTGAACATTTGGAGCAAACATGCACTCCTGTTCATGATTGTGTTCAGTGTTGTGAACGGGGCATTTTTGAGTTATTTGTGAACTGAAGTAAAATTTTCATACATTCCCAGGTGGAAGCTGCCAGGGGAAATAAAGAATTCAACCTGGGGGGAGCAGAAAAGTTATTGAAAGAGAAGGGGCAAACAGGAGTGGGGTAATCTATTTGGACTGGTGTCCATTTGATGCATGGGCGAAGGCTTAGATGGTCCTGTAAATTAAAAGAACATAAATCATAATTACAAATCAATTAATAAAACTGCATAACATCCATAATAAAACAGTGACCAGAGGGCTACTAAAATAAAGCAGGGAATCATTAAACAATAGAGAGCTTCATCCAATAGATCGGAAGCAATCAACAGAGCCTGTCTGGAGTATCAATTAGAGTATTGGACTAGGACTGGAGAGATGCAGGTTCAAATCCCTATTCTGCCTAAAGCTCACTGGGTGGCCTTTGGCCAGCAACTGTCTCTCAGGCTAACCTACCTCACAGGGTAGTTGTGAGTATAATATGGCAATGGGAGAACTACGTCAGCTGCCATGAGCTTTTTGGAAGAAAGGTGGGATATGAATTTAATAAATAACAAAGGAAATAAATATTGTTTCAGGTGATAATGTTTTATTCCTATTGAAGGGCTGAATTCCAATCTGATGCCCTTTCTACACCGTAGGGGTGTAGAGGGCAGAGGATGGGCAATCCCGGAAGAAGCTGCTTCTGGGAACAGCGCTCTCAATTCTCATCAGAAGTGCAATGACCTGGGCTGCTCCCGGGCCATTGCGCTGTCATATCTGCCAATTTGTGATTTGGGCAGAGCAGAGAAGAGTGCTCTAGCACTCCAACGATAAGGTAAGTGACAAAAAAAAAAAACCTTTGCGTGAAATCGGGGGGCCTTCCCCCCACCATCCTGGGGATGGCGGACTTGGTCCCCCCCTTCTCTGATTGGCACGGAGTCGCGTGGTGCAGCTCTGGGCCCATTTGTGCTGCTGTGCTGACTCGCGAGTCAGCACGGCAGCACCTGGGATGGGTGGCCACATCTTCTGTAGTCTTGGAAACTTCCCAGGACCACAGAAGATTCGGGATTTTCCAGGGTTCCCTTATCCCTGGAAAATCCCGTGTCCCCCCACCCCACCCCCGGTAGTCCCTGTGTGTCATTTGGACACACAGGGACCAGCTGGGGGCCATCCCAGGCAAAACACCTGGTGTGAAACGGCCTGGGAAAGATCTCCAATGCTGAATTCCATCTGTGGACATGGCCAAAGGCAGATTAGGGGCTTTTCTCTGCACAAAGCATTTATTGTGTTCTCGTTATTCCCTGCTCAAGAATGGTTTACAATTTCTTTAGGTGACGTAATGACCCTTCAGTTTCACTTCTGTATCTAAACAGAACTTTTGGCAAGTTATTTTAGAGCAGAGAAAAAGCAGTATTTCTATATTTATAATGAAAGAAGTGTTTTTCAAAGGCGAAAGGTCATAGTTCAATCATAGAGCCCACGTATACAGATGAACCCCAGTTCAACACTTGGCATCTCTACGTTTAAAAAGAGGATCAGGGGGCAGGTGATTGGAAAGAGCCCCTGGCAACCCCCTGCCTCTCAGGATAGACAAGATGGCTCAGTATAAAGCAGCTTTCTGTTTTCAGCTACGTTTAGGGGAAATTACTTGGACCCTTGGTTTTCTGGCAATTGGCCCAAAAGCGTAACAACCGGCCAAGCTGGGTTTGTTCATTTTCCCCTCGAGGTTGACTAGCAGCCATAGATGCTGTAAATGCTCTTAACTATATAATTGCTTCAGAGTTTAACGTGTCTTGTGGAGCATGGTATCTCATAATCTATATAAATGTCAATATCTTGCGTCACAGCAATTGTTGAAATCCACTGAAGTAAGTGGTGAATTTGTCACATTTGTCATTCCGCATGTCTCCTGCTGACAGCTTGGTTAACTGTTGCTTCAGGTTCATTATTTCTTTTTTTAAAAGGAACATGCAGATTGATTGATTTTTAGTTGTCTGAGATTTTTTATTTTTATTTTTAAAAAGGAGACATGCAGTGAATGCCATTTGAGTTTTCATTGTTTACTGATTTCCCAAAGATTTGGGATTGCAAACAACTGCATTGAAAGGGAATTTGAAGACTGGTATTTTTGTTGTTGTTGTTGAGGTCTTTTTTAAACTGTCTTTCTATTTTGGGGGAAACTATCACACACATGGAATACTTGATGAACTCCTCAGCTTACAAATGGAGCTACATTTAAAAGCACAAGGGTAGTCTACTGAAATTAACCAATCCCTGCCAAATTTTCCTCCATAACATGTGATTTCACTTGCTCTGTGTCATGGTGTCATAGTGCAGTGATGATGAAATTGTGCTCTTCCAGATCCAGATGTTTTGACCTACAACTTCCATCAGACCTAGACGATTGTGAGGGATGAAAGGTGTTATAGGCCAAAAAATCCCGGGGGGTGGGCATAAGTGCTCCACGCTTGTCATTGTGGCTTTTTCTCTCCTGGGGGTAACAACAGTTTCAAAGGAAGATGTCCATCGGGACCACAGCATGAGGGTGATGGGTAAAATCCCTTCCCCTCATGCCATGGTCCCAAGCATGATTCTCCACTTCCGCACTGCTTTTTTTAAAAAAAGATCTGGGAAATGTGACCATGTATTTCACATTATCCTCTCGTTTGCCCTTAGAGAACTGAGGATGCAATGCTATTCTCCCTTACTTGGCAGTAAGTGCCATTGAACTGAATGGGTCTTACTCCTGCATAAACACATATAGTGTTATACTACTGTCTCCTTTGGTCAAAACGCTTCAGAGGTTTTTTAAGCCTTACAGAATCACATTTCAATGTATTTATCAGATGTAACAGTGGGCTAAATATGTACTCTATAAGCTATAATGGCTATATCATACCTCCTTCAAGTCTCCACTGAAAATATAATTTCCCTCTGAACCTAAAACCTGCTTTAAACATTTTTTTACTGGCACAGCGATCCTACATGGAGTGGAGGAAGCAGCAGGGAAGGGTGATGTGCCTTTTTCTTTGTCCCAGCAAGGGGGGGAGGTTGTCTCCAATGAGACAGAAAACACCTACCCCACGCTGATTCCGGGACTTACACTGCTCCCAGAATGCTCTATTTTGAGGGATTCCCACCAGTTTAACACCTCTCTTTCACTACTGGGTACTACAGAGCTGCAATAACCAATGAAGGATATAATCCTAGGTAAGCAAAATTAGGCAGAAAAAGTCTGGGGAATGCTGAGAATTGTAGGACTGCTTTCTGTATAAACATGGTCGGGCTGGCATCCCAACTGGAAGGGACATCCACTGTCCTACACTCTTCCCAGCCCTTGGTGTTGGGATTGCACTGTTATTTGTTCATGATTTAAATCTATATCCTGCCTTTCCACACACTGGTGCCCCAAGGCGGCTAACCACAAATACGACAGCAAACAGCATAAATCAATCCTATAAAAATATAAAGAGTATATAAAACAAACAGGCAAAACAGCCAGATAAAAGCAATCAGTTAAGTAGTACCAGCGTAATAGGAGGAGGAGGGATCCAGGATCTGTCTTCAATAAGAAGAAGATCCCTACTCACAGAAGATCCCTCCACTTGATTTAGGGGGATCCCCTTCTCCCTCCAAACCACATCTCATGCCATTCAGCAGGGTCTTCGGACTCTCTGCAAAGCATTTTCAGAGGACTAGAGGAGCTGCTGTGGAAAGGAGTGGAGAAGCAGGGAAGTCCACTAGCATCAATACAACTGGACTGAATCTATTATTATTATTATTATTATTATTATTATTATTATTATTATTTTATTATTATGGCATCAGTAAAATTATCATTTTTCCAGGCTCTTTCCCTGTTTTTCTGGCACAGGTGATTCTATCCCCATCTGTTACAGCTCTTATGCATATTTTACCAATCTACGTTAGAAAAGAGCCCGCAACATGAATTTAAACGTGCAAGACATTCCACTAAAGCAGCTGGGCATTTGGAGCCTTGGGGCACAGCATCAATTACATTATCTATTCATGGGGAAGTAAGAGTCGAAATTGAGTAGAATCAGAGTTTACCCTGCTAATCATGCATGCACACTGGCTTCCGTGAGCTAATAAGCCTGTGACATTTATCAGTAGCAGCATGTGTGCAGGAATTAAGGAGGGTGAAGAGAAGGCCTGATTCCAAATTAGATCTTCCAAAGAACGAACGGGTGAAAAATGAGCAGCTTCAACCCAGCTTGTTTTGTTCTTTATCTTGGGGAAGATAGTTTAAATTATTCCACTGATTTTAGTTAATGGGCACCCCTATGAAATCATCACTTGTATAAAAGTGTAAGGAGTCAAAATAATATTACCCACCCGCCCAACCCCCAAAACACCCAGAACAGTCCTTGAACCATGCTTTTATTGTAGTCTGAATTAAATCTGGATAAAATCAAATCCAGACTATTGATTTAGAAGGGTTTAACAAAACCTGGTCTCAAGCTCTGCTACATGTTTCTAAATGCACGTCCCTATCAACTCCATAAGAAATATTGTTCAGTGGTAGATCACATGCTTGGCATGCCTAAGGTCTCAGGTTCAATCCCTGGCATCTCCAAGTATGACTACGAAAGACCCCTGTCTAAAACCCTGGAAAGCTGCTGCCAGACTGTGTCAACAGTACTGACTACAGGGCCAGCTTTACCATTAGACAGAGTGAGGTGGATGCTTCAGGCGGTAGATTTGGGGTGTCATGAAAGTGCAGCAAATCATTACTTGATTATTTTGTTCTTGCTGTATTTTTACTGCCAAGAATGGGGAGAGGTGGTTGTGGGATTTTCTGCCTATGTACCAAAATAACATGGCTTGCTTTGGGTACTGTACACCTTGACATACATTGGTGGGTGGCTCTATTTGCTGCTCCACTTTAGGGGGCCAAATGTCTTGGGACAGCCCTGCTGGACTAGTTGGGCCAATAGTCCAATTGGAATATAAGGCAGTTTTATGCACATTGAATTTGCCTTTGAATGTATTTGTATATAGGTTGAGCTTGTCAAGATGTTGTTTCTGTTCTCCTCTGTTTCTTTGTTTTCCATGAACTCATTGGCCATCCTTCAGCAAGCCTCCTTCCCCCCTTGGCCTCATAGAATCATAGAATAGTAGAGTTAGAAGGGGCCTATAAGGCCATCGAGTCCAACCCCCTGCTCAATACAGGAATCTACCTTAAAGCATGCCTGACAGATGGCTGTCCAGTTGCCTCTTGAATACCTCTAATGTGGGAGAGCCCACCGCCTCCCTAGGTAATTGGTTCCATTGTCCTACTGCTCTAACAGTCAGGAATGGGCTTCCTGTAACTTGAGCCCATTATTCCGTGTCCTGCGCTCTGGGTTGATCGAGAAGAGATCCTGGCCTTCTTCTGTGTGACAACCTTTCAAGTATTTGAAGAGTGCTGTCATCTCTCCCCTCAGTCTTCTCTTCTCCAGGCTAAACATGCCCAGTTCTTTCAGTCTCTCCTCATAGGCCTCAGCTCTCCACATCTGAAAGTTTAATGACACATGTTAAGTCAAATCAGGGAAAAAATGGGGGTGTGGGGCCCTACTCCCCAAACTTATAAAAAACTCAGTTTACTGCTTCCACTCTGGTATTTAAAAAGATATCGGGAATCCCCTTATCAAAATCTCCTAGAAAGAGTCAAAACAAATCTCCAAATAGTCTGAAAATAATACATCGTCTTAGGTAACATGGCCTTGGCAGAACATGGAGTAAAAGCTACCATTTTAGGCAGAGATGGCAACAAGGTTAGGCATGGTTGGACACCTGCTGAGGGCCCACACCACAGCAGGGGCCCAGTGTCAAGAGCCCCCTGGACTTGCTCCTCTTCTTCATTTTTGAAACCACCTGCCACTCAGCCCAGACAATGATGATAGTGAGAAAGGGGAAGAGTAGATGCCACCGTCTACTTGCTCATTGATCTCAAGCAAGCAAGTGGTAAGACCATAAGAAGAACCATGCTGGATCAGACCAAGGGTCCATCTAGTCCAGCACTCTGTTATAACTGTGGCCAACCAGCCGTTGACCCGCAACCTTCAAGCAAAACATAACTGCCATAGCACCCTCCTGACCGTGTTCCTCAACAACTGATGTACATAGGCATGCTGCCTCTGATACTGGAGGTGGCATAGGGTCATCAGGACTAGTAGCCATTGACAGCCTGATCCCACATGAATTGCTCAATCCCCTTTTAAAGCCATCCAAATTTGTGGCCATCACTATATCTTGTGGAAGTGGTAGCAATTATGAGGAAGAGGAGGACCAATGAGAGAGGAATGTGTATGTTTCAAAGATATGCACAGTGAATGTGTACATTTGGGAAAGTACACATGAAACTATGCACATGTTTTCACATGAAAAGAAAATATGAAGATTGCAGTATGATACGGACTGAAGACAGAACTAGATAAATCCGCATCTACACATATAAATTAGTATATGTAAATTTCATGCAAATTGTTCTTCTCTTTTATCCTTTTTTCTGGTGATGCATTTCATTTTTCTGGTGATTCATAACTGTCCACCCCTACTAGGTGTTACATGATACTGCTCTGTCCATATGTGCATTCATTCGAACATCTGAAAGGGGATATTGTTTTTCCAAAATGGATGCCAAGCTAAGGCCTCTGGGAACTGAGAACTTGGCACTGTCGGTATGGCCTTCACGTGTTATAGCCCAAATAGTGATAATGAGGGAAACAGGCTATTTAACGACTGCATTTTAAATAACAAATACCAGAATGTCTTCAACACTGAAGGAGAATGAACAGCTTAGCAGCGTGTGATATGTTAAAGTAGGGTCTGTAATTTTCCACCCATTGTTTTCTGCTTGTGTGAAATATGTTGGACCAACTCCTTTGGAAGAGTTGACACATTTCCACATCTAATTCCAGAAGAAATGAGATGTGAAATGTGTTCTTAGGAGGGTGAGGACTGCCCTTTCATACTGTGAAAGGGTTTTCACTTAATATTTGTTGGTTTCTCAGATGTATACTGCCAGCATTTTAAAAAAAATCAAGGAAAAGGAAAGAAAATAACAACAAAGAAATTCAAGCATCGGCTGAAATACCAGAGTGTTTATTCGCCTTATTTGCATCCATGCATCACGAAGCTGCCGTCAAGCTGTTGACAAACCTATTTTCTTAAGTGAGATCAGACACCATGAAGAAAAGAGGCTTTAACACAACATAACACTTAACATTTTACACACACACAATGGTCTGACTCACTATGAGGCAGCTAAAACTTCCATTCTGCAAGCATAGATACATGTTCCTGGATGCTGTTGGAAATAGCCCCTCAGGATGTATGAAGGAGAAGGATTAGGATGGCCAGGTGTCCTACTTTGCAGAGAGCAGTCCTCTATTTGAAGGCCTCCCTTGTTTGAAGGACTGTTCAGCCCAAGTCTGCATTAAAGATGATAGATAGATAGATGATAGATAGATGATAGATAGATAGATAGATAGATAGATAGATAGATAGATGATAGATAGATAGATAGATAGATAGATAGATAGATGAGATAACAGGGCCTTGAAGTTGCTCATGTCAACAGACCGAGCAGGCACACAGGTCACCTGGTCACAATTGTCACACTATGGTGAGATTTATTATATTTCTATTTGAATTATAGTAATAATTTATCAATATGCATCCGTACATAAAAATTACTATCTGCAAAGTTTATACACATCAACACCCTCTTTTGCTCTCCTTTTTGGTGATGGGTTTCCTCTTTTCTGGTCACCCTAAAAGAAAGTCATGGGACAATGAGAAACAGCTTCTTCATGTGTTGGATAATGGGGGGCATCCCCTTCAGTTCAATGGGAGCTATTCTTAAGTAAGTGTAAATAAGTTTTAGAGTAGTCGGTGTGTCCTATTTTACAGAAGGCCACCCATTATTTAAACAGCTCTCAGAGAGGAGGAGCTTGTTTGAAGGGCTGTCTAGTCCAAGTCCAGTTGAAAGATAAAGACTCATAAGAGGCAAGAAGAGGGGCCTTGAAGTTGTCCATCCACAGTTATCACCTTGACAACCGCCTGAACAGGGAGGCACATAGCTCACCTGGACACAGTCTTCCCCACTTTGAAAACATATTTCCACTTAAATTAGAATAATGGTTTCTAAATTTGCATATACATGTGAAGTAGCATATCCAAATTTTTATGCAAATCCGTGTCCTCTTTTTCCACTTTTTTTTTGGGGGGGGTGGCAATACATTGGAAAAAAAAACCTACCCTAAGAACCACCTATACCTCTGTGGTTGTTTTCAGACTTACGTTGCCTCTATAAAATCCCCTCTCCTGCAAATTCAGGGTTAGTTCTAGAGTGCAAAAGGGAAACAGGCCTTCTGCAGCACAGCATTCCATCCGATGTGCAGCTTTGCTTGCTCTATACTCGAAAAGTAGCCTCCGTGACGAGGGAAACATCTCGTCCCATGTTTTGACCATCACATGAGAAATTGTCCAAACCTGCCTATTTGGAGCCTTTTGGTGTTTGGAGCCTTGGATGTACCAAATTTTAGCTAGTGTGGGAGCCCAGTGGAGGCTGGTGGCTCTGATTTCGGCATGGGCTGTGAATCCACTCTCGGCTTCAGTTAGAACCAGCGAGAACCCGAAAGGAACTATCCAAGGCCTATTTTGGTGATAGGATTCAGCACCTTGGATGGCTCCTTTATTGTTCTGACTGATTCTGACTGAAGCCCAGAATGGATTCACAGCCCCACTGAAATCGGAGCAGCCAGCCTCAACTGGTGGGAGCACCTCAGGAAGGGACCTTAGCTCAGTGGTACAGTGCATGCTTCATATGCAGAAGTTCCCTGGCATATCCCAGTAAAAGGTACTCCTACCAGATGAGGGAAAACACCGTTGCCTGAGACCATACGGAAGCCAAGATACAATAAATTATATGGCCTATCAGAGGCCCATTAAAAGAGGGGGGGAACCCTCCCCCTCTGATATTGTTCAGCAGTGGTGGTACTGCCCACCACTGTTTAACTTTCTGTAGCAAAGGCATTCCAAATCTGTTCCCCTTTCTCTCTAGATTAGTCTTATCCACAACATATTCTATTCTCTTTGCTCCAGGGTCTTGTCCAGTCTCAATTATGATAAGAGCTGTATTGACAATTAGGAAGGGAAAATACCTCTAAGGCCTTAAATTGCCAAGACAGACTAAAGGAGAACAGGGAAAACAGAGGCAAAAGTGACTTGACCAAGGTCACACAGCATGCTACTAACAAACTGTGGCCTAGAGCACATCTATTCCAAGGCCATGATTTGCACATTAAAATTTGGAATAAGATTAGAGCTGTCAAGTTATTAAATCTGCATGCAGCCAAGACAGGGAAAGCAATATTTCAAATTCTAATGCATAAGAAAGGCCTTGGTATATCTGATATCTCTACTACATGGCCTTAGACAAATCAAGAGGGGTACCATCAGCATGATCATGCATTAGTGGCTGCCTGAGAAGTCACTTTGCACTTTGCATGTTAATATGCATGCTCATTATAAGTGCACTGCCCAGAGAGCTTCGACTGATGGGCAGTATAAAAATGTAATAAATAAATAAATAAAATATATGTACCAAAAATTGAAAGTGACCATTGAAACAAAGATGATACTTAACACATTTCCACACTGATTTAGCAATATCTCATATCAGCCATAGACACAATATGCTCAGTTCAAACAATCCTAAATCACTGCACATGCTTGCACATCATGACTTTTTTTCCTCCTCCGCCCTGCTTACATGTGGCTTTATTTCAGTTTCCTGTCAAGCACTGACCATACTTTGCTGTAATGGTTAAATCGACACTATGGTTTGTACTTACCATCCAAAAGCCACAATAGTTTGAAGTAGGTTTCTACTTGTGGTTTAGAGAGCAAGTGCAGACCATTGTTTGTCAATTTGGATACAAGAGCTATGGTTTATATAAACCAGGAAGTCAGGGAAAGGACCATACCATGCAAGGGGAAAAGGGAACACGTGAACACCCTCTAAATTATGGCTTATAGGATTATCTAAATATGGTTTCACAATTCCCACCTCCCTAAGCAGTAGGAAGTAACAGAATGAAACTTTAAAAGGTCATAGAATCATAGAATAGTAGAGTTGGAAGGGGCCTATAAGGCCATTAAGTCCGACCCTCTACTCAATGCAGGAATCCACCTTAAAGCATACCTGATGGCTGTCCAGCTGCCTCTTGAAGGCCTCTAAGGTGGGAGAGCCATTAATCACCAGAGCCTTGTGGTGTTTTCTGTATACAAATATAAAGGTAGAGCAGGTGGAAGCAAGAAGTATTAAACTTAAAGCAGCCAGAGGAAGCCCTGCCTCAGGCAGCATATTTTGCAGTACCATGAAAAAGAACCAAATTTTCACCTATTTCATTTAATATTGTGGTATTGCATCCCCCACCCCCAAGTGTTTAGACATTCCAAGGGATATGGTTGCTTATTTGTTAACTGAATTTATTGAAAACGTGTTTATACCTCTCTTCATTGAATCATTCAATGAGATTCCAGGGTGATATACAGTAAAACAGTAACATCCACATCATGTTATGAAGTAGGGGACCCTGCCAGCTCTCTGCCAGCCATTCAAAATAGAAGAGTGTCCTCTAATGTATAAAATAAAGCCCTATGAGGAGAGACTGAAAGGACTGGGCATGTTTCCTTGCAATGGTCCTCGGACTCAGCAATAAAGTATTTGTTGTTGACTGGGCATGTTTAGCCTGGAGAAGAGAAGGTTGAGGGGGAGACATGACAGCACTCTTCAAATACTTGAAAGGTTGTCACACAGAGGAGGGCCGGATCTCTTCTCAATCATCCCAGAGTGCAGGACACGGAATAGTGGGCTCAAGTTACAGGAAGTCAGATTCCGGCTGGACATCAGGAAAAACTTCCTGACTGTTAGAGCAATACGAGAATGGAACCAATTACCTAGGGAGGTCGTGGGCTCTCCCACACAAGAGGCATTCAAGAGGATTGAGCATCCATGAGGTATCCATATATTCAGAGCCAGCTTTAAAGGGTAGGTAACAGCGGGCCACTAGCAAAAGCCCTCTGGAATTGCTCCTCCTCATCACCATTGCACCCTGCTTGTTTATCTGCCTCTTGCTCTGGCCCAGATGATGGTGGTAGTGAGAAGGAAGGACAGTAGATAGCACTGCAAACTTGTTCATTGATTCTCAAACAAACACGTGGTAGCAATGAAGAGGAGGTGGAGCAATAGCAGCTGGCAACAATGTTGGTGAGAAAGTAGAACCACTGGTATTGGAAGCCCATTGATAATGTCTTCCCCAAACCGCCCTCAAACACCTGAAGTCATCATTGCATTTATTATCTCTCTTTCTCGCTCGTGGCGGTTTTTCTAGATGGACATGATGGGCTGTGCCAAGTCATGCTGTCTTTTACAGATTCAGGAATTTCCTGACAATTGAGCATGTTTTGAGTATGACTGCTTTCTGGATATTGGTGTGGATGTATGTTGGTAGGCCCAGTTTCTGAAGGTTTTCTGTATAGTTTTTTGATTATTATTATTATTATTATTATTATTATTATTATTACATTCTGTGAGCCCCCCCCCCCCAAGATTCTTCTCAGGAAGCTAGAAACATCCAGTTCATTTCAACTCGACCCAAAATGATTTTGCCAAATAAGGACATTATTTATATTGTAGCAGGTGGCATGCTTTCCTCTGGGTAATGGATAACAAACCAACAAAATGGCTGAAGTGTTTTGCTATTCATTCATCAAGGCATATCAAGGTGCTCATGTCTGTACAGCAATAGAAAGTTAACTACTTGATCCAGGAGAAATTCTTCACCTCACTTCTCATGCAGCTTGTTTCTGGCTAGGTTTCCTTGCACAGCATCTGTATTTATTGACCAATATCTGTAGCACTGTTGATAATTCATATCTAAACTAGCAACAAGGTACTAATTATGTGGTCATAAACATAGCTTATGGGCAAATAGCTCTTGGAATGAAATTGTATTCCATACTATTAAGTGAAGTTTTGGAGAAAGCTACAAATATTCAGTCCCAATGTCAAAGGGGAGGGGGGATGGCTTATTTTAATAGTTTCTTCATTTAACATTTATTCATTTAAGAGTATTCCCTCTCTGACTGGATGTTTGTGGTTTTGTTTTATTTTTAGCTTGGTGCAATGCAGAGAGAAAAATATTGCTTTGACATATTTATTTTTTAAATGGCTATTCATTCAAGAGAGTTTCACTGTATGTCTCTGTACTTTATAGTTTGGGGCAGAAGGAGATTCATTCTTTGGACAGGTTTATTCTTCTAACATTTATTCATTTAAGGAGGGCTTCAATCTACAAGGCCATTACCAACAATCTTCTAGAAAGGTGTTCATCTCCGGCTGAGTAACAAACAAGGCCATCTGCTTGGATACTTCAAAGAGAGACTGTTCTCTGAATCAGTGAAATGACAGATGAATAAATAAGGCACCAGACATAAATACGCCAAGGAGAAAGGCTATTCTTTCAAGAACATGCGAGTAAATAACACAATTTGATTTAATATATTTTACTACAGACCTATTTTCTGGCGAAGGACATAATAATAATAATAATAATAATAATAATAATAATAATAATAATAAATAGCCATGGAAGTTAAAGAATGAACTATGGCAACAAGACAAGGTTACAGTTAATCCATTAGTCACATCAGTCACCGGCATCACATCAAAAACCTATACAGAAAACCTTCAGAAACTGGGCCTACCAAAATACATTCATACCAACATTCAGAAAGCAGTCATAATCAAAGCATGCTCAATTGTCAGGAAATTCCTGAATCTGTAAAAGACAGCATGACTTGGCAAAGCCCATCTTGTCCATCTAGAAAAACTGACACAAGTGAGAAAAGAATGATAATAAAAATAATAATACTAATATCATCACCAACAAAAATTAAGATACGGCATCACTTAATTCTGTTATATAAACTGAGAATGGCCAACTAATGTCCCTGAAGCAATTATATCTGGCCCTTGGCAACCCTACCAAATTACCTAAACTTCCAGCTTGCGGTATCTACATTGTTTTTTACTAGAACTCTGAGATCCACCAACGTACAAAAGACACAGAATTAGGTTCTGAGCCTAAGAATTTATTTGGCATTTCAGAACTGAATTAAACTGACAGTCTTTCCACACAGAAATCCACTCCTGGCTACCCCAACCTTTGTTCATGTCAACAGTCTAATTCAGGGAGGGGAGAATCATTTTGCTCCCGTTGTTAAATAACTGGAAGCATGCCAATCCACTGCAGATCACTCAGATCTAGTAGATCCAAATCTACCTTCTGCCCACCTCTGATTTAGAAGCTATGCATTCCAGCTGTCTATCACAAGGCAGCTAAGAATGGCTTCGGTCCTAACCATGCTTCAGTCCTAATCAGGCTTCTGCAAATGGAAAATCCACTGGGGGACCCCGTCAGTGGAAGGATGAGGGAGGCATGATCCCTTCCCCCTGCAATACTCTCACACTATTCTGGAAGGTCTCCCAGCCCTCCATAGCAGATTTCCAGGAGGCAGAACTCCAGATTTCCAGGTTGCTTCCCTGTGTCCATTGGTGGGACCATCCCATGAGCAGAACTCCAGTCAAGGGATGCTCCAGCAGGCTGGAGTGAACTCAAGATTCCAACCAATTGAATAACAAGAAAAGCATCACTATTAAACCATCAACAAAATTAACAAGTTAAAATAGATAGGACCCAATCCCACTAGTTCAGCACAGGCGCCGGCAGCAAGCAACAAATTCCCTTAAGAGCTATAGAAAAGGGGCCACAGGTCAGCCCTGCCCAAGGTATGAGATGCCAAACCAAATATAGCTTATTGTGTATCAATATTGCCTTCTGGGTCCTTGATACACACACAAAGACACAAATATCACTGTTGTTTTTGAAGTCCTACACAAACAGTAAAACCGGACAGTTGATCCAATTGTTTATGAGCTGCCATGGCTGCATTTGACTCAGGGATCGCAATCCATGATGCATTCTAGCCATAGATGTTGGCTGACACCATTTGGTCTCCATTTGCATTTAATTGATGAGATAGGAAAACTCTGTTACTTATTTTGAAATGTTTTCAAAATGTTTTGCAATGCACGTGGCCATGTTTAAGTCATCGACGTTGTTTATCCCATACATTTTTCTGATTCCCCAGGTTTTCTGCATGGCTACAGTTCATAGATTTTCCTAAGAGATCTCTCAAAACAGAGTTACAAAATCTGAGCAGAAGCAGCATCTGTCTTTCTTCCTTTCTTTTAATTTTAATTTTTTTTATTTTCAACCTGATTTGCCCAGGGCATGTCTTCTTGAGAAGAGGATTCCTTTGGGGAGAAACCTTGCTAGCTTGGACGTTCTGATTTTTCCCTTTCTCTCTTTCTCTTTTTGTTCACAGTTCCAAAGACAGCTCCTGCTAATGTAAGTGGCAGAAGCGGAAGACGGCATGAATTAGTAATAGCATGGGAGGTAAGGCACTCTTTTGATGAACGTCCCTGTTTCATGTTGACTTTTTTGAGGGCTGGGCACAGAGGTCTGCACTGAGGTTTCCCCACAGCAAAGCCTGTTAAGACAGGCAAACGCAAGATGATGTCCTAAATGTCTGTTAAAATCTCCCTGCGGGTCACAATTTAATGTGAAGAAAGAAAGAAGAAAGTACAGGCAGTTCGGAGAACCCGTGACTCACAATAAAATCTCCAATTAATTTTGTTTTGTTTTGTGCGTTCGGCGTTAATTTGAACCTGGGATAACCATGGGTTAACATCAATATGAGATAATAATACATGTATTCGGGGACCTGAGTCTCCCTCCCCTCTCCCCTGTTGGTGAGCAATAACTTCTGCAATTGGCAACAGTGGTGTGCTGGAATCAGGGCTCACGGATTCACAACATTGGCACTTATTTTTATCAGCGAGGATACTGATGTCATCTGCCCCCAACTCACAATTCCCTGTTCCCTCTGAGATTAGCTACAGTCCTTACAGTAGCTGGACTGGGTGGAGGATGGATTTTCTCTGCAACGATAAATTATTTCCTGTTGTTTTGGGATGATTTGGCCTTGAATGAGCAATTAAGTAGGGCCGTGCACTGCTTCAGACCCGAACCCCAAATCCAAACTGAAGTGGGCCAATTTGGATTCCTCAGTCCATATCCAGATCAGGACCAGATCGGGCCGAGGTGATCTGAAGCACTTCAGGCCAACTCGAGGCAATGGTGAGCTGCTGCCCCCAACCTTCCTGCCCACCCACGGGACTTACCTGAGCTGTCAGGCAGCCATCTGCCCTTCATGAAAGCCCCATTTTAAACAAAGATTTAAACTCTGTTGTTTACTAGATCTAAGGTGTCAAACTGAGGACAGGCAGCTGTCAGATGGCTCAGGTAAGTCCCGCAGGTGGACAGAGGCAGAAGCAGGAAGGGAGGAGTCTGATGGACTCCCACTTGGCCTTAGACCTGGCCTTCCTGGTTGCCCACCGAACAGTTGCTTCGTTGGCACCCAGGAACCCACAACGGCCAACCCACTTTGGGTGTCCGGTTCTCTCTTCAGATCCAGATCCGAAGTGGGTTGGCCTGGGCCCAAAGCACTCTGAGTCAGATTGGGGCCGATTCAGAAGCTCCAAATTGGCCTCCGAAATGAATCGGGGGGTGGGGCATGCACAGCCCTAGAGTGAAGACCCATTCTGAAGCTGCAGCTTCTGCAAAATGCAGCATCCAGGTTAATAACTGGGGCCAGGAGGTCTGAGCCAGGAGGTCTTGCCGCTTGCATTTGCTGCCTGTATATATCCAAGCCCCTTTCAAGGAGTTGTTTTTAACCTATAATGCCTTGCACGACTCGGGACTGCAATAGCTTACAAAGTGCATCTACTGACCTGAACATACCCAGACAATACAATCAACATCTGAGGCCTTCCTCCGAGTGTCACCTCCGAGAAAGGCTTGGAAGGAATCAACAAAGGAGAGCGCCTTCTCAGTGGTGGCCCCCGATTATGGCTTGCCTAGTGCCAACACTGTCAACTTTTTAGCGCCAGGATAAGATTGTCCTTTACAGTGAATGGCATATATTGGAGCATTTATGTCAATTGTCTTTAACAGGTCTAGAATTTTATTGCAGTTGTTTTTAGCTGTTTAAATTGTTTTACATTTTGTATGTTAAAATGTTGTACTGCATTCTATTATATTGTATCTGTGATTTGTAAAATTAACTTAGTTAAAGCAATCATAAAAACAAATACATGAAAACCACAATTAAAAACACAATGATAAAGAAACAAAGATATTATCCAAACCAATAAAGCCTGCTTTAGAAACAGACCAGCTTGTAAGCCAAAGGCTTGCTTGAATAAAAAGATTTTTGCCAGCTAGTGAAAGGACAACAGAGAGAGAGAGAGCCAATCGAGCCTCCCTTGGCTGGGAGTTTCAAAGCCTGGGAGCAGCCACCAAGAAGGCCCTCTCTCACATACCCACCAAACAGGCCTCCGATGGTGGTGACACCAAGAGAAAGACCTCACTGGAAGATCTTAACACCTTGACCATGTCTACACCAGCCTTTTTTCCCGGAGTCATCTCAAGGTCGTCCCTATGCATCTAAATGACATGCAGGGGATCCTGGGGGCAACCAGGAACAACCAGGGACTTGCCCTAGGATATCTGGGACCGCAGATTTCCCAATTTTTTCCATGGTTTCAAGACCATCCCGAGGGACAACATTTTTTTCCTTCCCTGCAATGGGAGGATTGGGGCCTAATATCGGCGAGGATTTTTTTTAAAAAAAACACCCTCACTTTTGCAGTATCGCAATTGCGTGTCCGTACCCTCTTCAGTAAAAAAAAATTAAAAATGGCGCCCACGATGTCCCTCTTTCCTCCTGGGATGTCGTGTATAGAAGCTGGGGGATGATCGCAGAATATTTCACCAGATACTTAAAAAAAGTTATCCTGGTTTAAAAGAGGTGTTTGGAAATGAGTGAAATAGCTGGGGGGAAATGGTTTGCTGGCTGAATATTTTGTTGGAGATTTCCTTCTCTTCAAAAGGCATAATTTGAGAGCCAGTGTGGTGTAGTGGCTAGAGAGTTGGATTGGGAGTCAGGAGATCTGGGTGCTAGTCTATAGAAGCTCACTGGGTGGCTTGGGGCCAGTCACAGAATCTCAGCCCAGCCAACCTCACACGGTTGTTGTTGTTGTTGGGATGGAAATAGAGAGGAGAAGGATTATGTATGCCACCTTGAGTTACTTGGAGGAAAAAAGGTGGGATATCAATGCAATCAATCAATCAATCAATCGAGTGAAATGTAAAACATACCACAACTATTGTCTTTGGTGTTTAGGCATATTTTCTTTATTTTTTTAATTTAATGACAGAATAACAGAACATTCTAAGAAAAATTAAATTCACAAATGGAGGGAGAATCCTATGTTTCCTAGACAACGTTGGAGCCAAGAATCTGCGCTTCCTGTCTCCTGCCACCCCTTCATAGCAAGCACAGAAAGAACAATGCTGGCTACTTCTCTGTGCTTGCAAAATGGAACATGGGGACAGGGAAAGAGGGCATACCCAGGGAAAGGGAGGGGAGGAGACCAGGGTGGCAGCCATATGACAAATCCCATGGCCGCCTCAGCCTCCTTCCCTCCCTCTCTCTGAAGCCTCTGCTAGACAAATAAAATCGCCTGTCTGGCGTAAATGCAAGGCACCATCCACTCTGCATAGGACACTCATAAGCTTCCAGGTTCTGAGGCTTACGAGTAGCCAGGCCATAGGATTGACCATTGATCTATTTTGACATTTTTAATTGCATTGTAAAGTTCCATTTCTGATTAATACATCATCTTGTTTTGTTCTTGCTCAAAGCCTGCAATCTTATCAGGGTGGCCACTTAAGTATCACCAACCTAAGAGGAAACGCACCATCAAAACAAAGGGGACACAGATTTATATTATATTTGCATATCCTATTCTATATGTTTGCATGCACATTTAAAAAATATTATTATTATTATTATTATTATTATTATTATTATTATTATTTATAAAGAAATGCAATACATCTCACCTTAGCGGGGAAAACTATGACCAGGTGACCTGTGTGGCTGCTCAGTCTGCTGTTCAGGTGCTAACTCTTGATGGGCAGCATCAAGTTCCGCCCACCCCCACCCCAATTTCTCTCTCTTGTTAGGGTTCTTTGTCTTTAAACCAGACCTGGACTTGACAACCCTTCATATACAGGACTATTCTCTGACATCTCTTTGGATGGAGGACTATCCACCGTTAAACAGGACACCTAACTACCCTAAATCTTATTCATACACATCTAGGAATAGGTCCCCTAACAGGAATAGTGGGACTTACTTCTGAGTAAAGATGCACAAGATTGCTCTGCCTGTCCCACAGAGGTTCATAAGATTCATCACGCTCTGTGTTCCAAATACACTCTCTTAACCTTTTCTTTCAATATCGGGCAATTTTCATGGTTGCAGTTTTTAAATGCATTTTATAGCTAAGCTTCCACTTCAGTGGGTCATACCAAACCCAAGGAATAATAATAATAACCACCACACTTCTCTTTCTTCAGCCAGTCTCTGATGAGTTTCAGAATGGTGAAGGCTTTGGTTACATTGTGGCTTTCAGGCCCAACGGGACAAGAGGCTGGAAGGAAAAAATGGTAACCTCTTCTGATGCCTCCAAGTTCATCTACAGAGACGAGAGTGTGCCTCCCCTGACGCCATTCGAAGTGAAAGTTGGAGCTTATAACAACAAAGGAGATGGGCCATTCAGCCCTATTGTTGTTATCTGTTCCGCCGAGGGAGGTGAGTTGGTAAAACCTGATGTTCTGTTGCATTTTACTAACCGTGGCTGTGATGTTAACCATATATAATGGGATGTAAGCTGAGTCTGCAGTTGGGTCACAAAACTGTAGGTTGGTGGTGAACTGTGGGTTATCATGTTTTCGCAGGGGAGCTGTTAACCATGCAGGTTGGCTTCTCAACCACCCTGAAAAAAACAGCAACAAACCATGGGTTCTCAAGGTGGCTTGTTCTAGGAAAATAATCCATCCTGTGTGGTTGACAAGCCACCTTGTGGGAAATGCACTGAGTTCAGACAGCACCATAACCCATGATTCAACAACAACCCACGGCTCAATGACATTACCCACTCAACCACTGAGTGTGGGTTTTTGCATTGTGCAAACTCAGTCAATGGGACTCATGAATAGCCTAAGTAAATGTGTATAAGATTGTAGTTGAAATGTGTTACAATCTACAATCGCTATTCAGTCTGGGAACTACAATATGTGTTTGGAGTGGAAGATCTCTACTCCCCACAACAACCCTGCCTTGCCAAGTGGGTTCTCCTACTAAGGCAAGGGTGAGGAACCTCTTTCAGCTCCAGGGCTGAAGCCAAAGGAGTAGCCACAAAGGGGGCAGACCCAAAGGCAAAACAGGTGGGACCACCCCACCCCACTTATTCACTTCTTAACTCCAAGCATGCAAGGAAGCAATAGCAAGAGTGAGGAGTCTGAGCATCCTCCTCCATCCACCTTGCACTCCCACCTCTGGAGGGTTGTGCAGGGTGGGCCCAGAAAGAGAAGGCAGAGTGACAGTGGCAAGAAGGCAGGGAGACTCCCTAAGGGCAGCTTGGGCTAAAGGTAGGGACGTCGCAGGAGTCCGAGATGGGGATGGAGTCTGGTGGACTCCCATCCCTCTTGGGCCCTTTCCACACCATAGGGGTGGAGAGGGCTGGAAGCAGAGGAACCCAGAAGTGAGCACTTCCAGGTTTGCCGCAAAGAGGCCGCACCAGTATGTGACGGACCGGGCTTCTCCCGGCCTGTCGCTACTCACACCTGCCATTTTTTCTTTTTAAAACGAAGAGGAGCGCACGAATGCTCGTGCGCAAAAGGTGAGTTTTTAAAGCAAAAACAAACCACGTGCGGGCCCCCACCTTCCTCCCTGCCCTCCTGGGGGTGGCAAAACTGGTGCCACCCCCTCCCCTGCTGGGCATGGAGCCGTGCTGTGCGCTCCATGCCCAGTTTGCAGCCACGCTTACTCACGGGTAAGCGCAGCTGCACCCGGGATGGGCGGCCACACCAGCCGCCCATCTCGCTTCCCTCCTGAGAGCAGGGAATGAATTGGGATAATTGCGTTCCCTGAACTCCCGGGAAAATGGAGGACTGGACCCTGCCTGCTCGTGGGATGCCCCGTGCGTCATGCGGACTCTCCACAAGCAGGCAGGGGCAGCCACGGGAAAAATGGCTGGTGCGGACCCATTCACTGAGCTGTCATAATCAGCCACATTGTCCATGAGCACCCAGTGGCTGCCCAATCCCTCAGCGAGCCACCATCTTATGAAAAAGGGCAGCTTGTTTTTTCCACGTAAATGCAATGCTACATAAAAGGGGGCTGTAAGGGGGCAATTTACACAACACTTCAAGTGTAAATGGTGTTTTTTTCCCTTCAAAACGGCAGTTCACTGAGGGGTCGGGCAGCCGCCAGGCAGCCACAGACCACACGGCAGCTTGTCCAGGGTGCAGAACAGGGCCGGCCGGCCAGTGGGGTTCAACAAGTGAGTCCATCTATCCCTAGCTAAAGGGCAGTTTAGAACTGTTCTGATGAAATAAATAAAGAAATAGCAGCCAGGAAAAAGATGAGCCTCAGTCACTTTACGCTCTGATGATCAAATTTCATAATGCATGATTAAACGTGGAGGTGTGTGTGTGTCTGTGTTTAGAGTATTAGTATCTTTATTTAAGAGAACTATAGTTTTGTTTTGCATGAATCCTTTATTACCTGTACATTGCAGCCACTGGGGGACTCAACAGGCCCATGGTGCATTGGAAACTGGGATCATCCTGCCCCATGGGTGTGCTCCAAGGAGCTGACAAAAATTGCTGCTATTTCATGTCAATCAGAGCTTCCGTGCTCTGCCAAATTGGGAGCAATTTTCATAGGGTGTGAGGAGGGAAAGATTACCTCCCTCCCTTTATGCCACACTTCTGACCACGAGGGGGCTCTCAGCAGCCCCTATTTACAGATCAAAAAAGATGTGTGCCATGCAAAACCAGTTGTTGAATATAACATGACATTAGGCCCTGATTCTGTGACAAAGGATGTAGCAAACTAAATAGGAGGTTTCAATTGCTAAAGAGTTGTAGCATTTTCTCCCTGTAATATAGGTTGTACATTTATAAGTGGATTGATACACCCTGGATTTACCTAGACATTCACAATCAGGAGAAAATTTGACCCAATGGTAGCTGAGAAGGAGAGAAGCACATCCGAATATACGATACAGATACCTTAAGTTTTCCTGTAAATTTAGATATTAGTATGGAAGATTTTAACCAAAAATAAAGCATGAGAAAGTTATCTCCCTTTAATGTGTCATAATCAGCACTTTTCACCACTTGTACTTGCATTATGAAATATTCACATCATCTCAACATCCACAGAAATTTTTAGTGATGTCTGACCTTATATTTAGGTCATCGACTACACCATACACTTGACTTCCTTTGCTACAGTCCTACACACAGTTAGGCTGTTTAAATCCTTCTGGCTTTAACTGTGTGCAGGATAGCAGCTACCATTGTTTAATATGGAGTAAATTTCTCTTCTTCATCATTGTGCCCTTACAATTTTTAAAATATTCCAGTTTCAGTCTTTTCTAGCAATCGGTTTGTTGGGACTGTCTCATCATAGAGTCTTTTGCTAGAGACCTGGGCCAGATCTACACCAAGCAGGATATAGCACTATGAAAGTGTGTTGAAAGCAGTATATAAAAAGGCAGGAGCTGCACTACTGCTTTATAGTGGTAATGAAGTGCACTGACAACTGTTAGGCTCATGAGGCCCTTTTTGCACCAGCCATTTTTCCCAGGGCTGCCCCCGCCTGCTCGCGGAGAGTCCACATGACCCACAGAGCATCCCACAAGCAGGCCGGGGCCAGCCCTCCATTTTCCCGGGAGTTGAGGGAACGCTTTTATCCCGGTTCATTCCCTGCTCCCAGGAGTGTAGCAAGATTGGTGGCTGGTGTGGCCGCCCATCCCAGGCGCAGCCGCTCTTACCCGAGAGTAAGTGCGGCTGCACCGATGGCCACGGAGCCGCACCACATGGCTCCAAGGCCATCAGGGGAAGGGACAGAGAAATCGCCATCCCCAGGATGGCGGGGGGGGGGAGGGGGTGATCATGCGCGGGTTTTTTTTAATACTAAACTGACCTTTTGCGCATGAGCACTCATGCGCACCTCTGCAAATCTTTTTTTAAAAAATGGCCGGCGCGACTTGTGGCAGCCCGATAGAAGCCCGGGCTGTCACATTGTGGCGCGAACTCAGCGTGCCGGACCCGGAAGTGAGGACTTCTGGGTTTCCCCGCTTCCCGCCCTCTCCACTCCTATGGTGCGGACAGGGCCTGAAACATATACTGCTTTCATAGTGTTATATCCTGCTTGGTGTGGCTCCTGCCTTTTATATACCACTTTCATACTGCTTTCATAGTGTACGTCCTGCTTTCATATCCTGCTTGGTGTAGATCTTGCCTTCATCTTCCCCTATGCACCTCCTCCCTGCCACTTACACACACAAATGCATTGGAGCCTGATTGACTACCTCCTATATATTCAATACCAAATTTAGAAACTACCTCTGATGGACAACCAAAACAAGTATACCCCCAGGGGAAGGAAGCATTTTAGAAATATCTTCAATTCTAAGTGATCTGATTTTCTAAGAATATACCTATGAATCTTATTAATTGCTTCATTTTGGGCTTCTGGGAGAATTCCAAATAATTTCCTAAAAGAAACTCAGGGTGCAATCCTATGCATGTTTAGACAGAAAAAAAGCCCTGGCTTTTTCTGTCTAAACCCAACATGGTTAGCTGGGGAATGCTGGGAGTTGTAGGACATTTTTTGGTTTAAACATGCATGGGATTGCATCCTAAGGTACTTCAAAAGCCTACAGAGTAGAAAGACAAATACGAACAATTAAGTATTAATTATTGTTGTCAATTTAAACTCAATGGTACTTTGTAAAAGTAGAAATATATAAGATTGCGCCCTAAGAATCAGTGAGTTTCTTCCTTCCTTCTTTCAGTGATCTTGATGTACTGTTATGTGTGTTCTTGTTCTTGTTGCCTATATTTTAACTTTATTTTTTTAAAAAAAATTAAAATCCACAAGGGAGGAAAAAACAGATGCTCAGGGCCAGCCAAAGTGCCCATCTCTATGGCAACAATCCCCTTATAAATCCTTCACTTTAGGACTGTCACTTTGGCCGCATCTACACATTGAGGCCTTCCTGCTTCTGGGATCATCTCCCTGTGTCTTAAAACTTGGCGCCCCAACATGCTGAGAGCCATTCTGGAGATGGCGAAAATGCTGCCCCCCCCCCGATGGGCATGGAGTCCCCCCGCACAGCTCCGTGCCTGGTTGAAGAACCCCGCTACTCGTGAGGAGGAGGGAGGACCCAGGAGTGCTCGCCACACTGCCCACAGTCCTTGGAGTTGTCTCAGGTCCACAGGAAAAATTGGTAAAACTGCGGTCCCAGTTATCCTGGGACAACTGAGAGGTCATCCCGGGTTGACCCCAGCATCCCCTGTGCATCATTTGGATACACAGGGACGACCTTGAGCTGACCCCGAGGTAACTGGCTGGTGTAGACATGCCCTATGTGTCACCTTACATCCATGCTTCTTGTCACTCAGTTCAAGGGAGCAATTTACTAATGAGTTTGTTGGTTTATTTATTTATTTAAATAAAGAAATATTACCGATAAGCTAGCGACAAACCTCCCTCCTTTACCATTTACTAGCAATGACTTCTTTTCTTTTCTTTTTTTAAAAAAAAATTAAATCAACCTTCTCCAATCTGGTGTCATCCAGATAAGTTTGACTACAGCTTCCATAATACTCATCCCTGTAATGGGGGTGATTGGGATTGTAGTCGAGCACATCTAGAGGGATGCTTAATTTGCACTTTGCAATCCTATAAAGGTTGTACTACCTTCGCTGACTTGTTTTTTTCAACTGGAGCGGAATGCGGAATTGATTCAACTCCTCTTTGATTAGTGCCCAAAAGGCTCTTAGAAAGCAGTAGATGTGCATAAAACCAAGCTGGGTGTGTCCCCTGCCACCACCCCACTTCCACCAGCAGCAATATCAGACCCTGTTATTTTGAAAACTCCAGCTGCTCTGGCAATTTTACATATACACCCTTTATATTCATGAACGTGGAAATGCCTTTTAATCTAACAGAACCCAGATTCTATCACCCAGCCTGTCCATTTTCTACCTCCTCTCTAAGAGAGCCATAGTGTCTTCTAATATGCCAGTATAATTGTCAGAACCAGTACTGTACTGCAGGAATGCTGGGCCCTAGGCCACGCTGCTGAGAAGGGCCCCTTTAACTGGTATTGGTAGGCTGCACCAGCATCGTATTATGAACATGGGCCAATGGTCCCCAACCTTTCTGGGTCGGTGGACACATTTGGAATGTTGATGGAGTGCTGAGTGCAATCTCAGATAATGGCTGCTATGGGGGAGGGAGTTGACCGTTGATAAAATGGCTGCCATGGGGAGGGAGTTGACCACTGATAAAATGGCTGCCATGGTGGGCATGGCTGGTCACAAAAGATTCATGTCCCAAACTGGTGAGACTAAAAGCAAAGTAACTTTTCCAAGAACCTAAATACTAGGCAGAGGTGGGAGTCTGAACTCCAAAACACAAAAAACATTCTTTTCCATCCAAATAATGATGGCATTGGAAATGTTACACTTCACTTTGCAGCATACCAGTCTCCTAGTTTTAAAAATGTTTTTAAATTTTAAATGACTCTTAAGAAATAAAATAAAAATCAGGATGGGAATGTGCCTGGTGGGTGCCTTACATCAGAGACCCCAGGCCTCGGCCATGTTAGCCTGTTTGATGATTTGACCCTGGTCAAAATGGCCTTAATCTCTGTCATCAGAAAAAAAAAATTAAGTGCAGGGCCAAGTACAGATATTCTCAACTGTTCCACAATTTTAAAATTTCTGATAGAGATAAACAAAAGACTTCAGGTGGGATAGTTTGATCCCCTATACGGGCTCCTTGCACTTTCATCCCATGTGAGAATTCCTCCTGAACTTTTCTCCTCAGGACATAAAAGATTTGACCAAAGAAATTCCTTTGCTTACCCTTTCTTATTGCTTACAACTCCTTAGACTGGGTCCAAAGGGAGAGGACAAGCAATTGAGCAGTGGTGAAAGTGGCAAGGAGGTGGGCCGTAGAGGGATGAGGCCCACTGAAGACATCTGGCCCAAGGGCCTGAAAAATCCAGAGCCAACTTTGCTCCTCGAGGCTGGAATCTCTAAAAGCGTGCCTCTGTCATCAAGGCAGGGGCAGTGATTCAACTCAGACATGTCCATGAGCAGCAGGCATGCACGCTTCCCTTCATTCTGCCTCCACTCGTGAAGGAAGGAGATTAAAAGCTTCTACTTATGCTTAGTAACAAACAGTAATGTGCTGCTGTGTCTGAATGCAGCAAACTATGGTTTGCTCAAATCACAATTTGCCCATAAATTAGATACATGCTTGCTATGTATGAGGAGTCAAATCACCAGGCATATCCACTCTATGGACTTTAACAGTCATTCTTTCTCCACAGGGGATTCCGAGAACGGTAATTTTCTGATTCCAAACAGAATTGTAAGAACCCTCACTAAGCTATGATTCCCAGAATTCTTGGAGGAAACCATGACAGCTAAATGGATATAAAATTAACTCTCTGATTCCCTTTATAATTTTTACTTTAACTAAATGAATGCAGCTTTCACCTTGGTTTGAGATACTTGCAACTGGTAATATATGGCCCACTAAATATAGAATTCCAAATGTTGGCCTTTGCAGATGGGAAAACAGTGTGGTTGAGATATGGCATAAAATATTTTAAATGTTATAAGAACAGCTTTTAAAGATATTGGGCTTTTTCATCTGCACAGGTCTGCAAATACATTTATAGTTAGAAGCTGATACTACAGCATTAATAAAAGGTTATGATCCTAACTCTGGCAGCAATTATAGGGAAATCTAATGAACCCATCAATCTTTGTGTTAGTCAAACAACATTCAGCGAAGTACTGAGTTATAGACTATTTCAAATTATAGCAGATAAGATAGTCCCTTTTCCACTCCAAATCAATATAAACTACCATTTCATCT
Source organism: Anniella stebbinsi (assembly GCA_029215795.1). NCBI lineage: Eukaryota > Metazoa > Chordata > Lepidosauria > Squamata > Anniellidae > Anniella > Anniella stebbinsi. The sequence goes on from JARDYH010000001.1 coordinate 53,070,529, forward strand.
ATATAAATTTTCAGGAAATTATACTATAGCTTATTCATATGTTGTGCATTCCACAGTTTTTGCATTTTAGTGTCTAATATCAGAGAAACCCCAGTGAATAACTGCATGCAATGCAAAAAACTAAAAAAGAAAAAGAAAAAAGCAATTGTTTCATATATTAAACAGAAAGACGTGATTTCCTGTCCCATATGGCAAAAAGCAATTTATATTTTTGTCTGCTTACTTTTCATTCTGAGCAGTACAGTTCCATGAAAGGGAAATGATTCTGCATTTATAGAAAACTGCCGTCCAACATTTTGTATAGATCGCAAATTATTTGTCCCACTGCAATCCTCCCTGACAACATGGTAATTGCTTCAATGATATCAAATCAAGAAAAATGGCTTTCAATGCACAAATCTTTGTAATGCATAAAAGAGAAAACAAGGTGCACCTACTGCACAGAAAATCATATTGGGTGGAAAATATTGAAGCATAATATTTCTTTGACTCCATAACATTTCTCATTTTATGCTATGGAAACATGGAAGCTTAATGTTTTAACATTCCAGAGGTGAGAAGAAGCACCAAGTCACAGGGGAAGACTCTCACTCCATGGTAGAGCACATGCATTCCACACAGAAGGTCCCAGGTTCAATCCCCATCAGTTAAAAGGATGATGGGTGAGACCTCTGCCTTAGATCCTGAAGCACTGCTGCCAGACAGAGTAGACCACACTGGAATTGATGGACACATAGGTCCAACGTTAAAAGTAGCCAAGCATACTTCTAAAAAATGAGGATTGCCCCCACCTTGTTGATACCTCCGTATTCTCCATGGATGGTGCCATTTTGGCTATATAGTCAACAGCACTCAGGCCTGAACATTAGAAATATATGGATTTATTAAAACCTGCAATAGGGAAGAATCCATGATCATTGGAAACAGAAGCAGCAACTTCAAACAGAACATATTCCCAATACAACTCACAGAGCATCATCACATCGGAGAACATCGCGTTTGCTCACCATCGCTTCTCCACCTGCGCGTTTGTCCCTCATTACTTCCTCTTTTGAAAGAGGAAGCAAGCAACTTGCACGTGGCCCATTCAATGGGCCGCTTTGATCCTGCTGCTCCTCCTGCACACAGCAGGAGATAGAGGCAACTTCCATCTTTAAAAATAAGTCGGACTTACTGGGGTGTTTTGTTGTCGTTGTTGCTGTTGTTCGAAGAAGGCTAGAAGGGATAGGAGTGTGGGAGGCAGACAACATCATGAGAGGGACCCGCGAAAATCTGTGAGTGCCCAGTAACATGTGTGCAATGAAACGCTCGCCTGATGGAGCTCATAATGTTAAGGAGAGATTTTTTATTGTATTAGTTTCATGATGTGATTTCATTGTGATTATTTTATTGTAAACTCCCTTGAGCATATTTTTTGAAAAGCAGGATCTAAATGCCCATCAACTATCACAACAAGAATAACACACTGTGTTCTTCATAATGCTTCGCAGTTTGCTAGCTGACAAGCAATATTCAAACATGTAACGGCGGATAGGAATTTTAAGTGACTATCTTTCTGGACCAGTCAGAGATACCAATACGATGAGATACCATGAAGCAATACAGTGAAAATAATGATTTGTATTGCATTGTTCTTCTGATACACAGGTCGATTGTGAAGCTTTATCCTGAACAATATGAGAGACTAAGGAGAAAATAGATGACAATTCCAGCTCATGTAACTTTTTTTATAGATCCAAGTTGTAATGGCTGGGCTTTATTATTTCATCTTTTTCCCCTTAATACAGAACCCAGCGCTGCTCCCACTGATGTCAAGGCCACAGGATTGTCTGTATCGGAGATCCTTGTTGCGTGGAGACACAGTAAAGAAAGTCTAGGAAGGCCACGGGGATTCGAGGTATTAATATAAAATATAATCTGTGTTGCAGCTCTGCTTTTGTTTTCCTAACTCTGTGTTCTACTGAAAGAATTGCATGGTGGAACTTCTGTTGAAATTTTAATCATTATCATAGAATAGTAACAAAAACATAGAACGGATTATTCAGACAAGACTGGATTACCAGTTATGCAAAGTAAGGTATGGAGTCCCTAGCCGTGGGTCCCAGCATTCAATGCTTTTTCAAATTGCTATTCCTTCCCCCCCCCCACATCGCATTACACTCCAGATGGTTCCTTGTGCATTTTTGGGGGCTTCCATATTTGTTGCACAGGTATTTGCTGTTTTGTTTCGTTGACAAAAGTGACCGGAGGAATAAGTCTTCTGAGATGAGGGATGCATGTGTTAGGGAGAGAAGCGCTCCCCATTCGCTTTAAGCAGAGTAAGCATGTTTTTCCAGCCAAGTCCAGGCAGTAAAGAAATACTCACACTCCAGCAGTATAGTGTATAATACAAGTCCTTCACTGTGTTCCAATATAAATATATATACAGCAAACTGGTTTCTCCAATCATTCAGGTTTCCAGGAATATTTCACAAAGCATATTTCTCATCCATCATATTTCTTATTCCACCAGCCTTCCTCCTCCACGTAATCAATTCAGCCTAACACTAACAGCCATTCTGATATATACATATTTGGCTGTACCCTGACTCAGCACTCAGTCAATTAAGCAACCTTCCAGAAAGTGTCCACTATCTCACTAACCTTTTTAACAGTGAATAGAAAAAAACTATTCTATCTGATAATTGACTGCAGCTGGCTGTTCAGTTCTTCTGGACACTAAAAATTGTCCAATCCTTCATTCCTCTTAAACAGAAATTTTCCCTGACAGCATGAACCTGTCAATTCTGCTTTTTCTCCACATTCATTAAAAAAAAACTTAAATTCTTCCCATCTTGAAAATGAAGAAATTCACAAGTTTTTGAAAATTCTTATCAAAATCGAACTGAAACTAAATCTCACCCATCTGCCCTTCCCAAATGCAATAGATTACAGCTATTCCCAACATAGAAAGGACCATGTTGTACCTGCCTGCCATTAAATGTGAAAGATGAGCCTGACAGGGGGGAAAAGGTGGCAAATCTAATTCTGCACTAACGTGGTTGAATATACACAGGGATGTAAACACAGACTTTTAAGACCTAAGCAGACAAAGCCCTGGGCCTGGATGGACAACTCTTTCTGTTTTAGTTTCTCCCAGATTCAAATTTTTAAAATCTCGAATTCTTTCTATCCCACATCTGAAGAAATTTGTGCATTTTCGGCAAATTCATATTAAAAAATGAAATGGAATTCTCACCCATCCGTATCCGTGACCTCCTACGGATTTGTCCACATCCTTGAGTGGCAGTCAATGCTACCTATGAGGTCGCCCGCGTTTTATGCAAAGGTTGCTGTAGGCTGGCATTACTTCTGCTCCAAAAGTAGGTTTGTCACTTACCATGTCCTAATCCTAACTCTCTTTCCCCCCCATCCCATAAAAATGCACCTACTTGGAAGAGGTTTTTAAAAGTAGACATGACTCCTTTGCCTTCCCCAGACGTACAACCAGATAAAGAACACGGGGGGGGGGGGGGAGATGAGCATTTGCACTGCTCTACAGCAACCTCTCTGCTATCAGGCCATTTGCTTTTTGCTGAAACTTTTAGAAGCCCCCCTGTTTACCTAGGGGCTGTCTTTATGCCTTATTTGCTGCCAACCCACAGCCACCACGGAGCTTTTGCCTGAAGCTGTGAATTAAAAAGTCGGGAACTTGCCTCAACATTTTGCTTTAAAGCGAGGTCACCACACAGTCCTTCCACCATGTGACCTCACTTCAGCATCAAGCTGGGAGGGAGGTGGGGCGTGGCTATGAACGCGACGGGGTGAAGTCGTAGATCCTCGTTGCTCCTTATGAAAGCTTTGAATTAAGCACTAATTCCTTACGGAAGAGTTTCAAGAGAGGCATAAAGACATGTTACGGTGATAGGGTAAGGCTGGAAGTGATTAATTATCTGACCGGGAGCTGAAAAGCGACAGAGCTTGATGGTTGTTAAAGTGAAACCAGACGCTTCGAGCTAACAACAAAGAAGGAAGACGTCGGTGAGGTAATTTATTGACTTTTACGAATGATACAAGGAAGACTACTTGATTAGTTTACTGGGGGAGAGTTTTGGATGAGTAAGCTCCAGTAAACTGGCAGTTTAGGCTGTCTGGCTGTGGCAAAAAAAAAAAAGAAAAAGTAAAGGAGAACCCAGACGGACGGAGGGAGGGGATAATTTACGAGCAACAAGGAGTGTTGTTATAAGAAGCTTTATTCCCACTCCAGCCTGGGTTAAACTTGTTAAAAGAAAGTCTGTTATTGTCTCTGGAACTGATCGATCTCTGGAGGGACAGAGGAGGGGTTGCAAGAGTTGTCAGCTTTTGAAGGAGAAACGAAAGTGAAGCGGCCATATTGGAGGCGATTTATGGACTTATAAATGAGGATTTAAGGTAGACTGGCTGAGTAGGTTACTGGGGGAGAGACTGTTGGAAATAAAACTGATTATTGAGAAGATGATTAAAGTCAATCCCCAGTGAACTTGTAATCCAGTCTGACGTAAACAAGAGGAACAAGCAGACAGGGTGGGGGATAATTCATGAGAAAGAAGGAGGGACGACAGAAGAAATCTTCTGCTCCCACCCCAGCCTGGGTAAGATCCTCAAAAGAGCGAGGTTCGGATCGTACCTGGCAGAGATTGACGCGTCTGGAGGAGCAAAACATGCCAGACATTCCAGATAAGAAGACAGCAAAAAAGTCTCCAGTAAAAATACCAACTGTAGACCCGGTTGTAATTCCAAAGACTACCAGAGGAGGGCAGCCAGACCCAATGGACGAGTTAAAGGTGGATATAAATAAAATGCTTGTTGGGCTTGAAGGGCGCTTGGCCAAGCGCATTAAAGACACGCAAGAGGAACTTATGGAGGGCTTAACTCAAGTGGTGAAGGATGTTGGAGTGCTGCAGTCAGACACAAGAGCACTGGCTGAAACTTGCAAGAAGCATGAGGACCAACTTTCTCAACATGAACAACGCATTATCGCGATGGAGGATCGGGACAGACGAGCAAATCTGCGCATAAGAAAATATCCGGAACAAGAAAGAGAGAATTTAAAAGATTTAAGAGATACAATTCTGTCGTGGTTGAAAACACAATTTCCGGAGGGGGTCTGGGAGGAAGAGGATCTTGAACGGGTGCATCGAGTTGGTTTCAAAGGAAGAGGAGTGCTTCCAAGAGACATAATTGTTAAATTTGCAAATTATTATAAAAAAGAAAAATTGATGCAAGCAATCAGGAAACAACCTCAACCAATGATTCAAGCAACAGCAATTGAGATTTTTCAGGATCTTTCCCCGCAGACCATCCAGTGGAGGAAGAGTGTCAAGATATGCACAGCAGCATTGAGGAAGAAATCGATAACGTACAATTGGGGATATCCAGTATTTCTGAGATTTGCTTGGTGTGGGAAGCAAGAAAGAATAACATCGTGTGAGCAAGGAATTCAGCTGTTGGAGAAGTTGGGCATAATCGATCCCAACGACCCGGGAGAAGTAGTCCAAGAAGAAGGAGCGGTTGGAGGGTCTAGTCAATGAAATGGGATTAGTGGGGAAAGGGTAAAGGAGTGGAGGTTCGGACTTTGCTCTGAGGGTTGGGCCGGGTTCCCCCCCCCCTGAAGAGTTCTAAAATAATTGGGACCAGTGCCCAGAGGTCTGGTGAGCAGGGGGGTAAAATGAGGGTAAGTGTAGGGGGAGGGAAGGGAGGGGTGGGTGGGGGGGGGATACTGAGGGTCTGTGTGGGGGGAGGGAGGGGAAGGGGGGTAGGGGGTTCACCGACCGAGATCAATGTATATATATGGTTGAAATTAAGAGATGGAAAATAAATTGCGATGGGCAACTCTAAATGTTAAGGGGCTAGGAACGGTGGTTAAAAGACGAAGAATTGAAACAATGTTGAAAAGGGAAAAAATTGATATAATCTTCTTGCAGGAAACTCATCAGATAAAGGAGGGGGTTAATGAGTTGCGAATGAGGGAAATAGGAGTGTATGAAAAGTCATGTGGTACTTCTAAAGCGAGAGGTGTGGCAACCATAATTTCGAAGAAATGTGGTATTGACATTCAAAGTGTAAAGAAAGATAAGAATGGAAGGATCCTTATAATTTACTGTACGATGGAAGGGGAAGAATTTGTGTTGATTAATGTCTATGCTCCAAATGGGAATCAAATGGAATTCTTTAAAGAAGTGTTTGATATGGGGGGAGATTTAGGGAACAAAAATATTGTGATGGCAGGAGATTTTAATATGGTAATTCATAAAGGGAAAGATAGGGATAATATTATTAGAGATGCTAGAGGTGGGGGGAAGACGGAATTAGCTAAATTAATGGAGGGGAAAGAATTAATGGATGTATGGAGAGTATTAAAAGGAGAAGAGAGGAAATATACCTTTTACTCACCTAGATTTAAGAGTTATTCAAGGATTGATTACATATTTATATCAAAGAATATGCTATCAAATTTAATAGATTGCGATATAGGAGTAATAAAGATCACTGACCATGCATTAATGTTGATGGAGATGAAGATGAAGAAGGATTATAAACAAGCAAAGAGATGGAGAATGGATGGAAGAATTTTTAAAAATAAAAATATAGTAGAGAAATTAAAAAAGGAAGTACAGGAAATATGGCAGATAAATGAAAAAGGAGTTAATGCGCAAGGATTATTATGGGATACAATGAAAGCAGTAATAAGAGGGATGTGTATTAGGGAAATGTCCACACTTAAAAAGCAACAGGAAGTACGTAATAAAAATGTTGAAGAAGAGATAAGGAGACTAGAGGAGAGATTAAGAGAGACTAAAGATAAGCGGTTATATGCCTTAATTCAAGCTAAGAAAAAGGAATTGGAGACAGAAGAATTAGAACAGGTTCAGAAGAACTTGTTGTATTTAAAGAGAGATTTTTTTGAATATAATAATAGAAATTCCAAAATGCTGGCTAGATCCACGCGGTCAGAGAAGGCTAAGAATATGATAGGGACAATTAGAGATAAATTAGGGAATAGATGCAATTTAATGAAAGATAAATTAAAAATTTTTCAGGAATTTTATAAAGAATTATATGCATCAGAGGCGGTTACAAATGATAAGATACAGGAATATGTAGAAAGAAATTGGAAAATAAGACTGGATGATCAAGATAAAGAGAGTATGGAAGCCTTGGTAACTGAGAAAGAAATTGAGGGAATTATTGCAAAACTAAAAGGAGGTAAGTCTCCGGGGATTGATGGACTGGGGCCGGAATTTTATAAAATATTTAAGGATATTTTAATACCTAGATTATTAAAATTATATAATGATATAATAGAAGGAGGAGGGACCCCGCCATCTTGGGATCAGTCCATGGTTATTCTAATACAGAAGCCAGGCAAGGATATGACGGATCCAGCATCTTATAGACCAATATCTTTAATAAATCAGGATGCAAAAATATTTTCAGCAATAATGGCTAAAAGAATGGGTTCATTTATTTTTAAATATATAAAAAATGATCAATGTGGATTTATTGTTGGTAGGAAAATGCCAAATTTAATTGGGAGGGTTATAAATACAATAAATATTATAAAAAGAAGAAAGTTAAAAGCAGGATTAGTAGCTCTGGATATTTTCAAAGCCTTTGATTGCGTGGAATGGCCAGCGTTAAAAATAATAATAAAAACGTTTGGGTTTGGAAATAAATTTATGGGAGTGATTAATCAGATGTATAAAAATAATAAAGCGGAAATAATGGTTAATGATGGGTTAACGCAACAAATAAATCTAGCTCGAGGAACTAGGCAAGGATGTCCACTTTCGCCGATTTTATTTGCAGTAGTTATAGAAATTTTAGCAAATGTAATTAGGGAAGATGATAGATTAAAGGGGATAGGTAGTAATGATAAGATTAAAGTAAATATGTTTGTGGATGATACGTTGCTGACATTAGAAGATCCCCTAGAAAGCGGGGATTTGATTCAGAAACATCTGAGAGAATTTGGGGAAATTACAGGATTACAAGTTAATTGGGGAAAGTCAGAAATGATGTTGTATAATTATAACAAGGAAGAGATGGAGAAATGTAAAGCTAATTTAGGATTAGGATATAAAAACATAATACGATATTTAGGAGTTAATATAGATAGAGAATTAAATAGACTAGAGGAACTTAATTTAGTAAGGTTAAGAAAAGAGGTAGGGGAGAAGTTACAGATATATAGAAAATTAAAACATTCTTGGTTTGGTAGAATAGCAGTTATTAAAATGAATATATTACCTAAGATTAATTTTTTGTTTAGAATGTTACCTATTAGAATATCAGCAGCTGAGATTAAAAGTTGGCAAAATATGATTAATGCTTATTGTAATGGGGATAAAAGAGCTAGGATAAATAAGGGGTTATGGTATAAGGCTCAAAAGAAAGGAGGTCTAGGACTTCCAAATATTAAAAATTATTATATTGCTAATCAGTTAAGATATGTTATTCATGCTATTTTAGGGGAACAAGACATGGAATGGTTAGAATCGCAAACAGTAAAGGTGGAGTATAAATTACGAAATATATTTTTTACTAAAATGCAAAAGAAAGAATTGAAAGTACTGGACAACCCATTGTTGGAAAATATATTAATGATCTGGGAGAAGTATAGAGGGAAGTTGATACCAGGGGAGTCTCCGCTTGCCCCAGTTGTAGTAGTGGGTAACTTCCCAAGTGTATTAAAATCAGAGATAGAAGGGAGTCTGAAAGAACTAGATATTATTAAATTAAGGAATTGGATGGAAAAGATGAAGGATAGTGAGCATATTAAAAACTTATTTAAAGGACAAAAGCTAGCGTGGTTCAAGTGTTTGCAACTGTTAAAATGGACACAGGATTGGACCACAAAGAATAAGGAATGTAGAAACAATACTAGATTTGAAGATTTAATCGAACAATCGTGGGATAAAGAAGAAGCTAGAGCTAAGAAAGGACTCACTAGTGAGATATATAAAATATTAATAGAGGAAGAATTTCAGGACTCACTTAAGGTTATAAAAGAGGCTTGGGAAGAAGATATAAGGGGGAAAATTAATGAAGATAATTGGGGGAGGATTTGGAATGGAAGAATGTTAAAGGTATTGTCGATTAGAATTAAGGAGAATTATTATAAGACAGTTTGGAGATGGTATTTAACACCTGTTAGATTTCACCAGATTGATAAAAAATTGCCCAAGAATTGTTGGAGGGGGTGTCAGGAGGTTGGGACATATTTTCATATGTGGTGGAGCTGTGAACAAGTACAAAAATTTTGGGTAAGGGTTGGTAAAGAAATAAGTGATATAATTGGAAGTAGGTTGGAATTAAACCCGAAGCTAGCTCTACTAGCAATATGGGATAGTAGGAATAAGGATGTAATAAATAAAGAATTGGTAAACAACCTCCTGGCACCTGTTAGAATACTGATTGCTAAAAATTGGAAAGGGCAACGAAGTTATACAATAGAAGAGTGGTATAAAGAAATTTGGGATTTAGCTTTGAATGATATGTTGACGTGTAAAATGAAAATAAAGAGGGGAATGTCCAGGAAGAGTGATTTTGGGGAAATATGGACGCCCCTTTTGAATTACGTTTTAAGATCGGGGAAGGGACAATTGCCTTCAAAAGAATCATTAAAATTTTGGAAAGAGGATGAAGGATAATGAGACGGTCTCGGAAGGGGGGGGAGCACGGGGGGTAGTTGAGGGGGGAATTGGTTTTATGTTATTGTATGTTACATTATTGTTTAATTGTGTATGTGTTTGTTGGAAAAATTAATAAAAATATTAATCAAAAAAAAAAAAAAAAAGCTGGGAGGGGGGTTCTGGAAATGCTGATAGGAAATGCTGATAGGAAATGCTGATAGGTCGCTGGAAGAGTGGGAAGGCCAGGCAGAGGGCAAGGGGGTGACAAGCCGAATGGCTGTCGGAAAGCCCATGCTCCTTCCTGCCTTTGGGATTTTCCACCCCCACCCCGCAGCAACGATACCGCAGGATCTCAAGAAGAATGTGTGGCAAAGCGGTGCCGTGAAGACGCCGCCCCCCTAAAGCTCACTTGAAGTTAATGAAGAGTCTTTTTTTTCTTTCCCGAGCTGTTGACCAAACCTATCAGCTCTTTTCTTTTTCTAAAACTATGTTGTGTTTTTTAGGAATTGCAAGCTACCTGCAAGCACAATGGGGTCTTCTTCCCCCCGCAGATGGGAAGAAAGTTTAAAGAGTAATAAGGACAAGGGTTTTCATATGACTTTTCTCTTCATTTCTCATATGCCAATAACTTAAATCTCGATGGCGATCACACTGCCATATCTCCCGGCCTCCACCCCACACTGGTGCATTTGGGGGAAAGCTTTCATTTCTGCTTTGGCACTCCTGCTATGGGGAAAAGGCTCCATCCAGGAAAGCAAGAACACTGATCCCTGGCACCTCCGGTTGGAAGGATTAGGTAGCAGATAGGCAGGTGAGAAAGGCCTCGGGCTTCTCAGATGGCCACAGCCCCTTCCCCTGACCACAGATCATTTGTTGGTTTCCTGGCTTTTACGCAGATGTTTTTCCCCCATTAAGAACATAAGAAGAGCCACGCTGGATCAGTCCAAGGGTCATGATTCTACGCCCTCCTACTGTAATGTGAGACAATAAAGAAGTCTGCCAAGTTATCCACAAAACCTTATTCAGTGAATAAACATCTCTTTGAACCTAAGGGGAGTGTAAACACTAGGAGCTTTCCTCTAAGCTAAAACTTGGCCAGCTAAACTAGGCAGCTGTCCTTTCAACAAAAAGGATAGTTTCCCCTGAGCCACTTTTGCTTCAGGGTGGATTCTTCTGAAGGAGTCTTTGGCGAGAAGCTAGCCGCCCTGATTGCTTCTCCCCTGTTTTCAGCAATGCCCGCTTGACCCTGTGGCAGACTCTGAGATTGGCCAACTATGAAGTCCCTTCCCCCTCTGATGAAAGCTGAGTTCCCACAGACTCTGAGTTGTTAGCATTCTTTCTGATAAAGTCCGGTGAAGTTTCACCCCTGGCTTCTGAAGAGCCTGGGAGAATCTCCTCCCCTGCTTCCTGTGTTGGCTGGTAAATTTCTAGTCCTGTTTCTTCTGGTTCAGAATCTGGTTGTGATTGGTAGCCTGAAACACCTTCCCCCACACTAAAGAGAACAATCATGATCCTGACACCAAGACTCCATCTAGTCCAGCGCTCTGTTTACACAATGGCCAACCAGCTGTCAACCAGGGACCCACCACCAGCAGGACATGGGTACAACAGCACTCTTCTGCCCATGTTCCCCAGCAGCTGATATATATAGGCTTACTGCCTCAGATACCTGTGGTAGCACATAGCCATCAGAATTAGTAGCCATTGAGAGCCTTCTCCTCCAGGAATTGATCTAACCCCCTTTTAAAGCCATCCAAACTGGTGGCCATCACTACATCTTGTGGTAGCGAATTCCATAGTGTAACTATGCATCATGTCAAAATGTAATTTCCTTGTATCTGTTCTGAATCTCCCACCAATCAATTTCATGGGATGACCCTGGATTCTAGTATTATGGGAGAGGGAGAACAATGTCTCCCTATCCACATTCTCCACACCATGCATCATTTTGTACACCTCTATCATGTGTCCCCTTAACCTCCTTTTCCCCAAGCCACACAATTCCAGCTGTTGCAACCTTCCCTCGTAGGGGAGATGCTCCAGCCTCTTGATCATTTGAGTTGCCCATTTCTGCACTTATTCCATTTTTTAGGTGTGGTGAACAGAACTAAAACATTCTAAAAAGTTGAAGTGCCTCTCGTAAGGCTTAGATCATGGCTATAAGAGCTTCAAGCTAAAATATGCTAGTATCCTTGGTGTTTTAGAATATGCCCTGCCCCCCCCCCCAAAAAAAGTTCCTCTGAAATTGAATTCAGCCTTTGGGCTGTACGAGGTTTGTTTGTTTGTTTATTTATTTATTTATTTACCACTCCCCATTGAGAATTTTGAAACGGTGGACAAAATAAAATAGAACAAAAACAGAATAAAAACATATTAAAAGTACATTATTAAAAGAAACAAAGTGCAAAATAAACAAAGTTTGACACCTCTGCAATACTGGGTTAGATGGATCAATAGTGTAGTCTACCGGAAGCAGTGGAGGCTTTAAAGGAGCTATCCAAAGTGCTGAACTTACTTTGGGGATAGGTTTCAGCATCTTGGATAGTTCCTTTAAAGTTCTGGCTGGATCTGACTAAAACCCACAGTGGATTCACAGCCCCACCACAATCGGAACCAGCAGCCTCCACCCATGTTCAATACGCCATCTTGAGAGGTAGAGATTGCAGCATTTCCTCCTATGTCATTGTCCAAGCTCACAGTGTGGATGTGTGTCAGTTATCAGCTCCCGAACCTGGGTAGCTTTCAATTCCTAAAAACAAAATGGATTTACAAGAAGAATGTCTGAAGAACATGAGGGATCTCTGGCAGGTTTTCAGGCCATACTCCACCACACAGTTCTGGCTAAAGGAATGCAAAAGTACATTACAGGCACATTGACAGAACAATCCTATGCAGTTGGGGGAGTGGGAGAAGCTGTGATGGAAGAACCACCAAAGCCAAATCCCTTGTGCCAATAGGGCGGAAAGTGAAGTGTAGGGGCTCTTCTTCCTATTCGGCCATAGTGTAAATTAGCTTGGTTTGATTTGGTGGGTTGTGTTGACCTTTTCCCTCACGTTTGGTGGGTTGTGTAGACCTTTTCCCTCACGTTTGGTGGGTTGTGTAGATCTTTTCCTTCACATTTGGTGGGTTGTGTAGACCTTTTCCCTCACCTTTGGTGGGTTGTGTAGACTTTTTCCATCACATTTGGTGGGTTGTGTAGACCTTTTCCCTCACCTTTGGTGGGTTGTGTAGACCTTTTCCCTCACATTTGGTGGGTTGTGTAGACCTTTTCCCTCACCTTTGGTGGGTTGTGTAGACCTTTTCCCTCACGTTTGGTGGGTTGTGTAGACCTTTTCCATCACATTTGGTGAGTTGTGTAGGCTTTTCCCCTCACGTTTGGTGGGTTGTGTAGACCTTTTCCCTCATGTTTGGTGGGTTGTGTAGACATTTCCCCTCAAATTTATTGGCTTATGTAGATATTTTCCTCACATTTAGTAGGTTGTGTAGACATTTTCCCTCACATTGGTTGTAATTGGATGGAAAATTACTACACCCACTCCAGAGCTGGCCTTGATTTTCCCCCATTCTTCCCTTTTTTTCTAATTGGTATGGAAGTTTCACTGAAATACACATTTTTGAATGTCTTTTCTCACAAAATGCCTATTTTCTTTCAAAAGTATGCATTTCTAAATATCTTGTATCCGAAATACATTTTCCAGTACATTGTGATGTATATTTTGAGCCACAAAATGAACTGCAAAATTCAGAGAAGGGAGAAATATGAAGGATGACTGTGTTCTGATCCTCACCTTAGTCTGGGAAGTGCAGATGTGGTCTGTTTGCTTCAAACTGCAGGCCAAATGAAAGCCTGAAATATCCCTAGTCGTAATGAACTGACTCAAGTGATTGGCTGGGATGCACTGGGAGTTGTGGGACTTTTTTCAGTCTAAATATGCATAGGACTGTGCACTCAGCTAACTTAGTCTGGATTAGCCGATGCCGGTGGCTCCGATTTTGGTGGGGCTGTGAATCCGTTCTAAGTTTCACTCAGAACCAGCTAGAACTCTAAAAGAGCTATCCGGGGTGCTGAACCCTAGCACCACCACCATATATATATATATATATATATATATATATACACACACACACACACACACACACACACTTATACAGGGCTGGATCCCCCCCCCAAAAGGTCAATTGGATAGCTTCTTTAGAGTTCTGTCTGGTTCTGAGTGAAACTAGTAGCTATCAATGACTACTAGTCCTGATGACTGCAATATCTGAGGCAGTAAGCCTATGTACACCAGTTGCTGGGGAACATGGGTGGGAGTGTGCTTGTTGCATTAGTCTCCACTGGTCTGGATCCAGCCCTGTATTTTTTCCAAAAAGGCTTCCTTGTCACATCACGGGCTTTTAATGGCTAAGGATAACGTGTTACATGCTAACTGTAATTTATGTATCATATGCAGGTCTTTATTTTATAGTCTGTATTTTTATTATCTTGATTTTTCCAAAGTCCACAGTATTACCTGTGCAGCCGAGCCCTGTGGGATTTCTTTAGCTGCAGGGGCCCAAACAGAGGTTTACGCACCTCTGCTCCACTCACCCTGAGAAATTGCTAGCAGCAGCACATTGTCCCTGCCCTGGGAATTGCTGCTTGCCTCCGTGAGCTGCTGTGTCACTGAATTCTCACACAATTGGGCTCTAAGCCTCATTCTCTGAGGAGATGTTGTCTAGATAATTATGAGTAGCTTCTTTAAAGCCATATAAACCTGTGGTAAAATTGGAAGCCAGGCACTGTCTTCTAAGATCCAGCAACATGGGAAGGAAATTGGGCTAATGGACTGGCAGGGCCATCATTACCTTTATGCTTTAAGTCCCAGAAAATGGACCATGTTGCCCGTATGAGATGCTTCTTTAGGCTACCAAGTAAATGTAGTCGAATACAGGAATAATAAGCAGTCAGGTTCAAAACTCCTAACTAGAATTCAGTTTATTTATTCATTTGTTTGCTTGTTACATTGATATCCTGCCTTTTCCTCCAAGGAGCACCAAGGTGGTAAACATGATCCTCCTTCTCCTCCTCTACATTTTATTCTCACAACAACCCTGTGAGGTAGGTCAGGCTGAGTGACCCAGTAAGCTTCATGGACATATGGGGACTTGAACCTGGGTCTCCCCAGTCCTACACTCTAACCACTACACCAGACTGGCACTACATCACTTTAAGCCCATTTCCCCATTCTAGGTCCAATGACTAGAGAGATTTTTGATTGTGCTACTATGTTTCATTGCAATCCCACTGAATTTATCTTGGCATCAATGTAAGACTAGTTGTGAATGAACTTCAAGTTCAGAAGTTAGGTTTTGGAACCCCATTCCATCTGAGTTCTTCTTGAACTTCAAATCCTCTATAAAACGTATGTTGTTCAGTGGGCTTTTGAATAGGGTTAGCTTTAGCCTGCTGTAATTTTCCTTGCTGATTTTCATTGATTTTTATTCTTTCTAGTAATTGGTTAACTTTTTCTTTTCTTTTCTTTTGCACACAATCATTTATTATGTGTTCTTTGATATTTTGTGAGCTGCTTTAAATGATTTTTTTCTTATATTTTCTTGTGTTTTTTCAAAGAAATAACATGTTAACCAACAAATCCAATGCACAGATTATAACCAAAGCTAAATCAATTAAGGCAGAGCTTCATAGAATTAACAACCATATTACAATCAAACTGAAATCAAGTCCTCCCAAAAAGTTTAGTGTTGACTTGAGAAACACTGTACTGATGAATTATTGTCTACATAAGAAATAAACATAAGCAAATATGAATAAATCTGATTGCATTCAGCCATCAGAATCCAATTGGGTTCATACTTCAGTCAATTTGTCCATCAAGGCTAAACCCCACACAATTGTGCGCCCCTGAACAAGTATAAGCATATTATTTCTTTTCCTCTTATGAGCAATTCCTAAGCCTGCTTCCAACAAAAAAAATAAAAATGATTAATTCTGCAATCTTATATCCAGTTTCCTGGAGTTTCCTCCATGGAACTCCATGGAACTTACTTCTGAGTAGGCATGTATGTCATTGTGCTCTACATCTTTGTAACACTGGTGACTAAGGCTGCCAGCCAAAATTCCAAGCAAACTTAACTTAGGTTTAGAATTAAATCTTAACAATGGATTGAATCCAGACTTAGTTAAAGTAGAACCATTGAAATAAATGTGGCCACATTTAAGTCCCATTGGTTTTAATGGACCTGCTCTAAGTATGACTAAGGGCATGTCTACACCTAGGGGTGTAAATAGAGGGAGGGGGAGGATTACAGGACTTACCTGCTTTCCACACTGTCTACATTACTGCACAATGTCCCAGAAAGAAAGAGGGACGTCACAGGAGCCACAGGCGCCATTTTTAAAAAAAAAACACTTAAGAGGAGCCACATGGCCCCAATCCAAGGAAAGGTACATTTAAAAAATGCTCCTAACCGCCTTCTCCGCCATCCTGGGGATGCCGAAATTGCTTTCCCCTCCACCCACCCCCATAGGCACAGAGCCGCCCTGTGTGGCTCCATGCCCATTTTAGCACCCGGGACAATGGAAAAACTGGGTTATCCCTGGTTTACATTCTCGCGGGGTTATCCCGGAGTTGTCCCCAGGTCATCCCCTGTTGATCCTGGAATCCCCTGTGCGTCATGTGGACACACAGGGATGCCCTGGGGATGACCCTGGGATAAAGGCCTGGTGTAGACATGGCCTAAGTCTTGATCTCACCCATCTAACTTCATTTATTCTAGCATAAACCTAAGTCCAAAGATATTTGTTTTTTTAAAAAAAGGATTCCAAATTTGCTTCACTATATCACAATTCCAACACCTATGATAAAAATGACCCACTACATTCACAGCCTCTCCAACAAAGAGAAAATGTTTGATATATACAACAAAGTTTTAAAGGGAATAAGCAAATCTTTCAGTTTTGCTTTCGCTCATATTAACTTTTTAAAAAATCGCAAAGTCTTTACTTCCCAAATAAGAAGAAACTTGAGAATTTTGGTAAATTATAATCAAAACTGAAACAAATTTTTCACTCATCTGCACCAGCCAAAGTCAATAAATACATCTATTCCCAGCATGGAGAGTACCATGATGTACCTGGCTGCCATATAGAATCATATCATAGAATCATAGAAGAGTTGGAAGGGGCCTATAAGGCCATCGAGTCCAACCCCCTGTTCAATGCAGGAATCTATCTTAAAGCATCCCTGACAGATGGTTGTCCAGCTGCCTCTTGAATGCCTCTAATGTGGGAGAGCCCACCACCTCCCTAGGTCATTGGTTCCATTGTCGTATTGCTCTAGGAGTCAGGAAGCTTTTCCTGATGTCCAGCCGGAATCTGGCTTCCTGTAACTTGAGCCCATTATTCCGGGTCCTGAAGATGAGGAACCTACAAGAAGAAAAAGAGGTGGCAATTCTAATTCAGCACCACAAATATGGTTGAACACACAAGGATTTGCACCCAGACATTGGCCCTGTTTAGACAACATGCTAAACCATGATGGTTAAGCAATTTGAGCTAAACATTATGGCATAGCATGTCATATGAACCACTCCTACATAACCATGGTTTAAGCACACTAACTATTTGCTGCAAAATGGTTAGCGGCCTAACCAAGGCTTAACATGTCAGCTGAACAGGCCCATTAATAGCTAAGCACTCATAGATTCAGATTATCGGTTATAGATGAATCTCCGTCCATTTCGGTTTCTCTCACATTTCTTTTTGTCCAGAAAACAGAGAACTTCGCAGATTTTTGCAAAATTCTAACCAAAACCAAACTGAAACTACATTCTCAACCATCCCTATAAACACCAACTATGAATTTGTTTAACGATCCCTTATCTTCAATGTTTGATTGCGCTAGTCATTATCCCAAAATCTTAATGGCATAGGTTCACCTGTATCATTTTCCTATGCTATCTTTAAACTTGCAGATGAGCCACATGAGATGTCAATCAAAATATATTTTAGAAACCAAACCCTCAATTGTAGAAGAGTGTTGAATTGTGAGCAATTAAAACCAGAGCATGTGAGGCCTGCTAAATTTCTGTAGGATTGTCTCTATGGCAGGATGTACACTACTGTTCTAAAATAGTTTATAACAGTAGTCACAACTGTTGGGGCCCAGGGCACACTCCATATACAGTTTTCAAACCGTTTTCAAAGTGTCATATCTTGTTTGCTGTAGATCTGGCTGAACTTGACACAATTTAAACCTATTGAGCCTAATATCACATACCATTCTCAAAATTTGCTCATGATTAAGCAGCTGAGAGTTTGCATATAGGATTTTACAGCCTATTTATATACCACGTTCCTACCACTCTTTAAAATGCTTCTTTTCAACAGAAAAATGGAATGTAAGTCTTTTCCAGTAAATGAATAATAAACTTAGCAGCAGTCGTAGTGAGCTCAGACAGTAACAACAGAGCTACCCTGAAGTAAGTATTTGGTTCGCTGCAAAACCAACATCTTGTAAGAATGGATTACAAAGGAACTATTCAGTATTCACGCGCTGCCAGCCTAACCTCTAGAGAGTGGGGGAAATTCAGTGAAGGCAAGCAACGACTGCCACAGACTTGTAAACATCAAAAACGATTTGGGCTTTTGTGTGCGGAGAAGGAGGAGGTGCTCCACAGAGAGGATTCTTCCTGAATTACGTTTGACAGAAACCTGTTCCTATCCGAGTAACTCAAACCAAATCCTCAGCCCTCTTCTCCATCCCCAAGCGATGCGGCTCCAGTATGATTAGCCCACTACAAGGTTTCCTCAGGTGTTCTGTCATCTCCAATTCATTACACAGATTCAAAGCTTTCTCACTGCACACTGTGCCGGCCAAGGAAGGAAACATTGTTCGTGCCACTTCCTCTCATGATTCACTCAAAGCTTGCCAGGTTTGAACAATAAATGTCTTTGAAGACCCACCAGAGGTGGGTTGTCCTTGAATCGTCTGAAGTGCTTCTGACTTCCTGTCAGCACTCATTCTTGCTTGTCCTGTCCAGCTCGTGACAACATCCCCTGCTGGCATATTTGCGGTGCATTGAATCTCACTGAGCTAACACTGTGACACCGTTTCTGGCCGTCTGGGAATGGGATGTCAATTGCCACTCCAGAGTGAACCACGGGTTTTCGTGAGGCTTTTTCCGCAGAAGAAGTGGTGAGATTTCTTGGAAGGAGGAAAAAACGACAGGCAACAAACTCAACAAAAATAGCACATTTCAGAAGACCATATAGGGCATGAGAGCCAGTGTGATGTATTGGTTCAGGTGTCAGACTAAAATTTGGGGATATAGGAATCTGTCAGATTTGGTTTCTCATTTTCCATACTTAAGTTGGTTCATATGGAACTTTGCGGGGGAAACACATGCATTATTTGATTGGAGAATTCCACTGCAGTTTTTGAAGGTTAACTGAGTTTCAGGTGTTAAATTAGGTGAGTTTGCAATAAAACATGAACTGAACTAATTTCTACCTCTTCCCTAATAGGACTGCATGTTCCTATCTTCACTGAGCCACAAAGCTCACTGGGGTGATCTTGTATCAATCACTATGGCCTAATCCACACCAAGCAGGATATTGCACTATGAAAGCAGTATGAAAGCAGTATATAAGAGGCAGGAACCACACTACTGCTTTATAGTGGTATTGAAGTGCACTGATAACTGTTGGGGCCCATTGACACATACCATATACCACTTTCATAGTTCTATATCCTGCTTGGTGTAGATCTCCCCCACCTCTCATTGCTCAGTGGTGGAGCATCTGTGTTGCATGCAGAAATTCTAGGAAGTAAACCTGGAATATCCAGGTAGACCTGGGAGAAAAACCAGTCTGAAATCCTGGAGAGCCACTCCCAATCAGTGTAGTAGAGGAGTACAAAACTATGCATGGTGTGGAAAATGTGGATAGGGAGGCATTTTTCTCCTCGCAAAATGCTGGAGGATGAGGCTGCAATGTTTTGGACAGGATGGGGGGGAAGGTAAATGAATGAAGTTATAAAGTGTTGAAGTTATATGACTCAGGGTTCAAAATGATCTGGAATCCAGAACCAGATTATTATTATTATTATTATTATTATTATTATTATTATTATTATTAATTTCACTTATATACCTCCCCATAGCCGAAGCTCTCTGGGCAGTTTACAAAAATTAAAAAGACTGAGCATTAAAAAGACAATATACAAAATTTTAAACCATAAAACAGCTATCATTAAAACACTTTAAAACATTTTAACTGTTAAGCCTGGCAATAGTGTCAATCAAAAACCTCAGCTTGAGCTATTAAAATGCCTGGGAGAAAAGAAAAGTTTTGACCTGGCGCCGAAAAGATAACAGTGTTGGCGCCAGGCGGGCCTCATCGGGGAGATCATTCCATAATTGAGGGGCCACCACAGAGAAGGCCCTCTCCCTTGTTGCCGTCCTCCGAGCAGATGAAGGTATGTGTCTTTTTATCTGTGGAGCATCAAGGTTTGCAAATAGGTCATGAACCCCAGAAGCCAAACTGGCTTCACAGGATTGTTGAGAGGAAATAATTGGGATGGGATACCCATGTACATTGACTTGGGCTCCTTTGAGGAAAAGCATGACCTAAATATACTTGGTAAGTAATAAATATAGAAATGCTTCCGGACTAGATGGTCTTTCAAAGGATTCAAAACTGGAGATCCCTGCGTGAAATCAAGTGCTTTGAGGAGTACCATTTGACTTCCCTCAGTTGCCAATCTGGACAAGAGATAAGTTTGTGGTGTGAGAGCAGCTGCTTGGTCCACCTTGGATGATACTGTGGGTCATAACTCTCACTGGCCACAGCTCAGTGGCAGAGCACATGCTTTGCCTGTGGAAGGTCCCAGGTTCAATCCCTGGTGTCTCCAGTAGGGCTGAAAAATCCCTGCCTGAAGCCTGGAACACCAATCAGCATCAGCAATACTGGGCTACATGGACCAACAGTGTGACTCAGTATAAGGCAGCTTCCTATTTTCTTATATCCCTAGCCCTCCTATTAATGCACCAAGAGTGTAAAAATTGTATCAGACTTCCCTGCCCTGGTGCCTTCCAGATGTTTTGGACTATAACTCTGATCATCCATGACCATTGGCCATGCCAATGGGAGTTGTAGTCCAAAATGTCTGAAGCGATGATATTATTGGACCAAAAGAGGGATGATATTATTGGACCAAAAGAGGGATGATATTATTGGACCAAAAGAGGGATGATATTATTGGACCAAAACCCAATGGGTGGCATTGGGCCCATAGCCATTCCTCAGCCTTCAACAAAACTTGTGAGGGTGATCGAAATAAGGTATTTCAAAGAGTTGTGTATGCTGAAAAATGCTACTGACATTATGAATGATCATAGTTAAGGAAAGGACCTCACAAATGTACTGATCGATCACTCACACAGTCTTCCATTGGCAGGTCGGTTACTGGAAAGATATGGAACAAGAGGAAGCAGCTGAAAAGGCCAGGACAGAAGGAAATGAATCATCCATCATCCTGACAGGGCTAGAAGGCAACACAGTATACCGCCTGAAAGTGAAGGCGTACAACTCAGCGGGGTACGGGCCGCCTAGCAACACAGTCCGTTCCGCCACCAAGAAATCTCGTAGGTTCTCCACTTTTTGTTTTCTTGATAATGTGCAGCCCTGAAAAAGGCTTCCATCCTCTATTTTGTTTTTTTCTTATCCCCAAGATAAGACAAAACAAAATATATATTAACAAAGAGGGCTGTGATGTTGTTTTGATTCATGAGCTCACTTGAAAGGTTCTGTATTCTAAAAAGTGACCGAGAGCACTTGGCATTCACAAGAGGCAAAGGATTATCTTTGTGAAAAACAAGGCTAAGTATTTTTGACTAGCAACAAGGGGAGATTAAATGATTCAGGGCTCACCAGCAGCTATTAAAAATGACACTTCTGCAGCAAGAGACTATACCCCTGAACTTTGTCTAGCAAGAGTTGGCCATCAAACATAAACCTAATAAAATATTAAACTAGTCCTTGGGTGTGTTTTTATCTTTTTCCAAAACTTTCCTAAATGTATTGCACAACATGATCTTTCCCCCTCATATTTCCTCAGCTCCCAGTCAAGCACCAAGCAATATTATGTGGATGCAAGATGGCTCCCATGTGTCCTTGGGATGGGAACCTGTGAGACCTTTAGCTAATGAATCTGATGTCATGGGATACAAGGTTAGTCGACCGTATTTACCGTCCCAAGTAATGACACTCAAGGTGGCTCATGGAATCAATTAAAATTGATTAAAACAATACATTGCAATGCAATACGAGCATACCGATCACAGATAAAGTATTATTAAAACAGCATCCAACCCACCAGACCCACTTACAGGTAAAAGGCTTTCTTAAATCAAGCAGTCTTGCCCTGCCAATGGGAGGCCATCAAAGAGGGAGCAAACCTTAGAAGCAGTTCCACAGCCTAGGAGTGGCCACTAGGGATGTCAGAGGAATCCATTTTGGGGATGGAGCTCAGTGAGTTTTTGCCAGTCACCAGTAATTATCGTAAGAGACTATCATCTTGTTGGGAGTATTTTTGCAGACATCTCTTATCAACCCCGAGGAAGGCCTTAAAAAATAAAACAGGCCGAAACGCTTTGGGCTTAGAAATAAAGTATTTTAGCATCCTGAGAACCTGCTTCTCCCCCTTTTTTTTGTCCAAATCCTGATTTGCACAAATGTGGATTTGTGCAAATACAGATTTGTGCAAATTCACCACTGGGTACATTTACAGAAATCACAACTTGTGCAAAATTGCAGCCATAAATAACTCACTATTATTTAGCACTATTCATGGACACGGTTTTGTGCAAATTGCGATTTCCATAAATATTCCCAGCCGCGAATTTGTCCAAATTGCAGCTTGTGGACAAAAGAAAAAAGACTCAAGCTGTTGCTTGGCAACCACAGATTGTCTGCTGGCTTGCCCTACATGCACACCAGGATCGGGCAACCGGCCGGAGTCCAGTGAGCAGAGCACAAACAGAACTGAGGGGAGTTTGCCCATCCCTAGGGCACTGAAAAGGTCCTTTCTCAGGTCACCACCAGATGTGCCTCTGCAGGTGGTGGTCTTGAAAAAAGGGCCTCTTCAAAGATCTTTGGAACCAGGAAGGCTCATATGGGAGAAGGTGATCTTTCAGTCCAAGGGCCAAATTCAATTTTGAACAAGCTCAGTGTGTAAGGGCAAATGGGCAGAGCCAAAGGCAAAGGGAATGGGACCAAAACTAATGGCATATTCCCCACTCCCCTTTTCCAAACTGCTCATCAGTGCTATTGGCAAGTATGTAACAAGGCATTCTGCGCATGAGCCCAGCAACGAGGTCATGGAAGAACCAAACGTACAGAATGTTTTTGTACACATGGTTCCTCATCTGATCCTCGCACAGCTGCCCAATTTCACATGGGCATCGGGAGGAGACGTCCTCTCCTGCCTGGAGCTTCACTTAGATGTAGACTGTTTCTTAAATAGCTCAACCTCATTTACCTCCCCCATCTCCTGGTTACATTATCGTCGAAAACATGGAACTCAAACAAAAGTTATTACTTTTATTGGGGGGGACTAAAAGGGAATTAGATGCATTTATTCCTTTGTTAGTATATTTTGGATATAGTGATTGTCAACCAGGGATTGTAAACGAAGTAATATACGCGTCTTGATGCCGTTAACACCACCCCATCTGACTATTAATAGGAGCAGATTGCAGTGAAATCCACGTGCACGCTTCAATTTGACAGTATATTTGCAGTAGGATTTAGGAAAATGCAGCCGCGTGAGGTGTCGTAAATGCCATTAAAATTAATATTTTCGTTATAGAGCAGAAGTGCAAATACTGAGATTTGTTATGATTATGTTGGGGATATTCAGCAATCTGTGCCCGAAGCATCTGGCTTCATCTTAAATTTTGGGTGCTTTGAAGACTGAATTGGTTTCTACCCAGATGTCGTTAGGAAATGGTTATAGGCCCATACCAAAAAAATGCATATGCAACATTTCTGTCTCACATGCACAGCCTATAGAACATATATTTTACAGTAATTGCCCAGAAGGTTTATATTCTACATTACAAGTTGGATCCAGATTTAGGCTGGTGGAAACTTCCCTGCCCCTCCTTCCCATGGTAGCTCCTCCAGCCCCCTGAAAATGCCATGCAGAGAGTCAGGAGACCCTGTTAAATGGGGTAAGCTATGGTATGCAGAGGGAAGGGGTATCCCCAAAACTCAGGTGGAGGGACCTTCCATGAATGGAGGCCCTTCTCTCACAGAAGGCAGATCCTGGATCCAACCCTTTATGGGAAAAACGTAGTGGAACAAGAAGAAGCAACCAGCAATCTACAGTAACTGGTGCAGACATAATATTAGCAATCTTCTGCCCATGTTTAAGAAGTTTTGTGAACCACCCAGAGAGCTTCGGCTATTGGGTGGTATAAAAATGCAATAAATAAATAAATAAATAAATTGGTTTAAGAATATGCTGCAGGCTTACACACTCCATTTCTTACACACTCTTTTGTTTCCTGCTCATTTGTACCGTTACTCCTGTCAAGGATAAAAATCCACTTTAGTTGTAAGGCAACTCTGTTTTATTGAACATAATACAGCTGTATGGATAGAGTCCTTCAGACAAAAAACTTCTCAACTGGCAGTGTGAAAAGCAGACATATTTATACATAGTAGCATCTTAACCAATTAGCAGTTGGCAACATTCTAAAGCAAAACAAAGACAGATCAAAGAAACCTTCTTCACTGTATCTTATCAACAGGTGACCCATAACTCTTCTAGCAATGTCAGATTGACCTGGATGCTCAGTCCTCCTTATCAAGCTAGCTTATTTGTCTCATACTGTATCAAAAAGGTCTTGACAGTTAGAAATTCCAATTAAGCATTTCCTTCAATTAAGCGATCTCAGCACTACAGCACAGCCAGGTGCATAGATCATTCCAATCCCATCTTGTAGTTCACTTGCAAGAACCAAACTACATATAGACGCCTACCTACAGAGCAGGTGTATCAAGGCTTGTGGCTTTGCTTTCTCACTCCCTTGGTTAGTATTACTAGTGCTGCATCACTATGGGAAGTATTAATCTGTTTCTGCAAACCAGTATTGGGGAAGGGGAAGCAAGTGGGCAGTGAAGAGGCGATCATGGTTAGGGTGATAGAGGAGGAGTTGAGGTGATACAATCTTTGCTCTGCTGAAAAAGTGGGATGGGCAAACAAGCAGTGTTTGAGATCGCTAGGTTCTCCAAACATTAGCTCGCTTCTCATCCTGTGCCTGATTCCCATTCCCATTTGTGCTCACTCTGCACAAATGGCTGGGAAAATGGTGCAAGTCGAGCAATGATTGAACAGGAAATTGAAATTGAAATTTGCACAGATTTTCTGAAATTTTCACAACTTTCCAAAATGTGTGCAAATTTCCTCCACAGAGTAAAGTTGCATCCATTTAGAAAATTTGTGCAAATTGAACATGAGCACATTTTTGGCATTTTTTTCCCAACTGATATTTGCTCATGATCACATTCGGAGCTGGGAAAAGAGCCTGCTCATCACATGTTTTGTGAGCAAAACCAAAATTCTCATACGTCCCCAGTGAAGAGACCTGAACGAGCCAAGGAAGGATGGACGGTGAGGTAGATCTTAGCCCCCAGTGTAATTTCATTAGTCAAACCCTAATTCCCTTAGCCCTTGATTTCATCGCCATTTTCCTGAGTCCGGAATTCGATATTTATGAGACGTTAGACATACTACCCAGCCATTCTTCTCATCCACAGGTCTTGTGTAGGCAAGAAGGTCACAGCAACAGTCAAGTCATTGAAACGCAGAAAACATCTGCAGTGGTTCTTCTCCCTGACGTTGGCGTCTACATCATAGAGGTCCGCGCGGTCAGTGAAGGAGGGGATGGAACTCCAAGCTCCCAAATCAGAGTACCTTCTTTTTCAGGTAAGGCATCTGTGAGAATTGGAAGTAGAATGCACAGTTGTTGTATTCCCAACCTGCCACTATGGTTATACCATAGGCCAGACGTGCAAGCTTATAAAGTTGATAAAATGCATGCATTCTTATTTATGACTAACTGAAAACAGAGGAAAGATCTGAGCTCTGATATTAACCTCAGTTGGGTGTCCACCAACAACAGCATCCTCAGAATGAAATGTCATTAGGGAGAACTGCAACAAAACGTTGCAGTATGCGGTGCTGCTCTTCAGGATTCCAGCCACTCTGTTCCATTCCTTTTACTCCCCACAAACCACTGGTGTGGTGTTTTTCCCCCCCAACAATCAGTCAGCATTCCCTGACCACTGAGCATGCTCAGCAATCATGGGGTGGGGGGTGGGCTCTGCCCTTTGGATTTATAAAAAAAAGGTTGTTTTGTACTTCTCCAAACCTTGGGGTGTCTCCCAAGCTTGCTGATGCTTCCCTGTTGCGTGGGGGTGGCACTGTTTTGGCTGAATTAGCAATGGCACTCACCATCTGCACTTTAGAAATGGAGAAAGTGAGATGGAGGGGAAAAACACAGAAGCAAGGGAAAGAAAGTATTTCAGAAAGGAAGAATGTTATCTTGCAAATTTGGAAACACAGCTCCAGCCAATATGGAGCTTGTAGAGCTATTTTTTTAAAAAAAGAAAGGATGACATAGTGCATTGTTTACATTTGCATTGAGTCACTATAACTAATATCACAGATTAATAAGTTTGCAAAGGACATGTATTCCAAATAAACAAAAGAAAACTTATTTACTCTCAGGATTTCTTGCCAAATAGAGAGTTAATTGTATTTCTGCATATCGGCTTAGCAGAGACATCCTCATTGAGAAACAAATTCAAACCTGCTATAATTAAAATGAACCTTAAATGTTGTTTCACTGAGCCCAGGCAGGTATAAATTTAAGAGTATTCTGGCTTGGAACAAAAAGCCCCTTGCGTGAGCGTAAAGCACTTCTGCATGTGTAGGAGAGGTGAGTCCTCTCAAGCCCCCTCCATTCCAGTGGGAAAGCCCTATTGTTCTGGTGGATCTCAACCTGCAGTTTTTAGGATTCCTAGAACAGAGGTTAGTGTGGCAAGGAGTTTAAGGAACAGCCTGGAAGGCTGGGCTCTTTACAGATGTGTTCTCAGCATTTGACCCATCCGTCAACTCAAGCTTGGGGGATGTTTACGGTTGTAAGTGTATCAGCTAGGAATGGGTAAGAGTTTCAGTTCAGTTCCATTTTAATGAGAATTTGCCAGAATTTGCAAAGTTCTCCATATTTGGGGCAAAAAGAACTTCTTATTTTAAAAAAATAAATGTAGGAGAGATTGAAACAGGGCTTTGCTTTTAAAAGCCTGGGCTGGCTCTGGGCAAAAAAACCCAACAACAACCCTTCAGTGGGTTCCCAAAACCTACCCTTCCAATCACTTCAACCACTTTTTTGTACTAGGAACCTTTTATCTGTGAACTACATACCAAAGGAGGAGGAGACAATTGTTAATTTCTGGAGACAGAGATCTTCCTAAATTAAATAGTCTTCTCCTTTTGTCTGCCATTCTTCCTAATTCTGTGTGCCCACACCCAAGGCCAGTCCAAAGGAATCTTGTGTGCACATGTCCATCTTCCACCATGGATAAAGAACATTTATGGATCATGGGACAAGTGAACTGCCTGTCAGAGACCTGTAAATCCCAGCTTCAGCTGTCACCACCAGAAGCCCATGTCATTGGCAAGTACTTCATTTGACAAATACCTGCACCAAATCCCCAGATATTAGCCTAGCACTCCTAGAGCAACAAATTGAAAGCTTCCAAGCATCCAGATATTTCTTTCTATCCTCTCTTTCATGGGCTTTGGAGAGAGGTCAAAGAGAAACTTCCTTCCTTTTAGAAAATGTTTCATTAGTTAGCACAGCCTCTTATGCTTTGAAATTTGAAGGAACAGGTGAATGAAAACATCACTGTGAAAGGATGAAGGGGCTTTCCCCAACTCTCAGCAGTGTAAGTAGGACAAAAAATTGCTCAGGCTGAACAACAATCCAGCTAGGTGGGCTGCCACCAACCCTTACGTCCAACTGAGACTGAACCAGGAGACTCTCAGACCTTATACGATATATTTACAGGGGGAAAGGATCTTTGGACACCTCAAAACTTATGATATATAGGGCCAAACTAGCACCCTCTATTTCTAAGGTGTAGGCCCGAAACTTTAAATAGTAGAATTAACCAAGAGGAAGACTTTGGATTTAGTACTGAGGCAATTTACAACAAAACACACAGACAGACAGCTATAAGAGGTAGTAAGTTTCCTGGGAAAGAGGAAAGGAGAATAAAAGGCACACAAGAACCAGAGAATATTGGGGGGGGGGGGGGGGATACTTCAAGGAAAAATAACAAAGCTTTCTAGACTTGTCTATACATACTTTCAAACAAGACAAGGCTCAGACAAATACTTGGAGTCCAAAGCAAAGGCAAAATGAATACAAGGATTCTGGGCTGTTGTAACGTCTCTGATTATGTGCCCAAGCCCCTGCCAGCTCTAAGGTGATTCCTGTCAGCCAATCAGGGACTGACTGGAATAGTTTTCCCAGGGCCTGGGGGGGGCGGGGGGGGGGGGTTGAGAGTTCCCGCAGGAGCACAGCTGAGATCACTCGGTCCAATTAACTGGGTAGGGTTCTGACTTTGGGGTTAGAGACACTCAAGACTGATTGATTGATTGATTGATTGATTGATTGATTGATTTAGCACACACAGAGAGATGATTTACCAAGCTGCTAGGATGCAAAAAGAAAATGAAGTTCTTGACAATCAATCACCATTATATCAACTCTTAGGGCGAGTGCAATCATCTTTGTTTCTTAGCCATGTAAGCAATTCTGGTGATTTGTAGGTGTATGTACTAGACACTAATAGATACTGGCCAGGAGCAACCTGTCAAGCTCAATTTTGCTAAAATTCTCATGTCGGGGATCCATCCCGACTGTCAGAGTTCCACCTTCCTGGCTGGAACCTCTGATCCTGTTCCTTAAAGATATCTTGCCTCTTTAAGAGCCACTCTGTCCCTTTTGGGACCCAAGTTTCCACATTTCCTCTTTCCCCTCCCAATAGCATTTTTTTTTAGCTGTAGGCAGGTGTGAAATGGAATATCACCAACAACTCAGGTTTTAAACCAAAACTCTTTACTATTCCAGACATCGTAAGGCACACTTGCTTAAGGTATTTACACACATAGAGCTGTTACTTTCAAAGGCAATACCACCAAACAAACAGAAATAAAACCGCAGTTTCCTCTAGCTTGGCTACCTGCAACTTGGTAGTTCAGTCCAGTTTTCCTCAATCAGGCTCTGAGTCCCTCCCAGCGCCCAATTGTCCTGCATCTCTCTGGGATGACTCAATCTTCCATCCCCAACGACTTGAATACCTTCAGTGCCTCTCCTCTATCCTTTCTCCTTTTTAAAACTCTCTCCAACTGACCAGCCAGCCTTTCCCATTGTCTCTCTGGCTAGCTCTTTCTATTGTCTCTCTGGCTAGCTCTTCCCATTGGCTCTTTTTTCCCTGCTTCTCAGTTTGAACTGCCAACTGCTGTTTTAACTCCACCTAGAAACGTGATCTTACTGGGCCAGAGAGTCGTTAATGTAATCAGGAGACCTTTTGCGTGTATGTTAATCTTACACTGAAATGTCTTCCTCCCATTTGCACTTCCATACCTTCTAGCTAAACTAACCAGGACACCTCCTGAGAGTATGCTGATTCTTAACAGTTTACCCATTGTACATACATTTTAACTCGTTACATCCAAGTTAACCCTTGATAATCCAGTTGAACCCTCACATCTCATATTTCCACCTCTAGGTTTATTCTGTCACATTTCCGATTCAGATTCTGCTATTTTTTTTATTCCGCATGAAGGTTTGGACATATTTTCATGGGCATTTTTTCAAAACGTATATTTTTTATGCATTTTATTCAAATTGCACATTCTTGTGGACATTTCTTCAATGGTCTGCATTTTTGCAAGTGATTTTTCATTGAATAAACCATTTTAATGCACATTTTTCAAAATATACTTTTTTTGTACAGACTTCCAAATTTATGCATTTTGTGCACATTTCTTTGGCAAACTGCATTGTAAACTTCTGAAAAGTATGCTTTTTGTCATCTAACTACATTCTGGTTTCTGTTCAGGTTCCTATTGAGATGTGAACCAAACAAATTTCTCGCCCATCCCTAGTGCAATCAGAAGGACACTTCTTCTAGCTGCCTATCACAGACATTTCTGTTGACTGATGTTTACACACACAAGAAGTGTAATAGCAGTTGCTGGGGGATATGAGTGGGAGAGAGCTATCGTCTATGTGCCCTTCTTATGGGTTTCCGATGGGCATCTGGCTGGCCAGTTAGGGAACGGAATGCTGGACTAGATAGGCCTTTGGACTGAACTATCATGGATCTTCTCATGTTCTTATGTATGTATTTGTTCAACCTTTCCAAAAGGACTGATCTGGCTGGTAGACTAGAGGGGCAGATGCATCCAACATGGCGGCAATTTTTCAAAGCACTCCTCAGCTCCTCATGGGGGGATACCTTTGCTCCAGCATGGAGTCTGAGAATCATTCCATTAGCTATTGTAAAATGCCAAAACACTATAGGTATTTACTGTTTCTGTTCACCTTTGTTTTTGATCCCTACAGGTGGAAAAGTCACAAGTTCTCAATCAAGTCTATCTGCTTTCTCTACTTCTTCATCGACTGTAACTTTTCTCTTAGTACTGATGGTCCCTTCAACCTCATGGTGAAAAGACTGTGGACCTTTTATCATTCATCTGTTCAACTGCTTTAGCCTGATAACACCAATGGATGGAGCTCTGTATCCACGGAGGAAGCAGACAGCAAAGAGCTAATGGTTCATGATGTGCAGAAATACAACCAGTACACCACGAAGAGTGTTGTGGGAGGGAAATAACTCTTTTTTAAAAAGTCATCAGGTTTCTTCTCTTCTGTTTTTATAAATGTCCTCTATGGGGGGAGGGGGATGTTTATTGCCCAACAGAAAATATGCAGATTGTATGAAATGAATTTTTGTAAGCAAATGAAATTTCTGTCAAATTTTATTTTACTTTTCTAATATGTTTATATATTAGCTGACACCAGTCTTGTATCATTAGTAGTTTAAATTGTGGCGTCTAGTACAGTACATCTATTTTGTTTGAGTTGTTCCGGATTTTTTTTTTAAAGAACAAACTTTGATAAATTTTTGGCGTTCAAGTGCCCCCCTTCTCCCTTTTTTCATAAGGCTGGCTTTCTTTCTTTCTTTCTTTTTTCCCAGATCGACAAGGTGTAATGACAACATTTAGACTATGTGGCCTCTTTTCTAAATTGCTGTGACAAATGTTGCCTTTAAAAAACACACACATAATGCCACATCAAGTTAGCAAAGTATGGTAATTTTCTATTGTTTTTCAACTCTATTTGTATTCTCTGGGCACATAATGAGCCACTGTTTCACTAAAAGGTAAATTTGAAGCATTTGAATGGAGAATAAAATTCAACCCTATTGCTTTGCATTGGGTATTGTCCACCTTAACAATCAAGGGAGAAAAATGCTTATTTTTAATATCGAGAATACAGCTGATTGAGAACACGAACGGCAATGAAACCATTGCCGGATGGTTAATCATAGCCTCCAGTAATTGCTAACTGGAAGTGAGAAATGAATGCAAAGAGACAAAGCTGTTATACCCAAACAGTTTTCAGTCTTTAGACCTTTATTTTTGTAGTCCATTTTTGTATGGTACTGTACTGTCTATATTTGGTGATTAAACTAAATGATATCAAGAAGCATATTAAGATTGGAACAGGATGGTTTTGCCTGGATTATTATCAATAAAATGCACAGAGCTCAAATTCTGTGTCCAGAACAGCACTGGATATTGTTGGGAAGGGTTTCTAACCATCTAAGCCAGGGATGGGCAACATGTGGCCCTCCAGATGTATTGATTTAGGGTGACCACATGTCCTACTTTACAGAGGACTGTCCTCTATGTTGGAGAGCTGGCAGAGGACAGTCCTCCATTTGAAGGTGTCATCAATTTGATGGACTATCCAGTCCAAGTCTGGTTTAAAGTCAAATAACCATAAGGAGGGAGAGCAGCAGAGGCCTTGAAATTTCCCATCACCATTTAGCATATGGACAGCAGACTAAGAAGACAGGCAGGTCACCTAGTCAGTCTCACCATCACGGTGAAATGTCTTGCATATCCATTGAAATAAGAGTGATTATTTCTAAATTTGTATTCATACATATACATTTTGTATGCAAATTTTATGCAAATTGGTGTCCTCTTTCATCCTCTTTTTCAGTGCTGCATTTTTGGGGTGATGCTACCCTGTTTAGTCTACAACTCCCGTCATACTAAGGTGGATGGGAGTTGTAGGACAAAATGTCTGGAGGGCCACAAGTTGGCCACCACTGACCTAAGCCTTTAGCCTTTCCAGATCCAGGTTCTATCTTCAAACTCAGCCTGCAATATTGGACCTACTTTCATTTTTAATTTTTATCTATTATTTTTTCACTGATTTATCCATATGTCTATCTAGATCTGTCCTTCCTTCCTTCCTTCCGTTTCTCCCCCCCCCCTTTGCTTTTCTTCTCCCTTCCTCCAAATTCTGCCTTTTCTCACCACCAGATGGTCAAATCACATCAATGTGACTTAGGCCAGATCTACACCTTCTGTCAAATCATTCTAATTGCAGAATAAATACCAGGAAATAACACTATGAAAGTGGTATTTGGAATGTGGATTATGCCCCAACAGTTATCAGTGCACTTCAATACTGCTATAAAGCAGTAGTTCGGATCTAGCCTCACACTATGTATTCAGTAATGTGTCAATTCAATTTGTGGGGCATGAATCACAATCTGAACACCATTGATCTAGTCCAGAAGTTGGCAGAAGAAAGATCTTCAGATGTTTAGGACCTCAACTCCCAGAAGACCCAGCCAGCATGGCCAGCAGTTAGGAATGTTGGGCTTTGAAATCCAAACTATCTGGAAATCTACTTTCTGTCAACCTCTGATTTAGATTATTATCTTAGTCCACCTAGATACTCCTTCAATGGCTAAGACTGTTTGTTGCCAATGTTGATCCATGAAGTTCTTTTGTAGTGCTCCACAATACAGAGTGAAGGGATGCACACACATACACACACACACACACACTTACCTATAGTAGCTCTAAAGGCCTTTTATGATTTGAACACTCAAGCGAAATGCCTTCCCTATGGTATGTGTGGTGTGTATATTCAGTGTACATGGTATATATGGTGCAGTGAGGGATGAAGTGAGTAATATTCCTTCACTGTCCAATCTATTAAGCTCATTTCTTGAAAGCAGATGGAAGACAATTTGTTTTCTGTCTCCTGTTGATATTACACTTCTATGCATATCACTCCCTTAGAAAGGGGGGAAATAGTTCAAATAGTTCAAAACCATTGCCACAGAGAGCCTATCTACACTACTGCTTTAAAACGGTTTATAACAGTTTTGAAAACTGTTGGGACCCAGGACACACTCCATATACAGTTTTCAAAAGTGTTTTATCCTGCATGTGTAGATAAGCTCTAAGACAATGGTTAGCTCGAGCGCTATCGGTTTTAGAGGCAAGATAAAGACTTCCTCAAAGCCACTTCTTTTAGAATATAAATGCTCATCTCAAACAACAGTAAGAAAGTTTAGCAAATCAACTGAATGCAAACTGACTTCATGCCACAGCTGGAAGGTGCAGGGAGTGGAAGAGGCCACCAACTGTGATGGTGTGCAAAGAGAAAGTGAGTGCAATTGTTAAAATGATAAGGTGAGGAAAAGCAGAAAAGGAAGATTATAATTGTCACAGTCCACTGAAGATAACCCAGGGATTGCCCTTCACTGTCTATGGAAAGTGATACCATATGCACATGATGATTTGATAGTCCTCTGTCATCAACTTGTGTTGGCACCAAATTCCACACTGGAGGGCCGGGGGCCAGATCTACACCAAGCAGGATGATACCTTGAAAATAGTTTGAAAATGGTTTAGGGAGTGTGTCCTGGGCCCCAACAGTTGTCACTACTGTCGTAAGCCATTTTAAAACAATAGTGTAGATCCTGCCCAGGTTTCTGAAATGTGGCGTAAAACACCGAAAAGGACTGAAGCCCTCCGTGAGACCTCTAGGCCCCACTGTACATCATAAAATGTTATCAAGCATGTAGCGAAGCATAGGGGTGTCCAATATTAATGCTCCACCCTCTTTGGCATTGATCAGGTTCTCCCAGCCAACCCTACAAAGTAATGCAATGAGTTGGCGGATAGCCTGATCCATCTTACAGAAGCAAGGCAAACTGAGAGGCCTCTAGACTTTGATACATCTCTGATGACATCATCAGAAAAACACACTGGAGCCTAGAGTTCCCCCTGCATCCTGTGCTCATCCCAACATCAAGTGAGCCGCCACCACCATCACTATCACCTGTGTCAAGCACCAAGTGGAAGGAAGGGCCCTATCGATGTCAGGAAAAAACTATGCCTCAAGACACCTCAATGATGTTGTTAGCAGGCCTTTAGCACCCCTTCTTTGATTGATTTTATTTCCTTCCCTTGGCTGTTGACAACCAAAATATAAATTAGACAAGAGAGTGAATTACCCCATCACTACCTGCAACATGGACCCTACATCATTACATTTTTGCTTCTGGTTTACGTAGGCTGACCATATCAAAAGGAGGACAGGGCTCATGTCACTTTAACAGTTGTAGAGAAAAGAGAATTTCAGCCAGTGTCATTTGTATGCAATTAGTTCCTGGTGAAATTCCCTCTTCAGCACAACAGTTAAAGTTGCAGGCTCTATACTAAAGTGACCATATACAAAAGAAAGCAGGGCCCCTATAACTTTAACTGTTGTGATGAAAAGGGAATTTCACCAGGAACTAATTTCATACAAATGACACTGGCTGAAATTCTCTTTTCTCTGCAACTGTTAATGTTACATGAGCCCTGTCCTCCTTTTCATATGGTCAGCCTAGGTTTACGAGCAAGAGAAATGGCATATTAAAAACAGCTTTCTGAATGAAGTCTACAGAAAGGAAGTGTTTCTGATAAGCATGTTTTGGCATTCTATCACCAGCAGTGGGAACTCAGCGTGCTCGCTGCCTCCCAGCTCATGACCAAGAGCCTTTTGATATATTTCACCATTAAGGTCCAGCAGGCTGCATCACCGAACAGGTGGCAGACCCCCTGCTGACAGCTAATACTGTAGATCTGAATGACCAAGTTAATTGAGTAGCTGTGTTTCAGGGATGAAAGGGGAAATGTTTTATCTTCCACCTGTGCCGAATGTTGTACTTGGAATCCTCAACCTGTTAATTAACATATTTTAAATGCTTAAGTACCTCCATATTACCATACCTGCTGTTTTGTAGAAGACGGCGTACGCATCTCATGAAAACGATTTGTCATTTTTGTTTTAGTGGGTTTTGGGGTGGCGTGGGGTTGATGCAAAGGCAGGTGTACCTGTTTTGTTTTGATTTGGATGAGATTGTAACAGAGCAGTCCGACTTAACTGGTGAGACTGTATTTTTGTATAATGTCATCATAATTTTAAAAAACGTGATCAGGAAAAATAAAATTGGTCCAGAAACCAAAACAAAGGCCCATCTTAACATGTTAGATATCTTGTATACAAGCTGTATATATTTACTATATATAATGGTATATACTATGTGAAAGACACAGTCAAATACTGGTTCCTGCGTACTGTTCTTGTAACATTAGATCTTTTTAATAAATTATTCTCTTTTTATTGACTTTAATCTTATTTCCTGTCAAGTGCTAAATGATACGGCCGCCTTCCCCAACCTGGTGACCTCAGATGTGTTGGACTGCAATTACCCATAAATCCCAGCTAGCATGGCCATGCTGGATGGAAATAATGGAGGTTGGACTCAAACACATCTGGAGGGCAATAGATTGGGGATGGCTCAGATATGGTTTCACTCCTCCAGTCCCAGAGCAGTGGTAAATGGAGGCCAGCCTAGGTGGAAAGAACCCCGGAGACTAGGAAGGCCAGGGGTCCTACTTTACAGAGGACAGTCCTCTTTGAAGATCTATCCAGTCCTTATCAGGTTTAAACATAAAGAACAAAAAAAAAACTTTCAGAAGGAGAGCATGACTTGAGGTTGCCCATCGACCGTTACCACCTGATCAGCAGGCCGAGCAGGTACACAGGCAACCTGGACAGGTCTTCCTCACTACTGTGAGATGTCATGCATTTAAATTATAGTATTATTTCTAAATTTGCATTTATACCTAGAAATTAGCATCTGTACTTTTTGTGCAACTGTGTTTCCTCTTTTTTGACAATGCATGTCCTCTTTTTTTCATGATGTGTAACTGGTCACCCTCTGAGACGTCACACACATATTCCTGTAAAGAAGGGGGAATTCACTGCAACTTGATTTGGAATCAGCTCGGTATTTACATGTTTTATTTATTTATTACACTTCTTTACTGCCCATGAGAAATCTCTCTAGGCAATTCACAACAACTGAACCACAAAACAGAGCATAGTATACAATATAAAAGCTACAGAATAAAAATAAAATAAAAGCTAGCAGCAATGCAGATATTTAAAATACAATAACAGAACTAAAAGACTGAAATGCCTCAGATAATAAAAAGGTCTTCACCTGGCACTGGAAAGAGCACAATGCCAGGCGAGCCTGTCTATGAAGCACATTCCACAACTGAGGTGCCACAGCAGAAAAGTCCCTCTGCTTAGCAGCCAATCACCTCACTTCCTTTTCTCAGTATTTTTTTTAACTGTTTGGTTCTTCAAGAGTCCTCCCTTGGCACCAGGGATCTACATGCTGATGGTGCTATACTCATGCGTACTATCATCTTGCCCTCTGGGAAATGTATTTTCTGATTCATTTGCCTCGTGCACTCAGCTCATAACACCAACCATGGTGGACAGGCACCTAGAAATGCAGACATCCTCCTTCCTGGTCAAAAACATTGAGGGACAAGAGTGGGTTTTTGATCTGGATAAGAGAAAACAAAACTGATAGACCCAGATAGACAGTTTCTCCTCTTCTTGCAGTAATCCCATCATCGTGATGCGCTCCTTCACATGTGACCACATGATTTGTTCTCTTCTCAGAAAGGCTTCATTGTGTTTTAATGAGACAGTACCATCTAGTGGCACTGAGATACTGTTTTTTCCAGATATTAGGACATTATCTGTGTTTTTTCAAAACCGCGATTTCCAGGGGATAGTGCGGGAAACATCCTGGATGTTAACGACATTGTGTAATGGACCTGCAAAGTTCCGTGAGTGACCAATCATGAGTGTGTTTTAAATCACTTGTTTAGAGAAGCTCAGAGAAGATACGTGTCCAATAGGGCTTAATCAGAATAAAACGTGCTTCAAAACATGCAACCATTTCCCAGTACAAATAAATGCAACAATTAGTCCCTCCAAGTCCAAACAAAAAGATGGATTCCTTGCTTGCAACTTTGCTGTAGACCAATCCCAAAGTGTCTTTAGTTTCCTCAAGATGCTGGAAACTTCAGTAGTCCCTTTTATAGATTAACTTTAGTCTGCAGGACAATCCACAATTACTCATTTAAACATTGTAGTTCAAGGTATCAGCTCTGCAATTATAATATAATAATAACAAGTAACAAAGATATAAAAATGATTCCCCATTCCCTTGCAATTCTGTGGTACAAGAATATCAGTTCAGTTTACCTTATACAAGGTGATGAGAGCCCATAAATCATAAATAAGTTCTCTGTCATTCAGTTACCCAAAACTAAATGGGCTCTTCTTGTTTCTTTTTTGAGTGAGAACTCTTCCCAAGGGACTAAACCATCTAGTCAATACAGTTTACACTTGGTCAGATGGTTTAATGATGTAATTCACAGCAATAAACATGTTTCAGTGAGAGTTGCAGGTTAATGTTTCTACACATGCACTTCTACAGATTCATTACAAAGTAGCTGGCTTGTGTGAAAGGTTGCCTCAATTGTAACTTTCCATGCTCAGAATCGCATTATAACCAGGGTTGATCTGGATGTACAACCCTGTCCTCCCCCTTAAAATTCTCCATATTCAGGGGAGATCATGAGGAAGGTGAAAGACCTGTGTAAGTTTGGAGCAGGCATTCCAGTGAAGTACAAACATTGGGGAGGGGTGGTCTGTACGAGGTGGTCTGTCTGAGAGCTTTTCAATGGCAGAAAACAACAGAATGAAGTTTAATAGGGATAAATGACAAGTTCTACACCTAGGAAAAAGAAACCAAATGCACAGTTACAAGATGGGGAATACTTGGCTCAGCAATGCTACAAGCGAGAAGGATCATGAAATTGTTGTAGATCACAAGCTGAATATGAGCCAACAGTGTGATGTGGCTGCAAAAAAAAAAAAGCAAATGCTATTTTGGGTTGCATTAATAGAAGTATAGCTTCCAAATCATGCGAGGTACTGGTTCCCCTCTATTTTGCACTGGTTAGGCCTCATCTTGAATATTGCAACCAGTTCTGGGCACCAGACTTCAAGATGGATGCAGACAAACTGGAGCGTGTTCAGAGGAAGGCAACAAGAACGATCGGGTCCAGAAACAAAGCCCTATGAGGAGAGACTGAAAGAACTGGGCAGTGGGCATGTTTAGCCTGGAGAAGAGAAGATTGAGGGGAGACATGATAGTACCCTTCAAATACTTGAAAGGTTGTCGCAGAGAGGAGGGCCCGGATCTCTTCTAGATCATCCCAGCGTGCAGGACGCAGAATAATGGGCTCAAGTTACA
Source organism: Anniella stebbinsi (assembly GCA_029215795.1). Classification (NCBI taxonomy): domain Eukaryota; kingdom Metazoa; phylum Chordata; class Lepidosauria; order Squamata; family Anniellidae; genus Anniella; species Anniella stebbinsi. Next base: position 53,109,040 of record JARDYH010000001.1, read on the forward strand.
GGAAACTAGATTCAGGCTGGACATCAGGAAAAACTTCCTGACTGTTAAAGCAGTATGACAATGAAACCAATGACCTAGGGAGGTCTTGGACTCTCCCACCCTAGAGGCATTCAAGATGCAGCTGTATGGCCATCTGTCAGGTATGCTTTAAGGTGGATTCCTGCATTAAGCAGGGGATTGGACTTGATGGCCCTATAGGCCCCTTCCAACTCTACTCTTCTATGATTCTAGTAGTAGTAGAGCAGTAGTAGTAGTAGTATATCCTGACTATAAATTTTGAAAAAATTATACCATGCCTTCGTGCCAAAATGAATTTCAAGGCAGTGAACATAAAATGACCTAAAAACAATACAGTAGAGTACAGTACAATTTTAAAAACCCAATGTAAAATCTAAAATCAAGGGTCAGTGTGGTGTAGTGGTTAGAGTATTGTACTGGGAGTCAGGAGATCCAGATTATAGTCCCCACGTGGCCTCACAGGATTGTTGTTGTGAGGATAAAATGGAGAAGAGGAGGATTATGTACACCGTCTTGGGTTCCTTGGAGGGAAAAAGGTGGGATATAAATGCAATAAATAAATAAATAAATAAATAAAAATCTAAACATCATAAAGTAAAACCAAAAGAAATAAAACTATAACAACCATCTAAAAAGAACTTGAATCTAAAAATGTATGGATGTGTTTCAAAATGTTTGTGCAAATAGAAAGGTTTTCACCTGGCACTGAAAAGAGTGCAGTGTTGGCACTTGATGTATCTCCCATGAGAAGGGGCCACCACAGAGAAAGCTCTCGCATTAGTAAAAGTTTCTAGTTCTTATTTTATGGAAGGACAAAAGAGCAGGGCATCTAGTGAGCTCTTATCTTAGTGGGCCTGAGCAACAACATTTAAAATTTCTCACAACTGTAGAGTAGCATCACTACAGGGCACTGTGGGAAATTTAAATAGCGGCCTCCACTGGATGTGGGGAGGAATTCTACCCTGAGGGAAATTGAAAACAGTCTTGAGATCCAGCTGCCTTTCATGGAGGATCCAGGGCAGGATAGAGTGTTGGACTGGGGCTCGGGAGATCCAGGTTCTAGTCTCCACTCAGCCTAGATTCTCGCAGGGTGACTTTAGGCCAGTCTTTGACTCTCAGCCTAACCTCACAGGGTTGTTATAAGGATAAAATTGAGAGGAGGAGGACCATGTAAGCCACCTTGGGTTCCTTGCAAGAGGGAAAAAAGGTGGGATATAAATGTAATGCTACTACTAATAACAATAATAACTACCTCAGGGTGCTAGGGCTGATGCCCATTGTCTACCCCTCTGTGTTTCCTGAATGTTCCCCTGCCATCTGTCAGTCTGTCTGTTGTCCCCTTCACTCCAAGTACTTGCTGCCTCTCCAGCTGTTGGAAACTGGACCATTTGAGCACTCGAACCAAAGCACCAGGCTGACACACTAATACTGTCTGTTCTCCAGGTATCTCCAGCAGACCCATCTCTTAGTTCTAAACTGAAGGGTTTTATTCTTAAAGGTTTTAAACTCTCTCTCTCTCTCTCTCTCTCTCTCTCTCTCTCTCTCTCCAGCAGCCTTCCCTCCCTAACACCCTCAAGATATGTTGGACTGCAGCTCCCATATGGGATTATGGGAATTGTAGTCCAACACTTCTGGAGGACTCCAGGTTGAGGCAGCCTGGTCTATGGTGTTGGGGACGGCCCCAAGTGTTTTCTGACAACCTCTCATTTGCCTTTTAATCATTGGACTTAGATGGGAACTTTTATGAACACTCACCATAGTTTTATGGCATACACATTGATAAGGCTACATGAGTTTGCAATATAATAAGAAATAAAAAGAAGAAGAGGATGAAGTTGCTTAGGAAATAAAAATAGATTGTCACTCTCTGCATTTCAACCGAGATTTCCATTACAAAATAGTTGTTGCTTAAATTGCATATTATAAGAGGTCTTCTAGTAAATTAGCTATGAATGTCACAGAAGGCTGTAATGACTCGTTTTTTGCTGATGCAGACAAAAGCATATATTGAAAATCCATCAGCCAGTCAAGACTTCTATGCATCTGCAATCCACTCTTGTCCTTTTATGACCATCATCACCACTCTTGTGAAGATGAAAGGCTTTTCCTTTCTTAATTACTAACTAGGCTAGGCAGCAAAACAGTTGGTGATAATAATAATTAGAGTGACCATATGAAATGGAGGACAGGGCTCCTGTACCTTTAACAGTTGCAAAGGACGGGGAATTTCAGCAGGTGTCGTTCGTATGCATACAGAACCTGGTGAAATTCCCTCTTCATCACAACTCTTAAAGCTGCAGGAACCCTGTCCTCTTGACCATGTACAAAAGAGGGCAGGGCTTCTGCAGCTTTAACTTTGTGATGATGAAGAAATTTCACCAGGTGCTGCATATAAACAAATGACACCTGCTGACATTCCATTTTCTATCAAACAGTTAAAGATACAGGAGCCCTGTCCTCCTTTCCATATGGGCACCCTACCCAGCCCTCCAAAACTGCCCACTCTTGACTTACAGTCTATGAGGTAAGTAACCAAGGGTAGTTTTTCCCTTCCAGTCAAAGGCAAGGGGCAAGGTTGAACATGTGTCCTGTTTTACTGCCAGAGAACCCTCCTTTATTTGAAGGTATCCTCTATTTGTCCCATCTGTGTCCCATCTTTAAAGATTTTTTTTTTTTAATCATAAGAATGGAGACAAGAAGTTGCCCATCAACAGCAGACTGAACAGGCAGGCACATAAGTCACCTAGTCACAGTGGATAAAATCCCTCCTGAGTCCTACTTAGAGTAGATTCATTGAAAGGATCATGACTAACTAAGACATCAGTCATTTCAATGGGTCTACTCTGATATGACTCAGGTGGGGTTTTACCCAGTCTTCCCACTATGAAATTGTATTTCTATTTAAATTATAATTATTTCTAAATTTGCATTTATCTATTTATTTATTTAATAGATTTATATCCCACTGAACACATTTAAACAATGGCTGGTTTCGGCAACACATTAAGCAACGGAGGGGGGGAAACAGTCGTCAGTTGTGCTGCTTATTGTGTTGTGTGGAGGGTAACATGCCGCTCACAAACTACTGACAGTATGCTATTCCGCCCAAATAAGCAACTGAAAGAAACAACTGGCTTGCAAGTTGTTTAGCTCGAAGCCAGTTGTTTAAAGTGTTGTGTGAAGGGGTGAGTGTGTTAATAGTGTGTGGTGAGTGGGTTAAAACACAAGCCCATAGAGGCAGGTGGCAAGAGTGACCAAAGCAGAGGCTGCCACTCTGCTACAACTGGCGCCCACAGTTGTGTAGGAATATGTTGTGTGGGGAGTACCCACAAAATAACCAACTATGAGTTGGCTAATCAACCCACCATTGACTAAAGTGTTGTCCGAAACCAGCCAATATCTCTTCACAGTATATACGCATGTATTGCATATGCAGATTCCATGCAAATCTGTGTCCTCTGTTTTGGTGAGGCATAAGTGGCCACTCTATCCTTTATGCAAGGAGTGTATGCCTTCATTGCAAGCAGAAGCACATGCCCGGAAGCGTCCCAAGAGCATAATTCTTCTTGCAAACAAGACATGTGCTCTCCGCATGCCTGTTTCCTTCCAAAATCACTGGGGAGAGGTTGCTGCCATGACCACCACCAATTCAGCAGCTCTTGGTGGTAACAACTGTGGCTATGGGGCTGGGATGCTAGGCTAAATCTAGGCCAGATCAACACCGAGCAGCACATCACACTTTGAAAGCGGTTTGAAAAGGGTATCTGGAATGTGTCCTGGGCCCCAACAGTTGTCAGTGCACTTCAATCCCGTTATAAAGCAGTAGTGTAGATCCCTTTCTAGACTACTGCTTTATAGTGGTATTAAAGTACACTGATAACTGTTGAGGCACATTACACATTCCAGATACCACTTTCATAGCATTATTTCCTGCTCTTTATTCCACTACACCCAAAATACCACAACAAATGTCACTGTGTGCCCTATGAGGACTAAATGCACAAGAGGGATGTAACATCAAGGTACCGGTTCCCCTCTACTCAGCACTGGTTAGGCCCCATCTTGAGTATTTTGTCCAGTTCTGGACACCACACTTCAAGAAGGATGCAGACAAGCTGGAGCGTGTTCAGAGGAGGGCAACAAGGATGATCAGGGGTCTGGCAACAAAGCCCTATGAGGAGAAACTGAAAGAACTGGGCATGATTTAGCCTGGAGAACAGAAGATTGAGGGGAGACATGATAGCACATACTTGAAAAGATGTCACAGAGAGGAGGGCCAGGATCTCTTCTCGATCAACCCAGAGTGCAGGACATGGAATAATGGGCTCAAGTTATAGGAAGCCAGATTCTGGCTGGATATCAGGAAAAAACTTCCTGACTGTTAGAGCAGTATGACAATGAAACGAATTACCTAGGGAGGTCATGGGTTCTCCCATGACAGAGGCATTCAAGATGCAGCTGGACAACCATCTGTCAGGTATGCTTTAAGGTGGATTCCTGCGTTGAGCAGGAGGTTGGACTCGATGGCCTTATAGGCACCTTCCAACTCTACTATTCTATGATTCTATAACGTGACCATGATGGGATCGTAATGATTTCACACAAGGTGTAGAACAGGCCCTGGTGGTAGCCTCAGATGGGTTCCAGTGGAGCAATGTAGTCCCCGACCCAATATTCTTTCAGACATTACAGACCAGACCACAGGGAAGCAATCCAATAAGGTATGAATTGGACTTACATTGTGTGTGATAATGTGACCTCCAAGTGTATGCCCACCGCAAGTTTCTTTATCTATCATCCCCTTCTCCAAGAGTGTTTGTTGGTAATAGGGAAAGTATATTAAGGGAGGCACGGCAGTGCCTCCCTTGTTAAGGGCCATCAGTAAAAAACACATTCCACCATGTTAAAGTGATAATTGGGGGGGGGGGGTATTCTAACAGCCATAAAATCTACAATGTTTCACCAATCTTTCTGAAATTTATAGGTGCCACAAAGAAATGTTTGTTTTACATTACCTGAAAATTTCAAGAAGATTGGTGAAAGATTGAGGGAAGGAGAGCAGTTTAAGGTAGAAAAGGAACACAAACCTGTCTCCCTGCTTTTGTCAAATGACTTCCGAGTTGCGAGTATTTGTGCCCATGATTTCCACAGGGATTATAGATTTACTGCTTAATCCATTGATGGTATCTTCTTCTCCCTTCAGCCTAGTTGGTGGAATGCTTTTCCTTTTTTGAAAAAAAAATTCAAACAATTTTTTTTGTGAACCATGACTTAGAGTGTCTTCTGAACCATTCTTAACCATGGTGTCTAGATCACCATGGTTTAAACACTCTTACTGGCCATTTGCTGCAAAACATATATATTTTGTGAACATAAGAGTGAGGTTAATTGATACCTCTAATCAACTTTCACAGCATTATCTCAAGTCCAGTAACATTTCTTTATCATAGAATCATAGAATAGTAGAGTTGGAAGGGGCCTATAAGGCCATCGAGTCCAACCCCCTGCTGAATGCAGGGATGATGATGATTATATTGTACTGAAAATGCTGTTGTGTAATGTCAAGTGAAAAGATAATGCCCTGTAGGCAACATCACCCTCACTAATAGTGAACTGAGGTGGTGAGTGTGACGCCTTGCCTGCACCCGTGACACTCACTGGGCTACACAACAGGGCTGTCCATGCCACTCGCACTCAGGGCTTACTTCAACCCCTCCTGTGCTTATGACATGTTTGAGGGTTTAGGCTTACTGCTGCTGCTCCTGTCTCACCTTTACTCTTTTAGGCCCCACAGCTCTACAGCCCAGCACTCTAGCCCTCAAATCCCCCTTCTTCTATCTCCTACCACCAGTACTTCTTCAAGTACACTTCTAATGACCACACCAGTTGTAATTAACAGAATTTATTAACAGAAGTATATGTATGTCAATAAGCGTGATGGTTTCCTCAGTTCAACAGCATATTGGTTACAGGCACAATGCTTAATGGTTTCAGTACTTTCTGTTCATAACATTTCAAATAGAAACTCTCACATTCTACGTTTCTCCTGCTTACTCTATCCACTCTAAGCTACACTACACTCTTTCCCACAATCTAGTTCCACCAAAATAATAAAACACATTGGCCCTTCCTAGCCTCTAATCCAGTCAACAACAACTTCCCTCTCTCTTCTCCTGTCAGCTAAAAATATATACACAGACACTCTTCTCTAACTCCTCCCACTCTCACACAGCTAGCCAATCCAGGCACTCCCCCGCCTCCATCCAATCAGCACTCACACATGAACTTCCCCCTTATACTTTCTTGGCTGCAACATAACTGTGAGTCTTTTCAACTTCCTGGAACTTTTGACATTTTATAAACAAATACTTACAATCTTCTATATACAAGGACCTCTAAAGTAGCTGAACATCACAGTGAGTAAAAACAGAAATTGAGCCAAAAATGGGAGCACTGAAAAATACAGCGTTGTGTGGGTATATGCAGTGGGAGAGAGAAAGAGGGCAATTTCTGCTCGTTGCTTTTTGGGGGAATGAAAGCTGCCTTAAAGATTACCACTCTCCATCTCTGTGTTTGTTCCCTATGCTCTGTGTATATGTTCATAAATCAATACATATTGCAAATATAATGGAAACCTAACCATGTTCTAACCTAACTATGTTCTAAATTGTTGTGGGAGGGAATTTGTATGGATTGACCATAAAACTTACATGGAGTTTTCCCGGTGACCCACACTTCTAGCAAGCTGGTCTATAATGCTTTGTCTGGCCTACACTGGAAAGCAAAAGACACTGCACAAATCTGCTGTCAACAAAATGTCATATAGGAAATGGAGAGAAGTTGGCAGGAGGGAGATGTGTGTGCATATGTTTTAAAATAGAGGGAGGGGGGAATGACAGCAAATGAAGCAATGTCTCTAATGTCATGTTCTGATTCCTTCTTCAGTCACAATTCCATGAGTCTTCTGAGCTACCAAAATACCCATTAGGTATTAGCATGTCTGCATTGATAGATTATTGAGTCATAATAGCATGATTCATTAATATACTGAATTAATAGATCCCGTAAGACATAAATCGGCCTATGGGATCGCCAGTCAGCCTTCCTCTTTTGGAGTATAGTTGAAAGCTTTTCACAAGACACCGAAACATCTCTTCCTAATGCACTTTCCAGGAGTGTTTTAAGTTCACAATATGCCCGGGATCTACACTGTGTAAGATACTATACAACTTTATGGTGATCCTATGGAAAAGAGGACAGGACTTCTGTATCTTTAACAGTTGTATAGAAAAGAGAATTTCAGCAGGTGTAATTTCTATACATGCAGCATCTGGTGAAGTACCCTCTTCATCACAACAGTTAAAGCTGCAGGAGCCCTGCCCTCTTGACTACATACAAAAGAGGGCAGGGCTCCTGCAGCTTTAACTGTTGTGATGAAGAGGATACTTCACCAGATGCTGCATGTATAGAAATTACACCTGCTGAAATTCTCTTTTCTATACAACTGTTAAAAATACAGAAGTCCTGTCCTTTTTTCCATATGGTCACCATATACAACTTAAATTTGTCTGATTTGTTAAGGAGATTGTGACAATGCAATTTGATATTGCACACAAAACATATTGCACTGGGTGCAATCTGGTGCAGTTCATTCTGTCGAAGCCAATGAACTTTAATGGCTTTCTTACAACGAAAGGTGCAATCTTATGCACGTTTAGACAGAAAAAGTCCTACAACTCCCAGCATTCCACAGCCAGCAATGCTGTCTAAAAAAGTTTTCCCCCTGTCTAAACCTGCATTAGATTGTGCCCTAAATCTGTTCAGTCACAGCTAACTCTACATTGGGTAGAGTTCACTTAGTTCCATAGCTCTTACTTTTGAGTAAATATCCACAGATGAAAATGCAGCCTGTGCTGCCCTGAAACTTGACCACAATCTGCTACTTTTAGATCAAAACAGGGGGGGAAGCATGTAGCATAAAATGAGCTATACTAATTAACATAGTAAACTGTAACTTCTTGTAACATAGCATATTTTCCTGTATCATCTTGTGTGCTTCCAGAATTAATCAGGGATTTTTTGTCCTAGTAGCACAATCTTTCAAGTTTTCTCCAAATACAGACACAAAACATGAAATGCTTCCTTTTCATGAGGCAGTCATAAAAATATTATTATCTCTGGACACTGGCTATAGAAAAGTTCAAAAGTTTTTCAGATTGCAAGTCAGAGAGCATAACATTAGCTTTGATTTTGAATTTATATCGGACATCAACATGGTGTAACACCCTGGCTGATACTGGCTTGGTTGCCAACTGTATAATATCTGGACATCCATTACAAAAAGCCATGAAATTCATTAAACAAAAAACCTACGGTTTACAAAACCAACGTTAAGGCTCTACAGTTTCCAACCAAGCACCAAAAAGCAGGGAAATTGGGAGTTAAGGCTCACAAGCCTTAACGCCACATCCTCCCTAAGGAGGCAGAAAGTGCAAGTGAAATTCTCATTCTCCCAAAGCAGATAAACCATGAGGACAGGGTGGAGAATATGATATGCAGAGGTGACTGTGGGGTTGTAGAAAACTGATCACGAACAACTTAGGGCCACCTACTTCTCTTTTTTTTGTTTAGAGCAGCCCTTCCCCAACCTGTTGCCCTCCAAAGGTGTTGGACTACAACTCCCATCATTACAAGTCAGTATGTCCCATGGTCAGGAATGCTGGGACTTATCATCTCAAACATCTGGAGGGTAGCAGGATGGGGGAACGCTGTTCCATATCCTTACCAAATACAGGGTCTGCCCAATACTTTTCTCTGATACACATCTTGCATATAGCAGCATGACTGATAACAAAAGGGGAACTATTTGTTGCAAATGTAGAACCAGAGCATGTGCCAGGCACTTTCTTTTTTTTTTTCTTTTTTTTTTTTTTTGAAATAATTTTTATTAATTTCAACATAATAATAACATAAAATACATACATAATCCACGACAATCCCCCCCGTGCACCCCCACACCATGAGACCTTCTCTTAATCTTTTATTCTATCCAGAAATTTATCGACTCTTTTGAAGGTGTTTGTCCCTTCCCCAATCTTAATACATATTCCAATAGGGGACTCCATATTTCCCCAAAATCATTTTTACCGGACATTCCCCTCTTTAATTTCATTTTACAAGTCAGCATATCATTCAAAGCCATATCCCATATTTCTTTATACCATTCTTCTATTGTATAGCTTCCTTGTCCTTTCCAATTTTTTGCAATCATTAGTCTAACAGGTGTCAGGAGATTGTTTATCAATTCTCTCTTATTTTTGTCCTCTTCCCCTCTATCCCATATTGCTAGTAGAGCAAGCTTCGGGTTTAATTCCACTTTACTTCCAATTATTTCACTTATTTCTTCAAATACCCTTTTCCAAAATTTTTGTACATATTCACAGCTCCACCACATATGGTAATAAGTTCCAACCTCCTGGCATCCCCTCCAACAATTTTTAGATATTTTTTTGTCTATCTGGTGAAATCTAACCGGTGTTAGATACCATCTCCACAATACCTTGTAAAAATTCTCCTTAATTCTGATCGATAACAATTTTAACATTCTTGCATTCCACAACCTCTCCCAGTTGTATTCCTTAATTTCTCCATTCACATCCTCTTCCCAAACCTTTTTTATTGCTTTAAGTGAATTTTGAAACTCCTCCTCTATCAATAATTTATATATCTCACTAGTCAATCCTTTCTTAATTTTCTTTTCTTCTTTCCTACCTTTTGACTCTATTAAATCTTCAAATCTTGTATTATTTCTACACTTGTTATTTTTCAGTTTCCATTCCTGAGTCCATTTCCCTAATTGTATACATTTAAACCATGCTGATTTTTGACCTATCAATAGCTCTTTAATTGTCTCATTATCCTTCAAATTTTCCATCCACTTCCTTAACTTAATTATTTCCTTATCTTTCAATCTCGCTTCAATCTCCACTTTTAACACTCTTGGGAAATTCTCCACTACTACCACTGGAGCAAGTGGTGAGTCTCCTGGTATCAACTTCCCCCTAAATTTCTCCCAGATCTCCACTATATTTACCAATAAAGGGTTGTCCAGTCCCTTTAATTCTTTCTTTTGAATTTTTTTAAAAAAAATATTTTTCAATTTATAATCTATTTCCCTGGTTTGCGTCTCCAACCACTCTAAATCTTCCTCCCCTAGAATACCTCTTATAACATATCTTAACTGATTAGCTATATAATAATACTTAATATTTGGAAGTCCTAAACCTCCCTTCTTTTGAGCCTTATACCATAACCCTTTATTAATCCTAGCTTTCTTATCCCCATTACAATATGCATTAATTATATTTTGCCAACTTTTCAACTCTACATCTGATATTTTAATTGGTAACATTCTAAACAAAAAATTAATCTTAGGTAAAATCTTCATTTTAATAATTGCTATTCTACCAAACCAAGAATGTTTTAATTTCTTATATACTTCTAATTTCTCCCCTACTTGTTTTTTTAAAGCTACCAAATTAAGTTCCTCTAGCCTTTCTAAATCTCTATCAATATTAATCCCTAAGTAACGTACTATATTTTTAAGTCTAAGACCCAACTTAACCTTACCTTCTTCCAGCTCTTCCTTATTATAATTAAATAACATCATTTCTGACTTCCCCCAATTTACTTTTAATCCCGTAATTTCTCCAAATTCTCTTAAATGTTTCTTAATCACCTCTGCACTCCCTAGGGGATCTTCTACGGTCAATAAAGTATCGTCCGCAAACATATTCATTTTAATCTTCTCTTTTCTCCCTATCCCCTTCACTCTTTCATCTTCCCTTATTACATTTGCCAAAATTTCTATTACTATTGCGAATAAGATCGGTGAAAGAGGACATCCCTGCCTAGTTCCTCGGGCTAGTGTAATCTGTTGCGTTAACCCATCATTAACCATTATTTCCGCTTTATTGTTTGTATACAACTTATCCATCACTCCCTTAAATTTGTCTCCAAACCCAAATGTTTTTAATATTGTTTTAAGTGCTGGCCATTCCACACAATCAAAGGCTTTGAATATGTCCAATGCTAACAAACCTGCTTTTAAATTCCTTTTTTTTATAATACTAATTATATTTAATACTCTTCCCATTAAATTAGACATTTGCCTACCCGGTATAAATCCACACTGATCTTTTTTAATATATTTACAAATAAATGTGGCCATTCTTTTTGCCAATATTGCCGTAAATATCTTTGAATCTTGATTTATTAAGGAAATTGGTCTGTATGATGCGGGATCCGTTAAGTCCTTACCTGGTTTTGGAATTAATATAATCAGGGAGTGATCCCATGATGGCGGAGTCTTCCCCCCCTCTATTATATTATTAAATAGTTTCTTTAATCTTGGTATTAAAATTCCTTTAAAAAGCTTATAATACTCCGACCCCAATCCATCCATCCCTGGTGATTTTCCTCCTTTCAGTTTATCAATAACTCCCTCTATCTCTTTTTCAGTAACTAAACCTTCCATATAATCCCTATCCTGCTTCTGCAATTTTATTTTCCAATTCCTCTCTACATATTCCAATACCTTATCTTGCGGTCCCGACCCTGATGTATATAATTCACTATAAAAATCCTTAAATATATTTAATTTATCTTTCATTAAATTACAACTATTCCCTGCCTTATCCTTAATTGTCCCTATCATATTCTTAGCCTTTTCTAACTGTGTGGATCTGGCCAGCATCTTTGAATTCCTATTGCTATATTCAAAAAAATCTCTTTTTAAATACAACAAATTTTTTTGTACTTGTTCTAATTCTTCTTTCTCTAGTTCCTTTTTCTTAGCTTGAATTTGGGGAATTAGGCGTTTATCTTTTGTCTCCTTTAACTTATCTTCCAAACTCCTTACCTCTTCTTCAATCTTTTTATTTTGGGCTTCCTGTTGTTTTTTTAATGTACAACTTTCCCTAATACAAATCCCTCTTACCACAGCTTTCATTGTATCCCACAATATGTCCTGCCGGTCATTCTCTTTTTCATTAATCTCCCATATTTCCTGCAATTCTTTCTTTATCTTCTCCATTGTATCTTTTTTATTCAGCAACCTTACATCCAATCTCCATCTCTTCGCTTGTCTATAATCTTTTTTGGTTTCCATGTCCATTGTCATTAACGCGTGGTCGGTAACCTTGATAACTCCAATATCACAATCTATAATTTTGGGTAACATATTTTTTGATACAAAAATATAATCTATCCTTGAATAGCTCTTAAATCTCTGTGAGTAGAAGGTATACTTCCTTTCTTCCCCTCTTAAAACTCTCCACACATCCATTAATTCTTTCCCTTCCATTAATTTGCTTAACTCTGTCTTCCCCACCCTCTTAGTATCTTTTAGTATGTTATCCCTATCTTTCCCTATATCTAGTACCATATTAAAGTCACCCGCCATCACAATATGCTTTTTACCCACTTCTCCCAACACGTGAAATACTTCATCAATAAAATCCATTTGTTTCCCATTTGGAGCATAGACATTCACCAGTACATATTCATCTTCTCCCAACTTGCAGAACATAATAAGAAACCTCCCATTTTTATCTTTCTTTACACTTTGAATAGTTATATCACATGTTTTTGAAATTATTATTGCCACCCCTCTCGATTTCGAAGTTCCATGTGCCTTCTCGTAAACGCCCACCTCCCTCATTCGAAGCTCATTAACTCCATCTTTGGCCTGATGAGTTTCCTGCAAAAAAATTACATCTATTTTTTTGTTCTTTAATAACATTTCAATTCTTTTTCTTTTTATTACTGTTCCTAGCCCTTTAACATTCAATGTTGCCAATCTAAGTTTATTTTCCATCTCTCACTTTCACACACATCTTTAAGTCGGTCTCCCTCTGTGTAGCACATTCCCCCCCCTCCCTAACCCTCCCCCCCACATTCACCCCCATTTTCACCCCCCTCCTCACCAGCTTCCTGGGCATTGGTCCCAATCTTCTTAGAACTCTTAGGGGGGGGGGGGGAAACTCGGCCCAACATTCCGGGATAACGTCTACCCTCCCTCCGTATCTTCTATTCATTACTCCCTCCTGCCACGCCTTCGTCTTGCTTCTCTCCTCCAGCCGATGTGGCATCCATTATGCCCAGCTCCTCCAATAGCTCGATTCCTTGCTCACAAGATGTAATTCTTTGCTGCTTCCCGTTCCACTTAAATCTCAAGAAAACTGGGTATCCCCAATTATAGGAAATCGATTTCTTCTTCAATGCCCCTGTACAGATTCTAACGCTCTTCCTCCACTGCACCGTTTGGGGGCACAAATCCTGGAAGACCTCAATTGGTGTTGCTTGAAGCGTTGGTTGACCTTGACTTCTAACTGCTTGCATTAATTTTTCTTTTTTGTAATAATTAGCAAATTTCACAATAATGTCTCTTGGGAACTCTCTTGTCTTTCCAACTCCCACTCTATGGGCCCGCTCAATATCTTCCATTCTCCAATCTTCCTGTGGTGCCAACTGTTTGACCCATGCCAAGATTAATTCTCTTATACTATTAAGGGTCTCCTCTTGCTGCTCCCCAAAAGATCTTATGCGTATATTTGCTCTTCGGTCTCTGTCTTCCATCGCGATAAGCCGTAAATCCTGATGCATTAGCTGTTTCTCTTGTTTCTTATATAGAACCTTTAGTTCTCCAGTTTCTTCTTGCAATGCTCCAACTTCTTTCTCCACCTTTTGAAGTCCTGCCAAGAGTTGCTGTTGCGAATCGGTAATCCTTTTAGCCAATCGTTCTTCTTGCTTCAATAACGCCTGCTCGATGTTTCCATCTTGTTTTAAAATGGCAAGATCCAGCATCTTTTGGATAGTCTGAATCAGCTCATCTGTTGGGTCAGCTTGCCTCCCTGTGGATGTTTTAGGAATTGCACCTGGCTTAATTCCAGTCTTAGCACTGGATTTCCGGCATGACTAGGAGATTGCTTCTTTGTCTTTTCAGAATCCTTATCTGACATTTTATCAGTACGGAGTAGCCTGTAGCTTCTATCGGACGGACGATCGCCCTTAGGTCGACTCCAAGAAGTTAATTCTTCTTGCTCATCCACTATTCAAGCCTATCCGATAAGCACACAGCCACTTCAAGCCAGGGATCAAAATCTCTTTCCCTCAGTCACTCCCTCTGGCTTCTCTGTCTCCCGAACAGCCTTTTAATCACTTATAATCTTTTAATTGTTCTTTTAATTGCCACGGCTGAAACGTTAGTTTTGTTTCTCCTCGGGCTGAGCTAGCCCCTCCTCTCAGCCACTCAGTTATACAACCAGCAGTCTTTCCACGCTTGAAAGCTTAAAAGTTTTCCAAAGCTTAAAAATCTCTTTTCTGAAAGTTAGCAATCGTTCTAACGTCCATTCAATCAGCCAGCAATGTAAATACGTCTTTTATTTACCTTCACCGTACTTCAAGGCTGTCGGTCCGTCACCTCCCTCTGCCAAGCCGGTTATAAAATCATAAATCTCCTTCCAGCTGCAGTCTCTTTAGCAAGCTTTCCCCTCTCCTTAGCAGACTTGTATATAACAAATCACTCTTTTAAGATAGGGAATTTACAGTTAATTCACTGCTTCTTACGGAGGATGAAGGATTTGCGACCTATCCCATGTTTTGCTAGGCCACGCCCCCCGCCAGGCACTTTCAACTTTTGGTCAATATCCTGCCCTTCAAAGAACCAATGTTTTCTTAAAATGTGTTTATACAAAATATATTGTTCACTCCCCACAATCCCTCCACAGTACATCATCTCATCAAAGCGACTGAGGGGCAGAAAAGGTTTAGTTTGGCTGTCTTGAACTACTGTCAGATGAGATTAGTTTGCAATCCTGTACCACTTGGGGGTAAGCCGTAATGAATTAAGTGGCACTGACTTCTGAGAAGCCATGTATAGGATTCAAGTGTAAACCAACCTTCTCCAGCCTGCTGCTCTCCAGATGTGTTGCACTATAACTCCCATGTTATGGGGAAGACAAAAATCATTTGATCATTAATTTAAAAATAATACTTACACATGAAAGTATTAGGTGGTAGCTCTACCTTTGATCTCATACTGCTGAACACGTAAGAGAAATCTTCTGTGTTAGTCCCCCAAAACCATATATGATATTTAATAAACAGACATCCTATGCCATGTGTTGAAAAGTAATGTTGACGTCTGAAGGACTATCTGGATTAGGTATTCAAGATCCATTCATTGTCGCTTCATTTGGTTTAGACAGTTTAGATATGGGCAGAAAATAGATCCACCTTGATGTTTTGGACATCAACTCGCACCATTCCTGCTCACTGCTCATGCTATAGGGGTTTTTACGAGTTGAATTCCAAAACATCTGGAGATCTATATTCTGCCTGCCCTTGCTCTAGAACTGCATTCCCCAACCTGGTGCCCATCAGATGTGTTGGATTGCAACTCTCAACATGACGAGATGCTCTAAAAAAAGAGAAGTAGGTGGTCTTAAGTTGTTCATCATCATTTCCCACAACCCCACAATCACCTCTGCATATCATATTGCATATCCAGGTGTTTGAGATGACAAGTCCCAGCATTCCTGACCATGGAACATACTGACTTGCAATGATGGGAGTTGTAGTCCAACACCTTTGGAGGGCACCAGGTTGGGGAAGGGCTGCTCTAAACAAAAAAAGAAGTAGGTGGCCCTAAGTTGTTCGTCATCAGTTTTCCACAACCCCACAGTCACCTCTGCATATCATATTCTCCATCCTGTCCTCATGGTTTATCTGCTTTGGGAGAATGAGAATTTCTCTTGCACTTTCTGCCTCCTTAGGGAGGATGTGGTGTTAAGGCTTGTGAGCCTTAACTCTCAATTTCCCTGCTTTTTGGTGCTTGGTTGGAAACTGTAGAGCCTTAATGTTGGTTTTGTAAACCGTAGGTTTTTTGTTTAATGAAAATGCATATAAAATGATAGAAAAAGACCACTGTTTGATGGACACTTACCCTGATGGCAGGAAGTAGGCTTGTGTCAATCAGGAGTGATGATACTCAGCATATTTTGAATTCCTGATGTTGTTTATGATAGGAAATTGCATCAATTTCTTTCCAGAAACAGAAGCCATCTGAGTCAGTCTCTCTCTCTCTCTCTCTCTTTCTTTTAAAGACACTGAAAGCTTTGTGAAGCATATCTGTGTCAAAGCTCTAGCAAGTGGCATTTTATTCTGTTGACCTCATGCTTGGCTGAGCAAGCTCTTTCTGTTGTCTAATGATACGGTATCTTATCTGTGACATGAAGGGAGCTTTTTGAGATCCAATAGTCATTTCTGGTGTCCTTTTTAAAAAAAAAAATGCCACAAGCTTGGAAACACAGTGCCAAACCAACCCATTATCTTTGGTAAACATGCTTCTAAATCCATCCATATATTGAAAAGCTGTCCTGGGAAGGGGCTTGTATTGTATCGGACGGCACTTGAGATAAGGATTACCCTTGGTGCATTAGATGTGTGTCTCTGTACTCTACATTAGAAAAGACAAGAAGGATTTGTTGCTCCTTTATGTTACAAAACAAACAGTCGAGAGAGACATGAAGAGTCATCCTTGGATGTTCTTAGAACAGATTATAATTACTGTGTTTTGAATATTGTCTGAGGAGAGGGTTGTTCACTGTCAACTACTGTAAAGTTCCAGAACGTGACTCCAAAGTGGCTCAGTGAGGAATGCTGAAATTGGTCACGTTCATTGTCAGCTCCAGTTTTTGGAGGACCCTTGGACAAGACACCCTAATGGCTCCCTCCCTCGGTGGTTCTACCTTCTCACCAGCATTGTCCCTAGCTGATACTGCTCCACCTCCTCTTTCTCATCATTGCTACCACTTGCTTGCTTGACAGGCAGAGAACCAATGAGCAGCGGCATCTCCTGCTCCTCCTTCTCACCAACACCATTGTCTGGGCCAGAGCAAGAGGAAGGTGAACAAGCACAGTATAATGGTAAAGAGGAGGAGCAAGTCCTGGGGGCTCTTGTCAGTGGGCCCTTACTTTGGTGTGGGCACTTGGCAGGTTACCTGGCCATGACTACCCTCTGGTCGCAACTGCTGTCCTGAAGCAACTTACTGGAAATGAGTGCTGTGCCGAAAATTTCTCCCATGAAAATTTCAACCATTCCATTCAATTTGATAGAAAATAAATTGCCTTCAAAAAGATATTCAAGGAGAATAAATTTCAGAGAAATTCTCATGGGTTCAGTTCAGGTTTCTTGTGCTTAGTTTACTTATGAGTTGACTGAAGAGTGTGTGAGAGTGTCCTGCGTTCATTGTACAGTAATATCTCTGACAGCCTGTACCCCCCTTGGTTTCCTGCACTTTCCACCCAGGGGAAGACATGATGAATTTATTCTTCCTGTAGGGCCTTTTCAGATCAGGAAGTGCAGGCAGCCTGGGAGACTGCAGAGCAATGGTGAGATGTGTAATAGAAAGAAAAATATAGACTGTACCCTCAGCTACCTCACCGTGATTAGGTAAGGTCAAAAACACCATCAACACACATCCAAAATAAATTATAAAATGCCCTGAGAATGAGTCAGAAAAACAGAGGCCCGTTTCATGAGAAAAGAAAACTTTCAGGAAATTCCTGAGATTTTTCTTTTCTTACCCCTAGAAATAAAAGCACACTTTTCAGAATTTTCTCACATTTTCTTCACCATAATTTTTTGTGTGGCTGCATTCCGGGTTTCAGTCAGATCCAGCCAGAACTTTAAAGGAGCTATCCAAAGTGCTGAACCTGGCTGGTTCTGACTGAAACCCAGAATGGATTCAAAGCCCCAGCCAAATCAGAGCCATCAGCCTCTTCTCTTTGGACTTCAACTCACACCAGCCCCAGCCAGTATGGCTAATCAGAATGTTGGGAGTTGTAGTCAAAACCATTTGAAGGGAACCAGGTTTAGGGAAGGCTGGTTTGTTAAGCGTATTTCTGAAGTCAGCTGGCTTTTTGGTTACAGCCCTTTCTGCGTTTGATTGTGCAGAATCTGTGCCAGGCCAGGGCAAAGGAGCAGTGTGGGGCTGGTCCTGCCTATTAGCACTGGAACACTTGCTTTTGAAAACGTTAAGGATCTGCCAAGCAAGCAGGTACATTCCATTTTTTTCTCAGGAGCCCTGTTTTAGCTACCGTCCTGGTGCCGGTCATCACTTGCGTTCACTATTGGTAGCAGAGGTTGAGACATGCAATGGTCTTGAAAGTACAGTGATCTCCTTAACATCTCGATAGCACCATCTTCATTACCAGTATTGTGATTTAATAAGTAGTCAGCTCTGGAAATACAGTAGGTTTAGCTGCAGTAACAGAGGCAGGAGAGAGAGAGAGAGAGAGAGAGAGAGAGAGAGAGAGAGCAGAAAGCGGGAGGGGGAATTTTTCCAACTTCAATAAATTGATGCAATATCCCAGAAGACCAAATAGCCAGGAGTGTGGTGTGACATGGTACACTCTGCTATTTGCACATTTGCTTTGTCTAATTACTGCCTTAGGGACGAGTTCTTTGAATAGCCCAAATGAAAAAAATTAAAATTAAACCTTTATCAAGCGTAGTCTAGCTAAACCTCCTCTTGATGAGAACCTTGTATTTCCAGCAAAGGCAAAAGTGGTAAGCCAGCATTTTTTTAAAAAAAAGTTAGCTTGATGTTGAACACAGTAAGTGGATTGATTTTGGCTTAATGTCGGAAGAATGCCTGATTGATGTAGGTTATAATTTTAAAACCTTAATTTTCGGTTTCCAAGTACTAAAGTACTCCCCAATTAACTTGAACAGCAGTTTATAAGACTGGTTTTGACTCTGCCCATTTAATGAGCAGAATCCAATCAACCACCCTGTTAGCATAAATGGAAAATACATGTCTGTAAGAATGATAAATAACTGATTGCAGTAGCAATTAGCATAATGTATCTCCTGGGAAGTTGTTTGGTATTCAGCCTTCAATCTTGTCTTTGAGGGATGGTTGTAAGTCTTACATTGGTATAAGCTTAGGAGGAAAACCTTTCCAGGTCATCCTTGACAGATCTACATTTTGATCCCTGGGAGTAAATGGATGTTTCTAGAGCGTCTCTTCTCTTCTGTGAACATCATAACCTGTTCAAGTCCATCAAAAGCTCAGACGTTTCTTCTGTGGTGGTGGCTACAATGATATATATCTCAGGTATTTCCATATTTTGTCATTAAACTTTTTGGAACTCAAGAAGATGCCCCAGGTCCATGAGCTGTCAATTATTGTGTGAATTTGTAGCCTGCCCTGGGCTTCTGTGATAAGGTGTCCCAACCTAGGTAGAAATTCAGTTTCAAAAGATACAAAGTAAAATGTAATATTGTTGATGGATCCGTTCCCGACACCTAACCCCTATGCCATATTAAGATACTTTGCTGGCAAGTATTTGAAAGGTCTCTTTCTCATTGGTATAAACCTGTTTGTAACCATCTGTCTTCTTAGAATCATAGAACAGTAGTGTTGGAAGAGGCCTATAAGGCCATGGAGTCCAATCCCCTGCTCTTCTGGGGGCCAAAATGGGCATTACTTTAAATGAAAGGAAGGGCAGGGCAGGGACCAGTTAGCTGAAGTATAATCTGGCCATGTGTCCTCTTTTACAGAAGACAGCCCTCTATTTGAAGCACTGTCCTCCATTTTGAAGGTGTCTTCTAGTCGCCCTTTGTCTCATCAAGTCTGGTTTGAAGAGAAAGAACCATCAGAAGGAAGGGTTAGGCCTTGAAGCCACCCATCAGTAGCACCTGGAGTGCGGACTGAACAAACAGGCACATAGGTCACCTGGTCTGGATCTACACTATTGTGTTGTAGCAGTATTAAAGTGCACTGATAACTGTAGGGTCACATTACACATTCCATATACTGCTTTCCTGCTTTTATTCCATATTATCCGAACGACCACAACAAATGTCACTGTCCGTCCTACCAGATATAAATGCACAAGAGGGATATAGCTTTACCATGATGGGATCGTAATGATTTGACACAAGGTGTAGATCTGGCCCGGGTCACAGTCTTCCCCACTATGGTAAGATGTACTGTATTTCTCTTTAAATTATAATCATTGTTTCTCAATTTGCATTTATACATATAAATTAGCACATGCAAATTCTATGCAAAACCGTATCCTCTTTTGTCCTCTTTTTGGATAATGCAGTTCCTCCTTTTGGGTGATTCATAAATCCCTGCCCTAACCAAGCAGTTGCTGGAGGTCGGACCTGCTCTCAGTCTAACCATATAGCTCAGCTTGTGGCTCCACTACAGGTGGATGAGCACCAACTGAGGGTCAGTCACAACATGGGCATAAAAGCCAATACTTTTGGCTAAAGAAGAGCAGGGGAAAGTGTTCTGGCTGATTCCCAGTTAAGCTCATCGTCACTGTAAAAATAAAGGTTGTGGCAGAATAGGTTTCAAATGCCAACGTCCAGCTCTTTCTTGCCATTCATTCATAAACATGAAATCTGTGTCAGGGCAAGGACTCCACAATGGTTGTCATGATAGCCATATACAAATCATTCCATTGACCTATATGAAGCATCAAATGTCTCTAGTGGTTGCATTTGACTAACACCACATAGGAATAAAAAGGTGAAACTCCAACTTTGTATTGGAGGCAAAGCTCCACCTCCAGTTCCCAAGTCCTAGCCTGAACAAAGAGGGTTTATGCTACTTCCACTCAGGGCTGGCCCAAGTCATTTTAATGCCTGAGACAAGGAACAAGATAGCACCCCCTCCCATTCCATGTACAAAGACTGACTGGACTGGCAGTTGAATCTTGCCTCCATACTAGTGATGGGACAGCTTACTCCACCACATCTAAAGGCAGCAGGCTTGTTTACAAGGTGTAGGCCAGGACACCTGGCGTATAGCTTTCTCCTCCAACATTTGCTGCCACCTCCCAGCATCTATCCCCTGAGGCGACTGCATCACTCTGCCTAATGGTAGGGGCGGCCCTTTTTCCACTGATTAGTTTAGCTAGGACTTTTTCAATCGTTTAGTGGGAGGGAGTTCTAATGTGCCTTCTCAGTGTGGTACATTAGCCCCTTGGTCATTTAGAAATATTCCAGTATCGGTTTTGCAAAAGGGTCCTGTGTCTCCTGAGTTCCTTGACCCACTGAGCTGAAATTTCTTTCTGGTCTAAGTGCCACCAGACTTAGACATTATCACAGACAGTTTTCTTATTCCCAGTCTAGATGACGACTAGTTGATGGGGCAGGCATTTGTTCACTTTACATCACTTGTATGTAGAAGACCCAATTTTAATCCTGGTTTAATCTTCAGTTTACAAGGGATCAGGTAGGAGATGACTGGACAGCAGCAATCAGGGCAGCCAATACAAGACTAGATGCTTTATACAAATCTGACCTGGTATAATCTAGTCTCCTATGTAAAAATATTCCAGGACTTCAAGACTGCATGTGCAGGATTACATATTTAAATTATCCATCACAAAAGGGCCCCTAAACATGGAAAATTTGCATGTCAAGCAAGAAGGTGGTCTGGAATCCTTCTGCCTGATATCTAGCTTTCCATGTGTGAGGAATTGTAGCTTTTCATGTGTTGGAAATATTCACTCCTGCCAAACATACATATAGCTGCAATCTGAAGTGGTATAATCCATAGAATCATAGAATCATAGAATAGTAGAGTTGGAAGGGGCCTATTCTATCCACCTTAAAGCATACCAGACAGATGGCTGTCCAGCTGCATCTGGAATACCTCTAATGTGGGAGAGCCCACCACTTCCCTAGTAATTGGTTCCATTGTCATACTGCTCTAACAGTCAGGAAGTTTTTCCTGATGTCCAGATGGAATCTGGCTTCCTATAACTTGTGCTCATTATTCCATGACCTGCATTCTGGGTTGATCAAGAAGAGATCCTGGCCCTCCTCTCTGCGACAACCTTTCAAGTATTTGAAGGGTACTATCATGTCTCCCCTCAATCTTCTCTTCTCCAGGCTAAACATGCCCAGTTCTTTCAGTCTCTCCTCATAGGGCTTTGTTTCTGGACCCCTGATCGTTCTTGTTGCCTTCCTCTGAACACACTCCAGTTTGTCTGCATCCATCTTGAAGTCTGGTGCCCAGAACTGGTTGCAATATTCAAGATGAGGCCTAACCAGTGCAAAATAGAGGGGAACCAGTACCTCGCATGATTTGGAAGCTATACTTCTATTAATGCAACCCAAAATAGCATTTGCTTTTTTTTTTTTTTTTTGCAGCCACATCACACTGTTGGCTCATATTCAGCTTGTGATCTACAACAATTCCATGATCCTTCTCACTTGTAGCATTGCTGAGCCAAGTATTCCCCATCTTGTAACTGTGCATTTGGTTTCTTTTTCCTAGGTGTGGAACTTGTCATTTATCCCTATTAAACTTCATTCTGTTGTTTTCAGCCCAGCACTCCAGTCTATCAAGATCATTTGAAATTTGTTTCTGTCTTCCAGGGTATGTGCAATCCCACCCAATTTTGTGTCATCTGCAAATTTGATAAGCATTCCCTGAACCTCCTCATCCAAATCATTAATAAAAATGTTGAAGAGCACTGGGCCCAGGACTGAGCCCTGCGGTACCCCACTCGTTACCTCCCCCCAGTTGGAGATGATACCATTGATAAGCACTCTTTGAGTCTGATTCTGTAGCCAACTGTTGATCCACCTAATAGTTGTTCCATCTAGCCCACTTTTAGCTAGTTTGTGAATCAGAATGTCATGGGGCACTTTGTCAAAAGCTTTGCTGAAGTCAAGATATATTATGTCCACAGCATTCCCGCAGTCCACAAGGGAGGTTACCCAATCAAAAAATGAGATCAGATTAGTCTGACAGGATTTGTTCTTGACAAATCCATGCTGGCTTCTAGTAATCACTGCATAATTTTCAAGGTATTTACAGACTGACTTCTTTATAATCTGCTCCAGTATTTCCCCAGAGATTGATGTCAGACTGACTGGTCTGTAGTTCCCAGGTTCCTCCTTTTTGCCCTTTTGAAGATAGGGACAACATTAGCCCTCCTCCAGTAGTCAAGCACTTCACCCATCTTCCATGATTTCGCAAAGATAATAAGACGGTGGTTCTGAGAGTTCTTCTGCTTGCTCTTTTATTACTCTAGGATGTAGTTCATTGGGCCCTGGAGATTTGAACCCGTTCAAAGAAATTAGGTGTTCCTTGACCATTTGTTTATCAATCTCAAACTGCAATCCTACCCCTTCAACTTGTATTTCACTTTTGCCAGGGGTGTCATAGACTTGCTTATGATAGAAGACTGAGCCAAAGTTGAAATTGAGCACTTTGGCCTTTTCTTTGTCATCTGTTATCAATTTGCCATCTTCATTAAGCAGTTGAACCACCATTTCTTTCCTCTGTCTTTTACTATTCACATATCTGAAGAAAGCCTTTTTTTATTGCTTTTAACATCCCTTGCTAGTCCAAGAACAGTTTTACTACATGATGAGCTGTTTGCCAAGTTGGACCTTCATTATTGCTACTAGGCCTGATGGCTATGTACTATGTCTGATATCACCAATATACACCAATATACACCAGTTGCTGGGGAACATGGGTGGGAGGGTGCTATTGCACCCATGTCTTGCTTGTGGGTTCCTGGTCAACAGCTGGTTGGCCACTGTGTGAACACAGTGCTGGACTAGATGGACCCTTGGTCTGATGCAGCATGGCTCGTCTGCTGTTCTTATGTTCTTAGATACATTTTCCGCAGCAATGTAAAGCCATTTATTTGAATGCCCTACCCAATTCAAGTAAAAGAACCCCCTTAGCTTCCCAAGTGAATCACTTAACAGTTTGAATTAAAGCAAGTTTTTAGATAATGGCTTCCATGTTAGGGTTAAATTACCACCTAGAGACTTGGTGTAATGAAATGGAAGGATAAACTGCCTTGTTTTCAAAAGGAATCATTGGCTAAATGCGATGGGCTGGGACAATTCAGAGAGGTGAGTGTAGCAATTTCATTTCATGGTTACAAAGGGAGTCCTTGAAGCCACTAGCTCAATTAACACAATCAGTTTGCAAAGGGTGATGATGGTCATGAGCCGCTAAGTGAGTAGACTCAAGAGATGCTTAATCGAAGGGTACTTTTCAAACCACACTTTCTAAAGTGGCACCTGCCAACCACAAGGAGCATTCTTGGGTCACCTTTAAGGTCTTTTTAATTGATACCCTTTTCTCTTTCCCCAAGAAGTGCTGCACCTAGTCTATCGGTGGCAAATTTTGACTAACCTTTACAATCAGGGATCTGAATGTATTTTAAATTTGGAACTGACATTTCTCAAATGAGAGAGACACCAGGTTCTGTGTACACCAGAAACAGAAGGAATAACTTTGCAAATCGCACACATTTTTTGCAGGTTATATTTAAGATGGTAGGATCTAATGAAGCAATCGAACTGGAGGTGGTAGATACAACCTCTGTTAGCATTGGCCGGCCTGAAATAGTGTCGTTCGTGCTAGTTAGTGGAAATCACGGGGATCAGTGATGAGTAGGTAGAGGCAGAAAAAATGTGTCAAGGAGTGGGAAATAGCCAAGATGAAGGCACCAACACCTCTTCAGTACTTGCCACTGAGTATTGTCTTTGTTTGAATGCATCTAAGTGATCTGTAATTATGCCCCTCTTAGTAGTCAATTATATTGAATCTGCTGTTCTATAGTATCTGCCACAGTACCTACTTAGCTGTAATATGTAACTGAGATAGCTACAAAACCAGTCTTTGTTTGTCTGACTTTTTGTATATCTAGACCGATATGGTATCATTCGCTATTACAAATCTTTGGAGCACGTAAAGTCTGGAGAAGTTTTATAACTTCAGAAGATACCATCTTTGTCTCAGGCTATCATCTACTACAGGTAAATAGAAGAGGCCTTCTGCATTTACCATTGCAACTATTCTTTTCATAATTCTCAGGGCATGGACCAAAGGTAACTGCACTAAAGCTAAGCATATCTGGGTCAGGTCAGTGCCTTGATGGAAGACCATGGTGATGGGCCACAGAAGGTCCCAGGTTCGACCCCCAGCATCTCCAGAAAGGGCTAGGAAAGAACCCTTCTGGAAATCCTAAAAAGCCACTGCCATTCAGTGTCAACAATATTGGGCTAGATGGACCAATGGTCTAACTCAGTATAAGACATCTTCCTAGGATCACTTGGGAACCCTGTGTACATCGTTTTACATTCCAGGAAGGAAGGAAGGAAGGAAGGAAGGAAGGAAGGAAGGAAGGAAGGAAGGTCCATGAGGAGGAGAAGTCAAAGGAATCCACTTTCTTGGATTCCAGACAGCAAGAGGAGCTGGTAATCAAGAGAAAGAGAATAGGTTGGATCCAGAGTTAGTCATGCTCACTATTCATGTAACTTAAATTACTTAGAGAGCAATCCTATGTGCCCTAAACAGTATCTGGGGGGACATAGGATTGTTTGGTTTCCAGGTTCTGAGCTCACTCCCCACACTTTCACCCTCATAGCAGGTGCTGGGTGAACCATGCTGGCAACACAGAGTGCAGAGTTGGGGAAAAGGAGGCATTCCTGGGGGCAGAGAGGGGTGGAGGCTGGGGATGTGGGGCTATGAGATATCGCCAGCTGTCCCCAGCCTCCCTCCCGCCCCCGCCCCAAAACCTCTGCTAGACAGACAAAACTACATGTCTAGCTAAAATGAGGAGCAGGAGGCATGAGGCACATGCTGCTCTGCATTTGATACACATAAGCCCCCAAGTTTGAAGGCTTACGAGTACCCAGGGTGTACCCGTAGGATTGCAGCCTTAGTTATGACCAACTCACATCTCATGGATTTCCATCAGTCTGTTCTACATATGACTAAGTCTGAATGTAGTCCAGTAAATTTGGTTTGTGCATCAGTGGGCCTCAGAGTGAGCCATTGGAACTACTGAGTGGATGTAGACTAGGCTGACCATATGTAACTTTAACAGTTGTAGAGAAAAGGGAATTTCAGCCAGTGTCATTTGTATGCAATTAGCCCCTGGTGAGCTTCCCTCTTCATCACAACAGTTAAAGGTGCAGGCACTATACTAGAGTGACCATATACAAAAGAAGTCAGGGCCCCTGCAACTTTAACTGTGGTGATGAAGAGGGAATTTCACCAGGAACTAATTGCATACAAATGACACTGGCTGAAATTCCCTTTTCTCTACAACTGTTAAAGTTACATGAGCCCTGTCCTCCTTTTCATATGATCAGCCTATTGACAATGTAGACAGGCCAGTATAGTTCTATTGGAGTAGGCTGACCATCTGAAAAGGAGGACAGGGCTCATATAACTTTAACAGTTGTAGAGAAAAGGGAATTTCAGCCAGTGTTATTTGTATGCAATTAGTTCCTGGTGATATTCCCTCTTCATCACAACAGTGAAAGTTGCAGGGGCCCTGACTTCTTTTGTATCTGGTCACTCTAATATAGTGCCTGCACCTTTCACTGTTGTGATGAAGAGGGAATATCACCAAGAACTAATTGCATACAAATGACACCTGCTGAAATTCCCTTTTCTCTACAACTGTTAAAGTTACATGAGCCCTGTCCTCCTTTTCAGATGGTCAGCCTATATTAGAGCGATCATTAATAATAGTATCAGCAATTACCAGTAAGTTCATTAAATTAATCAGCATTGTTTCAACTTCTGAAGTTAACAATCACCAATGCACGTGATTGCTAAGGATTGTTAAGTAGAACTATTGCCATTTGGCTGAGAAGGGTCTAATTCAGTATTTCCTCACTCTGCATTTGGAAAAAAAATACACAATCAGTGTGTTTGTTCTTATTTTCTTCTCAATAACTAGAAATTATCCTAAGTGGTACTCAGTTGTGTACTCTAATTAAGATAAAGCCTTTCCAGAAAAAAAGAACAAATTAATTTCCTTCTCGTAGACATTGTAAGAATGCCTTGGCTTATTAGTATGGAATTTGCTTTGGCCCTTCAGCTGCAAAGGAAGGCAAATGAGTTAGGGACCTGCTTCTTTGCAAAACTCGTATTTCAGAAACTGATTGTACCGTCCTAGGCATATTTACTTGGAAAGAAGTCCCATTGCGTTCAATGGGCCTTACTCCCAAGTAAGAGTGCATAGGTTTGCAGCCAGAGGCAGCCAATCCATGCAAGTGCTCATCTAATGAAGTGGGAAGGAGAGAATACAAAGAAGAGGGAAAAAGAGATGCCCTCGGAGTGAAAAGCATCACAGAACTATAATCAGTTTAAGGGATTTGGGCTTTAGCAGAAGCTTTTCCTTCCAGTGTTTTCAGTCTCAGGGGCTCAACGACCGCACTATTTTCCCATGCAAATAACGCAGAGGCCAAAAGGCAGGATCGAGCTGAATTAGGCTTACAGTGACACAATTAATTTTTGTTTTCCAGCACAACTATACATGCATAATAAAACAACAATAGAGTCATCTGCATATCAAGTATGCCTCCTCTAAGAAGTGGGTATGAATTCTACGAAGGTATGTTTGGAATAGATTTTGGGAGCACAGCAATGGAACAAACAGTAGAAATAAATGCAAAAGAAATGGCATGTCTACAAATGAAAATCCCTTAGACTAAAATGTCTCCCACACCTCCCGCCCACCACCTCTCCCCAGCTGGTTTGTTGGGAAAATAGAGACAGCATATATAGAGGCAGAGACTAAATGGAGTAAATATTTGATTAGCTTTCCAAATACCCAGATACTCACTCAAGAGTCGCATCTCATTTGGGGACTAATCCACAGTATCAAATTCAAATACATGCAGATGTTTTAATTTGTTTAAATTTAACGTTGAAGATTCCAATGACAATAAACACTAAAAACCAATGAAGGTCAACCCTAAAATACCAGATGCTGGGTGAGAAACGACAGTGGGATGGTGGGCATTGTCCTACAGGAATCTGGTGGGCCACTGTGGAAAACAAGATCCTGGACTAGATAGACCTTTCGTCTGATCAAGGAGGGCCATGGTCCTCATGGTTCAACACAAGTTGGTGCCCTCCAGATGTGTTGAACTGCAATTCCCATAATTCCCAGCCAACTTGGCCAATGGTTGAGGAAGACTGTTCCAACACTTCTTCTGCTTCCTAGGAGCAGTAATGACTCCAGGTTTTTGAGGGCCCTTTGGCAAGACACCTTCAGTGAGCATCCTCCCTCTCACCACCGTTGTCACCAGGTGCAATTGCTCCTCCTCCTCTTCATCATTGCTACCACAATTGTTTGCTTGACTGACAAATAAGCAGTAAACAAGGAGGCAGTGGCATCTCCTGTTCCTCCTTCTCACCGCCACTGTTGTCTGGGCTGGTGAGAGGCAGGTGAACGAACAGGTTGTAACGGTGAAGAGGAGGAGCATGACCAGGGGGCACTTGTCAGTGAGCCTCTGGTGGGGTGTGGGCCCTTGGCAGGTGCCCAGACATGCCACCCCTTGATGCTTGCCTTGCTTGATGCTCTGCCCATCCTCAGGCCTGATAGCCATGCAGCCCAACCATATTGATGGACATCTGAGTAAAACTGCCACTGATTCAAAGGGACTTTCTCCAAAGTAAGTGAGCAGGGATTTGCCATGATTCAGCTCACCTTACACATCTTTACTTAAGGATTAGTTTAGATGAGCTCAGTGGGGCATATTCCCCAGTACGTGTGTGTAGGATTAGTGTTTTAGGCGTGGTCTAAACATACAACAGAAAGAGGTAGTGGAATCCTGAGGTGGTAGAGTAGACTTGATGCCATAATTTAATGTGGCATGTAAATTAGAACATGCACGCACACACCTCCCTTGCAAGAAAAACACTGGTAAATCTAAATAAACATTCTAGCCAACCAGGCCAATTTCAGCCTTATCAGATGCATCAGATGTTCAGACGACATGCTAAGCCATGGTGGTTAAACATTTTGAGCTAAACATTATGACTTAGCATGTCAGGTGCACCATGATTTAGGGTGTTGGGTGAACCATTCCTAACTATATTGGCTACATAACTATGGTTTAAACACACTCACTAACCATTTGCTGCAAAAAGGTTATCAGTCTAACCACGGCTTAGTGCGTTGTCTGAACAGGCTCATTGTTTCTTATTCCGGATTTACGCACTGGAAACTAAGGCTGGAAAAATATGACCAGCCCAAGTCCATGATGGGAGATTTACAGTGCAGTCCTATGCCTGTCTAATTGGACTTACTCGCAGATAAATGTGTATAGGATTGCAGTCTTAATCAATGAGTTAAGATTTGAACCCAGGACCTCCCAGACCCAAACTTTTAACCACTGGCTTAGCATCATAAAGGATACTAATATTTTTCTGCTGGATGTGGTTCAAAAATCCTGCTTTTATGGACATTTAAAGAAAGGAAGTGAGTAGAAATGACACTACTACATAATATATTAGCAGAATTATCTACAGGGAGGTTGCTTTGCAAATTTTCATGAGGCATCAGCAGCTGTTTGCAAACAAAGCATAAATCAAAAACTTAATGGGGGAAAGAGAAATTAGCCTGACTTCTTGAATTTATTGTTTAATTTTAGTCTACTCAGCTCTAAACTGTAAAAATACATATATTCTAATCCATGTAAACAAATTACAGCCCGAGTCAAAATAATAACACACCATTTTAAAACCCACCCTTCATTCAGGGAGCAGCCCATTTGCCGAATTGATGGAAAACTATTTCATAGAGGGGCAGACGTTCAGCAAGCATTAGTTACACCACTTATTCTAGCAGCAGTAGGAGGGTATGTGCCTAGCAGTTGCTAAGGGAACAGACTTTTATTTAAGTGTGATCAGAACAAAATGCTACTTTGCAGGCAATGTGGCGAGGAAAATCTCATGGTACGCAATGAATTAAGGCACCGGAACATGCATAGGCACTTGAAGATCATTTCTGTCTTAAACCAGGGGTGAGAAACCTTAGACCTGGGGCAAAATCCATCCCTCCATGTCTCTTCCAATGGCCCCACTCCCTTTCTCCTAACCACTTTGGTGTTTTCCTAGCTTTTGTTCAGTTCCCCCCCCCACACACACACACACACACTGTAGGGGGATTTATCAGGTGACTTTTATTTACGGGACACTGAATACAGGCTGCAGTCCTGGCATCAATGCCCCCTAAATTCCCCACTCCAGTAGGTGAAAAGAAGGATGTGAAGATAGACACTCAGAATGATTGATTTTTACTCACACTCGTGAGCTCAATGAAATTGTTATTGCTTTAAAACATTTATTAAAACAATTTAAGGAAGTTAAAATGAAACAAACACACTAACCTCTCCATTCAGCCAAGCAAATTAAAGAATGTACTCACAAGCCTGTTAGATTTCTTGAAAACATAGACAAACATAGACAAATATTCCTACAGACTCTGCGAAGGAGCTCTACTCCACAGAGGGACTTCCATTTCTCTCGGGCAACCAAGGAGTCACTGAGGCCTACATGTTAGGCTCAGAGCAACATCCTGGATGTCATGCCTGAGGGAAAGGAAAGGTATCATGGTTCCTGCTGACTAGACTTAAATACCCTTTCCAAAGACAAAGACCTCTTTTTTATTATATATTAATTTATTCTGAAATGGCCAAACATATTGGTCCATGTCGTAATTTAGACTATCCTTCTTTCAGAATATACCCTCCTCCAATGACATAGGTGTTTGTGACAATGAAAGGTCAAATTCCCTTTTCTTTGTGGTCAACTGTCTGATCTACTTCTCTGTTCTCATGGACATGGGGATTTTCTAACCACAACACCTGTTCTTAACCCTAGATCTTTCACTTAGTTCCCTTAAAAGGAATATATATGGTTGATATAAGCCACAAATTTATATGACTAGTATCTTTGCATAATACCACGTCACACATCTTTCATGAGTAATGTCCTTAAGCAACATAGCTGGTACAAGTCTTTATGAGTAACAGCTTTGAGCAACTTCAAATCATAATTCCAAATCATTCTCTTATCAGATCCCATCTAAAATGAAGCATCCAACCCCTGAGAACAGTGTTCCATGTGTGTTTGCTTACTTGCCCCCTTTGCACCCCCACCCCAGCATTCAGTAACCTCCCCCCATGCCCCAGCACTATAATAATAACAGAAAAGCAAATAATAAAAAGTTCCTACACATCTTCCATTAAAGTGAAACAGAAATCCCTTCCTGGCTAACATGAGGTGTGCATCAGAGCTCCTGTATCTGCTTATAGGACTCAAATCCAAATAATGCATTGATTGGCTAAAGTAAGCCATCTCCATCTATTCAAAGTCTTCAAACAGCTTTTCAAATGATTCATTTCATCTCCACTTAATTCTATGTTAACTTAATAAACCCATTAACATTATGTGAATTACGCACACACACACACACACACACACACACTGATTTCATAGATTTCAGTATGCTTGCAACTTATGGACACGGGGATTTTCTAACCACAACTTCACCTGTTCTTAACCCTAGACCTTTCACTTAGTTCCCTTAAAAGGAATATATAAGGTTGATATAAGTCATAATCTTTTATGACTAGTATCTTTGCATAATACCATGTCACACATCTTTCATGAGTAATGTCCTTAAACAACATGAGTAACATCTTTGAACAACTTCAAATCATATTTCCAAATCATTCTCTTATCAGATCCCATCTAAAATAAAGCATAACCCCTGATAACAGTGTCCCATGTGTGTTTGCCTACTTGCCCCTTTGTCCCCCCCACCCCAGCATTCAATAACCTCCCCCTGCCCCCCGTGCCCCAGCACTATAATAATCACAAAAAAGCAAATAATAAAAAATTCTTACAACACACCTTTCTGAAAGGTAGAAATGCCTCTCCTGATGCTTAGAGTATATTCTACATTAAGGAAAATTGTGTTGCTTACTGGGGGCTTTTCTGCTTCCTGGTTCTTTGGCGCAATTGTTATGGGCTGCATTATATGGGAAGACAGGAGTGACAAGGGGTTTGAATTGAATACTTCCCCTCTGTTCGGATCCATTGAGTTCTATTGAGACAGTGACATCTAGTGGTGGAAGATCCTGCTGTTTCCTGCTATCCTGGGATTTGTAGAGGATTTCCCTGGGAGATGTCCTGGTTGTTGATGATATCATGAAACTGAGCCAAAAACTTCTGTGAGTGGCCAGTGGTGAGTGTGCAATAACTCACTCGTTTAGAGGAGCCCTTAGTTACTGTCAGTAAGACCTTTACGCTAAAACATGCTGGTGTTTTTGGCTCCGCCCCTTTTGTCTGTGGCCTTGCAACATCTGCCTTTGCCCGCACCCACCCACCCGCTAGTGGAAAACAGTCCCCGAGAGCTTTTTTGAAACTGTATCCACGCCTTGGGCTTAAAGAGCTTCCTCATCCCTGCCTTAAGCAATGGATGAAAGCATAGATTTGGGGTCACCTAGGCACAGCATTCCAATGAGACAGCAACGCTAGTTGGACATCATGATAGTGGAACACACTACATGTGATGCCAGTTCCATGATTCTTCCTCAACCACCACCACCCCACATTTTTTAATGAAAAGTAACCACAGGATGCTGAAATCAAGATAGAGGACCACCCTGCTTCACCGTTTCCCAGCGATCATTTGTCTCCTCAGAAGCATATCTTTAACCTTCTCTCCTACCTATGGGAGGAAAGGATGGGGTGACCCCATATCTTGTCACTCCCAGAGATAAATGCATGAATGGGGAAGGGTTAAGCAGCCCTTCCTCTATCAGCCTTTGGCTCCCAATTTCAGCCTCTTTTTTTTTTTTTTTTATAAAACAAAACCCAAAACAAAATCAGGTGGAAAGATCACTCCACTTCCTCCATCAGCTGTGCCCAGAGTCTGGGCAGGGAAGTCAGGAACTCAGGTTTAACTCCCCACTCTGCTGGTAAGCTCACTGAGTGCCATGGCCAGGTCACTTGGAAGTCAGCCTATCCGACTTCCCAGGGCTGTCGTGAGGCTAAAACACTGCTCTGAACTTCTTGGAGGAAAGACAGGATGCCAATATTCATCATTATGAATGGAGTTAGCTTTGGGTTTAAGGGGACACTGGAGAAAATAGCCTCTGGTGGAACAGTGGTAGGGTGATCAGGTGTCCTGCTTTACAGAGGACAGTCCTCTATTCAAAAGTGTCCCCATTTGAAGGACTCACCTGCCCAAGTCTAATTTCAAGATGAAGAACCATAAGGAGGGAGAGCAGCAGGGGTCTTGAAGTTGCCCATCAACACATAGGTCACCTAGTCAGTCTTCTCAACTATGTTGAGATTAAAGCTAGATCTGCACTACTGCTTTGAAGCAATATTGAAGTGCACCAATAACTGTTGGGGCACAGGACACATTCCATATACTGCTTTCATAGTGTTATTTCCTGCTTTTGATTCCATATTCGCAATGATTTGACACAAGGTGTAGATCTGGCCCTACCCTCTTTTAATTTAAATTACAGCTATTCAAGACTCGTGGCACCGATATTGGTGGGGCTGTGAATCCATTCTGGGTTTCAGTCAGAACCAGCCAGGAGTTGTTTTGGGGATAGGGTTCAGTACTTTGGATAGCTCCTTTGGAGTTCTGGCTGGTTCTGACTGAAGCCCAGAATGGATTCTCATCCTCACCAAAATCAGAGCCACCAAGGTGGTTCACAGGAGCAGAGCAAGAAATATGTCTCTGTGCCAATTCTGCTATATGCATAGCTCCTTTCTCTTAAAATATTTCAGTGGAAAAGAAGATGTAAGAACAATGATTTCCACTCATTTAAATTGGGGGGGGGGGGGAGGGAAATGTCCTCTGTTATCATCTTATTTCTAATACGTTTCAGAACGTTTTCTCTTTTTTCCCCATACACTGGTAAGGCATGTGAGCTGCCTCCGCCAGGGCTAATTTGTCTTGCATTGCGGCATTCACATTGGATAGCCCAGTGCGCTTACATGTTTCTTTAAATGTATGTGTTAAAAATACAAACTTCCAAATCCTGCATGGATTTTTCAACATGTTTGGAATTACAGCAATATGGCAGGGGTACATGTCGAGGGAGGGGAGTGAGGAAGCAGAAGATTGAGTGAGCATGGAAAGCCCTTAACTCAAAATGTTAAACTGAATTGGGGGTGTTGTTGTTCAATGATCATACATAGCACCCAAACTAGCATAGGGAGCTGCCTTAATACCAGGTTATACCATTTGTCCATCTCACCCAGCATTGTCTATCCTCATGGGCAACAGCTCTCTGGGGTCCCAGCCAGAAGGGGTCTTTCCAACCAACTATTTCCTGATTGAACCTGGGACCTTCTGCATGTGATGTACCACTGAGCTACAGGTCCCTTACCCATCAATGTGTGATGAGTTGTTTTCCAAACTGGGTTTAAGCAACCTTCTCAAGGGTCTCAAACAGAGTGCCTGCCTGGACCCTGAGATCACCTTTAGGGGTCCTTTTCCATGAGCCCCTGCCAAAGAAAGTGAGGCAGGTGGCTACTAGGACGAGGGATTTCTCTGCTGTGACACCCCGGCTGTGAAATGAGCTCCCTAGAGAGGTTCGCCTGGCATCTACATTATACTCCAGGTGAAGACCTTCTTATTCTCACAATATTTAAACAGTTTATTATCATGGTATTTTAACTCTGTTGTTTTAAATCTGTATTTTAAATCTGCATTGCTGCGTGGTTTTTACCCTGGTTGTGTTTTTATACTGTATTTTTATATCACGTTTTTATACTGTTTCGTTTTAACTTTTGTGAATCGCCCAGAGAGCTTCGGCTATTGGGCAATATCTAAATGTAATAAAGAGAGAGAGAGGCCTTTCTCCTTGCTTACTTCAGGTGCTTTTAACTGGAGATGCCTGAGATTAAATCTGGGGCCTTCTGCATGTACAGTATGTTCCCAATGGATCCTCTCCAAGAAAAGAGAACCCATCCATCTGGTGTGGCCAGCGTGGGCCTCGAACCTGCAACTTTGCCATTATTAACACCATGCCCTTACCAACGGAGCTGCCGACTGACTACAGTTGGAGCGTCTCCCTGCTCGCAAGGATAAAAATTCAGGGGACGAATCACGAAATGCTGATCCACTATAACTCTGTTTCATGGCATTGAACTCTGCCTTGGTCACGGCTGTGGGCGGTGGAATATATTGTCCTTGCCCTCAGCAATTATCTTTGGTCTATTTGTGTCCCATCCAAGAGATTACTTTTGCTATACACTGTAAATGACCTTGATGTCAGAAATTAATTAGGTCTACTGTACAGACAGACAATCATCTTCAATCAACTGCGCTAGGAAAATAAATCTTCCTGCAGTACATTTCTTTTTCTCTATCAAGCTGACTAGAGTGAGAGAGAGAGAAAAGAAATACTTGTAAATGGATCACAGGGGTTCTGGCCTTACAAAGAATTGAAGAAACCACCACATTGGGTCAGCTAGTCCACTTTCTTAAAAGCACCGCTGTGGGGCAAATTCCATTGATTTCAACAGGAGTTACATGAGCTCACTTAAAACGACTCAAAATTGCAAAACAGATTGAGGCTGCAATCCTGTTCACCCTTACCTGAGAGTAAACCCCACTGGGCAGCATAGGATTTACTTCTGAGTAAACATGAGTAGGTTGCACTGCTCATCTCAGAATTTCAGAAAAAGATTATGAAACCATTTCAATTTAGACTGGATCAAAAAGTCCTTCCAAAATGTGGGTGCTGGCAGGGGGGATCTATTTACTCATTTGGGTGACAGCTGTAATCCCACTCCTGATTGGTGCCATTTTTCTCTCATAAAGCTTCAGAAGGCCCTTACTCTGAATTGGCTTCATGATGATGGCACAGCTTCATATGACATCATCAAGAAGCAATCGGAATTTGAGGCCAATGCTTACTGCCCTCATAGTGGAGACTCCTAGGCAGGTGAGTGCATAATGATGCCTGCCAGCAACCAGGAGAGCAATCGCTATAGCCAATTTTGCCCTACATTTCACCCATTTGCACCCTTGCTCTCAATGTTGTCTGAATGTTTTTCCCAATTAAACATCCTACAAACTGGGCGGTGAGGTTGTGTGTGTAAGGTGGCAGTGGAGGGTTGGGAGAGATTTCAAGTCTTAATTAAGGATTTTCTATATGAGGCATTTATCGGGCACTCAACATTCCCTACTTATGGTTATTGGCAGGTCCTTGAGATGATGTTGTGACCCTCCAGTTTTGCTTCAGTGGAGGGGGGGTTTAGAGCAGGGAAAGTGTGGCATTTCATTGTGAAAGTGAAAGAAAGCACAGTTTCCTCTTGTGAATTTGAACTATTTCACTATTTCGCCATAACACAGTAGCATAGGTTATGGAGTAGGAAAGCTGGAACTGATTGACAATGTCTTAGTTTTTATATGTTTTTAATCAATTTTATGTATTTTATATCATTTGTTTTTAATGTTGTTCCCTGCCTCGATCCAGAGGAAGAGGCAGGTAATAAATAAATAAATAAATATATTATTATTATTATTATTATTATTATTATTATTAAGAAAAGTCCCCAAATATCCGGTTTTGGAAATAAGGTTCCAAAAAAATAGGACTAGAATCTTTGTTCCCATAAAATATAATCACACAAATGTTTATCCAACATTTCTTAGATAAACTATAAGGATATTAGAGATATTTAAAACAATTCCTCCCAAGTCTCCCTTAACATACCTCCACCATCTATTCAATAGCTGTTTTTTCAGTCACAAAGTACTTCATTACCCTCACATTGATTCTATGATATAAGGGGGTGGTCAGACAATCCCACACATGTTCAAAGTGGGGGGGGGGGGTTGTAAGGCTGCAGGAGCTGGCCCTATCCCTCCCTCCATGCCTAGCACCTACACTACCTGTTGTGCATATTTGGTGCATATGAGAAGGAGCTCCGTGTGCATACTGGCATACATGCCTGGAAGCCCTCTATTTGAAGTTGAAGAGCTTCCCAATGTAATAAGAACACAATCCTGTAGTTTGCACCCTTGATTGTTGTTTACATGAGCATCCACTGCAAGCGAGAGAAATAGAGAAGGCAATGGTCACCTCCCCAATTCTCCTGCTCTGCATTTTCAGTAGATGGGCTTTTTTGCCCATCTAGCGGGGGGTAAGGAGGTTGGAGAGGCCTCAGGATAGCTCATACCCCAACCTTCCCAGTCCCCTCCCCACCCCACCCTCTTTGTTTTTCTCTTTACTTCCTCTCCAAGGTCGGGGGGGAGAGTGGGTGAAGCATGGGTTTCCTCCTCCAAGGTATCTGTCTCTGAGTTCAGATCTGTGAATCCGAAATATCCAATTCCCACCCCCATGATGCTATCTAGTGCCATAGGATCGCTGTCTAAGGCCTAAATGAGTGATTTATTGCATGCTCGTGATTGACCACTCATGGAAGTTTATGGGTGTTTTATATGATGCTGTCAACCTCCAGTGCCTCTTTTGTATTTTCCAAAAAATTCTGTGGCTTAATTTGAAATGGAAATAAACTAGAAATAAAAGACTCATTTTCTACTTCAGCATGAAAAGATGAAATCCCACTGTTAGATGAGGCAGCCATCTTAAAGCTGTATACATGAAACATATCGAACTTGCAGATAAAAAGGGAGAAGGGGGGAAGAAATATGTATAAGGGCAGCACAGTGTGGTCATGTGACAAAAATGGAGGCAGAAAGCCCTGGTAAAGTTGTGGGATTTTTTCTGGTGTAGAAATGCTCGATGTGTTTTATCTTTGGGTTAGGGTTAGGATTAGGGTTTGGAGTCCAACACTCAGTACCAACAAGGTCTAGGCAAATCACATACAAGGTGTCCAGGTGGATTTCCTCTCCTCTGCCAAATAGATTTCTTTTTTTCTTTATTTTCATAGGGGCTGTTCAGACAACATGCTAAGCCATGGTTAGGCCACAAATCCTTTTGCAGTAAGTGGTTAGTGTGTGTGTTTAAACTGTGGTTATGTAGCCACCATGGTTAGGAATGCTTCACATGACACACTAAATCATGGCTCACACTACCCGCTAAGCCATGATGTTTAGCTCAGATCACTTAAACATCGTGGTTTAGTATGCTGTCTGAACAAGGCCATAGTGTTATTGATTGAAGATTAGTGTCCATACAGTAAACCTAAGGCATTTCTGGCACCACAGTGTATACACCAAGGTGTAAGGGGGTGTTAAAGAACATGTGAGGGGCATTGTGGGACTGCATAGGCAAGTTCTGCCCAGCTATAGATGCCTGCTGTGGCTACACCCCGACCATCTATGCTTTTGGCCAACTTGTGAAGCGGATTTGTGTGTGCACATCAGTGCATGGGAACTAAATGGGAAGTAATCACTGGAGATGTTTCTGAGTTTGGTTGGACTCTAATTCCATTCTAGGTTTCAGTCAGAACCAGCCAGAACTCTAAAGGAGCTGCCCGAGGTGCTGAACCTATTTTGGGATTAGGGTTCAGCACCTTCAATAGCACCTTTAGGGTCCTGGGTGGTGAATGGATTCACAGCTCCGCCGGAATCAGAGCCACCAGCCTTCACTGTCAGAAGGTGACACTCTCCACCACTGAGCTAAGAGGAGGAGCTGATGGAAACTGTGCATGCGTGAAGAAACAGAGGAGGAGAGAGGAGACTTGGCTCACAGCTGTATATTCGTAAATAAACGAAGTATTACAAAAACGCCATGATTCTCCAGTAATGTTTTCTCTAAAGGAAGCTAAAGCTGTATAGTGCTGCCACAGGAATTTCTTTCTCCTTGGGGAAGTGAGGAACATCTCTCTCTCTCTCTCTCTCTCTCTCTCTCTCTCTGAATAATTCACTGTTTTTAAGCAAGGTTTCACTCCTGACAATATTCAAGCACATGTTTAAAAAAATCTTGCACTCATTACAAGATTCCCCCCCTCCACCATCAACTCATACCATTTGATTTGTGCACTATCCTGCAGTTTTGAATTGGAACCATCTTTCTGGTTATTAATTATTACATTTTGAAATGTAATTGTAAAAAGTTATATCCCGATGACTTGGAGATGCCCTTTTAATACTACTTGGCCACGGAAGAGCAATTTTCTGCTTCTCATTAACATCTAGGCCAATCTCTTTCTAAAACGGAACAATGGATTTGTGAAATCACCTTTCACCATCTGGGACTTCTGGAAAATCTATTTAAAGTGCCAAATGATTGCTTGCAATTCTGTGAAAGGAGGGACACCTAACCAGGATATAAAATCTCATCTAGCCAGGACTCAGTTCTTGGGAAAAGAACTCAGAACATGGACTAATGATAGAACATGATTAGGGTCTAATGGCCAAAACAGGTCATAGAAGAAGGTGATATGTAAATTAAACAATTGCAATCAACCCAAGACTAATTAAACTGCCATGTAATAGTCCAGTTCTACATATAATTCGTTATTGCATAACCACATAGCTGGGAGTAAGACACCATTGATCACAATGAAACTTCCTTTAGGGTAAAATATGCACAAGACTGGGCAGTTCATGTTTTCTGAATTGAGATGTTCATGCCATTGATTGAAATTCCTTTACTGGCAATGGAAATTTCCATTGTTGACACTGGGGCTGTTCACACAACATGCTAACCCATACTCAATGGTTGAATGTGGGTTGTTGTTGAACTGTGGGTTGTTTGTTGAACTATGGGTTAGTGTGTTGCCTGAACCCAGGACATTTTTTGTATGGTGGCTTGTTAACCATGCGGTGTGGGTTGTTAACCACCCTGAACAACCCGACATCAAACCATGGGTTCTTAAGGTGGCTTGTTCATGAAAAATAAGTCACACTGCACGAGTGTGGGTTGGTATGTTGTGTGAACCCAGTCACTAACTGAACTCTCTCAAAAGAGAGAGAGGTGGTGTGGCTTGTAAAATGAGTTGTGTCGACCTGAAATTTTATTCTTAGATCAAAAGCATACATATTCCCTCATCTGAATCAGAACACGTGTCCCTTCTCTGAATGTAGAACTTCTATGGCTGTGGAAGTTCTACTGTATTCTTCAACAGAGCAACAGTATTGCCATTTTGCTTTAATTCAAAAGTTGTGATCTATAAATGGACTATTACACCAAATTACTAAAAGCAAATACATTCCAATTAATATGAGAACATTTTCTTGATTCTATGCAGAGTAATATGATTCACCATCAAACCTGAGCAGGCCAGCAAATTGATGTGCCTGTCACAACTCTTTTACTTGATTGTGTTGTTTTCATTTTTATTTATTTTTTCTATGTAACTCTGCGGCTAACCAGTTTTTGCTTAATGATTTTATTTACAGACATGAAATATTTAGACTTTGAATCCAGGGCAGGATCTGCACTACTGCCTAAAAGTGGTTTACAACACTAATGACAACTGTTGGGGCCCAGGACACACCCCATATACCGTCTTCAAACTGTTTTCAAGGTGTCATATCCTGCTTGGTGTAAATCTGGCCTTAGGTACTCTAAAGGAGGGAAGGGGAAACCCAAAGGTGAGGGAATGGGGGAAGAAGGGGGGAAGGATTTACTGTACTATGTGTATTGTAGATAAATAAATAAATAAATAAATAAATAAATAAATAAATAAATAAAGGGAAATGGGGACAATCTAATAAATGTTAATAACAAAAAACATTGTGATCTAGTCAAGGAAGCAGGTGTCTGCTTTAGCTTCCACACAAGTCCAATGTGCACAAAACGGTGTACTCAGGGTTTAAAAGATTTCACATGTGTTGCTTTTTAAAAAGTTATTACAGCGGTTTTAAATGTATGTGTCTATTGTGTGTATTGTATATTTTTGCTGTTTTAATTTCTGCATATTGTTTTTAATTGTTTTAATCTTATGTAAACCGCCCGGAGAGCTTCGGCTATGGGGCGGCATACAAATGTCATAAAAATAATAAAAATAATAAATAATGAACAGTGGTCTGCACTACATGGATTAGCTTTCCCGTTTTCCATTTTCTCCTTTGTCTCAGCAGCCCTGGGCTAGACAATAAACACTCGACTTTGAAAACCTCAGCACTGAGGTAAAAACAAAAAAAATCTCTTCCTTCCTCTCCTAAACAAGGGTATCAAAGAAAATCATAAAAAGGCTCTTCTGTCTCCATTTTATGCTTCTGCTTTTTGCCACATGCCATTACACCTCAGTCTTCCCTTACATGCCTTCATTATCAAGAACACAACCTGACAATGGCCGCATTTAAATCTGCTCGAAAATACCATGAACCTTCAAAGCCTGTAATCACTGTACAAGGAGGAAAGAAGCCACACATTTTGGATGACGCATGACCTGGGATGCATGAGTGGGGGAGAAAAAACACCCAGGTAATTGAAACGGGGAAACTGTGAGATTATGCCACTGAAGGAAACGTGGAATGGAGAAACACATAAACACTGATGCTACCAAGTTGCTGCACATTAGCATACTAGCACAAGGACTGTGAGAAGTTTTGAAAAGCATCCAGAGCTGTGGGATCCCGGACTCCTGATGGATTTTGTGTCAGAAATCAAGGACCATGCGCACGAAGGTCAGTGGGAAATGTACGACAAGATGTTGTGGAGGAGGGATAAAAAAAACATCAAAGTGGTAGAAAGGACATGCTGGTGCACATCTCTGACGTCTGCAGTCATCTGCCATGTGAGTCTGTTGCTGGGGAACTTTGACCCGTGGCTGCCGCCCCCTCCCAATTAATAGGTTCAATTAAGGCAAGAAGTCTTGAAAAGGTTTGTGAGATTGGAATCGACGTCGCCTCCCCCCTCGCTCGGAAAAGTAAACAAGTGCGCGCCTTTGTGACAATTCCACTTCTATTGATCAAATGAACAAAACTGGGGGTGATTTGGCCTGCTTTGCAGGTGCGGTGGGGTCAACCTATGTTTCACAGGAGGATCAATACTTCATCTGAACTCCAGAATAGGCTGCCCCTCATCATTTTACCCCAATTAAAATGTGAAAG
The DNA here is from genome assembly GCA_029215795.1 of Anniella stebbinsi. Lineage (NCBI taxonomy): Eukaryota > Metazoa > Chordata > Lepidosauria > Squamata > Anniellidae > Anniella > Anniella stebbinsi. The sequence continues at coordinate 53,150,941 of JARDYH010000001.1, forward strand.
GTAAATGTGGGGATAAGGGGGGGGTTCCTTGTCTGTCAAAATAACTTTGGATGAGATGGGTGAAAAATTCTGGGGATGGAGAGTCTAGGTTTTCACCAGATGATCCTCTAGACAATGCAGGCCATAAAAGCATTCTGATCGCCAGTGAATTTGCTCAAGTTGGTAACGAACTTTGGATGCTGCCTTTGAGCCCAGCCATTGATCCATCAAGCTCCATATTGTCTATACACCGACTGGCAGCAGCTCTTCAGGGTTTCAGATGGGAATTTTTGCCAGCCCTACCTGGAGATGTCAGGGAATGCACTTGGCCCATCTACACCATGCAAAGCAGGTACTCTGGCACTGAGCTACAGCCCTTCCCCAATTCCACTTCCAATAGCCAGCAAGGGAACACACTCCCACCTCCCTATTCCAGACATTCTCTTTCTGTCAGTTTGGCTCATTGTTCCAGTGTCCCATTTTTCCATCAATACCTTGGTGATCAGGCCCAAGGGTAAGAGGCATCCCAATAATCCCAGCACCACAGAGAGAGACAGACAGACAGACAGACAGACATGCAGGCACAATAAAGAAAACAACGTAGGAAAGATTGGAACACCAAATGGTAAAACAAAGAGAAACAAAATTAGTCATCCTGCATTGCAGGCACCCCAAGAATAGTGACACTAGGCAGATTATGATGCCATTTGCTTTGGGACACTCATTTTATAACATCTGCTTTCCTGGAATCTATGTGCCAGGTGGTTCTGTTGGCTGAGCGGATAAGAGATCTTCCATTTCAACAGACACCATGTTTTAATCCCAACAGCAAGCAAGGGACCAGAATGTACGACTGCATTGCTTTAGAGCAAGGGTGCAGGGTTTCCATTTTGGAGAACGCTGAATGGGGAATGTAAGCTTTCCAGAACACATGTTTTGAACATGCGCTCCCCAATGCACCCTTTTCTCCCAGTCTCAAGCACAAAAATGCTATTTTTTTTAAAGTGCACATTTTAAAAACACACATTTTTTTAATGAGAATACAGGTTTGGAATTATTATTATTATTATTATTATTATTATTATTATTATTATTTACATTTATATACCACCCCATAGCTGAAGCTGTCTGGGCGGTTTACAAAAATTAAAAGATTGAACACTAAAAAGACAATATACAAAATTTAAAACCATAAACATAAAACAGCTGACATTTAAAACATTTTAAACATTTTAAACTGTGAAGCCTGGCCACAAAGTCAGTTAAAACCTCGACTTAAGCTGTTAAAATGTATTCACAGTCAGAGGTACAAACGGGGCAGATCTGAGTCAAGAACGAAGCAAAACAAAATCTTTGTGCATTCCTACCTTTGGTCTAATCTAGCTAAGCTTCCTTGTGTACTACTTACATAAAGTGGAAGGACACTACCAACCTCATAAATGGATGCCCCACCCCCACCCCAAAACCAGAACGTCCACTGTTTACCTTCACGTTTGTTTGTTTGTTTGTTTGTTTGTTTGTTGAAGAGGGGTCAGAGTTAGAAAGCTCAGCATCCACACAGCAATAACCAATCAGTAGTTGTTCCTTTGGCAGACTGGGATGAGGAAGGGCTCTAATGATAATTTAAATTGTACTTAAAGTACTTTCCACCCACAGCCGTAGAGCAAGCAAAGCCTGCATTTGCATGTTTAAACAGGCAGGATCTGCATGCCTAATGATTCAACTGCATGAAGGCTGCCCCTGTATGGCAATGGCAAAAGGAGAATTCGCGCACATGTCAGCAGCTATGGCTTCATATACTGCTTTCAGCTTCATACACAGGCCGACAAAGATTGCTGTGTCTATTCATTTACTCGAAAACACATCTACATGAGCCTGTCTTGTTCCGTTACCTTTCAAAATCAGCTGTCTTTATCACGTGGTGTCGAGAATCGGCCATGTGTGTCCTTTGAAGAAAAGAGCAGTCCAAGGCAAGTCAATAAAGCTGGTGGGTCACGCTAGCTAAAGAATGTGCAAATGGCTTTAAGTACACATTCAGGGCTGGGCCAGGCTAGAGCTGGGCCAAGAATTTGAAAGCATGGGCATATTGTTGTGAGCAGGTCTGAGACTACCACAGTACACCACAAGGAGCCCCTGCCTCAATTCTCGTCACACTTCTGTTCACACTTTGATCCTGTTTCGCTTCATAACATATAGATATTGGGTTGGAGACACCCCTCATTGGAAGCTTGTGGTTGCAATTTCAGTGAGGCTATGAATCTATTCTGGGTTGTACTCAAAACCAGCCATACCTCTAAAGGAGCTATCCAAGGTGCTGATCCTATCTTGGGGAGAGGGTCAAGCCCCTTGGATAGCTCCTTTCCAGTTCTGTCTGGTCCTGAGTAAAACCCGGAATGGATTCACAGCCCAGCCGAAATTTCAAGGCACCAGCCTCCACTGACTAAGTTATGTTCAAACAGGCAAACATGATAGACTCGAAATTAAATTGAAATGTCCCAAAAAAAATATTAAAGAAAATTTCAAAAATTAAGGGAAATTAGCATGGTGGTTACATGAGCATCATTTGAGAGCTTTTTGTGGCTACATTAATAGCAGTGAAAGAGAATGTAACATACGTCTAACATGAACTAATCTGCTAGCTTGCTATCTCTCTCCCTCAAAGACAAAGAGCGTCATCAGACAGGAGGAAATCATGTTTCCCTATCATCGCTATGGTCTCCTGCTGCTGTCGCACAATAGTGACAATTTCTTTATACGGGGAAAGAAAGAGGAAGCAGCCATGACCACGTGGCCCATTCAGTGGGTGTTTTTATTGGCTGCTTTTCCTGCACACAACAGGAAATGGCGGTAAGATTCAATTAAAAATAAGTAGGATTTACCAGGGTCTATGTTGTTGCAGGAAAACGACCAGAAGGGGCAAGAGACAAGTGTGTGATAAAACTCTCATCTGATGACAACCACTAAGACTCATCTTGAAGAAAGGGAACAAGGTATCATGTTGTTGAGGACATTCATGCTACCAGAATTAATGCCTTAAGTCCCAGAAACTTTTGTATTTAGACTACTTAATTTTCATTTTTATTTAGACCATTATATTTTTTGTTGGTTTGTTTTTGCTTTAGCTTTTTCATTTAACTACCTAAGTACCAAGTTTAAGTCTTCACATGCCTAGAGGAACTCAGTAACACTTTTACTTCGCTCTTTATATTCAAGTAGTGTGCAGGAGGAAGTCAAGGGAAAGTTAGCAATATTAGCATGTTTTAGTTTATCTTTAAAATGCAAGGGAATTAACCAAACAAACAATGCCAGGAGCTCAATCTGCTATCTTGCTTGCTACATTTGTAGTGCCAGTTTTGTCAACTACAAACCACTTAGCTAATCTTAAATGTATGTTACATTCTCTCTCACTGCTATTAATGTAACCACACCAAAAAGAAACTTCCAAATTATGGTCATGCAACCACCATGCTAATTTTCTTTAAAAAAAAATTGGTGTATTTTAATGTATTTCAATTTACTTTTGTATCTATGATAATGATTGCCAGTTTCAACGCAGCTTAGTTACCCACCAGGGTGTCTCAAACCCAATTATTATACACCCTGAAGCTAAACAGGATAGAATTAACAGCATCTATACATATACATCAGCATCTGTGTATGGTCTGCAAACCTGTATCCCTTTTTGTCCTCTTTGTTTGGCGATGCATGTCTGATTTTTTAATTATTTTTTGGAAATACCTATGTGCCTATTTGCCACTAGAGAATTATGGGATTGAATTATGCTCACCGGCAGCAAAAAGCATCACTTCCCTGAAGGAAAAGAGAATTACCAAGCCCATCTTTGTTGGTGTCCTTCACTAATTCCTATCCTGGTCCTCTTTTTCCCTTTTCCCTGGTCCTCTTTTTCCCGTGCCCTTTTGTGCACAGATCCAGATCTGGATCCCGAATCTGAAGCAGATCAGGGTGATCCGGACCTCATGGATCCGGATCCAAACTGGATCAGGGGAGGCCCGGATCATTCCGCACCAGATTGGATTGTTCCAGATCAATTTGGATCGATCCAGAGATCCAGGGCCCAATGCCCTTTCAGGTCCCTGGGTATCAGCTTCGCAGCCGGTACCCAGGGACGCCAGGCCAGTGGTGAGTCCATTGGACTCACTACCCTCCCCCCACTCTCCCTGCTTACCTGCTGCTGCCTCCTCGTCGTCGCCACCGCCACTGCCATCCACCGCTGCTGCTGCTGCTTCCTCTCTACTGAGAACCAGGCCTCATGGCCTGGTTCTCAGTAGAGCAATGTCACGCCGGGTGACATCACCCATCGTGATGTTGCTCTACTGAGAATCAGACCGTGAGGCCTGGTTCTCAGTAGAGAGAAAGCAGCGGCAGTGGCGGGCAGCGGAGGCAACGAGGAGGCAGCAGGTAAGCAGGGAGCATGGGGACCTGCAAGTCTATGGGGAAAAGGAGGGTCTCCGGATCCGGATCCAGTTCCAGAGCGGATCGGGGGAGGTCCAATCTGGTCTGGATTGGATCAGGCCCAATACGGATCGTCCGGATCCGGATCTAGACCAGATCAGGGGGCTGTGCACAGCCCTAGTGAAAAGGTAGCAGGTGATGGAGGTTTTCAAACCTTTTACAAAAATACCTGAAGGCCCTAATGGGTTTTGCTGCCCACCCACTGCTGAGCCAGAACAGAACCAAGTCCTGACTTAGAAGGTCTCTCCAGTTGGGTTCCATAAGGAACAGGACACTGACTCCTGAAGAAAATCAACCAGAATACACTGCTCTGTCAGGGTGGCCTTGTGATCTCTTTTACAGAGGACTCTCCTCTATTTGAAGGGCTATCCAATCTGAGTCCATTTTAAAGGTAAAGAACCATAAGAAGGGAGAGCTGGGCTTGAAATTGCCCATCAATAACGCTTGGACAGCAGTCTGAGTAATGCCCACAAGCCTCCTGGTCACCTTCTTCTACACTAAAATGAGATGCACTGTATTTATTTTTAAATTATAATAATTATTTTTACATTTGCACCAGTACATATAAATTGTCATATGATTCCCCCCCCTACAAATCAATGTCCCCCTTTGGCCTAAGTGGCCACCTTCAGCTCTGTTGATCAGGCCAAAACAGAAGGCCAAGCTCCCAATATTCAGGTCAAATGAGTGGCCCCAGACTTACCTGTCAACCACAAGGATTATGTAATGTAGTCAGGGGTGGGCAGAAGTTAGATCTCCAGATGGTTTAGACTTCAACTACCAGTATTCCTGACCATTGGATATGCTAGCTAAGGCTTGTGGGAGTTGAAGTCCAGAACATCTTGAAATTTACCTTCTGTCCATCCCTGATGCAGCACAACCCTATTCCAGTCTTTACCTGACCATATGTGTTCCATGGCATATCACTAGGCTAGATCCCAGACACAACACATCTCATTCCTGGTCCAAGCTTTGGAGTTCCTGACACTGTGTTGGATCATAACCAAAATATGCACACGGTAGTTATGAAATGAAAAGGAAGCAAATCCCAAGAATGGGTAGCTGCACTTAATTGCATTCGGCCATCATTTCCATTTCTTCTTCCCCAACCAACACAAATGAACTGTAAGCTTCTCAGGGCAGAAAGGGGCATGTGGGGACATTGGGGGCATGTGGGGATGTCAGGGTGGGGCTTCCGTTCCTACCCATGTCACCTCCCCAGTTTAGCCCTTATGTGTTACAGGCGAACACTTGCCTAGCCCTTTTGTTTGATATGAATCATACTGCTATAGCTATTGTGGTATATATAAAATACTGTTGAGAAATACTTTCAAAATGCACTGTTCTCTGTGTGTGTGTGTGTGTGTGTGTGTGTGTGTGTGTGTGTGTGTGTGTTTTAATTCATCTGTGAAGTTATCCAAGAGCAGGCATTCACCCCTGGATAAATCTTTTTACTGTTTCGACCTCAGATTACTCTTTGGAGGGGGCTGACCTTGAAAATATAGCATGAGATTAATATAGTGCTGTTATAACAATTTATAGTCTCCTTGCATTCTTCCTTTGTAGTGGGTGTTATAGTCTCCCATATAGGATGAGGATTGATGCTGCAATAGGTATTTCAATTCTTTCTTTCTTTCTTTTTATTGTTCACCGCTCAGGAATTTTATTAGATATAGAGCAGAATATAAATCTTGTAAATAAATAAATAAAGCATCCAAGATCTTCCCCGACATGAGAGCTTCAGCCATTGGTGCGTAAGAGAAATGGGCTCTCGTAACACCAACTATAAAATAAAATCAGCACAAATGATTTCCCCCCCCCCTCTTCTTTTTCTCTTTGGTCTCTTTCTCCCATTGTCTTCATGACATGGCAGGTCAACAAGTAGCATCCAAGCCTGCTTTCTGCACTGTGAAAGAAACCATGGGCAGGATGGGAAGTGTCCACCCTAGAATTCCTTCCCATGCCTCTGTTTCCACTGCTTCTGGAAGGGATAATTCTGGAGTACGGAGGAGCCAAAGGTCCCCATGCCACAAGGGTAATTTGAGATGGGCCACCATCTCCATACCTTTACTAATAAAAAGGAAAAATCTTCACCTGTGTATTTATTTGTTTATTTTATTTAAAACATTTCTTGGCTGCCTCTCAGGCCAGGCACCCTCCTCCCAAGGTGGCTTAAAGCAATAAAACACATGAAAACTGTTAAAATATTAAAATCCATAAAAAACATAAACACAATCAAATAGCGATAAAACCAACAATAAAACCAACAACAGCAATAACAGCATTGATTGAGATATGCAGAAGCCCCCCCCCCCATCTCCCACCACCATCTTCTTTCTGGAAAGGCCTCTGAACAAAGACTGTGGGCGGACTGCAAAAGCCCTGCTAGGCCAATCAGTGTGGCACAAAGGCAGGCCCCATGTGCAGACATGCAGTTTGGCTCTCACTGCCAGCAGGGAGGGGGAAGTGGACAGAGGCAACCAATTGGGGAGTGTGAGGGAGTGGCGGGTCCATGCCACATGCAAATTTCAGAGGGGGATTCACTATGCATGAGCCACATTTCCATTATTCATGAGACCCTCTGGGGTGAGGGGCCTGGGGGGCAAATAAGTGGGAAAGGATCAGGATTCCTAACACCCATGGTAACATGGGCTTTATACTAGTTCAAAAGAACAATAACTCTAAATGTGGATGTTCCATTTGGTGATCCTATATACTAATAATGAACTCATTCTCTGAGGGTGGATCCTTATGTGGTCAAAATGACACTATCCATGCACGAGAGAGAGGTATCAGAAGGCTTGAGCAGATGCCAAGGTTTGCAGAAGTTTAAAGCTTCTTCAGGATTTAAGAAGGAAAAATAGCCTACAGTGGGTGGAGGGGGTCCAAACCTCACCACAGAGACTGAGCATGCTCATTGGATATGAAACAGGAGCCAACTATTGCGACTCTGTTGGGGGTGGGGGATGCAATGGACTGTCCTGAAAGTGGGCATTGCTGACTGGCCGGCTGGAATCCTGAATAGGAACTCACCACACTGCAGGTTCCACTTGTCATAAATAATAACCATTGATAGATGTATTCTCTATAAGTATGCCTCATCCCCTCTTAAAGTAATCTACATTATGTGCCTAGTCGTTGTGGAGATACAGTCCGTAAATTGTATGAAGTACCTCTTTTTGATAATAAAGTATACGGAAAGCAGGATTCGAACTCAAACTTCATACTCCACACAGCAGCACCCTAACCACAAAGTTGCACATGATGCAGTAATTAAGGAGTTTATTATGCCGAGAGGCAGGACTCGGGTTGAAAAGGTTCTTTTATGCTCATTGAGGCAGTGGGGGGGGCATTAAAATATAAATAACTTTAAATAATAAAACTCTAATATGTAGCATGGTTTGGGTGTAAATTGTGTTTATTTTTAATTAAAAATGTAATTTGATTCTTTTTCATTGAATGCAAAAAGCAATTAGTAGTAAAGAAAATACTAAGCTGTGATTGTCTAATTATTGGTATATATAAAGTCAAGACATTTTCCTTAGCAATATTTTTGGTTTCTTCTGGAAATGAATAAAAATGTAAGTCTCCAATGCTAGCTTCCACATTTCCCTCTACCTCATCCTGGGAGTCTGGACAGTCAACATGTTTGGAGATGGACCATATTCTGTTCTACTCTTTCTTTCTTTCTTTCTTTCTTTCTTTCCCCATGCAGGACCAATTTTTTTTTTTAATCTAATGCAAAATTGAAAATGTTACAAAATGCATGACTTGTTCAAAAATCATAAAGTACAGGATGTGAAATATGAGGATACCTTGATGCTACATGGCCAATTCGAGAGCTTCAGTGACGACAAGTAAGAGAGATGACAATGGGCAGGTTTGCAAGTCCTGCTAAGCCAATCTGTGAATAAGCCACCATGGATTGGTTGGTTGCTGAAGAATGCACAATCCTCCCACCAGTTGATTGGGTTTGCCATGGCTTGTTCACCCCTTCACTCCCCCTAAGTCCTCCCAGGCACCTTTACAACAGAACTCCTCATATCCTCTGCCCCTAGGTCAGCCCCCTTTCCGCAATTGGTCCGCTGGGTACTGAGGGAAACTTCCCCCTCACCACCACATCACATTGCCAAATGGAATTAAATTTCAGACCCCTTATGAACACAGGAACACATTCACCAAATTATTATTATTAGTAGCAGTAGTATTCTTTCCTGAGACTTTTGCTGTTGTGCAAACTCGCCTCTCCGATATTCAGCCAAGCTTCCCGGTTTTCCCTCTACCACTTTAGCACTTACATTGCTAGCTAGCAAAGACCTATTTATTTACTTATTAATTTAAAAAAGGCTGCTTCAAGTTACACTAAAGTAAGCACACCTGCCCCCAAAGTAAGAACAAAGTGCCTTCTCTCCAGATGCTTTCAGCTTCCCCCACACACACACACACACCTCTTGTCACTTCCCTATGTAGCTAGCTGTCACATCTTGGTACGGGTTGCAGAGCAGTGAGCGGGATTGGGAAACATACAAAAATGTCATGGCAAAGCAGTAACATGGTGAGAAAAATTGCAGAAATGTTATGGCAGCCGTCATTTGCTTCCGCGCACTTGTTCAGGGCCAAAAATAAAAATTAAGAACAAAACAAGTTGCAAACTCATTTGGGACACTCTTCTTCTGAGAAGAAGGAGGATGGTGGAGGCACAAGCAAGATCATGAGGAGTGGTAGGGATTTTTGTTGTTCTGTCCAGGTGGCTCTCTAGCAGTTCCCAGCAATCCATGATAAAATCACCCTGCTGGGTTCGGATGACCCAACAAGCCACAATGGGTATGAACAACCCGAAAACAAGCCATGAGTTCCCAGGATGGTTTGTTCATGAAAAATAAGCCACCCTGCAGAAACTAAGCTGGGTTCACATGACACAACTACCCACCATGGCTGATCACCCTTAGTGGCTTGTCATGTCATGCAAACCAGGTCTATGTCCCCTAAAACAGTCACAAGGGTGATCCAAGGTTATCATGAATCACACAAAGAACAGGATGGCATCAGCGTTACTGAAGGCACTTATTGTAGTCATCTGAGAGTGACAGCAAGTCAGGACAATGATTCTAAAATGTAATGTTTCTCAAGGAATGCCAAAAAACCATCAAAATGGGGAGGTGTTCATCAATAATTGATCATTCTGTCAAAGAACAAAATTAAAATCATTGTAAAAATGATTTCATTGATATTCCCATGTGATATCATTCCTCAAAGAATATAAATGGGTAATCATTGCAAGAGAAGGAACATATTCTTTCAGTTTAGATATTTCATGCTGCTTTTAATTGAACCATTTATCTATTTGCTTCTGTCTTCTGAAATATATTTTTATGCATTGAGCGTTAATGTGGGAAAGCGATCAAACTTCTGTATCACAGATAGTATGCAACTCTTTGCTTGCATTCTGCTATATAACTGGCACACAAGCAGAGAGGAACTCTCCCCCTCCCTCTAGAATTAGACTAATGATTTAACTTTTTAATTAAACTTTAAAAGGCTTTAATTAAATGCCTAAATTGCAAAGAACTGCTTCAGTTTAAATTGTCTTTAGATTGCTGGATGTGTGTCTTCCTGTTGCATCTTTAGTGACCTGGAAAGTAACAAAGACCGATAAATCACGTTTACACTTCTTAATTGGTACCATTAACACTTCTTTCATTATCCAGACAGACAAAAACCAGGAACAGGAAACGCTGTAGGTAAAATAGAAACTAATCCTGGTAATTAGAAGATTCTAAGTCTCCCTTTCTCACTGTCTTTCCCTCTGTGACCTTTGTTTTTTTTGAAGTGTTGAAGTGGTTTTTAAATGTACAGATTGTGTGTATGTTGTATGTTTTTGCTGTTTTAATTTTTGTATATTGTTTTTAATTGTTTTTAATCCTATGTAAACCGCCCAGAGAGCTTCGGCTATGGGGCGGTATACAAATGTAATAAATAAATAAATAAATAAATAAATCATACAAACATTTAACACATGCACACAACACACACACACACACAATGGTGTGCATGCATGCTCAAGCAATTTCAGGATCATCAAAAAGTCTCTTTGACCCTTGAATGACGGAGGTTAGTTGTCTCCAACTTTATCTCGAAAACAGTATTCTCACAATTGTGGTATGAAGCTATTTTGAAAATGCGGGTCACTTGAATGATGGGAATAATGATATGTTTCCTCGTCTGCTGTTCAGTATATAAAGCACTCACAAAAAGCTTACATTTCTGAGAGTATATTTTCCACCCTGCCTGTGTGGTTCTGAATCACAATTATTTTAGAGATGAAAGCATCAGTTAAGATTTTGCATTTCAACTGTATTTTATTGTTAGCTGCCTTGGGTACCATTTTGGGGGTGGAAAGGTGGTATATAAATTAATTTGATAATTTATAGTAGGGTGAATATTCTAATGCTATGCACTGTGTGTGGAATGAGTCACACATACAACAGTCATACAACTGAATTCACAATGTCATGGGGTATTCTTTTGCCGCCTGTGCCATCTTGGCCGTGAAACAAGGATGAGGCAGAGCATGTCAATCTGTGTGGCCACAGTGATAAGATGTACGTAATATTTGATGATGTATCTAGAACGTTGTGCAACCTGGTGCACATATGGATGTCGCAAATGTCCAAGATGGCGTGTGGAGTCCAACGGACTTCCCTGCACTCGGCCTCCCAGGCCCTGTTTGCACCTGTAATGTTGCATAAATGGCCCTTTATGGCCGCCAACATCACCTTCCTGGAAAAGCCTGAGCTGCCATTTTTGTGCAAAATGGCAGCTCACTAAAAGGACAAACAGGTACTCTCCAGGCCATCTAGAAGCTCACGGGGCACAGCAAGCTGGGGGGGGGGGGGGGGCGGCAGCTTGGCCAGCCATCCCTAGTTGTGTGCTGCGTTTGCACAAGCACAATGGGCAACCGACTGCACAAGAGAAAGATTCAGCTGAGCTCAGCTATTTGAATTTGCAGAACGTCACCTTTGGATTGTGCTCCAGAAGATGCAATCCGAACAATCTTGGTTTTTTAAAAAAGCGCTTCCAAGCCTCAGTGACCTGTGTCCTGACTACGGAAAGCTCTATATCAGCCTTTCCTATCCTGGATCCCACCAGGTGTTTTGGACTGCAACTTCCACCATCCTTGACCATTGGCCAAGCTGCCTGCGGCTGATGAGAGTAGTAGTGCCTAACATTTCAAAGGACCCAGATTGAGGAAGGCTAGTATATAAACCCACCTGGTTTCAGGAAACCTTTTCAATGCAGCCTGAAGTGATAAAAACTTATTTTTAGTTTTATTAGTGGTTTGTTTTGGATACCTATTTTTCTCCTTTTCTGAAGAAAAGCGAAAGGTTGCATTTCAGCTAGCTGAAGATCTTTGATTAAAGCTTGATGTGTTTAACAAACAGAGATGTACAAATTTTGTTAAATCCATTCCATTTGTGTTTCTCGGATTTTCAGGTGACCGCTCATTGACAGAATTGGATTTTTTAAAACAGAATTTTATTGTACTTGCATTAATTCATATTATTATTATTATTATTATTATTTACATTTATATACCGCCTCATAGCTGGAGCTCTCTGGGCGGTTTATAAAAATTAAAAGACTGAACATTAAAAAGTCAATATACAAAATTTAAAACCATAAAACATAGAACAGCTGATATTTAAAACATTTTAAACTTTTAAGCCTGGCCACAAAGTCAGTTAAAACCTCAACTTAAGCTGTTATGCACCTGCGCAAAGGTGCTAATCTGCATTTGCTAATGTGCACTTGCGCTCATGCGAGTTGGCGCAAATCTTCCCCAAAAGTGAAAATCCGCTGTGGAATCCACAGGTCAGATTCACAGAAATCCGAACTCATTTGATTCCACTGCAGATTTCTCCAACATCCCTATTTACAAGCTGAAGCCATGCAGTCAGAAATAAGCACCCCTCAGTTCAATGGAGCTTATACCTAGTGAACTACGCGCACAAGATTGCAGACATCTGTCGTAAACCTAATTGTGAGATTTCATTAACGGTTTGTTTTAGATGCCTGTGTTTTATGATGGAGTTCTCAAGCCCTATTTTATTTTCATTGTATAAATAATAAAAAAGCAGGTGTGTGTGTGTGTGTGTGCGCGCATATTAATATACACACAGTTGCATGTCTATGTACATACATTTCCCCTGGGAGCATGACAATAGATTCTCCTTGGTGGCATGGGGCTGTCATGAAGAGCTCTTTCACTGCAAAAAATTGTCACTGCACCACCGCATCTGTTCATTACTTTGGGAAACAGGATGCTGCACTAGAAAGGCCCTTGGTCTGATCCAGCAGAACTCGCCTTATGGGATTAAAAGGACCGAACATCCCCAGGTGTGTGGGCGTACATTAGAACTCCATGGAGCTTTATATCATGGCAGAAATGTATGTAACAGAAGAAAAACATCAATTGCAAAAGGAACAATTTTTTTACAGGATGTTGTAATGGTTTAAAGAGAAGAGGTTCAAACTTTCAAAATATTGTTGGCATTGCTTCTCCCCAACCCAACCAATAACTCCCACTCCTGCAGTTTCAAATATCACTCATCAATCAAACATGTTCTAATTTTGACATATGGCACCTTATTTTTCTTGTTTCCTTTCTGATATGTAACTTGAGATTTGGTATTCAGTATTTGATATTTGTAATCTCCTGGAAAAGGGCTGGAGGGTGGAACAACTACAAGCAGCAAAGAAATGTTTGTCTGGCAGCATCAGAGTCGACTGTTGTCAACACCTCTCATTCTAAGACCACCTTGCACTGCTAGGAAATATTCCTGGAGCAGGCAGTGGCAAAAACCTAATTATGAGATTTTGTTAGATATGGAACATTGACTACACATTAGCCCTATTCAGACATTCAAAATAACAGAATAACATAAGAAGAGCCATGCTGGATCAGACCCAGGTTCCATTTAGTCCAACACTCTGTTCACACAGTGGCCAACCAGTTGTAGATCAGGGACCCACAAACAGGACATGGTGCAATAGCACCCTCCTGCCCATGTTCCCCAGCAACTGGGGTACATAGGCTTACTCCCTCAGATACTGGAGGTAGCACATAGCCATCAGGACCAGTAGCCATTGATAACCTTCTCCTCCAGGAATTTGTCTAACCCCTTTTAAAACCATCCAAATTGGTGGCCATCATTGCATCTTGGGGAAATGAGTTCCATAACTATGCACTGTGTGAAGAAGTCCTTCCTTTTGTCTTTCCTGAATCTCCCACCAATCAGCTTCATGTGCAAGGGCACAAACTGTATAGGACGTGCAAAGACATGTGCATTGGCCCACCCCCTCAACATCCCCATGCGCACCAGCTCCACCCCTTCTAAATATGTTTGGCTGAACATGCTTTGAAGGCTCCTCCTGAGCAGGAACCCTATACAACCAGAGTTGTGTAGGGTTGTGTAACCACTGGCAGGCTTTGGCATTGAGCATGAATGTGCTTACCCTTCTTTAGACCTTTCACCTCAATGCAGAAATATTGGGAGTTGAGGGTGTGTGGCTGGCATGTGCTGAGACATTGGGGGGCAAGGCACTTGCACCCTGCCCCCCAACACCTGAGGTGTGCAGCCTCTTTTCTTTTGAGAGCTTCACTCCTTCATGGGTAACCTGTTGTTTTTCAGATTCGGAATACAATGAACACACTAACAGGTGAAGGTTAAAGATTTTATTAAGCAGGAGCAAATTAATGAAGCATTAAAAAAGTAAAACACTACAGAGCAAGGTTATAAGCTTACATCGCTACAGTTGCCTGGGACACCATCAACATATGGCAACAGTCATGACTCCAATACCAGCCTGGTACACAGCACCTTTCAGGATTGGCCTGCTTTGAGACCCCATTGTGGGAGTATAAAGTATTATGCTCATATTAACCCAACCCCTATTCTGGAGCTCTAGCATGTGGGATCACAGCCAGCAAAGATATGCCAATCCTGGCTACTCTCCCAAAAAGTGGCCAACCTTGAGATCTCACCACAGGCTTGTCTACAAGTTTCTCAATTTGTTCAGTCTCAAATATCTGGCTGTGGGAACTAATACAAAGAAGAGTTGTTGCTTAACTTCCAGCAACAGGCCCAATCGGAAGTCTAGGCAAAGAAGGAGCAATTTCTCAAAATAACAATTGTCTTCTGCATTTTCACTATAGGGGGGTTGTTTTTTCTGATACTCTGTCCTATGGCAGAGATGCCATTTTAGATTTGGGAAGGACCATAGCTGAGTGCAGACAGTCCCAGGTTCAATCCTTGGCATCTCCAGTTAAAAGGATTGGGTAGCAAGTGATGGCAAAGGCCACTGAAGAGCCAATATCAGCCAGAACAGACAATATTGGGTTAGATGGACCTGCAGTCTGACCTGTTATAAGGCAATGTTTCCATAGGAGAGGGGAAATAGTTTTCAATAAGTAGGGTCAAGGTTCAAAGGCCTCCCCTTAGACGCATTTCACATTGATTGCAGAAAGGGCAGTGCAGTCTAACAAGAGAATTATAGATGTCCTTGAGGAATAATTACGTGGGCATTGAAATTCCTCCCCTCCCTAAATGGTGCCTCTAAATACTGGGATGCCTGCCCTTTCGTTCTGAGGGAAGGTGTGCCATGTACATTGATGGAGCTACAATAAGCATGAAATAATAATTGAGTTTCATTAACGAATGAAAAACATGGACAGCAGCAGTACAAGTTTGTTTGACGTTGCAGGGATCTTTGACCCTAAGCTGAGGTGTTCTGAACTTTTCTTCTGGAGTTTGGTATTTTATTGGAATGGTCATTTATATAGCTCCATCATTCTTGTGCACGTAGCACTGTCAAAATGCCACCATCACCCCTAACCTGTTTGTAGGCTGTGCATTTGCAGAAGAGCCATTTCAGCTATTAGGTTGGGTGGGTTGTGCATGCAAATAGTGGCCAAATGTTCTCCCTATGTATTGGCAGCAGCATTCAGTCTCCCTATTGCTGCCTGGTGCCATTCCTAGGCTGACCATATGAAAAGGAGGTCAGGGCTCACATAACTTTAACAGTTGTAGAGAAAAGGGAATTTCAGCCAGTGTCATTTGTTTTCGTATTTCACCAGATTTCTGTCTGGGAAACCAGCCAATCAAACCCCTTATCTACGAAATGTCCAGGAAGAACACCAGCAAACTTGACTGTTTTGTTTTTATTTATTCGCAAGAGATTAACCCCAAGCCTGCATGGAGTGCCAAATTTACGGAGTAAGACAGTAAAGTCCAAGATTCCCCGTTCAGGGTCCAAGGTAGTCAGGGGCTAGGCAGATATCTTACAAGTCCAAGAGTCCAGGGTCAAGCCAGAAAGTCCACAAAGTCCAATTGTCAAAGCCAAGGGTCAAGCCAGATATTCAGGAAGTCCAGGGTCCACAATCCAAAGTCAAGCTGGGTATTCAATCCACAGTCTATGAGCCGAAAGCAGGCAGGAATGCTAGGAGCCGATAACGTTGATTGTTCCCAATGAAACCACTGCTTCCCCCTTTGAGCCTTTTATGTCTTGCCTGAGCTTGTCCTCGCCCCTTCCCCAGCTGTTCCATATTCCTTAAGCAATCTCATTTAAGGCTTGCGTCTGCTGTGCTGTTTCTGCAATCTCATACTACGTCTTGTTGGACGGATTTGCTCTGCACGCTTCAGACGCCGCCTCTGCTGGGGAGTTAAAGGACGAAGCTCTTCAGGCCCAGAATCTTCCTCGTTGGAGACAGGGGGTGGAAGAGGGTGGCTTTCCTGGGGCTTTTCTGAGGAACCTCGCTGCCCTTCCTCCTCCTCTGCTAAGTCCTGGGGAATGGGTGAAGCTGCAGTCTCTGAAACTTCTTCCTCCTCAGAGGAAGATTCTTCAGCTGCAGCCATGACATTTGTATGCAATTAGTCCCTGGTGAAATTCCCTCTTCATCACAACAGTTAACGTTGCAGGGGCCCTGCCTTCTTTTGTATATGGTCACTCTAGTATAGTGCATGCAGCTTTAACTGCCTCCTGCTTGTGAGATGTGCCTGGGAGGGAGGATACAGGGCCAAGTGAGGGGATCTGAGGGGGGCCCAATCAGTATAGTGATGGGTAGATGAAGATATGACGTTGTGAGGAGTTGCCAGGTAAGGGGAACACGGCCCAGACAGTTAATGCCTGTGCCTTGTTCCGGTCCCCCTCACATCCTCAGGTCTGTTGGTTGCCCTATCAGTCAGCCCTCGGGTCTCCGGATGCTGCTTTTAAATGCCAGATCAGTGCAAAATAAGACCTCCCTCATACATGATCTAATAGTGGATGAGGCAGCCGATCTGGCTTGCATTACCGAGACCTGGGTGGGAGAGCATGGAGGAATTAGTCTCTCCCAGTTATGACCACCGGGGTACATGGTTCAGCATCAGGGTAGACCTGAGGGCCGGGGGGGGGGGGGGGGGGCTGTGGTCTATAGGAATTGCAGGCTCCCTGTCCATGTGACTACTGGTCTGGAGTGTTTGCACCTTGTGTTGGGCCGATGGGACAGATTATTATTAGTAGTAATAGTAGTAGTATTTATTACACTTATATACTGCCCCATAGCCGAAGCTATAGAAGGTGGTGCTGGGGAGACATTGCTCGGCCCCGTGGATTCTCCAGTATGGGGTTCCGCAGAGGTTAGTTTTGTCCCCCATGCTGTTCAACATCTACATGAAACCATTGGGTGCGGTCATCCGGAGTTTTGGAGTGCGTTGTCATCAGTATGCTGATGACACGCAACTCTAATCTTCATCAAGTGAGGCTGTGGATGTGTTGAACCAGTGCTTGGCTGCGACAATGGACTGGATGAGAGCTAATAAACTGAAACTTAATCCAGACAAGACTGAGATGCTGTTAGTGGGGGGTTCCTCTGACCGGATGGAGGGTGTTCAACCTGTTCTGGATGGGGTTGCACTCCCCCTGAAGGAGCAGGTTCGTAGCTTGGGGGTTCTTCTAGAACCATCTCTGTCACTTGAGGCTCAGGTAGCCTCAGTGGCAAGGAGTGCCTTCTACCAACTTCGGCTGGTGGCCCAGCTACGTCCCTATCTGGACAGGGATAACCTGGCTTCAATTGGCTATGCTCTGGTAACCTCCAAGTTAGATTACTGCAATGCACTCTATGTGGGGCTGCCTTTGAAGGTAGTTCGGAAGCTGCAGCTTGTGCAGAATGCAGCGGCCAGATTGGTAACAGGGACCAGAAGGTTCGAACATATAAGACCTATTCTGGTCCGCTTGCATTGGCTGCCTGTATGTTTCCGAGCCCAATTCAAGGTGCTGGTTTTAACCTATAAAGCCTTACATGGTTTGGGACCACAATACCTGATGGAACGTCTTTCCCGACATGAACCTACCTGTACACTACGCTCAACATCAAAGGTCCTCCTCTGGGTGCCTACTCTGAGGGAAGCTCGGAGGACGGCAACAAGGGAGAGGGCCTTCTCTGTGGTGGCCCCTCAATTATGGAATGATCTCCCCGATGAGGCCCATCTGGCACCAACACTGTTATCTTTTCGGCGCCAGGTCAAAACTTTTCTTTTCTCCCAGGCATTTTAACAGCTCAAGTTGAGGTTTTGATTGACATTGTGGCCAGGCTTAACAGTTAAAATGTTTTAAAGTGTTTTAATGACAGCTGTTTTATGGTTTAAAATTTTGTATATTGTCTTTTTAATGCTCAATTTTTTAAACTTTTGTAAACCGCCCAGAGAGCTTCGGCTATGGGGTGGTATATAAGTGTAATAAATAAGAAGAAGAAGAAGAAGAAGAAGAAGAAGAAGAAGAAGAAGAAGAAGAAGAAGTGTTGTGATGAAGAGGGAATATCACCAGGAACTAACTGCATACAAATATCACTGGCTGAAATTCCCTTTTCTCTACAATTGTTAAAGTTACATGAGCCCTGACCTGGATTTTATCTGGTCAGCCTAGCCATTTCTTCAGTGCTTTCTACCCAGAAGCTTCCAGATGCATTACTTTTGGTTCTGTTTCATAACGATACCATGTAGAATATACCATTGCAATAAACCACAGATAAAAATAATCTACCTTAGACGTAGATGTAGATAAAAATAATCTACCCACAGACATAGCACTGCAAGAGATATTCCTTAAATCATGAGAATTCCCTCTGTCTACCTTTGCTAGTTAGCTACAGATCCATACATTGTGCTTGCTCGTTGAAGAATCTTCTGACAATCCCATTGACTTCCTCTTCCCTTGGCCAAGGATGTTGTGCTTCACAGGAGACAGAGGAATGGATTTGCAGTAGTACATGAATAAGATGAATGTGGGTGAGAAACAATGTGCCTTTGGTCATCAAGGATAAAGAAAATGACTTGCAGAGATAACAACCAACGAAGATAAAACATGGGAAGTTTGCTAGATGAAATCTAAGAGTGTGGTGGAAACATTTGGAATAGCAAAGTAGGGGAGACAGCAGAGGCTGCACCAGAAATAGTAGTAGTAGTAGCAGTAGTAGTAAATAACAACAACAACAGCAACAGGGATAAATGATAAATTATAATGAATACACAGTAATAATTACTGATGATGATGGTGATGATATAGCACTTTATATAACAAATTGTGAAGTATTAAAAGCACTTCACATCTGTTATCAATCATAGTGGAGCTGAAGGCAATGGACAAATCATACCATACAATGGACATCACATGCCAAAAGTCAAAGCTAAGTCAGTTATATCACTGCTGAGGTAAAGTGTCCTGAACAAGAAGCCTTTGTAGCCCTTCCCTGTTGTTCACCTGGGTGGGCATTGTCAGTCCAATACCTAGAAACTATTTGCTGTCATGACCCCATTGGAGGACTCCTCCTCAGATGAGATGCTAGAACTGCCAGAGACCCAGGGCACCCCAGATCAGTTGCTGCCACCAGATCAGCAGGAACCTGGGGCCTCGGGAGTAATGGTTGTGGGTCCATTCCTGTCAGGAGGAAGGGATTCTGCCTCTGAGGCAGAGGCTGGAAAAAAACCTGGCCCCCAGGAGCATCACAGCATCTAGCAACAGGCCAGTAGGGACCCTTTGAGAAGGAGTGCTTGCTTGGAGAGAAGGACTCCTTAGAAGAAAATGACTCCTTAGGGGGTAAGGCTCTGATCAGGGAGCTCTGATTACTGTAGCTGAGCTCTGGGTGGGACTCATCAGGCTTCGGAATTAAAAGCCTTCACTGTAGACCTAGGCAGTGTCATTCATCAGCTCCTGGGCCTTGTACCTTGCTTTCTGGACCTTGCCTTGTGATTGCCTTTCCATGCCCTTCCAGCAGCCAACACAAGACATTGGATGTATAAGCAGATAGTCCAGCCCACTGCCCCTGGTGGCTCAACATGCAGGGAAATTATACACAGAAAAAAGGAGTTCCTGGTTCTGGCCCTGTCCCCTTCCAGTACATTGAAAGTTAGTTATTTATGGAGATTCCATGCTTCATCACAAAATGATCCCAGGATGCGTCATAGCACACAATATGCCATCATAAAACCAATAAAAATATACAACTGGCCAGTATCAAAAATTCCATATACACCAGCTACCAACCATCTCACGCCCTAATATAGAGGCCCAGCTGTCCAGTCAAAAGGCTTGTTGACAAAGAATTGTTTTCACGTGATGTGAAAGCTGACCTTTGCTGGTGCCAGTTTGACCTCCCAGGAGAGAGCATTCCACAGCCAGGATGCCACCACTGAAAAGGTCCTATTATGAGACCCAGAAGTTAGGTGATGGTATAACCAAAAGGGCCTTGTCAGTGGATTTTAGCTCATGGGCAGAATGATACAGGGAGAGGCAATTCTTTAGGCAGCACGATCCTAAACCGTTTAATACCTTGAATTGGGCTCAGTGACAAATAGACACCCGGTGCAACTCCTTAAGGGCTGCATTTTGTACAAGCTGCAATCTCCGGTCCCTCTTTGATACCTTTACAATGTGGTTGGCCACTATATTATCCCTCATAAATGAAAGGGAGGTTAAGAGAAGAGAGGCTTTCCTAAGGCCATTTTGCGAGTTCATATCTGAGGTGAGATATTGAACTAGGGAACTCCCATCCCACAATTTTGGTGACTTCACTCTACAAGCCCTATTATTGTAAAAAGTCTGGGATAAATGAACCTGTCTGGAAGCAATATTTCAACAAAACCAAAATAGGTGGCAGGGTTGGCAAAATTCAATTTCTCACAGATAAAAACAACAACAATACAAGCTCTATTCTTCTTTCCAATGCCGTAAGCGATAATTTTGTCTCCCCCTTTTTTGTACACAGAAAAGAGGGGCTGTGAGTTGTTATACAGAACGAGAGGGAATAGTACGTTGATAAAAGTTAATATTTTTGTCAGGTCAGTGATAAATGTTGATTTACACAGAGCAATCTCACATTGCCAAAGTGGACTTGCGGGATTGTATCCCATAATAGTCCAATGTTATCTAAAGTAGGAGTACTGAAATGAATGGGACTTACGTTAGATTAACATTGGATATAAGCGATTGACATTTCTTTTCCACAGAACTATTAAGTATTTGTTTTTGCCTTTGGTTATTCTTTGGACCAATGAGAAATGAGGACACACCTCCAATTCGTGGCTGCTTTGAGCTCTGTGTCCCTTGGGCCAGTGTTGGGTGGCTGGGAAGGAACGTTATCATTTTCTCAACATAGCATCTCCCCAGAGCATCATAGGAACTGAGCCCTGTACCATAATGGCTAAGGAGACTGGGCGAAAAGTCAGGAATCCCCCATTTGAGAACATGCCTCTGCTATAAATGCATTAGGTGAGCCATGCACTTTCTTTCGTTCTCAGTTCTCCCCCCCCCAAAAAAAAATCTGGGAGATGATAATACTGACTTACCTTACAGGGATGTTGTAATGATTGCAACCAGATATGCATGTGAAGCACTTTGAACGCTTGAAAGCACTATGCAAAGATTGAGCTCTGTGTTGTGCTCTTTCTGGTGCCAGATGAAGGCCTTTGTATTTTTCCAGGCATTTTTGTCTTTTAGCTCATATATATATATATATATATATATATATATATATGTTATCGTATATTTTACATTGTATTTTATGATGTATTTTGTGGTTTTGATTGTTGTGAACCTCTAAGAGAGCTTTGGCTATTGGGCAGTATAGAAATGTAATAAATAAATACGTGTTGATGATTATTATTATTATTATTATTATTATTATTATTTCATGAGGATGCTCATGCAAATGCCAGGCCTGCCTTAGGCATGGGAGTTGGGACATCCTATCCTTGCACCAGCTGGAAGAGATGAGGGAGGAGCCGCAGCTTAGTGGTAGAGCACCTGCTTTGTATGAAGAAGGTCCTAGGTTCAATCCCCAGCCTCTCCAGGTAGAGCTGGAATCCTGTCTGAAATCCCACAGGGCTGCTGCCAGTTTGTGTTGACAGTATTGGACTAGATGGGCCAATGGTCTAACTCAGTGTAAAGCCACTTCCTATCTCCCTAGATATTCTCACACCCCCTAGAACAGATGCCAATTTCTCTTTTCTGCTCAGTGCCGCAAGTTCTGCTGAGCCCTAGGCTAGATCCTCAGCTCCGCTAAATATAAAGATTTAAATAACAGTGCTCTTATAGCCAGGCATCATGTGGAAGAATAATTGACTTTTGATTTCTACAGCAAACGTGGCGTCTCACTTCGTACATGCAGTCCGCCTTCACTTTTATTCCCATTTACACATCAGATAAATATAAACATCTAAATGAATCCACTTATCGATGTACTCAAATAACTCAGAATACTGACACATGAAGCATAATTTTCAGGGATGAAAAGGGCTAATTTGGTAATCCATCTAGGTGAACCAGCTTTGTATGTTTCCCCCTCCTTGTCCCAGCGTCCTGTCCCACATGACCCACACGCAACTCTTCAGAGGATGCAAGGTTTGAATCCAAATCCTTCCATTCCAGAAATAAACCAGTGTGTCTGAATAATGCTGACAAGCGGGCAAAATGAATTCAGAAAATTATTATTATTATTATTATTATTACTATTATTATTATTTATTACATTTATATACCGCCCCATAGCCGAAGCTCTCTGGGCGGTTTACAAAAATTAAAAGATTGAGCTTTAAAAAGACAATATACAAAATTTAAAATCATAAACATAAAAGGTGGAGTTTCTATAAAATATTGACTGAGGGAAGGCTGCATGCCAGGAAGGAGCCAGTTTATTCTTCTGTAAAGATGTGGTCACATTATTAACAAAAAGATTGCAATAATCCTTCTCCATTTTCCAAAAATTTCCCAAGCAATAGCACTAAATCTGTTTCTCTACAATAGCCTTGCCTCAGCTGTGCCTCTCTTGCCATCTAGAAATCTCTTGGCAGGCTTTCCATTAGGGATGTGCCACATGTGCATCCATATCGATTTAGGGGGTAAATGCACTGCTTTCATCATACCTCAAATATTACCATTCCCACCAGCACCTCACTGAGAATGTTAACCTCCATTCCTGCTTCAGTACTATCCCCTTCCCCTGCCCACCTCCTTGCTTAAGACGTCTTTGGGTGTCTTTACATTAAGGGGAAATTGCCTTGCTTACCCAGGGAGTTTGTACTTCCTGCTTTTTGGAACGTTTGTCATGGGTTGTGTTATATGGACGGAGAGGGGTGAACATGTGGTTTGAATTGAATACTTCCCTTCTAAGCGTGCTCTGTTCACTTCACTTGAGATAGCACCATCTAGTGGTGGAAGATCCCACTTTTTTCAGATATTGCCACTTTAAAAGTGGTCCTTTTCATGGTGAAATTTTCAATGGAGGCAGCGGGAGGCAGCCTGGTTGTTCACAACATCATTTAAAATAATTTCATGAGTGGCTAGGCTGACCAGATGAAAAGGAGGACAGGGCTCATATAACTTTAAGAGTTGTAGAGAAAAGGGAATTTCAGCCAGTGTCATTTGTAGGCAATTAGTTCCTGGTGATGTTCCCTCTTCATCACAACAGTTAAAGGTGCATGCACTATACTAGAGTGACCACATACAAAAGAAGGCAGGGCCCCTGCAACTTTAACAGTTGTGATAAAGGGGGAATATCACCAGGAACTAATTGCATACAAATGACGCTGGCTGAAATTCCCTTTTCTCTGCAACTGTTAAAGTTACATGAGCCCTGTCCTCCTTTTCATATGGTCAGCCTATGAGTGGCCAATCACGAGTGTGCAATAAAGCATGCATTTAGAGGAGCTGATTGTCCTTCAGGATGAAACACTCTTTGAATGTTCACTAAATTCCTGCTTCTTTCTCCCAATTAGAACTGGCTCTACACTGATGTCATTGAAGGTTCAAAAAGCTCATTCTGGGTGAAGGCAAAGCTTCCAAGGCTGCTCATCAGGGAGAGAGCAAATGAAGCCTATTTTGAGCAATTCTTCCTAAATGGCTTCCAGGCGTTGAGTACTTATTTAGACTTTCATGCTCCGATAGGTTTTGCTCTCACATAGCCAGCAGAGATAGGTAAATTGATCAACACCTTCCTGTTTATTAAGGACAAGCAGAAACATAACTTTCTGGTGGGAAAGCAAAGCAGCTTATGCAGACTTCCAGGGACTTGAACATAAAGAGAGACAGAATAAAACCAGAGTCACACCCAGTAGGATTGAACCACACCAAGCAAATATCAGAGGTGAAACCAGATTGCATGTCCTTCAAGGAAAGATGCACTATACCACAACGTCCACCCGTTTTGCACTAATACCTGAATAGTCACTAGCTGGGATGGTGCCTTTAGAACACTGATTAACTTTATCACACACACAAAAATCACTTTCTTTCATCTCAGCCTCTCACCCTTATCCTGTCCACCTAACAGAGAGTTTAACTTCGAGGCTCGACTTCTGCAATGCGTTGTACATAGGGCTACCTCTGTGCCTAGTCTGGAAACTTCAACTAGTTCAAAATATGGCAGCCAGGTTGGTCACCTGTACACCTAGGGGTGACCATATTACGCTAGCTTTAAAATCGCTCTACTGGCTGCCAATTAGTTTCCTGGCAAAGTACAAAGTGTTGGTTATTACCTTTAAAGCCCTACATGTTTGGGTCCAGGCTGCGGGATCGTCTTCTCCCATACAATCCGCCCCGCATGCTCAGGTCCTCTGGGAAAAACTTACTACAGTCGGCCAAGACTAGGCTGACAACTGTTACCTAGAGGACCTTTTCTTCTGCCACTCCCAGACTGTGGAATGGCCTGCCAGAGGAGACTCGTCAACTTAACAGTCTTTTAGAATTTAAGAAAGCTATAAAGACTGTTCTCTTCCGGCAGGCATATCCAGTGGAATTTTAGAACGTTTTTAGGATGTTTTTATGCAGTTTTAATAATGTGTGCCATGTTTTAATCAGTTTTATGTATTTTATCATATTGTTGTTCCCTGTCTCGATCCAAACGGAGAGACGGGTAAGAAATAAATTATTATTATTATTATTATTATTATTATTATTATTATTATATGACAAGGGCGGTGTCAATTTGTACAAATCTGACCCTGATGCTACTAAATGCATGATAAGAATGACTTCTGCACAGCCTAAATCAGATGAAATTGAGGATCAATTTGCAGCCTTGGTCCTTAAGGGGCATTTGTATATTATGCTTAGCCTGTGCTGACTAATGCTAATAGGAAGTGCCAACAGAAATATCTCTCTCTCTCTCTCTCTCTCTCTCTAGGTTGTATCCAGCACTAGTCTAATATACATCCCATTCATTTCAATGGGTCTTCTCGAAGATAGACTAACATTGGATACAGGTTTTTATTTTAGGCCCTGCAAAATTACAAGAGGCTGTATCTTTTTAAATGACTTTCAGAAAAAGGGTACCATTTATTTCCCTCTCAAATTTATATGCCAAAAATTTAGGGCTTCCCCCCCCTTCTTTCTTTAGACTAAAAAAAACAGCTGCTCATGTAATAGAAAACCTAGTACATGTGTATATAATCAACTGGCGTAATTAATGGAGAACAAGATCAAAGTTTCATGCAATTTTAATTTTAATGCTTTGGGTGTGATGGGCAAAGGATTCATGCCGGTAATAGAAGGATTTTGATCATTGTAATATGTTCAGCCGGGAAATGAAACAGCATGAGCTTGACTCACTAGCTCCACGTGATGCAAAATGCGACCTATGGCCTGTTCAGCAATAGCCTGTCCATCAGACAGAAAGAGATGGTGGTCACATTCTCACAGAGATGATAAACCTGGGTGCTATTACACACTGCAGGTTAGGTTTCACTCGACTAAATGCATTTCCACACCAAAAAGAAAAAAGAAAGAAAAAAAAAGCATTCCCTTTATGCAGAACCTAAGAATTTCAGGGACAAAGCTAAGCTAAAACTCTTTCTCCTGATATGCTAGGTTTTAATACGGAGGGAATTTATTTATTTATTTTAATTTTAAGTCATTGGCCCAGCCTACCTCACAGGGTTGCTGTTATGAGGATAAAAATGAAAAAGATGATTATTATGTACACCGCCTTGCATGGAGGTGGGAGGCAGGATATAAATGCAATAAATAATATGTCTAATTCCAACCAACTACTTCTAGCTGTTGCATTCTGAACCAATTCCATTTTCTGAACAGGTTTCTGAATAAAATATGTTTCATAATTTAATCTGGTTATAACCAAGGTATGTGATATAACCAGTACCCTGTGAGTCTTCTAGTTGTGTAGCCTAGATCGTAAAAGGACCAGTTTTATATTATGGCAATTCCTTCTTGGTTACAATGTATTCTCTGGATCTGTATCACGAAACTCTTTCAGGTACGACTATTGCCTACCTTACTGCTCCCTACGTAACATTCAAGAGGGCAAATGACATTTGGTAAATATGATGCATCAAATGCCATAAGTGCAGTGCCAGTAGGATTTGGTGTATTTATAGAAGACTATCTATTTGAAACAGAGAGTCTGGGTAAATGCTTCCCAGCAACTGATGCATTCATAAGCGTATGCCCGTGTTGTTTCAGCTGGAAACGGATGAATTATACAACTGTTAACATCTTTAATCACTATAAGGCTCTCTGCTCCTCTAGATGCGGCCAACTAAATCATAACCACCACTGCATATATTAGAGATTGCATACATTAAACATTATGAAATAATGTTCAGCTAGCTACTTTAGCAAGTAATTATGATAGTTAATATTATGCAGAGGATAATTAGGAGAACAAACTCCTGGCGGACTGTAATGGTAAACAACCTAAGCTAACACTATAAGCTGTACTTGGGGTGTGTATGCATTTGTTTTTAACTCCATTGTTCTATAATTAGTTATATCGATTCAGAAGAGGTTTATAAGCCAAACACGATTAACCTGACTAATTGTTCATGAACTTCAAAATTTTCCAGGAAAAAGACAACACATTTATTATTAAAAATGAACGTGGGCATTTCTGTTTCCTCTGTGATTATCCTGTACCAGAACCAAAACTCTGACTGGTGGTTGAATTATATTTCTTTAAAATTACAAGCTGATGACCATGTATTTCCAGCCTGATTCTAATCAGGTTTACTCAAGTGATGTCAACGGGACTTACTTCTAAGTAATGGTGCTGCATAGGATTGTAGCAAGGCAAGCTGGATGTTGCCATGCCTAGTGATCAACTTGCTCCAACAAGGTTTGAAACCAGACTGAAACCCTTTATGCTTCGGTCCAGAACCCCCTCTCCGGCTCCACCCCTTCCTACGAAGTGGAAAGCCTTAAAGGGACAAGACTCTGGCTTGCTGGGGCATAGCACCCCCACCCCCATCTCTCCATGAATTCAGGATTGGTGCACTAGTTCCATTGAAGTGCATTGCTTTTTAGTCAATAACCATTAGAAGCACAAGTAGCTGAAAAGGTCTGGAATGGTTTTCTCACTGTGTCATTTGGATGTGGAGGTACATGGAATGTTTATTAAATTTGCAGATGACACAAAATTGGGTGGGATCGCGAATACCCTGGAAGCCAGAAACAAACTTCAAAGTGATCTTGATAGACTGGAGCACTGGGCTGAAAACAACAGTATGAAATTTAATAGGGATAAATGATAAGTTCTACACCTAGGAAAAAGAAACCAAATGCACATTTACAAGATGGAGGATACTTGGCTCAGCAATACTACAAGCGAGAAGGATCTTGGAATTGTTGTAGATCACAAGCTGAATATGAGTCAACAGTGTGATGTGGCCGCAAAAAAACCAAATGATATTTTGGGCTGTAATAGAAGTATAGCTTTCAAATCATGCAAGGTACTGGTTCCCCTCTATTCGGCACTGGTTAGACCCCATCTTGAGTATTGCATCCAGTTCTGTGCACCACACTTCAAGAAGGATGCAGTCACGCTGGAGCGTGTTCAGAGGAGGGCAACAAGGATGATCAGGGGTCTGGAAACAAACCCCTATGAGGAGAGACTGAAAGAACTGGGCATGTTTAGCTTGGAGAAGACTGAGGGAAGACATGATAGCACTCTTCAAATACTTTAAAGGCTGTCACACAGACGAGGGCCAGGATCTCTTCTATATCATCCCAGAGTGCAGGACACGGAATAATGGGCTCAAGTTACAGGAAGCCAGATTCTGGCTTGACATCAGGAAAAACATCCTGACTGTTAGAGCAGTACGGCCATGGAACCAATGACCTAGGGAGGTGGTGGGCTCTCCCATACTAGAGCCATTCAAGAGGCAACTGGACAACCATCTGTCAGGTATGCTTTAAGGTGCAGGGGGTTGGACTGGATGGCCTTACAGGCCCCTTCCAACTCTTCTGTTCTATGATTCTATGATTTGGTATGCAATATTGGTGCACATATTCCTTCTCCACTTGCTGTCTCACTTGCTGTTTGACAAGAAAACAAAGTTTGGGCCTTTGATCTTTTAATTAATACTGTGTTCTCTTTATAACATGCCACTTATAGTGGATCCTATGAGCCACTATCTCAATGCCACTGGGAGGGGAGAAGCATAATAGGCATGTTTCTAAGCAGAACGCATGTTTCTGCATGTTTTTAAGAAGTGGCGTTAAGTCAATGGGGGAGAGCAAAAGCTGCCGGTAATCTCAATGATTCATTCGGAAATTAAATACAATATGCATTTTGTACGGTAGCTCTTAATTGGGGGCCAAATCTATATTAATTCTAACTAAAGAAATTCTTTGATTGAAAGTTTTATTCTTTGCTATTCTACGGAGAACCCTTCTGTGGTTCCCCCCCCTTAAGTCAACAGAAACTCATTAAGAGTTTATTGTAGAATAAATAACATGCTAAACACAGCAATTTACTTTTTATGACCTTAACTATATTTATGTTCTTTCTTAAGTGGTCCCTTATTGATTTGTCCCCTGCTGAAACCACAAGGATGGGACTTTTTAGCACTGCAACGTATAGACGTATGTATCTCACAAACTCTTTGGCCTTTTTTTTCTTTCTCTTTTCTTTCATGTTGACACCAGAGCTGGCGTCAAGGGTAGGAATAATGGGGCACCTGCTGAAGGCCCACACCCCAGCAGGGGCCCACTGACATGAGCCCCCTGGACTTGCTCTTCTTCTTCATCATTACAACCTGCCTTTCACTCTGGCCCAAACAATGGTGGTGGTGAGAAGGAGGAGCAATAGAGGCCACTGCACAAATGATTAAATGAGCAGTGGACGTGGAAAGGGTGGGGCCAGGAAAAATGGGTGTGGCCTTTTGGGGAACCTCAGAGAGCCAGTTTTGGATTGCAGGAGGCCAGATTTGGCCCCCAAGCCAAAGATTTGTCAACTGTGCTTTAAGGGATTCACATATGAGACACACGTCCCTCATGCGTTCACTTAAGCATCACCAAAAATGAGAAAAACTTGTCACCAAAAAAGAGAGGACCCTTGGTCTGATCTATCATGGCTCTTCTTATGTTCTAACACCCACTACCCATTGGAACATGTGGCACACTTGCCAATTTACCAGTGGGAATACTTTTTCTATAAAGCCTTCCCCACAACAGGCAAAACCTTCCACCACACACACTGGCTCAATTCGGACGACACGATAGTCAATTGTGGGGTAATAATCAACTTTACAGTTGTTCAACTAGGGGGTACTCCCCCCACAACATGGTAATAAATAATCAACTGTGGTGTGGATTAGGATCAGCGCTGAGTTGACTATAGCAGCATTCGGATGACACAATAGTAAAAACAACTGATGATTGTTTCCCCCACACCAGTTGTTTATTTTGTCGTCCAAATTGAGCCACTGTAACGCTACCACCAGAACCTTTACCTCAGGTCCAACACCTTTACTTCTCAAGATGTGAGGACACCTTGGCTTTTTACTGTGACATATATTATTTTCTTAACTTTTTTAAAAATCTTTGGTAGCCAAGAGCCGTAGGCATGGGATTTCATAAAGCAGAGAAATGTTTATGATTTATAGAATGAAGGCGTTAAACTGTAAATAACCACTTTACTCTCCTCCTGCACATAAATAACTGAGTTACAGTAATGTCACTTTAAAACCTTCTATATATCCTTTCTCTCTCTCTCTCTCTCTCTCTCACACACACACACACACACACACACACACACTCAATCCCCAACCTAATCCTATAAACACAGATCCTAGGTATTATCTATCTCCTCACAAGCCCTATCTATCTGTTCCCTATCTAAAACTCCACAGGCACTGCTCCCTATTTATATGTCACACGCCATTGCGCCCACTTCCCATTGCGCCCACTTCCCATACTAGCGGCGTGCCAAAACTTCAGTAAATGAAAAGAATGAAAACTCTGGTGAAAGAGGCTGGTAGAAGTAAGAATTTCAGAGAATTTTCTTCTTGGGGAGGGGGACTTGATTTCTACCTAACCTTTTTAGGTGTAGGAAGTTTTGAGGTTCTTCTTTCTATTTTTATATATAAATATATGTGAGTATATTTTCTAGTGCTGTGCCGAATCCTGCCCCCTATTTGGGGGGACTTTTTCTCTCCCTGCAAAAGAGGCATTGTTTTTTTCTGCCTCTCTCACAGGGTGGGGGAGAATTTCAGAGAATTTTCTCCTTGGGGAGGGGGACACCGTTTCCACATAACTTTTAAAAGTTTAGCTGGTTATTTCAGGGATCTTCTTCTTCTTCTTCTTCTTCTTCTTCTTCTTCTTCTTCTTCTTAATAATAAGTCCCCAAAAATAGGGTGCAGGATTTGGCACAGCAGTAGAAAATACAGAGTCATAATATTAATGCATACATATACGCAGACTTGTAACATATATATGTGTGAAATCACAGACCACTAGAAGCCATGATTCCTAAATGGAACCTTCACCTTCAAAGGGAATATCTCTTTGAATACCAGATGCTGGGGACAAATAAAGGGGGGAGGCCTATTGTGTGTCCCCTCTAGAAGCATCTGGTTGTCAACTGTTGGCTGCCAGCTCCCAATGCGCCACCTAGCAGGGCAGCTTTGACATTTTTATGGGCTCCAACACGCCAGTGTTTTATCACACTTTTATCATGCCTGGTTTGCCATTTTGCAGTGTGGTACTCACATGACGTCATGTCTGTCCTGCACTCACCTCGCCTGTTCACCTCCATTTTCCGTCTTTTCCTAGAGCAGGGAAAGTAGTCTGGTTTATTTCCTCCATTCGGGATTAAAACAACTTTCTGCCCCTGTGTATTGCCGTTCTTGCGCTATGTCCTTTGTTGGGGGCATGTGCTTTGAAGGGAGGTCTTGCTGATGAAAGAGGAGGGTGGGGCAGTTCTCCTCCTCCAGCACACCATGTCAAATGGGCTTGTGCTGACTCACTGAATGGACTTTTGCTGCTCCAACTCCACCCTCATTGCCCATAGAAACGGCACCCAGCCGAAACGTTAAATCAGTAAAATGCTACACAAAAGCCAGAGTGAGGGGAGAAGATGCCCATGCCCATCACAATGTCCATCAATGACAAGAACCAATGAACTGGAGGGGAAGGAGAAAGGGTGGGGTAGATTGGGAGAGCAAACTAGCAAAAGGAGATTTCACCAATACCATAAACCCACGTGCATGACGTGCTAATGAAACAGAAGTGGAAATTGCGGGGGGGGGGGAGGTGTGATGGAGCCCTGTGTTTAGTTAAATAAAAATGTACCACTCTGCGTCGAGATAGCAACACATCCCATAAACCGCCACGCAAAGCCCCCTATGAATTATGATGTGAAAGAAATACAAATTGCCTTTTGCTACTTATTGCACATACTGAGTGAGCACCAGGCAGATGATATCAAATAAAACACAGCCATGACTATCATGAATCACGCTCCAGTCAGTTCAAAATGCTATTGAAAGTCTGCTTCCACTGATTATTGGAGATAATTTCCCCCCCTTTGAAATATGCAATTATTGTAACGTGTATTTTTTTTAATAGAATAAAACCCAGGAACGCTCCTAAATTAGAAGCCTGTCTCCTGATTAAAGCAAGAATGAACTACAATGAGGACTTAAACATAAAAAAAAAGTCAGCAAGAAAATGAAAAATTGAGCAGAAATTAAACTGCAGGAAATCTTTTTCTCTTTCCACACCCTTTCAAACAGATACATTGTCACCAGAGTTATGAGAGCCAATGGAAGTGCAAATGAGGCCACATTTGGAATCCAATAAACCCTCCGCATTATACTTCCGTAAGCAGACTGCTGAGCCTAAGGCTCAAAAGCCAGAACTTTAATGGAACAGAGCATGTTGTTTTATGCAGCAGCATTACATTGGTTGAAAACTTGCCAAGAGTATGAAGGGGAATATGATAGAGCAGTGACACTTTCAGTACTTTGGGGAATGCATCTGTCTCTTTAAAACGCAGTTATCTAATTTAAAACTCTTGAGAGGAGTTCTTTTCAAAAGTTATTAATGGAGGCACAGACGTGCCTCCATTGTTAAGGGCCGTCAGTAAAAAACACATTCCGCCATGTTAAAGTGATAATCGGGGGGGGGGGGTGTCATTCTAACAGCCATAAAATCGAAAATGTTTCATCAACTTTTCTGAAATTTACAGGTGCCAGAAATAAATGTTTGTTTTACATTACCTGAAAATTTCAAGAAGATTGGTGAAAGATTGAGGGAAGGACAGCAGTTTAAGGTAGAAAAGGAATACAAACCTGTCTCCCTGCTTTTGTAAAATTTACTTCTGGGTTGCGACTTTTGTGCTCACAATTTGCATAATTTCTAGAACCTTATTAATTAATCCAGTGGTGGGGTCTTCTTCCTCCTTGACTGTAGTTGGTGGAAAGCTTTTCATTTTTTTTTAAATTCCCTTCGGTTGACTTTTAAGGACTATTTTAACCTCTCATTCAAGTCAATGAGGTGGCCATCTTCCCTCATAGCGCGACACACGCTCAGTAGCGTCGCTCTCCCCCCTCCCTCCTGCCTTAGAATGTGGGGTGGGTGAGTGAAATGGCTGCTGCCTCTAGCACAGACCTTTTGAGTAAAGAAGAAGAGTTTCTCTTTTCTCTTCTGGAACATGCATTCCTTTGGCTCTGAGAGTATTTTGGGCTATCTTCATAAGGCCAGTTTGCTCTTTTGCTCCCTGGTGAAGCAGGGTGTGGTTCCTCTGGATCCATGGTAACCTGATCTTCAGATCTCTCCTGGGAATAGGTGGCTATACCTTTCTTTCTATCCCCACCCCCACCCCATACACACACAGTTCTCCTTCCCTCTTTTCTAAGAGTTTGGTCCATACTGCTATAACTTGAAAGCTTCAAACACTTCATTTAATTAGTTTGGGCCGGTGTTAAGTTTTAAGTACAATGTTGAAACCTTTCAAAGTGCTTCTGGGCCTACAATGTTGGTTTCAGCCTAGTCACCCTGTTTTTCTAATAAGGTTTAGAAACAGTTGAGCTGTCGTTTATTTTGCATAGTGTACACACATGGATTTCCTTTTTAATCCTTGCAGTCTACACTGGCTCCCTCCTTGATGTGTTTTTGGATGCAGACAACCCCTGTGGGGTTGTGGAAAACTGATCACGAACAACTTAGGGCCACCTACTTCTCTTTTTTTGTTTAGAGCAGCCCTTCCCCAACCTGGTGCCCTCCAAAGGTGTTGGACTACAACTCCCATCATTGCAAGTCAGTATGTCCCATGGTCAGGAATGCCACAACCCCACAGTCACCTCTGCATATCATATTCTCCACCCTGTCCTCATGGTTTATCTGCTTTGGGAGAATGAGAATTTCACTTGCACTTTCTGCCTCCTTAGGGAGGATGTGGCGTTAAGGCTTGTGAGCCTTAACTCCCAATTTCCCTGCTTTTTGATGCTTGGTTGGAATCTGTAGAGCCTTAACGTTGGTTTTGTAAACCGTAGTTTTTTGTTTAATGAATATTAGCAGTGTTGGCTCCAGGTGTTTTAGGGCCCGGGAACAAGACACCCCCAATGGGCCCTGTCCCTCAGGGAGTCTACCTCCTCGCTACCATGGTTACCAACTGTGATTGCGCCTCATCCTCTTTCTCCTCTTTGCTACCATTTCCTTGCTTGAGAGGCAGAGAGCCAAGGCGCAAGTAGGCGGCAGCATCTTCTGCTCCTCCTTGCCACTACTGTTGTCTGGGTCCAACTGAGAGGCAAGCGAACAAGCAGGTTGCCATGGGGGAAGAATCATAGAATAGTAGAGTTGGATAGGGCCCATGAGGCCATTGAGTCCAACCCCCTGCTCAATGCAGGAATCCACCTTAAAGCATACCTGACAGATGGTTGTCCAGCTGCCTCTTAAAGGCCTCTAGTGTGGGAGAGCCTACGACCTCCCTAGGTCATTAGTTCCATTGTCACACTACTCTAACAGTCAGGAAGTTTTTCCTGATGTCCAGCCGGAATCTGCCTTCCTGTCACTTGAGCTCATTAGTCCGTGTCCTGCACTCTGGGATGATCGAGAAGAAGTCCTGGCC
Source organism: Anniella stebbinsi (assembly GCA_029215795.1). Taxonomy (NCBI): domain Eukaryota; kingdom Metazoa; phylum Chordata; class Lepidosauria; order Squamata; family Anniellidae; genus Anniella; species Anniella stebbinsi. The sequence continues at coordinate 53,185,289 of JARDYH010000001.1, forward strand.
CTCCTCTGTGTGACAACCTTTCACACAGAGGAGGGCTAGGATCTGTTCTCGATCATCTCAGAGTGCAGGACACGGGGCTTTGTCAATTGGGCCCCTGCTGGGACGTGGGCCCTCGGTAGGTGCCCAACCCTGCCTACCCTTGACACCAGCACTTGTTTATAGTGTTGGGAGAAAAATCATCCCCCTGACAACACATACCCACACACTTCCATTTGTCTCCTGCAAAAGTGTGTGTGGAAGGAGGGCATTTTCAGATACTTGGGGGTGGCGGAGAGAAATTCTCATACATTTCAGAAGATGGGTAGTTCACCATGATAGATCCATGGTGGCAGATAGCTGGCTCACTATAATAGATACGTGGTGGTTGATACATGGTGGCAGATGGATGGCTCACCATGGTATATATATGTGATGGCAGATTTTTTTATTGGAAAACAGATGGCTTCACCTTCTAGCTCAGAATGCTGTTGGGGATGACGCTACATCATGATGTAGCATAGCTGTCATTCACAGTGAGGAATGCCATGAAGCAGATGCTGCTATATAAATATAAAAGCCGGTTTCCAATGTTATGTCTTAACCAAAAGACAGAACCCAGCAGGAGTCCATGCAGATTAAGAGACAGGTCTATGCAGATAGCAGCAGGCTGGATTCCCAGGAGCTGTGGTCACCCAGGGCAGGAAGCAGATTGAACTAGTGTTACATTGTCTTAAAATTGGTCTGCGGGACAATGTGGTACTGCAATCCTGATGGCTCACTCCAGTGGATGGTAGCACATAGGTGCCACTCTACTTGCCTCTGGGTGCTATACAGAAAAGAATGGACAAAACCATAAAATATTTTAATAAACAAAACTAAATGAACTCAAAATTCATAACAAGTTAAAATAGCATCAAAATAAAACCAGTGGCAGTAGTGCTTATGGTCTAGAGTACATTTTAAAACCGAAAAAACTGGGGAAAATAAAAAGGCTTTCACCTGGCACTGAAAGGACCACAATGTAGGTTTCAGGCAGGCTTCTTTGTGGAGGGCATTCTGCAACTGGGGGTACCAGAATGAAAAAGACCCCCCCCTATTTAATAGCCACCCACCTCACCTCACTTGGCAGGATGACACAGAGAAGGCTTTAAAGGATGATCTTGGGGTCTGGGCTAATATATATAGGAGGAGACAATCCTGCAGGTAACCTGGCCCCAATCTGCTTTGAAGGTGAATATAAGCACTTTGAAATGGGCCCATAAATACACTTAGAGCTACCGCAGGTGATGAAGTACTGACATAATAGGATTGTGTTGACCAGTCCCTGTTAACAATCTTGCTGCCTTTATTTTGGACCAGTTGACGTTTCTGAACTATTTTGCCTTGCTTTCCTTACAACGCTACCTAACCCTACCTACCACTTCAACCCTGCCCAGAAAGCTTCGGCTATTGGGTGTGATATAGCAATGCAGTAAATAAATAAATAGTGCACTCATCATTCCCTACTGATGTTTGCTTACGGGTTCGTTAGACTTTTGGTAAGCTTCTTAGAGCAGGGAAAATGTGATATTATTTGTAAAAGCAAAAGAAAACTTTTCCTCTACACCACAGTGCCACCTAGAGGTTATGTAACGGAAAAGCAGGAAAGGAAACACGCTTCGTGTGGTGCTCAGATCTCAATGCTGCAAGGAAACCAAATGTTGATATATGGGATTAACAGCCTAGTGTAGAAAAGCCCACTGGCAGTAACTAACCCTTAGGACAGGCATTTTAACTTTTTGAAATAGAGAAAAATGCACAGAAAAACTGAAAACCACTAAATGATTGGCATGCAAGGGAAATAGGGTAGGGCCAGGGGAAAAGGGCATGGCACCTGGAGAAGCCTAGAGGGCCAGGTTTGCACCCCAAGAGGGCACAATTTGGTCGATGGGTAGGTAGTGTTGGTCGATGGGTAGGTAGTGTAGATAGTTCAAGTAGAGTGGCACAATGTGGGTGAGTTCATTTAGTTTTGTTTATTAAAATATTTTATGGTTTTGTCCATTCTTTTCTTTATAGCACCCAGAGGACATATCATTAACAGGTGGTCTAAAAACTCTGTAAATAAAATAAATGCAAAGAAATAAGAAATCCGGCTTCCTATTCTTGTTCAGCCATAAGCTTTGGCATTGAAAACAACAAAGAATTTTGTAGCACCGTAAAGACAATCACATATTACTATGACATACACTTTTGTGCCTTAATAAAATGCTATAATAAATGTGTTGGTCTTAAGATGCCAGTAGTCTCCTGTTTTTCTTGCTGCAAGAAACTAAGAGTGTCATCAGATTGGGGGGGGAGGGGGAGGGGAATCACATTTCCCTACCATTGCTTTGCCTCCTGCTTCTGTCCCACAATAGCGATGAACAGTTTCCTCTTTCTTCACATGAGGAAGAAAGAGGAAGCAGCAATGACCACATGGCACATCCAGTGGCCGTTTTTATCGCCCTGCTTTTCCTGCACCCAGCAGGAAATGGCGGCAAGTTTTGCTTCAATAATCCCCCCCTCCCCGATTTACTAGGTCTTATTTTTTGACAGAAAAAAGACCAGAAGAAGCGGGAGACGGACTGTGTCATCAAAAGGACCCACGAAAAACCATGAGTGGTCAGTAACGAGCATGCAATAAAATGCTCGTCTGATGATGCGCTAACACAACTATCCCTTTGGAAACAGTTGGCACTGATGGAAGCCAGTCATTTTCAACATGTGAAATGGAAATAATAACAAGCTATCTACATAGATCCAAAAAGGTCAGAAGCAGACTGGAGTACAAATTACTCTCTCCTCCATGATCTTCACTCCCTCAGAGAATACAAGAGCGGTAAAGGAAAAGTCCCATCTTGCTGCATCTTCAGCTCTACTTTACTTTCCCATCTCTCCTGTGAGAGACGTTAGGAGAAAACCTCAACCCAGTTCCCCAAAGAATCAAAGCTCGATGATTCTCCCATCTACTTCTGTGAAAAAGGACAGGAGAGGCAGAGCGGAAGGAAGGAAGCCCTGCCCATAAATGGGCAGGCTTAAAGCACATGAGCTGAAAAATCATAGGTTAAAAACATGCCACTTACAGTCACTGACATGGCTCACATCCAAGATCTGTTTAACCTTCATAACCACAGAGAATCCTGCAATATTCCAGTCTGAAACAGGTTCTTGTGGGAATGAATGAGATCTATATTGCCAAATATTTGTCCTATTGTCTGGTGCTATATCTACATAATGTTTTTTTTTTAATCCTGGAAAGGAGCAGAAATTTTGATTAATGCATTGAGAAAACACAAAGCCGTATCTGATGAAAGTCCTTGCCTGCTAGAGATTGCACACATTATCAAGAGGTAACGTGATCAATGGCAAGCCAACAGTGTTGCATGCTTTTGCTAGGCTGTCAGGCTAATCAGATACTGAGGAATTATAGACAATGTCAATCTTTTTACAGCCATCTAATCAATGTTACATCCCTCTCAGAGAATGACATTCTGAGATGAACTGTTCCAGTAAAGCTGAATACTTTATGATCCGCACCAGGCAAGAATTTTGATAATAACGGGGGAACCACCTAGTTAAGGGGTATATACTTGTTCAGAAATCATTCACAGTTTATTAGCTTTGGATTCTTTTATTAGATTGCTAAAGATGCCTCCTTTTGTTCACAGTAGGGGTTCCTCGAATTAAGGCAGAGATCTCTAAAGCTACGGAGAATAATAATGTCATTGATTATGAGTAAGCACAATTTGACTGCACTGAAAAAAACTTACTTTAAACAAAGATCATCCTCTGCTTCCCTTGAGTGTATGAGTGAATGCTTCCCTGTTTGCTTGCATGAAGCAGTCAAAATTTCCATTCAATATTTTCCAGCTTTCAAGAGAGCATCAGAACATAATAAATGCTTCACTGCATCAGGCCAAAGGCCTATAAAGTGCAGCATTCTGGTAACCACAGTAGTCAACCAGATATTTCCAAGAAGCCCCCAAGCAGGGCATGAGTGTTCCACAATAGAGCACCAGCACGCCGGGTGATGTCATCATTCGGTACGCCATCGCTCTATTGTGGAACAATCCACAAGGCCTGTTTATCAGTAGTATGGATGCAGTGGACAGCAGGCAGCAGGTGAGCGAGTGGGGGGAGGGAGGGGGAGGTCCCCCCTTACCTGCACCATCCTGCACTACCGTCCACTGCTTCCGTACTACTAGACTGACCATATGAAAAGGAGGACAGGGCTCATGTAACTTTAACAGTTGTAGAGAAAAGGGAATTTCAGCCGGTGCCATTTGTAGGCAATTAGTTCCTGGTGAAATTCCCTCTTCATCACAACAGTTAAAGTTGCAGGCACTATACTAGAGTGACCATATACAAAAGAAGGCAGGGCCCCTGCAACTTTAACTGTTGTGATGAAGAGGGAATTTCACCAGGAACTAATTGCATACAAATGGCACCAGCTGAATTCCCTTTTCTCTACAACTGTTAAAGTTACATGAGCCCTGTCCTCCTGTTCATATGGTCAGCCTACGTACTACTGATAAACAGGCCGCAAAGCCTGTTTATCAGTAGTATGGAAGCAGCAGACGGCAGCACATGATGCCGGCAGGTAAGGAGTGCGAGAGGGGGAGGAGGAGGGAGAGGGAGGTCCCCCCTTACCTGCAGGCATCCCGCGCTGCCATCCGCTGCTTCCATCTACTGAGAATTAGGCTTTGCGGCCTGCTTCTCAGTAGAGCGGTGACGGAAGGAGGGGGGAGGGCTGCCATTTTAGGTGTTTTCCCCATAGACTTGCATTGGGGGGAAGCTTTCTTTCCCCCAATGCAAGCCTATGGGGAAAACACCTAAAATGGCGGTCTGATATCAAAATTGGAACTTCCAATTTTGTATCGGTATCTAATCGGCTCCGATAACATGGACCTCCAATTTTTCCAATCCGATATTTTACAAAATCTGAAGTTCCGATTCTATACTGATTCGATTTTGGGGGTCCGTACACATCCCTACCAAAAAATGTGTACAGGAATGCATACGTTAAGGAAAATAACATTATGCACTAGTTTAGGAAGAGCGCTTGCAAAGAATGTGTATATGAGGCAGAAATGCATGTCATAGAAGAAATGCACACCACAATGCTTAGGAGTTTTTATACAAACTTTGGGATGAACCATCGCTATCATACCGAACACAGAAAAAGGAGGGTTGAGTGCGTCATGATTTGGCCCCATACCTATTAGGGCATTCTAATCAAAATGGAGGAAGACCTTGGAGGCCAACAACATTCCCCCCCCCCGCCTCCCCCCACCGCAATTTACTGATTTACTCCTACTCCAATCAAGTCCCAGGCAAAGGGCTCTTTAAAGCCCACTTTAATGTAAACAGCAATGAGGCTCTGGCAGAATTCTCCCCTTCCTTCAAATCACTGCCACGTCCCTCTTTCTTGGCTTGCAACACATGGCAGTGAGCGGCTGCAGTGCACCAGGGCAGAACTCTGACCCAGATCCTCTGTTGTTGTTGACATGAAGTAAAGCAAATCAATGAACCCTTAGGTTAATCATCACCAGGGAGATTTTGGCATTTGCAACTATGTTGAGGGTCAAGAGGGAAGCCCTTGCAGGCCTAATCTAAGGCTAGGGTGGCCTTGAGTCATAAGAACATAAAATGAGCCATGCTGGATCAGATCAAGGGTCCATGTAGTCCAGCATTCTGTTCACTCAGTGGCCAACCAGCTGTCAACCAGGGAACCACAAACAGAACACGGGTGCAACAGCACCCTCCAGCCCATATGCAACTGGAGTACATAGGCATACTGCCTCTGATATTGGAGGTAGCACATAGCCATCAGGACTAGAAGCTATTGATAGCCTTCTCCTCCAGGAATTTCTCTAACCCCCTCCCTTTAAAGCCATCCAAATCGGTGGCCGTGACTACAGTTTGTGTTGTACATCATAGAGGAGACTCTGTCAGAGGACTGCCCTGTGTTGGAAGACATCATCTGTTTGAAGGGTAGTCTGGACCAAGCCCAGTTTAAAGACAAAGAACTGTAATAATGTAGAGCAGGAAGGAATTTCAACGTTGTTCATCAATGAGCAGTCACACAGGTTAATCTAACCCAATATGATGAGATGCATTGGATCTCAGTTTAAATTATAGTAATTATTTATCAATTGTCATCCGTACACATCATTTAGCATATGCACATTTTACGTTAAACTACGCCCTCTTTGGGGTGAAGTGTAAGTTGCTACCCTACTTAGGGCTTTAATTTGCACACCTCTGCTCTACTATGTTAGGCTGGCTCTAGCTAGAGAATACTGGTTCCTGACTTGCCAGGGTGCTCATCCTAGTTTCAGCTCATGGAGTAAAGAAGCATAATTTCCAAATCAGGTGAAGTATCGGTTCCTGTCTATTCGGCATTAGTTAGGCCTCATCTTGAGTATTGCATCCAGTTCTGGGCACCACATTTCAACAAGGATGCAGACAAGCTGAAGGGGGTTCAGAGGAGGGCATGAGGATGATCAGGGGTCCGGAAACAAAGCAGTATGAAGACAGACTGAAAGAACTGGGCACGTTTAGCCTTGAGAAGAGATGATTGAGGGGAGACATGATAGCACTCTTCAAGTACTTAAAAGGTTGTCACAGAGAGGAGAGACAGGATCTCTTCTCAATCATCCCAGAGTGCAGGACACAGAATAATGGGCTCAAGTTTCAGGAAGCCAGATTCCGGCTGGACATCAGGAAAAGCTTCCTGACTGTTAGAGCAGTACGATAGTGGAACCAATGACGTAGGGAGGCCGTGGGCTCTCCCACCCCAGAGGCACTCAAGAGGCAGCTGGACAGCCATCTGTCAGGTATGCTTTAAAGTGGACTCCTGCATTGAGCAGGGGGGTTGGACTCGATGGCCTTCCAACTCTACAATTCTATGATTCTAAGCATGCACACATATACCCTTGCAGATGTATTGGAATGAAAAGAGAATGACTTTTCCCTGTTGATCATTCCCTTCTTGCCTCTCTTGTTCATCTGTCATGGAGTGCAAGTCCTCTAAGCAAGGACTATTTTGTTGTTGTTAACACCGAGCGCTGAAGTGTCAGTGACTTTGCTCCATAGCTCCTTTTTTCATTCTTCAAAGGGTCATACCAGTTTTGTAGCAAGAGTGTCTTCTATCTACGACCACTAGAGGGCACTTCATGACCAAGTTATGCAAATAGAAAATAAGTTCTCAAGTCAATTACTGACTGAAAAGAATTTGGGGGCCCTGGCTGAAACTTTTACCTAGAGCCTTTTAACTTGAACAAATATTTTGACCCAACTATTTTGTCATTTGTAATAACAATTGTTCCCCTTGTTTGGAGTCGACTGGAAGCGTTACCTTTTATTTCTTAAACTGGGGCTGTTACAGCTGGAGGAATTGTTTTAAACAGATTTAATGTTTAGCTAAGCAATATCTGAGATTCTGTAGTTTAAAGATTTTCCCCTTTAAGTGTAGTTTTCACTTGTTTGTCCCATCATTTGCATTCCTACACTATACTTTAAGTTTTCTCTTTGGCTGGTTTAGATTACAGCTAAACTTTGGGGAAATAAACAGCTATTTGATTTCTGTAAAATGGCCATGAAATCCAATTATTTTGGTCTGATAGCAATATTTTACATGCTGATTTAAAAGCAGTTTAAAATGGCATATATATAACCTTGAGTCTCTAGGGTGGCCAGGTGTCCTACTTTTCAGGGGTCAGTCCTCTATTTTGGAGAGCCTGGGAGAGCACAGGCCTCTATTTGAAGAGGTGCCCAATCCAACTCCAGTCAAGGAACAAAAGGAGGGAGAGCAGGAAGGGCCCTTGATATCGCTCATCAATAGTTAGCATCTGGACCGCAGATTGAAGAGGTAGGCACACTGGTCACCTGCTCCATCTTCTGCACGATGCTGAGATGTCTTGTGTTACTGTTTAAATTATATTTATTTCTACATTTGCATCTATACATATATATTTGCATATACAAATGTTACACAAATTTGTGCCCTGTGTTTTGGTGACACAATTCCTACTTTTTGGCAATGTGCAAGTGACCCCTCTAGTTATTTATTTATTTCATTTCTATCCCGCCCTTTTTCCTTCTTAAGGAACCCAAGGTGGCATACATAATTCTCCTCCTCTCTATTTTATTCTCATAATGACAACCCTGTGAGTTAGGTTGGGCTGAAAAACGGTGACTGGCCCAGAGTCACCCAGTGAGCTTCCTTGGCCAAGTGGGGACTAGAACCCTGATCTCCTGACTCCCAGTCCAACACTCTAACCACTACACCACACTAGTTGTAGCCAAAAGGGCACAATCCGTATAAAAGAAGGAAGTATCAGCAGACTTTACAGGTTTACAGAAGTACCAAAAAATAATAATAATAATAACTGACGTGGAATCCCTAAAACAGCCCTGTGTGGACTGAGCATGCCCTGGAATCATAGAATGCTGACTGGTTGTTGAGAGGAAAAACAGGGAGAGACAGGGAGGGATGGAATGGAACGAAAAGGGATGGGATGGCTGGAAGAACACACACATAGATATAAAGACTCCCACCTGTTCCCTTGCCAGTCAAATACTGAACTGAAATTAAAATATTGGACAATACAGCACCTTGGTCAGCTCCTTTAGAGTTCTGACTGAAACTCAGAGTGAATTCATTGCCTGACTGACATCGGAGCCTCCAGCCTCCACCGGACTTCACCCTTGGGCTTATTTTTCCTGGTTCCTTTCAGTTTCTATTGAGTCCAATTTCTATCATTAAAAGAGCATGTTTGTTGGCCTGCAAGTAATGTGAGTAAAGATGTGACTGGCATCAAAAGAAAGGACCTTGTGCAGAACTCATGACCCCGTCGGTATCAACGGGAACTCCCTCCACAAATGAAACACTTCAGGCTACAGTCCAAGGTTCACTTGAGAGGAAGCCCCATGGGAACAGTGGGGCTTACTTCTGAGTCGTCATGCACCAAATCAGGCTGCCAAACTCATTCTATGGGATGTGGGCAGGACTAATGCTCTGTAGATGGAGCCCCCAGATCAGGATCCAAAGTGCAGCATTGGATCCTGTAAGGTGGAAGCCTTTGGATCTTCATTCCTCAATTTATTGCCTGTTGTACTGACAAAAATAATTGACTAGGCTTATAACCATATTCAATCCATTATCAAAGTAACTGAATATGTTGTTGGTGGGGAAGTCCGGTTGATTACCTACAGCATTGAAGGACTTGCTTGGCTAATGCTGGAACTCCTCCACCTTCATCTCCTCCACCTTCATCTCCTCCACCTCCTTCTCCCTCTTCTCCACCTCTTTCGTCTCTGGTCAAGAGGGCAGGGCTCCTGCAGCTTTAACTGGTGTGATGAAGAGGGAATTCCACCAGGTGCTGCACGCATACAAATGGCACCTGCTGAAATCCCCTTTTCTATACAACTGTTAAAGATGGTCATATGGTCACCCTAATAAACAAGCTGCTGTTAGTGAAGCATCTGTAAATAGGCCATCTGTGTTTTGTTTTTTTGGTAACCCCACAGTTTAAAAATGGGTGATTTTTGCCTTACAGAATAAGTGTGACGTGTAGGAATCCTGGCCAGATCTACACCTCATACCCATACGATCCCATCATGGTGAACTTATCTCCTTCACATGCAATTATACCTCAAAGCACACAGAATGACCTCTGTTTTGGCCTCTTGATAATACGGAACAAAAAGTGAGGAATAATGCCTCAAAAGTGATATGTGGAGTGTGTCACGTGCCCTGACAGTTATCAGTGCACTTCACTACCGATAAAGAGGACTGCCCCCAACCATACAGAAAGGGCAATAATTGCTTACATTCCTGTGGGACCGAAAATAACTTGCCCTGCCCTCATAACTACTCAGGTCATTCTCATACGGGCGGTTTTAAGCACACCCGCCGCGACTTTGCTCCACTTCCTCAGCGCTGGACTTGCATGACGTCGTCCCGTCCAGCTGCTCTCTCGCCCTGAGGTCGGGTTTTTAGTTTCTGTTTCGAGGTATCCCTGAACGGGCAAAGTCCAAAAGGCACAGGCAAGTATTGCAGGTATCACAAGTACCGCAGCAATACCGAGCACGTGTGAACCAAAACGTTAGACTCACATAGGAAACGGAGGAGGAACCGCAGAAGCAAACGGGGGTTGGGGGGAATATAGGTGTGATAAAGCCCTCAGACACAACCATGTCCCGATTCGGTTTCCCTTTGTCACAGCCATTGCCAAGGCCTCCTGTTCTTTTTCTTTTCAGCCCTTGCCCCTTCATTTCCTTTCCAATTACTGCCCTTGCTTCCGAAATGAAAACAACGACAAAAGGTTAACCAACAAACAAAGTCAGAAACCAACAGAAGGGGGAGCTGGAGCACACGGAAAGGAAGGGGCCTTGGGTTGAGGGGAAATGCTGGCCTGTCGCTGAGGGAGTTTTTGGCTGCCTTAGAAATGGAATGTCGTGTGGGCAGTTGGAATGAACGTGAGCAAAGATAGGGACAGAGAGCCGCCTCGAAGAGATGTCACAGGTGATATTTCTACAACTCTTTCGGTGCTTCCAGACAGACGGCTCTCCTGGCACTACTGATAATTGAAACTGTTTTTAGCTGTTTTACATTGCTTTACATTTCGTATTTTTAAAATGTCTATGTTTTACCATAATGTTGCATTTTGTTGTATACTGCTGTTGTTTGTATTTTTTGTGAATTGTTGTGAGCCGTCCACAAAGCTTCCGCTATTGGGTGGTACGGACATCACATTTTTATCAGGGCCAAAACAGACTTTACTTTAAAGCCGTATCTGGCAGCTCTGTCTTTTCTTTTTCATTTTTACTCTAGAGTAGGTGCAGGGGCCAGGAACTGGATCTTAAAAGCCTCCCCTATCCCCTACTCCATGTTAGGGTCCCAGTCCAGCTTTGTAGAGCAGTACGACATTAGAACCAATGAGAGGCATTCAAGAGGCAGCTGGACAGCCATCTGTCAGGCATGCTTTAATGCGGGTTCCTGCATTGAGCAGGGGGTTGGACTCAATGGCCTTATAGGCTCCTTCCAACTTCACTGTTCTATGATTCTCTACAGTAAAAATGGGGGGAGGAGACGTAGCTGCTAGATATAGATTTAAGGAGCAATCCTATGCATGTTTAGACAGAAAACACCCTACAATTCCCAGCATTCCCCAGCCAGCCAGGTTTTTTTTTCTATCTAAACATGCATAGGATTGCGCCCTTAAAGTAACATCTGCTTTGGCCCTCAGAAGGCTTTGTACAGCTAATGAGTCTCTCTCTCTCTCTCTTCTTAATGAATTTTCTGTGGCAAAAACAATATATAGGACAGAAGTCATGGTGGGAAAACACAGGTAGGTAACAAGTGTAAGACAACGGTATCTGCTCTTGACCACAGGTAGAATTCTGTGTGGATGTTGCAGGGCCTTTTCAGCTTTTCATAAGCAGCATCCCTTCTCATGAAAAACTTCTTTTGCTACATTTGTCAGGGTTTGGCCCTGTCATAAAGGTACAAGAGTCATGAAGTGTGGGTGGGGAGCATTGACAACTATAACCAAGGCTCATAAGGAAGAACTGCTGGTGTATGTAGACTGAACCAACTGAGTCTTAAATCGCTGCTGGACATATCCTATATACTGGAGGTACTACTGAACCTCTGTCAGCCGGAGGGCCAAATTCCATTTCAGAGAAGATCTTGGGGGCCGCATCCCGGGATGAAGGTAAAGAGAGTGGAGCCAAATTACCAGACTGTTTTTGCTTAAGTCTCTTGCTGCCAGCAACTTAGAAGAGGAAGTTCAACCATGTGGAAGAGGGTGGGGGGAGAATAACTGTAAAAAAACCAAGAAACCACAAAATGATGGGTGCTTGGGGTGAAGGGATGTGCCATTTTGGAGATCCCAAAGGCTGGATCAGGACTTCCAATGGGCCAGTTTTGGCCTTGGCCTTGAAGTTCTGTAGCCCTATTATATGCCAAGAAAGAAATCTAAGGGTACCAGTGAGGTGCAGTGGTTAAAGCATCAGACTAAGACAAGAGAGTTCTAAATTAAAAACAAAAACCCTGCTGATTGATGAATCTCATGGGATGACCTTGGGCCAATCATCTTCTCTCAGTCTAATCAGGGGGAACCATATATATTATCCCAAGCTCCTTGGGGAATGGATAGAATCCATTGTACTAATAGTCAGTGTTTATACAGATGATTCTACATGAGAATTATATCAAGCAGTCAGTCCCATTTGATAAAACTTTCTTGTGCATACAAGCCTGGGTAGGTGTAAATATCACGTGCTGTATTTACCAATATTTATCTTCCTCTTCTCCTTCTACAGCACTAATTAATACTATTTGTATTTGTATGATTTTATATGCCAGATGTTTGGCCACTGAAGAAGACATCCATGTAGAAACCCGTCTGGACATTTGAAAGAGAGCACTTTTTAAGCAACTCACTTGGTGTATAATTTGGTAATACGAATGCTCTCATGCAAAAGCATTATTAATTTTAGTTTATTTGAATTGTATTAAATTTTGTACATTTTTTGTCCTTGATTCTCTTCTCACGAATAGTGTCAATCTTTCTACAGCCAAAATGACACGATCCATGCACAGGATGGAGGTATCAGCAGGGTTAGAGAAACCCCAAGGGTTGCAAAAGTAAATGTAACAAAAATTAGGAAAAAGAAACCTAATTTATAGGAGGAATGGAACCAAACCAGGCCAATGTAGACCTTGCATGCTTAGTAGGCACAGAATGCTAACTGGTGGTTGAGAGGGACGAAAATAGAAAATTGGGGAGAGTAAATAGAATGGAGTTTCTGAAAGGGGCATGGCTGGCTAGCTGGAATCCTGAACTGCATTGTAGCTCCCATTTCTAAAAATATAATAAATACACAGTGGATTCCAGCCACTGCTCATGTCCCAATTCACTGGAACTTTGGCAAATTTCACTGAGTCCCTGCTGATATTCCACTGCATCACCAAGACAAAGTTGAAAACCTCAGCTGAATTCTACGTCAGGCAAAATTCAGCAATGACTCTTAAAAATAATACAAGATAAAGAAAGAACGGCTAGCTGCATGTGTTGCTCTTGAAATGCACACCAATATCACACTAATGGGTGGTTAAGCAGAGCCAAAAAGAAAAGGAGAGAACAGATTTTGTGACATGCTTGCATTTGATCCTCAACAGCGTGGGGTCTTTCCAGGCTCCAATTCCGGCACGTCTTCCAAAATCAATACAATCTGATCACCTGAAAAACATGTTCTTGTGTAAATCGTCTTTTCAATAATATTAGATTTGGGAAGGCGGGTGCCCATGGGGAACATTCATTCCGTCAGGAAATGTATGTGACGTTATGAAACAAGCAAACAAACAAAAAACCTGTGCTGAGGGGAGTAAGAAAGTAGCGTGAGTGTTGCTGTGTACACCCAAACGTTATTCATACTACTCCAGTGCAAATCATTCAAATAGCGGACTCAAGTAGTTCAGTACCTACCATTTTGTAATCAAAATGGGGCTACTCCGAAATAAGCTTCCTATACCCTAGATACACAGAAGCATGTGGATTATTATCATTACCGTTATCCTGCCTTTTTCCCAGGGCTGGGACTTAAGGCAGTTGTGTGAATTAATGTGTAAATTAAAAGCCACCGCCAAACAGGAGCCCTGCACCATTACATACAAAAGCACAGAAAGGCCTTGGGGTGGGGGTAGGGAGGAAAGATCCCATCCCAGTCCTGAGTTACGCTTGAAAAGGATTAGAAGGTCCTGTTCCAGGCTGGATGAAGTCCGGAACAGGAGAATTCGTCTTAAGGGATGGATATAAATTGCAGCCTAGGGGGTGGGGGGCAGATCAGACTTGCTAATGTTGTGTTCCATATTCATGGGATATTGCCTGCGAGTGATATTGCTATCACTTACTTGGGCCAGATCAAAAACATTATGAAAATTGAATAAAAAGCAGGAAGTAACACTATGAAAGCAGTATATGGAACGAGGATTGTCCCCCAGCAGTTATCAGCACACTTCAATACCGCTGTAAAGCCTTAGGGTGCCTCTACACGAGAGGTTTAAAGCTCTTTCAAGTCTCAATAAAATGTTTACCTCTACAAGAGTGGAGCGCAAATCGGGGGTAGAGGCGCGTTTTCTCTCCAATTATGCGCATTATCAAATGTGCGTTAAAAAGTGAGTTTTCCTGCTCCGCGGCCGTTAAAGCGCATTTTGACCATGTAAACAAGCGATTCTCTGCATTTCAGCCACTTTAAAGCACGTTTCAAACAACCAGTAGGGCCACCAGTTATGCGCTCAACCACCTCCCGCGTACAGTCATTATCTTAACAGTGATTGCGAGAAGATGCGCACAATCGGAGAACCAGGCGCCAAACCGAATTCTTGTAGAGGGGGTCTTACATATCACTTCTCATCTAGTGCTAGTTGCCAGTACATTCAGCTTCGAGATTTGTTGGAGAATATATGCGGGCCATCAGCAGTGAGTGCTGTTGGAGGAATTAATTGGTTCTTTACAGAAAGTTAAGGTGACAATAACTGTTTATGACAGTCTTCCGGAATGTAGTAAAGTAGATGTTCAGAATTTCAGAAGAATGGAATAGGGAGATGGAGTGTTCTAAATAATCTAACCAATGGAAAGATGCCCTAGCTTCCATGTGTACTATTTCTATAGATTTAAAATTGAGGCTGATTCAACAAAAATGATGTTTCATGTATATTGGACATCCCGGAGGCTTGTTAAGAAGCTGGCTGGCTCTGCGAGATGCTAGCGACATAATGAGGACAATGGATCAGTGAGGCATAAGAACATAAGAAGAGCCATGCTGGATCAGACCAAGGGTCCATCTAGTCCAGCATTCCAAGCCTTGCCTTTTACAGAAATAGAACCAGATGGCACACATTTAAGCACACCAAATATTTTACAGGGGAAATTGTCAGAACCATCTCAAGTTTAGAATGTACCCCTGCACTCCAAAGCTGCAACCTAAATAAAAGTTGGGCCAGAATTTAGCATGGAGGACCTGAAAGGCAGAAAGACAATGTTGCCACCTCTTGTAAAATAAAATCTAGCTAGAGCCATGGCCCTGTTGGGCAACCTTTTCACTTTAAGGACTACTCCTTTTGACTTGATCCCACGAGATCCAGGTTCATCCTTCTCTCTTCTTGGAGCATCAGGTTAAGAGGGATGTCAGGGGAGAATCCCCTATTTGAATGGCTGTCCAAATCTGGCTTAAAGGCAAAGAACCGTAAGAAGAGAGTGCAGGGGCTTGAAGTCGCCCATCAACTTAGACTGCAGACTGAGCATCTGGTCATGGTTAAGATATACTGTATCTCTATTCAAATTGTAGAAATTGTTTCTAAATGTGCACCTCTATCATATAAATTAACATAAGAAGAGCCATGCTGGATCAGACCAAGGGTCCATCTAGTCCAGCACTCTGTTCACAAAGTGACCAACCAGCTGTCAACCAGGGACCAACAAGTAGGACAAGGGTGCAACAGCACCCTCCCACCCATGTTCCACAACAACTAGTGTAGACAGGCTTAATGCCTCTGATACTGGAGGTAATAATAATAATAATAATAATAATAATAATAATAATAACAATTTATTTCTTACCCGCCTCTCCGTCTGGATCGAGGCGGGGAACAACAACATGATAAAATACATAAAACTGATTAAAACAAACACATATTATTAAAACTGCATAAAAAATCCTAAAACATCCTAAAAACATCCTTAAAACATTCTAAAATTCCACTGGATATGCCTGCCGGAAGAGAACAGTCTTTATAGCTTTCTTAAATTCTAAGAGACTGTTAAGTTGACGAGTCTCCTCCGGCAGGTCATTCCACAGTCTGGGAGCGGCAGAAGAGAAGGTCCTCTGGGTAACAGTTGTCAGCCTAGTCTTGGCCGACTGCAGTAAGTTCTTCCCAGAGGACCTGAGCGTGCGGGGCGGATTGTATGGGAGAAGGCGATCCCGCAGGTAACCTGGACCCAAACCATGTAGGGCTTTAAAGGTAATGACCAACACTTTATACTTTGCCCGGAAACTGATTGGCAGCCAATGAAGTGATTTTAAAACTAGTATAATGTGGTCACCCCTAGATGTACTGGTGACCAACCTGGCTGCCATATTTTGAACTAGTTGAAGTTTCCGGACTAGGCACAGAGGTAGCCCTATGTACAGCGCATTGCAGAAGTCGAGCTTCGAAGTTACCAGCCATCAGGACTTGTAGCCATTGCTAGCTTATCCAGCCCCCTTTTAAAGCCATCCAAATTGGTGGCCATCACTACATCTTGTGGCAGTGAATTCCATAATTTAACTGTGCACTGTGTGAAGAAGTATTTCCTTTTATCTGTCCTGAATCTCCCACCCATCAGTTCCATGGGATGACCCCTTTGGGTTCTAGCATTATGGAAGATGGAGAAAAATGTCTCCCTATCCACATTCTCCACACTACGCATCATTTTGTACACTTCTACTCTATCATGTCCCCCCCCCGAGCTAAACAATCCCAGCTGTTGTAACCTTCCCTCATAGCATAGAGAAAACATGTGCAAATGTCATGCAAATCTGTGTCCTTTTAGTCTTTTTTTGGGGTGATGTATTTCCTCTTTATGATGCGTAAGTGGTCACCCTACTAAAACGGCAGCCCACCCAAGTGTACCAGATCTACGCCTCAGGCTGAATCATATAGCTGTTTATTTTTCCACAGCCTCACAGACTGTTGTTGCTCAGATTCTAAAACTTAAGGGAAGTGCTGACCTAAAAATGTAACCCTCTGTTTTCACAAATTTGGGATGGACGGGCCCTTACTTTACAGGAGATGATTTATAATGCATGTGATATGTTTTCAATACGCACTGAGACGTATTTGTAGCTAATAAAGCTCCTCAGGAAATTTCTGCATGAAGCAACTTAAAACAGTACGGGGGAATGAAAGATTTTTTTAATATCAATAAAACCAACACTATCTGAATTGAATGGATGAAAACCATTATCCACTGGCTTTGCTGAATAAGGAAATGGATAACCATTAACCTGTCTACAGGGGGACTCTCCCGTTGCTCCCATAATGCAATAAAAACACAGGGATCGACAAAAATAATAAAGGGTAGTAAAAGGTGGAGTGGGGGGGGGGGAGAGTTCAAGCAAAGTTCATTTTCTATTTCCCCCAGAAATACTGACTATACTTTTATGGCCAAATATATGAAAATATGCAGATCCCCCTCTTCAAAAATACTTTTGCTGTAAATTTCTCCACCACACTATTTTGGTGAGGCTGATATTGGATAATGTATTTCCTTGTAGATATTCTTTGTTTTCAATACTGAAATCCTACAGATGTAGCTTTCACCATTACTGTATCATGGGGAAAAGGTATCTCATTTGCTCTGCATTTCACTTAGGGTGATAATTCTTATTTATATTTATTATTTATTTTCAGCCGTTCCTCCAAGGTGTTTAAAACCACGTACATGGTTCTTCTCTTCCCCCAATTTTATCCTCACAACAACCCTGAGAGATACTGACTAGCCCATCTTTACCCAGTAAGCTTCATGGCTGAGTGGAGATTTGAATCTAGGTCTCTGCAGTCCTAATCCAACACTATAGTACATCTGTCCCCAACTTGGTACCCTCCAGTTGTAGGAACATAAGAGCCATGCTAGACCAGACTGAGGATCCATCTAGTCCAGCATTCTGTTCACACGGTGGCCAACCAGCTCTCCACCAGGAAGCCACAAGCAGGACACGAATGAAACAGCCCCCCTCCTGCCCCTGTTCCCCAGCAAGTGGTGTATATAAGCATACTGCCTCTGATACTGGAGATAAAACATAGCCATCAGGATTGGTAGCCACTGATAGCCTTCCTCTCCATGAATTTATCCCATCCCCTTTTAAAGCCATCCAAATTGGTGGCCATCATTCCATCTTGTGGTAGTAAATTCCAGAGTTTAACTATGGACATTGTGAAGAAGTCCTTCCTTTTATCTGTCCTGAATCTCCCACCTATCAACTTCATGGGATGACCCCAGATTCTAGTATTATGCGAGAGGGAGAAAAATGCCTCCCTATCAACTTTCTCCACACCATGCATGATTAAAACGACTTATATTCTGTTTAAAAACGTGGTTTTTTAAGTCGTTTCATTATGTGGTAGGACACACTGAGCAGTACTTACATTTCATAGTGACTGCTTCCTCCGTCCTCAAAGTGTTCACTGGTGTCTTACAGGGTTAATTCCTTGACTCTTCTTCTTTAGTTTTTGTTTTGCAGGCTGCTTGAATTATGAGACAGAAGTGGGCTGGTCAAGCAGCCTGCAAAACAAAAACGAAAGAAGAAGAGTCAAGGAATTAACCCTGTAATACACCAGTGAACACTTTGAGGATGGAGAAAGCAGTCACTATGAAACGTAAGTATTGCTCAGTGTATCCTACCACGCAATGAAACAACTTAAAAAAACACATTTTTAAACAGAATATAAGTCGTTTTAAGGGCAATGTGGATAGGCTCTGTTTGTGTTTTTTTAAGAAAATGATTTTTGAACTTTGTATACTATACTTTAAGGATTTTAATCTTTGTAAACTGCCCAGAGAGCTTCAGCTATAGGGCAGGATAGAAATAATAATAATAATAATAATAATAATAATAATAATAATAATAATAATACAAGTTCAATAGTCAGGAAATTCTTGAATCAGTAAAAGACAGCATAGCTTGGCAAAGCCCATCATGTCCATCTAGAAAAAATGCTATGAGTGAGAAAAGACAATAATAATAATAATAATAATAATAATAATAATAATAATGCACAAAAGGTGGGAAACCACCAAATGATCAGAGGTTGCAGAAAGTGGATAGGGCCAGGGGAAATAAGGCATGTCCATCTGGGGAAACCTGGAGGGCCAGGCTGAGATCCCAGGGTTGGATTTCCCCCAGGACCTGAGGTTCTCCACCTCTGACGGATATGGTTTATTCACCACAGAGACATTAAACAGGTTTGAGGGGGACCACGCAGAGCAGAACAGTGCCCCCCTCCTAGACCCCACAGATTTCAAGTCAAAGATTCTCAATGGAGAACTTTTGGTTCAGTCTCACAGGTTTGGGCTTCACTGTTGCCTCACATGAATGGAGAGCACACCCTAAAATCCACCCAGGACTATCCAGTAGCTGCAGTATCCAGTAGCTGCACACTACTGGAGAAAGACAATAGTGTCTGACAAACTTTATTTCAGGGAAAGCTTGTCTACAGCTACCAATCTTATCAGGGAATCCTTGATAAGCTTTGGTCTAGCAGGGGTATAGAAATCCAGCCCCATATTTTGGTGCTTCAAAGTTCCCCAGATAGCCACACCCCCTTCCTCTTGGCCACACCCACTTCCCCTTGACCATCCATTATTCAGTGGTATTCCAAGTTTTGTGCCGTTCACCCTCCCCATTTTAAAAGGCTGAAAGGCCTCTCCTAAGGCTTCGTTATTGGCAGCAAGAGCTTTAAGCTGGTATTTCAGCCCCACCCATTTTCTCTTTGGCCCCACCCACCATAGGAATCTGGGCCCCGAGAAGTTCTTCAAAATGAGGGTCAGCCCTTGGGCTGAAAGGTCAACACTCTGGGGGCTGTCTATAATCAAGAAAGCACCGTGGTAGTTGCAGATCTGTGCTGCATCAGCTATATGACACAGCCACAGCTTCACAGCCACCATGGAGCTTTCACACAAATCTGCACACTGAAAAGTCAGGGACTCACCCCGACATTTTCAATGGGAGCAGGGTCAGTACTGCTCTTCTGCTATCTGATGTCGATCTGGGACCAATCCAGGGACGGTTCCTGGTGGAAGGCAACCAGCAATTGGTTGCCTTCCATGAGGAAAAGGGAGAGGGCGGCTCCTGTACCCGGATGGCCACCGGAAACCCCACACTCCCTCCTCAGCGCAATCCTGGAGCCGCATGGGAGGATGCCTTTGGGAGCCTCAGGCTGAACTGCGGGCAGAACAAAGAAGCAATCTCACTTTGCTGGGTCCAACTATTTGGCCCCACCCCATCATCGCGCTGATTGGCTCAACAGTCCCTTCCTGGGAAGGAGATGCTGCTGCTGCTTTGCTATGCTGCTGCTGCTTTGGCTGTGCAGCCACTCCTTGCAAGCCTTTCTCGTTTCACTGCAGGCCTGCTCTCCCCCACAATTCGTCGCTCCCCATTAAGGGCGCAAGCTCGGCTTGTGTGGGCAGCGGTTATAAGGGATGACAACAAACAGAGGCAGAGGAAAACCGTGGGGTTTCTGAGGGAGGCGCCATGAAGACACCCCTCAAGTTTAGAGCCATTTTTGTATTTCCTTCTCATTAAGGAAGAGTCAGAAGCAAAGTTTGAATACAAGCATTTCTTCACTTTATTCCCAAACTTCCTTTTTTAAAACCACATTTTCCTTTAACTCACTTCTTCCCTGCCTTTCCTCCCCACCTCCTTCCTTCTAGTGGGGCCCTCTAGGGACAAACTATTCAACAATCAAAATAAGGAAATGTCTATAAGTATAAAGATGCAAAGACAATGCTGCTTGGTGCCTGTAGAAAATATGGCCAATGATGGTGGCTTTCCAAGTTCAGGGTTTTTCTTCCTCAATGGTCAAATCAAGTCCTTTGAAGTTTTTTAAAAGGCTGTTAATGTTGGGGTTTTTAAAAAAAAGTCTACTAAGTTTTTGGTCTGATTTTATTTTCCTTTTGCAGCTTTATTCATATTTTATTTAAACTCTATTCTTTCTCCAAGGATCCCAGACCAGCGTACATGTAGTTAACAGACAGTCAGTCATCCAAGAAGTCTACAGGGTCAAACCTGCTTAGTTTCAGTAGCAGAACCGCATCATATGCCTTACAATTGGTTAATGTATAATGTTAACGTTTGTCTGTTTTAACTTTTAATTCTTGTTTTCTTGGAAGCCGTCCTAAGTGACCTTGATGGGTGGTGGGATAGAGAGAGTATAACTTTTAAAAAAAACATAAATAATCTGAGAGCAGTTGGGTTAATAAATAAAGTGGATTTTGAGTCCAGGGCAGGATCTACACTGCTGTTTTAAAGTGTTTTAAAGCGCTTTATAACAGCAGTGACAACTGTTGGGGCCCAGGACACACTCCAAAACAGTTGTCACTGCTGTTATAAAGCACTTTAAAGCAGCAGTGTAGATCCGCCCCTGGTCAGTAGTACAGCTAGGTAATTTAAGAACATAAGAACAACCATGCTGGATCAGACCAAGGGTCCATCTAGTCCAGCACTCTGTCACACAGTGGTCAAACAGTTGTCAACCAGGAACCAAATTTGACAATTTAGACCCTGGATTTAATGGTGTTAGGAGGGGAGGGGGTCGCTTAGACAGCCATGTGTGTTACTTCAGATTTGAAACACGCATTTAACATTTGTCTCCCCTATGCTTTACAACTGCTTCTACATTCCTGTTACATTGGAGCAAAATAAGAACAGCAAAAAACTTGTTTGCCAACCTTGATTTAAAAAGAACAAATACTCCCTGAGCATATGAAGTTTTGCTTTTTCAGCTAACTGAAACAGGGTCAGCCTGTTGCATTTTGCTGCCCGAGGCAAAGCACAAAAGCAGACTGGGCTGGTGATTAAATCTTTCTTCCAGAGTGGCGATGGAATTGCATCCTCCCCTCCACCTGAAGGCAGCAGGCTAACTTAGGGAGTGCACATCACTGCCACCTTCTAGTATCTGATGCCTGAAGCAACCGCCTCACTTTGCCTAATGGTAGGGACGGCCCCGGTCTTAAATCATAGCACCATCATGACCACAGGACCAAGACCTTGCACTGCCTGAGGTGAAGGATAAGATAGGATTCCCCCTCCCCACTGCATCCTCATCCTACAGGAACCAACTCAACTGGCAGTTAAATCTTATTTCAATATTGGTGATGAGGACAGCATTCTCCACCTCACTTGAAAGCAGCAGGCTAGTTCGGGTGCACAACAGGTTACCTGGAACACACAGCTCTGTTCTCCAACAGAGGGGAACTGCCATTGCTGGTCCCTCCTACACCACCCAGGATCCGATACCTGAGGCGACAGCCTCACTCTGCCTAATGGTAGGAACGGCCTTGTAAAATGGAGTTTGTCAGTTTAGGTGCTGACCTGTTTGCCACTGCATAATCACCTGCTGCTCTCTGGAGGGGGGGGGAGAGATCATTTGGGACCCCCTGGGGTCAAGCCCTAGCTGCTTCACTGGCCCATGTCTCCTAAGCCCAAATTCCACAAGGCCACATCTGGATCTCAAAATGAGGTAAGAGAATCCTGAGGTAGTGAAACGGACTACTGTACCACTTGCAGGTGAGAAACAGTAGTTTTGGATGCTTTCCCTTGTCAAAACAAAGCAAAACAAAACACCTGCCTGCATGTAAAATACAACATCAAAAAGAACCATATAAAACATCTTAAATATAGGGTGAGCATATGGAAAGGAGGACCGGGCTCCTGTATCTTTAACAGTTGTATAGAAAAGGGAATTTCAGCAGGTGTCTTTTGTACATATGCAGCAACTGGTGAAATTCCCTCTCCATCACAATAGTTAAAGCTGCAGGAGCCCCACCCTCTTTTGTATCTGGTCACTCTAGTATAGCTCCTGCAGCTTTAACTGTTGTGATGAATAAGGAATTTCACCAGGTGCTGCATGCATACAAATGGCACCTGCTAAAATTCCTCTTTCTATGCAACTGTTAAAGATACAGGAGCCCTGCCCTCCTTTCCATATGGTCACCCTAGCTACTATGGCATGAGGCACCTCACCATGTTCCTTCCTATTTGCTCTCCCTGACCTTTTGGGACCAATCTGCACCATCACCAAGGAGACTTGTTCCTGGGCCACAAAACTGGTGGAGTCCATATGCACTGGGATGAAAGTGAACTGACCCCTTTGAGCATTAGGAAATGGCCACGGTAGCATCAAGGTGAGCTTCTGCATCGGCTGGTATGTGGGGGATTTGCCTACCTTTCATATTGGCACTGACCAACACTTATAGTGCAATCTTACGCACCTGAGCTTGGACGAAATTCTCACTGAATTCAATGGAGGTCATTAGGTAACTGATAATAGCAGTATAGTTCTTAGCTGGAATCTTAAGCACAGCCTCACCACTAAACAAAAGGAAAATACTGGCCCACCACAGTGCTGCTTGACCAAACACCTCCTGACTCTTCACAGTCAATTTATGAACATGCTGATTTATTCAATTAAAGAATTTTATGCCACTCTTCAGCCCAAAAAAAGAAAGTCAGGCACCAATTCTCTAAGTTGAATTGAAATTCTTATCATGACCACCTGGAATGAAAGCAGTTCATCGAGAGGAGGAGCCCAATGAAGCTGTTTTTTCAACAGAGCTGATGAAATGGCCCTGTTTCCCATCTCATCTCCCTCTATTCAATCCTGCTGGGATTTAGTTCTGTGAATCGGTTTAGGTGGGATGAACTAGCCAGGCCTCTTTTGCCTTTAACAACTTCAACACGAGCAGAAATTCAAATCAAACTTTCCAGCCACCTTTTCCAAGGTGGAAAAAAGCTCTCCGTGTTTATGTCCGTCTGACCTGCACAGGGGTGAAGAACATAAACTAGGAGCCAGCAGTCCCTGATCCAAACCTCACTCCGACCATAAACTACTGTTTCTCTGGTTGTTGTATCGGGATTACTTGGACTATCCATTTGCTGCACTTCCAGCACTTTAGGAGCTTATGTTAGAATAAAATTCCAAAGGGAGAGGGGAGAACTTGCTGCTTGTAGGGCGCTCAAGCTATTTCTCTCTCACCAACACGGCTAGGCTTAAAAAGGTCAAAAGTTTGGAAATCCCCACTTTATCCGCATAATCAAAAGTGTAACCTTTGAAGGGGGTTGTTTTAAATGCATGCCTTTTGAGCTCACGGGCATCCTAAGAAATCTGAAAAAAAAAATGTGGGCGCGACTCTAATTTTGGATGGGTGGGTGGTCCTTTTTGAGCCGGGAGAAGGGGGCGTGGCACGGTGAAAAAGTGGGGCGGATGCAGGGGGGCAAGGCCTCGCATGAAGCGAAGCACACTGATTGGGCCGGAGCAGGAGAATCAGAACCTCCTTTCCCCCTCTTTTTCTCCCTGCCCCTCCTCCAGCGTGTCTGCCTGTTGACCTGGGCTGGGAGGAGAGTTTTCTTGGCTGGGCTAGGAGAGGCTTAAAGTGAGCGCGGAGCTGGCGGGAGAAGGAAAGACACGAAGCAAGCCCGAACTGCCGGAAGAAGACGGCGGCGGCGACGATCCGGATCCAGCGATGCCTTCCTGGCTCGACCATGTAAACAGCTAACAGCGACCTTCGGAAGCGCCTCTTTGCAGAGAGAGAGGGGGTGGATTCGGATCGGTCAGGAGATCCGTTGAATCGCGGCTCGCTTTCTCGCTCTTCGCCCCACTTCTGTTCCTTCCCCCCCCCCCCCCACCACCACCACCACCACCCCCACCCCAGGCTGGCAGTGGGGGCTGCCGCTCCGGCTGCTATGGGGCTGCCTACGTTGGAGTTCAGCGATTCCTATTTGGATAGTCCGGATTTCAGGGAGAGACTGAAATGTCACGAGGTGGAGTTGGAAAGGACCAACAAGTTCATTAAGGAGCTCATTAAGGACGGCAGCTCTCTCATTGGGGCGCTCAGGAGTGAGTAAAAGGGGGTGGGGAGCGGACGCTCCGGAGGAGGGGGGCGGTGTGTGGGTCGGCCGAAGCGGGTGGGGAGAGGACGGCTGTTCTTTTGTTTGAATGGATCCAGCGGAAGGGCTCCCCTGCTGGTGGCACGAAAAGTTTTGTCGGCGTTCGCTCCCTTCGCTCGCCTTGCCCCGGGACAGAAAGCCACGCACGTGTTAGGCGAGAGGCAATCGATCCTATCCATAATTATTTCCAGAGCGGGGCGGGGCGGGGGCAGTCGAGTTAGGTCTCTTGCACAACGAAACGACAAGGGGTCTTGGGACACCTTTAAAGGACAAACACGTGTTTTGCTGGCATAAGCTTGAGTGGACTGTAGCCCACTTCATCAGATGCAGGGAGGATTATGGAGAGTTTCAGGTTTCCTGTCCTGCAGATAATTGGGGGAAGAGAATTGTAAACAGATCAGAAGGACATTTTAATTGCCGAACGCGACAATCGCATTATTAACAGTGCCGTTGTTGCTGATAATGGAAACATCTTAGGTAAGCCAATTAGCACATGTAGTTTGAGAAAACAATCCTTTATCCCGAGTCAAGCCTCAGGATATGTGGGTGCGGGGGAGAAACATTCAGAGTTGGTGGTATTTCATAAAACTCGATTCTTCTGCTCTGTGCTTCAGTCTGAGTATTCCTCGCCTTCTAACCTGCTCCTGCTAGCGCAACTGTTTGCATATCTTGCTGAGTTGTTATGCTATTTGTATTGTACAGTACATGTACAGCTATTTATATTGTACAGTACATGTACAGAGTAACAACTAAAAGACAGCCCCCTGCCCCCTAGGAATTTACAAGTAGGCCTCGTCTTCTAACCGGTTCCTGCTAGCGCAACTGTGTGCCTATCTTGCTGAGTTGCTGTACTGTTTATATTGTACCATACAGGTACAGCTAAAGACAGCCCTCTGTCTCCTAGGAGTTTACAATTTCAACTTGCTTAGAGCTGGGGCCTGCACATGCTTGCTCAAGAAGTAAATCCCACTGTGGTCAATAGGGCTTATTCCCTAGTAAGTGTGTGTTAGGGATTGCAGCCTTAGTTCCTTTTCTATGACAACATCTCAAAGCCATGTTATGGTATACGGCTAATAATATATGGGAAATGATGATAACTAGCTGATAAAGAAATAAAAGTAAATAATGAAAACTCACGTTAAATAAAGTTTTAAAAGATGCAATCTGAAAGTATAGAGGGGGGAAACCTCCAGTCAAAGGCTTTAAAGTGCTCTTGAGCATATTGTAAAAGCAGCTGCAGAGTGAAGACTATTAAAGTTTTGCCTTGGCTATGCATGTTTACCTGGAAGTGAGTTGTGCCGAATTCTAGATAAAGAGTGCACAGGATTTTATATAAGTGTCTGTAATATATGTACGTAACAAATACCTCCTGTTTGGAAATGTATAGATCTACCAGAGAGCCAGGGCTGGCTGTGGTTGCCCAGCACTTGTATATGTGATGGGACACACCCATTTGATGCTGTGTGATGCTATAAAAGACAAAATTATTAAGAAGTGCTGCTATTAAATCAGGTGATGTTATTATTAGTAAACATGTTAAGAACCAGAGCATCAATCTCCAAAGTAGGGATGAATGGATTTGTCAGTTTTGCTTTCTCCTGCATTCAAATTCTTTAAATCTTAAGTTCTTTCCATCTTGAAGATGAAGAAGTGTGTGAATTTTGATAAATTCTTATCAAAAACAAGCTGAAACAAAGTTCTCATTATCCATCTAAACTGGCCAAATTCAATAGGTACATGGAGAGACCATGATATGCCAGCCTGTTATATAGTTGTTAATGATGAGTAGTGTGTCAGGAAAAAAAGTGGCAATTCTAATTCAGTACCACAAATGTGGTTGAATCCCAGACTTTTAAGAGCTAAAGCACTCAAAGGCCTGGTCCTGATGGGATGAATCTGTTTTTTTCATTGTCTCCAGCAGTTGATTTTTTAAAATCTCAAGTTCTTTTTGTCCTGAATATTGGGATCTTTGCAAATTTTGGTAAATTCTTAAAGGTACTAAACTGAAACGAGATTTCATTTCCTCCTACGGTCTTAATCTAACAGACAATAACATCTGGATAGTACCTGGAGTGTTTTGTTTCTGATTTTGAGTAATGTAGGAAGCTACTTTCTGCCAGGGCAGGCTAATTGTTCATCTAGCCCAGTACTGTCTGTTCTGTCTAGCAGCAGCAGCTGTCTGTGGGTCTTGGGCAGGGAGGGGTCTTTCTCATCACCTGTTTCCTGATCCATATTTAACTGGAGATTCTGGGAATTGAATTCCCTGCAAAGCAATGAGGTGTGGCTCCTCCTCAAATGGTTGATTGATTTGTATTTGTGTCTTACCTTTCCTGCAACAAGTACAGAGCAGCATGCGTGGGGCCATGCAATCTTGTCTTCACAACAATCCTGCGAGGCTAGGTTGAGTGAGGCTGAACAGCCCAGGGCCCCATGGTGAGATGGTTGAGAGTAGATTTGCAGCTCCATCACACCAGCGATTTAGTGCACTCTCACCATGCCTGGTGTGTGGATTTGCAGCACGATACTCACAGGATGCTATGCCTGTCCTGCTGACACCCCACCTCTTCCCCAGCCTTTCCTAGAAAGCTAAACACCTGGATTATTTCCCTTAAGTGCATTTAATGCGCCCTAAGCCTCTGTGTAGTTTTAAAGGAACTGGGGGCTTGAATGGATTGCATCAGGTCCTGGCAGGGAAAAGCCATCTCTCCCAGCAGCCAGCTCCAAGCCTCAATATAAAACCCAAACCTTGCATCCCAGGCTTGAAAGCCTTTTTGAAAATCATACAATGCCTGAATCTCTGCAGAGACAGGATTGTACTCCCTCAATGCCCCCAAAGAGCCAGGCTAAAGGGTCATTTCATTTTTGCCCAACAGAAAGGTGGACTGGTTGAAGGACTCATCTGACAGGACCTGACTGGAGGGAGAAAGGGGAGGGGTGGAGTGGAATGGAATGGAATGGAATGGAAAAACAAAGGAGCAGCTTTTCATGTGAAAGGGATCATAAGGTTGACATGCTGGTAAAAAAAATGCAGAGGCAAATCGGGGGGGGGGGGAAATTAGGTGTGATGGAGGTCTTGGACTAGGAGTCAACTCCAACACACTTTTCTTCAAAGCACCAGTTTATTTTTTAGGAAGGGTGGGGGGCAAAATGGCATATTACTTAAATGCTTATAGCTTCACATTAAAATTTCTTAAAAACCATGTTTAGCAGCATGGGTGTACTCTTGATATAAAGACCATTCATGCACTGGAAGGAAATAACAGTAAGCTAACGTGCTACTTGTATATGTGATCGCCTATACCTGTCTAGTGATCTCATTCGTCCTTAAATAATGGGGTAGGTAGCTGGGGTTGTGAACCAAAACAGAAGTGAAGTTTGGGAAGGATTTCCCTTGTTTGTGTATTTCTTGAGTTTATATACAATTCTAGGTGGTTGTCTTCTCGTGTAATCTAACTCCCCACAATTATTGACTTCAGCATAAATATATTTAGACAGCTGGAAAAGGAGCAGGAAGCATGGTTTGAAACTGGTATTATTTAAAGGGGAGTTGGGAAGTCCTCCACTGACACGAAGGGGAAATTTCTTTTCAATGCAAAAAGTACCTTCTTCAAAGGAGAGATTTTCCACAGCAGGGAAAGAAAAAATTAGAATCATAGAATGGTAGAGTTGGAGGGGGCCTATAAGGCCATCGAGTCCGACCCCCTGCTTAATGCAGGAATTCAGATTAAAGTATACTTAACAGATGGTTGTCCAGCTGCCTCTTGAATGTCTCTAATGTGGGAGAGCCCACGACCTCCCTAGGTAATTGGTTCCATTGTCGTACTGCTCTAACAGTCAGGAAGTTTTTCCTGATGTCCAGCTGGAATCTGGCTTCCTGTAACTTGAGCCCATTATTCCGTGTCCTGCACTCTGGGATGATCGAGAAGAGATCCTGGCCCTCCTCTCTGTGACAACCTTTCAAGTAATTGAAGAGTTCTATCAGGTCTCCCCTCAGTCTTCTCTTCTCCAGGCTAAACATGGCCAGTTCTCCTCATAGGCTTTGTTTCCAGACCCTTGATCATCCTCGTTGCCCTCCTCTGAACCCCCTCCAGCTTGTCGTCATCCTTCTTGAAGTGTGGTGCCCAGAACTGGATGCAATACTCAAGATAAGGCCTAACCAGTGCCAAATAGAGGGGAACCAGTATGTCATGCGATTTGGAAGCTATACTACTATTAATGCAGGCCAAAATAAACTCCACCTCTGCCTAGAACATAGGAAGCTGCCATATACCAAGCTGGACGATTGGCCCATCTAGTCCATTATTGTAAACACTGATTGGCAGGCAGGAATTTTCCCTGCCCTGCCTGGAGATGGAAAGGTCTGAATCTGGAACCATCTGCGTGCAAAGCATGTGCTCAACCACTGGCTGAATTCGGACGACACAATAAGCAACAGGGGTGGGGGAAACAATCGTCAGTTGTATTGACTATTGTGTCGTCCGAATGCTGCCATAGTCAACTCAGCGCTGATCCTAATCCACACCACAGTTAATTATTTATTACCATGTTGTGTGGGGAGTACCCCTTAGATGAACAACTGTAAAGTTGATTATTACCCCACCATTGACTATCGTGTTGTCCGAATTCAGCCACTGAGTTACTTCCTTTCCCTAAATGACCCGCTGTGATTCCAATAATTATCAACCTGTCCCTTGCCAATACTATTTGCATAGTTTTTCTTAAATGCAAAGGTGTATTTAATGTCACATTGTCTAGCTTCTCTCTAAGCTGACCGAAATATGTTGCCAGTTAGCTGAATACATTTTTCAATCAGAGCGGCATCATTGCCACATGCCTTGGAATATCATATACTTCTGGGAAAATTTGTGAGAACTGATGCAGAATATGCCAATTATTCAATTGGATTTTTCTTCGTAAAAGGAGTTGAGTAATGCCGTCAAAACAGAGTCTGAGTAGCTGTGATCAGATGCTATAGTCAGCTCCTTCAATAATCTATCTCTGTGTTTTTGTCAGAAATAACTTGGAGTGAACTCAAATCCTCCCAACTCCACTACCCTATTTACAGAGTGTGAAGTGTGTGTGTATAATTTGGTATTTTTGGGGAGGTGGGGATGGTGGCACCCAAGTGCTTGTCCTTCTTGTTACTGACAGCATTCATGTCCAACCCAGAACCTGCCAGAGTGAGGGCTGGAAGCTTTGCTCCCTTCTCCTGCCCTCATTCTGATTTGGCTTCATCACGTTGCTATGAAGCCAAATTGGAGTGAGGGCAGGAGAAGGGACCACCGTTCCCTGCTTTCACATTGCCATTTTCTGAGTAGAAAGTGTTGAAGAAATATAGCTTCCAACAGCAGTGGGGGAAGTGTGCTTGTTGCTGCATGGAACGTTGCAGGCAGGCAGCGGTGAGTGGGTACGTAGTAGTTTTATGAAATTTTTTTCAGTTTGCCTGGGATGTCATGGGGGGCTTTGCAAGGCAGATGTTCTCCAAAGAGCTTTCAGCTCTGGAAGTAACTCTCTTAGTTGTATCTTCACAATCAAGACTGTGAATTATTAATAGTGTACCATCCAGGTGTGTTTTACTTCACAAGTAACATAAGCAAAGAAAAGGAGATGGAGTTGCTCCATTTTTCTTGCACCCTAAAGGTTGGATCCAGTTGTCACGTGAGTGGACTTCCCCGTCCTCACCTCTGCAGCCTTCAGAGCAGATTTAGGGTGGCAGTTGCGGGAGGAAGGGAAATTCATTCTGTTACCCACACAGGCACAGTTGGGTCTGGAAATGGATAGGGAGGCATTTTTCTCACTCTCTCAAAATACTAGAAACTGGGCTCATCCCATGAAGCTGATTGGTGGGAAATTCAGGACAAATAAAAGGAAGTACTTCTTCACACAGCACCTAATTAAACTGTGGAATTCACTACCACAAGATGTAGTGATGGCCACCAATTTGGATGGCTTTAAAAGAGGGTTTGATAAATTCCTGGAGGAGAAAGCTATCAATGGCCACTAGCCGTGCTGGCTATGTGCTACCTCTAGTATCCGAGGCAGTAAACCTATGTGACCAGTTGCTGGGGAACATGGGTGGGAGGGTGCTGCTGCACCATGTCCTGCTTTTTTGGTCCCTTGTCGACAGCTGGTCGGCCACTGTGTGAGCAGAGTGCTGGATTAGACGGACCCTCGGTTTGATCCAGCATGGCACTTCTTATATTCTTATGATCCAACCTTAAATTTTGATAGTGAGAGAAAACAATAATAGAAGGATGAATGGCAAAAGTACTAAGGGACTGATGTGCAAACACTCTTCCCGTTGGAAGGGCCAGTAGGGACACATAGCACACTGTTTTTATAAGGCTAGGATAACTTGCATTTTTGATAGAAGGCTGCAAAATAAATTTGGATTGTCTTAAACAAAACTCCAAAACAGAACTCTGGAGTTGTTGAAGAACCATTAAAATATGGCATTTGGTGTTGGTCATTGGAGATAAGCCCTTGCTTATCACTGGTCTAGAAGGAGTAGGGTGGCCAGATCACACTGTCTCCTTAATAGCCCCACAGTCATATTGGAGGATGTGGCAGAGTTAAATTACAGCCATGCTTTTCCTGCATGCACCTAACTGCTTGCTGCATTTAGCGACTGTGTGCAGATAGTTCTCATTTAGTGAGGGCTTTGCCATGATCAGTTTTAAAACTTGATGATGGTTTCAGGGAAGGGCCGTAGTGCAATAGCAGAGTTCATGGTTTGCATGCAGAAGGTCCCAGGTTCGATCCCCGGTATCTCCAGGTTGGGCAGGAAAGTCTCCTTCCTGAAACTCTGGGGAGACACTTCTAGTCAGTGTCGACAATACTGGTCTGACTCAATGTATGGCAGCTTCCTATACAGCTTCATT
Source organism: Anniella stebbinsi (assembly GCA_029215795.1). Taxonomy (NCBI): domain Eukaryota; kingdom Metazoa; phylum Chordata; class Lepidosauria; order Squamata; family Anniellidae; genus Anniella; species Anniella stebbinsi. The sequence continues at coordinate 53,216,884 of JARDYH010000001.1, forward strand.
AAAGAAATAATATTCATGAGATAATAAAGCACAAAAACACTCCGAAAGAAACGGCCTCTTCATATTTCTGTTTCTGGTGCATTAGTGAGGTGTGTGTTGTAATTTATTAATGACAGATATTGATAATCCACAGCAGCTGCATTTCTGGAAGGAATACTCCAGAAGAAGGCTTTTTAGACATGTGTTTTTGTTAGCTTAGCCTGAATAATGCAGCATTGGGCCACATTCTGCAAGGCCATTTTTTTCCCCACAAAGGGCAGAATTAGTCAAATGGATAAGTAAATGGAGAATTCAGCAGCCTTTGCTTTGATTTTTTGAAGGCCCCTTGTGAAACCACAGGCATACGATTGCTGCCGTGATCCCAAAGATACTTGAAAAAGCTCAACCCCCCTGTCTTACCACCTTGGCTGATGAAGAGTTCTAGAAAACTCAAAAGCTTGCACAATGGTTTGTGACATTTCGGTTGGTCCTAATAAAGAGATTGCCCTAGCTGTGGATTTTGGATTCCGCCCCCTCTGGATTTTTCATTCATTGGCCAGTGCAACTATCTTAGTTTTTTATTCGTCTACTTCCCTACCTTTTTAAATTTGCTAACCCAGAGGTTAGTATAAATGACAAATCTTTTAAACAAAGGATTTCTCTTTAATTTATTACAACTTAATCTATGCAAGGCAGAGTGGGGATTTGAACCTGAGTCGTCTTTGACCCTTTATCTTTCTCTGTCTCCTAAATACATTTAAGAAATTGGGAATGTCCTCTGGGCTTCTGCACTTCTCACTTTTTCATTTTTCACAACACCCAAAGTCGTTTAAGTGTCGACCATGGTGTACTCTGCCTCAGTGCTAAATACGGGAAAGAATTCCACTGTATTTAAACTTTAGTTCACATCTGAATATTATGCGCTCATTACTGTTAAAAATACCCTGAAATGTAAGCTCAAAAGCAGCACATATTTCTCACGGTTCTTCGGAGTTTGTTTACTTTGACAGCCCTTTGCATAAGGGAAGTTTCACTGAGGGTTTCTTTTGCTTCTGATCCAGGGCCTGAGAAATTCCACTGAATTTAGTGGAAACCACCTTGTAGATGTAAGGAGCATCTCAGTCATGTTTTTGGAATCTGTATTGTGGACAGAATCCTTTTGAGTGCGTGGGGAGGGGGGCGGATTGCATGAGGGGGCCTAAAACGTGTACATTATCCAACTGGACATTAAAGCATCTTTTTGTTCTTCTTCCAAGGTGTGGTGCAGAAAGCAGGAATGAAATCTTGAAATTCCTTAAAGCCGATTTACAATCTAAGATCCAGTTCAAGCAGTCGCAGATGGGAGACTTTGCATGCTTGGAGAATATGCATTCTCCCCCCACCCACCCCCACCCTGAGATAATGCTGTGTCGGATGTGGCCTTCAGATCTGCACAGTTCTTCCCCCTCCAATTATTTTTAAAACAAATTGTTTTTCAGCAAAATATTTTATCAAAAGTGTTTTTTCAAGGCTGCAGAGTGCCCATTTTAGTTAAGGTTCTTTTACATTAATCGGTGCAATGGGATAAAACGTCTAAATGGGTACCACACCTCCACTGAGAATAAGACATTTGAAAGTAAATAATTAAATCGTTTGGGGAGGTGATGCAATTTTCTTGTGAAAAGGAGACAGAGCACTGTATTTTTCCATACTTTAGTAACACGCTTAAGGCAAAATGCCATGTCCAGAATTCAGCTATGGCGGTGGTAAACAGTTTCCAGTGGCTCCCTTAGTAAATATTTGACCAAAGGCCTGATATATCTGTTCTGATATTAAGCATTTTAAAGGCAGCCTTTTCTACTGGTGCTGAGGTTCATGCACTTGAGGTTAAGATGAAAATAGTTGCAGTAAAAAGTTTTGTTAAATCTGTTCATGAGACTGAAGTGTGTGAGTTGTTCCTCCATTCCCTGTGGTGCAGCCAGCGGGGAGGGGGGGAAACTCCAGAACATACACAGCAAAGTGTTCATATGGTTGGAATCTGGAATCCTCAAATGCCCTACAGTTATAAAATTGTAGCATTTCGGGGCTATAAAATGGTCTCTTCAACCTTTATAGATCTATAGCCCAAATAGACCTATAGCCCAAACATACATTTGGGGACTATCATCATCACCATCCATGTATTTGTATGGTGGTATCACTGCTGTTGCAATCTACCTAAGGTGAAGATCTGTGCCGTAAAGGAAGCAAATATATGCAGCTCAATGCATTTAACATCCATCCTCTACACTAAGGGTCTTTTCTCACAACACGGTAAGCCACACTCAGTGGTTGAGTGTGGATTGTTTTGAACCGTGGGTTGTTTGTTGAAACATGGGTATGCATGTTGTCTGAACGCAGCCAGGTTGGCTTGTTAAACATGCAGCATGGCTTATTTTTTCTTAACAAGCCACCTTGAGAACCCATAGTTTGTTGTTGGGTTGTTCAGTGTAGTTAAGAAGCCACACCACATGGTTAACAAGCCACCCTGGCTGAGTTCAAACAACATGATAACCCATCCTGTGGAAAATGTGCTATGTTCAGACAACACACTAACCCACAATTCAACAAATCGCCTACTGTTCAAATCAACCCACACTCAACCACTGAGTGTTGATTAGCATGTTTTGTGAGCAGACCCTAAATGTAAAATAGGATGACTGGTATGCCTGTGGTGGAAAACCCATGCCAGATCTAATTGATCATACCGTAGAGCCCATTGGCAGGCCAATGAGGTGGTAGTGACACTTGCTGCCACCGTTCTGTAAGCTAAATTGTACCTGGCTGAGCTGTTCTGGGAGTTGCATGGGCTGATACACGCTAAAGATGAAACACTGAAAAGTGATCTCCAATTTGCAGTCTAGCTATCGATGGCTCTGGTTGGCGCTGCATGCATTTTAGTGCAAAGCAGAGTTATTGCAGCCAGTGGGTTCCAGGTTTGAGGTTCCCTCTGCCTATAAGGTGTTCCTTGGTGTTCCCCCATAGTCAATACACTTTTACTCAGCCACAGGGTTACCTGGCAGCAACGGCAGCTGCGCCTGGGATGTTTATTTCAATTGATTGCCCCAAATCCCCAGAGCAATGCTATGGCGGGCAATCCAAGCAAGGCCAGCCCAAGACGTTTTGCTGCCAGAGGTTAGCAAAAGGACAAGATAGCACCTCCTCCCATTCCATATACAAAAGTTGCCTGGACAGGCAGATGAATCTGCCTTCTACATTAATGATGGGACAGTGTCTTCCACTGAACTTGAAAGTAGCAGGCTAACTTAAGAGGCGCAGAGCAGGCCTTGCTGCTGCCTCCCACATCTGCCGTCTGAGGCAACTGCCTAACCCTGCCTTATGGTAGGGCCAGCCCTGACTCCAAGGCATTGTGGGGAATTTAACCTAGTGGGTGGCTTCTCAGACCCAGTCACTGCTGCCAGGTAAACCTAGGCCATTGGCAATGGATGCTAAAACAGGCTATGCTGAGATGCCTGGCCTTGTCAGCTGCCTGGGAGTGCTGGATGCTGATGCCATCCCTAGCTTTAATCAGGGTTTACATTGGCGGGTAAGTAGCGCAAAATGGTGGTCAGGGAAGGGAAGGGAAGGGAAGGGGGAAACTGTTTTTGGTAAGGGATGGCAATGGGCAAGGAATATATGTACATAATTTGCAACCCTAATTTGCAGGGAATTGGCGTAATAACTGCACTGGGCTATATCTTGCATCTGGAAAGCAAATCCCAACCACAGCAATTAGAGCTTTGACTTTTTGGCAGTATCAAAATGTAATAAATGAATAAATCAAGTGTTACCAAATTTCAGTGGTGGGTGTCAAGATTAATAACTTAAAATTGAACCTTTTTAGATGTATAGGATTGTATTGTAATAAGTGACATAAAATTACATCTCCCTTCCCCAACTTGGTGTCCTTCAGGTCATCCCTGACCATGGGACATGCTGACTGGAGTTGATGGGAGTTGTAATTTTATTTATTTATTTCTATACTGCCCAATAGCCAAAGCTCTCTGGGTGGTTCACAAAAATTAAAAACGTAAAATACAGCTAAAATTATAAAATACGGAAAGTTATAGTATAGTTCAAAACATCTGGAGGGCGCCAAGTTACAGGTAGCTGCTGTAGAAGTAAGGCTTGTTGAGTTCATTGAGACTTATTCCTGGGTAAATAGGTATAGGATTGCAGCTTTATTTTTTTCCTTTTGCTGGATACTTAACTTTACTCAGACTGACTAAAATAAATAGCCTCGGTTCATTAGAAAGTAGTTCTATGAATGTTGTTCTCATTAGAGTGGAAAAAATGACTCTTACTGAGTCTGTAGGGATTCCCTTGGGGCTTTACAGGCTGGGAATTTTCGTGGCAACCTGGCAGTTTCCTGTTATAATTAATTCAAAATGATTTTATGCTTTATCTGTTCTCCGCAGCATCGGTTTATTTTCATCAGCTATACCAAGCTTTTTATTTTTCTTGTCATTGGAAGGGCTTCTGTATGTTATTTCTCTTTGTAGAAGGAGAGCATGCTGAGATTGCTAGCAGAATAAACATTTTCAGGAGCTTAATATTCAGGCTTATAAAAGAGAGTGGTCCTTTGTTGTTCACAAGAACTGGTGAAAGATACAACGTTCTTATCCAAGCAGATGAAACTATTTATTTTGAGAGAGAGAGAAGTTTTTTTCCATTACGTATATTCAAAGCTGCTAACCAACCAGGTGTACAGCACAATCCTATGCATGTATACTCAAAAGTCCCGCTGTTCAGTGGGGTTTATTCTCAGGTGTGTGTAGGGAATTGCAACCTAAGAAATTTTCCCTAAAACATCCAAACCAGTAAAATAAAATCATTTCAAACAACAAATATAATACTTGCATTATTAAAACTACAGTCTATGATGTTAGTATGGTTTTTTTTAATGGGTTGGATCCAAATTTACTCTGGATCAACTGCGCTGATGGAAATGGAGCTTCCTTCCCATGAGAGACTCTCCAGGCCCCTGAAATTGCTACACAGAGTTAGGAGACCCCGGTGAATGGGGTGCAATATGGTTTGGGATGAATGGGAGATCCAAAGAAGTTGGACAGAGGCCCCTTCTGCAAGCAGAGCCCTTTTTTTTGTAAAAGGCAGATCCTGAATCTATCCTAATATTTACAAGCTCCCATATAATAAAAGTATCAATATAGAGTTAAAGCAGCTTAAGGCAAAGACAGTTTAAAACACCTGGGAAATTAAGAAAAAAAAGCCTTAAGACAAGTGCTGTAATAAGGTAGGCACCAACTGAACCTTTCTTGGGAGGGCATTCCATACCTGGGGTGCCACCACTGGAAGACCCTCTTTCCTATAACTACTCAAGGTTCTCAGTTGTGTATCACTCTGAATTGAACATGTGGATTTACTTAAGTGCAGATGATAGAAAGCAATGGTAAGTGACTTTGGGTGATCATATATTGCAGAATGGGGGAGGAGGCTTCCAGTAGCAAGGGGCATGAAGGTGATGGCCATGGCATCTGATACTTTGATGTACTGTCTCTAAAATGGAATTTCCATTTAGTTATTACTGCGACTAATCTTCAATAGACCTGAGCTGCAAACCCAGTTATCTGCGAGTATGCCCCACTAAACTCTGTGGAACGTGTGAGTAGACATGGATAGGATTGCACAGTTAAACTATGAATTTGACAACCTCCTCCCCATCTGAGTGGCCATCATCACATCTTGTGTCTGTGAAATTTGATAAGCCTGTTCTCTTCCACCAGTTTGGAAAACTGCGAACAAATTTAAGGTGTTGATTTAATCCGTCCTTAATTTTGTTTGATTTTCTTAAATCTGTAATATATTGGGCTTCCATGTTTGGTTTTCTACCCTTTAGGGGCCCTCAAAATATCTCATAATGGATTATAATATAGAGACCACCTTCTTGCTTATCAGATGGGATACTCCTGTTGATTCCGCATGGACCTGTGGCCCAATTGGAATCTATCCGACATAAAACCTTTAGTGCGATTGCTCTGTTTCTGTGGAACTCCCTGCCTCTGGAGGTTAGCCAGGCACCAACATTGTATTGTTTTTGGCACCTGTTGCATCTTGATTTAAAGAAGCCTTCCTTTATTTACTAGCCATAGTTTTTATTGCTATTCGGTTTAAAAAAAACTTTTTAGGTGTTTAATTCTTTATATTTTTTAATATGGTCTTTTTATTCTTTTTATTTTTATTGTTCACAGCTCAGGAATATGTTATATGCAGAGTGTTAAAAAATGTAAACAAGTCAATAAAATAAATATAAATGTGACATCTTGTTATATATTGGCATGGATATGCTTAAATTCTTCAGCTGTAGCTTGGAGAGTATGCAATATTAAGCATATATTCTTTTTATTCTACTAATTTTTATTTCTCTTCAATGCACCATTGGTTCATAATTTACCATAGTATTTGTACCATTTTTACAAAAGTAGAGTCGGAAGTATCTTAGGAATTGTTTGAATATTTGCCTCTGCATTCTACAGCTCTGTGCTGCCTTAATGTATTGAACCTTTGTATCTGCATTTTACTCAGCATCAGGAGGCCAAAAGACAAGTTGAAAATGTTTAAGTTTGCACATGAGGGTAGGGTACTGCCTGTCGCGATCTGTTTATGTTGCTTGGAACCTCTGTGGTGGTTAATGTGAGGGGTTGCCTGTCTGTCTTGTCAGTTTAAAATTTAGTAGGTGTCTGTTTCTGAGAATGATGCTATGTGTAGGTTTTTACTTTGTGCTTTTTTTCTGAAACAATACCCCATTTTTACTTCAGTGGCAATATAAGAAAAGTGGGCATAAACTGCAGAGCAGGAAAAGTTAGGTAAGCTTAAATCCCATTGATATAAGTGAGATGAGGCAGAAGTACACAGTAAAATGCTTACTTTTCTGATTTCAGTGGGACTTTATTGAATTTACAAGCTCATGTTGGGTCTGTCTATCCATGGCCCAATCTACACCAAGCAGGATATAGCATTATGAAAGCGGTATATAAAAGGCAGGAGCCACACTACAGCATTATAGTGGTATTGAAGTGCACTGACAACTGTTGGGGCCCATTGACACATCCCGTATACTGCATTTATACCACTTTCGTAGTGTTATATCCTGCTTGGTGTGGCTCCTGCCTTTTCTATACCGCTTTCATAGTGCTATATCCTGCTTGGTGTAGATCTGGCCTAAATCTATATTTCAAGAGTGGAGTGACTTGGTATGCATTGCAGCTGCAATATATAAGTCACTTACTGTAGTAGACCGGTCCCATTAACCCGTGCAGCCTCAGTCGGGAACCGCAACAAAGACAGCCTCCAAGGGAATTGGGACAGCTCCCCATGCAGGAAACACCAAGCATGCCTTGTGCACGTATGCCCATGTACACTCATTTAGCAACCCTGGCCCAATCAGTTCTCCTGGATTCATATTTAAAGGAGAGTGCATGGGACAGACACTACGCCAGTGTTCCCCATAGCAAACGTGTAGCACTGGTGATTTCTGTCGCAATTGTAATGTGTGGGGTTTCCCTTATTTTTCTTGGTACTATTAGTTTTTGTGGGATTGGCATTTATCTTCATTTTCAGTTCAGTAATCAAAGATGGCAGAATCAACACCAGTCAAGTTATTCCTAAGCATAATGACATCACAAATTGTACAAGGGCAAGCACACTGTTAAAGGTTCTTACATAATAAGAGGTTTACAGCTCAGTTCCAATGATGTCTGTGCAGAAGTCACATTCATTTTGTTAGGACTTGCTACTGAGTAAGTGTGCTTTTGAGTACAGTTGGTCTGCATGCTACCTTTTCCGTTGAGATCTGCATCCCTTATGACTGTGGTATTTTTGGCCTTGAGAGGGTTGATAGGCCAGGAACTCCAGTCCTTGCTCATTGTGACATCCCAGGAAAACTAATTGCTGTCCAGGCACTTGGTGACTTCTACTGAATGAGATGCCCTACGGATAGATCGAGGCGGGGAACAACAGCATGATAAAATACATAAAACTAATTAAAACATGACAAATATTATTAAAACTGCATTAAAACATCCTAAAACATCATTAAAACATCCTAAAACATCCTAAAAACATTCTAAAAATTACACTGGATATGCCTGCCGGAAGAGAACAGTCTTTATAGCTTTCTTAAATTCTAAAAGACTGTTAAGTTGACGAGTCTCCTCCGGCAGGTCATTCCACAGTCTGGGAGCGGCAGAAGAGAAGGTCCTCTGGGTAACAGTTGTCAGCCTAGTCTTGGCCGACCGCAGTAAGTTCTTCCCAGAGGACCTGAGCGTGCGGGGCGGATTGTACGGGAGAAGGCGATCCCGCAGGTAACCTGGACCCAAACCATGTAGGGCTTTAAAGGTAATGACCAACACTTTATACTTCGCCCGGAAACTAATTGGCAGCCAGTGGAGCGATTTTAAAGCTGGCGTAATATGGTCACTCCTAGATGTACCGGTGACCAACCTGGCTGCCATATTTTGAACTAGTTGAAGTTTCCGGACTAGGCACAAAGGTAGCTCTCGTGCAGAGGTATATGGGGTAAATGCGCTTCAGGGATGAAGCGCATAATCACTTAACCAGGCGCAAAAGCGAATCCTTGTGGAGGGGGCCTTGGGCTTAACTTCAGATGTCATCCATGGTAAAGATCTCACTTAGTACAAGAGAGTATGACTATTTTCCAGTGGAGAGATTTTACTTTAGTTTAGCCCTTAGACCCATAGAGTTTTTGCTCTATCTCAGTGTTTGTGCGTGTGCATGCACACATGTATGTTTTCTGACTGTACATAAACAGCTTTTGAACAGTTTTCTTTTGTATGTGTGCTTAAGACAAACCAACTGCTAAGTGCAGTCCTGAAAGTAATGTGATGGATCCAAGCTTTACGATCAAAGGCAGCTAATCAGTGGCTTTTGTGTGTCATTGACTGCTTAGGACTCTAAGGAATTTATCGTAGAATGTGTTTCATTTCCTTTAAAGCAAAAGGGTCCAGTGCTTTTTTTTAAAAAAGTTAAATATGCAGATGCCTTAAAAAAAACAAAAAAACCTGCTGCTGTGTTTTCCGTTTTTCTCCCATTCTTCCAAAACACAGATTGCTGTCCACGCAAGTGTAGAAAATCTTGCCAGGAAAAAGGGTGAACGAATCTTCTTTTTCCCATGACCCTCACTCTAGATGCTGTTGTTGTTCCAAGAGCTCATTACATGAACTGCCTAGATAACCGCTTTAATTCCATACGTCCTCCCATTCCATCCACCGCCCGTGCAGGACCGCAAAATCAATCTGACCTCAGTCAAGTTGCTTTTTTCCTTGTTCTGGCACACTTTTGCTTACATAATACTTGTGAGTTGAGCATTTTAAAAAAAGAACATTCAGTGTTAATCTTTGGTGTTGGTTCACCTTTTATTTTTGTGCCTATTTTTTAACGTGCTGCATGCAAAAGAATTAAGATAAACCTAACGTTCTAATCGTAGACAGGAACGTTTCACACATTATGAATGTACTGAAATTACAATCATTTGGGAGCCACGGCCATCAAAGCCCTCCTCCAGATGCCCTCATGTGCAGAGTGGCTACCAGAGAAGAAGGCCCCTTCTGCGATTATGCCCTGACTGTAAAAATCCCTCCCAAGGAAGACCTGCCAAACACCTGTTCTGATTTATTTAGGCTTTTGGTCTTTCGTTTTAGTGGTTTATATTTAATGTAGTGTTTTGGTTCACTTCAGTGTGCATATTGCCCAACATAGGCTGAAGATGGTGTAGAGCAGGGGTTTCCAACCTCTTTGGACCTGTGAGCACATTTGGCAATTTGAAAGAGTGCCCTGGGCATCATCACAAGTTGACTTCTGGAGTGGGGTGGGGGAGCAAATGCAAAAATATTAGGAGCGCCCCCTTCTCTCTCTCTCTCTCTCTCTCTCTCTCTCTCTTTCGTGTGTGTGTGTGTGCGTGTATTTGTCACTGTGGCTTCTTTCTTTCCCTGGCTTCTTTATTTCTTCTTTTGCTTTCTGGCCCCTCTTCCTTTCTGACTGGGTTCAGACAACACGATAACTAATGGTGATTTAAATAGTCAACAGTTGTTTATTTAACCCATCATGGGTTGTTATGTTGTGTGGAGGGAGTTTTTTAACCAAAGGTTGGTTATTTGGCCATAATAACCAACACAAAAAATCAACACTGTGCAGAGTTGGCTATTTGAACCACCATTGGTTATCGTGTTGTGTGGAGGGCACCGTTGGTTATTTCTTTGGCCACTATTGGTTATTTTGTCAGCCGTAGAGTTGTAAGGCAAGAGCGGTCAAATTAGTGGCTGCCCCTCTACTCCAGTTGGCAGGATAGAATTTCAGCAGCAATGGCTGATGGGATACTAGCAGGAGGACTGAAGGTAGAGAGGGTGCTGGATGAGTGAGTCAACTCAGTGTGGATTAATAGTCAACTCAGCGCTGATCCTGATCCACACCATGGTAGATTATGATCATGTTGTGTGGGGAGTAGCCCCTAGATAAACAACTGTCAAGTTATTACCCCACTGTTGACTATTGTGCTGTCTGAACGCAGCCACTTTCTTTCTCCCTCTCTCTGCATCCCCATGTAAGTGAATGGTGCGATTTCTCCATTCATTTGCATGGGGCGAGAAAAAGCCCTCCTAATGAAAATTGGATGGAGGGGGCAAAACTCGCCCCCTACCAAGGATCCTGTTGACTCAAGGAATCCAATCCTAGTTTGTAAGCAGAGATGAAACCACCGTTTCTCTGTTCAGATTGTCACGTTGGCACAGAGCCTATATTTGATAAAACCTATTCTGTGAATACAAAGTTTCCCCCTTGCACTTCACGTTTTCAAGTATATACTGAAAGCTTCTTTGGTGTACACCTTAAAATAATATGTAAATCTATGTTAAGACAACCAGGTCCATATTGCTATCTTTTCCAGTTTTATTTATATGTATTTTTATAACTGCCTTGGGCATTACATTTGTTAAGGTGGACATAAATTTAACAAATATTTACTGCATAGGGTTGTTCTGAGGATTAATGAGGAGATGACAAGTTGCATAGTATTGTTTGAGGGCCAGGATCCAGAGAATGGTGCAGCTACTTCCATGTATCAAGGGAGTCTCTAGGTTTGTGCTTCACAAACTTCAGCCCCTTCTTGTCTTGCGTGGCAAATCATTTTTGTAACCAGAGGGAGCTGCAAAATAAGCTGGAGATGTGGAGGTGGAGATGTGTGGGTTTGGGTAGTCTGCTTTTAAAGGGAAGCAGTCAAACCATCCCACTGGCTGTGCGTGCAAATTCTTGGGTGTGCCGAAAGTTGTTCTTTGGATTCCAGCCTATACGTTATAGTTGCAGAACAACTTTTTAAACCCAGAAAACACCCTCAGTTGCACCTGAGCTTTGTTCCTTTGGGGACTGTACTTGACACAGGCAATAACAGCGAAAATGGTCTTGTGGTACGTTTTTAAAGACCAACAACTGTGTTGTGGAATGAGCTCACCATTCAACAAGGAAGATGTGTTCATCTATATCGGTGGTCTTCAATTGGTCCACACCTTGGATTCCCATCCTGCAACGTGGGACCCATTTTCACAATTGCCCATCATGGCGGCAACAGCTTTGCCGCAACCTGTCTGGACTGATCACATCACCCACTTTTGGTTGTGTCCCACCAGTTGAACACCACTGATCTATATAACTAAGCCCTGACCTCTGGGTTATGTTTGCTGCTTCAGACAAACACAGCTTCTGTTCTGGAACAAGTCACAATATATTGCTTTCCCCAACTTGGCGTTCTCCAGCTGTGTTGGACTACAACTCCCATAATTCCCAGAGAGCATGGCCAATGACAGTGCTTGCTGGGGAGTTATAGTCCAACACAAATTGGAAAGCACCAGCTTGGAGAAAGCTACAGCATTGCCTTTGAAGCTGTGCATATTAGTAAGTTTCCTTCTTCTAGGTGGGTTTGCATACAATGTAATCAGCCTTTTTCAATGTGCAAGGTTTTTGCGGAGGGAGGCATTGAAAAACAACGGAAATAGTCATGGGGTGGGGGAACAATGCAGAACTATCAATGTCATTTTGGGGTGAGTATGTGGAGATGGAATAGTGAGATGCTTGGTCCATTGCCACCTTTATTGCACTCGATATAAGTACAGTGTGGTTTGTACTAGATTGAAAAACAAATTAAAATTCTACGTCCGGACCAGCCTTGTAAATAAGCCTACAAAATTTACTAGCCTGCTGGGGACTGGTAGAGGAGGGACTGAGACAGCCCACTGCATTTCTATGCTGGGCAGGGAGGAGGAGGCTTCCTTCCCACATCAGCCTGATTGGTTACTATGCTAAGCTCCATCCCTCCTCCGCCAGACCACCCATTTGCTTGAAGCAAGTATCTGAGGTGATATGCCTATATGGGATCAGGAGTGGGAGGGTGCTTTTGCACTCCTGATCTATGTGTAGGTTTCCCCTCAGGCAGCTGCTTGGCCATTCTGTGAATAAAGTGTTGGACTAGACAGATCCTTGGTCTGATCCAGCATGGCTGCTCTCACGTCACTTACAGCATGGCTGCTCTCATGTCACTTCTCTAGAGGACTCACATTCTGTACCAAGAAAAGCTGACTTCAGTGTACACGGATCAAATGTTTATAATTTACCCTACTCTGCATGATTTATTCTGCATGATTTAGTCCGAAGGGAGAGGCAAGGAACTTTGTGCAGCATTGGCTCTCTTTTGACAACCTTATTCAGCCATCTAGCTCCTGAGATTTTAGTATGTAGTGCTAGCACACTAACAAGAGTATTTTTACATGCATGAAAACTAGAAGCACGTTGTTTTTAAATTATGAGACTCAAGATGATGACTTCTGCACCCAATGCCACATTGCTCCTCCACTCTGGGCTCCTGTATAATCATTCTATTTCTGCTCCTCATTATAAAGGTGTTGGAGAGGAGATTTTATCTCCCAGAAATTTTGTACTTGTCTTTTTTTTTTTTAATTGATAATGCTGAACAGCAAGTTGCCTCCTTTGGAGTGAGAAGATAACTTTTTTTAAAATGCAGCACTATGGGCTATCGTGCTGGCTGTTAAAATAAAGTAATGCTATTATGTACAGCTATTGCTTAGTTACTGTTTTTGGTACAAATGGTTTTTGTTTTCATTACATCATAACCAAGAGACTGGAATATATTCTGTAAAACTCTGCATAAGGAGAGGCCATAAGTTACTGGTAGAGCGCATGCTTTTTCATCCCAAAGGTCCCAGTCTTTGGCATCTCCATTTAAAAGGCTCAGGTAGCAGGTGACAGTAAAGACCGAGAACCTAGAAAGTTGCCTGCTGTCATTTATAAAAAACACATTTGGGCTACATCAACCTTGATTCGACGATTTGAAGCAGCTTTGTATGAGGATACGATGACTATTACCCTTATGCCTAAACGATGCTGAAATAAACCTCCGTTTAGCTGTTGTGAATCTGAGCTTCGCTGGGCGCTATAAGTGGAAAACTATTTAAAGCAGTTGTCTTCAACTGGCCCAGACCCAAGGTTCACCTCAGACTCCCAACCTGCGACATGTCGCCTACTTTTTAACACTTGCTCAACATGGAGGCAACAGCTTTGCCGTGACCCATCTGGTCTGACCTTGCAACCCACTTTTGGGTCATGACCCAATGGTTAAAGATCACCCATTTAAAGGAAAGCATTCATTAAAAGTAGGTAGAAGTTTGAGCTGAAATGCCCCTGCTTAGAATTTGGGCTCTGATATGGACTGACTTAGGTGTTCTTGGGCAAGCCATGCTTAGGGCGTAATCCTGTGCATCTTTAGACAGAAAGTCTAAAGTCCTACAACTTCCAGCATTTGGCTGGGGCATGCTGGGAGTTGTAGGGCTTCTTTCAGTCTAAAGATGCATAGGATTGCGGCCTTACCTCTCTCTCTCTCTCTCTCCCCCATGCCTCCATCTGCAGGATGAGGATGATAAATAATAATACTGACTTATCTTACAGAGTTACTTACAGCTGCAGCTTTCTGTAGTAGTGCCCTCAACTTTGGAACATCCCCTCTAGGGAAGTACTTAAAATAAATTAAATAAAGTTCAACCAGTGCCGACATCAAAACCTTTTTGATGCTGTGTCAAGTTATTCTTATTTGCCCAGAGGTTTTATTGCCTCTGTCTTCAGTTCTGTTTCCTCCCAGCTCTGCTATATGAAGGGTGATGAAATGTTTTGTATTCTGTTGTACTCTTATTACTGTGTACCACCCTGAAATCTGTTGGGATGAAGGGCGGTGTAGAAATTTTAAAAAATAAGACAATGCTTGTGAAGTACTTTGAAGATTTGAAAGCACCATACAAATAGGTATTATTATTATTATTATTACTACTACTACTACTACAATTGGCATCAAAAGACGAATAAGTTGAATAACAGTTCATAGGCATTGAATACACAAATGCCTTGGGCTTGGTGAGAGGGTTAGAGACATCTGTTTGGTTATGATGTTATTCTCTGTTTGGGAAATTTGGTAGTTGTACCTAACTAGGATGGCTGGTTGTAGCCCTTTTTTATCCTAGAATGTCAGGATCAGGCCTGTTCTCTCTAGTGTGGGGGATGGGCTTTCAGAGCCTCAGTCAGACTCAGTGACTGAAGAAGGAGATGTAAACCAGGCAAGACAGGAAGCAGCGGAGTAGATTCTCCAAGACTCTTCAGGAGTTAAGTAGCAATCTTCCCAGGAGCTTATCGGACAGGACACCCAGACTCAGAGATCACACAAACACCTGGAACTCAGTCTTCGTCAGAGGGGGAGGGAATGTCATAGTTGACAGACCCCCGAGTCAGCCGCAGGGTCAAGTTGTGGCGTTGAGAGGAGGAGGGAGGTGCTCCACTAGGTCAGCCACTCAGCAGAGGCTTCATCTTAAAGACCCTCCCTAAAGGAGGGATTCAGAAAAAGCTTGTTGGGCACTGCGGGGAAACTGTCCAGTCAGTTGATAGGCAACTGCCTTGCTTTGTATTAGGCTAATTAAGTACTTAGAGGATAGCTCCTAGCATTCACACTCCCTCCAGGTGTGAATAGATGTCTATTTATTGAATATAGCTTTGTGGATTGCTTGGCAGACCTGTTTATTGTCTCACATCTTGGCAGGAGAGCTTGAAATCACGACTTAGAATATGTGTACAATGGCAACAGGGTTGTATCCAGGGGGCTGACTTGGCAGTTTAGTTGGCATTCACAGTGAAATGTGAATGACATCTGGTAATTGGCAGAGGGTTATGTCTGAAACACCTTATAATTCCTAGTACATACAGACCACAAACACTTCCTGATCTTGAAGGGCTAAACATACCATAAACATAAGTCCCTATAAGGAAAGAGTTAGAGGGAAGAAGATGAACAACAAAGGAAACATTTCCTGTGAGCTCTGATTTGGATGTGCAGCAGTTGTATATGAAACAACTGAAGCTTTGTTTCCTGAGCATTTAGCAACTAGAAAACCTAGGTATTCCCGGAAGCAGCTAGGTTTGTCACGAAGGTTCAACTATAAGTTTTAATAGAGTTTGGTCATATGAAAGTACTTGACTCAAAAAATGTTAAGTATTTGCTTAAGGAGAGGTCAAGCAGCTGTCAAGTGGCTATTGGGAGTTAATTGCTTTGTAGTGTTGAAGTTCCTGTTTATGATAGGGTGTGATTGAAAGAATGCTGTCAAATTTTGGTTTGATCTGCTGAGTTTGATTCATTTAAGCGAAATTGTATGAGCTGGCCCCAAGAGAATTGCACAGCAAGGATTGAGCCACACACGAACAGACATAATTCAATATTCAGCTGAATGTGTAAACTGCTTCCACTGAAGTATTGGGCCTATTCAGACAACACACTAAGCCATGGTTAGGCCGCTAACCCTTTTGCAACAAATTGTTAGTGAGCGTGTTTAAACCATGGTTATGTAGTCACCATGGTTAGAATGGTTCACATGACATGCAAAGTCATAATGTTTAGCTCACAATGCTTAATCACTGTGGCTTAGCATGTTGTCTGATCAGGGTCATTGAGTTCAGGCTGATGGTCCGTGATATGAAAGCTCAGCTTATAGTGACTGGTGTGTGGTGTGGTTGCTTGATATTGCTGACTGGTGACTATGCATATATGAAGTTATCCAAAAAAAAGCTGCCATGCCAGATGAAGTCATCCTCTTGAAAAACTGTTAGCATATTGGTTACTTAAACTCCGAAGTCTATTTGGAAAATGCAGATAGCTTTATAGCAGTGTCCTGCTATGACTGGCGTAGGTCTCAGCCCTATGGCAAACTAGGAGAAAAATAAACAAAACGAAGTGCTAGCCTTAACCAAAACCACAAACAAGATATTACCAAAAAGTTAAGGTTTTTTTAAAAAATTAAAATTTTTTTAATACAAATATGTACACAAATAATTAGAGCAATTGCTATACAAATTTAAGTTTCTCTACAATGTTGTTGAAACAAATTGTTCCACTAAATTATAGAGGAGGCAGGCCAAACACGTTTTGACGTTACGAGTCTTCCTCAGTGACCTGTAATTTCCTGCACAAACTGATGCAGTAAATCAATTGTTTATAGATGTGAAAATCCGAACACGGGGGCTGCCTGACAATATCATGAAAGAAATACGAATTGCATCACTCCCCCAGACCAGCAAAAGCCTACAGCGAGTGCTTGAAAAATAATCCTGACCTCCGTTTCTCAAAGTAAATGCTTTTGTGTTTGTGTGTGTGTGTGTGTGTGTGTATCACAAACCTTTGGCAACAAATAAGACGAGAAAGGCGTGGTTTTAAAATAATAACATAACACAATATTGAAAACTTTATTTACAAGAATAAGCATGTTTTACTACAACTTAAGTTTCATGATGTTAAAATAAATATACCTCCCTTCACCTCTCAGGGAAACTATCTCACCCCCCCCCCCAAATCTATAGACCTGATTCCCTAATCCTACCCTTCTGAAAGCCAGTCCTTATCTACCTCACAAAGGAAACCCAGTGACAGTTATACTCTCTCACGCTCAACTGAAAATGAAACAGCCAATCAGACAACACCGTTCAAACAGCTCAACGTTCTAACTCCCCCTTCCCCCCTACTTACCATTGCCTGTAATTTATTTATTTATTATAGCACTTTTATCCCGCCCTTTAGCCAAAAAAGGTTCTGAAGGTGGCTTACAATTTTTTTCTTAAGACAGTCCCTGCCCACAGGCTTACAATCTTAAAAAAAAAGCATGACACAAAAGGAAAGGGGATTGGGAGGGAGGAGGGGGAAAAAAGCAAATTTAGTCACTAGGTACTGAGTTGCAAAGTTCAGAAGATCACAGACACAGTGGAAGGCCTGCTGCTTCCTCTCCCTCTAATAGCCTCATACAGATCCAGGCATGATAGAGGGATGCCTGACTGCCACTTCCTTTCCCTCTGATGGCCTATTAAATCTTTAATGGAAAGGATTTGTTAAAGCAAATCAAGCCCGCAACCAAACATTCAATATATATACAAACTACAAAATAAAATACCATTTTGTCACTGTCCGGGTCAGGCATGATTATCATGGGTGTTGAATCTCTTTCCATCCAAGGTCTGGTTCAGTCTTGGAGAAGCTCTTGTGTGGGGCACATTCCAGTGGTGGGTAGGGCTGAAGTTAAAAGGGGGTGGGGTGGGCGAGACATACCAGCATATTTTAGTTTAAAGCTCTTACTGTCAGTAATTAAGCCTTCGGAGAGGCTGTTCAACCTTTTGGAATAGGGAAAGAAACAGGCAAAACCTGGGAAACCACTTAATGATCAGAAGCTGGGGAAAAGTGGATGGGACCAAGGGGGGAAGGCACATAGCTATCTGGGGAACCTTAGAGGGCCAGATTGAAATCCCAGGTTGAATTTGGCCCCTGGGCCTGAGATTCTCCCACCCCTGATGTGTATAGGGTATATTCACAGAGACACAGAGAAGGTCTGAGGGGGACCCTGGCAGGGCAGAATAGTGCCTCCCTCCCAGACCCCACAGATTTCAAATCGAACGTTCTCAATGGAGAACTTTTGGTTCAGTCTTACAGCTTTGGGCTTCACTGTTGCCCCACACGAATCAAGAGAGCACCCTAGAATCCATCCAGAACTGCCCAGTAGCTGCCCATTACTGGAGAAGATCAAGAGTGTCTGACAAGTTTTATTTCAGGGAAAGCGTGTCCACAGCTGCCGATCTTATTGGGAAACCCTGGTGTCAGGATCAGGCCTGTTCTACCTAGTGTGGGGGAAGGGGTTGTGGGATGTGGGTGCTCAGTCAGATTCAGAATCTGAAGAAGAAGAGCCAGAAATTTACCAGCCAACACAGGAAGCGGAGGAGGAGATTCTCCAAGGCTCTTTAGGAGTCAAGGGTGAATCTTTCCAGCGGCTTATCTGCAAGAATGCAGATGGCCTGGAGACCATTCCCCCACTCCTGGGAACTCTTCCTCTCTCTGAGGGTGATAGGACATTGGAGTTGACAGATTCCAGAGTCCGCCAGAGAGTCAAGAGGGCGGAGTTGGGAGGAGATGGGAGGTGGTCTTTTCAGGTAGTGGCTCGCAAGAAGCTCCTCAAGAAAAAGCTTCCTTGATGGAAAGTGTTTGTTGGAACAGCCCTGCTTGAGTTGAAGGCAACTGCCCAGCTTTGTTAGTCAAATTAAGCTTAGAGTATAGCTCCTAGCATTCATAATAATAATAATAATAATAATAATAATAATAATAATAATATTCTTTCTTACCCGCCTCTCCGTTTGGATCGAGGCGGGGAACAACAATATGATAAAATAAATAAAACTGATTAAAACATGACACACATTATTAAAACTGCATTAAAACATCCTAAAATATCCTAAAAACATTATTCTGGTGAGAAGAGATGTTTGTTGGTTTAATAAAGCTTTGTGGATTACACAGCAGACATCTTTATTGTCTCGTACCGGCGGAGGGGCTTGGAATCACGACACCTTGATATGCTTTCAAGGAACCCTGAAGTTTCCTGCAACACAGTTTGAAAATTGGGTTGTGTGTATGTGGGGTACGTGAAGGGAGAGCGGGAACCACTTGGTGACATGGATAAACACTTTGTGTACCATTTTTCTTGGTAGAAAAGTGGGGTCCAAAATAAATAAGGATGTGTGGCCATCTTGGGTCCTCAGGTGAGCTGGGTTTGCTTTGCAGCTCTGAGGTTAAAACCTCCTGCTTTATATGAAGTTATTCGCCAATGCAATAACATTCATGGTGTCTTTGGTCTGTCAGTAGCTCCTTGTAGGAAGGAATCCATCAAAGTGTCATGAGCAAACTAGAACTACAATTGGTCCAGAATGCTGTGGCCTGGCTGTTAATAGGAGCAGCATATAGGGAGTATGTGACTCCCTTATAGAACTGGCTATGCAGTTTCCAGTTCATTTCCAGGCCCAATTCAAAGTGCAGGTCATCATACAATCATAGAATAGTAGAGTTGGAAGGGGCCTATAAGCCCATCAGGTCCAACCCCCTGCTCAATTCAGGAATTCACCTGACAGATGGTTGTTCTGCTGCATCTTGAATGCCTCTAGTGTTGAAGAGCCTACTATCTCCCTAGGTAATTGGTTCCAAAATGTGAAAGGCTTAGAGATGTCGTAGTTTGTGTCAATGATATTTGAAGGCCCATCTTCCACATGAAACGTGGTTCCAATATTCCCACGAGTATGCTTAATTGAAACTTTTCAGTGACTGCACCCATATTCTGGAACTCCCTCTTGTGGAAGCATCTCACCCCCTCTGAATGCCTTCTGCTGAGTGGTTTAAAACTTCCTTTTTAGGAAGATTCCTTTTGGGGGCATGAATAGATGCCCTCTTACTGAATTTCAACGTGCTAGAATCCTTTTATTTTGCTGTTTCTAGGTTTTTTTTTAACCTGCTGCCTTTGTGTGTGTTGTAGTTCAAATTGGTTCAGCTTATTATTATTAGCTGCCCTGAACTTAACTGAGGAAAGTTGTAGTGTAAATGTTTTTTAAAAATAATAAAATCTTAACTATGGTTTTGTTGCTGATGCGCAACGTCAAAGAACTTTTGTTGTCTTGACTGCTCTGACTCATATCAATTCCATGCCTTTGTTTTAATCACTACTCCATGTGTCTCTTGTCATTGTGGTAAACAAATCAAGGACTGCTCACTATGTGTGTGCAGTTCTTGATTATATATATGCCAGTATAGTTGAGGAGACTTGTTTGGTTTATTAGCAGTAGAGTAAAAAGCCTGATATTTAGCATATATTAGTGTGTATAAACTATTAATATATGTAGCGAGAAAATGGGAATCATTAAATTTGGTGTAGCTAGATGATATGAAGGGTGCATTTCATGGGAAGTGGATTATTGCGTGCCAGGGCACTTCCTCTTATTGAACAGCTTTAAATTAATGGAAGATGATGATATACTAGGAGTTAAACTATTCCTCCTCTCCCCCAACTCTAATCCACTTCTTCATTAGGAGAAGTACTGGCTTGTATCCATAATTTGAGGAGAAAAGTCAACCCCCCAAGTGGCATATGGTGCCTCATTATTGTTCCATTGCTTGTAAGCTGGCACATGACAGAAATGTAATTCATTGAGTAAATATGTGAGAAAGCATTCATTGAAGAAGACAACAAATGCTCTGTCAGTGCAGGCTAATGGGCTCCTTGCCTTTACATTTTTTGGCAGGACACAGTTGGCTCTACGTTAGTGTGGGCTTTTTCTCTTTGCTGTTTCATGCTGGGATAAGTCAGCTACTGTCTTATTTGGCCCTGCTTACACTGAACCCTTTTTACCCCCCCGCTGCCAGAAGTTTTTATACCCACTTTGTATTGTTAATAAGCTCCCAGGAAATTGGTGATGGGGAAATTGAGGGGGAGAAGATGCATGCCATACACAATAGCTAACTTCATCTTGGGAAAGGAAATTGCTTATGTTCGAAACAACATGGCTATATTGTGGTGGGAGAAGATAGATTGGATGTGAAGAAAGCCATGTACCATAAAAAAGTACGGCTTTTTTCTAAACCACTGCAGAAGTGCGGGATTTGAAATAAGAACAGAACAATGGCTTTGAATCAGTAGATTGAATCCATCTCTCTGTTTATGACAGCAGCCCGATATATGTCCAGTTTTGGAAATTAACCAGGCATATGTCCAGTTTTGGCAATTTCCTGCTTGTTAACACCTTCTGGCAATCAGAGCTATATGGCTTCTGCATTTAGCTACAGCTAATACCTGTAAATGGGGCCAAGCATGCTCTGAATTAGTGTAATTCTTTTTTAAAGTGATCTAAGAGTTGATTCACGCTTTCATGTTACTTACCTGAATCTGTCCGGATGTATTCCTGTAACCACCCTGATAGGGCACCCACATCCCTCCCACATCCCTCCCCAGCCTAACTTATGATTGAAACATTGGTAAAATAAAGTAAAACCCTCTCCCAAGAGATTATTCCCTTCGGTGTCACTCCTTCGCTACTCTGCCAGCAGTGGGCCCGCCGCCCAAGCCATCCCTGACCTAGATAACTGATATAAGTAGGCAGGAGACTGCTGGAAAGTGCAGAGTCCAGACTGGACCCCCCTAGGAAGCAATGCGATGTAGACACCAAGAGTGTCTGGAGAAGCCACAGGTAAGCAGCCAGCAGATGGTAAAATACGTTCATATTTTACCTGGGTAAGGTGACTATTCTTCTCTCTCTCTCTAACTGGGGAGATTCTGGTAAAACCAGCCAACCATAGGTGAAGCAGACTTGGATCCCTTTGAAATCGACTGGCACACCACAGTGCCAAGAAATCCGGGCCTATGCCGGTATATAAGTTGCTCTGGAAAAGGGCAGGTAGGAGCAAAAGGAACATATGCAACCATGTCTGATTCAGGATTTGCAAACCATGCTTCGTGAGGCACTACTATTATATTTCTTTAATATAAAAATACATGTGGTCATTACCAAAGTAGATATTGCTTCCCTGCCTCGTCCACACACACATTTCAGGATGCCTTTGCCAACCATAGAGATCACTTCCTTGAAAGCAGAAGAGTGGACCATTCTGAAATATTCTTTTCTAAATGTAAAGGTGGATATTGTAGGCTGTTAACATAATAAAAATGTATGAATGCCACAGAAGAAACGATACGCTGTCCTATTTATGTGACTGCAACAAGAATCTTAATGGTTTAATTTTTAGGAAGTATAAAAAGATAAATATGAGTCTTCTTGCACATTTTTGTGTGTGTGAGGAGGAAATGGGATACAAACCTAAACAAACGAAAAACAATTTTTTTATTAAAAAATCCTCTTTCTTGAATCCCTCAAAAGCTGGCAAGCCTAAAGTAAATGACAACTGTGTTGATCTATAATATCAGTGTTGTTACACCATGTTCTTCTTCATGGTCTCTGTGCATCACATATGGGATCTGCACCTGCGCGAGAGCTCGAATCGGAAGCTCTTCTATAGTTGAAACAAATTTTTGGCAGGACCCCTCCCCCACTCATCATTGCACATGCCTAGGAGGGTTCCTGCCTAACTCCTCAGTTCTTCTTCAACCGTCATCGCGGCTGTATCGTCGGGAACATCTGCTGCCTCCTCTGCATAGTTATAGCTGTTCTTTAAAAAAAAAAGAGAGAGAGAGAGAAAAGAAAAGAAAACTAGTTTTAGTGTATATAGTTAGGAGTCTTAGGTAAAGTGTGAATAGTTAAGTGTTTTTTTGGTTTTTTTGTTGCGACGTGGATCGCATGGCCCTCAGGGCCCCTTTCAAAAAATGTGCCCGCTGTGGTAGCAAACTACCGACTACGGACAGCCATAACCTTTGCCTACTCTGCCCTGGAGAAGGCCATAAGGTGGAAACTTGCTCCAGCTGCCAAGCCTTCTCTAAGTAAACGAAGTGCCATAGGGCTAATAAACTCAGATCGGAGCTTTGGACTAGAGCGCTGGTAGCAGTTGGGACTTCGGAAACATCAATGGCGTCGGTCCCACCCTCTCCTGCTATGAATATCGTGGTCCTCTCTGACCCAGGTTCTCCAGCTCTGTCTATGGGTGAGCAGGATAATATTGATTTACCTTCAGTTTTGGGGCTATCCCTCCCTGCCACGAAGGTGAAAAAGCCCTCCAAAAAACGGCCTAGACCTTCTAATCTGCAGGAAACGTGGAAAAAGCAAAAAGCAAAAAAAATAAATAAAAATCAAGGCCGGCAGACATATCTTTCGAAACTTGCCAGAGGTCCCTGCTGCCCTCGCCCCTGACGGCAGACTCTCCAGTACCAACCGTGGTCGATACCGAGCAGTCAGGAAGGCGGTCAACACCAAGGGAGGACGCGCTTCCATCTGCCTCGATATCAGACAGCAAGATCAGAGACTCGCCACTGTGTCGAGAGCAGCCGCCCCAGTCCCCATCTAGAAGTTGGCGTTTCTCTCCGGACCGCGACCCAGCACATTTGCTGCATCAGGACAGAGGGCAACACCCACAGCTGCCAACTCCCTTCTATACATACATGCCTCGGGATTGAGAACGCTACTCTTGGGACTGACAACACCACTCTCGGGATCGACAATGCTACTCTCGGGATCGAGGGAGATACCAATCTCGGGACCAGTTCTATAGCTCCAGATTGCCCACATCAGTCTCCGACAGACAATCGGACATTTCGTATTATGATAACCGGCACCCAGCTGACTGCAGTCAGCGTGCCTACTATTACCCATCACCAAGTCGTAGGTTCCCATCATCTCCTAGACACAGCTGGCAACCGACGCCCCCACCTCCCCCAATGGTGGAGGCCCCTCTGCCACTCGAGACCTCAGCTGGAGCAGCTCCCCTAGCCGTCGGCAGCCTTCCGTGTCAGCATCGACGTTGAAGCCCACACAACCTCCAGCGCCGGTTCGATCATCGATGTCGAAACCTACGCATGTGGCCGCTTCACACCGAGAACTGGAAGAACTTGCCGCCGTACACTGCGCGAATTCTCCAACGTCAAGGACAGACTCCGGCTCGGATTCCGCATCAGAGTCGTCCGATGCACCATCGCAGCCTTCCCCAGAGGAACCTGTCGCCTCCCAGAGTCCAGTGTCACCATCTGAAGACCTGGGGAATTTCTCTGATCTCATATAGCGCATGGCACAATCCTTAAGCTTGGAGACCCACCAGACAATGTAGAGGATTATTGACCCAGTTTTTGATGTCCTCCACACCTAGGCGTCCATGCCAGTAGCGATCCCATACCTGCCCACGCTTCTGCAGACTGTTCCACAATCTTGGAAGGCGCCAGCCTCGATGCCACCGACATCGAAACTACTTGACAATATGTATAGAGTTTTGGAAAAGGACGCGGAGTTTCTGTTCTCACATCCTCAACCTAATTCAATAATTGTGGAGTCCTCCCAGGGACGTTCACAGCGACAACACTCTGCCCCAACTTATAAGGAGGGCCGGAAACTCGACCTTATGGGTCGGAGACTTTATTCTTCAGCAGCCCTCAGTTTGAAGGTCTCCAATTACCAGGCCACTTTGGCCCGATATCAGTTGTTCTTATGGGAAAAGTTGAACTCCATCTGCCAGAACTTACCAGACGACCAAAAGGAACTAGCTCGTGTCTTCCACTAAGAGGCGACACGGCTTGCCAGGCAAGAAATCTCTACCGCTAGACACCAAATGGACTGCGAGGTGCTGGTAGGGGCAGTAGCCTTGCGGAGGCATGCCTGGCTTAGGTCTGCAGGCCTAGCACAGGAAGCTAGGACATGTATAGACGACCTTCCATTCAATGGCGCGGGCCTCTTCAATTAAAAAACTGATGAGGCTATGGACTCCGTCCAGAAAACCAAGAACACAGCAAAAAAATGGGTCTCATCTCTTCCTCACAACACTCTAAACCTAAACGCTGGTTTCGACAACCATTGTCTCATTTCTCTCTCTATCCTGTGGATCGCCAGGCTCTCAAGCTCCCTCAGCAGCAACCTCAGCAGGCGAAGCCTCACCCATTCACTTCTTCTAAATTTCGCTACCAGCACACATGGCAGGACCCAGCAGACAAGTGGCGTCTTTGACTGTGGGCCCCCTATGCACCCACGTCTCACGCATTTCGGAAATCATTTAGCACAATTTTTAGACTCATGGGACATGCTTACTTCAGACAAATGGGTGCTAACCTTGATTGTGACTGGATATCGTATAGAATTCGACACCACACCTCCAGCCGGCTCATTCCTACCTACTCAGCCATCCACCCTCTTGTGGGCAGAAGTGTCTTCCTTGCTGAAGAAAGGAGCCATAACTCCAGTCCCACCCAGCGAGAAACTTCAGGGGTTGGCAGTCTCCGCCCTATTTTAGACCTCGGGCGTAAATTTCTTTATCATAGCCGGAAAGTTCAGAATGGACTTCATAGCCTCGATACTGCCATTACTGACCAAAGATGCGTGGTTTGCCTCTATCAAACTCCAGGACACGTATTTCCACATCGATATCCACAAAGACAGCCAACAATACCTCAGAACAAAGCCTTCCAGTTCATGGTCCTCCCGTTTGGTCTGTCCACAGCCTCACACATCTTCACGAAGTGCATGGTGGTGGTGTGCGCCTTCCTTCGAAAAGAAGGTGTCCAAGTCCACCCGTATCTTGACAACTGGCCCCTGGTAGGCCCCTCACGCCACCAACTGTCGCAGGACGTACGTTTTGCCCTGCGACTCCTCTCCCACCTGGGACTTCTCATAAACCTAAAAAGATCCCAACTCCCACCTGTGAGAACCATCAAGTTTATTGGGGCAATCCTAGATGCCCCCACAGGCAGAGCCTTCCTGTCCAGGGAACAGGCACACACCCTGATCTCGCTGGCCAGAAAGGTGGCCACGTGGAGCACTGTCAGGGCTGTTACTGTCCAAAGACTGCTAGGACACATGGCAGCGACCATCACAGTTGTCCTATTCACTCACCTGCGCATGTGCCGCCTTCAGCTGTGGTTTACGAGGGCATTTCCACCGACCCAGAACGCAAGGCGCACCCACTTGTTGGTCCTAAAACAAGTGACAAGATACTTGCAGTGGTGGACTCATGCATCCAACCTACTCACTGGAGTCCCTTTTGTGGCCCTGATGCCGTCAAAGATAATCACAACTGATGCGTCACTGTTGGGTTGGGTGCACATTGCGACACCCTCCTTGTGCAGGGCTCATGGACACCAAAGCACAAGGCCAAGCACATCAACGTCCTAGAGCTCCTGGCAGTACAGAAAGCTCTCAGAGCATTCGCACAGGAGCTGCACGGCCAACATGTGGAAGTCACCTCAGACAATACCACAGTTGTGTTCTGTCTCAACAAACAAGGGGGCATAAGATCAGTCCCCTTAACCATACTCACCAACCAAACTCTGGAGTGGTGTATCTGCAGGAACATTACAGTTACTGCAGTTAATGTTGCGGGCCTACACAATCGCTTGGGAGACCACTTGAGCAGAACGACGTCTCTTGCTCACTAGTGGCAAATCCACCCACGCATCCTCCACGAGTTGTTCGAGGAATGGGGGACACCTGTGATAGACCTCTTTGCGACAACAGAGAATGCGGTTTGCGAGGTCTTCTGCAGCAGAGTGGGTCTCGGTCTGGGCTCGAGCGGGGATGCCTTCCTCATGACTTGGACAGGTCACCTTTTCTTTCTGTTGCCCCCGTTCCCCCTGATCACGAAGACCCTATCCAAGATCATAACAGACAACACGGATTGCATTCTCCTCCTTGGTGGCCCAGACAGGGATGGTTCGCATCTCTCCTAAACAGATCACAAGTCCATTTTCACCGCCTACCACCAGCTCCAGACCTCCTGTACCTGACATAAGGCTCATTTTACACCTGGACATGGACACTATCCACTTTACGGCATGGAGACTTTTCCTGCAGTAATAGACAACAGCCTCCCACCACAGGTGCAGACTATCTTGGACGCTGCTCTCAAACCAGCAACTCGATCTTCTTACGGCCGAAAGTGGTTGGCTTTTACTGACTTTGCGTATCAGAAGGGTGTTAACCCCCTCTCTTGTCACATTCACCACATCCTATCATTCCTTACCTCGTTAGTGGATAAGGGCCTTAAATTGTCATCGATTAAGGTCTATTTGGCAGCGATTTCAGCCTACCACGATCCTATCGATACCGCAACAGTTTCTCTCACCTGCTTGTCAAGCGTTTCTTGAAAGGCCTGCTTAACCTTGCACCACCGACCCGGCCACCACTATCCTCTTGGAGCCTGTCTGTCGTGTTGCATGCCCTTACTACCAAACCATTCGAGCCTCTGGCTACCACAGATTTGAGTTTCCTCACCTGGAAGGTGGCGTTCCTCGTGGCAATTAGTCTGCTAGGCGAGCAAGCGAGATCTCCGCCCTCAGGATCGACGAATCTTACCTGGTGTTTCATCGGGATAAGGTTGTCCTCCGCCCGGACATGCAATTTCTGCCTAAAGTTGTATCTCCATTCCATGTCAACCAGGACATAGTCCTTCCGGCCTTTTTTCAGTCTCCATCGTCTCCCTTAGAACAGATGCTGCATACACTTGATGTACGCAGAGCATTAGCATTTTATAA
This sequence comes from Anniella stebbinsi, assembly GCA_029215795.1. NCBI lineage: Eukaryota > Metazoa > Chordata > Lepidosauria > Squamata > Anniellidae > Anniella > Anniella stebbinsi. The sequence goes on from JARDYH010000001.1 coordinate 53,244,420, forward strand.
ATCACACACACAACAGTTTCGTAAAACTCCACGTTTATTTATGTGATATGGCCAACACAAGCAGGGATTACCAGTGTCCACCCAAAGACTTTCCTCTTGGATTGTGCATTGTGTAAAGCTAGCCTATCAGCTGGCCAAACTGGATGTACCAGACTCCATTAAGGGACACTCCACCAGAGCTCTGGTAATGTTGTCAGCCTTCCATCGGGGTGTCTCTCTTCCGGAGATTTATCGGGCGGCTACTTGGTCTCAACCTTTGACATTCGTCCGTCATTATAAACTGGGCGTCCAAGCTCGAGCGGATTGTTCATTTGGCTGGGCGATACTGTCCTCCATATTCAACTAAAGCCTCCACCCCAGTTCTAGTAAGTGAGCTATCTAATCGCCCATATGTATGATGCACAGAGACCACGAAGAAGAAGGACAGGTTGCTTACCTGTAACTGTGGTTCTTCGAGTGGTCATCTGTGCATTCACACAACCCACCCACCTTTCCCTCATTGGATTGCACCCAAACTTATATATCTGGATTTCTAGCTCTGTTAAATCAATTTGCATATTGTGCAATATTTTAATATAGGAAACTTTTTGAGAGCATAAAGAAAGTGTGGGAGAATGACACAGAGCTCTCTCTCAGGCCTAGTTTATCGCCTTGCATGACTGAGTGTTCCGCCATTAAACTCTTCATAAAAAGCTAAATGTCAGGGAAAGAGTAGGCCAGAAAAGGCTTCTCCCTGTCATGCCTGTTTTCTATATAGGGGGATTTGTTGTTTTTATTGTTACTGAGGAATACTTATACAAGTGATCCCCCATCTGCAGTCTGAAGTGGTACAGCCCAGGCATAATACCTTACCTCAGTAATAATAATATAATTATAATAATATTTATTTATAACCCGCCTCTCCCTCTGGATCGAGGCGGGGAACAACAATAAATATAAAATACAAAGACCACAAAATAGATGAGATATTAAAAACAAATAAAAACCAATATATCATTAAAAACATCTTAAAATTCCACTGGATAGGCCTGCTGGAAGAGAGCAGACTTCATGGCTCTCTTAAATTAATGAGGACTGCTAATATGTCTAATCTTCTCTGGCAGACCATTCCACAGTCTGGGGGTGCCTCTACAAGAGCGATTTAAAGCTCTTTCAAGGCGCATTAGGAAATTTACCTCTACAAGAGCGGAGCGCAAATCGGGCTCAGGCGCGTTTTCTCTCCGATTATTCGCATTTTCGAATGCGCGTTAATTAGCAAGTTTTAATTTACGGCGGGAGTAAGAGCGCCTTATGTCTGTGTAAACAACTTTCTGAGGAGGTGCATTAACGATCAGGGGTTGGACTGTGGTCATAATGTCATGCATAGAACTGCCCCTTCGCTGAGAAAACCTCCCACTTTTTGGTTTAGTTTCCTTTCCTCTCTCCTCCTGGCAACTTCCTCCTTGTACTCCGTCTCTCTGGATGGAAGCTCCAAGAAGAGGTGACCCAAAATGAACCAAAAATAAAGTTTCTTTGAAGTACCCTGATGAAATATTTTTAACATGGAGACACGGGGCCAGATGGAGGTGGTTTTATGAGACCTAAAGGGGGTAGGAAGGATGTGCGGATGTGCGTATAATTAGCCATCAGCAGACATAACTTCCCCTCGCTTCTTGCTGGGTTCCTGAGCTGAGTTTTGTTTGTGTGTGTGTGTGTGTGTGTGTGTGTGTGTGTGTATGTTTTACAGTTGTTGAGCTCGCTGGGAAGTGGAGGGGGAAGGAACGAAGCAGCATCCCCCTGTCTGTTTTGGTGTGTGTATGTATGTGTGTGTGCGAGACACATTTCCATTTACTCCTGAGGAGGTCATGGCAATCGGGCAAAGGAGGGGGGAAGACAGGTAGCCGAACACGTTAATCAGCTCACTCCTTTCAGGTAACCTAGGAAACCAAAGGCAGGAGATTCTGGTGGGCATGGAGAATAAAGGGAGGGAACCGGTTTGGGGAATTTCTCTGGGACAAAGCGCATTACTTTCAGCAACATTTGCATGTGATTCTCAGCATGTCAAAAACTTCAAAATGCCTTTCATACAGCCCGTAATGCGCTTCAACGCCTCCCATGTATAGGGATTAGGCGTAAAAGCGATTGAGAGAAGATGCGCATAACCGGGGAAGCAGGCGTCAAACCAAAATCTTGTAGAGGGGGGCTGGGAGCAGTAGAAGAGAAGGTCCTCTGGGTAACACTCATCAGCCTAGTTCTGGCTGATTTGAGTAAGTTCTTCCCAGAGGACCTGAGTGTGCGGGGCGGATTATATGGGAGAAGGCGATCCCGCAGGTAACCTGGACCCAAACCATGTAGGGCTTTAAAGGTAATGACCAACACTTAATACTTTGCCCGGAAACTGATTGGCAGCCAATGAAGTGATTTTAAAACTTGTATAATGTGGTCACCCCTAGATGTACTGGTGACCAACTTGGCTGCCATATTTTGAACAAGTTGAAGTTTCCGGACTAGGCACAAAGGTAGCCCTATGTACAGCGCATTGCAGAAGTCAAGTCTTGAAGTTACCAGCGTGTGTACTACCGTCTTTAGTCTTCCAGCTCTAGGGAAGGGCGCAGCTGGCGAATCAGCCGAAGCTGATAGTAGGCACTCCTGGCCGTCGCATCTATCTGAGCTGTCATTTGGAGCGACGGATCCAGGAGTATCCCCAAGCTGCGAACACAGTCTTTCAGGGGGAGTGCAACCCCATCCAGAACTAGTTGACACACCTCCAAACCCAGGTTGTGGCCCTTGACAGCAAGCACCTCCGTCTTGTCTGGATTCAGTATTGACTAGGCCTTGAGTCTCCCAGCTTTCAGGGGCTTAGGCACTCGCCTTGCTACCACACACATGCCCCTTAATTCCTCTGTTAATTAAATTAGGGGGCTTAGGAAGAAAGACTTTAATATTTTCTTTTTTATTCCCTAACCTTTTGTATATGAAATTGCACATTCTAGGAAAATGTCAGTGCAGTGTGCTGCTGATGGACACATGTTTTTGGTCTCTGGGCTTTTAAAGGTCTGTTAGCTCTCAAGCAGTAGCTCTTAACTTCCAGTTCTTTAACCCATCCTTTCAACAAGGGACCCATTTCCAATGTTTTAAAAACATTGTTTACAACCCTCTCTTTCGCCCAATTTCTGCTGCCTCCCTCTCAGTGCAACCAGGACATTTGCACTGGTTGCTAAGGTGAAGTAGCAGCTATTTTAGACTTTCCCAACCACAACACACAGGCTCAATTCGGACGACACAATAAAAAACTGGTCTGGGGGAAACAATCGTCAGTTGTTTTGACTATTGTGTCATCCGAACGCTGCCATAGTCAACTCAGCGCTGATCCTAATCCACACCACAGTTGATTATTTATTACCATGTTGTGTGGGGAGTACCCCCTAGTTGAACAACTGTAAAGTTGATTATTACCCCACCATTGACTATCATGTCGTCCGAATTGAGCCACAGTGTCAGTCAACAGCAACACGCAGTGGCACTGGGTCTGTTCAGACAACACACTAAGCCATGGTTAGGCTGCTAACCCTTTTGCAGCATATGGTTGGCGAGCGTGTTTAAACCATGGTCATGTAGCCACCATGCTTAGGAATGGTTCACATGACATGCTAAGTCATTGTTCACACAAGTCATAATGTTTGGCTCAAAATGCTTAATCGCTGTGGTTTAACGGGTCATCTGAACAGGGTTAATGTCAAACAACAGCAGGGCGAGGAAGGGACTTACCAGTTGAAAACCAGTGCTCTAAAGGGTGGAGTAGAATGGCATGGTGTCAGTGGAATGGAGCGTAGACACCTTTTCTAACTTGGCAGAGCTCAAAATACCCTCACAGGGTGACCATATAAAAAGGAGAACAAGGCTCCTGTATCTTTAACAGTTGTATAGAAAAGGGAATTGCAGCAGGTGTCATTTGTATGTATGCAGCACCTGGTGAAATTTCCTCTTCATTACAACCGTTAAAGCTGCAGGAGCTATCCTAGAGGCACCAGGTACAAAAGACGGCAGGGCTTCTGCAGCTTTAACTGTTGTGATGAAGAGGGAGTTTCACCAGGTGCTGCATGCATACAAATGATGCCTGCTGATATTCCCTTTTCTATATAACTATTAAAGATACAGGAGCCCTGTCCTCCTTTTCATATGGTCACCCTACCCTCAATATTCCTGCTCAGCGTTGTGCTTGTCAGGGCTCTACTGATATTATCTATGGCTTTCATTTATGAGATAAAACCGGCTGAGAAATGTCCAGCAATAATGATTTATAAGATACTTGTTTTATTAGCATTTTTAAGGCTGTTTAATTCTTTCAAGCTTCACTAAGCATTTCACTTTACCAGCTGGCATGTTTACAATCTCAGCTGTGGGGGGAAAAAAAAGTCCCACTGTGGCATGTTCTATTCAGAACAAAATTGACTGTATCAGGCTCAGCAGCTGTTGGAGTACAGTACTTCTCAGTAGGGTGCTGTTGTTCCTTCAGCGTATTTTTTTGATTATTGATATAGTTTTCTAGCTTGGGGCTCTTTGGTAGTGTAAAATCAAGTTTTATTTCCTATTCATCTTGAATGTAAAGCAATAGCAGGGCTCCTTTTAGTTGGGGGAGAGGGGAGATGCCAGGACTCAAGAGACAACTGCCTCATACCCTTTGGAAGTCATACGCTTCTTTATAAATGAAGTACATCTTTTTCCTCACCTTTACTGTGTGACAGAACAGCTATGTGGAGAACTCCGTGTTTATACAATATGGCTTTTGAGGCAGCAAATTGAAGGGGAAGATTGCCACAGAAGGGGTTTTTTCCTGCCAAAAAATCACTGGAGAAAAGATACAGCCATCAAGTTCTTGTACATTGTTTTCTGCTTCCTCTGTTCTCTGTTATTACTTTAAAGCTTTTATTGCTTTGATTTATTCTTAATCCATCTTCATGAGATGCCTTGAGCACCTTTCAGCAGAGAGGTGGCATATTTAAAAAAATGTAAATATATTTGCACACACACACACACACACACACACGATCTCAGTGTACAGAGGTGGGGAATTTAAACCTCCCCTCCCTGTGTGCTGAGATCTGTTTGAAAGTGGGATTATGTGCCTTTAGTCTTGGCTGCCACGCAAAGGAGGGCTAGGATCTCTTCTCGAGAATCCCAGAGTGCAGGACACGGAATAATGGGCTCAAGTTATAGGAAGACAGATTCTGGCTGGACTTCAGGAAAAACTACCTGACTGTTAGAGAAGTACAACAATTGAACCAATTACTCAGAGAGGTCGTGGGCTTTCCCACACTAGAGGCATTCCAGAGGCAGCTGGACAGCCATTTGTCAGGTATGCGTTAAGGTGGATTCCTGCATTGAGCAGGGGGTTGGACTCGATGGCCTTATAGGTCCCTTCCAACTATACTATTCTATGATTGTCACCCTACTAGGGTTGAGAAGGGTAAACCCCTTTCCTCCACAACATGGAGAGATTGTGTCCTTTCCAGACCACGAACAAATGTTATGCAGGCTAGGAGGGGCATGATGTACCTTGGGATGGGATTTCTTGGGAGTTGGGATTTATCCACTAGGCATGGAAAAGTAAAAGCCTTTCTCCCCCCCCCCCGCCTCCCCAGCAATCCTGCTAAAGATTGCTATCTTCATACTGCTGATGGCTGATGGCTGATTGACTGGGTGCTGAGGAAGAGTAGGCTGGACATGCCAGGCCTCAGTGAACTACTCCATGAGTGGGAGTAGGTTGCCCACCTGTGGCTTAAGTGGAAATATTGAACTTCCTTAGACAAGCGTCTTATAGCACATTCATGACTGGCCACTCACAGAAGTTTGCGGGTCATTTTGCCAACACAGTGATCCTCTTGCATGTCTCCTGCTCCTGCTGTTTTTTTCCCGTTATGAAATTAAACTCAGAAACCCAATTCTTCTGGATTATAATGATATTTGTCGCTGTTTCCTGCTGTGTGCAGAAAAAGTTCCACTATAAAATATCCTCTAGAGGGCACTGTCCCACCAAACTGGATGGGCTATGTGGCCGCTGCTTTCTTCCCTATATGATTTTGCTCATTCCTATTGCAGAAGAGAAGCAGGAAACAGAGCGATGGTAAAGAAACACAATTTAACCCTCTGTCTGAAAACCCCCATAGAGAGGAAAACACAAAATTTTCTGGTTGAGGCTCATGTGCTGCTCTTCAATATTTATTTTAACTACCAAACTGACTGCTCTTCGATTTCTTCCCTGTGATGCAAGAAATCTGATAACCAGTATTCTTGGAGCTCAGCCTCCCGCCCCAATGGAAATAGATGCTGGTGATGCATCCCAGGACAAGCCACATGTCAAACTAAGCCATAAGAAATTAATAATATACAGTATGTAACTTGAAAGGGGGCTTTTAGTGTCCTCCTCCCTTTTCAAGATTGCCTGTATGTTTTTAAGATTTTCGAAATGCGCCTGGAAGCTTATCAGGAACTTCCTCAATTAGAGAATTTTAATTAGAGGGCAAGGTGCCCTGAAAGTCACCTTGTCTTCCATCACTGATTTCTATAGTTTGCAGCTACAATGAAGTGTTAAGTTGCATTCCTAGTTCATGTGGGACTGCAGTGAAGCCCAACACATTTGGCCTGTGTCCTTCATAAATTAACAGGGCATCATAGAACATGCCTGCCGTAGTCTGAATTTCTGTAGCAAAGATGCAGGGAGTTGATGTGACAAGGATTCTCTGAAGGCAGCATTTTTATTTTATTTTTCTTCAAAACCACTGCTTTTAAATGAAAGCCATCATTATTTGGGGATGTATATTTCATAGTGCCTTCATCTCTCTCAGTAGTTTGGTTAACAAATTGTTTTGGGTGTTTTACAGCCATGATACCATTTCCGTTTATAAATCCTCCATACGCCATATGTTTCTAACTTGACGCATCAAGCTGTCTGCGGGTTGAGGCTTTGTAATGGGAGGCATAATCCCCAAAGCAGCATTGCTTCCGCTCAATCACTGGTTGCAATGTTTGCGATTTTATGGGAGAATGCGCTTAGCAGATTGTAGCCAGAGTGAGCACATGACAAATATATGTGTGTGTGTATAGAGAGAGAGAGAAGGCATTCTAAAAAGCTTGGTCTGTGGATTTAAAACAGTATGAAGAAGCAGTTAGGAACATAGGAAGTTGCCCTATATTGAGCCAGACCATTGGTCTATCAAGCTCAGTGTTGTTGGCACTCATTGGCAGCAGCTACCCAGGATTTCAGGCAGGAATTTTTCCAGCCCTACCCAGAGATGTTAGGGATTGAATTTGGGGCCTTCTGCATGCAAGTCATGTGTGCCACTGGACCATGATCCCTAACCGCAGCAGAGGGATATAACCAGGCATGAGACTTGGACATAGCTACTGAACCTGGAGTGTAGCCTTTTAACTGGCTACATAACTGCTGGATTCTGGAATGGGGTGTGGCCATTCCCAGGCTATATTGTTTTTTCCAGTTCAGTAAAGTAATTTTGAGTGCAATTCTATGGCCCCAAGTCAGTTTGAGGGGCCATAGCATGCAGAAGATCTTTCCCCCCCAAGTCTGGAGACAGAGCTTAGACCTTGGAGAAGAGTTGAGTGTGGATCTTGCCCCAGCCTCTATGGCTCCCTCTCCCAAGGTTGGGGTTGTATCTTTGTGAAGAGAGGCAATGGGGGGTGTGATGGGGGCAGGCCAGTGGGCAGGGAGGGGAGAAGTCATGGATCCACTGGATCCAACAACATCTTAGTCCCCATCCCCAATAGACCAAGCAAGTTAGAGGACCTCAGATGCATGCTATGTTGGAGGATGAAAAGGCTAAAAAAGTCTCTGTCATTCTTCCTGTCCGGCCAGCAAGACAGGGCATAGGATGTCATTTGCACATCTAGCCCATTGAATTGTACTCTTAATCTTGCATCCTTTTTGTGCTTCTTGGTGGGTGTGGCCCTTCAGTTTTTGGCTTTCTTTCCTAAACACGTCTCTTCTCCCCTGCTCTGACCCACCCAACAAACTCAGAAGCAACAAAAAGGGGAATCTGCCATTGACCTGTAAGAGTGATTTTTCGTACGTTCTTAAGCCCTGTAACTTCACAAAAGCAGATGCTTTACAATTTATAAAGAATATTTTCTTCTTTCTGCTCATCCTGCCCTCTCCTGTTGATACCTCAATTTTAAATTTGGGCCTGGACTTTTTAAAAGAACTCTGAGCAGTAGTTTATTTTAAGACATAGTGAAATTTGTACTGCGCACAGACAGGATTACTTTCTCCCCAGTGTTGGTTACAAGGGCTTTGTGGCTCAGGGCAGCTGCACAAAGAGACAGTCTAAGTCCCAGCAGCTCCATCTTGGTACGTGAATCCAACCCTCTCTCTGCTCAATTAATTTTTATATGCTCTGACTCAGCAGGAAAGATTCACACGTTGTAGCTGCACATCTGCATTTACATAACCATCAACTTGGGAAAGCATTTGTTTTAAATTCCCTCTGATCAATGTGCTGCTTTCAGCTAATCAAAAACATCGTTCCAGAATGTTAATGTTGTTTCTTTCTAAACTTCTTGCTATCAAGGAGCCCTTTTCACATTTATCAAGGTCTGCTGAAGTTCCCCTGTGTGTTTGCCACAAAACCCCTTGCATGTTGTGAGCCATTATGCATATTTACTCACTCTGTGTAGGGTGCTTGCCAGGCCTGCTGGGGCCTTGTTCCAGTTGAATTCCTTAGTGGCTGTGCATGGCACAAGTGGTGGCAGACAGGCAATTCAGGTAAACTTGTCTATTATTTCATTTATTTATTTATTTTCTTACCGAGGGAACCCTTCACATGCTTCCAAGGGAAGCTCCAGGTCTTCCTGGAACACAGTTGGAAAGAAGAATAAGGTTAATGTAACTTGCCAAAACACGTCTCTTCCCACTTCTGCAACAGAATCTTTATTGTCTAATCTTAGATGTGCAGCTTCCAAATGAGAATAATGCAGGATCACTCTCTCTCTCTCTCTCTCTCTCTCTCTCTCTCTGAATAAGAAGCGTACAGGAAATCTTCAGAACATTCACTCAATGCCTTTTGTAATAGAAAACATATATTAAGTAAAATATAGAGACAATACAGTAGCTCAATACATCAAGACTACCAGAGGTGCTTCTGCTTTTAATAATCGTAATTCAGTATTCAGTGTATTCTTCAAGACTTGCAAAGGCAGGGCTGCAGAGAGTCCAATTCATAGATGTAATGCAGTTGGAACAGATTTGCACATGGGGAGGGGGATTGTAGTTTGAGCGGGGTGGGGAAGTGTAAAATCATACACCTAAAAATAAGTAAATGGCAAAATTTGTCATAAAGGTGTGCGTTTCTTACATTTCTATACTGCACTTCTTTCTGGTTTTGTGTGTATATGTGTCTACTTCAAACAAATAGACTTGGAATCTGATCTGAATATCACAATTCTATATATGTTGTTATTGAGGTATATATAATTAATTTACAAACAAGGGTACTTAGGACATCACAGGTCATTGGCCAAATCTTGTCTACTGGCAAGCAACTCTGTGGCTCAATTCAGACGACACAATAAACAACTGGTGTGGGGGAAACAATCGTCAGTTGTTTTGACTATTGTGTCATTCTAATGCTGCCATAGTCAACTCAGTGCTGATCCTAATCCACACCACAGTTGATTATTTATTACCATGTTGTTTGGGGAGTACCCCCTAGGATTAGGGTTAGGGTTAGTCAACCCACCATTGACTATCGTGTCGTCCGAATTGAGCCTGTGTGTTGTTTTACCCTATTAAAAACATTCCCTGAACTTCACATAATTCCTGTGATCATCAAAGTAGTTATTAATTTATTATTTATTATTTTATATATTTTGGACTTGCCATGCATCCAGTTCTTTTTTTCTGATGGGTCCCCAAGGGGAAAGCTGTGCTGCTGAATATCTGATTCATCCAATATAACTTTTTAAATGAATTTGGCAATGCTATGAATCCTGTAATCAGTTCTTTAATTTCCCTTGTACCAGAAAGGAATAATAAGATAGTGCTATTAAAAATAACCTACTTGTACTCTATGAGTAACACCCACAATAATTTAAGATATTTTCTTTTACAGATTTATCGATGGCAGTGCAGAAATTTTCTCAGTCGCTTCAAGATTTTCAATTTGAATGTATTGGAGATGCTGAAACAGACGACGAAATTAGCATTGGTGAGTGTTCTGTGTCACTTGTACTTAAAATATGAATATTTTAATCCTGTGTAAATTAGAATTTAGAATTGCAATAACATTATTCTGTTTGGCTGATGAGTGACTTTTGAGTCCCTTATGATATCCAGACTTATGTGTGGTTTCTGAAATGTAGAGAGTTTGGGAAATTGGACAGAACGTAGGAACATAGACCAGCAGTCTGACTCCATATAAAGCAGCTTTCTATCTAGTCCAGTATTGTTGAAACTGACTGGGTTTGCATGGTTGGGGAAGGAAAATAAGACATCATAGCTTATTTTCCCACCCCATGCATGCTGGTCATGTACCACTTGCGCCATGTCATTCCAATAATTACATCACAGGGCATGGTTTGTCATTTTGTCTGAACTCGGCAAGGATGTGCAGTACCTGGGTTTACAAACCACCCAACAACCTATGGCTTATTCTAGGGTTGTGGTGTGGTGTGTAATGCATCCCAGCTGAGTACCCTCACCAGGTTTGGATGACACAACAAACCACACCCAGTGAGGGTAATTATGGTAATGGTGCAGAGTGTGACCAGCATGTGCAGGCATGGGAAAAAGAGCTACAATGGCTTATTTTCCTTCCCCAATCGTGGATGACCCGGCCACTGACTGACAGTGGTCCAGTATGCACAGTCACCATAGGTTGAAAAAGCCACAGTGGCTTGTTTAAACCGTGGGGTGTCCTGGGAACTATTTGCTTAATCTCCCAAGTTGTGTTGTCTGAACTTTTGCAGAATGGCTTGTTGGAGGGTGAAACTACCCTCAAATAACCCAACAGGCTATGGTTTGTTTCCCCTTCCAATAAGCCATACCACCTGAGCTCAGATGACACAACATGCTGCACCTGTGCCGTTGATTAGACAAAGGGTCTTCCACACATGCTGCATCTTAAACAAGCCACCATGGCTAAACCACAGTGATTATGCGAACCAGGTCAGTGTCTCTTTAGGGTTTTAGGCAGGAGTTTTTCTTAGCACTACCTGGAGATGCCAGGGATTGAAACTGAGACCTTCTGTATGCCAAGCACTTGCTCTACCACTGAGCTAGGGCCCTTGATGCAACGATCTGCCAGGCATCTAGCTAATATTTTTTTTGGTTTGGGGGATGTTCTTTACAGTCTAGCCATATTTAATCTGGAGGAAGGAAGGTACCCAGTCATTTACTAACAGCTACCCAGAGGGAAGGATCTTGGTTACATTTTAATATGTTGATTAAGTTGTGGTTTTTAAATGTATTTTGATGTTACCCATAACCTGTCTTAGAAGGATTTGTATCCTGACAGGCGCAATAGAAATAATTGCAGGAAATAAATAATTAATATAAACTAGGGATATGTAAAACTTCTTTATTGATGTTTCCACCTCATCTGGAAAGTGCAATTGAATGTTCAGGCTCTTCACTTGCAAAAAAAGGATATATAGCTTTTACAAGGGCAGGCTTTTATGAATGGATGCTATGTGTATCAGTTCACATCCTACCAGCGTAAATGTGTATGTCCTATTCAAATTGTTGTCCATCTTGTGATCTCACTTCCCCATTGTGTATTATTTGCTTAAATGTCAATATCTTGAGCCACTGTGTTTGTGTCTGGTGATAAATGTTCAGAAATCTGTTTTGTTATTTGTCACCCTTTTCCAATTGTGGATTTGCAGTTTTTGCTTTAGGAATTGAACTCCAGGTATTTATCCCTTCCCTAATCTAAAACTGAAAATCTTTGTGATTAAAGTGGCATTGATATCTGAGGCTGCCTTATCTGTCATGGTCTGAACTGTTCTGAGGACCCTTTTGAAGACGACTTTGGACATTAAAAAGGCATATCAAACTATCCAGAAAGAATCCAAGAATTGCATTCACACATCAAAAATAAAAAAGACAGCTGATTTATTTTTACTGGGAGCTTCAAAGAACGGATTTCTGGTTTACAAGGTGTCTGTAGTCAGGATGGTTCATGAGCATCTGAGAAGCTCACAAGAGCAGAAGTTAAACTACCGTATTTCATTGAATCTAAGACACCATCGATTGTAAGATGCACCTTAATATCAGGGCCACCAACAGGGAAAAAGCTTTGCGTCGATTCTAAGATGTACTTTAATTTCAGCAACCCTTCCCCCCTCCCCCCTCACCTCCATCGCCGTTGCCCATCCTTGCTGCCGCCGCCACCACTACTCCGCACTGCTGCCAGCGCTCGCCTCAGCCTGGCAAGGCGTCGTTACTGGGAACTAGGCCATGATCCGGCCTAGTTCCCAGTAACGATGCTTTGCCAGGCTGAGGCAAGCGTTGCCAGCGGCGTGGAGCAGCGGCGGTGGCAGCGAGGATGGGTGATGGTGATGGAGGGGAGGGAGGAGGGTTAGGGCCCCACAAGTCCTCCCTCTCCCCTTACCTTGATCGCTGCTGCCTCGGCCTGGGAAGGCTTCAGTACTGGGAAGGAGACTGCGATCTCGCGAGATCTCCCGAGATCACGGCCTCTTTCCCAGTACTGAAGCCTTTCCAGGCCGAGGCAGCAGCGATCAAGGTAAGTGGGGAGGGTTATGGCCCCGCAACTCCCCCCTCCCCCTTACCTTGATCGCTGCTGCCTTGGCCTGGGAAGACTTCAGAACTGGGAAGTAGGCTGAGATCTCCCGAGACTCCCGAGATCGCGGCCTCCTTCCCAGTACTGAAGCTTTCCCAGGCCGAGGCAGCAGCAATCAAGGTAAGTGGGGAGGGGGGATTTCTGATTGGCCTTGTGGGGTCCCTCGGGACCTGCTAGGGTGAGTTGCGAGGGGGGGGGCATGCAGAGCCCTAGTGCCTTCTGCAAAATGCGGGATAAATCCGGCGATTCTAAGTCGCCATCGATTCTAAGATGCACCCCGTTTTTACGGATGTAAACATGGGAGAAAAAGTGTGTCTTAGAATCGATGAAATACGGTAACAGAAATAAAAGCCCAATGTAGTAGAGATCTGGTCATACTTTCAGCCTTCATAAGATAATCTTTTTTAATTTTTATCTCACTAAAGCAACAACCTAGAACTTGGATCATATTTTATGTGCCTATTAAAGCTTGATGAATTCACCACTGAAGATGACTTGGTCATGCTGTGAAAATTGGGGACAAGCATGGTTAAAACACACAAATTGCCTAGATTTGCATCTTCAGATGTTTCCTTGGTTAATATAAAACAAAAAAGCTACCACTCCAAAAAAAACTTTAATATTTTACATTTGATAATTAGTATACTTTCTTGCCCTCTAGATATTTGGAATTGCATCAGTTATTCATATAATCTATCTGTTTACTAGTAGGCTATTGCACAATATTTAAACACATGAGTAGGCGTTCAGATCTATTGGTACTTAAATGATGTTGATTTTCTCAGAAGTTGCTTCAAAGTTTTGGAATTGTCTTGTCCTGGGGGTGAGCAGCTTCTTGTGGTGACTGTAGCTTCTTCTGTACATAGGAACATTCAGTGACCAAGATTAGGTGGAGTGATGGATTTTCAGCAGGCTACTTATTACTAATACAATTAATGTAATAGCAGCATTTAAAGATAGCCTAGGTCAACTTTCCCCAACCTATTCTCCAGGCGCATTGGACTACAACTCCCAGAATTCTCGACAGTTGCCTTGCTGGCTGGAGCTGATCCTAGTTGAATACCAAAACATTTTCCAGGTCAGTGAAGGCTGGCTCAGGTTTTACAAGATGGTTCAGGGAATATAGTTAAAATAGTTCAAGGGTTCTTATTACAAAACTTGTAGAAATGGATCTAGACATGGGAGCCAGCTATTGAGCTTAGTAATGCTGTAACTTGAGTGCCCCCTGCCCCCTTTCTGTTCTCTATTCAAACATGCTATCTTCATGAAATGCAGCTTTAGACTTGCTTTAGATTCACAGCTAGGTTTCTCCTATTGTCTGTGAACATTAAGAGGCTCAGTTCAGACAACACATTTCTCAGTGGTAGTTTTAGAACTCCACGGTGGAGTTGTTACACCACCCTTGAGAAATGTGTTGTCTTGAGGGAAAACTCCACCCCATGGAGGATTTAAAAACATCCTGAATATCCAGGCTGTGCACAGGAGAGTTCCTGCACAACTGTTGTGTTCCGTGTTGTCTGAAGGACTCCATGGAGTTGCTTGCTGCATTGAGTGGTGTTTTCCCAGTGGCTACAGAGTTCCCTGGCTAAAGTGGCCAAAGGAGGAAGTGCCGCTCTAGGAGAGCCGCTGGGATTGTTTTTTTGCAGCAATGGCTGATGGGATACCATCTGGAGAACTGGGGGAGGAGAGAGGACGGAAGAACTGTCACTCAAACACTGCACTGAGTTTTACTCTACTCCACAGAAGCCTACATTCACACAATGGTGGAGTTGGAATATGTTGTGTAGAGAATACCTCCTAAAAACTCCACTGTTGAGTGAAGTTTTCACACTGCCTAGAGAAAAGTGTTGTGTGAACTGAGCCAGTATCAATCCTTTTTATAGCTGCTGTTCATCTTACTGTTTCTAAATCAGTTGAGCAATGTATGTAGAAGGTACAGTCTGACCCAAATTAACAAGATTGCTTTTCTTCAAATCTGAGTTAACCAGAGTTTTTATGCTAATGTGTGAATTCAAGCAAGCATTTCAAATGATGTGATAGTATTAGATTCATGGATCATCCTGCTACCCTGATTTTTACTCAATGAAATATTGAAATGTAACCTGAAAATGTTAGGGTTTTAAATCTGTTTCCGTGTTGCTAAACTATGAGAAAGGGAGAGAGATCCCCACAGCAGAGGTAGGGCTGATCTTTTCTTTTTTCTTTTTTTAAAAAAAACTTAGAGAGGATCCTACCTGTGAAGAGATGAACAGAGAGGGATGATAAAAATGTAAAATAATATATTTTTGTTCCAATTTTTTAAAATTGCAACGTCTGGTGGTATGGTATCTATATTAGTCCTTTGTATAAGGACACAGGATTGAAAATGCAATACATCATTCTTCCTATTGTTAATGATTACAATTCCTCCATCTTCCAAAATGACACTTGCAATCTTTCAGCCACAGATGATGGATGGCAACGATGCAGGCATCTTAAGCTGTTTGAAGATACATTATCATGAAGTGAACTTTCATCTCTGAAACTGTATAAGAAATGTAAATTGACAACACATGGGGGACATTTAGCTCAATTGTATGTCAAGTGCCCATTTAAAAGAAAATTTTGATAAACTAAAATGAGAGTATGCACGTGCATGTTTATATGTACATGTTATTTATTGGCTGGGTTCATGCAGGACCCATTCTCACTGTTACATCACTTGTGTGACATGGAACAGCTGCTGAGGCGTCTTCTCATGCAGCTGAGATAATATCATGATCCCTGAGCTATGTGGGAAGAGCTCATGCTTAGGTTCCTCCCTATGTGGGAGGAGATCTTGCTTAGGCTCCTCCCATGTGGCTCGGGAATTCTAACTTGAAATGTGTTGGAACTGCGGTGGCTCCCATTCCATGACATTAGTGGGTGAAGTAGGGATGTACAGATTTTGTTAAATATCCTTTGTGTTTCGCAGATTGTCAGGGTTCTTTATTTTTGTTATCCGCTCGTTGATGGAATCGGATTTTTTAACCCAAAATTTCATTATACTAGTGCTAATGAGCATTAATGCAAATCTCCCAGAAATCCAAAACATGTCCTCAAGTCTGCGGAATCTACATAAATTGGAAAAAGCCAGTCCGCTGCAGAATCCGCAGGTCAGATTCATAGAAATCTGAACTCATTTGAATCCGTTGTGGATTTCTCCAATATCCCTAGGATGAAGGATCCCATAGGCTTCTGAAATAGCAAATGTATGTCTCTTTTGTGGTTCAATACACAGAAGAGAAAGAGGTAGAGAAACCTAACAAGGCAATTAGCATGCTTTGATTATTGATTGATTGATTGATTGATTAATCGGATGTATATATCACTCTTGGGAAACTTATATATAAGATTCCCAAGTGGTGAACAATAAAAAGAAAGAAAAAAGGATCAAATTACCGAACTTAAATCTTTAAAATCAAATTATGCCAATAAAACCATGGTTGGCCAGTCAGGGAAAGTTGTTTCAGTAACAATCTCTTAAGCAGGTGCTGAAAAAACAATGGCGGTGCCTGCTTGACATTGACAAACAGGGATTTCCTCAGAGAGGGGGCCAGTACACTGAAGGCTTTACTCCTGGTGGACTCCAGACAGACCTCAGGTCCAAATGGAACCACCAAGAGGGGACACATTTGGTGTGTGAACTTTTATTGCATGAATTTGACTCTTTATGAACTAGCTGTTTTCATTTGGTGTATTGAGGCACTTTACCAATGAAGCTACTTATGAATGCAAGTGAAGTTTAGAGAGGTTAAAAGGGAGTTATGTATTCATAGTAGGGGTCGCACACGGGAAACAAGCACTCCCATGAACTATCTAGCAATATAGTTAATATTGCTTGACCCAACTCTTCTTTTTAAATAATTGGTTTTTTGCCTGTGTAACGGGTGCTGTGGCTGTGCATATTGTTGTGCCGATCCTCCTTCTTTTGGTATTCTCTATATCAGCCTTCCCCAATGTGGTACACTCCAGAAGTGTTAGACCAATCATCCCCAGCCAGCATGTCCAGTGATTAGGGATTATGGGTATTGTAGTCCAAAACATCTGGAGAGCACCAGGTTGGGGAAGGCTACTTTATACTTTGAAGTCTCTTCTAAAAATCTTTCTCTCCCCTCTCTTCGACTGAGTCATAAACTCGGTCTATTGAGTCAGCAGATTAATAGTAGTCTGTAATCTTGACATTCAGGCTTCATCTTGGTCTTCCCCCTGCTCCTTGTTGCTGGACAAGGTGAAAAAATGTCTCCTTAGAGTTGGGGCAATATGCATCTAATCTGATGAGTACGATGGACAGAGTCTTCTCCATAGTAGTGGAATTATTTTCTTTATGCTCTTCTTTCCAATGGTCATTAAAACCATTTTTTTAAAACCAGTAGTGCCTTTTATATGACAACCGAGGTTTATTTTTGTCTTGACTATTTGTGGGTTTTGCTATTTATGTTTTCGGTTGATGGCTTGGGTTTATAGTGTTATATTTTTTATCATAGGTTCACAGCTGTGAGAACTCTTTAGCCAAAACATTGATGTACAAATAAATCATATTAATATACTGTCCTGATTTTTTTTTTTTAAAAAAAAACAACCCTAATTCATTTGACTTAAAAATGGATTTGGGAGGCCCATATAAGCTATGCAAATAAGCAGCATTGCCCACACAATGTATAGCCCATCTCATTATCTGCAAGGGTTTAAGAAAGATCCTTTGAGAAGGATTTTATTTCCGTATGTTTGTAAATTCTATGAAGATTTGTCTTCAATGATGACTATACACACTTTTGGCTACAATATGTGTCTTACTTTTTTTGGTGGCCTTTTGAATTTTATTTTGTTTTTATGCCGTTATAGTTGTGGGATATCTTCCTCAGAGAGGAATGGTCTTTTTGGCATCAGGTGAAGACCTTTGTATTCTCCCAGGCTTTTTAGTCACTCGTTTAAAAATGTGTTTGTGTTTTTAAGATCCGTGCACTGCTGTTGTCCTCTGCTGTTGGTTTTGTTTTCAATTTTATTCTGTGGCTCTTTTTAACTTGTTTTAGTTTTTACAGTATGTTTTATTCTTGTAACGCTCCTGCAGCGTTAACAGTTGTGATGGAGAGGGAATTTCACCAGGCGCTACATGCATACGAATGACACCTGCTGAAACTCCCTTTTCTATACAACTGTTAAAGATACAGGAGCCCTGTCCTCCTTTCCCATAGGGTCACCTGAAATAAGATTTCTTGAATTCAAGTAAGAATCAAATTTGTGATATGAGATTTTATGGTCTTAATAGCAGAACTATTTTGGTGGTGAAATATTTGTAAATTCACAGCTGTTTAAGCCACATAGCCACATTAATGGCCCTTGGCTCATATCCTTGTCTTTCCTTGTTTTTATTACTGATCTTATGTAAATATTTCTTTGGCTTATCGGTTCAAAAGGGTATTGTCTGGGGCCTTTTTCTTAAAGGTAAAAGTGAAGATAGATGTACATCTGAGATTTGCTGGGAGTGGTTTGGATACATTTGCTGGATTCTGAGTAGGGTTGCAACTTTCAGTCTAGTTAATCTAACTGATTTAAATCCTTTTCTTATAATGTGAGAGATGGCTTAAACTGGAATTCTTGACTGTCAATCAAAAATAAAACTCTAATAAACCATGATTGGTGTTTGTGTTTGGAAGGGTGGTGTGGGAATGGAGAATCGGTTTGAGTGTTAAAATAACTGGGAGGGGGAAGTTGAAGAGAGCATGGAGTGACAGTTTGGATGACGGTTGGAATTTTATCAGTTGAGAGAAGTAGAGAGGATAATTTGGTTGGGAATGAGTTCAGGAGATTAAAATTAATCCCATTCATTCCAGAGATCAGATTACTGTGGATTTGTTTTGATCCTCAAATTATTGTTCTCTGTTAACCCTGGGTAATTGTCAGTAAAATCCCATCTTAAAGGGCTTGAATACCTACTCCAATGCCTACACCTACACAGTGCTGTTGTCATAGTGAGATTGTGATAACCGTTGTGTAGATTTTTAAAAAAGTGTTCTTCCTGCCATTCCAGAGCCTGAAGCTATAAATTACAAGGAGTTGAATAGTTTACCTAGTAAACCCACAGTCACCTACGGGTCACAGAACTGGAAGAATGCGTCTTCCTGCTTTGATTGCAC
The DNA here is from genome assembly GCA_029215795.1 of Anniella stebbinsi. NCBI lineage: Eukaryota > Metazoa > Chordata > Lepidosauria > Squamata > Anniellidae > Anniella > Anniella stebbinsi. Next base: position 53,263,366 of record JARDYH010000001.1, read on the forward strand.
AATGGGGACAGAATTCTTTCTTTATGTAGTGGTGGAGAGAATTAAGTCAGGGATCACTGAGCAGCAGTGGTCATGGTGGTCATGAAATCAGGTTATTTGATCTACAGACATCAGTAGAACTGTAGATTTGCTGGCTCATGATTAACTTTGGTAGATGGCTCCATGGCCTCAGGGCTTTGTCTTTGTGTTGGCCTTTAACGACGGATGCATTTTGTTAAGTGTTAAGTTAATAAAGTAATTCCTTTTGTAACCCCACAAGGACATGCTCTGGTTGTTCCCCCCCCCCCCCCCGCCCTCAGGTGTGCATGGAGATGTAGGCCTACACTTACTAACAGTGTGGTTGCAAGACCTACAGAATTTGACTTCTGGAATCCTTGTTGGTTTATCTTGGTAGACACATTTCATCTATTTTGAAGGAATTATATTGGCTTTTCTACCAGTTTGCCCTCCTAAAAGAGATATGATTTGTACCAACATTGTACTCTTTTTTTGCTGCCTGTTCAAAAGGTTTTTATTTGCCTAGTATTATAATTTAATAGTTTTGGTGTTGTTTTTGTTATTGTTGGTAGTGGTTGAATCGATTGCCTCTCCAATTTATTACGTTGATGTTTTAATGTTTTTCATCGTCAGAACAAGGTGGTGAGCTATAAGCGGGCATTGAAATGCACTTTGGGCCAGGCTGATCTTCCCTTACTGGTATTCTTACTTGGATAGCAATTAGTGGCTATTTGGCCTATAGCTGGGTCAAGAATACTTTTCCCGCTTACTTCTGCAGTCTCAGGGTTACAGTGTGTTGAGGCTAAGGGCCAAACCAAGCATTCTGCTAACCTCTCTACCTGCCAATTATAGGCATGTTATTTTCACCCAATGAAAATAAATTGCCTAGTTCTTAATCTGCCTAGTAACTATCAAACTTACTTTGATTTGTCAGTCATGGGCATTTCGTTTTTGCTTGCTGCTTTGTTTTTCTGGGGGCTGGGAAGTAAATCTGGGCTAAGACATAGTGAAACAGAAAGAAAAAGACAAAATTGTCCAGTGTGCGTCTGCCTCTATTCCCATACTTAGAGTGAAATCCTATAACCACTTGCTTGGGAATAAGTGCCACTGAACTCAATGGAATCTAATTCTGAGTTGATAAAATTGCACTATTTACCTCCAATTTTCACAGTGGTAGTTATAAGGAGCACCTGGGTTTTTTTGCTCCTTTGTGTGTAATTGCGCAGGGTTTTGATGGTGCATCGAGTTCTTCCCAACAAGGGGAGGCTGTGTATGAAATTTGGTCTTGATGCTGTATACTTCCAGTGCTTTAGAGCCACCACCCCATTGTCGGGGTGATGCTAGAAGCACTGAATTAAACTCTCCCCTCTCATTGGGATATTGTGGAAGTTAAAAGATTGCTGCCATGTTGTCAGCAACAGCGCCACTGCTGGGGCGGGAGGACTTTAGCAGGACAGGGCCCGGGGTGTGTGTGATTCAGATTATGCGCAGTAATTTAGTAAGCTCCACACTGTAGCTTGTTTGTCTGGTTGCATGGGGGGTAACAGTAGCTTATTTTCAAAATAGGCTACTGTAAGTAGCGTATTAACCCATCATGTCTTAAAGTGACGTCTGAGCATACAACAGTATTTGACTGGCATGTGAGACTGATCAATCGATCAGTATCCCAACTCTGCTTTTCTTCCTTTTCTCTTTCTCTTCCCCACCCCCTTCTAGCATGAGTATACTTTTTCCAAGTCACCGGCTATGGATTCATTATGGAAAAATATAACTCATGCTGAAAATACTTCCGCTTTCCTGACTTTAGGCAGGTATCTTTCACATACAATAAAACATGTTTTAAAAACAAGGCTATTTAATGAGGCACAATTGTATTTCCAAAGTTCTTATTTCCCTTCTACTGCTCTTTATTACTTTATCCAGACAGAGCCACCCACGTATAGAAAGTTATACAGCTGCAGTAATCAGGTGTTTTCTCCTTGTTTAAAATGTGCAGATGCCTTAGGACTCTGACTGGATAGCAAAATTTTCTATACTCTAGTTGTTTTTTTTAATGCTAAAATTGGAGTTAATGTACATACCAGGGAGGGAGGGGATGTAGCGTAGAAGATAGAGCATTGGACTTTGCCTGGGGAGAGCTGAACTCAAAAGTTGTGTTTTCAATGGTGAAGCTCACTGGGTGGTCCTATACAAGTCACTGACTGTTTGATCTGCATCAGAATTGGGTTGAGGATACAGCTAAATAAAGCCATAATATGTCATGCTGAACTCTGTTGGAAAGGCAGGTGAAAAACATATGAAACTCATGCCTGTTCGTCTTGGAGGCCTTCTTAAAGCTTTGTCTAAGACCTACCTCCTGGTGGTAAATTGCCAGAGCTGTCCTTAGAAATGCAGGGTTGCTTATTTGGACTAGGGTGAAGAGTCAAAATCTTAGCTCTTCTTAGGGATACTCACCTGGGGGAAAAAAGGGCAATTGCAATTCCTGTGCCCAGTTTGTCTTATATTGTGTGTAATTTTATTGCAAAAATACATTTCTAAAATTGGAAAAAAAATTCCACCTGGGGCAGGGGAAAGATTCGCTTTTTCCTGTTTTGCCTAGTCCGTCACTGCGCAGGCAAGCACCTAAAGAGTGAAAAGGAGGCCAGATTAGGGTGGCATAGCATCCATATGCTTCAACCCTCAGATATTGTTCCGAGATGCGGGCCTGGCAATGCCAGGGGAGCTCTTAGTGTCTATGCCCATTGACATTCGACTCTCCCTGTCCCCATTCATTTCTTTCATAAGTCAAATCCCTGAATCCTGACCAGTGACACTAAAACTTCAGCAATAGAGTATGTGTGTAAATCTGGGAGAAGAAAAAAAGCTAATTATATCATGTTGCACTATACCAGTTTAAAACATTGATGCAATCAATCATTTATAGTACCCTTTATTACACTTTTCTTGGTGTAGATAGATGTGCGGAAATCAGTATAATCCATCTTCCAAGAGAGGATGGGCAGTTCCTTGGCTCCTGTTCTTGGAGTTAAAAGTTCATGTTCCAGGCTAGGTGCAAATTGGTTCAAAATGTGAAATATTTATCAAGTGTTCACATTATTAAGGAAAGGACCCCAGAAACAACAATGTCAGCGATTCAAGATAATATATAGATTGGTTGGAATACAACCCCTTGAGGCAAGTCCTTGCCTTTCTCTAGTTGAATACAGGAATTATTTATAACTTTCAAGATAGTTGATGGTCCAGTGAATGGTCTTCGAGTACTTAATTCTATGGCAAAAGTGAAGTTTTAAAATTGAATTCAGTGCTTGGATGGGAACCCAATGTAAGCCCTGTGCAAGGTGGTCTGAGATCTCTAAAAGGATAATGGAATAAAAAGTATAATAAACTAGCAAGAGTATCAAGAACTTAAACAACACCCTTGTTCCATGTCTGAGATGAGGTTTGAACATTGCTATGCAATATGTGGGCTTCTGGTTTACAGCTCAATGTTTCTAGTCTTAACCACGATGTTGTTCTAGTTTTCATATCAGCCATGTTAAGGGACTTTATTTTAAGGTTTTGAGAATATTATTATTATTATCATCATCATTTATATACCTCTCCATAGCTGAAACTGTCTGGGTAGTTTACAAAAATTAAAAGATTGAACATTAGAAGTCAATATACAAAAATTTTAAAACATAAAAATAGCTAACATTTAAAACAATTTTAAACTTTCAGCCAGGCCAAAGACTCAAACTCAACTTAAGCTGTTAAATGCCTGGGAGAAAAGAAAAGTTTTGATCTGGCACCGAAAAGATAACAATGTTGGCGCCAGGTGGGCCTCATCAGAGACATCATTCCATAATTGGGGGGGCCACCACTGAGAAGGCCCTCTCCCTTGTTGACACACTTTCTTGAAAACAGCAACCATGAAACTTAAACTTACACATGCACATATTTCCATACCTCTCTCCTCTAAAAAGGACATGCATAGCTTTGTGCACATACACGGTTTATACGGACGAAACAATGCTAACTTACCATCAGGACTATTTGTGGGACCAAGTATGTTGTGTAAACAACCCCTGCTTACATTTGCTGTGCCAAGGAGAACATTTCTGGTAGTTAATAATACAAGTGATTGTGTATACAACTAGTGGTAAAATAACCAGTCGGTGATTATTATTTGGGAAACCTTGACCAATTTCTTTTAGCTGTGACAATTAATGCTGGGAATTGATTCCAACAGTGGGAATATAATTGGCTTGTTCTCACATCGGCACATCGTTATATTGCACACGCTGCTATCAGTGATGGCATCCACATGTTCTTGCACTTCCTCCGTAGAATAAAGATTATTTCCTACATTGCAAAACTGTGTTAACTAGATAAGTACTTCTAAGAGCTGCTTCTAATGCTAGCATTTTAACGTACGGGCTAGTGCTTGACTTCTCTCCTGTGGTGAAAATCATAATAGGGGAGGGACGTTGTCCTCATCTGCTTGAGAGTCATATGTGGATATGCTGATCTGTTTATAGGATTCCTTGCATAACCTTGGGCCACTTTGCACAGGATACGGGGTGCACACCTAAATGGGTGTCAGAAAACACATGCATCAAATTATAATGCTTGTCAGAGGTCCAGGATTGGCTGTGGCTTAATTTGCGTCTCTGGGCATGTGTGTATGAGCGGACTGTTGGATATATGTTCTGGGATAAATGTAGGTTTGTTGCTGTATAAATGTGTGGAACTTTATCCCTGTCTGATTTGCAGGTAGGCATAGGTTTTGCCATCTGCTTCTGGCGTTTTTAGGGTGGATCTGAATGTGCTCAGGTTTCCTTGTGACTCGAGCCTTCCTGGCAAGAAAATGTGAAGACATTTCCCGATGAGCTAAGATTCAGAAAGAATTTGAATTCAGATTCTCAGATGTTGCCCTACCTAGAAGTAATTCAGTAGGCATATAACTATTAAAGTTTAACTCAGATTGCAATTTTCTCTGCAGATAAAGTATGGGGCAGTCACTTCCTCCTCCACTGACCCATGTGATGTGAATGCTCCTTCCTACAACAGCCATCTGCCTTGCTACTATCTGTCCTAGACTAGAATGGGAAGAGATTACTCAATGACATGCACAGCTCTTGTAGCCTTAAATGGCTAGTAGTACAAAGCTGCTGTAGCATTGCCTAATTTGTCACTTGCCCCAAGCAAGTAAGGGATGAAACTTATTTACAGCTTACTACTGAAAAGCTAACAATGCTGTGGCCTAAGATACTGTCTATAAAAACAGCTGCACCACAGAAAAATGCTGAAATATAGAAACTTGTTGTTGCTCTCCATGCTTAAAAATGTTATTTCTGGTTATATGAAATCCCCCACATTAAAAAAAAAATGTTGGCTTTTATGACAGAGAGGCAAGATGAAGTTTGAGCAAGAACCAAATAGAACTTTCTGAATTCTTACATTCAGACAAGAAAAAGGGTCATGGAATCAAAACAGCATGGATGATAATGAAGACTTCCTTTGCAGTGCCTCGTGGTTTTCTATAGACAGTAAATCTAATTTGCTCCAAAGTAAATATTGGCAAAAATGTAATGTATTTACAAGCCCTAAATTAGCAATGCTGGTAATACTCCACCTTGCCTTCAGTGTTTTCTGGATGTCTGTAGGAGATTTTCTAATTTCTATAAACCTGATTTATGTTGGAATTTATGAGAACTGAATGGGAGATGTACCTACAAACAGCCATTACGCATATCAGCCTAAGACGCCATTCATTAGCAATGCTTGTAAATGCTTTGTATGAGTCTCAAAGCGATGAGTGTGAGCTGTGCTTTCAGAATTATTACTTGAAGTAGCACTTATGCAGTATGGCAGCACTTCAGAATTGTTATAGGAAAAGAGATTAAGAGTAGATAACAAGAATAGTTTCCCTTCTAGTTCAAGCTTTTCCCCTGCCTTTGGCACAGGGTTAGAGGTTTGGATCGGGCACTTGGTCATACGGTGCCTATTTTTTAAAATTAATTTTGATTTCTATTTTGCCTTTCAATATGGCTTTCATAAAAACAATAAAATACAATTACATTAGGGTGATTTCTACACCCTCTGCTATATACCCTTACCCTGATGGAACATATCCTTGCCCCTGAAATCTAGTTCTTATTCAGTCATTGTGATTGAGAACAATCACTTTTCATCCCATCTCAGCCCCCTAGCAATTTGGTTGTCTTCCTGCACATCCCATCTTGTTGGCAAATGGGTGTGCCTGGCTGCATGTTCCTTAAGCCGCACCTCCCCACCCGCACCACTTGCAACCACAGTTTGCTTTGGCCAGAGAAGGAGGGAGAGACCTGTTTAGCCCCTACTGCTTGCAGGATGGCAATTTGGTGCTTCCGGAGTCTGACTTCTTGAGTGCCATGATGGAAGGGAAGTGGAATATAAATAAAGTTCTGCTCCTCTTTCTTGCCCAAAACGAACCATGGTTGCAGGAGGGTGCAGGGGAGGTGTGGATTAAGGGCATGCAGCCAAGCACACCCAATTACCAGCACGGGGTGAGATGCACATGCTGTAAGGGAGCCAAATTGCTGATTGCTAACCGGAATTGGCAGGGCTGGCCACGCATCAACCAGGAACAGCGGCCAGCTCCACTAGTGGATGGGCAGCGTTGGATTGTGTGCTCCCTGTCAGCCTTATTTTGTTGCAAAGATGTCATTTTGGGCTGCTGTGGTGGCAGATCCATCAGCAGTTGCAATAGTCACCCCAGGAATTCTCGGGCCCATGACTTGTGCACTATCTTCAATTCTAAACCATGTTTTGTACATGCAGCTCTGGTAGGTTTTGTAAGCAGGACAGTGTGGGTTTAAAATAATTAATTTGATTGAAAATGAAATCTAATTAAAATACCCCTTAATATAGCTCAATTTTAATAGGTTCTTTTAAAAGAAAAAGAACCTGATTTAAAATGAAATCTGACTTTTGTACAAATAAACACACCAAAGCCTATAATCGCAATATCTTAAACATGAAAACATTCATTTTAAAAGTTTTTTCTCCGTTAAGAATCGTGGGAAAAACATCTGTCAGGGAGGTCAAACGCTTTATACATAGCACAATAGGTCACTGTATCCTGTAATTTTCAGGTTAATTTGGCACAGTCTTATATGGGTAAGTGAAAGAAGGAATATTCCCAACTCTCTGGAGGTTTTGAGATTCTCTCCTGGGGGCCAAGATGGGGACCAAAACTTTATGTGAATGTTTAAGTTGATTTACAAAATACAAGTTTTCATTTGTGTTCTAGTCTGTTTAACACTACTGAGTCCATGAGGGAACATTACAGCCATAGCTCCATGCACAGACAAACAGATCCTGTTGGAACTGGAAATCTCAGAAAAGCTGTTTTGAAGAACAGGCTTACAGAAAAACGTTGGTATGAATAGCAGCGACCTTGCAATCTACTTCCATGTTATGTAGCAGGATGACGTATTATGTTGACTTGGATTAATAGTGATGCACCTTTATTCTTACGATCTTGACAAAATTACAGAAGGACTGACAAACCATCACAGGCTTTGGGATCCAATCCCTACCTCCATGAGTTGTCATCCATCTTGTATTCCACTGAACTCATCAGTAGTAACTGTTGACACACAAAAGTCTTGGGAATTAAGCAAAACTATTTTAAAAGTCATCACAATCCTTACAGTGATATTATTGCTGCTCTTGTTATATTTCCAGGAGATTAGGCATGTCCAGTGGAATTTTGGGTTTATCTCAAACTGCTTTTGGAAGTCCCCATAGTTTCTGAAGTAGTTTGAGTAATTCAATTCCATTGGGGATATGGAGTGGGTTCTACAGAACCCACTTCTACTCATGGCACATTTCTGGATCCTGCTATCATTACATCATCTGTGGAGCATACCCTGAGTTATCTCATACTCCTATCTAGTTACAGAGCTAACTTACTGAGCCACTTTTCCATGTGATGAACGTTTGACACTGTCTACCAACATCATGGACTTGAGGGCTGGTTTGGATGTCCCATTTTATTAATCCATGGCTCATTAAGCTGGGAATGAATATCATGCCCTGCACTTGATCCACTCCTCCAGTCCTTTCCTTATGTGCTGTGTTCAGGGATTGTATCGTGGTTACTTTTAAACCAGTGTGCAGCAGGGAGGGGCTACACACCATCCCTGAAGAAGCCCAGCTCACCCACCTTGCCTGACCATTGGGCCCATGGAAGTTCAGAATTGCGTCACTTCCACTGCAGTGTCCAGCCCCAAAGGCACTGACCTCTTGGGTATTTGATGTGCAGCTGGGCTAATCATAAGAAAGCTGCAGGCTCAAGAGATACGGTAGGGAAGGTGGAGCTGCAGAACAAGGCTTCCAGGTCTACCATGATAAAAGGACCCTTTGCTGCTGAATGGGGCATCCAGCAGACCAGGAGCGTAAATGGAGTGGAGGCACTACCTGACTCTCTGCCATCAACTCAGTTCCAGAAGAAGGGGCCTGAATCCACGTTGCTCGGGCACTCTCCATGGTGGATCGCTTTTCAACCCAACTGCCTTCTCCAGGCACCTTAGTAAAAGAAGTGGGTCTACAGTGTAAATGACAGAGGGCTGAGCCCTGGAGGAAAGCCCAAATCCTTCCTCGCCATTTATTTTTGTTACCCTGAGCTGTGTCCTGCCAATGTTAATCTCAGTATTTTTTTGTTTTTCCACAATCCCCATCTTACTTGTAAGCAGAGGCTTGGCTTTCCACAGACAAGTGCTGGTCTCCATAATCTCTGATGGTGGGGCCCCATATTTGTCTTCGCCCCCTTCCTCTTGAGACGGATAGGTAAAGTCGCTGTTACTGTCCTCATAACAAAGTTTTCTCTTACATCTCTTATAAAGGGAATATCTAGAGTAGAAATGTGAATGTTTCCTTGTGATTGAAATAGCTTTAAATGTTGATTCTCCCCCCCCCCCCCTTTGCCCAAGGCTCATCTATTCTGAAGCAAGGGTTTTCCCATTTATTTCATGGGGACAAGTATAGCTCCACACATGCAGAGATGCCCAAAGTATTGAAACAAACAGGAAGCTTTTCTAAGATCTGTATGTAGTAGGCATTGGCATGCCTGATAAGTATGGTATAGGTTCATATAGTTCCTTTCTGCTTGCAAAGGTCTCCAAGGTAACTAAAAATAGCCAAAATAAAACAATAGAAACATACTTAAAACAGTTAAACTTGGTAATCATCAAAGAAAATACAAATACAGGTAGGAATTAGGTGCGCTTTCTTTCCCTATTCTGTTAACATAAAAATGGTGACTTGCACATCTCCTGTAGTATATCTTTAACATTAAGAGTTAGTTCTAGGTGCATAAACTCCTGATTTCAAATGTAAGATCCAATTGGGCACAATATTACAGCCATGGGTTCTAACCCCCTAAGCCAGCCTTGGTGCCCTCCATATATTTTGGACTTCAACTCCCAGCATTCCTGCCCATTGGCCATTCTGGCTGAGGCTGATGAAGGGAGCTGAAGTCCAAAGCATACAGAAGGTACCGGATTGGGGAAGTCTGCACTAAGTTAACTATTGTGGTTTTAATGTGTAATGTTTTCCTAGATACGATGAGGTTCGGAGGAAGATGTATGGTGGTATGTTCCTGACAAAATGAGTTAGGCCTAAAGTACAATCCATCTTTTTGGACTTTTTTAAAAAAATCTGTTTAGGAAAGACATCAGGAAAGGGCTTGAAATAGAAGGAACATCTGTTCTTCTGGAAATAAAACCCTGTACATATGAATATCCTTAAAATGTCTTGAAGTGGATGATGTCTCTGGTCATATTTTATATATAATCCAAGTGATGGAGCAGAGCCCAAGAGCGCTTATTGATAGATAACAGAAGCCTCATTCTTGGGCATGTGTTTTAAGCTTCCATTAGTATCAGCCTATTACAGCCATATTGTGTTACTCTTCTAGAGAAGATAAACTAAGGTGGTTCTTTGGAAAAAGAGTCAAAGATTGTAATCCCCCCCCCCCGCCCCAGACAATTCAAAATGTTACAAGCTGTTTCTGGATTTGGGAAAGCTCCAGAGAAAACAGCTGCAGACCTGTTTTAACTCGCATGTCTGCTAGTGTCTTTCATCAAACAGGAAGAATATGCAGCTGCTTTTTTGTATGTTAAAGCTGGTTTCAGACATCATTCGTATTATAGCACTAAACATTGTGTGGTCCTTGATTTGCAAAACAGCATTTATATAGAAAACAGACTGCAGAAGTATTCAAGGTAACTTTAAACATGTCATAGAATGTAAAGACTATACTTTTCATTGTGTGCCCATATACGCTCTATATTTATTTAATTTGTCTGTGATCTTGATAACATACATTCATTGTAGAACTTGTAGGTAAAGGTCATGGCTTGATTTTGCCGTTGATTTCTTATTACATGAATCAGCCATGGTGAGCCTGAGGCTCACACGCTCGGACTCCTCTTTCACCCTCATTTGTGGACGTAAGGAGGAGACAGGCAGCACTGACTTTTAAACAGATTACGGTTATCTGTTACATTACATCTTGGGAAACAGGTGTGTTTAAACTCTAATGACATGGGTATGTACGTGCATGCATGGTAGCGGTAAGAGTGTGACTATATAGGCAGGTGTAACCCTATATACACTAGTTGCTGGGATCATGGGCGGATTGCACCCGTGTCCTGGTTGTGGGTCCCTGGTCAACAGTTGGTTGGCCACTGTGTGAACTGGACTAGATGGAGCCTTGATCCAATCCAACATGGCTCTTCTATATTCTTATGGGGATTGAAATTACCCACCACCACCCCAGAACACCTGAAGTTGGGAAGACATTGAACTGAAATGAATGTCTTTTTTTCAGATTATAGCATATTTTATTTAGTTATTGTGTGTGGGGATTTTTTGTTTTTGTTTTTTTGTTTTTAACATGTTAATATATATTTTATTTTGTTATTTCTGGTTACATAGGTTGAGAGTTACATTTACATTTTTTATATATATACATATTTATACACAAAAACAAACGAATGTCAACACATTTTTTAAAATGCTTTTAAAAGAACTACCCCTCACTTCCCCCCCTCAGTTCGCCATGCACTGCCTCCCCACCACCCTGCCCGGCCCTGCCAGATTACTTTCCCTAGCGCAGGGCCCTCACACTGCCTATAAGGTCTTTCTGCCTTCAGAAGCTGCACGGTGCTTGTGTGTCCGCCAAGGTATCATGAGAGATCTCGGGGCATTGCTTCAATATGAAAATTGGGTGTGAGATTTCTTTGATGGAAGAATTTCCTGAGCTGAGGATGAGTCTTTTGGAATGGCTTTCTATAGTATTTATTAAAGACATCTTTTACTTGCATTTCATTATAAAACAATCCCAAAGCAGAGTATAAGCAATAAAACACAGTAAAATAATACAACATTGACAGAAAACATAACTGAACAAGGAGAAACAGTAATAGATAAATAGCAGCTTACACAATGCAGAAAAAGCAAAGAGGAACATTCTTTCTAAATCCTAGGTAAACGAATAGGTCTTTAGTTGTCGCTGAAAGCTTGTACAACTTGGTGCTGCTCATATATGAAGCAGTAGAGGGACTTCCACAGTCAGGATGTCTGTATCGAGAATGTCCTCTCTTTGGATTCCAATCGGAGTTGGAAAAATGCACTCCTTGTTGTGGAGGTCATTTGTCCCTCCATAGATGGAACTAGGAGGACCCCAAGCTATGCGCTTGTTCTTTCAGAGGGGTGCTACCTCATCCGGAACAGGCAACTTCCCAAATTCCCTGATATAGGACCCCCATATCCACAATACTTCTCTCTTGTCAGGATACTGCCTCATCTTATATGTCTTCACTAGACATCTTGTATGGAAAGCACTGCCAGGAATCTACAAATACTTGAAAAGTTGCCACACAAAGGAGGTCTCGGATCTCTTCTTGTTCATCCCAGAGTGCAGGATGTGGAATAATGGGCTCAAGTTACAGGAAGCCAGATTCCGGCTGGACATCAGGAAAAACTTCCTGACTGTTAGAGCAGTACAACAATGGAACCAATGACCTAGAGAGGTCGTGGGCTGTCCCACATTACAGGTATTCAAGAGGCAACTGGGCAACCATCTGTCAGGTATGCTTTAACATGGATTCTTACACTGAAAAGGGGGTTGGACTCTATGGCCTTATAGGCCCCTTCCAAGTCTACAACTCTATGATTCTACTCTCAACTGACAGTGGGACATGAAGCCCTTCACGCAATACAGTAAAGATGGGTTCCCATGTTTCACTGGTGGGCTGACCAGGTCTCTCTCTCTCTATCTCTCTCTCTCTCTCTGTCTCTCTTAAAGCCTATATTGTTCGAAAGAATGTGGTAAATGCATCACCAAAAGCCATGATTGGTTAAGGCTCTGAAGTGTGTGCTTAGTAGACTGTCTTATGACTCTTTTGTGGATGTGTTAATGAAGCATGCTGACCTTGAAAAGCTTTCACTGAAAGTAAAAGTGGAGAGAGCTAGAGCACTAGTGTTTCACATGTGGCACAACACATGAATCCAGTGTCCTTGAAAAAGTGATTGTAAAGCAAGCAAGACTGCTGCACCCCCCCACCCCCCCAAAGAGGGGGGAAACACTCACAAGTAAAAGTGCAACTTATACGACAAGTAGCTAATCATATTGTGGTTAAAACTGACTAGTTTCTACAGTGATACAATCTGGAAGCAGTTTTGTCTTGCTGACTTTACAAGAAACTCAACTGTTTTACGAAGCACTTGCCTGAATACAAACGAAAATTCAAACAATATGTTTCTTACCATCGTCACCACAAATGAATATGATGTCTATGCCTGTCACTGTGAAATATAAAAATTTGGTCCTGCATGAATTGCGTATTCAAAATAATTGCCTATCCACGATAATTTCATATCCGCTGGTGTTGACAATAAAAATAGGGATGCTGGAAATGCCTTCTGTAGTTTGTCTACAGTGGGAGATTTTGTTAAAACACACTTATTTTATGTTTACAGTTTTGCACGTTGGTTAAGAACTTGTATAAAATGGCATTTGCAGAATGGGAGATAATACGGACGTTAATGGTGTGTTTAGAAGCACGCGCTATTCCTGCATGCTGGGTGGGGATTTTGACACAAGCAAGCCATGCTCCCCCAAGCCACGGCACAAAATGATGGGTAGGAATAACACATGTGTACCGGATTCCGGCTGCCAGGACCATCCTAGTGCGTGAGGCTAACATGCAATCCTTTCCCTGGGAGATGCTTGCAGAATGTATACACGGCAGCAGGGAGAGGGTCTGTGCAGTCGCTTCGTAGGAAGTCACTGAAAGGCACTTCTTCTAAAGCAGCTGCAAAGTAGAGCTGGGGTGTGGTTACAGATGGGGATAGGCCAGGGGTGGGGAACATGTTTCAGCGCAAGGACTGAATTGAATTTCAGAGAAGCTCTCGGGGGCTCCATTCCAGCAGTGGGGCTAAAGACCGGGGAAAGACAAAAGTGTGTGTGTTGGGGAGGCAAAACACACACAAAATATCAACATATTTTAGCTTAAAGCTTTTACTGCCAGTAACCTAAGCCTTAGGAGAGGCATTTCAACCTTTTAAAAGCCAGGAAACAATTGGTGGACAATCAGTAATTTGAGACAAGGGAGTGGGGCAAAGGGAAGGTGGGGTGGTCATCTGTGAACCCGGAAGGGCTGGACTTGCCTCCCGCTTCCGAACTTGGCCCCCGCGTCTGAACTTGGCCCCCGCTTCCGAACTTGGCCCCCGCGTCTGAACTTGGCCCCCACGTCTGAGGTTCACCGCTCCTGGAATAGAGCCTGATGGGACGAGGGAAGAGGAAGGGGAGAAAGAGAGTTGCATTGAAACAGCTTTCCTCCTTTGGTTTTGCATGCGCATGCACAAGGACTCAAATGCCTGGACCTGTATGAAGGGTGGGCATGCATCTGTGAGAAGTGTGCATGAATCCATTCTTATTCTGCGTGCCGGCCCCATGAGTGTTTGCGGGTCTCCACTTGCACGTTTTCGTTTTTTAAAATATCTGTGAAGAATTGCTATTAAAAAATGACTCCTGAGGAATGTAGATACTTTTGTCACTGTTGGCATTTCCTGGGTTCAGGTGATAGAGCCTCATGGAAAGTTCTGAATCGTCCTTGTTACAAGTGCTTTGGGGACTCGAGCGCACCGTTAAAAAAATGAACTATTTTCTGAATTGATGGTATTGCAACACAGCATAAAAAGTATCTTTTCTTGCATGTTTTCCCCCTCTTTAGAAGGAAAAAAAAGTGAATCTGTCCAAATATTTACAGTATGAAGTTCTGAACATTTCTCCCTAGTTTCTGTTTTCTGACTTGACGTTTTATCATATTTTTTTTCATTTCTCCCCATTTGTTTTCTTGTTTTGATAGTCATGCTCAGACTCCCTAATGATTTGATTCCATATCCAGTTCCAAATATTGTTATTCCCGAAGAGGTTTCCCAGGAATATATTGAGCTTGCGTAATTATTTCTGATTCCTGCTAAAGCCTGCAACTTGTTAACTTGATCCTTTGTTTATGAGGGTGGATTGATTTACAGTCAAGGGGACTTAAATCATTGATCTCCAACTATTGAGTCAAGACCCACAAATGGGGTGTGCCCTGATCAAAGAAGGGTCACATCAACAGCACCGCCACGATTTCCTCTTCTTGCGCTTTGAGTTTCTTCTTAAAGAGACAGAGAGGAATGGTGACCATATGCAAAGGGCGGCGGAATTTATAATAAAAGTGCTATATTTGCCTCCACATGACAAGCTGCATCCGTCTCTTCCGTACAGTTACAAAAATACATGAAAAACAGACATCTGTGCTGGCTCCTGAGGAGGAAAAGCCTACAAAATTCACAGTTGGACAATGCCTTTATTGGGACCTAACAAAAGGACACAAAAGATTCTGCAAGGTTTGGAGTCCTCCAGAAATCATAATAATAATAATAATAATATATTTATTTATTTATTACCCGCCTCTCCCTCCGGATTGAGGTGGGGAACAACATCAAACACAAAATACACAAAACTGATTAAAAGCACATAAAACCAATACGTTATTAAAATACCAATAAATACCAATAAAACACTTAAAATTCATCTGGGTAGGCCTGCCAGAAGAAATTAGTCTTTATAGCTCTTTTAAATTCTTGAAGACTGGTGAGTTGGTGGATCTCTCCTGGCAGGTCGTTCCACAATCTGGGTAACAGTTGTCAGCCTAGTCTTGGCTGACTATAGTAAATTCTTCCCAGAGGACCTGAGCGTGCGGGGCAGATTGTATGGGAGAAGGCGATCCCGCAGGTAACCTGAACCCAAACCATGTAGGGCTTTAAAGGTAATAACCAACACTTTGTACTTCGCCCGGAAACTAATTGGCTGCCTAAGTGGTAAAAAGCAGAAGATGGGATAGAAATGTCTAAAAAGTAGGCCAGATGATGTAGCCACATGGCCTGTAGTTTAGACCCAGTCTCAAAATGGAGATGCAGACTGAATGAATTAGTTACTGGTAGGGTTTGCAGGTCTCAGATTATACCAAGCATTCTGGGACAAAGAAGCAATGGTTGGCCGCCATTTCTGAAGACATAAAGGTCGGCTGTCACTCAGATCTGTCTCTTATTCTGGTTTCCTGGGTAGGCAGTATGATAATACAAGAGTTCTTATTTGCATATTGTCACCCTGAAAATGGGTATATATGGTGAAAAAATAGAAGAGGATCCTGTGTTGGAGTTGGGAATAAGTCTGTGTCCTGGGACTAAAAGCAATTGGAAGACTGCTGGCCTAAATCATTGATTTTTAATCATCAAGAAATCAAACCAGTTTAAATAATTGGTTTGAGTTAGGTTTTCCATTTTGAAATTCATTTATTTCCTGAATAAGCATGTATGCTGGTTGCTTGATATAACAATTACAGTGTACTGGTTTAGAGCATTATCCAAACCCTTTGATCATGGAGCACACATTTGGAAAAATATGAAACGCCCTTGTAGATCAGACCAGAGGACTAGCTAGTCCAGCATCCCAGTTGCTTATGGGAAGTGCCAAAACAAGACTACAGTTCTCCAGGAACTGGTATTCTGAGTCATGCTGCCTCTGATTCTAGAGGCAGTATATAGCTTTCATGAGTAGTAGTGATCAATAGCTTTATCCTCTATGAACTTGTCTAATCCCTCTTTAAAGCTATCCAAGTAGGTGGTGATCACTGCTATACTAAGGAAGGTCACTTAATTGAAGCTAACACTAAGCATTCCCATTTGTAAATTAACAATGAAATCCTATGCTTTTCTACTCAGAAGTTAGCCAAATTATATTCAGTCAGACTTACTCCCAAGTAAGTATGTTCAGGATTGCAGCCTCAGTTCCATTGAACAAACTGGGACATTTTTAATAACCATGCATAGAATCAGGGCTTTAACAACTATCTAGATCTTTGCAGAGGCAAATACTAACTTGGTCTTTGAACCATCTGTTATTCTAGCTATCTATTCTGAGGAAGCTCAGAAGACAGCAATAAGGGAGAGGGTCTTCTCCATGGTGGCCCCCCAATTTTGGAATGATCTCCCCAATGAGACCCGCCTGGTGCCAACTTTGTTATCTTTGACTTTTCCCAGGCAATTGGCAGCACATGATATTGTTCTTTGCTTGCTGTTATTTTGCTTGTCATTCTAATATTTTGTTTTGCTCATTTTCTCTTCCTTTTTAGGAACTCCTTAAGAAATTTCTCTTTCACACTTATACCTCACATTTATATCGTTTTTCTACTTTAATTGGACTATTCTTGTCCCATCCCATCCCACCTCCTACACCTCACATTTATTATTCATGTTGTATATCTACAAGCAGGGATTATATTGTATTTTATTTTGTATGGTGTCTTAAAAGGTTTTAGGCACTTTATGAATAATAAAACAAAAGCAAGGCAAATGCTTAATCAAATTAACCTTGGGCTGTGTCACATTTTGTTTTTATTATTCATAGTGACCACCTTCAGTGTGCTGAATGCAGAATGCTGACTGCATCATGGCTTACCGTGATCAAGGTGTTTGCTGGAAAACACAGCCTTTGCTTTCACTTGGCTCCTCCCAACAGCAGGAGTGGCTAAAGTTCAAACTAATCAGAAATCAACAAGTCAGGTATCCCGGAACAGACAACTGTGTTGACTGTACTGGGATTCCTGGCTTGTTGCTCCCTTTATGAGCCAGGATTCATAAACGAAGAACAAGTCCTGGTTTATGAACCTAGCTTGAAAAGAGTGAAACAAGTCATGAGCCCTGGTTTGGCTGGTATGCTAATCTTCTAATTTCTGTTAAGTTTAGCTGCTCCCTCTGGTGGGAAGAGTCAAACAGGAGCAAACTCACACTGCTCATTCATGGTAAACTTTGATCGTTTGGATTGTGTGTGAGTGGGGCCATTGAATGGAATGCAGACTTATTCTTCAGTCTGCAGAATAGTGTCTCTTGATTAGAAGAACAGATGATAGTACATTTCAAAGAATTAATCTAAATGATTTTTTTTCTGGCTAGAATACAACATCTGCCGCTGTGACTCGTCAGTGTTCAATAAATTCAGCCAGAATTGTTTTAAGGGATGTCTTTACTCTTTTGTACAGTTTTGCTTGTGCTTCTGGGAAAACAACTGAATAGGGTATCCCTCTAACACGTTCTTCATCCGTCAGCCATAAAATGCAGGAGTGCTTACTTTATGGAGGGCAAATATCCTTTATTCATTATCCCTGCCTCTGCTCTGTCTCTACTGACAAGCAGCAGCAATACTCCCTACAAAGTGGCTCCCATATAGAGAAAAAGGGTAAATCTTTAAACAGTAAACTCTCTCTGAAGAGATGCTGGATTTTGTGAGGGGTTTTGGTGGCATTCTCAATGTGCCATTTCTAAGGGACTTTCATCACACTGTATTAGGGAGAAGCATATCCTCAGAAAACAGATTTTAAATGTTGAACATTTGACTTTGATAAGTGGAGCTCTTCCTGAAGGCTTGTATCTTGATGGATTTTCCCCCAGTTGTGGTCCTGGACTGTAGATAAGAAAATGTTGCTGTGGCTAAGTCTACACTACAGATCTAAGCAGTTTTACTATTGTGATTTCTCCACCTCAAAGGAACTTTGGAATTCATAAGACCCTTTTACGCCTTTCAAGAAGAGTAATATGGTTTTCTAAAATAAAAATAATCTGTTTCCCCCTCTTTCTTTTATAGCCCAGTCATTGAAGGAGTTTGCCCGGTTATTGATTGCAGTAGAAGAGGAGAGGCGGCGGCTGGTAAGTCTGTCCTAGAATGTGCTTGTAAAGTTCAACTTTTTCACTAAATTCGCTGTTGTCTCTCCTGGAAAGCTCCTATTTCAGGTTTGTAAAAAATGCAGCACCCAAGAAACTGTGGGTTATATTCAACGTTAGCCTAACTTAAGTCCCGTTCATTTCAATCAGTCTACTGAGTAGGACTAACATTGGATACAACCCTGTATTTTTGTCTGTTTCCTGATAATTTTTGTAAACCGCCCAGAGAGCTTCAGCTATGGGGTGGTATATAAATGGAATTAAATAAATAAATACCCAAAGGATACATTATTTAGCAGTTTGAATTATGCATATTTTGTAATGTTGACTTTGACACCTGTCAAATTCAGGAAAGTAACATAGTTCTGAATTTTATTTGGGATTCCTTTTTTATTATTTATTCTGTGGTAGAATTAAAAAAGAAATCCCTGGTAACATTCAGAATTATGTTAGTAGTTACTAGCCAGTTGAAACCTGGTGGAGGAAAGAGAGAGATTTCTGACCCTCTTGCAACAGTTCACCATATTTCTACGTGCACAGAAGGAGGTGCAGAAGGCTTTCCTACTCTGGCAGCCTGATTGTGCCGAGGAGAGATAGAGAGCTCCCCTGTAAAGAATTCCATGTACTCACCTTCACTCACTGTTGAAGATTGCTGTCCTAGTGCTGCTGATAGCTGATCAACAGCTGATAGCCGATCAGCTGGAAGGTGGAGAAAAGTGGGTAGGGCTTCCTGACCTTCATAGAGAGTTTCCCACAAGCTACAGGTTGCCCTCTTGTGGTTTAAACCAAAGCTGGTTTGATTTGCCAAGAGAGTTCAGTTGCCTCTATGCAAGATCAGGACAAAGCTTTGAATACTGGAGCGATGGTAACATTTAAAATTTTCAGTTGAATAAAAAGAAGCTGAAAGTGAGGTTAGGAAACTGCTTTGAAGTAGCTAACAAAAGCTATCCAATGGCCTGCTGGCTAGTCCTGCTGTTGCAGGTGCTACTTCATCCACATGACAACCCTCTGGGTTGAAACTGGTGTTCCGTTTATTACATTTTCATTCCATCCTTCCACCAAAAAGCTTAGGGTGGCATACATGATTCTCCCTCCCCCCCACTTCCATTTTATTCTCGAAACTATTCTGTGAGGTTGGCAGCAATCGTCTCAGGGTCACCCAGAGAGTTTCACGGCTGAGAGAGATTTGAATCTAGGTCTCCTAAGTCTGTCCAGCACTCTAACCACAACACCACACTGACTGTCAATGAAGCACACTGGCATGTTAGTGTGGACCAGCTTTGGCTCATGGGTTCCGGTTGCTGACCCGCCTTGTACATATTATAACTGGTAATGACTTAACGGGTTCTTTAGCTCAAGCAGTCCACTTCTCTTCTGTGGCTTATTAGTTCGAAGTCTTGGCTGACATCGGTCATGACTCTTTATTTCATTGCTTTGCCTGAAGATGATCGCAAGCTAAAATGTAACAAGAAAACTGTTAACAAAGGGATAATGATTTGTAAAGTCCTGGAAGAATGTTAAAGGAAGTAATGTGCGTATATAGTGAAAGATCAAACTCTTTAAATACTCAGTATTTTTGTCTTTCATAGTCTTCCTTCTAGGGAAAAGACATTGAAGCATTAACTGTTATGTGGGCACCTATTAATCTAAAGCGATGCTTACACTGCCCTTTAAATGAGAGCATATTTCAACTTCGACTTTCTCCCCCAGAATTTAGTTTTATCTCCTTGCAAAGCTGACAAGACACTAAAACAAAAATTAAAATTGTCAAGGAAGCTTTGTTCATTGATGGCTTTTTGCTGCTTAGTTCCAGTGAATAAAAATGCAAACTGGGTCAAACCCCATTGTTTAAGAAGATGATAGTCATGATTGTCCCACCCACCTTCCAAGAAATGTAGGATGCTATATATGAGGTTGGTTGGACTGGGATATGGTATTGTCACTCGCCAAAGGTCACCTAGTAAGCTTTGTGAGTGAATGGGGAGTTGAACCTGCACAAAGCTGTCAAGGGTGACTATATATTGCTTCAAATATCAGAGGCAGGATGCCTGCCAATGCCAGTTGCTGGGGAACATGAGCAAGAATGTGCAGTAGTGTTTCTGTCCTGTTTATGGGCTTCCCATAGGCATCTGGATGGACACTGTGGGAACAGAATGCTGGATTAGATAGGCCTTTGGTCTAATCCAACATGGGCCGTCTTATGTTCTCCCTAGTCTTAGTCTAACACTCTAATCGCTACACCACACTGGGTTTTTTGTGTGTGTCAGATATCAAGTACAATGAATTTAGGTTTGGATACAGTTCAATTTGCAAACACTACGCAGTATCCAATGGGGCCATTGCATGAGTGGGCCCTCCCACTGATTGCACAAGTGGGACCAGTGCTTCCTATAGGAAGCTCTGAAACAAGTATACTTTCTTCTTGAGCAGGATAGGTTGGCTGAGCTCTCTTACGCAAGCTCTGTTGACCTGCCCTGTTCCCAAAATGAGTGTTTCTGGTTGCTCCCAGAAGCACTAAATCTGTTGTGCAAGTGTTGGGTCTTGCCTGTGGAATGGAATCAGTTGGGGAGCAGTGCCCCCATTGGATAGTGCCCACTGTTCTCACAACAATTTATCTTCCAAATTCAACTTCACTTAAGAACATAAGAAGTGCCCATGCTGGATCAGACTGAGAGTCCATCTAATCCAGCACTCTGTTCACACAGTGGCTAACCAGCTGTCGGCCAGGGACCAAAAAAGTAGGACACAGTACAACAGCACCTTCTCACCCAGCAACTGGTGCACGCAGGCTTATTGCTTGGATACTGGAGGTAGCACATAACCATCAGGGCTAATAGCCATTGGTAGCATTGTCTTCAAACTGCCTTCCATTTGTTTTGCTAGACTCTTTAGGAGGTTAATGAAAATTGTCCTCTTTGTAGGAGACCTTTTTTCTCTGCCTGTGGAGTGGATATATTGGAACCCTTTATAGATGGGGTTTTCTTCTGCTTTTATCAAGCATTCAGATGGTTTGATTAAACTTTTTGTTGCTGAATTGGTAGCATGATGCTTGTAACTTATTTAAGCTGTTGTTGAGGGCTTTGCTTAAAATGCAGGATATAAAATATATGTATTTAATGTTAGTAAGAATGTCAGGTAAAGATTGAACAATATAAAGATTTTTTGTTTTAGCAGATGCAAGTTGTCCAGAAAGGTTGCAGCATCTTTAAAGGCCAATTCTCAAGTCCCCCTGGTTAGCAATCTTGGCAAAGAGAAAGCCATGGCAACCAAATTCTTCTTCCCCATATAAAACTGTGAAGACTATACCACATATGAACAGGCACTTGAAGTGGCTAGGAGTACTTTTTGAAAAAAAAACATAAAAAGCATATGATATAGTTCTTCCAGGTAGAGTGGTATTTTTTTGTTTACAATATTTATATCCCACTTTTCCAGCTGACAACAGACTTCCATGGCAGTGTACAGTGAAAGAAAATTAACACACACTAAAAATAATAATATATATTTTTTAAAAAGTCAGTGGTGCACCAACTTGTTTCTCCTTAAAGGTTATGCAGGGTGCGTGTGGCTATTGTCCATCTGGGCCTGGACCATTTCCTCTTGGGCAGCTGGATAATCTACAGCTCCTCACTCTTCCTGACAGCAGCGTTGAATAGAGCAATGAGAAGCATTCAAACATGCAATTCACTCCCTATCTTCATTCTGAAATGGCAGAGTCCTGGGAGGAGCTGGAGGAAGACTGTCTATTATCTTTGCGAAATCATGGAAGACGGGTGAAGTGCCAGAAGACTGGAGGAGGGCTAATGTCCCTATCTTCAAAAAGGGCAAAAAGGAGGAACCTGGGAACTACAGACCAGTTAGTCTGACATGGATCCCTGGGAAAATTTTGGAGCACATTATAAAGAAGTCAATCTGTAAGCACCTTGAAAAGAACAAATCCTGCCAGACTAATCTGATCTCATTTTTTGATCAGGTAACCTCCCTTGTTGACTGTGGGAATGCTGTGGACATAATATAACTTGACTTCAACAAAGCCTTTGACAAAGTGCCCCATGACATTCTGATTAGCAAACTAGCTAAAAGTGGGCTAGATGGAACAGCTATTACGTAGATCCACAGTTGACTACAGAATCGGACTCAAAGACTGCTTGTCAATGGTACCTTCTCCAACTGTGGGGGAGGTAACAAGCAGGGTACTGCAGGGCTCAATCCTGGGCCCAGTGCTCTTCAACATTTTTATTAGGAGTTGAAGAGAATCTTCAAATTTGCAGATTACACAAAATTGGGTAGGATAGCTAATACCCTGGAAAACAGAAACAAACTTCAAAGTGACCTTGATAGACTGGAGAGCTGGGCTGAAAACAACAGAATGAAATTTAATAGGGATAAATGACAAGTTCTACACCTAGGGAAAAGAAACCAAATGCACAGTTACAAGATGGGGGACACTTTCCTCAGCAATACTACAAGCGAGAAGGGTCTTGGAATTTTTGTAGATCACAATATGAGCCAGCAGTGTGATGTGGCTGTAAAAAAAGCAAATGCTATTTTGGGCTGTATTAATAGAATAGCTTCTAGATTGCACGAGGTACTGGTTCCCCTCCATTCAGCACTGGTTAGGCCTCATCTTGAGTATTACGTCCAGTTCTGGGCACCACACTTCAAGAAGGTGCAGACAAGCTGGAAAGAAGTTCAGAGGGAGGCATCAAGGATGATCAAGGGTCTGAAAGCAAGGTCCTATGAGGAGAGACTGAAAGAACTGGGCATGTTTATCCTGGAGAAGATAAGATTGAGGGGAGACATGATAGCACTCTTCAAATATTTGAAAGGTTGTCACACAGAGGAGGGTCAGGATCTCTTCTCGATCATCCCAGAGTGCAGGAAACGGAATAATGGGCTCAAGTTACAGGAAGCCAGATTCCAGCTGGACATCAGGAAAAACTTCCTGTCTGTTAAAGCAGTACGACAATGGAACCAATGACCTAGGGAGGTGGTGGACTCTCGCACCCTAGAGGCATTCAAGAGGCAGCTGGACAGCCATCTGTCAAGTATGCTTTAAGGTGGATTCCTGCATTGAGCAGGGGGTTGGACTCGTTGGCCTTATAGGCCCCTTCCAACTGTACTATTCTATGATTCTATGTGGTTTTCAAACATATATGAATAGCTCTTGGGATAAATTCATGGCACAATCCTTTCCGTATTAAGACTACGTAGTAGGTAATCAATGTGCATGACCGTTTCCCTGTAAGCTTTCATACATACATTTGGCAACATGCTGAAAGCTACTCATTCATGCATAAAAGTTCATCTTTTGAATGCAACATTGCCATGAGCATCTTCCTTGAGAGGAAGAATGGATGTTCTTTTAGGCACAGTGGATTGCTATTGTAGTTTAAGATTTAGATGGAGTGATTTTTATTTGTGAATTCAAGAGCACTCTGATAGATGGAGACACCTAAGTGATATTCTATCATTTACAGTCAGAAATAAGCAACACTGCACATTATTAGATCTCCCTTTTTACCAATGAATGAAAAATGACTTTAAGCACAAACTTGCTTGCCAACAGTTTTTTGTCTTGAACGTTGCAGTGAGGAATAGGAGAAAATAATGTGTCTTTTTATATAAGGGAGACTGAGTGCCACATGAAACCCTGTTGTTCTTACTTACAAAAGATTAATAGAGCTGTAACAGCCACACTTCACTTTCTTCATCTTTAGTGTTTCATTTTGCTCTTCTTAAGGGAAACTAATAATAAGGCATCTTGGAACAGTTACTGTTATTCTCTCTCTCTCTCCCTCTCTCTCCCTCCCTCTCTCTCCCTCTCCCCCCTCCCCCCCCCCCCCGGCTGCTGCTGTATTCCTTCTTCTGTTTGATGATCCCGTTCGCTCTCATTGCTTCAACTGCCTAAATTTTCATATAGATTTTGATTCTTTTCTTCAAGATGTACAAAGTCATTTCTCATGGGGCGCTTTAGAGATAGTTCTTCCTATCTCTCAACAGCCTTTCATTTTATTAGAAGCTCAAGACAGAGGAGAAAGACTAGAGTGGAAACATCCCATAGGGCAGTGGTGGGGAATCTGTACCCCTCCAGATTTTGTTAGGGTACTAAGGCTTGGAGAGTGGATCCCCCTCCAAATAATTGTTCCCCAGAACCTTCTTTAGCCACCACTGTCTTTTAAAACATAGGTGGGCAGCTTGTGGTCCTCTAATTGTTTTAGCCTACAACTCCCATAACCCCTCGCCATTGATTATGCTGGTTAGGGCTGATGGGAGTTGTAAGCCGAAAAATCTGGAGAGGGCCACAAATTGTTCATCCCTGACATGTGTGGTGTTATCTGTTAATTTTCACTTATTGTCGGACATGTTGGAGGCCCACTGTCAAATGGAAAGGTGTGGGATACACATCTTAAATAAAATAAATACTGACTTGGGAAGCAGCTAGCAGGATAGCACAGGAGAAGGTGGCAGGATTGATCTGCTATTCCTGTGTTATAGCCAGGGCTGCTACTACTCCACCCGCCACACACATACTTATGCCACCGATGGCACAAATTGGCAGCCAATGAATGTCATCCATTAATTTCATCAATGAATGAAATTGTATTGCTTCCTAAACACACAGTTAAGGTGGCAAACTAAAGATGAAAAAGAAATAAACAGCAGAAAAATACACAAAGCTAAAACATTAAATAAATAAAACCAGAGCAATATGAGCCTAAAAGCTGCAGGACTAAACCCAAACCCTTCAGTCATCATCATCATCATGCAGCCTTTTCAGGCTTGTGGAAGAAAACCAGAGACAGTACCAAATAAAGTTCTCTTGGAAGTAGATTCCATTGTGTGGCTGTCATGATTGGAAAAAGCCCTACATAGAACTTACACATCTAATGGCCTGGTATTAAAGACACTATCTTTAATAGTAGTAACTCTATATACTCGTTCCGATCAAGCTAGCACATCCCACTTACAGCAGTATGTTTCCTTGGTAAGACCTGCTGTATTTATGCACAAATATCGGGGAAAGGGGAGGTACAGCAACATAACTCAGGCATGATCTCATCTATAGCATTATAGTGACCACCGTGAGGCTGAAGCGTTTGCAGTAGGCTGCACTATCTATATTTGACCCATGTTTTTGAGAGGGTCATTTGAAAAAAAACATACCCCCCTTCTTCCTCTCCGCAGGTTAAAGAGTACAGTGACTTTGCGTGCAGTAAACACTTTCCCACCCCGGGGGCATTCAGAATGGGAGAACCTAGCTCAATGATAGAGCATATGCTTTCCATGCAGAAGGCTGGAGGTTCAGTCCTTGGCATCCCCAGCTAAAAACAATGATCAGGTAGTAGATGAGAGATACCTCTGCTTGAGACTCTGCTGCCAGAGGCATCTGCCTGGCTACTTCTGGAAACACGATGCTAGATTAGAACAACCTTTGGTCTGATCCAGTAAGGGTCCTACAATCCCACTTTCTACCTCAATTTAACAAATTATTGGTGTTGGAAGAGCAGGATAGAGGAAATTTGTGTATGTCGAGGTGGGTGGATTCTAGGCCAGTTTTCTTTGCACCCCATACCTAATTGTGATGAACATATGCTAGGCACTGAGCACATGGTGTGGGGAACAAAATCCAGCATGGCTAGTACCTCAAGAGCTTTTATATGCATATAATGTATTTGGTAGAATTTGTATCAATTCCCTGATTGGAATGCGATGCTGGAGGGCAGCAGTTTCAAACCTATTTGCAGTGTGGGTAAGGCGCGCACACACAGCTGGAAATGGCTGCTGTGTTTGAATAAATAAGGAAAACGAAATGGGCAGGGGCCAAGTGTAAAGTACTTTGCACCTTAAATCAAACACAGCCCTTCCTGATTAGCCCAATCTACAAGCTTGTGTAAATCTCACACACTTTCTCATATGCGCAGTGGCTGGAGGGGGGAAGGGGTGTTATTTTGCCATATTGCAGTCTGAAGTATGATCTTTATTTGCTCTGTATTGGAAAAGGACACCTCCACAGTCCCCAAGCCAAACTACAACATCACGACTTGTGACCAACCCAAAGAGTTCCCATTATCTATTATATGTGCATTACTGGTTCCAAGAACAAACTTCACGAAATGGAACTAGCCATTAAGTTTGGAATGGAATGTTTTATGTCACTGTTAACTGTTTTTAGTAATTTATTCTGGGAGAAAGAACAGCCAAACATTTAAGTGTATCATATGACACTAACATACCTGGCTGACTCTGTAGCATGACTCCAGGATAAATCAGTCAATTCCTGGACAAGCACACGGAGAGGAGAGGGAAGAAACCCAGCAATTCCCAAATGGGACTTGAGACAAAGCACGTTCTTGTTCCCACTGAGTCAACAGCAGCTCTGCTATGGATTTCAATCTCTTGGACTAAGAACACTTGCAATTTGCGTCAGTTATCAGATGTTTTAGTCTGCTGGTAACCATGAAGTAGAATCAGTACCACAATAATGTCAATTTGGAAGTTTTTAGAACATGGCAAAGTAGATCTTCTCCAATTTTCATCTTCATCTCACCCCACCGAATACTAACGATGGGCAGTTGGTCAATTAACTATCCATTACTTGGCCTTGGTCAAAGATTGCCAGATGTTCCATCAACTGGCCTTGTGTAAGTAGCAGGCTGATTTCCCCCTCCCTCCCCTTTCTTCGTGGCATTATCCTGAAAGGGCAGGAGGGGCACTACTTGCTGCCTGCTCCGTAAGATCCAGCATAGTGCTATGTACAACTAATGGGAGAGTCTGCAGCCTTCCAATAAATTGTCATTTTTGTAATTAGAGTTCCCTTTTCTTCGCAACTACCCTGAATTCTCACTGGATGCTTCGACTGCCCTGCTGCCCATGGGAAACCTTCCCCTCTTTTGCAACACACAGAAGGCTTGGGAGGCTTTTTCAGCGTTCAACCTGAAAAAGGTGCAGCTTTGTGAGTGTTGGGTTCCAGTGCTTGCAAAAAGCTTGCACGTGGCCACTGTGCACACCTCTGCTATGGCTGTCACCTCTGCCTTCCACTTCTACAACACAAGCAACTTACTTGGGGGCGAAGGGAGGGTTTTTTAATTTTATGTACAATGATAACAAAAACAATAACAATATAGCAAAAAGCATGCCCCCGTCATTCCTGGTGAGAGAATGACACTATTTGCACCACGTCCAAGGGGAGAAGGCGCGTTGAAGAAATGATAAAATGTCTTTTCTTGCCGGGATGATGGGACTGATACTCCCAGCCCATCTCTGGCCTGGAAAGATATTCAGCCAGAGCCCTTACCTTTGGGTAGGGAGTGCCTACTGCCTCTTCCTATCCAAAGGTAAGCGACTGGGCCCTTGGAACTTAGGAAGGGAAAGGCAGACGTGGCGGAGGGCACTTTAAGAAGCACAGCAAGTAGGGGTCCTGTTAGCACTGCCCTTGGCACGTTGGCAAAAAAGGGACCTGTTCACTTAGATTCTGTTCTCAAGGATTTGAACAGGAGCACTCCTCTATATGAATACTCGCAACATTTCTAGTGAAATCTAGGTTTACATTAACAAAAGGTTCTGTAGTGTTGAAGTATCCTGTTTTGTTTCATTTTTTAAACTATGTTGACATTACTCTGGTTTTCGGCCTTGTAATTCAATAAACTTTTGACATACATCTCAGGTATCTGTGCAAACACCTGTGAAGGTTAAGATCCTTGCCTCTCCTTTGTTTCTGACCACTGATACGTTAGGATTAATCCCACTACAGAGAACGCGCAACAGAAAGCGCCAGCCGGAACTCTTTGATCTTCAATCTAAAATGTGTGTTAACATGTGCATTAGCTTTGCTGTGCAGAACCCCTTGCAGCCTTCCTGCCAGAAAGGATACTACAAATAGCACTGATTGTAGGGCATTATATGAGCTAAGATTTTTCTGTATTGCTTTTCACTTTGCTTATAAGCAGCCCAACACACATTAGAGAGAAACTCAACACCTCTCACGGAGGCAGCAGAACAGAGCATATCTTCCCCGCGCAGCATTCAATACTGATTTTCTCTCGCTCGCTCTTTAAAAAAGGGGAACATCACAGCTTCATGCTCTCTGTCTTGAAACCCATCCTCTGCGGGAGTAGAAGAGATAATATTGCTAGGCTGGGTTCAGCCAAAGTGCAAACCGATTGTAGCCTGGGATTCCAAACGGCAAAAGCACTTGCTCTTTTGCGTTCATAAAATTAATCAGTTTCTCAGTTTCATGACCTTTCCACCAAAGCTCTCTGTTGAAACGAGTGCATATTCCCTCGTGCCGCAAGGGAGTTATTTTTCAAAATTGTAGACGTTGAAGATGACGATCAGCATTTTACATTGTGCTTTCAAGTGTTCAAAAGCCCTTCGCATAATTTATCTTAATGCAATCCTTACAACAACCCTGGAAGATAGGTCAGAGGCAAAGCTGAGCAATAGTGGCTTCCTTAAGGCTACCTGTTGAATGCACGGTAGAGGCAAGATTCGCATTGGGGACTTCTGTTTTTGTGGATAACATACTGACTTACTACACTACTCCAGTTTACGTATTAAAAGCTTGCAATTGGCTCAGCAAAACCAGAGTGTCTTGTGACACCTTAAAGAAATTCAGTATGGTATAAGCTTTAATAAACTAGAGTCCGCTTCATCAGGTGCATGAAGAATTGCCCTGGTAGGTAAATATGCGCATGAGTGTAGAGAACAAGAACATAAGGAGAGCCCTGCTGGATCAGACCAAGGGGCCATCTAGTCCAGCATTCTGTTCACACAGTGGCCAACCAGCTGTCCACCAGGGACCCACAAGCAGGAGTGCATCAGCACCCTCCTGCTCATGTTTCCCAACAACTGGTGTACATAGGCTTACTGCTCCTGATAATAGATATTACACATAGGCATCAGGACTAGTAGCCATTTAACCTTCACACAGTGCGTGGTTCAAATATGGGATCCTCTATTATTACATTGTTTCTAAACAGGGCATTTTATAAGAGTTATTCTGGATCAACTGTCTCCCTACTAATTTTGAATGAAAAATATATGATCAAGGCTTTAGGATTAGCCTCCCATTTGATTATCAGTCTTTTACCTCTTAATGCAAAAATTGCCAATTTCTAGATTTGAGGGTGCCACTGAAATCTCCAGGCAGTGGTTCAGCAGCTGGAAGTATGTCTTGCTACACAGGCCCCCTGAACCCAGGAGTGGTTAGTCTTCATAATGCTGGTGACATCTTTTAGCACTAAGTCTTTGATAGTTATGAAGGATATGTGTTCAGACATAGCCAGGGAATTATATGCAAAATTCAAAAGGGACATACTGTTAGCGTCATGACTAGGCCTGTTTCCTTTAGGCTGGGGAAAGGAGTTTCTGGTAATCCATCGGAATCAGATTCTGAAACAAAAGAGACAGCGCCAGAAACCTACCGGCTTACAAGTGAAATGGGGGAGGTGATTCTCACAGGCTCTTCACTAGCTGGAGATGAATCTTCGCCAGACTTTATCACTGAAAATGTTAACAACATATAGTCTATGTGAAATGATTATTCTTCAGAAGGGGAGGGCACTTCAAAGTTAACTAATCCTAGAGTTCGCCACAGACTTAAATG
This sequence comes from Anniella stebbinsi, assembly GCA_029215795.1. Lineage (NCBI taxonomy): Eukaryota > Metazoa > Chordata > Lepidosauria > Squamata > Anniellidae > Anniella > Anniella stebbinsi. Next base: position 53,293,277 of record JARDYH010000001.1, read on the forward strand.
GGTGGAGCTAAAAGAAGGCAAGAGAAGATCGGCCTGGCTAGTTTCTCGCCAAAGGCTTCTTCAGAACCAGCCTCTTTGGAGTGAAAGTGTTTTGAGAAAAGGCTTCCCTTTTTTTTTTGAAAAGACAATTGTCTTGCTTAGTTTGTATAGTTTTGCATAAAGGATAGTTCCTAGAGTTTAGCCGTCTCTTCAGGTGGGAAGAGATGTTTATTGCCTGAATAAAGCTTTGTGGATTACGTGGCAGAACTCTTTATTGTCTCCCAATAGGACAGGAGGTTTTTGGAAACATGACAGTTAGTTGGGGGATATCTGTACTACTCCTTTGAATTCAGTAACAGTTTTCACCTTCCCCATATGAGCGCAGCTGCGGGCAAACCTTTGATCACAGTTTGATCTAAAATTCATGGTCACTAGGGACCAGAAAAAGTTGCTTTGAGGGTCAGATCCAACTTGCAAGCCACCATTTGGCCATCTGTTCATATTATGTCTAACATTCTTGTGCTCCATTTCCATGATATTTTTATGATCTGTATGGTGTAAATCTGTGTACTGACGTTCTTGAATCCAGGATTACCCAGTAGTCTGAAGTCTAAGGCTCCTGGGCATGGTACCATTACAAACAACTTCGCTGATTTTGGCTGGGTGCCTGGACATGTTCATTCATGAACCCCCTGTTTAAAATACAGCTTTCAATTACATCTTTCCAGTGCAACAGGTTACGCTTGCACGCTCTCTGCTCTGGTTCCTTAACCCTCCAAACAGTTTTTTTGTGGGTCAGTGGTGCTTAATGTAGAAGCGACGAATGCATGATCACTATTCTGCTAACATGTTTTTTCAGGCATTGAGAAAATTTAAATACCGTACAAGATTATGATGAGACTATGCTCTTTGAAAGCAGGGCCCTTTTTCTTTTCTTCTTTCCTTTTAAAAATATTAAACATGCTATTTGCACTGATGGTACTGCACTAATAATAATAATAATAATAATAATAATAATAATAATAATAATGGAAAGCTCTTGAAATGAGCCTGATCACAAAAGTTTTTTTTTCTTTCTCTTGCCATACATACTTGTAGACACTACACAATGGGAGCAGCAGTAACCGTTAAGTTTGATCTAGAATCATCACATACATTAAATGTTATCTCCAGTTGGCTGGTTTGTCTGTGTGTATGTGTCTGTGTGTATGCAACTCCCTCCCACTCCCCATATATCAGGAGTGTACAACCTCAGGCCCGGGAGCCATATCTGGCCCTCTCTAGGGTTCCGCAGAAGGCCATGCTCTTTTCCTTCAATCACCGATTATTGAATGGTTTCTTGGAGTTTGTGGAGATCTCTCCCCATTCTAAAAGGTTGAAATGCCTTTCTTGGTAGTAAGAGCATTACATTTAAACATGCTGATATTTGGGGGGGGGGGGGGTTACCCTGGCCACTACAGGAATGTGATCCCCAGAGCTTCTCCAAAATGAAATTCAGCCCTTGGGTTGAAAGACGTTCTGCACCCCTGCCACATCGAGAGAAAAATATTAAACAGTATGATCAACTGGCAGTGAAATGTAAAATAAACAGTCTGTGACAATTCTATATAAATCTATGTATCCACGAACGAAGGTTAATACTTATCTAGCCAATGAAAATGTGTTATGAAAGCTTATGTCATCATAAATCTTCTTAATCATGAGGCTACCAACCTCTTTGTCATGTTTTCTGCTACAGACTAGCACAACTACCTTTCTGGAAACTGGTGCCATGAAATAAAATGTGAAAATAAAATAACCCTCGAAATATATTTCCAAATTATTATTGCAACTTACACGGATCCTCGCTGTAAAGGATTATTCTTTATTGCGGTATTGTGGCATGCCATGCCAGAAATTATTGTTCTTACTATTTAAATATATTTTCAGGTTTTACGTTCTCTTCTACGCTGCCTACGGCAGGTTCATGCTAAAAGGCAGCTTATAAATACGTCAAATAAATGAAAATATAAAATGAGTGCTTTAGGGTTCTGCTCTCATGAGATGGGAAACTCCGAAGTCAGAGGCTTTCAGGTATCCAACGGTCTGCTAGATTGAAGCCAGCAGGACGGGAGGAGCAGCGGAGGTGATCTTCACTTCCCTGTCTTCCAACAGTTGCATGTTTCCCTAGATGGGCTTTTTTCTCGTCTAGCGATGGCGCTTCGGAGGAGGAGGGAAGGAGGCTGGAAGAGGCTCAAGATAACTTATACCCTGGCATCTCCAGTCTCCTTCCTTCCTCATCCACCGGACCGCCTCCTTTTCCCCTTCTCCGAGGTTGAATTTCCAACCTCGGAGGCCAGCCAGTGTGGTTCTTTCCATTCTGGCTGCGAGGAGGCAGGGAAGGGGGGGGGGGGGGGGCGTTGGATTTCAGACTCCCCTTCCTGAAGACAGAATGCTGTCTCCGACCTTGGAGGGGGAAATCCAACTATCCTATGGCCTCTCAGTCAATGTCTAGGGGCTATAGGTTGCTCTCTTAGAACTGGGCATCTCAAGTACTGCACCAATGCAGTGTAGTGTGCAGTGTGACATCTTATTAGAATCGAGGCATTGATGTTCATTGATGATGCAGTGTGAAAAACGATTCTCCAAAGTTTAGCCCAGTGGTAGACAATCAATGCCTGTAATCCTAAAAACAGCAAAAACTAACTGAGTGGTTCATCTCATTTCCCATATTTTCACACTTGTTAAATTGTCTTCTCTCTCTCTCCAGTTTATTAATTGCCCTATAACCGAAGCTCTCAGGGTAATGTACATAATAAAAGCATAAACCAGAAAACCAGTGATAAATCCAATAATAAAGCACATCAAAAAGTATTATTTTAAAAGAAGAAACAAAAAGTCATCATTTAAAAGAGATAAATACCTGAGCAGCTAAAAACATAGATGGGATAGTTTTAAAATGCAGCATTGCACATATCAAAAATGAAGCAGCAGTTAAAAATACTTTTTAAAGGCCTGGGAGAATTAATAGGTATTTGATTGGCGCACAAAAGTCAATAAATTAGGTGACTGGCAGCCCTTTCTAAAAAGGGCATTTCACAATTTGGGGGCTACCACAGAAAAGGTCTATACAGGAGAAGCTACCCATTAAATCTCAGTTTGCAGGGCATTTGGAATAGAGCCTCAGATCACGATCTCATTTTTTTTTAAAAAAAATGTTTATACGTTTAATGTAGCCAATAAACACCTACCTGTCTGGAAAATTAAAATTTAAAATGAGAGAGAGACTCAGAAAGTCAGAGAGAAACAGAGGGCTTCCCCTACTCGAGTGGAAGGCAGGTGAATTGCCCTGATAGCTGGCATGTTACAGCAAGATGGCTTACGATGAATGAAGCTGGACGCACACCTTTCTCCTGCTGACTTCCTCATACAATATCCCTAACTATTCATTTTGAAAATCCCACATAGCAAACAAGAGGAGGCACCCACCCACACCCAAATAGTATAGCTCTCACTCACATTGTTTACCCTTTTTTGTTATTTGTTTTCAGTGTTGCTATTTAGAGGGAAAGGAACCAAATAAGAAAGCGGGAAAGGGGCACAGAGTGAAGATTATGGAAGGGGGCCTATGCCCATGAGCTCTGTGACTAAGTAGTTATCTGATCCTGGACAAGATTCCAAAGTTGTTCTGTAGCTTCCCCTCCCCCAACCATTGCTGGGCAGCTGGGTAGAATACTACTTGCACATGTTCACATACTGACTTTGAGCATCTCTAAATTAAGGGGAAATCATATTGCTTACCCAGGGCTTTTGCTTCCTGCTTCTTTGCCACAATTGTTATGAGCTTCATTACATGGGCGGAGAAGGGCGACCACATGGTTTGCATTTACTTCCCCTCCTTTCAGCACCACCTAGTGGTGGAAGATCCTGCTTTTTTTCCAGATACCACATTAAAAGTGGTCCTTTTAATAGCAGGATTTCCAGGGAATAGTGCGGAAGACATATTGTTCATTGACAGCGTCATGTAATAGACTCACAAACTTCTCTGAGTGGCCAGTCATGAGTGTGCAATAAATCACTTATTTAGAGGAGACCTTAAGAAAAAAAAAGCTGGGAATTCAGAGGGGGCAGTGATAATACATTTGTAAAGCATTTGCAGCCCTGGTACCACTCAAAACACAGCATAATGTGATGGAAGAAATGGATTGCGTGTAATTTCAGACCATTTCCCAGTTTGTCTTAATTTTTGTAGCACGTTTAGCCAGACCGCCTGTACAATCACATAGTTCTGTTTGGTTTCATTGAGTCAGTTAGAAATGGTGAAAGAGAAAATCCAAGCCATGTTCATAATTTGTTAACTCTAGGCTGTTGGCATATATGTTTCCTTCAAAAATTGCCATTAAATTTGATTATTCGCTGGCAGTAGATCTCACAAAGAGGACAGTTGTGGTTACATTTCTCTTCCGCGGAAGTGCTTGCCATTTGCATGGTATGAAGATTTGGCTTGTAAAGCTTGTGGATAGGCTTGAATATGGGGGGCGGGGGACACACTGACTTGCAACATAAGTAACTTATTACAGGCATTTCTTAGCATTTTCTACAAGCCAGGACTTGGGTATCTGGGAAAGTTTGTGTGTTCCCCCCCCTTTTGTTTAAGATGACTTCATAAAATAAGTCATGTTTTGTTTATTAAAGGGTGACACTTAAATAATTTGGACATCTCTGGATATGTTGAGTTCAGATATGGGGAGGGGGTTCCAGAATTTGTCAACATAGTTTTCTACAATATTATTTTTTAATAGTCTCCAATGTCACTTTTAATCTGTTTTATGCAAGAAGGTGAATGCTAATCTCTGGACTCAAAATGTTAATATTGTTGCTGCTTAGAGTAACTTTTTTTCAGCATGGTAAAGGAATGAGAAATATTGAGCTCAAACAAATAATGCCTGAACTGACATGAAACTGCCAGCAATTAAAATCTTTGTAAAGAGGCCTTCGACTGGAGTTTAGGCAGCTGGCAGCTGGGGAGGACCTTTGTTGTGGTGGCACCCAAATTGGAATCCCTCCCTAGACGTGTTTGCCTTGCACCTTTTTGTTGCTTTCATTTTACGTACCAGCACAAGCCTATCCTCTTCTCTCATGCCTTCAACGGCATTCTATGGTACCTAGCACCCTTTGCCTGCCTGCCTGCCTGCCTGGTTGTTTTATCATTGATGTTTCATCGGTGGTGGTGGTGGTGATGATGTGTGTAATGCAATGTCAATCAGGGTGGGAACCTGTGATCTTCCAGATCTTGTTGGGCTACAGCTTCCATAATCTCTGACTGGCTATGATAGCTGACGCTGATTGGTGTTGGGGGTTCAACGACATCTGGAGGGACAGCAGTTCCCCATCCATGATGTAAATGGCCTACCATGTGAGTTCACTACCACACCACAGTGTGCACATATGAATTGGGCCTATGCTGGGACTAAGGAAGCAGGGAATACTATTTCCAAAGCACATGTTTTTAATAAAACAATCTGTTTCTCAACAATTATCCTGGATTGAGGAGTTTGGGGAGAGAACAATTGCTGCACAGTTAGTCCAGTTGTACATCTGTCTTGGATTTAAGCACTAGCCTGGTAGCCATAGCGGCTAGGAATTGCCTGCAACCAAGTGAGCAGGCTGGTGGAAGGGGGATGGAGCACTCCGTCCTTGCTCTGTGCTCAGCATAGAAACAAAGTGGGCTGCAAGAGGAGGGAAGCCCCTTGCTCTGTGCCCAGTACATCATCTTGCAACTCTCAGCAGTTTTTGTACGGAAGTACAGACAGACTAGCAACTTTGGGGAATTTATTTACAAGGCTGTTTCACATAGTGGGTAAGGGTCTTTAATACTCTGGTCTTTGGGGCAACAGTCTGGCATCCTGCAAAATAGCAAGCCAGTAAGCAACTTTGAGTATGTAACCATTCAGCTAATCCAACCTTGGGAAAATTGCATATTTGCTTTTGCACATAAATGCCCTGAACATACAACACCACTTTTCAATGAAGTGGAAATTATGACCATAGTAGGGAAGCTTCTGCATATTCCTAATGAGGACAAATAGAATGACTGAAAATGTTTCCCAAACCCGTAGCTTGATCTACCTGGATTGATGCTATCCAGTCAGGATTTGCTTTCTCCAGTTAGAGAATGCTGTATTTATATTAAATGTCGCAAATACATTGTAAGTGTGCCAATAAAACCTATCATGAGGAGGGCTCGTTGACATCGGGCGCATCATCCAAAGTCACTTTCCTGCTCCATTATGTGCAGCGTCTAGGATCATAATTGATTTCAGGAATAATTACTAACATCTCTACCCCAGTTCAGCAGGACAGCTTTAAGCGCCAGCGATCGAAATATCCTCAGTAGTTCATTTGGCATGTTAAGTACTCATGAGCTTAGAAGGTGATTATAGCAGATAAGAATGATCCTCCAAATACAAATGGTATCGGAGGCTTGTAGGGAATGGCTATATTAAACTTCTTCAGACGGTCGTCTTGCCCTCGTATCGTACAATTAGAACTGAAATGCATCAGTGTTCAAACACTAAAACTTAATTACTCTGAAATAACTGCAGTTCTGGGAGTTTAAGCGGAATGTGGTTTTTGCTCTTTAAATATTTATAAGTTTTAAACAAAAAAGACTGTTCCAAACTCACAAATGCAGGATTTTGAGGCAGATGAATTGTCTACTTAGATTTCCCATCCACAGAGATTACCAGTAATAAGTGTAGTGGGAGCAATTGCAGTAGTTGGCAAGAAATCATATTTTCAAACAAATCCGTAATGTACACACAGCTCAATATATTTTCAAAAGGCTTCTCTGCCAGACTTCTCCAATGTGGTGCCCTCCAGTTATGTTGGACTACAACTCCTAGCATCCCTTGGCCAGCTGTGATGGAGTTATAGTCCAAAACATCTGGAGGGTATCAGATTGGGAAGGCTGCTCCATACTTTAAAAAAAAAAAATGAAATTCTACACCAAATTAACTCAAATTCAACACTAAGAAAAGCTAGATTTTGCAAGTTGTATCAATTATGCACATACTTGGTATTTGCATAATTTTGGTGCTTCTTAGTCATGGGTAGGACAGTTTCCTTCTCCTTAGGAATCTGTCCATTCAGTAAGATCATCATCTGAGGCTCTGTTCCATGTGTCCTTACTTCATCAGCAGTTAGACATATGGTGATCAGGGATAGGGCCTTTTTGGTGTTGGTGCCCTGACTTGGAAATATATCCATTCAGAGCCTACAACTTAAGCCTTTTAAGCGCCAAGCTTAAAATAGTTAAGTAGTATAGGTCAGGTCAGTCATGCAAATATACTATGTCTAATGCAGTGTTAATAGTCATGTCATTAGCTCTTTGTTCTTTCATTTGGTTCTAATAAACTATTAGCACTTATAATTAAATATACAGTAGGAACAGCATTGCTTGCTACATAGAATACTGCAGACTTAAGAGAATCATTGTTTAGAGCAATAAATAAATAAATAAATAGAACATAATGCAATCCTGATCATAAAAATTGAGTGTGCTAAAACTAGTTATTCTTTATTTGAACAAAAGGGTAAAGAGTAGTCTCACACTTGCAATTGTTTCATTAAAACTGAAACTCAAAAACTCCTCTCTAAAAACTGTAAAGTCTACTTACATATTTTATTTTCTAAAACATACTTTGCATCTCCTAAAATTAACTTGTCTGGAAAGCAATCTCACAGGACCTCAAGAAAGGGTGCCAGGCAGCATTTCATGTTCCTGCACAGTCACTAGAATAATTTAAGGCCAGAAAAGTGTGCATGTGCAATGTTTTTGCTATCTGCATTGCCTCTTGCGCTTTTACTAAAGCATTGCTCTAGCCATCAGGGTTATTATAATAAACCCATTTATAACCACCCTTTTTGTTCTGCTTTTGCAATCAAGTAGTTCAGCCTGTTGAGAACCCAAGTTTAAATTCTAGCTGTTATAAAAATCTGACATTTTGTATTCAGTTTTCTAAAGTGGTTTTAATTTTTTTAACGGTATTTTCCGGATTTGGAGCAAAACAATGGCTGCATTCAAACGATTGTATCTTGGCTTAGTAAGATACTAAGCCTTCTGCCTGTGCATGGTAGCTCTTCTTCATAAGCTAGAAAGTCTCTAATTATCTATAGTTTCCCATTTCATCCAAACCAGGAAACAATGGTTACCAGCTTCAGAACAAGCAAGGATGTTAAACCAACTTCAAATCATAGTTTAACATCCTGGCTTGTTCCAAAGCTGGTAGCCATTGTTTCCTTGCCTGGATAAAATCGGTAACTATGGATAATTAGATTATCAAATAACTCCTCTTGGACTTCAGAAGAACTAGTGTATATATGATGAATTTTGCTGAAATGTAAGTAGTAGCTGAGCCTAGGTAGTACACAGACAGTAATCCAGACACAACAGGAAACTGTAGTTTCAGGGAAACTATTATTGGAGCAACTACGTTGATGTGGATGGGAGAGAATCAGGATTATTTGGGCCCAGGATTGTTAAAATGCATACATCGTATGCATTTTTAGACAGCAAAAAAACTGACTATTTTAGGGTTGCAGCTTTAGTTACAATGGCTTTTTAGCTGGTGTTTTTTTTAAAATTTATATCTATATTTATACATCTCACGTTCCATTCTGGGAATGCCTATTTAATAGAGCCAATGGGGTTACTTTGCAGATTTTACCGTTTATGGATAATACCATTTATGGCTTGTGGGTAAGAATGACTAATGGATCTCACATGACTAAAAATTGAAGTGCTGAAATGATCTGTATTCTTATATATGTATTTCAGATCCAGAATGCTAATGATGTTTTAATAGCACCGCTGGAGAAATTTCGTAAAGAACAAATAGGTGCAGCAAAAGTAAGTTGTTTATTAATATTATCAGCTATAGTATATCACTACTTCACTGCTTCATCTGCTTAATCCATCCCACAACCAAACTGCTGCTGCTGGCTGAAGCTTTGTAGACTTCTCAGTTGGATTGATTCTTTTGAGCACGCAGGAGACCTGACCCGCCTCTTACACGGCTCAAACCTGGTAACACAGTTGTAATGACTGGGAACTCATAACTCACCATGCGCAATTAGGACACCATTTCAAATCTTGGTAAAGGGAGAGGAGATTGACATCCTTAAATGACACCCCAACATCCGTCGATCATTGACCTATTGTGTACTAAAAATGTTATGTATCTGATGGGTAAACAGTGCATACAACGCATACTGCTTAAAATTTAATTTAGTTCTGGTGATGGCTGAATTTGAAATGCCTCTTACAAGAAGAAGCCATGGTTGTGCTTCTTCCTCCTCTGGCCTAGTTTAGGGTTCAGTTTTAGATTAACTGCCATTTTGTGTGTTGTCAGAACTCTAAACTGTGGTTAATCTTAACAATGGTTAGTTGAAAGGAGCAAGAGTCATAAACTGTGGTTTGAAGTTCAGCTCCTTTCACCAAACCATATTTAAGATTAGCCACAATTTCTCCATGTTAGCCACAATTTCACCATGTTCAGATGTCACGACAGGCTGGCCTGTGTATTAATCTAATACAGAAGCAAACGTTTCTGAACTCCTCCTCACAGCTGCACTACAGAAGGAGAGAATTGCATGCAACCCCAATGTTTGCTGCAGCTTAGGGTGCCTCTACAAGAGCGATTTAAAGCTCTTTCAAGGCGCATTAAAATTTGACCTCTACAAGAGCGGAGCGCAAATCGGGGGTCAAGGTGCTTTTTCTGTGCGATTATGCGCATTATCAAATGCGCGTTAAATAGCAAGTTTTAATTTACCGCTGCCGTTAAAGCGCCTTATGACCATGTAAACAAGCGATTCTCCGCATTAAACATCTCTAAAGCGCATTTCATACAACCGGTAAGGCAACCTGTTATGCGCTTAACCGCCTCCCGCGTATAGTGATTTGCCGTAAAAGCAATTGCGAGAAGATGCGCATAATCGGGCAACCAGGTGTCAAACCGAATTCTTGTAGAGGGGACCTTATTCTTGTAATCCAAGATTTAGCATTCCATCTCAGTGAGGTCAATGGGTATATGCTACACAGAATGGTATTGGGTATCAAATAAATTTTAATAAACGAAGTGAAAAGTAATGGACAGGATACACCAGCCTTCCCCAACCTGGACCCTTCCAGAAATTTTTGACTTCCCCTCCCATCAGCCCCAGCCAGCATGGCCAATGATCAGAAATGCTGGGAGTTGTAGTCCAAAACATCTGGAGGGCACCAGGTTGAGAAAGGCAGAGACAGCTCCAACAAGGCAGAGCTGAAGTTTTTAATATAGTGGCATTAAACCAAATGTGCTTTATCTACAGCCAAGGTTCAGTTTCCTAAAGAGATGATTGACAACAATGTTAATTGCAAGCAAACATGGTTGAGAATAGTCTGGGAGAGTCTGTCTATGAAAAGACTGAGACCATTGGCTGGGAGGAGCTGACCACATGCCCTGAGCAAATTCCAGCCGTGAACTTGTGGTCAGCCTGCTGGGGGAAAAGGCTGTTTTCATGCCCTTCTGTTCATATGTTTATTTGTTCAGGTTCATGCTTCCCTCGCCACACCTACATGCTGCTATGTCTTGGACATGGTTTTCGGCCCGACCTACAAATTAAGCATCTGAACTCTGCGACAACAAGACTTCTCATTTACTTATACAGGCACACTCACCCTTACGATTTTCTTTTACCCCAGTTGCATTGGGAGAATCTCTATTCTTCTATCGTCTTGTATATAATTGGGTTACTCTAGTCATGTTGAAAGGGGAAGCTTGTGCATCTCTCCCTCCCGCTAGTGTCTTCACACTTTTTCCTGATGCGGCATAAAAATGCATGTTTCTCATGCATTTGGGGTGAGAGTGTGAAAGATTTGTGAAGTGGCTATGAATTAATCAGATTGATATGAATGAATGAGCCATTTGGGTAGAAGCACATGTAGGCACTGAACGATTGTTGAGAATGTTGTTTGATGCTGAGGTGTGTGGGAAGTCAGCAGTTTGACTTGGCAAATTGTTATGATGTGGTTTCAGATATGTGGGAGGAAACCTCCCAAGTCATAAACTTTTGGAGCGATACAAACAACTTGCATTCTCAAGATATTCATAGTCCCAGGGCTCTCTAGCTTTTCATTCTTGGAATCCACAAACCTAAATATTTAATAGATATTCTATAATTGCTTTGCCATCTGAAGGGAGAGATGTTTTAACACTTAGAAATATTGACTTAACCTAAAATATAGACTTTAATAATTTAATGCACATAATATATGTTCGGTTTTATTGTTGGCCTAGCATAATTAAACTGTTTCTGATATTAAAAAGTGTTAAGATAAAGAAAGTGAAAAGTATTTTAGGGTGCAATCCTATTCTCCCAGCATGCTCCAGCCAACCCAGCTTGGAATTGGAAGCCTCTTCTCAGTCGAAACATGCATAGGATTGCACCTTTATTTCATTTCACCTTAACTAAGAAGAATGTCAGTCTTAGAGAATAAGCATTACTTCCATTTTTGTTATATAACTGTCTTCTGAAAAGGAAATGCCAAGGATCAAAGTTCAAATGGTTTTAGAATGTCACAAGAATACACAACAATAAAGCCCACCCTATTGAATTGTTTATTCATATCCATATCTTTATACAACATAAATTAATGAATCTATCCAGATTTGGTTGTCTTAAGACATTTACTGAGGTCATACAAAGACTCAGAAGGAATAAGGTTAAAACAGATTTGCAGAAAATAATAATTTTACCAATTTACTTCCAGAATTTATTATTATTATTATTATTATTATTATTATTTGTATCCCGCCTTTTTCCCAATACTGGGACTCAGATAAACTTAACAGCCCAAAGCTAAACTTAACAGGCCAAAACCTACAACAAAACCTTAACCCAAAACCTAAGGTAACAGCTAACTGCAGTCTTTGGAGCCTCCTTAGCTAGTGAGAGCTTCAGCCTCAGTTGATTTAACTTAACTCTCCCTAGCTATAGGCTCAACTTCTGTGTTGTTATGAAATCTTTCATTGATGTCAATTCCTTAGAAATGTTTAAAACTGTCAGCATGCAAAGCCTGGGGGCAAATGAGGCTCTGTGCTGTTGTTGGGAAGGGTTTTGGCAGCAAAGAGGTTAGGCAGTGAAATCAAAGGACTTTGCTCATCTGACAATGGGCTGGTGCAGACTAGAGATGTGAAGTCATGGGGGAGAAACCTGAAAAATGTTTTGGTGAAAAAGTCCCTTGGAAAAATCCAGGTTTATTTTATGTTTTGTTGGTTTTTCCATTTTCCCCCAAAAACTAAAAAGAAAGAGAAGTGTTCCACTCAATACTGTGAAAAGATAGGGGTCACTAACCAGAACAAAAGAATCAAAAGGTGCCAATGATACATGAAATAACTATTACGGCAAGTAACAAATATTTATAACACAATGAACAAAATGGTCCAGACCTGGTGGGAAACTGTTGTTTCAATTGTGAATGATCCTGCAGGCTCCCCTTTCCTTTCCTCTCCTCTCTTGTGGCTGGGAAGAGGAGACAGGGAGCTTTGTTTCCACTTTTAAACTAAGTTTAATTCCATGTTCCATGAAGCTGGGGGACTGTGGTTAGTTTAAACTGGCATTGCATAGAACAAGCCAGGACCAAACCCTGGTTTCAGTCATTGGGTTGTTTTGAACACACAGTTTAAACCACAGTTCCCAAAATTGTGATGCACTGGGAAACTGTGCTTAGTTTAAAAGTGGAGGTTCCTGATCTCTTTGCAGCTTTGGAAGAGGAGGACAGGGAGGAGTATGTGAGCCTGAGGATCATTCATGTAGCAGGAAACCAGGGTTTCCCATTAGATCTGAATTAATAGATAGGATCAGACATAACACAATAATGTGGTTTGTATAGCTAAACCATTAGTCAATGGGCCAGACAAGAAGTCAATATAGGGTAAGGTGGCAAAACTTTTATTCTGTTTTAATGAAAAGTGTACATAGATCATTTCTATTGCTTATTTTCTCATGGCACCAGAAGTTGGAAACGTAGCGTATCGAAATTTCAAGATGTGTTTGGAAGTAACCTGTTAGTCTCTTACCTGCTAACACGCCTTCTTGAAATTCTGATATTCTGTTTCACCATGGAAAGATCTTTGGCCAGGTCAGGGTGAGGATTGTCACACCGGTGGATAAGCTAGCCAAACCTGCTTTATCGTGGCACAGTTGTCCTTGATCAGGTCAATTAAAACAAGGACATCTCCCCGATCTTTTTTGATCCTGATGGGCTCCGTTTGTTCTGTCTATCTGAAATTTTGCAGATCTGATCTTTTAAAGTGTTAGTAGAATTCCTCAAAATGTCATGCAAATAGGAGTTACAACTTGGAGAAGGGTAGTAGTTGGGTCTCCTATTGAAAGCAATGCCAAGCTTATAGGATGTTCACCTTAGGGGAAAAAATCAGCTCCAAAATATGTGCCTTTTTAAAAGTAGCCTTTCCCCCATTCGTCTGAAATTTGGCATATCTGGTGGCTGGGACTGGTGCAGCAAGGTTACAGCAGCAGAAGTTTGGTCTACAACTTCAGTCAGCCTAGCCAGCATAGCTGTTGGTAAGGGGAGTTGTAAGTCAAAACTTTTAGAAATCCACAAGTTGCTTAGCCCTGGTCTAATTCTTATAAATTGTAATCCTGAGAGAAGGGCCTGTGTATTTTTATTTAAGTACAGTGCCTAATATCATAGGTGCCCTGGAAATAAAACACCTTTTGTAATCCTCTTCTGCTGTGACCTAACCTCAATAATAAAAGGCATCACACATAATAATGTTCACCTGGTGTGTGGGTTTTTCACCTTCTTTTTCTAAATAGCAGCCTTCATCTGATGCCCCCCCCCCCCAAGATGTTTTGGCTTTCAACTCCCATCATTCTCAGCCAACATGGCCATAGGAATGCTGAGAGTTGTAGTCCAAAATGTTTAGAAGGCTGATGGGATTTCTTTCCCTCTTTTCCTCCAGCCCCCAAAGATCACCCAGGTCTGGCTATACATTGGGCTGCTTGGTGGTTTATTATATCTGAGTCAAGCAGTGTTGAGAGAGGGGGAGAGTGACCTCTATCATTTATAGCACAAATCATAGGAAAAGTGGAGTGAGCTAAGTGGGAAAGGATTTCAGGCACGAAGGCACTTCCCTTATTTGGTCACTGTGGTTTGCTAGTCCCCAGCTGGTAATGTTGTTGAGATCACGGATTACCGTGCTGTCTGCTTTTAGGCGAAGCTTTTGCGTGGTTCATTCTTATCCATTCTGTATAGTATTTAGCAATTTTTGTTCATGTGCTCATTGGCCTCTTTATTACCGTCTGTGTCAGATCAAAGAAGACGAAGGGGCAAACCAAGATGTTTTTTTAAGATGTTAAAGAAAGCTTCTTCTCTCCTCCCTCCTCTCTTCCGCACAACTCAACATTCCATCTGTCTTGCTATTGCTTTTGGCACGGCAAGAGACAGATCTGTTTGTTTCTCTGTTGATTTGTCTCTGTACCTATAATAAGAATAACAATACTTAGCATTTATATAGCACTTCACCGTGTTCAAAGCACTTGGTATAAATTATCTTGTTGTAATCCTTCCAACAGTCCTGTAAGATTAATTGGTACTGTAGCCTTGTAAACAAGCCTACAAAACTTACCAGCACGCAAAAAGAAATTTTACTAGTCTGATGAGGCTAGTAGCCACAAACACAGGAATGTACTTACCTCTACAGCCAGCATAGAAATAAGACTACTGGCCTCGTACCAGGCTAATATTTTTAAAGAAATCCTCAACCACATTGGCTAACAGAGGAAGGCGGAATGGATCATAGAACTGGAGTCTTGAAGGCCATCTAGTCTTTTGTCGCCATTCTCCCCCCCCCCCCCCCACAACATCCCCCTTGGTGCCTGCCCTTCGTGATTTTTTTTTTTTTTAAGATTGTCCTTTCTTACAAAAAAATTAACTGGGTTGACATGCATGCTGCAAAGTGAAGTGCTGCTCAAACACCATATTAACATAAGAAAATAACCAGTTTGCCTTCTGGGAATTTGTATGTTTTGTGAGAAGCTGCATCTACCATGGCAACCATTTTATGAATGGGCACACCACCACCACTGCCGCCAGGGAATCATTTTGTGGCAGTGCCCATGACACATTCTCAATTTTCCAAATGTGTCCATTGCCCCCTCCCCCAAACACTGGAGATTCCTGATCTAGCCCAACACGGTTCTTTCTGCAAGAAATCCAGTGCTGAAGGGATCTGTCCCATTATGCCAGCCTGCTCACTTATCTACATGTTAAGAAGAGATTTTAGCACATTGTTTTGTGTAGTAAATTACTTGATACCAAGGCAGTCAATGGAAGTTCAACACAGTGTGTATGGGGGGGGGGGGTGTAGGGGAGGTGTACCAGCCGAATGAAAGGGAACAATGCAGAAAATGTTTAGTAATTTGCCATTTTACATTTAAACCTCCTCACTTTGCATTTAAAAAAGCACTCCCTATGTCAGGCTGTTCAGCAAAACATTCACGCACGAAATAGGCCTCAGAGTGGGTTTACATCTCAACTAGTTATAGGTGACTTGGCCATAAGGATATCCCTTCCCCATCCCGTATGCACAGGCATGTACTGCTTGTTGGCTGGGTGAAGCTGATATCCAAGTGTTGCTCCTTTATGCCATAGGTGTAGCCGGAATGTTCTGTGTATTCAGTGTCATGGCATGGGCAGGGGGATATTATCCTAGGTTTCATCAAGGTTATAGTGTTATGGTTGTGCAGGAGACGGGAGAGTGTAGATTTACCATGTTGAATAACATTAGTTGGGCTCCCACCTAAGGCTTCTACTTTTTCTTGTGTTTGCACTGGGGAACCAGCAATGGCTAGGTCTGTACACCCTGTACTAATCCTGGCCCAGAGCTTGTGGCGGATCATTTGGGCGTCCACCAAAGTTTTCAGCACTCTATATCTGTACTACCGAGATAGAATGCAGTGGGGAAATGTACGTGGCCTTCGGAATGAATGTGCATGCTTGCTTGTCATAGCCAAAAAATGGATGTTGAGGGGCAGTGGCCATAAAGAACCCCAGGCTAGAATTGACTAGTTATTGCTCACCCTGCATAAGTGAAGAGCTGAATGGCCCTAATTAACCTTTGGCTTAATTCACCTCCTCCCCGCCCCCTGGTAAACAGGAAAACAGTTGTAAACATTTTTTATGCATGAGCCTGAGATTGTTTTCGCATAAAATGGCCTGGGCTCTCCAACTGTGAAAGGCTGTCCTGCAAGGTTACTTGATAGTTGCCTGGGAAAATTTGTTTTAGCAGATGCTGTATTTAGTGGATGTTTGTTTCTCTATCCGCTGCTAGCTCCTTTGAGTCTTAACAAAGAGGAATATGAATCTGTGAATAAATGTTAAGCTCTGTCATTCTTTCCAGTGTTTGAAACTTCGGCCACTTTTAACTAACGGACAATTAAAAGAACAAGTAAAATGATCAGGGGTTTGGAAGACTTCGCCATGATGAAAGGCTAAAACATTTGTGGCTTTTTAGTTTAGAAAAATGATGACTAATAGAACAAAGTATATATGGAGAAGTGATGGAGATTTCTCTATCCCAATAGTCAGGTCACCCAATGAAATTGGTTGGAAAGAGATTTGGGACTGACAAAAGACACTATTTCACAGGGTACATAATTAGCAGATGGAATTAAGATGCCCCAGGAAGTGCAGATGGTTTTAAATCAGACTAGACCATAGGAAGCTGCTTTGTTCTGAGTTAAGCTCAATATTGTCTACACTGGCTTGTAGTGGCTCTCCAAGGAGGTTTTTCTACCCCCTTGCTTTACCTGGAGATGCCCAGGTTTCCTTCTGCCTGCAAAGCATGTGCTCTACTACTGAGCTATGGCCCTTCCCATTCATGAAGGATAGATTTCTCAATGCCTATTGAGAAATCATAATGGAATCGCCAATTTGGAGACAACCTCTTTGTCCACAAATAGCACAAATAACAGAATACAGTGGCCTCCACATTCTCTTCGTGAATTTCAAGAAGTACTTGTCTGGTTTCATGCCGTTGAAAATGGGACCCTGAACTAGATTAAACTTTGGTCTTATCCAGCAAGGTAGTTCTTAGGATTAATTGTCCCAAGGAACATGCCCAATGATGTTTCATTAAAACGCAATGAAAGGAGACAATGGAGCATCATCAGGCAAGCGGTTTATAGCACGCTCATTTCTGGGCACTCATGGATTTTCGCGGGTCCTATTCATGACGCTGTCCGCCTCCCGTGCGTCTCCCACTCCTTCTGATCGTTTTCCCGTCTCAAAAAAAAAAAAAGACCCAGGAAAATCCAATCCCCCCCCCCCAGCAAAATGTGCCGCCATTTCCTGCTGTATGCAGGAAAAGCAGCGTGATAAAAATGCCCACTGAATGGGCCATGTGGCCTTTGTTTACTTTCTCTTTCTTCAGTGTCTGAAGAAAGAGGAAGCTGCTCACCCCTATTGTGGGACAGAAGCATGATTCAAAGCGATGGGAGGGAAACATGATTTCCCCCTGTCTGAAGAAGCTCTAATAAGGAGAATAATCAGGCTCCACTAGTTTAGTTGTTCATTTGTAAAATAGGATACTACTTCAAGTAACATGTTGAAATAAAAGTTTTCATTCTTCCTTTGATTTTCATAAAAATAAATGTTCTAGTTCTTTAAGCTACTCTGCATAGGGATCATAATTTAGAAATATGTTAGCGTGAGATTAATTATCTCAAGTTCTCTCCCTGATGGGGAAAAGCTATATTTCAAGCTATTTGTCTTTAAAATATGAGAGATGTGAAATGTAGAAAAGTAGATTTTTTTTTGAGTCTGACAGTATGTTATCTCTTAGAAACTCGGAAAAACAGGCTACAGTTGCAAATAATGAGTATTATAAGAATGCCTTGGCATACAACTGTACAACACAGACTTTACCCAGTCCTGCTTATAGAATTTTTACTAATTCAAAACAAGTCACACTAGTAAGATAAATATTTAGATATAATCTCACTCACAATAAGGATATAACAATTCCTTTTGGTTACAATGACATATATTTAGCATAATACATTGAAAATTCCTTAAAATGCAAAGAGGATATAACAATTCCTTTTAGTTACAATAACTTTTTTCAAATACAAAGAGGATATGACAATTCCTGTTAGTTACAATAACTTTTACAATAACTTTACGAGAGTCCGGATGCCTCCTCGTTTCATACTGATGATTAGACTTCGTCAGAATAATAATATAGTGATTTCACCTCACTTAGCGCTGCGGTCATAAGGGTGTTGATTTGAACATGCCAATTCTTTAATCTCATAAGGCTAACCAACACATTCCTTTGTCCCCGACTGTAAGAAAAATAGCAAGCTGCTTATTTTTCATATCTTATGCTTCAGTCCGGTTCACACTTGCTCCTGTGTAAATCCCATTGAAGTTAATGAGATTTCAGATTCACACTCTGTTTTGTTCTTCTTTTAAAAAAAACATTTATATACCGCTGAATATCATAGAATCAGCAGTTTGCAACATTAAAATGCAATATTAAAACACAATATTAAAACATAGCATAATAAGACAGCTTTAAAATACTTCCAACAACATTGTGCCGGTTGCACCTCTGTATCACAACTCTATCCATTTAGCTACCAGCAAAGTCCCAAAATCTAGAAATTTTGTTGCTGCCCGCTCCTGCTGTAGAACCAATGCCAGTGTAGACAGTGATGAGTTGGATGGAATAATTATCTATCAATGAAGAGGGCAACTCCCTATCTTCCTATGGAGGAGCTGGAAAAGGAAAATTTCCTTGAAAGGAAAAAAAATGCAGCCTTTTGCAGGACTGGACTCTGGATATTTTGAGGTTATTTTTGCGGTGAATTTATGGCGCTCTTTTGATTCTGGATTAATAACATGGACTTACTTGTTGAGGTGTGTGTGGGGGGGGAGAGTATAAGCATGTCACCCTGAATTGAAAGAAATAATAAGTCAAGGGAAATCCCAAAAATAATATTCTACGAAGCGTGTTATGGTGTGAATAACACATCTGTTTGCTCTTGTACATAATTAATTGCGTCTTGCTCATTCTTAATTTGCCAGCAGCCACAGAAGCTTGCTGAAGGAGACAGTGGGGAGGGGAAGAGTAGTGCCCTAGATGATCTGTTCTTTCTTTCTTCTGACATTTATATCCTTTGAAGGGGGAGGATTGCGGCTGCTTCTACTATTGTTTTATTAATAGACTGTAATTATCACAGTGTGAATGTATTTGTATCATAGCGATCTTGGATAGAAGCCAACATATTTTTTTCTTTACAATCCCAAGGGCCAAACTAATCAGTCTATCCAGCGATGTCTGCTAGTTTTCTTTACCTCCTTATAAATGCGTGTGACTCCATTTGGATCAGGACCATAGTGCTCTGGGAGACTGTGTTTAACACCCCCCACTCCTTTTCCCCCACAAAATTCCATCACCCCCTCCCATGACTGCAATGGAGTTTTGTTTTTGTTTTTAACACCCCCCACAGGGCGAGGGGTGGGTGAAATTTCATTTTAAAAAAGTGTGTGTGTGAAGTCTGTCCCTCAGAAGCGCAGGGCCCCCTCCTGCCTTCCGCCTCGCGCTCCTTACCTACCGGGGCAGCCGTTTCTCTCTGGTTCTCCGATCTACTGAGAAACAGGCTTCACAGCCTAGTTCTCAGTAGAGCGCCGGGTGATGATCATCACCCAGCGCTCTACTGAGAACTAGGCTGTGAAGCCTGTTTCTCAGTAGATCGGAGTACTGGAGGGAAGCTGCCGCCCCGGCAGGTAAGTGGGGGGGCCCTCCCGCCTCCCCCCTCGTGCTTCTTACCTGCCGGGGCCATCCGCAGCCGTCCGCTGGCGCCCGCGGATGGCAGCAGACAGCCCCGGCAGGTAAGGAACGTGAGGGGGAGGAGGAGGTCCGAGCCTCCGATTTTATCCGAATTGGATCGGGTCCTTCCAGACTGGTTCGGATGAGATCGGACGATCCAGAAGCCGGGATCATAATCGGATAATTTTATCCGATTTCGGTCGGATTGGCTTCGGATCATGGGTCGGACCCGATCCGATGTACACCTCTATTTTCTAGAATCAAGCTATTGATTTCTTTGTTCTACCCCATCCTGAGTCTGCTGAGAGACATTGCCTTTTTTATTTGAAGCTTCCAACTGCCCTTAACTTTGGGTATCCAGAACACTTATTGTTCATGGGACTCAGCACGGACAGACTCACTGCCTGGTCTTTGATTGGCTCTTGGCCAATCAAAGAACTGCCTGGTCTTTGATTGGCTCTTGGCCTGCTCCTAGCATTCTCCTACTGCACTGTCTAGCCCGCATTTTCAAGTGGCTCCTACACAAAGGTGCAGCCTAATCACACTGTGAGCTCAATATTTCTACCTGGGACACTTGCAGGCCTCCCCGCTCTGGATATGTGACCAGGTAATTGATCCTCGCTGGCCATAGTTGGGGAGGCTCTCAATGCATTGAGTGCATTTTTCTATGATATGTCTACTATCTTTTAGCAGCTACAGTTTACAAATAGCAGTGGTTGCATCAGTGGTGCGTGTGGAAGAGGGCAGTTTAGCAGCACTGCAGACTCTTAGGGGGCACAGGAAAGGCCTTGGGGGGCACATATGTGGACCACAAATTGCCCCACCCTGCTATAGCCACTTACAAGTATTCCAGTTGGCATTTGAATCCCATAAGTAGCATTTAATCTTTGGCAGGAATGTTGTAGTATAAGTTTGTTTGAATGTTTTTAGGGGGCTACTATTGGAACTTCTTGCCATAGGTATGACAGATTATAAATTGGAAGCCTGTAGTAGTTGCAAATAGAAAAAATGTTTGGTCCGTGGCCAAGTGGCTTCTTGGAGAATCCTCTCAGTAAGTACTGGGAAAAGCATTTAGCATCCTAAAAATATGCAAGTCTATAATTTTCACGAGGCTCTTCGAGGAGAAAAAATAACGATAGAATCTAATGCAGGAAAACCGTCTGGATATATGGCCAAATCTTAACAGCAGCTTGATAAAAACTTTAAGAAAATAATGGTAAGGTCAGCTTTCAACAATGAATAAGGAGGGTGGAAAGAATTTGACCTCACTTCTAAGATATAGTACAGGAGATTATCCTGAAACCCAGATATGTGAAAAAAAAAAATCTCCAGCAAGAAAGCAACAACAATCATCTTCCAGATTTTGTGACATCCCAATAGGATGAATCAATTTCTTCCTGAGGTAAGTGATGATTATGCAAGAAGGATGTCATTATAGCATTCTTGGTGAGGTTAATTAACAAGGTTAATTATTTAGATTTGCTAACCCCCCTCTCTTTCTTTAACTGAAGATGTGTATCCTCCCGGCACTGGTCAAGTAATGTTTGATGGTTGGTCATGTGTGAGGAGCTCACAACACAATCAATCCCTTTCAAAGCCGGTGTTGACACAGCTCAGAGAAAGAGCCACTCTTAGTGTGGGAAGGAGTCATGATGTAGGCTTCTCTTAAGTGAAGCATGCAGTGGAAGAGGGGTAATGAACCTTAGGCCCACAGGCCAAACCAGCCCTTTGGACTTCCTCGGATGGCCACACTCCCTTTCCCAAAACTACCCTCCATTGCCTGGTTGCCCGGCTTCTGCAGTTTCCTCCCTCATTCTAAAACATTGCAAAGCCTCTCCTAAGGTACTGTCAGTAAAGAGCTTGAGCTACTGGTGTTTTTGGCCCCAGCCAACCACTAGAATGCGGCTCCTGAAAGCATCTCTGAAATTGAATTAGAGTCTCGGATTGATTCAGCAAAGGTACCAAAGTTCACCTGCTGTAATGCTGCTGGTCAGTTAGCTGTGAAAACAAGTGGCAAAGATCATTTCTCAAGTCTAAACAAATACAGCCATTGATGAAATATTTCTCCTATTGTTTCCCAACTTTATTTTGTTGTGGCGGGGGTGATATAAATCGCTCTTGTGCACTGTTTTGGAAAAGGAGTTTAAGGGATTATTGGAGGAATGCTGGCATTGGCCCCAGTGACATTTATAATCTTTGATATTGGCTAGAAGCTTAGAAGCCACTGTGTATCTTTTTAAGATGGGAGCTCTTGACATACTCGAAAATGGCTCTGGCTTTTCACGGAACAAATACATTGCTGTTGGAATTAATCTTGCTTTGCTTCTTTCCGCCTTTCATTGGTGGATCTTACTTAGTATTAGGAGCCTGGAGGTGGTGTTGGGGAAGGGGTGGGGGCTCCACTGAAATAAAATTTGTTTTCATTGGCAATTTTAGATTTAGGAGGATGGTGTTTTGTTTTGTAACATTCCTGGGAATATTCTTCCGAGTAATTTCTTTTTAAAAGCCCCCCCCCCCAAAAAAAAGACTGCTTGCTGGCATTTATTAAGAGATTCCCAGCAGTTTGATGGCCTGAATAGAAACGAAGATGTAAATTCAGATGAAGTTGCTGACTGATGGCTCACACACTGCAATTGTTCTGTGTATGTCTCCATCTCATGCCAATTCGAAGAGAAATGTTGGCATGTGGTAAACAGTGAAGAGCAAATTAAAAAGCTGATTTGTGTGGCTGCTTTCCAGTAAATGCAGTTCCCAGGCCAAAGGATACCTTGGTAACAGGAAGTCATGGTTGTTAACTTCTCTTTCAGAATAGATGGTTTCACAACAGTAACATTCTAAGGTGGGATGAACTGTTGCACATATTGTAACACGCTCTCTTTTGTTTCGCTGTATGAGGGAGGGAGGAATTTTAATTGTCTGTGCAAGTTTTGCGTGTGGGCAGAATTTTAGCAAGGGTCTACGAGAAATGTTGCGGGATTTAAATGGCTGATTTATCACAGTAACAACAAATTAAATGCTTAACTGTTTGGTATAGGAGCTCATTTTGCCTTGTGAGTCACGCTGTGAGTTTCACTTAAATGTTAAGTGAAAGTATCATTCAGCAAGAATGTTTTCCCCTCGGGCTTTCTACTATAATGCAGAGAGAGAGAGAGCCTGCAGGCTCATCTCTAAATAGTTACCTATTGCATATTCTTGCATGTAAATAATTTCCGAGACCATGAAACTGCAAGCCTATATCAGTTTACCTGGGAGCAAACCCTACTGAACTCAGTTTGCATGATCAAAACAAGCCACAGTAGCTTGTAGTAATCCCCGACACGTGCTGTGGGTTATTTGAGGCTTGTTTCCCCCTCAAACAAGCCATGCCACCTGGGTTTGGATGACATGACAAGCTGCGCCCAAGTGGGGTAATTAGGGAAATGGCACCTGTCATATGCCGGGGATTAAAACAAGCTTGTTTGATGTTGCAAACTGGCTCAGTGAGACTTTATTCCGAATAAGAACAGATACATTTGTGCTGTAAGCAATATTATTGAACGAGCATGATATGGCTGATAAAATGAGCTATTCACCCTAATATTAACTGAATTAGTGAAACAAAACAGTCTTTGGTTGGTTAAATGGGTAAACAGAAATGTTGCTTGGGGAGAGCACGTGTTGAATTTATTTTCTGACCATTTTTACCAATAGGTTTTAGGCATTGCCCAAAAGGGAATTTGTGTAACGAAAAGCAAAACCTTTAATAACTTTTTTGACTTTGCTGTTACAATAATAAAACACTTAAAAGATCAAATAATCATAAAGGAGAAACAATAGCAAGAAAAACAGTGCCTCTGTCATTATCACCAAGTATAGACTTTGATCTAGTTAGATGCTTAATATGGCCATATGTTGGAATATTTGGAACATGAGTGAAGAACTGTTGTATGGTGGGGGCCAAACTGGCCCCCACTGAGTCCTCTGAAGGTCAGACGACATCTGTGGGCATGGGATGCAGACAGCGGTAGACTTGGCTGGTGCTGGGAAGAACAACTCCCAGCACCAGCTGAGTCCCTGGATTTTCATAGCACTTGTTGTCCCCATACCCTGTTCCCTTGAGGAATCAAAGGAGGTTCCTCGGGCTCTATGTGGACCCCCCATGAGCCAGATTACGCCCCTGGGCCGGAGGTTGTGCATCCCTGATTTAGAAGATGGCTGGGCTGTTGGGAAAAATGTATCTAGACTGGTTAAGCTTTTGTTAACTTTATCTGATGTGTTAGCTTTTCTATTATCATTTTGACCCACACTCTCGTAATGGGTGTGGGAGGCAGGCTGTGCACATTTCCAATATTTGGGAATGTCCATATAAGCTAGAGGGAAGTGTTCAAGTGATTATGCATAGAGCTCTTGATGACCATTAGAGAAGATATTGAATAAGGCTAGATCAGGATAAGGTAGGTAGTCTTCCTGAACTAGAGGAGGCCAACTAGTATTTCATGGTCTTCTGCTTTTTGTCTTTTTTTTTAGAATCCCTGTGATCCACTGATGTAAAATGTACAGAGCTGTGGGGTAAACTCAGGATTTCTCAACAGTTAAGGCATAACTAACCTGTCTCTAACTGATGCTTTCCCTGTTACCTAAGAAATCCTTTGCAGGATGTATTTATTTATTTCAATAAACTCTGGGATCAGCAAGCTTGTAGGTTGGTCCATCAGAAACTGGCCAGTGATCACCTGCCCACCTCTGTATTTCTTTGTAGCAGGAATGCAGAACTTTTTCAGCCATGATGGAGGTCAAAGCTGCACATGTACACATCCACATACGTGCAACTCATTCTTATTTTTGAATGTACCTCTACTTAAACTCTCTATAAGTAGAAAGCTAGTCCAGCAGCGACCCTGATATACCAGTTCTTGTTTTGAGTTTGCTTGGAGGGGGTATTTTTGTTGGTTTGTTTTAATGTCGGATGAGGGAGAGCATTCAAATATGTCCTTTCGCCCCACAACAATCAGTCCAAGTTTTGCAGTGTTTAGGAATATGAAAAAGCAACTTTATACAGAGTCAGAGCATTGGTCCATCTAGCTGGTTCCTCTGTACCGGGGTAGGAAACCTGTGGTCCTTCAGATGTTGTTGGTCTGTAACTCCCATCATCCCTGAACATTGAACTTAATGGCTGGTGCTGATATGAATTGGAGTACAACAAGTTCTAGAAGGCCCCAGATTCTCCCCTGCTTGTGGTTTAGACTGATTGAAAATGGCCCTCTGGGATTTCAGGTGGGAGTCTTGAGATCCCTGGGATTCAACCTAGCATCTTCTGCAAACAAAATATGTGATCTACCAGTGAACTGTGTCCCTTCCCTGTGTGTGCCTGGCCTTCGAACTGGCTCGCAAAAATACCAGGAAGTGAATATTCATGTCACTCTGTTTAAAATCATCATCAGTAGTTGATGTCAGAAGTGCTGAGATGATTTACCAAGAAAAATGCCCAATTGCCGTAAAATCATAATGCACGTCCTTTCTTTAACTTGCTTAACAGCTTAAAAGGTACTTTTCTTGTGTTCATAAGTGGTATCCTGTGAAACTTGAAATCAATGTCAAATTTAGTACATCCTGAACTTATGAAGAGGGAAACTGTGTGTTTTATTATGTTCTCTTAGTCTTTGATTCTTTCCACACTTTCCAAATGGCTCCCTACAAATGTGCACATTGTGTACTTTATACTAGTCTCGCTGGATGTTTCTCCTAATTCACAGGTTCTTGGTTCATTCAGAAAATTGCACAAGGTAAGCTTTAGGACTGTAAATAAAATGTACTTGAGGGGAATTATTTAACTATAGGATGGTACCTTCTAACATTTATGCTCATTATAATCATCGTCGCTGGAGATGTTTGTTGATGTTAACCTCTCCTTCTATTCAAATATTGCTTTTACCAAAAGAGTATAGCTGAAAACTGTTCCCCCTTAACATAATCCCTATCCATTAGATTGTTATGAGGTTCCCCCCCTTACCTCGTTTAAACTGCTGCAGCTGTGTAGTTCCTTCAAGTTCTGTTTTCCTCTGTATGCTTCAACATACACAGCTGGAAGGGATATGGAATTGTTGACTTCACCTGATGAGAACTTGGAGGGGGGGGGGGAAATGAGAGAATTTCACAAAAGGGGACAAGATGATGAACTCCAGCAACCAAAGCCAGCCAGCCCTTGAAACAACTTGTTCCTTCTTGCAAGCAAAGGGTGTGAGTAACATGTAGACGAGTACAAGTACTCATCCAGTGCCTTCTACCCATTCACACTGGATGTTCGTTACTTGTCGTTACTGCCAGTCCCTAGCAAGGCACAACCTCACTTAACCATTCCCAAAAGAGAACAGGTAGGCAGTTCTGTAGACTTTTCTTTGTTTTCCCCCCAGAAAGCTGCTCTGGGTACATAGGCAGGATTTAATGCCAAGAATGGGCATTAAGCAGTCAGCAGCCTGTGACACTCTTGGCCAAACCCACATGTCTGGATGAAGCCTGTGATGCCAACTGAGTCAGAGGCTTCAAGGGCTGACCTAAGCACTTTAGAAAAACATAATAGTTGCTTCTGCTTAGAGTACTGACATCTGCTTTAAATGTTG
The DNA here is from genome assembly GCA_029215795.1 of Anniella stebbinsi. Lineage (NCBI taxonomy): Eukaryota > Metazoa > Chordata > Lepidosauria > Squamata > Anniellidae > Anniella > Anniella stebbinsi. The sequence continues at coordinate 53,319,732 of JARDYH010000001.1, forward strand.
TTCATTCTATTTCGTTTATTTTTCTTCCCCCCACCCCCAGAAAGCTAAGAGGTCCAAATTGGATGTATAAACTCTCCATATTTAGAGGGTAACATAAGGGTGTTGCTTTCTTGATATACAAAGGACAGTTACAATAGGTTGGATTTATATGGATTTATTTTCTTGCTTTCTAAAACTCCGCCAGCAACATCAAAGGGAGGGGGTATAGGTAAAGGCCTTCCAAAATACTGAAAACCAGAGTTTTGTTCTCCGCTTAAATGTTTCCAGGCACCTTGGTTTTAAAGAAAACATTTTGGCATTTTTGCTGTTAGCAGCAACCCTGTTGCTTTATAGCTTTTTAGGAAGGATGTCGAAGAACTACTATGCTATCATTTCATTTCATGTATTAATAGCATTTGACACCTTTCTCTAAAAAAAGATGCAAAGCGTCTTACTGCAAGGGCTCAAAACAAACAATGAATTAAACCAATTCAAAAGAATGAAGGGCAATTAAAAATAACGAAGACCCAGTAAAATAACTAGATCAGGGAGCCCCATCATATACTGCCAAACGCCTAGGAGTAGAGAAGAGTCTTACATTGACGCAGAAAAGATGACAACTTTAGCGCCAGGCGGGCTTCACTGGAGAGAGCATTCCATAATCGGTTGTGGGGACACCACTGAGAAGCCCTCTCTTTTGTTGCCAACATATAATCCATGGATGGGTAAAGCTATGGGATTTCTGATGATGACAAAAATGTTCCATCAGATGAAAAAAAATAAATAATAAAGAATGGTTATTGACAGTATGTGCTAAATTTCAGTAGTGGTATCGCTTCTGAGGAGTAGCTTGGAACCCCATTGGCAGCTATCAGACTGATCAACATTCGTGGTACTTTTTTTACTAGAAGTGTCAAGAAGAGACAAACTCTGGTGCTATGAAGAACTGTGAAGACTTTATTGTTGTAAAAAGCTCTTGAGATTATAAAAACCAATTTTCAAAAAGCTTAACTTTTCAGATAGGTTCTATCCTTCGTCAGGAGCTACAATAAACAAAATCCGATTATTTTACTAGGGCATAATCCACACCAGCCCCTGTCACCTTTGTGAACCAGAGCATTGACGAAACTACCCAGCATGTCTGGGCTATAGGAACAGGAAAGTCTGAAAGCATATGTGCGCACACACGAGTAGATTCCAAAGGTTAAAATGAGAGATGTTCAAAATGAGAGATATTCAGAACTGGTAGTTTCCCAGTACATCTTTTGCTAAATACTGCATACATACAGCACATCATGGCGAGCTAGCTAGAACTTATTTGGGAAGCATGTCATTCTGGCTCAGTTTGGCCAGTTTGCAGGTACATGCCCGTCCATCAATGGCTTGCAGTTACAGCCAAACTACACATTACGTTAATTTTGTAGTGTGTAGCTGAGGGGAGGATTAAGCCTCCCACCGCCCCACCCCCACCCCCAAATTCCACCCTGTGTGTATGTGGGGGGCATAAAATTAAAAAATGGTCTCAATTAGAGTGGAATTTCGGTAGAAATGGCGGGAAGTTTAACCTTCGCCTCTCAGAGCATGCTGGTCCTGATCCGAATCAAGACCTTACAGTTACACTAGAGTAAAACAAATTAGCAATTAACCTAACGTGTAAGTTGGCCTTTGGATGTGTGAACTGACTTCATTGGAAAACATTATGTTTGAGGTAATGAGAAAGTTCCATATAGCATTTGAACTGTAGATGTGTAAGTCCACTGCTTGATATGATACTCAATGAGCGGGCTCTTGGTTCTCCTTTCCTATTTAGACCTTCATTCCTATATCTGACAGGCAGGAACCCTTTTCTTCCATTCACTCAGTATCTCTGTCACTATGGCTGTTTCCACTTCTTTACTTCAGAATGTCTTGTGTTGCAGGAAGGAAAGAAGAAGTTTGACAAAGAAAGTGAAAAGTATTATTCCACCTTAGAGAAGCACTTAAATTTATCAGCAAAGAAGAAGGAATCACACCTGCAAGACGTAAGCTTTTATTATTGGGGATTGTATTTTTACATGTAAAGGAGAAAAAGGGAAAGTATTCAAGGAAAGTATCTAATTTATGTAGAACTTAACTACAGGTTCCTGTTCTGGGACTTAAAGTATTTTATTTATTATTCAAATTTATATCCTGCTTTCCATAAGGTTTCAAAGACAAAGACATAAAGACAAAGACATAAAACCAACAATAAATAAATACAATGCAATGCAAATTAATCAGGTATAAATCCATGTACTCTACTGGACCTGTTCAGACAACACTCTAAGCCATGGTTAGGCTGCTAACCCTTTTGCAGCAAATGGTTAATGAGCTTGTTTAAACTGTGTTTGTGTAGCCACCATGGTTAGCAATGGTTCACATGACACGCTAAGCCATAAGGTTTAGCTCAAAATGATTAACCACTGTGGCTTAGCATGTCGTCTGAACAGGGTCACTGTATTCTTATTATTTATTACATTTTTATACCACCCCATAGCCGAAGCTCTATGCTACAAACCATGGCTGGCTTGGTCTTAAATGAATTTTAAGAAGACGTCAGAACTGCGGGGTGGGGGGGGGGTGTTAATTGGTAAAACATTCCAGAGGGTGGATGTTGCAATGCTATGACCTGGTTTGCATGATCGCAGGGTGGTACGCGCAGGGCAGGCGAGTACGTGTAGGGCAGGCGAGTACCAGCTGATTTGCATAATTACTCTCACCAGGCTCAGCTTACATATGATCTGAACCCAGCAAGGGGGACTGTAGGGGGTTTTAACTAACCACCCAGAACTCATGACCTATTATAGAGTTATGGGGTGTTTTGTTAGCCATCCCAACAAGCCACCCTCTTGGTATCAAATGACCTGAAAAGCCACCTAGGCAAGAGCTTGGATCCATAACTTGGTACCCACAGGTGCAGCAATCCACTGTGTCTAATTAGCTATGGTGGGTTGCAATGCTTGTACAAACCAGGTCAATATGTTTTACTGCAGGTGCTCCTGAGATGAGTCCTCATGTGTACATGTATTTTAAGATAAATATTCCAAGTTAAAATAAACCTGTTATTGAGGGTGTACTTGTTTTGCTTCATATTTTAAATGCAAGCCTAATTTTATTTCTGATTATTTTATAAAAACATTTTTATGATTTCTGTCTTTATCCCTCCCTTCCTAAACTGAACATACTTTTCAGTGTGAATATATAGTTACTTAAATGAAAACAGCAGATAGTTTGGGATGCAAAATGATTTGTTTGTGGATTTTAAATATATGTTTTAATTCTAGTGGTGAATTACTTAACAGTTTTTACTTAATGATTTCTTCTGAATCCTTAATTGTGTCCAGTTCGGTATCCTTTCTTTTTCCAGAGTTTATATCAGAAGAACATAATAGTAAATAGTGTAGTGGACCACAGATCCTTAGATATGTAATTAGAGCTAAACAACAGGGCAAGATTAACACAAATTTATAAAATAAAGGAAAGGGAAAGTACAGAATTCAGATAATGAAGAAAGTGAAGTCAACATATCTAACAGTGCAGCCAGAATGGATGATTCTTCTGTTAACAGTAACTGCTTCTTTCTTTCGCAAGACTTTTGCTCTCTATCTTCTGCTGACTCAGGTGCTTTTTCCTTGATTTCTTCATCTGTTTTTGTCTTCCTCTTATGAAGACTTTCTTTAGCTTCCCTCTCAGACAGCCATGACTCCCTGTTTTTTCTGCTCTTCCATCACTCTCCTCCTTCCACATCAACGGCCAGCATACTTTTCCCATTACATGGCAACTTGCTCCCTTCCCTCCGCCCGCTGCTGTATCGATCTGATAATTTCAGCTCCTTCTACAGTAGAAATAGTCGGATTGCTCTAATTCCTGTTGTTTGCTATCAATAACTCAATCTTAAACTGAAGGATGGATGACCCATTGAGGGTTACAGAACCCCAGCGCCCACTTCTTCCTCATAAAAAGAAGAAAAAATTGGGTGGGTGGGGTGTGGCTGTTGGCAAAACACTTACTCAACTCTTTGTATCTGCAAAAAGTTTCATTGGGTTGAGTTTTTAAAAAATTGTTATGGATTATTATTCCTCACAAACACTTCTCCCACTTCCACCCAAACATAGTTTTTATGTTTGGCTCCTTTAGCATTTTCACCATCTGTGGGCTTCGTCTCAACATTTATACCATTCCTCTTAGCACATCAACAACAATTTGTCTATCTAGCGTAGTACTGTCTACTTACAGCAGTAATCCAGGGCCTCAGGCACACTTCTTTACCATCACTTGCTAGCTGTTCCTTAGAACTGGACATTCGAGGGATTGAACCTGGCCTTTCTACATGGATCAGAGAGAGATGAGGTGAATGCTAGATTGTGCATTTGCAGAGGACCCCATGCTTTTTCAATTCAGTTATCTTTATTTGTTGCTGCCTACTACATTGTAAGCAAGAAGTTGTAATTGAATTTAAAATTGGATTTTGATTATGATGATGATGATGATGCCTTATGTGAAGAAATCAATTGCAAACAAGAACAAGAAGTTGTTTTGTTACCTGTGCATACCAGGTGTACACATACACAATTTCCACCGAGGCCTAAATTCCCATCTTTATTAATGGCAGGGAAAATAGGCATACTTGCCATTAAAAAGCAAGTTGGAATGCATTTCATAATTATACTTCCTTACAAATTGTGAACTGGCTAAGAAGAGTTAAGTGCTGATTTCATTCTCGAATTTGAATAAAGCACCTTCCTTCTACTTCTAAGGATTAATGATCATGTTGTGATCCCCAAATAACAATTACATTGGGGAAAAAAGCACAGGAACCATGAATATAATGGTAGCAGTGATGATGCGGAACTGCATTTTAGCTTGAGCCTAGTCATATAAACTCTTGGAAAGAAGATTAATGAGTTTGGCTAGTTTCTTAACTGACTATTTTGTGCCTAGCTGTCTTTTTCCCTAATAGATGCAGGTTCTTGGAAAGGATGATGTAAAATATAACGTTTTTAGAATATTAATGAGCTGTGTCAATAATTACTGTAGGCTAACAGGATCTACTGTGCGTTCTGCCAGTTCAACAGATGAATAGATTTTTTGTTACTCTGTTGTATTTTTAAAGTTTTAATCTTCATAAACTGCCCAGAGAGCTTGGGCTGTTGGATGGTATAGAAATGTAATGAATGAAAATGAAATGAAGCAATTGGCCGAATACGTTGATGAAAATCCTGTCTGTTGAATTTAGTAGTTATGGAGTTGGAAGGGATCAGAAATGTCACTTAGAGCTACACCATCTTCCTGTCCTTACATTATTTATTTATTTATTCATCACATTTCTATACTGCCCAATAGCTGAAGCTCTGGTCTGTTGTCCACAGTGTGCCAAAAGAAGTGAACAGGTGCACCGGAGAAAGCTCCAGATGGCACAGAAGCCAAGCAGGCTGGAGAGAGATGTATTTATTTGATTTATTCCCACCTTTCTACCAAAAAAATGCCCTTTAAGGTGGCTTACGAAAACCCAAACATAGACCCAGTTCAAACACTTAACTGAGCCAGCAAGAATTTTTCTGAGGCGGGGAAGTAGGCACACCACCCCCCATTGTCACCATGTGGATGATGCCACATGTAATACCGGGACCGCACATGGACCTCTTTTTTATATGGAAGCCTGATTCAAAAGGTCTGCACCACCCTCTTTTTATGTGGAAGAATCATCTTAGGAATCCACATGGAGCACCTGCAGTGGAGGAGTTGCACCTGCTTCTCCACCTTGGAAAATGTTTGTCCCAGTAAACGTCTGACTAGCCATAGTCAGTAGGCCATCTCATAGCATTGAAAGGGATTGTTGTAATGCTTCATCTTGTGAGAGTGAAGGCTGGTGGAAATCGGCAACTGATCCCAGCCTTTTCCCCCTTCTTTTTGAACCTCGAAGAAATTTGTCCTTTTATCCCAAATTATTGCATCCAATGCTTTGGTGCTTCTCTCCAGATGCCTTCCCCTGATTTTATTCTTTGGATGAAATAAGGAAGATGTTTCATCCAGTTCTTCCACTCCACTATTTCAGGTTTTCCTCATATAGGCAGTCACCCCAATCCAAAGAAAATTAATTACTCTCAAATCCCATTGAAATCTATGGGCCAAGTTAGACCATGATCTAACGGAAGCTTTCTTTGGATTCTGGCCAATGTCTTTATCTTAATTCTTTGCTTCATATATCTGGGGTTTGCTTCTTCTTTTTTAAAGTAATGAAGGATTTCTAGTTTGATTCCCCCCTTATCCCTATCCTTCTGGTTTACATTTTATGTATGAAGTTTAGAAGAGTTATATAGCCTATGAAAGACCATGCATTTCTTTTGTAGTTTATCACTTTAAGATCCTTGCCTATACTATGTCACCAAATGTTGATTCTAAGGTAGTGCTGGTTGATCTTTACTCATATTTCTTTATGTATCTAAATCTACCTACAATTATTTCTAGACAGCCTTTAAGGGTGGAACCCTCTCAGATAGATTTCTAAATCAGCTTAATACATATCTGCTTATTATAATCTTGTATGCTTACAAATAAACATTTCCTTTAGATTTGTGAGGTACTTTTTCTTTTCCATTTGACAAGAAAGGTAGTGTTTCATGGAAAACTTAATTTAATCCATATTAAGTTCAGACCAGCTCATGATCTGGGTGATTCCGCCATTTAAAATAGTCATTTGAACAATATTTCATTTATTCTGTGGATCGGATTAAATCCTAAATGATGAAAGTGATAATATCTTAGATCCAAAGAACTGGGCAACTACTTCTGTGTTTTATTTTTCTATTACTATTTTTGAACAGAACAGAACTTCCCAGGCTAAATAAACCACTTTTGAAACTGAGGGGAACTTCTATGTTTAGTGCAACTACTGAATCTTTGTATTTCATGTCTTGGAAATATGGGTCTCAGTGCATCTTAATGGTCACCTGTCATTTGAGGCGAGACTGACAATCCCAAAAGTTCTTCCCTAGCTTTATTTTAAAATCTAAGATGGAGAAGAATTTAAGTCCTGCCTCACTCTTCCCTCCTTACTTACCTGGCTTGCTGCTGTGATAGTGATAGTCTCTTCCCCCCACCCCCTGCTCTAGCATGCTATTTACCTGCTGCAAGCCAAGAAGCAAAAGGGATGGGGAATAAATTCATTTGATTCACATATTTAAAATTATAGTTATTGTCAGATTTCAACAAAAGAAAAGAAAAAAGAGGAAAAGAAAAAATGTAGCTACCTAAATTTGGATATATCAGTTTCAGTGCATGTATGAAATGTGTGTGTATGTATGAAAATACAGCTAAGAATCATATTTTATATAAACTTCAACAAAAGCAGACAAAACATCCAAATAAGTATCCATTCACAGGTGGCACCTTTCACCACCCATTCAAATGTTGAAAATGTTGTAATGTCTTAAATCCATTGCATTATAGGAGGTGAGCATTTATCCACCCAATGTTATAGTATCAGTCTTTTACCTGTCAAAAGGGTACAGAGAATCCATTTGCACTGACCATGTGTTAAATTCCAGGAAGCAGGTAGATATTTTACAAGGGTATGTACATTAGTGAACATTAAAGAGTGTTCCAAAATGAAGTTTATCCATATAATAACCTCCTCTCAAAAAGAGGTAACTACTGGACATTGCCAAAGAAGCATTAGCTGTGTTATATCTCCAACAATTAGCAGACTTGACCAAACCTTTATTAAATAAATGTTGTGGCATCCAATAGAAATGGAACAAGGTCCACCTGAGATCCATAGACGCTTCAGATAAAGATCCATTGATTAGGCAAAATGGAACCATCTAATTCCTTATTCCATTCCTGCTTAAGACCCTGTGAATCATATTTATTCACAAATAATAAGTATTTATAAACATGGATCTTGGTTTGATATAACTGATTGGCTTCCAGTAGTGGTGACTCTGAAACTGTAAAATCGGCAGGGCCAAACCTAGATTCTTACAAATGTTTCAGCTGGAGGTATTGACATTCAGCCGTAGCAATCAAGTGGTATTTGAAACTCACAGCCGACAATGACAAAAACTCATCCTCATCACCTCTAGTTAATCCAAAGTAAAAATCAACTTACCTATCCAAGTCAGCCACAAAAACATTTCCTTACCAATTTTTAAATCTGTGTTTCCCCATATACTCAATGCAGCATGAGAAAATGGATCATAATGTAATTGACATGACATTAGGGCCCCACACATCTCTAATAGCGGTAACTGTGGGAGGAACTCTGTCCATTTTAGTATTCCAAGAATCTAACACCATCCATTTAGAAAGGAGAGCCAGACAAGAAGATTGCAAAACTGATTCACGTTTTAAAATGAACTCACTTATTCGCACTGTCTGAACCAACACACGAACCAAAATGATTTGAAGTCTTACCATGACAGTTCATCCCACCGCTACTTGTGATAGGACATGGAGAGCTTCTTGTTCAAAGAAAGGAGTAAAAAAAAAAAACCAATTCTACAGGGCTAAAAGCTCCTTTGAAGGCCAAATATTTTTAGGGTAATTTTCCCGTGGAAGGTTCCCCCATACTTGACTTCTATCACCTCATACGAGCTGACATGGCTTATGACTAGGCGCAGACTGAATTCACTCCAGCTGATGGAGGTGAAGGCATGCTATAGGTCCCACCATAGTTTGAAAGCAGATTGCCCAGACGAGCAATATTGATAAGACTAAAGTTATCAATATAATATAACATGTTAGCAAATATTGTCCAGGATCACAAGATGTTTTAACTTGTTCTTGTTAGCCATTTTATTAACACTTTGTAATTTGGTATCTCCTCTGGTTGAGAGGAGTATTTTATTATGTTTATTATGTTTCTGTATGTGCATGGCCTGACTGGCTAACAAGCAATAAACTGAAACTTGCAATTTCAAGAGACTTTATTCATTACTGATGCCTCCTTTGACTAGAAGGTTATAATATTTCTCTTATGGAAGCCCTTTCTGTTGTAATAATAGTGAAGGATAAAATAGAAATTTTATAGGCTTTATTGTCACTTTTTTATTATTATTTTTAGGCAGATATCCAGATCGACAGAGAACATCAGATTTTTTATGAAGCATCGTTAGAATATGTCTTTAAAATCCAAGAAGTGCAAGAGAGAAAGAAGTTTGAATTTGTTGAGCCCGTAAGTTGTTGTCGTTTTTATAAAAGTACAAGCATAAACAAACATGGTTAAAACCAATGTTGTTACATTAGCAGATTTTCATTCATGCAGTGAGAGTTTCTGTCATGCCCTTCCCTCTACCCTTGAGGTCCTTGGTTTAATACAGGGAACCTTCAACCTGCAGGCCAATTTGGTCCACCAGGCTGGCCCATCCAGCTCACAGGAGCTCTGAGGCAGCTTCTTCGGAAGCCCCCACTCTCCCAAATGAGGCAGGAGGCAAGAAAGTTAGTGAGTACTAATCGGCCAGCAATTTCATGAATTGGCTGAGTCCCGAGGTTGGAACTGTGCTGGCTCCTGGAAGCACTGGCCAAGTTCACTTCGTGCATCCTTCAGCTTCCCTCACATGACTTTCCTGCATGACCTTAGATGTGCCAGCCCAGTGACCTTCACTCATGCCTCGCGTTCATCATGGGAAGGATGAGCCAAACTGGCTCCTGGTACAGAGTGCTGGCTGGAAGTAATTTAGCCCCCTGTCATCATCCAGCCTGCTGTGGGGAACAAGAGGTCAATTGAGTCCCCAGACCCAATATGATTCACCATCCCTGGTTTAATAGAACATGTCCTGGTTTGATCAAACCATGGTTTGTTGTTGTGTCCAAACTGGCAAACTATGGTTTGACTGCATTCTCCAAATCAGGATTGCAAACTATATCTTTGTGTGGTGTCCAATCAACCTGTTCCACCAATGGAATGTTTTCCATGAGCAAAACAGGAAGGGGGTGATTCTCCCTTGTAGGCTCCTGTGTACCCTCAAAATCTGATTAGGGGCATGGGAATGGCAGAGGCAAAGGGAAGAGGGGGAAACTTGTTGCATGAGTGGAAGTCTCATTTCATGACTTTGGATTTCGTCCTTTGCTTGTTTCATTTTTCTGTCTGCTGAGCACTGCCTCTTCTATGGCCTAGAGGTCTCCGGAGATTCAGACCAACAGCTGTAATTATAGGTTGTCAATTCAGACTTTAGGCCAAGCCAGATTTACCACAAACCATGGGTACAAACTAGGGATGTTGTGAGGCCCCGAATGAGTCTGGGAGTCTGATGGACTCCCCCGTGTCCACCTCCCTGGACCCAGTCCTGGCACCCGGGGGCATGAGCGCTCGCAAAGCCCCAGCAAGCGCTTGACAGGTGTCCTTACCTGCTGCTGAAATTGCACACGTCCCTCCACTGCTTCAGTGGGGACTTTATGGCCACTATTAACACAGTGGGGGGAAGTGCACAATTTCCAGAGCCTCCATTGTGTGCATTGTGCCATAAAGGCCCCATTGACTCAGTGGGGGGAAGTGTGTAGTTTCAGCAGCAGAGATGGATGGTTGCCAAGCGCTCGTCAGGCCAAGCCAAGCCTCAGAAGAAGCTCGCACGGCCGATGAGCAGGAGCAGAGGGCACCAGCGGGGCAAGTGGCCAACGGGGCGGATGCAGGTGAGTTCGGCCACTGCAAACCTAATTGACTTGTTTAAAGTGTCTTTTGCTAATTCTGATATTATGGCAAATGCATAGTTCAGCTTTCTTAACCATAGGTCAGTGTGATGCCTGAACTGAGCCAAGCTGTCTTATGGGCAGCTTATCTGCAGTGACCAATATATCATAGAATCATAGAATGGTAGAGTTGGGAGGGGCGTATAAGGCCATCGAGTCCAACCCCCTGCTCAATGCATGAATCTGCCTTAAAGCACACCTGACAGATGGTTGTCCATCTGCCTCTTGAATGCCTCTAGTATAGGAGAGCCCACCACTTCCCTAGGTCAGTATCTCAGTAAAGAATCCCTGGCGAACTTCTGAGGAACCTTGTGGTTCCCAAGTACACCGTTTGCGAAAACTATTGACTTACATATCTACAGTGGATGCATTTGAAGTGGAATATTAATTAATTAATATAAATTAAATGAAATTAATGAAAGAAGGGAATTTAATATTGCAAGCCGTGGAAGGCCTGGTCTCAAGAATAACCTTGGTTACTTAAATGCTCACGTAAAAGGTTTCTCATCCAGTGCGGAATGAAATTGCAGACGACTTGCCATCCATCTGCATGACATTTTAACGACTTTTGCTTAGTAGTGTTGTCTGTGCAACACATGACAAGTATTTCATAACGTAAAAATTGGCTCAAAATGCCTAACCAAGGCCTGCGCCTTCAAATTTCAATAAATCTGTTTGACCTTTTATTAAAGGAGAGGCATAAAGGGAGAATATGGAAGATTATTTATTTTTTAAAATAAAATTGAACTGTTACAGCAGAGCTCAGCAACATACGCCTTAGCTAGCATACGCCTTAGTTTTCTGCAGTAGGGCTGCAATCCTGTACACGCTTACCTGGGAGTAAGTGCACTTGAGCTCAGAGGGACTGACCTCTGTGTAGACGCATAGGTTCCTGCTCACTTTTATGCACTCTTACAGTGGCACAGCTAGGCCTAGACCTCAGGGCTAAGGTCCAGGGCCCTGTGACCCCCCCACACACACACACACACAAATTACCACCCATAGATTGGCAAGTGATCCGGGCACTTGCAAACAGGTCATGGGCACCAGCATGGGTATGCTATTTATTTATTTTATTTATTTATTTATTTATTTATTTTATTACATTTATATACCGCCCCATAGTCGAAGCTCTCTGGGCGGTTTACGAAAATTAAAAGATTGAACATTAAAAAGTGAAAATACAAAATTTAAAACCATAAAACAACTAATATTTAAAACATTTTAAACTTTAAGCCAGGCCAGAAGTTCAGTTAAAAACCTCAACTGAAGCTGTTAAAATGCCTGGGAGAAAAGAAAAGCTTTGACCTGGTGCCAAAAAGATAACAGTGTTGGAGCCAGGCGGGCCACATCGGGGAGATCATTCCATAATTGGGGTGCCACCACTGAAAAGTCCCTCTCCCTTGTTGCCATCCTCTGAGCTTCCCTCAGAGTAGGCACCCGGAGGAGGACCTTAGATGTTGAGTGTAGTGTACGGATAGGTTCATGTTGGGAGAGGCGTTCCATCAGGTATTGTGGTCCCAAGCCATGTAAGGCTTTATAGGTTAAAGCCAGCACCTTGAATTGGGCTCGGAAACGTACAGGCAGCCAATGCAAGCGGGCCAGAATCGGTCTTATTAGTTCGAACCTTCTGGTTCCTGTTACCAATCTGGCCACTGCATTTTGCACAGGCTGCAGCTTCTGAACCATCTTCAAAGGCAGCCCCATGTGTAGAGCACATTGCAGTAATCCAACTTGGAGATTGCCAGAGCATTGACAACTGAAGCCAGGTTATCCAGTCCAGATAGGGGCGTAGCTGGGCCACCAACCTAAGTTGGTAGAAGGCACTCCATGGCTCCGAGGCCACCTGATCCTCAAGTGACAGAGATGGTTCTAGAGCTTACCCATTCTTTCTTCATATTTTTAAAAGCATTTTATAGTTGGGATGGCTGGGCAGGCAAATACATGGTTACAGATGTGCTTATCCTCAATTAAGTGCATTTCACATCAGGGCAACAGAAGCAAACACAATTTTATTCCTGTAGTCGTGGTGGTGCTTTGATTTTAGTGAGCTTAAAATGCAAACTCAACTTGCTCAGAGTATTCCTGTTCTTTTATCAGGGTTGGCAAAGAGGTTTGAGTTTGGGAGTTTTGCTTTTGCTTTTTGTTCTAATATATCAGGAATGTAGAAGCAGCTGTAAAGCACTGAGTCATGTTGATGTGTGTGTGGAGTCAATATGAGTTGCGCGCTTCACATGGATAGGATTGTGTGGACCGCTGTTCAGTGCATTAGTGACACACTAAGAAACACAGAGGCCTTGGACTGCAGGCTGGAGAAGACACAGGAAAAATGTGCATAGCGAAAGCAAAGCCTCAACCAGAATAAGCTTGGAATTGTGACCATCATTTCTGAACGGCATAGAAAATAAGAGGCTTGCGAACGGCCCACTCCTGCACGAGTTCAACTTCGTTGTTTCTCCACGAGGAAGTGGTGGCATCACCAGAATTCCTACTAACGTAAATATCCCCGGTAGAGGAGAATTGATCCGTGCAAAAAGAAATATGAGGGTGCTTCTAGAGCGATAATACAGGCCATTTTGGCCGTGGGGGAGAAGGGGGAAGTTATGGAGAAGGGGGCATAGTTCAGAGATAGAGCACCTGCTTCCCAGGCAGAAGATCCCAGGTTCAATCCCCAGCATATTCAGTTAGAGCTGGGAAAGATCCCCTGTCTGAAACCTTGGAGACGTAGACCATTCTGAACTAGATGGACCAGTGTAGTATTTCTTGCATCAGCCCCGATAACAGTTCTCATCAGTGGCTCCATTCCTGAACTCTGTAAACTTGCTACTTGTACTTTTAGTAAGAAACCAATATATTGAATACAGCTGTAAATGTGGTGTGTTTTTTGTTTTTTTAAAGCAGCTCAGATTTTCCTTGGAATCCTTAAGACAAAGTGTTTTGTGTATGACGTACAAATAATCCAGTTCCTGTCTTCATATCAGCTGCTGTCACAAAGTTAGTATTTCCTGGGAAGATGTGGCAACCCTGCTCAGTCCTGTCTCAGAGGAAGTGTGGTGCTATAACAGAACTGGAATGAACATTGTTTAATTAGAGGAGGCTTTACTTTGATGCATACAGTTTTATATCACTTTCAGTCCATCAGAGCAAATAAACAGGAGTGCTGTTTACTCTGGAATACAGAGATGCAGGGATACTTGCAGATAACCTAGATAAGTAGGAAGTTTTAGGAAGATAATTTTGGGTCACATGGTAAGGAAATGGCTATTCTACATTCCGTGTCATTTTTTCAGTGGTTGTGGAAATGGTCTGCTTACTAGGGGTGTGCACGGACCCCCCAGATCGGATCGGGACCCGGATCGTGACCTCCACTTTTGTCATGGATCGGTTCGGACAAAATCGGAGGCCCCCTGGACCGGATCGAGTCCGATCCCGATCCAAAAATCGGAAATTTTTGGATCGGCCGCCATTTTCCCCCCCATAGACTTGCATTGCAATGCAAGTCTATGAGGAAAAAATGGCGGCGGGTGGGTGAGGGGGGGCCTAACTCCCTCCCCCCCCCGGGGCCGTCCGCTGTGGACGGCCCCGGCAGGTAAGCCCCCTTCCCCGCCACTGCTTACCTTTTAGGGCCGTTTGCTCCCGTCCGGCGCCGGCGGCTACCGCCAGCTGGCTTTGCGGCTTGCTCTAGAATAGCGCGCTGGGTGATCACCCGGCGCGCCACCCTGGAGCAGGCCGCGGAGCCCGCTGGTAGTAGCCGCCGGCGCCGGACGGGCGTCCCTAAAAGGTAAGCGCCTCCCTCCTCCCCTCCGCGCGCCCCCTCCTCACCTTTCCGGGCCGTTCGCTCCCGTCCGGCGCCGGCGGCTACCGCCAGCCTGCTTTGCGGCTTGCTCTAGAGTAGCGCGCCGGGTGATCACCCGGCGCACCACCCTGGAGCAGGCCGCGGAGCCCACTGGTAGTAGCCGCCGGCGCCGGACGGGAGCAGAGGCCCGGAAAGGTAAGGGCTCCCCTCCACGCGCCCCCTCCTCCCCTCCGCGCGCCCCCTGCTTACCTTTCCGGGCCGTCTGCTCCCGTCCGGCGCCGGCGGCTACTACCAGCGGGCTCCGCGGCCTGCTCTAGAGTAGCGCGCCGTGTGATGACATCACCCGGCGCGCCACCCTGGAGCAGGCCGCGGAGCCCGCTGGTAGTAGCCGCTGGCGCCGGACGGGAGCGGACGTCCCTCAAAGGTAAGCGCCCCCCTCCTCCCCCCCCGCTGTCCATTTTCATCGGCGGACGCCCGCCAGCGCCCGCCAATGGAAGCGCCAGTGGGCGCCCGCCGATCCGCCGAACCGGTTCGGAGCCTTTTCGGATCGGTTCGGACTGGATCGGCCGATCCAGCTGTTGGATCGGAAATCGGATAATTTATCCGATTTCCCACTGGACCGGACTCGGATCGTGGATCGGGTCTGATCCAGTGCACATCCCTACTGCTTACGGTGTGGCTTGTAACTACGTATACATGGCTTTACAAATAAGTTGTATTTTATTAATGACAGCAACAGCGGCAATAATAGATCCCAGGCCAGTTCACACGTGATTGTGCATCACGTGATTGCTGCCATCTGAAAATGTGATCTGACATTATTGGAAAATATTGCATTTTTGTTAATACTAATGTTCTGTGTGTGGTGGTTAATCTATGATGACTTATGGACACATGCAGTTTACAACATACAGCCGGCTTCTAGCAGTGAGCATGCATGATGTGTGAACCAACACACAATGTTGGAGGCTGATTATTTTCCCCAGATTACAATTGTAAGTAGTTCAAAGGTTGCGTATTTTCCTTTCTCTGAATCCCTAAATCAACCAGTTCAATAAATCGAAGCTTATATTAATTTAACACAGTCCTAAGCATGACCGGGTTAGCAGCTGGTAGTTGGTAGCAATTATTCCAGCAAGCAAAAAGACAGCATCCGAAGCCTGCAAGAGTCTTTTATTTATTTTTATGTAGTGTTGCTGACCCTGAGATTGTTTGGTCATCTCATTCTCACAGGAAGAAGATTGCACTTCCATTTTGGATAGGAATTTGACCTCTAGCCTTCAATTCATCAGCCAAGAAGTTACTATCTTCCTGGTTTGGTGCTTTTTAAAAACAATTAAATTAAAGATAGCAAAAAAATAACTTGCATGGACATGCAGTTTTAAATTGATTTTGTTGATAATCTGGAATATAAAAGGGGAACAAGACGCCTGGTTTTTACAACAATGAAACGGTCCAACCTTTTACTATAAGGTTAACTACTTTAGAACTTTACTCCGCGTTGCCATGCTATTTTCTGTAGGGTGCCCATGCTTTAAACAGCTGCATAATGGGGAGATATTAAATTTTTCTTGGCATTGAGATGCAGTAATGGAAACACATTCACATATTCAGTTTCTACCTTTCTCATGCGTCTGTGAAAACCATAGAAGGCCTACAAGAAAAGATGGCAAATCCTAAATTTAGATGCACCGTGCTATCACCAACACAATGGCTACATTTGCCCATATGGGAATAAGCCTAGGTAAACCTTGGAGTATATTGGAAACTTCTACTTCTGGTTTCAGTGAAATACATATTTAGCATTACATCCAAAGCCTAAACAGCAGTTAATCTTAACTATGGTTTATTGCAAGGGTACAGACCCACTTTCAGCCTGAGGGCCAAATTCTGTTTTAGAGAATGTCAAGAATCCGCACTTCGACGTTCAGAGTTCCACCTTCCTGGCTGGACACTCTGCTTCTGCTCTTTAAAGATATCCTGTCTTTTTAAGAGCAACCTTGTCCCTTTTCTGGGACCCAAGCTTCCACCTTTCTCTTTTCCCCTTTTCAGTAGCGTGGGGGTTCGAGCTGTAGGCAGGTGTGAAAAGGACTCTCCAACAACACAAGTTTTAAACCAAAATTCTTTACTATTCTTGGCATAGTAAGGCACGCTTTGCTTAAAGTATTTACACACATAGAACTGATGTTACAAAGGCAAGAAAACAAACAGACAGGAGTAAAAACGCAGGTCCATCTCTTGACTAACTACTCCTGATATTTACTCCTAAAGTATCTTCTGGAATGGTTCTTACCTCCATTCCTAACGAAGGCAATCTCTCACTCCTTCTCCTTCTAACTCCCCCGGCCACACCCTGATTCCTAGTTTTGACTCATAACCGCTTCGCCCCTCCTTTTCTCAATCACTCTGGCTAGGTCTTTGTTAGAGTGATTGACCATCCTTTTGTGTTTTGCTCTACACTTGTCCTGAGCTGGAGAACGATCAGAAAGCCATCAGAAAGTCATGTTAGAGCATTAGAGTGATTACCATTTTAGCCCTGGGGTGATTCGCTCCTATTATTAGTTCCCATTCACCCTACTTCACAACTGTTAACTCTTTACATACAGTGTAACCTTCACAGAGAAGCACTCAAGGGCCAAATTCCAGCGGTGGGCAAGGTGGAATGTGACAATGGTGGGGCCCAAACCAACAAAGAAGCCAGCATATTTTAGTTTAAAGCTCTGTAACTAAGCCTTAGGAGCTGCCGGATTTAGGGACAAGCCAAGTAAACCATGGCTTAGGGCCTCATATTGTGAGTGGCCTCTAAATATGTTGGCGATAACTAAGATGTAAGATAACTAAGACGAAATCGCTTTGGCTTAAATATGTGCTGGAAAATCTGGTGTGAGTTACAGCAGAGTTGCATTGCACAGAGAAAGTGGGGCGACACAGCATTTAGTATTGTAGGCAATAAGGACAAGCTAGAGCCAGTTAAAAGAAGTTCAAATCAAATTACTTTATTAGTCTTTTGATTCAGAGAAGGTTATCTAATACTGTTTAACTACAACCACCCCCTAAAACCAGGTGGTACCCTTTCATTACCCTTCCTATTATAATGTAATAAACTTTTCCTCTTTATTTTTATGGTATGGGGCTTCTTAATCATGATATGGTTTAGGGCCTCAGCATTTCTTAATCTGGCCCTGTTTAGGAGTGGCATTTCAACCTTTTATAGCAGGGAAAACACTGCCCGAAAGCCAGGAAAATACCAAATGATTAGTAGTTGGGGGAAATGGGGTGAGACCAGGGGAAGGGGGGTGTAGCCTTCTGGGGAAACCTGGAGGGCTGCTGGATTGGAATTCCTGGGGAGCTGGATTTGGCCCTGGGCATTAGGTTCTGCACCCCTGGTTTATTGAAACAAATCAGCTTCATAAATTAAAATTTGAATTTGGCTTGTTTTTGATAAGCCATAGTTAACCATGGTTTGTCTGGGTTTGCACATAGCTTAAACTGTGGTTGGAAGTGGCTAATCTCTTTGGGGAAGGAGTATGTGAGTTGTAGTTAGTATTTCAGGATTGGATGTATCTTGTATGTTGTACAAGTGCTCTAGGATACAGTAGGCAGCCTGAGCGTCTCCTGATGTTTGGGACTACAACTCCCAAGAAGCTCTAGGCAGCATGGGCAATGGTCAGTGATTATGGGAATTGTTGTTGAAAACAACTGAAGGGGGAACCAGGTCGCCTACTCTTGCAGTAGGAGGTGAAGAAGACTAATTAGTTAATCAATGAAACTAGATGTGGTGATTGGAACACAGATCCATAGCATTTGAAATGCAGCCACCAATAAAAGACTTTCTCCAGACCACACTTGCTATTATACACAGATGCGCGAAACATTATGCTCTAAGCAGAACAAAAAACTTCCAGAGGACCAGTTGGGATTAGACTAGTAGTAGCAAAGGGAGGTGTTTTACCCTCCCCATGTAGCTTTACTTCATCCCCTTTGGAATTTGGGGGTTGGGGGATATTTGGATTGATTTGAGTAACAGCAGGGAAGGGGTTAAGCAACCCCTGTTTTTCCAGACCCAACCAACCCTCCAGAAGTAGCTTTTCTTGTTTTTAAAAAGGGGAAGTATGTCTACATGCCACATCAGGTTTGGTGCCACTGAGAATTATTTGGCTTCATACCCTGTGCTCCTTGTTTTCCAGGCACCTCCCTGGCTCTCAATGTGCTAATTGTGGTGTCTGGTAAAGAGCAGGGCTCTAGCTCTGGAGGGTGGCCATTTGCTGGGGTGGGGCACAGAATGGCAGAGGGCTTGTTGTCCAAGCAATGCCACCGCTCGAACTTTCTACAGATGTCCCAAGAGTGTCAGAGGGGAGCATGTGCGAATTCTCTGTTTGCCCACTCGGCCTCTAATTTGCCTCGAAGGCAAAGTAGGCACAGCAGGAACAATCAGTTTGTTCATGTGTCTACCTCTTCAAACTCTCCCCCCCCCCCCCAACATACTGGATGCAGCTGTGCTGAGGTGGAAGAAAAGTGCCTGAGGCAATGGAGGTTCTCTTGCCTGAAACCTCCAACCTGGCAGGTGTTGAACTGTTGAAGATCATTTCATTCAGAACTTCTTAGCACCTCTTGAGACTCCCCACATTCCACTATGTGACTTTCAGCAGATGCAGTCAAAGCGCTCAAAATATTGTCACTGAATCTTCATTGCCAGCAGCTCAAAGTGAAACGGCTGGTATGTAGAGAATCAGCACATGAGTAATATAACATATACACCAGCCTTTATCTGTTCTTATTTCGATGTGTTTGGGACTAGGATTTTGGAAATCTGGCTTAAAGAAATTTCAGCATAGACCAGAGTTAACGGTTCACAATAAATATGATGTTGCTGCCACCTAGTGACAGGTACCATTTTGCTTCAGTACAGAACAGCGTTTGTTGTAGAGATGGGCGGACCAGTGAGTTTTGAGCTCACCTAAGTCCTTCAAAACTCACTTCGACGCTTGTTTCGTCTTGATCCCATTTTCGTCTTTGACCTCTTTTTTAGGCTCATTCAAACAGGAAACATGCACATTTTATTTATTTTTTATTGATTCCGCCTTTCTTCCTTCTTAAGGGACCCAAAGCAATGTTCATAATCCTCCTCCTCACAACAACAACAGTCCTGTGAGGTAGGTTGGGCTGAGAGTTTGTGACTGGCCCAAAGTCACCCAGTGGGCTTCCATGGCCGAGTGGGTACTAGAACCCGGATCTCCCGACTGCCAGTCCAACACTAACCACTACACCACACTGGCTCTCGTTTTGAACAGGAAAATTGTGTATTTTTCAAGAGTGTGCAGTATCCCCCATTAACAAAAGTGTGAAACTGTGTATTTTTTTTAAGTGCATGTCAGGGTGTGCATTTTTAGAAAATACATTTTTAATGCATTCATAAATTCAGGAATTTGCAAACATTTCAAAGATAGGTTTGTTGTTCAGGATTACGAATAGGACATGTTGGCATGCTTTGCAAACAGAAATGAAATTCTCATACATCCCTAATAACTTAATGAAACAAGCAGATTTTAGAAAATGAAACGGCAATGAATAGTCTGAAGCTTTTCTGCACAAAGGTGATATTTTAATAGTATGTTAATAGTAGACTGAGGTGTATCTCCAGCATTAGCAGAACTCCAATGAGTGCAAGTCTGGATCCAACCCATTGTATTTTTAATTTATGGGCAGAATTCTATTCCACACTACAGAGAGCCCACACCCAGAAGGGCCCCACGAAACTGATCCTCCTCTTCATCACGGCCACCTGCTTCTTCACCCGCTTCTCATTCTGGCCCGGACAACAGTGGTGATGAGAAGGAGGATCTGTAGATGCCATTGCTTACTTATTTACTTGCTCTCTGCCTCCCAAGCAAGTGGTAGCAATGATGAAAAGGGGGGTGAGGATCTTGAGCAGCTGGTGACAATGGTTTTGAGATGGTAAACTCACTGAAGGAGGGGGGATTGAGGGTCGTCCAAAAAACCTGGAGCCTGCACTCTTCAAATACTTGAAAGATGGTCACACAGAGGAGGGCCAGGTCTCTTATCGATCATCCCAGAGTGCAGGACACGGAACAATGGGCTCAAGTTACAGGAAGCCAGATTCCGGCTGGACATCAGGAAAAACTTCCTGACTGTTAGAGCAGTACGACAATGGAACCAATTACCTAGGGAAGATCATGGGCTCTCCCACACTAGAGGCCTTCAAGAGACAGCTGGACAGCCATCTGTCAGGGATGCTTTAAGTTGGATTCCTGCATTGAGCAGGGGGTTGGACTCGATGGCCTTATAGGCCCCTTCCAACTCTACTATTCTATGATTCTGTGACTACCGCCCATGTAAATTACATTGTAGTACTGTAAGCAACCTCTAGTGCAACGCCAATAGCATTTGCTGGTGTGGCAGGTAGTGTCTGATAGGATACTATCCTATGGCCTCTCTGGCTTGTGTCCTCATTCTCATGTTTATAGTTGGGATTGCTTCTCTTTAGCCACAAGCCTCTTAAAAACCAGCCTAGGATTACTTTTTAAAGGAATGGCTGCTGGAAGCCCCGGACTTCTTGCTTAGGCCTGGGAACAAAAGACTCAATGTCAGAGTTGTAGTATTGGCACAGAAAGTTACTGGCTGTTCTCCATGGGAATGAGTTGAAAGTATGCAGTGTCTCCAGCTCTCTGTACCGAGCCAATGCAGCCCAATTACTTTGGGCAATTTAATGCTTGTTCTTGCTATTCTGTTCGCTGGTTGGGTGATCTGAGTGGGAAAAGCGGCTAGGCAGGGACTCCGCTGTTCATTTGGTGATAATCATAGTGGTCTCTAGCAGCTATTAAACCCACGTGCAGGCAGATAGTCGGAGAAGCATATTGAGAAACTGAGTAATGTGAGACTGAGGGACATCTTATCCTCCAATGTATCTGTCTACAGCCCAAACAGATAGCATCAGCTTCAGTTAAAAGGGCCCTGGCATACCCTATCCCTTCCTCTGCCAGTCCTGTTTCTACCTTGTTTGCTAGTCATGCCTGTTAAGACGATACAGACATTTGGCTGCTCCCTAGACTACAATTGGGCAAGCCTTCAAAGTTTCTGCTGAAGTGACCAACCCTCCTTTCCTCAAATCACCTCCTCAGCTATCTGTGCATTGGGTATGAGCTTGCTATTAGTTTTGATACTTATTTTCAGCCAATATGTGCATTTTCAATATGTGCATTTCTAGAGTGACCATATGGAAAGGAGGACAGGGCTCCCATATCTTTAACAGTTGAATAGAAAAGGGAATTTCAGCAGGTGTCGTTTGTATGCATGCAGTACCTGGCGAAGTTCCCTCTTCGTCACAACAGTTAAAGCTGCAGGAGCCCTGCCCTCTTGCCCAGATACAAAAGATAGCAGAGCTCCTGCAGTTTTAACTGTTTTGATGAAGAGGGAATTTCACCAGGTGCTGCATGCATACAAATGGCACCTGCTGAAATTCCCTTTTCTATGCAACTGTTAAAGATACAGGAGCCCTGTCCTCCTTTCCATATGGTCACTGTAGCATTTCATTTCTCCAACACCTGGACTATGTTTATCTCTGCCTTCTCCGCATTATCTCTCCCAGTTTCCCTTCTCCTTTCTGGCCTTCCCTTTCATGCCTCTGGTCCAATCTTTCTTCTACTCCTTTCCTTGGCCTGGTGTTGTCTTAGGCCCTGCTGTCTCCTTTCATAGGTCCCTGTTTCCTCTTTGTCCCACCTGATGATATCAGAAAACCCCCAGCAATGAAAAGAGACGTTGACTCATTTCCCCACTTAATCCCTTTGTGGCATCAGAAGCGGTCTGACTGCCATAGCTTTCACCACTACAAACAGCCCTTTATTGAATATTGTAGTCAACCACAATATATGCTCTCTCTATTGAAAGTAAATCTCCCCCCCCCCCATTATTATCCTAAATGGTGTCAATTGTATTCTACTACGTATTATAATGTGTACAATGCTTGTTCTTAATGCTTGGTTTTGGGTCTCTTTCCCCCCCCCCCTTTTCTTTTTCAGCTTTTGGCGTTTCTTCAGGGATTATTTACATTTTACCACGAGGGATATGAGCTGGCCCAGGAGTTTGCACCGTACAAGCAGCAGTTGCAGTTCAATCTACAGAACGTAAGGCTGAACTGCATTTACTACAGCTTCTTAGATAATCGAACTTCAGTATAAGGAAAGGAAGGCTTGGCAGTGTTTTGTTGCGATGCTAAAATCCCGAGAAAACAAATCAAGTAAACTCATGCATAAATGCATTCTACTTTGCGTACTGCTTAGTCCCGTTGAGTTTCATCCGTCTGCCTTGGGAAATCCAGTTATTGATTAACATCTCTAAGCTTTAAATTAGTACAACTTGCTTTGCTCCCAGTTCAGAAAAATAATCTCATTCAGGATATCTAGTAAATTAAATGGACTTAAATAAAAGTGTGCATAAAACCTACCCTGAATACAGAGTCGGATTGATGGGGTCATGCATGTGGTTTGCCTTTTGGCAGGGCTGTGTGGACTGTGCCAGAAAATAAATAAATAAATAAATAATAATAATAATAATAATAATGAGCTTGGCCAATCCAGTTTCTGATCCAAAGGATACCAAATTCCACGTCCCTGTGAATTAGGCAAATTGAATAAACATTGTATATTTCCTTTTCACTTTTATTTTGCAGTGCTTACTGTTTAACATTATTTCGGTTTTGCTTGACACAGTAAGGAACTATGCAGGTCGCTGAAGCTTCACCCCAGTAGGGAAGGGGCTGTAGCTTAGTGGTACAACCTATGCTTTGCATGTAGAAGGCTCCAGGTTTAATCCCCGACATCTCTGGGTAGGTCTGGAAAAACTGTCAGAAACCCGGGAGAACTGTTGCCAGTCAATGACTGGGTTCAGATGACACACTGCAGCTAGTTGTGGGTTATTTAACCCACAATGAGCCACGGTGCCCATCGGGGCCAGGTTATACATGCAGCTCCACTCAGGGGTTGTCATGTTGTTTACGAACCCAGCAAGCATGGGTTATGTGAAAGCTAAACAACCCTCACATAACCCTAAAACAGGCCATGGATTATGTGAGAGTTGTTTTTAACCCTCACATAACCCATTCTCGTCAGATTCACATGACACAACAAGCTCCAAGTGGTTGGTTGCATATTAAAAATGACTGCCACACATACCCCAACCTCACCATGGGTTAAATACTCCATGGTGGGCTGTCGCATCGTGCGAACAGCCCCAATGTTGGCAATACTAGGCTAGATTTTTGTAAACCGCCCAGAGAGCTTCGGCTATGGGGCGGTATATAAGTGTAATAAATAATAATAATAATAATAATAATAATAATAGATGTATAAAACAACTTCCTATGTTGCTAGGTTTCACTGTAGCCCCATCCCAACAGATGACCAACAGGCATTGCCGCACTTTTAAGTATAGCCTTTGTAGACAAGTAGAAACTTGATTTAAAGAAATAGGTAAATGAAAGCTGACATGCTCAGGGAGCTGAACATTCTGATGTGGTTCCTCCTGTAACCCCCCCACCCCAAACTACAGCGTACATCCAGCCCTGTATAATAAGGGGCTTAAAATGAAAATGTATGTGAAATTGAAGGGCCGATTCAGAAGGACTTTAAGGGCTTGACAAAATTGAGCTTGACTTTATATGACCTAAAGTGGTTTCACCTCTGTGCCAATATCACTGCTGCCCATTTGCTTGCCTTCTCCCTCTGGGCCTAACCCGCACCATTGCCCAGAAGGAGAAGGCAAAGCAAGTGGAGGCTGCAGCTCCTTCTTCTTGCTTGTGTTACTGCTTGCACACATGGAGTGGGCAGGGCATCAGGCAGCTTCCTCAAGCAAGAGGAGCAGCAGGGGCATGGGCTGTGGGGCTCAACAGTGGGACCCCCTCCTAGAGTAAGGGCCAGTATTATTATGTTATCTCTTTCTCGCTCGTGGTGGTCTTTCTAGACGGACATGACGGGCTTTGCCAAGTCATGCTGTCTTTTATAGATTCAGGAATTTCCTGACAATCGAGCATGTTTTAATTATGACTGCTTTCTGGATGTTGGTGTGGATGTATTCTGGCAGGCCCAGTTTCTGGAGGTTTTCTGTATAGTTTTTTGATGTGATGCCGGTGACTGATGTGACTAATGGAATAATTGTGACCATTTCCTGCTGCCATAGTTCTTTGACTTCCATGGCCAGTGGTGTATATTTTTCTCTCTTTTCTTCCTTTTCTACAACATTTTTGTCATTCGGTATTGCTATGTCGATGAGGTATGTGTGTTTTTCTTTTTTGTCTATGACTGTTATGTCTGGCCGGTTGCAGGGTATTGTCTTGTCCGTATGAATTGTTCTGTCCCAGTATATTTTATGATCTGCGTTTTCCAAGATTGTTTCGGGTGAGTATGTAGAGTATGGTGTAGGTTGTTTGATAAGGTTGAAGTTGATGGCCAGTTGTTGGTGAATTATTTTCACAGCTATATTGTGTCTGTCCATATAGTCCATTCCTGCCAGAATTTTACATCCTCCTATTATATGGTCTATTGTTTCTTGGAACTGATGGCATTTCCTGCATAGGTCTATTGTTACACTGTTATCTTTCATGGTGTATTTTTGGTAGTTCTTGGTGGCTATAACTTGATCCTGTATATTATTATTGTTATTATTATTATTATTATTATTATTGAAACCATTTCTTGACTGCCTTTCAGGGCAGAAGCTCTTGCAAGGCAACTTACAACAATGAAATACATAAAAACAGTTAAAATATTAAAAGCAATAAAAGCATAAACACAATAAAATAGCAATAAAATAGCAATAAAAACAATAAAAACCAACAATAAAACTAGCAACAACAATGGCAATAGCAGCAACAACAGTACTCATATCACGAAAAGGCCACGGTAAAATAATACGTTTTCAAGGCCTTCTTAAAAGCCTGCAATGACGGAGCATGGCGGACCTCTGATGGGAACTTGTTCCAAAGGTGTGGAGCCACTGCAGAGAAGGCCTTTTCACATGTCATCCCCACCTAATTGTTCTCATGGGTGGACGACAAGTGAGAAGGGCTCAGGTACCTGACAACAGCAACCCCTGATACTGTTCCTATAAGAACTAAAGGGTAATTCATTGGAAGTACCCACCAAGTTATATTTTTTAAGGGTGTGATATTTGAAACAAGCAACTGGTTAAATTGTGACCTGCAGTCAGAATTTCAGAATCTCTCTGTGAACAGAATAGGCAGCCAATGAGATAGTTTGAAGATCCAGCCCCAACCAAGAGTACAGAAGATATAAAATTATGTCCGTCTAATATTCAACTATTTCTCCAGTTGGAGATGTTGGTGTTTACTAGATGTTTTTGGACTACAACTTCCAGGATTCCTGGCCATATGCCATTGTGGTTGGAACTGGTAAGAGCAATAAATCCAAAGCAGTTAGAGGTTAATGGGCTCAAGTTACAGGAAGCCAAATTCCGGCTGGACATCAGGAAAAATTGCCTGACTGTTAGAACAGTACAACAATGGAACCAATGACCTAGGGAGGTGGTGGGCTCTCCCACCCTAGAGGCATTCAAGATGCATCTGGACAGCCATCTATCAGGGATGCTTTAAGTTGGATTCCTGCATTGAGCAGGGAGTTGGACTCAATGGCCTTATAGGCCCCTTCCAACTCTACTATTATATGATTCTATGTTACGAGGTTGGGGAAAGCTGGTATAGAAATTTGGATAAAAAATCCATTTTATGTCAGTAAGAGTTGTATCTCTCTTTTTAAAGCCTCCTTGAGAAACGATGAACTTTTAATAAATATATGCACACCTGCACATCTTAATCCTTTTGCTAGAGGACACTCAAGATTTCTCTTAGATCACCTGCCAAGGAGATCTGTTAGCTCACCTTCCTATATTATTGAATAGCCCAGGAGCCATATCCCTGTGACTTAACCCCATGCTGATAAGACAGGGGTGTGGAAACTTTGCCAGCCTGAGAGCTCTTTTCCAAGCTGGGAATAGTCCTGGGAGCTGTATTCCATACATGGGTGGGGCCAATGGCAGAGTAGGAAGTGCCAAAATGTGATTATTACTGATGTTAAGCCTACTCACAAGTAAGCAGGACAGCATCTGCATATCTACTCAGATGTAAGCAAGAATGAATCATTTAGCACTTTCAAATAGCATCCAAATATCAAGGTTCGACATGTCTACTCAGAAGCACTGGAGGCTGGTGGCTCCAATGTGAGTGGGGTGGTGAATCTGCTCCGGGTTTTTAGTCAGAACTCTAAAGGAACTATCCAGGCACCTGGGATGGAGAGCTCCTTTAGAGTTCTGACTGACTGTGACTGAAACCCAGAGGGGATTCATTACCCACTATCATCAGAGCCACCAACCTCTGCTGTTCAGAAGTAAACATGAGCCACATGTGTATGCACAAGTAAGCAGGACAGCCTCTGCATGTCTACTCAGAAATAAGCAGGATTGGATCACTCAGCAGCACTTTCAAATAGCATTCAAACACAAAGCCCATGCATGTCTATTGAGAAGCATGAGCAGGATGGCTAGTCAGAAGTAAGCAGGATAGAATCACTCAGCAGTTTCCCCTATACACTCTGCCATTCTAAGGTAATGTTTAAAAGCCGAACACCATATGAGCTGGGACAATCGTATAGGTCCTTCCCATCCAGTTGCCACCCCAGCTAGAAGGGGGCGGGGCGGGTAATGGTCAAGTGATGCTAGACTTTTCAACATTACTTCATTGCCATGGACTAAAGCGAGGTGGACATGGATTGTGTACCATTGTGTGGTAAGGTAGGAGAAGGATCTGAAAAAGTTGCCTTCTCCATAAAAATCAGAATTTTTACCTTGAGTACTAGAGCTGACCTGTGGTAAACAATTGGGAAATGTCAGGCGTAACATCTGATGGTTGGGGAATTTTTATCTTAACTCAGTTTTTTATTATTATTATTTTCTTTATGGTTTTTTGTTTTGTTCACAAATTCACAATAAAATGAAAAAAAAATGAAGAAAAAAATCTTAACTCAGTAGAAATATAAAAAATAAAGTAGTAATGATGATACCCACAAAGGAGAAGGGGGAAAAGCAATGTATTGAGGTTATAACTAAAATCTTAGTTTTAAAAGCACCAGAGGTCACTGTTGCTACATTACATACAAGGCATTCTCATTTTGCACTCTGTCACTTACTACTGCAGGCAGCTTTCATTGTTAAAAATTGGTGCAAAGTGAATGCACTTTCACTCAATTCGCTCATGGCTCACTGGGAACTCTGTGCCATTACCCTACACCAATTAGACACAACAGCTTCAGTTGCACCATGGAGCAATTTATTGCCATTTTTGGCCTTGTTAGGAGGACCTATGCGTGCTATTGAAATTTAGCACAAAAAGGGTGGTGGTGGTTAGGAGATATTGGCTCAATTCGGACGACATATTTAGCAACGGAGGGGAATTAACGTACTGACGGTGAGTTAAAGGGGCGGAGCTTCACAGACGACACGCTGCAGCAAGCGGCGCTGCAAAGAAGCGGCAACACCCCCCCCCCCCGGTTGCTAATAGCGTACTCGGTTCTGACTGACAGCTTGGCCGCCATTTTCCCCACTTACCGGACTCCGTTAGTCCTCCAGCAGGTATCCCAGAACACACTGCGGCTGAAGATTCATGGGCGCCGCCATTGAAGCCGATGCAGGACACGCCTCCCAAACCCCATTGGCCGCCTCAGTCAATGGGCGGAACAGAGAAGCCTCGGGCAATGAGGCAGCCAGGAGGAACGGCCACAGTAATACAACACCTGCACCCCGCACCTAGCACTGCACCCCAAACGTTGGCACCCACACCCCAGGGAGCCACCCTCCACCCACCCTACACGGGAGACGTGGCAGCCGCGAGGAAGACCCACGTCCCCCAGCCCCCAACTCCCCCCACCTCCCTCCCAGAGCATCCACCCTCACACACAGGAAAGAAGGCAAGAGTGGGGTGGCAGAGAAAACTTTATTCAGCAGGGAGCTCAGACATGGGCAATAAGGCACATGGCCACCACAAAGCCAGGGCAGAGCCTACGGAAAGGACAGGCGCCCACAGGAAGGGAGGAGGCGTCTGGAAGGCACACCGGTGAAGAAGGGACGGCCGAGGCCACCCCCCCAGAGAGCCAAGCACACAACGTGGAAAGGGGATGTGGTGGAGAGGGGCGGCATGCCAGGGAGAGACGCCAGTCCACAGATGGAACCCCACAGCTGACGCTCACAGGAGGTGGGGTAGCGCAGCCAGATCCAGGCACTGATGCTTTCACACACCCGGGACGCCTCCGCACGGGTGCGACGCTCCCCAACGGGATTCTCGGGGCCCGGCAACGGCTCTATGTCCCACCCGTCCACAGCGATGGCGTCGGCGTCCTCGCCCGCCCGAGGAAGGTCGGGGTGCTCGGACAGTAACACGTCCCCACATGATGCAGCAGCACACCATCACGTCCGGAATGATGTCGGCCTGCAAGTCCAGCAAGCTGAACAGGGAGTGCCAGCGCTCCTTCAGACGGCCAAAGGCACACTCCACAGGCAGGCGGGCACGGCAATGGTAGTAATTGTATTTACGCTGGACGTTAGTGCGGGGGTAGCGGTATGGGGCCATCAGCCACGGCTGCAGGGCAAATGCCTGGTTGACCAGGAGGAGCGGAACCACCGCACGCCCGCATACGGAAGCGGGACCAGACTTCAGGAAGCGCCCTGATGTCAGCTTGGCAGCCAGGGGGGAGTTCCAGAAGACGGCCGTGTCGTGGCTCTACCCAGACACGCCCGCATAGACATCCAGGAATCGGCCCTTGGCATCCACCACCGCCTGGAGAACCATGCTATAGAAATGTTTGCGGTTGTAGTTCTCCTCGCCACGGGTGGGGGGGGGCAGGATGCACACATGGGTAGAGTCCATCACCCCCAACGCCCGCGGGAAGCCCAGGGCACGGAAGCCATGCATGTTCTCCTTCTCGTCCCCCACCCGGATGACGTCAGCAAGGTATAGCTCGTTCAGCATGCTCACCGTCTCATGAAAGATCTCACACGTGGTGGACATGCCCCCCCCCAAAGATGGTCGACAGCGGCAGGTAGCCCACGTTGAATGCCAGCTTGTACAGCGTCAGGGCAAGACGACGGGACACGGGAATGCTCGGGCGCATGTTTGTACACTCTCGCTGCAAGACTGGGGCCATCTCAGCCACCAACACCTCGAACGTTGCGCGGGACATGTGGAAGCTCCCACGGAAGAGCTCGTCGCCCCAGTCCTCCAAGTCCTGCATCTCCTTCCACACAGCATCTGTACGGGGAAGCACCCAGTGGCGGACATACGCTTGGAAAGAAGCTCGGCCGACGTAAAGAGGGGGGGAGTGCGTTGCAAGACTTCTTTGGCCGTGCCTTCGGCCAACTTCTCCGCAATCATCGTGGGTCCCAATTTGGGTGTCTTGGTAGAGGTTCTTCTCAGTCTGAGACTCTTTGCCTGACCAGATCTGGACTCCCTGTTTACTAAGGGTGCTCCGGTTGACCCAGCATCCTTACAGAGAGGGTTGGCAAGAAGGGGTAAGGGTTCAGTGGTAGAGTGCATTCTTGGTATGCAGAAGGTTCCACGTTTAGTCCCCAGCACCCGTAAAAGGGCTGGAAAATTTCCTGCCTGAAACTATGGAAAATTGCTGCTAGTCCGTGACAACTATGCTGGACTACATGGACAAATCAATATAAGGCAGCTTCCTATGTTCCTAAGGCACAAGTGTCCCAAGCACCCATTTGTTCTTTAATTTATTCCGACAGTTACAGTAAAAACATATGGTCCGACTCCACCCAATGTGTAAATAGGCTCCTTCATAGTGACAAATTTTGAGTTTTTCTACATAAATAAAAGGAAGGGTTTGTTCGTATGTCCTCGATGGACTCGGAAATCATTCATCCAATTGTTATGAAACTTTTAGGATTGTTCTACCTCTCTCTGGAATGGTTTTAGGCATAGTGAAAATTTTGACCACCATCTTGAGCCAAGATGGTGGCAAATCAAACTTTTTCAAGATTTAGTGCTTCAATGCCATTTGATAGATTTCAACCAAATTTCCCATCATGGTTCAGCACTGCAATGACCAGATTAATCACACAACATTCATATTTTTCATGCTTTTTAGACATTAAGAAAAAACAAACAAGCCTCAAATATTGGGGGGGGAGGGAATCCATGTTAAAACATGGGGGGGGGAAGAACAAACACAGTTTGGAGCCAGGGAAGATTAGTAGGCCGAGTTATAGGGCTGCTTCCTCCCCTTTGCTGTGAAGCAGCTCAATCTAAGGGGGATGGAGTGGACAGACCCCTCAGGGAGCTATAGGGGTGGATCATAGCAGGTTGCGTGCCTAGGGGTGCCAGCAGGCATGCCTTCACTCAGGCAGGGCAGTCACAATGTGTCCATCATTGCCCGCTGTGTAAGTTTGTGTGAAGGTTTCTCTCTATCAACCTAAAATAGGGTGACCAGATAAAATCCAGGTCAGGGCTCATATAACTTTAACAGTTATAGAGAAAAGGGAATTTCAGCCAGTGTCATTTGTATGCAATTAGTTCCTGGTGATATTCCCTCTTCATCACAACAGTTAAAGTTGCAGGGGCCCTGCCTTCTTTTGTATATAGTCACTCTAGTATAGTGCCTGCACCTTTAACTGTTGTGATGAAGAGGGAATATCGCCAGGAACTAATTGCATACAAATGGCACTGGCTGATGCTCCCTTTTCTCTATGACTGTTAAAGTTACATGAGCCCTGACCTGGATTTTATGTGGTCAGCCTAACCTAAAAGCATTCCAACCCGTGCAAAGCTGGGTCTGTTTGCTGGTCTTCTAATGACAGTGCACTTTCTGTCTCCAGCACTTGGTGGAGTAAGTTCTTTTGTTTACAACATTTACATACTGTTTTGATCAGCACTACATGGATATGAACCTGCTGCAATTTCTATGATGATGGCAGCACTTTGGTTTGGCCAGGCTAAGTTTGTGTATAATGCCACAATAGCTCTACAAGTAGGTTAGAGTTGAAGCAAAGTCAACCGAACACACATTCTGTTTCCAATATTAGAAGCAGTAACCTATATACACTAGTTGCTGGGGAACATGTTTGGGTGCTGTTGCACCAGGTCCTGCTTGTAGGTCCCTGGTCGACAGCTGGTTGGCCACTGTGTGAATAGACTGCTGGACTAGATGGACCCTCGGTCTGATCCAGCATGGCTCTTCTGATGTTCTTAAAAGAATGACCCAAGGATTTTTTCTTCTTCTTTTGGTCATTCAGTGCAGAATGAGTACTAGACTTGGTGATAATGAACCAATATGAAATGGAGTTTATATGTGCTTCTAATCCTGCATGCTGCCTCACAAAGTCCGAAATCCCTCTGATTTTGCTACTTCGAGGATTTATAAAACTTTTACAAACAGTGTGACAGAAGAACAAAAATCTTAGGAAAATTTGCTGTTATAAAAATCTGAAAAGCCTCTTTTGTTTGGTGCCTGTCTGAAACTTAACCACATAAAAAGACCACTTGACATGGATGTGATAACGCTACTGCCTTAAAGACAAGATTATTTTGTAGTGGAATAAGCTTCTCATTTAAACTCCTTGAGAAGCAATACTTTCAGTCACTGCTTAACCTTTAATCATAGCCACTAATGGTGCTTTGTAACTTTGGAGACATGTTAGAGCCATTAACTACTTGTATTTTTTTAATGTATTTTCTTTGTTTACTACTAAGCATTCCTGCTTCACAAGGAGTTGGGAATTATAGATCAATGCCTTAGGCCCTGTAGCCATTAAACAGAATGGTTCCATTAAATGTTACATTAATTGCTGCTGTTAGGACACTTGGTTCGTGCATGTTTTGAGCAGGAAAAATGGCCATCTCAGACGACAAAGTGGTCTCACCCTAAGACATTCAAGCTCCCTTAAGACACAAGTGAGGAATTAGTTGGGAAATCCTGAAAGGTGTGCGTCTTTCTAACATGTGTTTAGTCAGGCATGAGTTCATACATTCAGTTCATACATTCAGCAGAATCAAGTGGAAAAACTTTGCGTGCTAGGCAGAGGTAAAAGGTTGGGTGTTAGTATCTTTTTTTTCCCTACTGAAGAGTATTCTGTCTATAAATAATTATTTTTAAGTGCTCCAGTATACACAACACCTTGCCAGACTTACATAGGCAAAAGAAGACATGTTCTTGCCTTGAAGGAGCTAACAGTCTAGAACGGTGAGCAAACAACAGAAGAAAGAAGGTAGAAACAATTGCAGAGACAAAAGGATGTGGGCAAATCCCATAGTACTAACCTAAAGCTTAGTTATAGTTGAGAGTAAATATTAAGAGGATAAGCTGTAGGCATAGGTGTGCGCAGCTCATTTCATTAGGGTGTGCGCCTTAAAGGCCCTGATTGGAGTGGAGGAGGGCAAAGTGCACTTTCTCACCCCTCCACTGATCCAGTCGGGGCCTTAAGGTGCAGTGGGGGGGTGAGAAAGTTCACTTCTTCTTCGTGGTCTCTGTGCATCACACATATGGGCTTGCGCTGGCGTCGAGCCCCCTTTCGGGAAACTTCCATAGCTAGCCTAGCGTTTTTGGCGGGAACCCCTCCCCCCACCATCTCATCGCGCATGCTCCGGGTTCCCGCCTACCTCAGTTCTTCTTCGACCGCTGGTGATATAGCCTCGCGGGAGACTTCCTCA
Organism: Anniella stebbinsi; assembly: GCA_029215795.1. Taxonomy (NCBI): domain Eukaryota; kingdom Metazoa; phylum Chordata; class Lepidosauria; order Squamata; family Anniellidae; genus Anniella; species Anniella stebbinsi. The sequence continues at coordinate 53,352,944 of JARDYH010000001.1, forward strand.
GATCTTGATCGTCGTATATCCTGAAAAAGATAAGAAAATAGTTATTAGTCGATTAGTTAGCTTAGCGTAAGTAGTTCCTGTTAGTTTAAAATAAAAAAAAAAATAAAAAAAAAAAAGTTATAGCATAGTTAGTGTAGTTTTAAAATCTTGTTAGGCGCCTGCTGCTATTATGGCGCAGGCAGCCCTTTTCAAACACTGCCTAAAGTGCAAGGCAAAGTTGACCCTTACAGACGGGCACTCCCTTTGCTTGTTATGTTTGGGCGAAGGCCACGTTGTGGAGACCTGCTCCCATTGTATGGCGTTTTCCCGCCAAACTCGCCGGATTCGAGCGGACAGGCTACGAAGTCTGCTTTGGAGCAGCGCTCTTTCTGCCGTCGATAGACAGAAGGAGTTGCCCAGGTCATCTCATGACACGTCGTCAGACACTTTATCTGGGGAGCGCAGGCGGCCGCCACTAAGTCGCTCGGACCCAGCTTCGCCCGGCTCCGCTTCTCTGTCTGCAGCGGTTCAGGGGCTTCGGGGTCTGGAACCGCTAGCGGTAACCCAACCCCTACAAAAAGGCTCAAAATCTCATCTTCCGAAGACGAGCAAACATAAGGGAAAATCATCAAAGTCTTCGGCATCGAAACCGTCGACGACTGCGCCATCGACGTCGAAGAGGCCGGCTTCGGGGTCACCCTCGACATCGAAGCCGAAGAAAAGAAAACCTTCGACATCGGCGTCGGAGCAGCAACCGCGTCCCTCGACGCCGAGAGACATTCGACCGGCACCGATGCCGTCCCCACAACTATTGAGGCTTTCGACGCCGCAACCTGCTCGACCGGCATCGACCCCGGTACCGCCGTCTTCGACGCCGACACCGACAGACACTCGGCGTGCCTCGACACCGAGAGATAGGGCAACTTCCTTGCCCCCTCGACAGCGTCGTTCGCCCTCGACACCAATAGATGTCGTTTCACAGTTAGACATCTCTGACATCGTAACGCTGGATCAGATCGACTCCGGGGATCAACCTGGCTTCGACACCGAGCACCTCGATACCGAGCGGCCTATTTCGTTGGACTCTGACAATGACCGCGATCTTCCACCCTCGCCTCGATCTCGTACATCGAGAGCCGATGTCGATCGGTCCCACTCGCCATCGCGCTCTAAGTCACAGGATTGGGATGCATATTCCGACTATGCTCGCTCTGCACCCAATCGGCGTACAAAAAAAAGCAGTACCGCTTTGACCCGTATACGGGAAAACGACTTGCCACCGTCGCAACGAGGGAGCAGATATCCTCTCGTGCATCGCAGCCCTCGTTACCGACACGGAGGGAACCTTCTCCGACATCGATAGAGGACTACGCATCGGATACATCCTCGGCTCCATCACCTCCACCTTCGGCACCATCACCTGCAGACGAGGTAGTACGTTCGGACAGAGTGTCCCCTTCCTTGGAACTAGGGGCATTCTCCGACCAGATGCAACGTATGGCTCAATCACTTGGCCTTGACTTGCAACAACCGAAGGAGCCACTGAAGGATAAAATATATGACGTCATGTATCTGGACCCGACTCCTCAGCCTACACTCCCGGTAGTCCCGACTCTTCTCCAGACCTTACAGGAATCCTGGCCGAATCCAGCTACAGCTGGCCCTACGTCAAAGCGGCTGGATGCACTATACAAAATCCAGGAGGCAGACGCTCCATTTTTATTTACGCATCCCAAGCCAAATTCTATTGTAGTAGAATCATCAGTAGGTCGGACGGGGAAGTCGCATGCTGCACCCACAGACAAAGAGGGCAGGAAGCTGGACTCGGTGGGCAGAAAAGTTTACTCTTCTGCGGCGCTGGGATTCAAGGTAGCTAATTACCAGGCCACCATGGCCCGGTATCAGCTTTTCCTGTGGGACAAGATCTCCACACTCACGGACTATCTGCCAGATGACCAACGCGATCTGGCCAGGGTTTTCCAGGCAGAAGCTGCACGTTTATCTAGGCAGCAACTAGCTACTGCCAATCACCAAACTGATTGCACGGCAAAGGCTATGATGGCTGCTGTTGCCTTACGTCGACATGCGTGGCTTCGGTCATCACATCTACCAGCGGAGACAAAGTCCAGAATCGAAGACCTCCCCTTTGATGGGGAAGGTCTTTTTCACGCTACGACTGACTCTACGATGGATGTCATCCATAAAGCGAAAATAACCGCCAAAAGGATGAGTGTGCCATCACAACAACAACATCAACAGGCTCCGCGACAGCGTCGCTGGTATCGTCCACTCCCGTACCAGCCTCGCCAACAGCAGGAGCGCTCCCAGCGCTACCAACCGCAACAACCACAATCCTCATACCAATCGCGGAAGCCGTCCTCTCGTTTTGCCAAGCAACGTAAGCAGGACTACGGCGCAAAACGACGTCTTTGACTCGGCGACACCGACTGCGAAACTCGACGACCCCTACAACAGGCTACTACCCTTCCTGCCGGCATGGAAACGTATTACTACAGATCGCTGGATCCTGTCAACCATAACCGAAGGGTATCGCATCGAGTTTACAGCTCATCCCCCTCTGGGTATGGTGCGACACACCCAGCCGTCTGTAGCTCTTCTCCAAGAAATTTCCACCCTCTTGGAAAAAGGAGCGATTACTGTAGTCCCCAAAAAAATGAAAAAAGCGGGTTTTTACTCGCGTTATTTCACGGTTCCAAAAAAAGACGGAGGCCTCCGGCCAATTATGGACCTCAGACGCCTAAACAAATTTATACAACAAAAGAAGTTTCGCATGATCACCCTGGCGCAAATACTACCCCTGATAAAACGGAACAGGTGGTTCACATCCGTAGACCTCAAAGACGCCTACTTTCACATACCGATACATCGGGAGCATCGAAAGTTCCTACGCTTCAGCGTGGGAGGTCGGGCTTTTCAATTCACGGTTCTCCCTTTTGGACTACGAACGGCGCCACGTGTATTTACAAAGTGTATGGCGGCAGTATGCGCCTATCTCAGATCGCGAAATATCGAAATATACCCTTACCTCGACGATTGGCTGATCGTGTCGACTTCCCACTCTCAGGCTCTCGACGACGTTCGCAGTGTCACGTCCTGCCTAGCCGATCTCGGCCTACAAGTAAATACAAGAAAGTCAATTTTTCAACCAACAAGACAGATTCAATTTATAGGAGTGTCGCTAGACTCCGTGTTGGGTCGAGCTTTTCTCCCTGTAGAACGCAGACAAAAAATTCAAGCACTTGCAACCCGTCTCCGCCACAAGCGAAAAACGTCAGCGTTTGCAGTACTCAGGTTACTGGGACTAATGGCTTCCTCAGTATTTGTCGTCAGGTGGGCACGATTACACATGCGCCCTCTTCAACAAGTGCTCCTCCGTTCCTACTACCCAGAGCTAAACCCTCACAGCACAATACTTACTCTTCCGCCGAATGTCATTCCGTCTCTCGAATGGTGGTCCGTCATGGCGCATCTCTCGCAGGGTCTCCCCTTCCATCAACGGGAGCCCACTCGCATTCTCACAACAGATGCCTCCCTAGAAGGATGGGGAGCTCACGTCGAAGATCTAAAAATGCAAGGAAAATGGTCTCGAGCGCAGAAGACCCTTCACATCAATATTCTCGAACTCCTAGCAGTAAGACGAGCCCTCCATGCGTTCCTACCTCGGCTACGGGGGCATCACGTTCAGGTACTGTCCGACAATACCACTGTCGTTTGGTATATAAACAAGGAGGGAGGGACACGCTCCTCCCGCCTCCTAAACCTAACGCTACGCATCTTCCATTGGGCAATGCGCAACCACATCTGTCTCTCCGCACTCCACATTGCCGGGACCGACAATGGAGTAGCAGATACCCTGAGTCGGGAATTCTCCGACACCCACGAATGGGAGTTAGACAGAGATGTTCTCGCGATCCTCTTCGAGAAGTGGGGCATTCCCGAAGTGGACCTGTTTGCGACCTTTGCAAATGCAGCCTGCCGAAATTACTGCTCTCGGGCAGGAATTGGACCTGCATCGCTCGGAGATGCATTCCAGTGGGACTGGTCCAGAGACTTCCTATATATTTTTCCGCCATTCCCACTGATAGCCCGGACAATAGCCAGAGCCAGCAGGTTCATGGTGAATGCCATTCTAGTAACGCCATGGTGGCCACGACAGCCGTGGTTCACCCCGCTATGCCGCATGGCGCAACACCAGTTCTGGCACCTCCCGAAGCCACAGAACTTGCTGTCCAAAAACAACGGCATGATCCTGCACCCCGACCTACAGTCTCTGAAGCTCACGGCGTGGAGAATTCGACCAACTGGCAATCACTCACGCTACCACCAGAATTGAAGGCCATATTTGAGGCTTCTATAAAACCGTCCACTCGGCAATCGTATGCGAGAAAATGGAACCGGTATCAGGCCTTTGCTGAGCAGAAGGGCTTTAGCCCTTCCACGGGACCCATTTCTGGGGTCATTGATTTCATGTACTCTTTACATTCAACGGGACTAAAGTCGTCGTCGCTCAGGGTGTATCTGGCAGCTATCTCCAGATTCCATGATAAGATTGATGGTTTTTCTATTTTTACGCACCCCATCACCAGGACATTCTTGAAAGGCCTTAAGAATTTGTTCCCTCCGCTACGTTCCATTACACCTCAATGGAGCTTGTCCTTGGTCTTAACTGCTCTCACAGGAAAACCCTTTGAACCTATGGCCACGGTTAACCTCCGTTTACTAACTCTAAAGACCGTGTTCCTCGTTGCTATCACGTCGGCTAGACGTGCGTCGGAGCTAGCTGCCTTAATGGCTCACCCGGACCTTCATTTGTTCCCAAAGTTTGCTCCCTGTTCCACGTTAACCAGGATATTGTTCTACCTACTTTCTTTAAGACACCTGCAGACCCTCTCTGTTCTACGTTACACACCCTAGATGTTAGAAGGGCGTTAGCTTTTTATAAGGACAGATCACAATCGTTCCGTAAGACCGATAAACTGTTTGTTTGTTACGGAGGCAGAACAAAAGGACTAGCGGTTTCAGCACAACGTCTTTCCCATTGGATTGTGGACACTATCGTTCTCGCCTACCAGGTGCTACGAAAGGTTCCACCAACCGCATTCACAGCGCATTCCACAAGGGGACAGGCCACCTCTGCTGCTCTTTCGCACGGGTCCTCGATTCCGGACATCTGTAGAGCGGCGACATGGTCAAATGCTTCTACGTTCGTGAGGCATTACAGACTGGATACGAGGGCGGTCAAGGACGCTTCCTTCGGGAGGGCTGTCCTCTCGTCCATCTGCCATTGACTTCCAGCGTGCACACCCTCCTCCGGTAAGTACTGCTGATTACTCGCCCATATGTGTGATGCACAGAGACCACGAAGAAGAAATGCAGGTTGCTTACCTGTAACTGTAGTTCTTCGAGTGGTCATCTGTGCAGTCACACAACCCACCCACCATCCCCTCTCTGCAACGCTGTTGTCTGCAGAAGGTTCTCGGGTCGCTATGCTCCAGTAGATATACACTACCTGAGTTGCGAGGCCATTGCGGTCTCAGGGAACTGAGGTAGGCGGGAACCCGGAGCATGCGCGATGAGATGGTGGGGGGAGGGGTTCCCGCCAAAAACGCTAGGCTAGCTATGGAAGTTTCCCGAAAGGGGGCTCGACGCCAGCGCAAGCCCATATGTGTGACTGCACAGATGACCACTCGAAGAACTACAGTTACAGGTAAGCAACCTGCATTTTTCAGGGCCTCCAGAAAGAGCATAGTTCCCCCAGGGATGCTAATGGTGGCTTTCCGGAGGCTTTCCCATCATCTTTAAAAGCCCTGATTCGAGCGGAGGGGTGGGTAGGAAAGCAGAGGTGGCCCTGGGAAATTAGGGTGTGCCTGGCCACACCCAGCACACCCCGTGTGCACACCTGTAGCTGTAGGCCAGGTGGAAAAGGCGAGTTTTGAGGAGGGATTTGGAGAGAAGTAGCACCTGGTAGATGTTCTAGGATGGAAAGGGAGAGTGGGTGGCATTAGAGGGAACTGAGGACTTCTGGGTGGTATAGGATGATAAACATGAAGAAGATCCCAGGTGGGGATACTGTGTAATAAGAAATGAGGGACAAAGCTAGGGTGACCATATGGAAAGGAGGACAGGGCTCCTGTATCTTTAACAGTTGTATAGAAAACGGAATTTCAGCAGGAATTTCAACACCTGGTGAAATTCCCTCTTCATCACAACAGTTAGAGCTGCAGGAGCCCTGCCCTCTTGACCAGATACAAAAGAGGGCAGGGCTCCTGCAGCTCTAACAGTTGTGATGAAGAGGGAATTTCACCAGGTGTTGCATGCATGCAAATGATACCTGCTGAAATTCCCTTTTAACTGTTACAGATAATAATAATAATAATAATAATAATAATAATAATAATAATATTTATTTGTAACCCGCCTCTCCCTCCGGATCGAGGCGGGGAACAACAACAATATAAACACAAAAATTCACAACAGTTAAAAATTTTAAAAACAAGAGAACAACACAACATTAAAAATATCCTAAAATTCATCTGGATAGGCCTGTCGGAAGAGGACAGTCTCCATGACTCTCTTAAATTCATGAAGACTGTCAATTTGTCTAACCTCCTCCGACAGACCATTCCACAGTCTGGGAGCGATGGAAGAAAAGGTCCTCTGGGTAACACTCGCCAGCCTAGTTCTGGCTGGCTTGAGTAAGTTCTTCCCAGAGGACCTAAGTGTGCGGGGCGGATTGTACGGGAGAAGGCGATCCTGCAGGTACCCTGGACCCAAACCATGTAGGGCTTTAAAGGTAATAACCAACACTTTATACTTCGCCCGGAAACTAATTGGCAGCCAATGAAGCGATTTTAAAACTGGTGTAATGTGATCACCCCTAGGTGTACCGGTGACCAACCTGGCTGCCATATTTTGAACAAGTTGAAGTTTCCGGACTAGGCACAAAGGTAGCCCTATGTACAGCGCATTGCAGAAGTCGAGCCTTGAAGTTACCAGCGCGTGCACTACCGTCTTTAGGTCTTCCAACTCTAGGAAGGGGCGCAGCTGGCGTATCAGCTGAAGCTGATAGTAGGCACTCCTGGCCGTCGCATCAATCTGAGCTGTCATCTGGAGCGACGGATCCAAGAGTACCCCCAAGCTGCGAACACAATCTTTTAGGGGGGTGTAACCCCATCCAGAACTGGTTGACACACCTCCAGACCCAGGTTGGGGCCTTTAACAGCAAGCACCTCCGTCTTGTCTGGATTCAGTTTCAGTTTGTTTTTCCTCATCCAGCCCATTACCGCCTCCAAGCATGCCCTGTCCTTCTTTCCATATGGCTACCCTAGACAAAGCCACAAATAGCTTTTAAAGTAAGGGCAAGACATTTCTGCTGACTATAGAAGGGAATATAAACCATTGAAAGACCTGAGGAGGAGCATCACATCTTCAGAGCAAAGGGAATAACTAGAAATTTTACAGGGTTTTTGGATAGAAATTAGAGTATTGAGGTATATTAGGGATACCAGAGAGGAGAAGATTGCAGAAATCGAACGAGAGACCTAATGAACTCTCTTGCCCCTCTGTCTTGCTGCTTAGACCCGGAATAATTTTGAAAGCACCAGGCAGGAAGTAGAACGACTAATGCAGAGGATGAAGTCTGCCAGCCAAGATTATAGGCCACCAAGCCAGTGGACAATGGAAGGCTACCTCTACATACAAGAGAAACGTGAGTAGTAAATAGATCCACCCACTGAATTGCACACTTAAGAATATGTGTAACACAGTATGATATAGCATACAATGAATAGGTGTTTCGTGTCTTCTCCATGTCATGTGTTGCTAATCTATTCATGACTAAAGTCTCGTTGGCATGGAACGGATGTAGACAGTGACCCAGTTCACATGATCACTGCAGCCCACCATAGCTTATTTAAGCCATGGTGGGTTGCGGCACATGCCAAGAGCCATTATGAATATTCACAGACATACCCCATGGCTTATCATGATATCCGAACCTGACAAGGGTGGGTTGTTGGCATTGTTAACAAACCACAACTCAGGGCTGTTTTTAGGGTTGTGTGTCGTATTTTAACCACACCAACAACCCACCCTGCACATGTTCGGACATCTGATAAGCCACGGCAAATACCCGCTTCAGTGGACTCCGTCGATCGTGCGACCCGAATTTTCATATCTTAAAACTGGTGCTTATTTTAGAGTCATCAGGGGAATGCTGTCATTCATAGACTGTCCACAGTACCCATTCCCAGTGGTAACAGTGGTTTTAATTAGCTTTTAACCACGTAGCAATTCGTTGTAAAATTGTGAGTATCTTTGCCAAGAGCTCCTGTGGACACAGAATGGGGACAGGGTGCTGCCTCCCCATGTGTTGTTATCACTGTGACATATGATAAAGAGTTTGACATTGGTTGCTCCTGAGACAGATGAAAACATGTTATGCCTGGAGCAATGCTATGCTTGTGGCATCTATCCAGGACACCATGTTTGTATGTTTGTTTGGCAGTGCCGATGTAACAGCTTTAAAATGTCCACTCGTTCTAAGCTCCTGGCCCTGCAGCTTATTGGAGCAAATCTAAAGTGTGTTGTAATAGTGTAGTTTGAGACGATGACTAAAATTCTCACTAAGGAGTTTTGCTCCTATTAAAAAACATAGAAGAAGAATCCCTCCCTCCCAAATTAACTTCTTTCCCTCCCCAGCTCAAGTGTTTTTCTGAGACAAACTGGCCTGCTTTAGTCACAGTGGCAGATTGCTCTTAGCAGCTTTTGTACCCTTTAATTGACTGATGATAATAAAATGCTACGAAAAAAACCTGTTAAGCGGAAATTACCTTGGGCATTATTAACAGGAGGGCAAGGACAGAGAAGTCCTGGGCACATGCAGTGCTTCATTACATAGTGAAAGGCCAACTTGACATGCTTCCATTGAAGAGGGAAGGATTTGGTCATTTGTTTAGGCTGAGGGGGAAAATGACACAGACACAATCATGATCTCAGAAATGAAGGCACCAATTGTTTCACGGTCATATTGACTTTGGTCGTCTACAGTGACTTGCTGAGAATAAGGCAGGATGGATTGCTTTACATCAAGGCAACTTGAATAACTGAATCATGGTTTAAGTCACTGTGGCGATACCCCACATTTCTGTTCCCTTAGGTATGCCTGGTTGAGTATGTTTAGAGAGTTAGGAATGTTAGACTGAGTGGGTGTGGCTAATGATGCTAGAAAAGAGAGTGTGGGAGGGTTTTGAGAGTTAGTTGTTAGTTGGGGATTAATGGTGTTAGGGATTTAGGAAGAGTGTGGAGAGGTTAGTGTTGGCAGGTTTGAATATATTGAATTCTGAATTAAAACTTTGTTAACTAAAATAAACTTTTTATTATTTTGTTAGCTACCAAGTACCATGTGTCAGCTTGGCTTTATTTACCTGCCATACCGTTATTCCACACACACACACACACACACACCAGATTATACCCACAGTTTAGTTTATTTTGCCAGAAATTCCTGAATTAAACCTTTTCCCCTCATAGCTAGGGGGAAGATTTTATTTAACCCTCCCTCAGGTTTTTCAAGTGGTGGCACTTGGCCTGAGAAGGGTTTATGTAAAATGCCTGATATAGGGGTTACGTCACTGACACCAAGAGAAAAACCCTGATTTAAATAATTGATAATTGATTTAAATCAAGTTTGCCACTGATTAGTCTTCACATATTCCTTAGACCAGTGATCTTGAATTGTTCCAGACCTGAGACCTACGTCGTACTCCCAACCTGCAACATGGGACCCACTTTCACAATTTCACAATTGCCCAACATGGCAGCAACAGTTTTGCTGCGACCCATCTAGACTGATCTCACAACCCACTTTTGGGTCACAACCCCCAGTTGAAGGAAGACCACTGCCTTAGACAATGGTGCCAAGCGGGTATCAGTAAAATGCTTAATTTACAATTTAGTACAACATTTTACAACATCAAGAAAGGTATACTTTGGCTCAGTTCATATAACACATTTCTCTAAGCAGTGTGAAAACTCCACTCAGCGGTTGAGTTTGTAGGGGGTACTCACCACACAACACGTTCTAACTCCACCTGTTGTGTGAATGTGGTCTCCTGTGGAGTTCAGTAAAAGTCAACGCAGCATTTGATTGGCAGTTCCTCCGCCCTCTCTCCTCCCCCAGTACTCCCAATGGAATCCCATCAGCCACTGCTGCAAAAAAGCAATCCTAGCGGCTCAACTAAAGCGACACTCTTTTTGCCGTTCCAGCAAGGGAACTCTGTAGCCAGTGGGAAAAGTCCACTCGATGCAACAGAAAACTCCATGGAGCCCTCCACACAACACGCAACACAACCGTTGTGCAGGAACTCTGCTCTGCGCAGTGTTGATATTCAAAGTGGAGCATTTTTTTAAAAAATAACTTCACCATGGGATGGAGTTTTCCCTCCAGACAACACATTTCTTAACAATGGTGTAAAAACTCCACAGCGGAGTTGTAAAACAACCATTGAGAACTGAGCCTTTGTGTAATTTTTAGGTAGCTTTAGTTGTATTAATTTAGGGCAGGTGTGTCAAACGTCATTCGGCCTGAAGGCCAAATTCAATTTCAGATAAGTTCTTGAGGGCTGTTCCAGTGGAGGATGAAGCCAAAGACAAAGGGGCAGGGTGAAGACACCAAAATGCCAGCATATTTTATCTTAAAGCTCTTACTGCCCACCTCCTTAGGCAAGAAAAGGGGGAAAGTGGTGGGCCAGGGTAAGGAGGCATGGCCATCTGGGGAGGGCTGGATTGGGACCCCAAGTGGGCCAAATTTGACCTACAGTCCTGAGGTTCAGTACCCCACCCCCCAATTTATGGAATTCTCCATAATCTTCCTTACCTGTGTCAAGCTGCAAATGCAATGGCAGTACATTAGGAATGATAAAAACTAAACCAGACACACAAATACAATAGCAGTTATATTTTATTAAACGAAATCTTAAATGTTACATAAAAGTTTTCCATTTGCAACAGTCAAGTGTGGTTAAAAAAAAAAAAGGATACAGTATGGTTTTGTCATTCTGACCCTGTTCAGATGACACACTAAGCCACGATGGTTAAGCGTTTTGAGCTAAACATTATGGCTCAGCGCGCCATGTGAACCATGACTTAGCTTGTCATGTGAACCGTTCCTAACCATGGTGGCTACATAACCAAAGTTTACACACACTAACCATTTGCTGCAAAGGGGTTAGCAGTCTAACCGTGGCTTAGCATGTCGTCTGAACAGGCCCTCTGAAGGGCAATGATGGATACATTTAGCACACCTAACTGATACTACCGACACAGTCGGCATGAAATACACTGATACTCATTAGTAGTTCATTCTCTTCAAAGTTACACTTAATGTGAACAGTTACTCTAGGAGTTAGATTAGTCAGCTCACTTACCTGCTTCTATTTACATGGCAAATGATGGTAGCAGCTAGTTCACATTGATTCATGCAAGTAACTAGTTTCTGCGATGGTAGCAATAATGTGCCATAATTTATTGTAATGCATTTCAATAATTTTCTAGCTCTTAAAACTAGAACATATAAGTTTAGCAAGATTTGACACCATATATACAACGCGCTCCTTAGTGCAAAGGAAGTCACTCATCTCTTCTTTAAAGTGTGTGAGTGAGAACACAAATACTAATTATAAATTGTAAACATTTAATTGTAAACATTACTGCTTAAGCACTGTGTGTGTACCTGCATATGTGTGGAAAAAACACTTTTCAGAGAACAGATGTTAAATTTCGGAATTCTATTTCATACATTTCAGTCTGCATCTGGTATTCAGAGATAATCAGCTTAATTGTTTATTATATGTCTTATGTTTATTATATGTCTTATAGATATCAACATAACTCTTTATTATATGCCTTAGTGGCATTTAGCCATAATGGTTAAATGGTACCTCTTTGTTTTGAAGCAGCACATCTCTGAATACCAGATGAAGTCTGAAATGTACGAAATAGAACTCTTGAAATTTAACATGTGTTCTCTGAAAAGTTTTTTCCCACACGCATGCAGGTACGCCCACAGTGCCTAAGCAGGAACGTTTACAATTAAATAAAAGTGGCCACTGTCCAAAAAGCATAATATGTAACAAAACCAATGACTTTTATATTTTACCATGACTATTTTTGCTTAGGAATCTTATAAAAATAAAATAAAAATGAAAGTAGACTAAATTCGTTTGTTTGTTTCAATTTGTTTTCTTTTCAGGACCTCTAGGATTCACCTGGATCAAACATTACTGCACTTATGACAAAGGGACAAAAGCATTCACAATGAGCATTTCTGAAGCAAAATCTGGAGGGAAAGTCGTAAGTAGTACCCTAAATTGGAAAAAGGCACACTGTGGCTTTTCATGCAGTGATTTCAAGTGAGGAAGTGGGCGTCATCCAGGAAAGGTGTTGCTAACAGAGGGTGAAGAAAGTGTTTCCAGACTGTGAAGTTTTTATGTAGTCTGCTATTATCAGTGAAAGACAATACCATGCCATGCTCTGTGCCCTGCAATGTGTTGGTCCTGATCCTGGTTACAACTCTCTGCAGCTTTTCTTACCTTCTTAAAGAAGTACATTTTCCTCCTCATATGATCTGGAAATGTTTGGCTAAACTCCTTCCTGGGTCTCACCCATGCCCCCAAGCCATGCCCCAGCCACCAGCCATCCTCAGCCTTTTACGTTACCAGTTTTTGTGAAATAGTGGCGTTTAGCTAGACATCTAGCTAATTTTTATCAACTAATTCCATTTTGAGCCAAAGCTGAATCCAGCAACCTCATAATCCTGGAAGTGAATGTGAAGCGGGGGGAGGAGATGACTATTTATGGGGATTATAACCCCCTCCATCTGCAGTTGATGTGGCAGTCCAGAATTATGTGCACACCTCATTCTGCATAACCATGTCAATTAGTGCCCTGTTCACATGTTTTCCCTGCATACTATGTAGATATGGAAAAGGGAGGAGCAGAATTGTGCCACTGCACCTACCCCAACATCTCTACTCCATGACCTTTGCACCTAGAGGTCAAAGATGCACACATAGGTGCCCCTTTTCAGACCTTTGTTTCTATGGCAAGGCTGGTCTGTGGAATTGTATGGGGAGCTGGATGACATCCCACTCGGCCCGCCTCAGTCCAAATGATGTAAAAGGGGGCATGGCCATGCCACCTGATGTTAAATGGGTGTGGCTTAGCCCCCTGACATAATTTGGGCCCTGGTGGTTCCCCCAGTGGTGAAGGCCCATGCGCAGCAGAGCTGCTTCCTCTGCCCCTTATGCCTTCTCCCATTAGGGAGAGAACATTAGGCTGGCAAAGCTGCCCATCTTGGCCTCACTTGTCCATGTGAGAAGAATGAAGGATGAGCAAAGCCCATGAGCCAAGCAGCTACAGCCAAATGGGTGGCTGGAGCATGCCAGTCACAGCTCAGCTGTGGCTGCTTCGTCCATGTCATACATTCCTCAGTGGAGAAGGTTCTCTGTGGGCAATGCCTACCCAGCCCACCTGTATCCCCCACTGTTACCTCCAACCTGAGATCAGAGATAACAGCAGGGCTTATACTTGGGGGAATTCTAACAGATATGAGGGGAGAAACTCTGCAGTGTTCCAGATCCATACATACAGTATGTGTGTATAGGACTGCAATGTTTAATTGGGTAGACTAATGGAAAAAATGTGTCCCTTGATTAATTGGGCAGCAGATATGTGTGTGTACACTCACCCACAATTTTGAATGCAAGTGCTTATAAAGAGTAGGCATTCTCCCTTTTATTTCACAGAAATGATGACTGGCTCTTCTAATAGATGCCCGCTACAACCTGTGTGCAACATTTATTTAATTTGGTTACAGTCCCAAAATATATGGATATCTCACCAATAATTTCATGAATCATCATTCCAATTTCTCTGTTTCCTATGTTTTATAGAATGGTCTTGTTCCAAGTACACCAGAAGTATTCAAGTTAAAATCCTGCATCCGTCGAAAGACAGATTCAATTGACAAGCGCTTCTGTTTCGATATTGAAGTTGTTGAAAGGTTAGAGATTTCAGCAGTGCCTTTTTTTAAAAAAAGAGAATATTTGTGTGTATCATTTTGCCACACCATTAAGAATATACACATATATTAATGTCTGGGAAACGTATGTATTTTATTTATTTATAGAAACCTGTACATATTGCATTTTGGCTCACCCAAAACACTATCGTGATACTATGGAAACAAACAAAGTTTAAACCGCTGGCAGCTAAATTAACACAGTTAAAACCCATTAAAGCCTGGCAAAATAGAAACATCAAGACTGCCCACCTAAAACCCATCAAGAAACAGGCCAGTCAAGCATTCCTTGGGAGAGATTTCCACAACTCACCTGGTGCCACCAAGAAAGCCCTATATTATGATTCTGCATGATTCATTTTCTCGTAGCTTTGAACAGTTGCAGTGAAATAACAGCACCCTAAGCTGGAGCTACTGAGAGGTATATCCACGAAGGAGCCTAATATATCGAATTAAAATTATCTTAAGACCTGTACAATTTGCAACCAAAAAGAGGCCTGGAAATGTTCATTAGTATCCCAGCCTTCACCTTAAAGGGAAAGCTTAACTCAAATGCTGAAGGACAACCAGGCTCTCAGATCTGCTCTAAGTTCCTTACATATGTGATTGCCCAAGAAGGAAACTGCCTTTCTGAGCCATCTTTGCCAATAGGCAGAGCCTCTGGGCAATGATCTCAACTCCCTCCTGTGATTTCTGTCTCTCACATCCCATTACTTTCTCCATCATTCTCTTATTTCAACCCCTTTCCTGGATGTTCCCTCCCCAAGACTGGCATCACAAAGACCTTGCTCCCATGTGAAATATAGACCCTAATTCACTATTTCCATTCACTGAGGAGTCCTGTAAAACCAACCAAAGGCCCATCTAGTTCAGTGTCCTGTTTCCCACAGTGGCCAACCAAGATGCCACAGGGAAGTCCACAATTAGAACATGAAGGGCCTTATTCACCATGGTTAAAGCCATGATTTAAGGTGTCTTCTGAACAGGGCTGAAGACAATAATCCTCTCCCACTGCTGCTCCCCAGCACCATAAAACCCTTATAACAAGTAGCCATCTGTAGACTTCTCTTTTATTAATTCTTCTACATGGAGATCTCTGGAATGATACCCAAACTCACCCTTACCCACAATCACTCCCCTTTGTTCCAGGTATCTTCTACTGTTGGGTACATTATAAAGCAAAGGCGGGCAACTTGTGTTCCTCCAGATGTTTTGGCCTACATCTCCTGTCCACCTCAAGCCAGAAGGATGATAAGAGACATAGGCCAAAACATCTGGAAGGCTGCAAGTTGCCCTCTTCTATTATAAAGCCTCCTGGAATCTTGAACCTGAGGATTTCTACCGTGAGAACAGGGGTGTTATAATATGATTCTACCACCTGTGATGTGCCATTTCTGTTTTTAATATGGTGGGGGATTCTCTGCAAGACCACAACCTCTCAGGCCAGCCACCCTCAATCTGGTGCCGTCCACCAGATGTGTTGGACTACAACTCCCATCATGTGGAGCTTTGACTGTCCAGGCTGGAGATGATGGGAGTCCAACATATCTAGACTAGGTTGGTTGAGAATGCCTCAGGAAAGTTCTTAGCCCCTTCTTACATCAGAGGAAAGGGCTTGGAACCACTCCTGTTCTTGGACCTGGAAGCCCCAACCCATCAAAGGGTAGATTTGAAGACTATCTCAACATTCCTAAAGTCTTCCTTCATCTCCAGTCTTTTCACTGCTGTGTCTCCTCTCTTGCAATCTGCCTTTGTCTGGTAAGGCCTCCTCCTCTCTCTCCTCATCAGTGGAAAAGCACCCCCCCCCTCTAATCAGCACTTTTCAGGTGCCTTTGTTTTCTACTTGCCTCTCCTCCCCCCCCCCCCCCGCTTTTTGTTTTATTTTGTTAGAATTGCAAATGATGTTGTTTAAAAAGAAAACCACTCAGCCTCCTCCAGTCGAGGCCTGGGCAGGGAGGTGAATGGCATGGCTATCTCTCCTGGACTCACTACCTATAATGTATGTTTGTATTGATTCTATTTTATTTACAGCATTGATCGGCCACGCTATAACTAAACGTTCTCCCAGGTGATGGCAACATTTGCCATTGTTGATAGCAAATAAATTGCTCACCATGGAGTTAAAACGTTCATCTGTTTTGAAGAGTTATCTGAAATGAACAGTGATTTTTGCATGCAGTGTATTTTTTTTTCTTTATTTCCTCTTTTTGAGAAGGCCTCCTTGACACTGCAGAATATTTTTTTCCCCTTCATTTCCTCTTTTTGAGAAGGCCTCCTTGACACTGCAGAATGCGTCTCCATCAGAATGTGCTTTTAAATTATTGCTTGATATCTCTTCGGTTTTATTTCAGTCGTCCACCTTTTGGGCCCTACAAAACTCCACTTGGGAAACTTTCCTAGTGAGAAGAAGAACGTTTTGTATAGGGAGTGTAAACACTTAACCGGTAACTTCACTAGAAATATTCAGCTCTAGTACTTACCACCACTTCATCTACTCCTTTTTGTACTTTCATATTAAGGTAGTCTTCAGATTTGTGAAAGAAAAGTAAATAAGTAGATTGCTGGTTGTTAATTGTTTTTTAATAGGCATGGGATCATTACACTACAAGCTTTTTCCGAATCCAACAGGAAGCTCTGGCTGGAAGCTATGGATGGAAAAGAACCAGTAAGGAAGACATCCTCTATAGTGTGTGTGTGTGTGTGTGTGTTTTGAGCTAGAAGATTATGAGTAAACTTACTATGTATCTTTTAAAAATATTTCAGTTCAGCATAAAAAATATAAAGTTGCATTGTTACATTGTTGCGTGCACATATATGAAAAGCTGATTTATTCTAAGTTATTATTATTATTATTATTAATTGCATTTATATACCACCCCATAGCCGAAGCTCTCTGGGCGATGTACAAAGATTAGAAACGTTGAACATTAAAAACCGATATACAAAATTTAAAAAGCATAAAAAGCACAAAAACAGATTACAAATACAATATCCATTTAAAACAACTATTCTGGGTCAAAAGAACAACAACAAAAAACTAAACATACGCTGTTAAATGCCTGGGAGAAGAGAAAAGTCTTGACCTGGCGCTGAAAAGATAACAATGCGTAACTTATAAAAGTGATAGCAAACAGGAGAGCTATAATTGGCCAGGATCCAGAGGGCTTTCTATGTCCTGCCTTCACCCCTGAAACGCCACTCCTAAAGGACAGGTGATCCACTGCAGAACCGCTTGATGCAGTCCAAAAGGCTACAGTGAGAAGGGAACCCACTTGCCCAGCAAGTGTGCATGTTTTTTGCATCTCATCTATCATTGCTTTATTATCTCTCTGATACATGAAAGGGTTTCCAAAATTCTTATTCAACATCAGCGTTCTGTGAAAGAGTTCTGAGAAAGTGACTGTGCCTTGTTTAGATTATTTGTTTCCGAAAATAATATTGTAGAGCTGAAATGCCCAGAACTCACCCTCTGGAGAAAGCTTAGCTAAAATGGTCAGAGGCTTTTTCAGCCCCTTTCCCTCAAGGAGAGGCTAATCTTGTCCAGCTCGGAGGGACATGATGAAAGATGTATAAAACTGGAGCAGTCTGGAAAGAGAAGAGAAATGTTTTTCTCTCTTTCATAATATTAGAACTCTTGATCGACAGATGAAACGCTGATGGCAAGAGCCAGAATTGGCCAAAAGGAAGTAGCACTTCATAGAACACAAAAATAACTTAACATCCACCGAACTAGATGGCTTTTACGAAAGTGTTACACAAGTGCATGCATGTTTGATTTTTCCCTGCCTCCTGTCTGCCACCTCCTACCTGGCTTTGCTACCTCCATAGAGTTGTTTTGAGGATGATAAAATAGGGTAACCTCTTATGAGCTTCTTAGAAGTTAAGATAACTCAATTTGCAGAATAAAATAAGCAAGTGTGATACAATTTCCTGTTGACTTTCTTTTCTTTCTTTTAGATTTATACTTTGCCGGCTATTATTAGCAAGAAAGAAGAAAGTAAGTGTACTTTTAATTATATGCAGTTATTGACTGTAGCAATTTATTGACAAAGGTTTCTTTAATCAGGTGAAAGCATTATCCATATATAAGAGCCACGGATTTGTCTGAAAACCTTGACGTCCATGATTTGCTGAAAATGTGTTGAAGTTCAAAACTTTTTATAACAATGGGTAGTATCTAATGTTAGTCCTATGTAGAGTATACCCACTGGAATGAATGGGAATTAAGTCCCATTCATGTCAATGGGCCTGCTCTACATAAGATACTAGCATTGGATACTAACCAATTTTCATATAAATGTCAAGCTTGGTGTATATGCTAACCCGTATTTTGATAATAAGGTCTTTAATGGAACCTATTTTCTCGGTTGTGTCTGTGTGTTGTGGGTGGCAGTACTCCTGTTCTTTTGTTCATCTGTTGTATTTTGCTGAGTATAAAATTATATATCACTTTATAATGTTAAATTACTGTGAAGTCTCTGTGACCAATTATTGCAATCATGTTAAGAACATTACTTTTACATTTTGTTCTTCTATGGAGATACATTTTTTTAAAAAAAAAATCTCTGAAGAATTGCTCAATTGAAATAACTATAGTAATTAAATACTAGAGCCAATACTGTTTTCCAGCCTTTAAATATTTTAGTGGCTTTTGGGAATAACCTGTTTTGTGTCCCTCCCATCCCCCCCGGTGACTTCACATGGATGTCATGTACAGTTTAGCCTGACATTTCAACTTTTCAAAGTAGCTCCTCATGATGTACTTCTCAGCTCCCAACGTTTTCTCTAGAATACTAGGTGTTAAGTGCTCTGTCTTACAAGCCTTACAATAATATTTTTTTATTATTATACTGTGCTAATTTTGGTCTTCATTTCACCAATAGTATGGGTGTTGTTGTTGTTTTCCCCAATCTTTAAGATGTCTAGATGAACTTTAAAGTGTGAAGGCGGTGGGCACAGTATTAAGAAAGTTAGGTTCACCATAATCTGTGAGATGTCAAGCACACTGTTAAGCATTTACATTCCATTGATTTCAGGTCAGTGAATGCTTGAAATCTGTGCTTGAATAGATGTGATTTTTTTTGTGAGTCTTCAGTCTTCCTTTCTCTGGATTGTGCGCAGCTTGCCTTAAAGGATGTCAGATGACGAGAAGTTAGAAAAGGCATCTGGGTGTCACCCCCAGGGACCCTTTTCCTTTCATTTGCAGAGCTTCCTATCCTTCCCCTTGAGGCCTGCCCCATCCCTTCAGCCTGTCCCATCTCCTGTTTCCTGCTCTTAATCCAACCAGTTTGTTTGTTTATTTGTTCATCAACTAATTTGTAGACTATCTTCAGGGCAGAGTTGCCTTTGCAAGGCAGTATATTACACTTAAGACAAAGGCTCAGTTCAGACAACACGTTTCTCAGTGGTGGTTTTAGAACTCCACAGTGGAGTTTTTACACCACCATTGAGAAATGTGTTGTCTGGTGGGAAAACTCCATGCAGAATATCTACGCTGTGCAGAGGAGAGTTCCTGCACAATGGTTGTGTTGCATGTTGTGTGGCAGGCTCCGTGGAGTTTTCCGTTGCGTTGAGTTGACTTTTCCCACTGGCTACAGACTTCCCTGGCAAGAGCGGCAAAAGGAGCGAGTGCCACTCTAGGAAAGCTGTTGGGATTTTTTTTTTGCAGCAATGGCTGATGGGATACCATCAAGAGGACCAGGGGAGGAGAGAGGGTGGAGGAACAGTCAATCAAATGTTGCAGTGGATTTTACTGAACACAATAGCTCACAGTCACACAACGGTGGAGTTAGAACATGCTGTTTGGGGAGTACCTCCTAAAAACTCAACCACTGAGTGGAGTTTTCACACTGCATTGACTAACGTGATGTCTGAACTGAGCCAAAGTACCTTGTGTAGCATGACATGGTGTGGGTTAATAATGACATTCTTTTTTTCTTTTTTTAATTCTGAACAATTTTATTACCTCTAGTATAGCAGTTTCATTGATTTTTAACCATTATATTTCACAAGAGTTGCCAATATTGGGATAACTGGGTTGCAGTGAATTTGGCTTTCTGGTTTGTTTTGGCTGGACTACTGCAAATACCAAAATTCTGCATATTATTATTATTATTTATTTATTTTCCTTTCCTTTTGATAGTGTTCCTAAATGAAGCTGGTTTTAACTTTGTAAGAAAATGCATTCATGCAGTGGAAACAAGAGGTATGTATTAAACTGCAAACTTGTTGATGTTGCTCTAGTAAAACTATAGTATATTGTGCCTTTGAGACCCTTTCATACACTACCTTGGTTTAACATGTGATGTTTAAACCATGATGTCTTACCTGTTCATGCAGAATTGGGATGCTACAGATTTGTGGATCACTCTGCTGGTGTGGTAACACTACATGCTGAAGCAATTTGCTTTAAATGAGTCACCAGGCATGCAGAATACTCCATGGATAATTTTTTTGTGTGTATCATACTTAAATCAGACTACATTTTTGCAAGTACATTATCTCGTACGCTCATCAGGGAATTAGAATGGCTCTGTCAAGTGAACTCTTGATAGTAAACTCATTTTTGCTGCTGCATAATTTGTGACATGGCTCTTGACTATCTCAAAATCAGGCCAGATTTCTTTGTCACAAGATCATACATTAAAGCATCAAAGACAAACCCATAGTCAGGGAAGTATGTATTTTAGGAATGATCTGTTCAGTATTGTTGGGTTTTTATGGAAAGCAAAATTCCTGGAGAAATGTATGACAAAGGAATCACTTTCTGTGTGCACTTAAGGACTTTTTAGATCGATATTGCTGTAAGGATTTCATATGGCAAATTCTGCTGCTTATAAATGTAACTATGCCATGAAACTGGCAGTTCTATATATCTATTGTAAGCTGCAGTTTTGCAGAGCAAAACTCCAGCAGCCGCCAATTAGTTTGGCGGCTGCTGGAGTGACCCTAGTGGGAAATCTGCTGCATATAACCTCTGTCTGGTCCTGGAGGGGAGGGGCCGCCACTTGGAAAAGAAACAAAATTGCTGGCAGGGAGAAAACAGCCACACCTGCGGTGCCCATGGTAATTATGCTACCAGAAACCAACCAACAGCCTGCACCCCAACATATCCATTGCCTGTACCCTCTCTCTCTCTGTCTCTCCCCGCCCCAAAGCCATAAAGCACAATATCAAGCAGTGCAAAACATCCCGTGTTTATTCTGAGGCGTGAAAGTGAAACATGTTTTAAAATTGTTTTTAGATACATATTGTCTCTTTGGCCCCGTTCAGAAGACACCTTAAACCACGGCTTTAACCATGGTGGTTAAGCCAGAAAGCCGGGCCATGTTCAGAAGACACTTTAAACCATGGCTTTAACCATGGTGACTAAGGCAAAAAGCCTTATTCGCAGAGGGTGAAATGTCAAGCAAACTCAAATTAGGGGCATACTATTGCCAAGCGCATGCATGCATCCAGCACCAATGCTATACATGCTCCTTTGCCAAGGGAAGCAGGAGGATGGGCGTAAGACCAGGAAGAGAAGGTGGACATGGGACACTCACCCCTGAGCAAGCTTGGTTCTTTCACAACTTCTGGTGAACGCCCTTGGCCAGCATATTTCTGTGCTCTCATTGGCTGGCAGGGAGGAGAAGCAGCCTGCTAGGGATAGGCCTGTGATTATGAAGCCGAAGAATACTTTGATACCTGAGGTGTGTCACTCAGCAGCCCAGGGGTTTGAATGGAGAGCCCCGCCCAGCTCCCCCCAAAGTGGCCTGGTGGACCAGACCTCGCGCTATGCACTCGTGCCCTGTAACCCACCCACTGCACCGTCACCGCAGTGTAGCTCCCTTCTCCCACCCCATGGTTAATATTCCCTCCCTGCCATGCACTGTGTGAAAATACTCATTAGCCTGCTAACTGCTACCTTCCTTCTTCTTGCAAACCCTCATGGGTTTCCCTCCTCTTCATTGTAAGACAAGTGAGTTAATTCTGGCCCATTCCTGGCCCTGTCTTGCTCCCCCCCCAATCCAGTGTTCCCCTGCGGCACCCCCCCTCCTCAGGCCCCACCAACAGCCACATGTTTGTGACTGATTCTGAGGCAGTGTTCCACACCCTGGGTCCCTCCAGATGATTCATACTGCAAGTCCCACCAGCCACAATAAGCATGGCCAATGGTCGGGGTGATGGGAGTTGTAGTCCAAACTATGTGAAAGGGATGTTGGCCAGAGAGATTCCTTTCTAGCTAGGCTGTGACTGCAAATAAAGAGAATGCAAAGATCAGTGTGCCCAACTCAAATGTCTGTGGACTTCATTCAGCTGCATTAGGATGGACATGATCTGTATAAGGAAAGAAAGCAGGGTTGTCATATCCTGCCCACAGCAGGGCTCTTGTGGCTTGGATATGGTCATTGCATTTATTTACTCACTCACTCACTTACTTACTTACTTATTTTAAATTATGTTTTGTCCACTTTTAAAGGTAAAAGCACAATAAATAAATAAGCTGTGAAGCATCTACGTCCTTCAGAGCAAAGCCTCACTACTTTATGTTCTATTTTATCCTTGAAGGTATCACAATCTTGGGGTTGTACAGAATAGGTGGTGTGAACTCCAAAGTTCAGAAGCTGATGAATACCATATTTTGTAAGTGCGGCTGTGGGCATTCTTGCAGGGAAGGGAATGCTCTGTGTACCTCAGTGCTTTATTCTTGCATGTACAATTGAGTATGTAGCTTGAATACACAGGCAGGGGCAAATGGAACAGATGATTTGAGAAACCTTGTCATCCCTTCGTTTTTAATGGGGGTAGGCAAATTTGATTGTAGAAAGAGCAAAACAAAGCAAAACTAGCTCTGCTTACTAGACTTACTCCTGAGCAAGGAGCGATACAGGCAAAGGACCGTCCAACCCTCTCCTGTCTTAGTAGTGGGGGCTGTGGTAAAGCTCTTCAATTTATACACCTCTGCTGCTCACTCCCATTTCTGTGCAACTCAAGCTTCCATTTATAGACCAACTTGAAGGGTAGAATACGCCCAAGGCAGCATGCAAGATAAAAAATAAACACAAGGTGAAACAAACAACACAAACAATATCATTCAATAAGAACAGTATTTATAAATAAAACCAGCAGCCCAGAAGTTAACAAGCAAGTGGACCTTCAGATATGCATAAGGTGAGAGCCCAGTCAAAGCTTGCTTGCACACATAAGGAGGGAAAGTGAAGAGAGGTTTAAAGTCCTTTACTTGTGTGTCACTTTACACAAGAGAAAGGTGGCTGACATGCAATTAGGGACGGGCGAACTTCTGCAAGTCCTGTAGTAGGTAATAGGGCATTTCCAGCCCTACTCCCTAAAATCCCTTTAACTGGAAGGACTGGGGAGTGAAACTAGGTTCTTATGTTTGCAAATAATGCTCTAATATCGAGCTATGCGCTTCCAGTGACTTGGAACCATGTAGACACTCCTGGAAATCCATGCATAATGCTGCTGCTTCCATTTATGCATTGAGATAGCTGGATTAGGCCATATAACTTTGACACATCCACTCTTCTAATTATTATTTTCCGCATAAAGCAAATGAGTCATGCAACAATGCTTTCTTTCTTCTCTCTCTCTCTCTCTCTCTCTCTCTCTTTTAATAGCTCCTAAATCTCCTCCTGATATGGATGTTGATATGGAAATTTGGGACAACAAAACTATAACAAGCGGGCTAAAGAACTACCTTAGGTGAGTAAGCTGCATGGCTTCCATATTTCTTACTCCTGCTTACATATTCACATTTTTATCTAACACAATTCAAGTCACATCGTTGTCTATTGTTGGACCTAACCAGCCATTAGTCGTTTATATAAATAGCCATCAGTCTTGATTATTGTGCACCATAAAATCCTCCATTTTGAATGTGAAACATTTAATTTGTAAATTGTTATCTAATGTTCACAGCATGGAACAGTAAATCTCCTTAATTGGTTAATTTATTTTTATCAAAACTACCCAGGGTGATTTTCTCATTTGTTTTATTAGAGTAGGGTATAACTTTTGGCATCCTTCTCATAAATCCTTTAATATAGGTGGCTACCTTGATGGGGTATGGAAAAATGAAGGTGTGTATTTGTTCAAAAAGTTTTGTTTTAAAATTGCCAGTATATTGTACAAACGAGGGAGGGAAATATTGACAATACAATCTTGCATTTAGAAAGCCCCCATATTGATCTCTGCCTAAAACAGCCTTTCCCCTCTATACATTTTGGCCTACAACCCCATCAATCGTTGGTCATGCTGGCTGGTGCTGGTGGGTGTTGTAAGCCAAAACATCTGAAGGGGCCCACGTTGGAGAAGGCTGGCTTAAAACATTCCCAGGCAGTATGGCTCCTCTGTTGGAGACTTTGGTGGATGCAACTATCGGTTGAATTAACCCCCTAGGTCAAATGGGCCAATAGTCTAACTAGAAGCCTGCTTCTTTACAATCAAGTAAGCATGTTTAGGATTGCAGTCCTAGTCAAAGAAATAGCTCAACATTTACCAAAAAAAGTATGTGAAGCGCAAGGCTTAATTTCATCAAGAGGTGACACTTCATTTGGGAACCTTAAGTTATTTTGGTGTTCAAAATAACGTTTATACTCCCCCTTTCAAGGCATTACCCCCTCAAGGCCATTTACAAAGTAAAAAATGTAAAACAAAATATAAAATGCAGTTAATTAAAATAACAACCTAAAATAAATAAGCAATAAAACTCCACATTTACGAAATAAAAATGGGAATGCGTTCATTTAAAAGCAGACTGGAATATCCAGTTCTTTAAAGCCCATTTAAAAACAGTCAGGGAATTAGCCACCCACACTTCCCATGGTCAGGAGTTCCATAAGAATGGGTCCATCACAGAAAATGCCCTTTCTCTTGTGCTCATAAACTTAATAGATGTTACTGGTGGGTACATGAGCGGGACGTCTGTGGCCAATCTTAAGGCCCAGTTAGGTTCATATAGGTGCAAGTGGTTCTTCAACTAATATTGTCTCAAGCCATTTAGGACTTCAAAGGTGATCACCAGCACTTTAAATTGGGCCTAGGAACACACTGGCAACCAGTGCAGTGGTACAGACTCAGTATTATATGCTCCTGGAGGAGAAAGCTATTCCTGGAGGAGAAGGCTCTCAATGGCTACTAGTCCTGATGGCTATGTGCTGCCTCCAGTATCCGAGGCAGTGGGCCTGTGTACACCAGTTGCTCAGGAACATGGGTGGGAGAGTGCAGTTGCACCATGTCCTGCTTTGTTGGTCCCTGGTTGACTGCTGGTTTGCCACTGTGTGAACAGGGTGCTGGACCAGATAGACTCTTGGTCTGATCAAGCATCATTCTTCACCAGCTGAAGGTTCCAAACGGTCTTTAAAGGCAGCCCCACACAGAGCGTGTTTCCACTGGATGACAGTGTGGATGGGATCAGGACATGGATGCCTGTAGCAAAGTTCACTTTGTGCAGATTTAGACACAGCTGGTGAACCTCTTGTAATCTAAAAAAATTATCATCCTGATAGCAAAAAGTGATTTGGAAATTAACAATGTTTGTGTCCAGAATTGCTCTCTTCTTGAGCTATATATTTAAATTCAATTCAGCAAAGCAGGAAATCTCCATTTGTCCTCTCTCCTTCCTTCCTGGCTGTGCTGTTCCTTAAAACTTCATTGGCGCTATCGTTGATTTACATTTCTATTCATTTAGGATGGAATTGTAGTGAGCATTTTTGAATTAAAAACAAATTTGGATAATACATTCAACTTCTTTCCTTCCAAAATGTTTTATTCAGATGTCTTGCAGAGCCACTGATGACCTTCAAATTGCACAAGGATTTCATTGTAGCAGTTAGTAAGTAAAAATACTATTGAAAATACTGGATTCCAATCCTTGGGAAACTTGTGTTCACCAGCCTAAAGAGGTGGTACAGGAAGTTGCAAAAGCCTGGGATCAGACAGTATTGCATCATCGGAGAACCTTACTGTGCTGTGGTCCTGTACTGCTCCAAGTAACATTTGGCAGAAGGAACCAAATAGGTTGGGTAAATGATGTAATTCTTTCCCAGTGTTTGTATCACAAAGGGTCAGTCAAACCTGGCACAGAAGGAACAGCATCATTTGCTCAACCCACATGGTTCCCTCTTATTTAATATAGTGGTCACTTTACAAATTTATAACTTACTTTTCAATACATGCAAATTCTCAAAGCAGGCACCATCCATAGAAATACAGTCAAAAGCACTATAATCATAATTACTGCAAACTAATAAATGGTTCAAGGATGTTTTAATGGAGATATATAACAATTAAAACGTATGACTTAGAGCTGTAGATGTAAACTGTCCAAGGTCCATGTGTTTAGTTTGGATTCCTGGATCCAAGGCTGGAGTCCAAGCTCCCCTCTCCCTCGCTCCTTCTACAAACTTGTAAATTTGAGCTCAAAGAGGAGGGAAAGTGGTGGTTCTGTGGGCGGGGAGAGAAGGAGACCAGGGAAGACGGCTTAAGAAGGATCCTCCAGCCATACTAGCCCCTTCTACTCCATAGAGCCCCAGCTAGACGGGCAAAAATACCCATCTAGCAAAAATGCAGGACAAGAGGCGCACTGAGACAACATTCTCCCTCGCGCTTCTCCCATTCTGCATAGGATATTAGCCTCCGAGTTCGGAGGCTGACAGGCACCCAGATAGAATTGCACCATAAATAACTCACAGTATTAAGTACTCATTTTTGGAAGCCTAGTTTATAAGGCTGTACCTTATCAATCAGTGAATGTTTGGTTAGGCCAACCCTTAGAACTAAAATCTAAACCATTTTCATTCCTAATAAGAAAGATGGGGAGAGGGGGACACCAATATGTTATTTCTTTCTTTCTTTCTTTCTTTTGATAGAGTCTGATGACCAAAATTACAGAGTGGAAGCTGTGCATGCACTTGTTCACAAACTGCCAGAGAAAAACCGAGAGATGCTGGACATCCTGATCAAGCACTTGGTCAAGTAATAACTGTTTTCTGTTTTGGTTATTTGTGATAATGAGCATTGAAGAAGGGGGGGATTGGAAGGGGCAGGAAGAACGCTTCAGTGTAGCTTCTCCTCTCCACCCCTTCCATTTTCTCATTGTTTTGTCCCAAAGAGATGAAATGACGCTAGAAAACGATGCTATGCTCTCTAAGGCTGTGAACAAGGCACTGGCGACTGGAAATGTATTTCTTACTGAAGCCCGGAACTATATGGTGTTGATTAGATTAACCCACTAATTATAATTGTCCTCTCTTTCTGCCAGGGAATCATAATGTGGAAGGCAAGCTCAAGGCTATGATCGATTCAGTGGCTCCTATTCACAGGGACAGTGAATCCACTCTGAGTTTCAGCCAACCCTCTAAAGGAGCTTTCTGAGGTGCTGAACCCATTTCGGCGACAGGTTCATCACGTTGGATAGAACCTTTAGACTTTTGACTGGAAACCCAGAGCGGATTCACTACCCCACTGAAGTAGGAGCAGCCAGCTTCCACTGGATTGGCTGCTCACTATCCCCACCTTGTACTTCCTTCTGCAATATTTTCATGTCTATCTGGAATGGCATTCATATCCTTACACTGTAAAATCTGCTCTGACTAGGAAGAATCTTGTTTACTTTCACCCTGAAAGTTTATCAGCCTTTTTAGTTCGTTTGTTTTTGTTTTAAATTACTTAAGGGAAACTATACGAAAATCTCTTTGGGAAAATGCCTCAGCCCTTCATGTGTTCTATTAGTAGAACAGGATGGTGAGTCATAAGGAGGGTTGACTGGTTTTATTTTAAATCGCTCTTAAATGCTTTACAAATGATGGATTTCACCTGTAGATATGTACGTGTGTGTGTCTAAGTCAGATATGCATCTTCATCACCAGATGTCTGCAGTAATGAAAGCCCTATTCAGGCATTCTTGTTGCGCATTTATTAAATATCCATTACTGCTTTTGTCACCCGAGAATCATAGAATACTAGAGTTGGAAGGGGCCTGTAAAGCCATCCAGTCCGACCCCCTGCTCAATGCGGGAATCCATCTTAAAGCATACCTGGCAGATGGCTGTCCAGCTGCCTCTTAAAGGCCTCTAATGTGGGAGAGCCCACTACCTCCCTTGGTCATTGGTTCCATTGTCGTACTTCTCTAACAGTCAGGAAGTTTTTCCTGATGTCCAGCCGTAATCTGGCTTCCTGTAACTTGAGCCCATTATTCCGGGTCCTGCACTCTGGGATGATCGAGAAGAGATCTTGGCCCTCCCCTGTGTGTGACAACCTTTCAAGTATTTGAAGAGTGCTATCCTGTCTCCCCTCAGTCTTCTCTTCTCAAGACTAAATATGCCCAGTTCTTCCAGTCTCCTCATAGGGCTTTCTTTCCAGACTCCTGCGCATCTTCTACAAATGAAGGGTGGTGCTGTGAAGAGGAGAGCCTTGGCTATCCATGGAGTTACCCCACACAATCTGGAATGCTGGATAATCAGCATTTCAGATAACATGAGAGTCCCCATGGATCGAGAAGCTCTCCTCTTCCCAAAGCTGCCCTCCACGTATAGAGGGTAACAAGAGCGATGACGTGGGGAGGGCAGGCTAGCATGCTGTCCCTCCTCGTGTGCTTAATAAACACACAATGGAAATGCCTGAATGGGGTAAAGCAGTGAATTTAAGTGAATTCAGTTCACAATTCAGTTACCTGTCATCCCAGCCTGTTTCACACATGGGTGCTGAAGCATGATTTCTACATGCGATTACTGTAGATGTTGTCACTGGCAGTTGAATATGTGAAAACGCTCCATTAAAAAGGATGTGTCGTCTGGATCTAAGGGAACAGCAATAAATTACACGAAAACGAAGTGATATGCATGGATTTTTTTGAACCCAGTCATACTGTATAGATATATAGAACTATATTTAGGCCTGGCTGAGAGTTCGCAGCTGTTTTAAGTGTACACTGTTTTTATGGTTTAAAATTTTGTATATCGATTTTTAATGTCCAAAGTTTTAGTTTTTGTAAACCGCTCAGAGAGCTTTGGCTATGGGGCGGTATATAAATGTAAATAATAATAATAATAATAATAATAATAGATATAGATGTATTCCTAACATTGAAAATCAGTGTCGTATGTGTGAAAAATACAGGAATTGTACAAAAGGGTATACAGATTAACACGCCTGGTATTTTACTCTGAGGATTTGGTCATGGCAGCCCTGCTCGCTTGCTGTGCCATCTCAGTATAAGAAAGGGAGGGGAGAATCACTCCATAACTCACACCTTTGTAATAAATGAAGACTGCAGTCTGCAAATTGGTGATATCCAAAATTTCACATTGACCATCGCATCGTGAAGATAGACTTTCAGGAGACAGCGATTTTGCTTTTTACGGAATAAAGGATATTGCCATCTTTCAATACCTGATTACTTCAGCCTATACTTATTCATTAACCCAGGGGAAGAATAGAAGAGGCCCAAGGAAAAATTGGATATTTAAAAGTTCCATCTTATTAGCATTCTGAAAAAGCAGTTTTCTAAGACTTCTGTAAGAACCTGAGCCTTTGAACCCGTTCCCAAATTTGTGCCGTCATTACTTATCAGGACAATATCTAACTCAGCTTTCTGTTTTCTTATCTAAAAGATCCAATTTGTTGCCAAGGCAACCTAAGAAATATAATATTCCTCACTGAGGATAATAAATTATAGCGATATAGAAACTTTAGTATTCTTACCTCCATTTGGACCTTCCCTCTTCAAAATTGCTTTATCGATAAGGAACAGAAAACCTTAACCCCGCCCTCTAGTTACATACAAAGCCATCTAACTGTCTTAGACGAAATAAGGCAATGAAGTGGTACCACTTTTAAAATAATATTTCAAAAGAAATATTTCCACAGGGTCAGACCTTTAGGTTTTGGAGCTCATTATTATAAAAATCATGAGGCTGCTGCCAAGAATGGCAGTCTGTCAAGTTCTTGCCATCACCCTCTAATGTGTAGTACAAGTTACTCTATGTCCTGATGTCATTAGATTGCGTGTCCCCCCACCCCACCCCGCAACTCAGCATCCAGTGTGCTATGGAGAGGAGGGAGGAAATGTAGGGGAATATTGTCAGGGAGAAGATTGGGAAGGAAGAAGATAATATTTGTTTAGAGGAATTTTATCCTGTCTTCCCATTTGTTGAATCTGTTGCTGGCTCATAGTCATATGTAATTACAAAAAGGCAATAATATACTAAAACAAGCAACTCAGTAGAAGCACAATATCAATTAAAACTGAAGTCAAAACATGGAAAAATAGGAGAATCTTGGCCTGGAGCCTAAAAGATATTTCTGTAAGCACTACGTGGAATTCATTAGGGAGGAAATTACAAACCAAGGTAACATGACAGAAAATTAGGGTGACCAGATAAAATCCAGATCAGGGCTCATGTAACTTTAACAGTTGTAGAGAAACGGGAATTTCAGCCAGTGTCATTTGTATGCAATTAGTTCCTGGTGAAATTCCCTCTTCATCACAACAGTTAGCAAGGGCCCTGCCTTCTTTTGTATATGGTCACTCTAGTATAGTGCCTGCAACTTTAACTGTTGTGATGAAGAGGGAATTTCACCAGGAACTAATTGCATACAAATGACACTGGCTGAAATTCCCTTTTCTCTACAACTGTTAAAGTTACATGAGCCCTGACCTGGATTTTATCTGGTCACCCTACAGAAAATGCCACTTCTCTGGTAGCCCCCCACCTAAGATCAAATGGTGGGAGAACCAGAGACCAGCCTCAGTTAAATGTTGGGAGGTTCTTGTTGGAGAAGGCAACCCTTTAAATACCTTGCCTCAATCTAGCCCATCCGGGTACTCCAAAGGACCCCTTCCCCAGGCTCCAACCCCTTTCTCACAACCAACAATTGTTTGGTGGTTTCCTGGCATTTGCCCAGTTTATCCCCGTTCTAAAATGTTGAAATTTTACTGGAAGGAAGAGCTTCAAGCTAAAATACCGCTGGTATTGTTTGGTATTTCATGTAGATGGACCCCACCCTCTTTTGCCTTCGGCCCTGCCCACCCCTGGACTTTGCCCCCCAAGAGCTCCTAAATTGAAATTGACCTTCAGGCTGAAAGAGGTCCAAGACCACTGATTTAGGGCTTAAAGAAGCAGTACCTTGAATGGTGGCTGGAAATAAACTGGAATCCAGTGACATTCTTTCAGAACTGGAAAAAATATGGTCACTCCTTTGAACCTGACACAACATTCTGGCCACTATGTTTTGAACCAGTTCAAGTTTCCGAGCATTTTTCAAGGGCAGCACCACGTATCACCAAAGGAAGGATAGTTGTGGCCAGATCACCTCTTCCTAGGAGAAGGTGCAATTGGAACACCAACCAAAGTTGGTAGAAAGCACTTCATCCTGTAGAAGTGACCTGTGTCTCTAGAAGCAAAGTTGGATCTAGAAGTTCTCCCACAGAGATGGTGCCACTGGGTGGGAAGGCAATGTGGCCTGAGTTTTCCCCACCCCCCTCTAAGAGAGACTAAGATGGAAAGAGGGCAGTCCTGAATATGAGAGAGAATTAAAGAAGGAAGAAACTCTACCACTCCAGTTGGCTCCATTTTGTGCTTCCCATTCTGTCCTCTACTAAATAAATTCTGTGAAGCAGATGGGCCCTGAAAGAGCCACATCTGAACACCCAAATGTGCTGTTGCATCTCCTCCCAATGGCCTCCTCTTCTTTTTCGGTTTGAGTAATCTGCCCATGCCTCTGTTTTCACAGCATATACTTCCAGACTAATTAATATCTTTCTATTGAAATCCCTGTTTAGATAAAAAAAAATTGAGAGGTTTTCTCAGATGGCTGGCCTCTGTTGCCCTTTGTTTTCGTATCTTCTTGTTCTTTATCCAAATAAATGATCAACATTTTTTTCATAACCCTCATTCAGAATGAAATTTTGAACTCTTCCGCTTGAAATGAAAATGCTGCAATTTTGAACGTCATTATCCATTCATCAGTATGTCAGCCTCACTCCATAACGAAATGCAAGTTGTGTAACATTAAAAATCTACCTTGGTTTATAGATCAGTTCTAATCTTTGCATCCTCAAGAACACTTTGTAAGTAATGTCCCATAGAAGTAATCCATTCCAGTCAGGTTTCAGACCTGGTTATGGGAAAGAAACCGCCTTGGTTGCCCTGGCTGAAGACATACACTGGAAAATGGACAGTGGGAGTGCAACTCTGTCCTTTTGGACCTCTCAAGGGCTTTCTATACCATCGTCCCTGGTATCCTTCTACATCATTTAACCGAGTTAGGCTTAGGAGGCAAAGTGGTTCCGTTCCTTCCTGGAGGAGCGGTCTCAGAAGGCAGTGCTGGGGGTTCTCTGTTCCACCCCATGACCAATTGACTGTGGCGATCCTCAACATTCCATCCTGTCCCCCGTGTGTTCTATCATCTACATGAAACTGCTGGGGAAAGTCATCCAGAGGTTTGGGCTGAAGTAGTCAGTAATATTCAGATGACAGGTTGTAAATTGCAGGTGGTGAATTGCAAAGCAAAGACCTGAGGGGAAAAAAGAAGGGTAAAGGAAGCATAAAGTTGAAAGAAAGAGTAGCCAATAAAAAAAAGTTGGGTAGGCAATAGGGAGCTTTGAAAAATAAGGCCATATACCAGGGAGGACTTAGGGATGCGTCGTTCAAAACCTGTGAAACCTGCCCTTAGAGCACTGTACAAAAGGAAGAATTCTGTCAAGTATAGCTTCTCTCATCATCATTGCATTATGACATGTCATGCTATTTCAGTAGCGCAATGTAGGAATCAGCGGGTTGGGGTTGAGGCTGGTCCTATTTCATAATTGGTCAACCTGCCTATTCCATGGTAACAGGTCTTTATTTCCATCAGCTTTTGTAGAAAATTCAGATTCACTTCTTCTGATTTCAGCTAAGCAGTGTCAGCCATATGCGTGTGGCCCTTCTTGATATAAAGAAAATCCAGAGTTGTTTTACCATCAAATGCAAAATACAATTGCTATATTTGGATAAATACTTGAAGGAAAACCTGGTTTTGTTATGCCGTGTTCACAATGGTACTTTCTTTGGTTTCAGCCTTAATCAGAACAAATTATACTCCATAATTGAAGTAATTTGTTGTTGTTTTTAAAAAAAGCTATAGAAACAATTTATCAAAACATGTTTCAACGTAGATTTCTTCTTCAAATGCATAGACCACACACACAAAAATTACACCAGCAAAAACTATTTTTATAGTTCTGGAAATAAATGTCTGCCACAAGAGAAAATAGTCTTGATCATTCTGGACTGTGTTATTAAATCAGCGTTACAAAGGGCTTCTTAAAATGTAAAGCAAATAACAAAATATACTCTTGTTAAATCCCTTTTTGAATGGAAAACTCGTGGGTGATGTTTAACTTCCTCTTTTAAATTCTTTGTTTTTTTTAGAGTGTCATTACATAGTCAGCAGAATCTCATGACCATTTCCAACCTTGGAGTTATTTTTGGTCCCACACTGATGAGAGCCCAAGAGGAAACGGTGGCTGCTATGATGAACATCAAGTTTCAGAATATTGTGGTTGAGATTCTCATCGAGCATTATGAAAAGGTGGGACAGTGACATCTTGCAAACCTTTCCGAAAGTCACAAGCTTCTATTCAAAAAATCAGATTCCAAAGGCAGCTATTTCCCTTTGTGCAGCTATTCCATCTTTTCTTCCTTTTCGGATGTTCCATGGTAAGAAAAAGACAAAAGAAGCGGTAGGAAAACACCAGAGGGTTACAGGTGTCTGAACCCCTTGCACAATTCTTTGAATGGGGCAGAACAATTGCACAGTAAAAGCCTCATCTGGAAGGAACCCCTTGAATAGGATTCCGGTTATTCTCAATGCTTACTCAGACCATATGGTAACCATATATTTGCCCCTGAAAAACAGCAGCTGTGTGTGAATAACAGCTACTCCTTCCCCCTCAATAAGTTTAGTACTATTAACCCACATCTCATAGTACTTCCACATTTCCCGTTCTTTGCTGCACTCTTAAGATATCAAACATATTTTGGGTTTTGCCAGTTTGGGAAAAACAGTGAAAAACAGAGTTTGAAAAAGAAACCCATTAGCATGGTAGTAAACAAAAGAAAGTTTTTATTATTATTTGGTCTTAGAAACAGCCTCTGCCGTCATTATCCTGAAAAAGAAGAAACAGTAGAAAAACACCTGGAAATCCGTGATGGCTATACATACCACAAGCAATGTTCCCTCTTTCAGAGTGTTTAAAACTCTCCTAAAAAGAAGTAATGTCTTTCTCTATCTTAACAGAATTGGATTGAATTGTACGCATCTATAATATACAAGGATTGTCATTACCTTAACTAACCCTGTAGATTCTCTAATATAGTTATTACAAACTTTTTGGAGGGAAATAGTGCAGCTAAAACAATACGATACTGCCTCAGCTTTTTAAAAAATCAATAGTTTAATAGTTCATAAGTTCTTTTTCCCAATTTCCCCCAAATTGTCCATTTTACCGCTGGAAAAATGGGGGGGGGGGGGGGAGAAACGCTTTGAGGAGATAAATATTTCCCCCTATCTTCCTTGGGGCTTTTTCCAGGCCAGCAGTAGTAAAGAGAACCTTCCTTGTGGGAATATCACCCCTGTTTATTGGGGTCACTGAATTGTTCTTTATTATTGTCATTATCATTTTTGTAAATTTCAACAGAACAAAGCTAAACTAAACCATAAAAAAGAAGGAACAAAATGTCAACAGAATTGAATGCATTAACTTCAGTTAATAGTTGTGAAATGTATATGAAAATACAGCTTCCCCCCCAAAAAAAGATTATGCATAATCAGCAAAGGTGGACCAAATATCTATATATGTATCCATTCACAAGTGGCGCCTACATACCACCTGTTCAAACGTTGAAAGCATTATTAACGCAATCCATTGCGTTGTAAGAAGTGAGGATTTATCCTTCCAATGTTGTAATATAGCTGTCAAAAGGGTGTGGAGAATCCATTCATGTGCGTTAACTTCCAGGAAGCAGGTAGATATCTTAAAAGAATTGTGGGCATTAGCAACTTTCCCTGCGTAGTTGGCAGGTAATCAAGCTCACGTATATTGCGAGGCCTGAACAGCATGTTTATATACGAGTCACCCTGTCACCTCTTGATTGTTCAGATGATCAGTGTGTAGCAAATCACAGTTTGAAGAACTTACTGATGTGTAGAATTGTCTCAGTTTTGAAGCTTTCACTTGGGTCTTTCTTCACTGGTCAAGTCAGGTGCTCTGATTTTGGCAGCCACCTTCAGTGTTGCAAAGGAACACTTTCTCGTGACCAGACTGTACTTTGATTAGTTTGCTTAGTGGACATTAAAATAGAAGACAGCTGGGTTTTGGGTTTTTTTAAAAACCATTTTACCAGTTAGCTCCCTATTAGTGTCGAGTTATAAGACTGAAACAGCAAGTCCTTACCTTGGAAATATGTTGGCCAGTTCTAGCTTTCCTTCTTTTTAAATTTGATTTGCATACTCTTGTGCTAGAATTAGTGTAGTGCGGCCTTTTCCAATGTGGTTCACTCCAGATGTGTTGGTCTGCAATTCCATATGGGAAGGTACCAGATTGCAAAAGGCTGCACTACCCAAAGTTTAGGGAAAGGCTGGTATAGTATATTAATGTAAGAGTATACGCTACAGGCTATGAAATTGTTAAGTGACCCTAGGCCAGCCATGATCTGTTGACCTCAAGGAAATGTGGGTACTCCGAAAGATTCAGAGTCCTTGCTTTTAACTGACAGATATTCCACACAGCCCCGGACCCCAACATCCCTCTTCCGCAGCCTCAATCCCGATCAGGCTCAAGACGGACAAGAGCAATCTGCCTCTCCACGGGCTCCCGCAAGCCGAAAGGACGGTATACCCCTTGCCTAGCAGACCCAGATAGTAAGTGTAGCTGACTCCAGCAGCACATTCTCAGTTCTCACGGTTGGCAATTAATGGATGATAATAATTGTTTTCCTCTTAGCGTAAGGGGTTCTTCTCTGTGGAGCTTCTTGTCCTTTCTTAACAATAAGAGTGCCCATCTCAGCTTCCTCGCTGCTGGCACTTCATGTTCTGTGAAACAGATCTTGCATTGTCACCTGAAAGTTGCCAAGCTTTTGTTGTGTATATTGTGTCTCACTTTTCCCCTAGCAAAATTATCAGCATGTGCTAAGACAAAACAGAGTTGGCTTTCTTTGGTTAACAGAGACAGCTGGATTTGTCTCCAATGAACCCATCTCTACGGCAGCAAAGTCCACCAATTAATAGGGCTCTTAGCCTCTTCTCCCTCCTTCCCAGCCACCCCCATCCCATCAACAAGCAGGAGCCATCCAAGAATACATGATTAGCCACTGGGTGTGGTCTGAAACAGTGTTCCAGATGTATTGGATTACAGCACATTGGCCATGCTGCCTGGGGATGCTGGGTGTCGTAGTCCAAGACACCTGGGGGGAACCAGACTGAGGATGACTGGTCTGTAGACACATGTAATAAATGAATAAATCATGACACTGCATGTTTGAAGAGTGGATGGGACAAATGCTAGCTTCATATGTTTCCCTTGCTCAACCGTGACATCACATTCCAGAATTTTCACTGCTGGTCTTTTCTAGATATATTTGATGCTAAAGCCATCCAAATTATGCTCAAGGAAAACCTAGAATCTATAACCTGCATTAATCATGTAAATTCACATACATTTCCTTGTTCTGTAAATTCTGCTTCTACTATGATAAAGAAAATCATTCAGAAGCATTGGTCTTTACTCAAGGCTTTAATCAGAAACTGAGTACTCAGGAGAACAGACCTCCCCTAGCAAGCTGGTCCAGGCTGCTCTGCCTGGGCAGAAGCCAGCAAGATATTTATAGACAAAGGTTAACTACATGTAACTTACAAGAAAGTTGCAGCAGCCAAGTACCAAGTGAGCATGACCAAACTTTAGAAAATACTTTGTTCAACTACACATGTCTATCTCCAGGCAGGGTGTGTGCACTAGTTCCCTTTGACCAACTTTTCAAGTTACTAACACAGGTTTCCTTATCAACTGAACATAGGGGGAAAGGGTCACTGGGCACATCACAATCATCAGGTCTCGCCCCTGGACTGTTGGGAGTCCCCCACTGTGATCTCCTCTGGCTTCGGAGGCTTAGCCTGGCATGATTCACAACTTTTACATTATTATTATTATATCTCTCGCTCATGGCAGTTTTTCTAGATGGACATGATGGGCTTTGCCAAGTCAGGAATTTCCTGACAATTGAGCGTGTTTTAATTATGACTGCTTTCTGGATGTTGGTGTGGATACATTTTGGTAGGCCCAGTTTCTGAAGGTTTTCTGTATAGTTTTTTTATGTGATGCCGGTGACTAATGGAATAATTTTGACCTTTTCCTGTTGCCATAGTTCTTTGACTTCCATAGCAGGGGCGTATATTTTTCTCTCTTTTCCTCTTCCTTTTCTAAAACATGTATGTCATTAGGTATTGCTGTGTCAGTGAGGTACGTGTGTTTTTCTTTTTTGTCTATGAACATCATGTCTGGTCAGTTGCAAGGTATTCTCTTGTCCATATGAATTGTTCTGTCCCAGTATATTTTATGATGTGCATTTCCAAGATTGTTTCAGGTGAGTATGTATAGTATGGTGTAGGTTGTTTGATAAGGTTGAGTGGGGTGTAATTTTTGTCTGCTTTTACTATGGCTTTATGAATGGGGGTGTGTTTAGTGAGGAAGAATTCTATGGGTGATTTTATCTGTTTAGCATGAATTCTGTTAATGTCCAGAAGACCTCTTCCTCCTTCTTTCTTGCTGATTGTTATCCTTTCAGTGCATGAGTTGGGATGGAGGATGCTCTCCAGGCGAAATGCATAAATAAAAAAATACAATAAAACCAATGATAAAACACTTTAATAGAATGTTTTTAAAGTGTTAAAAGTAACAAATATAATTTTAAACAATTTTAAAAGAAGTAATAAATAACAAAGCAGCTAAATCATGGGAAATTATTTTTTTAATGTGATATTAAACATATAATTAAAAATAAACACCAATTAAAAAGTCTTTTAAACTTTAATTCTTTTACAGTCTTTAAAGCCTATCTTCACAAATGTAAGAGCTCCCCCACCCCAAAGTCTAGATTCTCAGGATGCTGGTTTCTGTGGCTAATACCAAACTCTAGCTTTTCCTACACTTGTGCAGAATCAGGGAAGAAATACAGTCCTGTTGAAAATTGGCACTATCCATTTAGACTAGGGGTGAAGGACCTTTTTCAGTCCAATAGCTGAATTCTAATCTTGGAAATTCTCGGGGGCTGCATTCCAACTGTGGATGGCACCAAAGGCAAAGCAATGAGACCAAAGTCAGAGTGGATGATGCCAAAATGCGTGCTTTCCCCCCTTCCACCCAGTTTTAATCCTACTCAAAAGTAAGTAGGACAAGCCTCTACATGTCTACTTAGCAGTAAAGTTGAGCACAAGTAAACAGGACAAGCCTCAAAAGTAAGCAGGAGTAAATCACTCAGCAGCTTCCTCTCCAGGTCCCATCCATTCTCCCTCATAGTGAAAAGCTCTTATCTCTGAACAACAGATGATTGGAGTTAAGAGCTTTTCCCTGCTGAGTGATGAGAAAGGAAGAAACTTTTCCGTACTGGAACCTGGAGGGTGGAAGCTGGAGGGTTGGATGGGGTACCCCTATAGGCGGTACAGGTTCCTTGTGCCTGATATAAGCCATGGTGCATTTTAGTTTATGAACATATAGTATTTTCCGCTAAGCCGGAAAGCATAATTAGTTCCTGAGATTCCTCATCCTCACCGCCAACCTTTCTTCCTTTCAGGTGATTCATACAGTAGCAGTCCAGACAGCACCCCAATGGGCAGCATAGAATCGCTCTCATCTCACTCATCAGAACAAAACAGCACCACAAAACCTGCATCTTCTCAGCCCAGGGAAAAAGCAGGAGTTGTTCCATGGATTGCCTCATCCCCATCATCCAACGGACAGAAAAATTCCGGCCTTTGGACCACAAGTCCTGAATCCTCCTCAAAGGAGGATGCAGCAAAAACTGATGTGGAGTCTGATTGTCAGAGTGTTACCTCTATCGCCGATCCAGAAAATGTGACCCCACCAATAGACCTGACCAAAAGAGGGCTGTATAGCCTCTCTGGAATGAAAAGATCAACAGCTTCATCCACCAGGTCGATCATTTCTGCTGAAGGTAAGCCCTGTGTGGCACCTTGCCTTACAAGAAGGATCTGTATATTTAACAGTGTGTCCCAAGAAATAAATGAAGTGCATACAAGAGGAAGTATCCAATACTGCTGCTGCACTCACACACTCATTCTGTTCCACAAGCGAGACCCATTGTTCACGCCACAGAAGCCTAGTGGTTCAGAAAAGCAACCCTGGAAACTTGTTTCTGGTTCGGGACAAATCAGCTGAGCTTTCTTCTGCAATCTTCACTGACCTGACCTATTCTGGAAACTAATGTTTCCATTCATTTCTGGTTGCTTTTTTTAACTGCTAGTTCCCTGTTTCACTAGCAGTTGGTCTTGCCAGCATGCGGGCAGACTTGGATACTGCCCAACGAAACAGATAGTTGCTAGTCTTTATTAAAGGCATACAAGGATACTTCCCCCTATAGTATCAAGTTTGGGGTAGCTGCGCTGACGGGTCTGATGGAAAACAAGTAGGCTATTTATGAAATGTTAGGTAAACATAGGGTATCTAGAACTATGTGGGCCAAATCTTGGACATATTTTGAAAATCCCTCATAGGGATTAGTGACGAATCACTGAAGAATAAACAGTATTTGAAATAATAAACACTTTTATGTTTATTGTGTACCTCAATTAATGTTGGTGTTAGTGGTAATTTTTGCTGATTTCCCTATATATATATATATATATATATATATATATGTTTTACTGTGATGGATGGGGGAGCTTAGATAGTAAGAGAAATGGCAAAATACCAAAAGCTTTATTAGGTAGGAAACAGACATTTTAGATCACCAAAACCTGTGTTACATGTAGCTCCTCAGTGAATGAGTCATGTCTGAATTTCAAGTAAGAGATTTCAGAAACTTTAGTCAACACCTTGCCTTGAGAAAAACCTTTATCCTTACTGGTGTTTCATTACAGAACCTAACTCTCTTCCTGCTGGTGATAACAATCAAGCTGTTTCCCCATCATTGTGCGGCATTGTTTCCCTATTTTGCGATAACAATCCTCCAGTAAACTTCCTGATTCAGCACTTGCTTTTGTCTTATCACACTTAGTAATAACTGTACTGTTGCCACTAAGTTGAAAGATCAGATTAAAAGAGGAACTGTTGTGATGCATGTTTTGCATATACAGTATGGACTGAGGTAAGCAATACATGCAGTCCTGAGACCCTGGATCTCTGCTTCTATGCTGCCAGGTGGGTTTGATTTTGCTGAGTTGAAGCAATGGGAGGGTTAATCCTTCCTTTCTGCATTGCAACTCTCTCCCAGCATGTTCTCTGCACTTGTGGCAAAACAAATTATTCGAGCCAAGCTATGAGCAGGTAAGGGATTAAGTACTACCCCTTTTGACTGTCACTTCTTTCCTGTAAATGCAAAACCCAACATGCACACACAGCCCTAGCATGAGGTGGTAATGCACTTTCTCAGGCCTCTGTTTCCCACCAAATGTCTAAGACTGAACTAAGAGATGTTTAAAGGGGATTTCATATGAGCCTTTTGTTATTTAGGTAACAAAAGCTGCAGCGGTTCGGTACAGAGTTTAGCTTCTCTAGATACCAAAGAGACACCAAAGACCCCAGAAAACCCAGACCTGCCTCCAAAAATGCGCAGAAGACCACGATTAGATACGACGTCAAGTAACGGCTATCAGAGACCAGGGTCTGTGTAAGTTGGCTTACAGGGGATGTTCTGTGAGCATTTGAATTCTTGCATTCAAAAGAACGCATGTAAACCTGAAATAATTTCATATGTTTCAGGGTAGCAGCCAGGGCCCAGCTGTTTGAAAGCGGTTGCTCATTTAAACAGGCTCCCTTAGGAAGGTAAGTTAATACTTGGGATTGTTGTAGATCACAAGCTGAATATGAGCCAACAGTGTGATGTGGCTGCAAAAACAGCAAATGCTATTTTGGGATGCACAAATAGAAGTATAGCTTCCAAATCGCGTGAGGTACTGGTTCCCCTCTATTCGGCACTGGTTAGGCCCCATCTTGAATTTTGTGTGCAGTTCTGGGCACCGCACTTCAAGAAGGATGCAGACAAGTTGGAGCATGTTCAGAAGAGGGCAACAAGGATGATCAGTGGTCTGGAAACAAAGCCCTATGAGGAGAGACGGAAAGAACTGGCCATGTTTAGCCTGGAGAAGAGATGATAGAGGGGAGACATGATAGCACTCTTCAAATACTTGAAAGGTTGTCACACGGAGGAAGACCAGGATCTCTTCTCGATCATCCCAGAGTGCAGGACACGGAATAATGGGCTCAAGTTACAGGAAGCTGGACATCAGGAAAACTTTCCTGATTGTTAGAGCAGTATGACAATGGAACCAATGACCTAGAGAGGTGGTGGGCTCTCCCACACTAGAGACCTTCAAGAGGCAGCTGGACAGCCATCTGTCAGGGATGCTTTAAGGTGGA
Organism: Anniella stebbinsi; assembly: GCA_029215795.1. Taxonomy (NCBI): domain Eukaryota; kingdom Metazoa; phylum Chordata; class Lepidosauria; order Squamata; family Anniellidae; genus Anniella; species Anniella stebbinsi. The sequence continues at coordinate 53,394,658 of JARDYH010000001.1, forward strand.
TTCCTGGGGGGTTGAACTCGATGGCCTTATAGGCCCCTTCCAACTCTACGATTCTATGATTCTACTTCACAATTCTGTATCCATGCAGTATTTCATATGTATGTTTGGAATACTATGTGATCAGGAGGTCTAGTAATTTAAACAAATAGAAAACCAACCTTAGGCTCTACATAGTGATGTGGCAAATTTATAATTCTATTGGTGGTGGTAGTAATAAATAGGGAGTAGCAATAAATAGGGGGAATTCAAAATACTAAGTTGGAAATTGTTCATCCAATTTCAAACTGCTCTATATGCACACTCACCAAATTCAGGTTTGCTTGCAGGCAGCCCTTTCTCTCAACTCCCTGTCCTTTTCTCAAGGGGAAGAAAAGCTTACCTTTGAAAGAGGGCCGGGGATAACCTCTGGTGGAAAAGGGATCACTAGAGATAGGAGAGGCCTTGCTGGAATTTCCTTAATTGAAAATTATGCTTCCAAATATGCCTAGGGAAAAAAATGGAAATTATAGTTTCCTCTGCATAGCCGCCCATCCTTTGGATTTGAAGATTTCATTTGAAGAAGGCTAACTCAGAAGTTTCCATAGAAATATAACCTACTTCCATCTGCAACAGGGAAGTGTACACAAAAAGGAAATGTCTGTGGTGGGCTGATCTACCCTCCAGGAGCTAGGAAATGTTAAGTATCACTTGGAAAATAAAATGGAAAGCTTGCCAGGGAGGTGTGAATTGGTTTGCTTGAGCCCCTTGCAGCCTTGAGCCCATTGTAGCCCCTTGTATCCTTGAGGAGGGCGTGTCTGACTGGCTTGAACCCTGAACATGACCGTTCTTGTTAGGATACCCTTTTTCTTTATTTATTTACATTTTATATCCAACTTTTCTTCTAAAACGTGCAAGGCAGCAGTTACTGTTCCTCCCCCCATCTTTTTATCCTTATAACAAAGCTCATAAGGTAAGTTAGGCTGAGAGTGTCCAAGGTCACCAAGGGATGGCTGGAGCGGGCATTTGCCTGCAAGCCTCCCCTTTTGCATTTGTTGGGGGCATTCTGGAAATACAGGAACTTTCATCTCTCTCTTTTTTTTCCTCCTAAAAATGTCACTTGTGCAGGTTGCGGCAACAATGTGCATAGGTTATGCAAATTTCAGCTATAATTCGCATAGTTTGAGAAAATTGCAACCATAAAGATGCCTGCGTTGCGCAAATTGCTGCTTCAAGAAGTGCGAGTTAGGCATATTTACTGTTGCAATTTATGCATATTAGGGCCGCAGTTTGCATAACATACGCAAATCTCAGCTGCAACTTGTTTAAATGGGGGGGGGGGGGGAAATGCCACAAAATCAGCGAGCTGGCCCAACTCGACACAAATTGAGTCAGGCCAGCCTGCAGACAAGCGAGCCAAAGTCCGGGGGACTGAGCTGTGGAAAGCTTGGCAAACCTGACACCCCCCCAGATGGATTTCTGCAACATCCCTAGTCTCCCCTGTCCTAGGGTGCTACCAGACATAGGGCTCCTAGTGCTAGCAGTCTAAAGGCATTGTGCATTTCCTCTGTCTTTTTCTTCGTAATGGATTTTTTTATGGATGAGAAAAAAAGACTGAAGAAACACAGGAGGGTTACAAATGGATCACAATGTCCTGTAAAATTCTACCTGGCAACGGCAAGATAAAAGGCTCATCTGGAAGGACATTTAAAGCCTGAAATAGCACAGGAGGTGGCTATCTAAGGGCTCAACGGTCTTGTTACAAACTTCCTGATTGGCAGGAGAGGCGAACCTGACCCCCCCTCCCCCCCCGGATGGCCACCATTACCCTCAGAGGCCATCCGGATAATGGTGGCCATCCTCGGGGGGGGGGGGGTCAGGTTCGCCAAGCACTCCCTCAAGAACTGCAGTTGGCCTTTTATTGTTTTAGTTGTTGTGCACCGCTTTGAGCAAATAATGTGGTATATAAATGTTCAGAATTCATCTATAATAATAAAAGAGGAAGTGTGTCTCCCTGTTTGCCAGCACCATAGCACCAAGATCATGAATCTAGATACCTGAAACTTGGCATGCATACTAAGGGGACCCAGAGATGTGCACCTTATGGTTATTTTATTTTTAAACACTTTAATTTTGATTAATTTAAATATGTCCATGTGTTAGAAGCCTGCAATAACATCTTCAGCCACTACGGGAAGACTTCCCTAACCAGCAAAAAGCATTGCAGTCTATACAGTTTGAAGCCACGGGCGATTAGTAGGCTAAAGGTCAGCGTTATCCTCTGTGGGGCAGTCCCCGTCTCAGGGAAAAGGAGTGAACAGACCCCTTCCCCAAAGGGGCTATAGGGGTGCACTATGGCAAGGGCTGTGCCTAGGGTTGCCAGTGGAGATGGCTTCATTTAGACAGGGTGAGCTCAATGTATCCAGCTCTGATGGCGCTGTATGTTTCCTTGAAAGCTTCACTGTGTCGAACTAAGGGCTACTCCATCCCATGAGAAGCTCTGCTAGTTAATAGACAAATTAAAAGAAATAATAGTCTGACACTGTAACCCTAATATCTCTAATGTAGTGCCCGTAAGCACCAGTGGGCTCACAGGTGCCTCTCTTTGTACACACCAGGCTCCCTGTCCCTCCTGAATAATTAATAATAATAATAATAATAATAATAATAATAATAATATATATTCTTACCCACCTCTTCCTCTGGATCGAGGCGGGGTACAACAACAAATACAAAACACAAACACACACACACACGCATATATATATAACTAATGAAAAGCATATAAAATGAATACATTATTAAAAGACATCTTAAGATTCATTTTAAAATTGAACTGGCTAGGCTTGCCGGAAGAGATCAGTCTTTGTGGCTTTCTTAAATTCCAGGAGACTGTTAAGTTGGTGAATCTCTCCCGGCAGGCCATTCCACAGTCTGGGAGCGGCAGAAGAGAAGGTCCTCTGGGTAACAGTTGTCAGCCTAGTCTTGGCTGACTGTAGTAAATTCTTCCCAGAGGACCTGAGCGTGCAGGGCGGATTGTACGGGAGAAGGCGATCCTGCAGGTAACTTGGACCCAAACCATGTAGTGCTTTAAAGATAACAACCAACACTTCATACTTCGCCCGGAAAGTAATTGGCAGCCAGTGGAGTGATTTTAAAGCTGGTGTAATATGGTCCCCCCTAGGTGTACCGGTGATCAACCTGGCTGCTATATTTTGAACTATTATTATATTTCTTAAGATTTTTCGTTTTTTAAAAAAATTATGAATGGGCAAGTCCCTCCTCCCTTGACAACCATTTTGTGAAAGCACTCACACACTCTTTTCAAAATTGAAATGTGGCTGCCAGGCCAAAATGTTTGGGGATCCCTGCCTAACCACTACCCCACAGCAAAAGAAAAATACACCAGTCAACTTTGCATCATGTAGCTCCCTTCTTCCAGCCTTCCTCCCCGTTTGCCATTTCATCCCACACTTCACAACTCCCCGTACTCTGGGTATTGTGTCGTCTCAGTACATTTGAGGGAAGAAACTGACAAAAGAAAAGCCTTTTCTGCTGACAAAGCAGGCAAGGTTGGCGGGGTCAGCAGGTATTCCGCCTTCGTCTTTGTAGAGTGCTGGATGATAACAATGAGTAGAGTGAGTGAGAGGCCAGCAGGAATGAAGAAAAAAGAAGAAGAAGAAGAAGGAGACGTCTTCACCTTTTGCAGTAGGGACACGCTCAGACAAGGCCATGCAGATGGGCATTGTTCTGAGCCAGCTCTGCCTCTTCGGCCCAGTACAAATAATGACAAACACACCACATCTTTCTTCGGCCTTAAGGAGATTTTTTCCCCCTTTAATATCTGGAACGTCTCCTACGTTTTTGGCTATTTAATTATACTCCATTGAATGTCAAGCTATCGCTCTCTCTTCAAAAAGGGGGGGGGGGAAAGATGACAGTCCGGAACTAATAACATTCACAGCTGTTTCTCTCCATTTCGTACCTTGCCTCGCTTCCATTTGCCCGCTTTGAAAGAAGCCATTTCATCTTCAAAACGTCACATTGCACACGTGTGACCCTACGCCACGTGGTGTGGGGGGCAGAACGCTGGAAGAAATGGATTTGAATCTTCCACTCAGCCATGAAGTGGTGTGGGGGGCAGAACGCTGGAAGAAATGGATTTGAATCTTCCACTCAGCCATGAAGTTCACAGGTTAACCTTCAACTAGTCTAAACCAAACTTACCTCATAGGGTGGTTTGTTTGTTTATGTTTATATCCTTGTCCTAAGCCTAGGTTGGCTCTCAGAGCAGCTTATAATTAAAATAGAAACAAAGGGACAATAAAATTAGGGACGTGTTTGTGTGTGGTGGTGAGGGGGCAGCCTCTTCTGGCCGCTGACAGTGGATAATTCACTCCAGTTTTTAAGCTCGTCCCTCAAGAGGAAGAGAGCAGAAGAAAACAAAGGTGGGCTTAGTGATGGGATGATAATTAAGATGCCATCCTACATAAGGATCCCTTCTATAGACTGCTCACAAGTAGTATTTAAATTACTACTGGTTTAAATTTAAATATTTAAATTCCTCGCTAGTTTTCTTGGAGGAATAGTGGGATCCAAATGTGCTAAATAAAATTAGAGTGCCTTGGTTCCAAACTGAAACAGCAGGGAAGGGAGAAGTCGTGGAGATATATTATTTGCCTGCAACTGTAAAGGTCAATAGACATTATTAGGCAGGTTCAGGAAAAGCATTAGTTTCTTTGAAATACAGGTGCCATTTATATAACCCTCTTCTGTGCACTAGAAGCTCTGAGTCATTTGCTTATTCAAAAGAAAATGAGGATCTTCTTAAAGGATGTGTACTGGCTGGCAGTGTTATTTTCATGTCCTCTTTTGCTGGCTGCATTGAATGAATGGGAGAATTATAGCCAGGAAAGATCGCATCTCATCCTTGGATGATCATCTTGGAACGTCAGAGCTCCTTGTGCTTTGAATGGTAAAGGTGGATGATTAGCATTGGGAGAGAATGGCATTTTGGTCCAGAGGTTTGGGAAATTATTATTATTATTATTATTATTATTATTATTATTAATTATTTCTTACCTTCCTCTCCCTCCGGATCAAGGAAGGGAACAACATCAATACCAACAATATAAAATACATAAACTGATTAAAAGCATATAAAATTAATACATTATTAAAATCAACAAAGTCTTAAAATTTGACTGGGTAGGCCTGCCATCAGTCTTTACAGCTTTCTTAAATTCTTGAAGACTTGTAAGTTGGCAGATCTCTCCCGGCGGGTCGTTCCACAGTCTGGGAACAAATAGGTCAAAACAATGGGCTGGAAAACTGGGCAAAGGTGATGGATGCACTGACTGCATTCAGGCATATGGCCAAACCACAACAAACTCTAGTTTATATTCCAGACATACAGGTAAGGTATAGTCCGTGTGGTGTACCTCTTCCCCTGCATGTTAACCTAAGCTTCCTGCCTTGCCAAGCTGGTTGGCAAAGTATTGAAACATGAGCTGGTCTTCTTATCATTGGTTGGCTGCAGAGAAGGGTCGGGGAAGCCCATCCACACTGTACGTTTTGTTGAAAAGGAACAATAAGCATCGTGAAACGATCCCATTTGCCTGTTGCAACCATTTGTTTGGGGATCCGCTTAGGAGCAAGATGAAGACCCCCTTCTTCGGATGGCACCATGAGACAGGGATAGATGGAGTCAAGTATTGGTGATCTGAATTCTGACGTGTGTGTTTCAATCAAAATGGCAGGGTAGAGATATTCTTATAAATAAATCAGTTTAACACCAGGCTGGTTCAGATGTAGCACCCCCCTTCCTTAACCATGGCTGAGTGATCAGGAGCGCCTCCCTTCTCCAGCATATGCTTCTCTCCCCACTGCCCCTTGCAGCCATAACAGGTTGTCAGTGCTGATACTAACCGTAATGCACACAACGAAATTACTCGTAATGATTTGAAACTGGATTCAAACCTGATTAGAAGCAACCCCTTCTTTAGCCCAGGGATGCAGAAACTCCTTCAACCTGAGGGTCAAACTCCATTTCGGAGAAGCTCTTGGCAGCCACGTTCCCAGGGTGAGTAGGGGCCAAAGGCAAAAGGAGGTTAATAATTTATTTATTTATTTATTACCCGCCTCTCCCTCCGGATCGAGGCAGGGAACAGCATCACACAGACAATATATAATACATAAAACTGATTAAAAGCATTTAAAAATTAATACATTATTAAAATATTAACAAAGTCCTAAAATTCGACTGTGTAGGCCTGCCGGAAGAGATCAGTCTTTATAGCTCTCTTAAATTCTGGAAAACTGGTAAGTTGGCGGATCTCTCCCAAATATATGCCGGCATATTTTGGTTTATAGCTCTTATGGCCTTAGGAATGGGATTTCAACATTTCAGAACTGCGCAGAAGCCAAGAAACTGCCTAACAATTGGTGGTGGAGGGAAAGGAATGGCACCAGATGACAGAGCCATCTGGAAGAGTGGCTTTGGCCCTGAGGACCTGCACCCTGGTTGAACGATTTATTTTATTTATTGCCTTGTGATATTTATATACGGCTAAATATAATGAAACCCCTCAGCGGTTCTCATATAAATATTAAAATCACATTTAAAATACAATATTAAAAACACAACCTTAAAAAAAAATCCAATTACAATGAAAGCAAACACAAGGGACAGTAACATAGGAAGCTGCCTTAAGCTGAATCAGACCAATGGTCCCCATTGAGCCCAGTATTGTCGGTGCTGACTGGCAGCAGCAGCTCTCCAGGGTTTCGGGCAGGATTCTTTCCTCACCCTACCTGAAGAAGCCGGGGATCAAACCTAGGACCTCCTGCATGCAAAGCATGTGCTCTATCACACTGAGCTATGGCCCAGCCTGAAGGAGCAGCATGATTAATTGAATTACAGCCCAGGGAAAGCCTGGGCGAACAAGTGTGTTTTCTGGAGGCATTTAAAAGATGCCACATTTTTCTGCCTCCCAAATTGCACGGGGGGGGGGGGGTTATTCCAAAGAGTGGGTGCCGCCACCGAGAAGGCCTGCCATCGGGGTATCACATGGCGATATAACGTCAGTTTTGTAATGACCAGCAAGGCTTCCTCTGATTATCTTAGAGGTTGCCCAGGCATGTGTAAGGGAAGAGGGTGAACCAGGATTAGAGTTCAGAATTGACTTAACTGTAGTTAAGGCTTGTTAGAAGTGGGCAGGGTGTTTCATTTTATCTGTAGTAATGTAAACTATGCTTTTTTCAGGCAAGCCAAGGCCATGTATTCCTGTAAGGCTGAACATAGTCATGAACTCTCCTTCCCTCAGGGGGCAATATTTTCCAATGGTAAGATACAGTATGTTGTTGCTGTTTTATCAGTACTGTCACAAAAAACATCAGTCTGGTGGCCCCTTAGGGCCATGATAAATTTGTTCATGTTTAAGGTTTCACAGGATTCCTTGTTGTTTTTGATGCAACTGACTAACACGACTATGGCTCTGGATTTTATTATGTTAGTTGTGGTGGCAGTGGTGCGCGTGACTCCAGAATACAGACATGCTCATAAACACATAATTGGGTGTAAGTGTGTGTAAGTGTGTGTGCATGAGAGAAGACGAGAGAGAGAGAGAGAGAGATTTATGCAGAACATTAAAATGTGTCCCAGAGAGGATACAATAGCAGGTGAAAGCGATACACAAACTCTCTTTCTTTTTCTTAACAGTATATCCATCTGTGGAACCAGGATGGCTAAAAGCGACGTATGAAGGCAAAACAGGACTCGTTCCAGAGAATTACGTTGTCTTTCTCTAGTAGTAGTTAGTGGACAGCTGTATCTTCATGGTATCCATGGTAACAAGCAATAAGCACTATGATTTTTTTTTATCTGACACAGATACGGGGGTCTGCCAGTGAGCCCTGCGTGTGGTAGATTTCCTTCGACTTCTGCAACTGCAGATGATGTATCTCCTTATAAGTGAAACAAAATCTAATGAAAATAGTCAACAGGGTTTGGTTTTTTTAACATCGTTTTGTGTTTTGAAACTGAAATTGGTACTCTTTCTGTCCCCCGCTGCTGGTAACTAGAAATCCATTTTATGTTTATTTTTCAACATCATCAGATCAAATCAGCCGAAAATAAGAAACTCAAAATGAAAGATTGGCAAATCTGTGTTAATGTTTTTTTCAGCTAAGCAATTGATTCTCACTTGGTCCAAGTCATTTCAAAGAAGTCTTTCATTTAAACATTTATTTAAACTTTTGATAAATGTCCAATGAGGAAACAATTTGCAAATGTCTAACATTCATAGGGCTGCAAATGCAATTAATTTGGACACCAATTAATCAAAGTGTGATTTTTGTTTTAAAGGCATTTTTAATGCAATGTGTGTGTGTTTTGGTTTTCTGCCTTCACTACTTTGTGTCTTATCCATATAATTATTAATAAATTATATTTATAGTATCTGCCTGCCCTGAAATATTGTAATCTGTCTGCCCTGAAATATTGTAATCCTACATCAGAACTCCAACCTTATAAATAAGTTATAGCTTTTTATTTGTTTCATGTTTTCCCTTGCATCCTTCAAAATGGAAGAAGGCAGGACACCAGCTGAATAAAAAATACAAATAAAATGATGCGATCCTGAAGTTTTAATGATCCAAAAAGTGAATGGGGCAAGAAGTGAGAATAATTTTGAGCCTTAAATAAAATCTATTATATATCTACCACTGGTTTGACATGTGAAACTGTGTGAGCTCTTGAATTTTCTCCTGCAAATTTGACAAGTACCTTGTGATGAGATGTTAGGTAATTCTAGTTGCTGGGCAAAATTGTCTTCTCCCCCTTCTCCTTTAGGTGGTAATGACTGGAATGTCACAGCACGCTAACGCACACTCAGTTATTGAGTGTGGTGTGTTGGTGAACTGTGTGTTCGTTGAACCATGGGTTAATGTGTTGTCCGAACCCAGGACGTTTTACACAGGGTGGCTTATTAACCATGAAGTATGGCTTGTTAATCATCCCAAACAACTCAACACCAAACCATGAATTCTCAAGGTGCTTGTTCAAGAAAAATAAGCCACATTGCATGGGTTAATACATTGGGTGAACCACCCAGTGGTTGAGCATGGGTTGTTGTCAACCCTTGGGTTGTTTGTTGAATCATGGGTTAGCCTGGTATCTGAACCCAAAACCTTTTCCACAGGGTGGCTTGTTAAGCATTATTTTTCTTGAAGAAGCCACCTTGAGAACCGATGGTTTGTTGTTGGTTTGTTCGAAGTGGTTAACAAGCCATAAAAATATATTGGGTTCAGACAACACGCTAACCCACAGTTCAACAAACAACCCATGGGTTCAACAACCCATATTCAGCCACTTGAGTATGGGTTAGCCTATTGGGTGAACAGCCCAATGTGCATTACTTTACTGAGTTCAAAATGTGATAAGCCAACCCTGCTGTACTTGCTTACTCTGCAGAGTGGGGCCCTCCACATCTGCTCCTAAGATCTACCCTGACAGCACCACTGGTGAAATCTCTTCTTTCATAAGCTATGTGTTCTGTAAATTCTATTCAGTAAATGTCTAATTGAAGTTCATTTTTGTTGTTGTTGTTATTTGGATACGGAAACATTTATCAGTGAATGCAGACGATGCTAAAGTACATGGGTACTGTTTCCTCTGTTACCATATTCTCTTTATGAGTTGGCAGTCTGTCATTTACCTCTGTATTACTCATTATACATTAAGTCTAACAAATGCAAATGCAGAAGCAACTTCCATATGAGCATGTACATCATGCGATGTCTTATCACTCTGGCCCAGTCTGCACATGCCATACAACGAACTGGAGATACCACTGTAGTGGTATCTTACGTGAAAGAATTGAGTGTACCACCACAGACGGCAGTTGTTGCCACATGTTTTTAATTCTCCCCTATGTAAAAATCTAAAAAAGTCCATGGAAGTAGACAACTAACACAGCAATCACTTAATGTTTCTGTGTGATGATTTATTTATTTTTAATTATTATTACATAAGAAGAGCCATGCTGGATCAAGCCAAGGTCCATCTAGTCTAGCATTCTGTTCACACAGTGGCTGACCAACTGCCCATTGGAAACTCCAAGTAGGACATGAGTACAACAGCACCCATCCCATGTTCCCCAACAACTGGTGTACATAGGCATGCTTCCTCTGATACTGGAGGAGGCATGTAGCCATCAGGACTAGTAGCCATTGATTGCTTTCTCCAGGAACGCCCTTTTAAGGCCATCCAAATTGTAGTCCATCACTACATATTGTGGTAGCAAATTCCATTATTTGTGGGGAGGGTTTTTTCCCCACATGCAGTATACTTAAAAAATGTCCTTCCCTAATTCCAATCTGGTCTAGCATTGCCTTCTGTTCCATGTGTTAGGCCAGGCCTCTGGATCAGTCCCCAAAGTATTAACTGCCTTTCTTGAAAATGCATATAAGCATTTGTCAGGTTATGTGAAAGCTCCGTCAGTAGTTTTGTTGTTCAGGCTTTGCTACACACAAACACACACGCAACTTGATGTTGCAAGCAAGTGATGAGTATGCATCTGCGACCTCACTCTGTGCCGCCTCAGTTCAAAACAATAGTATCAACTCAGGGCACTGCATGGTCTCCCATTCTCAGTTTTGGTTCTTTAGTAAGAAAACCTTAAACAACAGTCTACATAGGAAGCTGCCCCTGCATCATTGTGTCAGGAGGGCTCAGGTGGGCAATGTTCACCTCCACATCAGTGGTTTCTACCAAGGTCCAACTGTGGTAGGCAGTAGGGTAGTGGAACCAGGACTCCCATGGATGCAGCCCCGGCACTTTTGATGGCAGGGATGCTGATGTGATCTGCCACTCCTCCCGCTCAGAGTTTCCTGTTCTCTCTGAGCTTAGCTGCAATTCTCACAGTAGCTGGGGGATGTCTTTTCTCGGCAACAATATACAGTTGTGAACTATCCTAATGCACAGTCCTTTGAGGGAGCCTGACCTCTTAGTGGAGATGAACGTTGCTAGAATGCATTTGTTGATATGGATCAGCTGCCCTGCATTTTTGGCCTCTGCTTGTGGGACATAAGAACACAAGAAGAGCCATGCTGGATTAGACCAAGGGTCCATCTAGTCCAGCAGTTGTGTTGGGGTGATGAACTGCATGTAAAGCACTTACACATCTAGGCTATGTGCACAGCAGCCTACTTTTTATGTGTAGATGTCTCTGACTGGATTGGGGAAGTTATACCTTTCCAAATACAACTTGTGTCCCTATGGATCACCGATGCTTTTATTTAAATTGCCTTGGCTTTTTTCTAAGTGAAGATTCAGGTTCCCTTGTCTAAGCAACTGTTATTGTAATATTTCTTGCCAACTACAAAGGTAGAACATAATATTGTCCTGTATGTGGCAGCATTTCATAGTTTACATAATGTAATTCTAATATCTGGTGCTTTTTTTATTCCCTGTTGCAATAATATCCGGTTGTCCTGGAAGGGAGAGAAACCCTTTCGGTTAAAGTTACAAACCCTAGGGGTGCTCAAACCTTCATAATGTAATAAATGCAAGTCAGGCTTGGCAGGTCACTCACCTGTAGATTCTATTTAAATTAATAATTATTTTTTGCAGGTACTAGAGTTTTATATAATGTTTGGATATTATTTTGTATTTTTTAATACTGGGAATCTGTACCCAATAAGACCACTAAGGATGCCATCCTATGCACGTTCAGACAGAAGAGAAGTACTACAACTCTCAGCATTCCCTTCCCAGTTGAGTTGTAGGGCTTTTTTCTGTCTAAACATGCATAAAATTGCACTCTAGATCAAATATATTTAAGACATCATTGTAAGTAAATTATAGAACTTTTTGTTTATTTTGTAGTGTGCTTTTTTGTTAATTCTCTGCACTCTGTACATATGTGTATGTAAATAACAAGCATGTAATTCCTGGAGCATTTTGCTACTACCACTAACTGTGCAGTAATTTTACACGAAGAGTGTAAGAAATATTTAAAAGAATTAAAATTACCTATTGTTCCTTTTTTCATTTTTGCATTCACTTATTTTCTTGTTTAAGTGCAGGAAATCTATAGCGCCCGTAAGCTTATTCTGATTGCTCTAGCTACCTCTTCATTCAGGGATGAGGCTCTATCTTTAGAGAGCGAGTACCATAACTGAAAGATGATATCTAAGAATGCCGTAACTGCAAAACATTAGCAAAGCGACCTTCCAAAGAGAAAGTTGCTTCCAGGTCTTAAATTTGGGTGGTGACATTTGCTTGACATAGGAAGAAGATATATGTTGCTAAAATAGGCAGGTAGAACCTCTCTCAGCCCCAGGGCTGGATTCCATTTTGGAGAAGTGGGGCCAAAGGGACAGAGACAAAACACCAAATATACCAGCATATTGAAGCTTAAATCTTTTACTGGGCCTGTTCAGACAACACGCTAAGCCATGGTTAGATACTAATCCTTTTGTAGCAAATGGTGAGTGAGTGCGGTTAAACCATGATTATGTAGCCACCATGGTAAGGAATGGTTCACAAGACACGTTAGGACATAATGTTTATCTCAAAATGCTTAACCACATGGCTTGGAGTGTTGTCTGAACAGGGTCATAGTCATTTCTACCTTTTAGAACGGGGGAGAAGCCACAAAAACTGGGGAAGTGCTGGATGATTGATGGCTGGGGAAAAGGGGATGGGGGCAGTGGAATGAGGGGATGGACACCTGAGGAACCTGGACAGATTGGGACTCCAGGTGGCCAGAGCTGGCCCATGGGCCTAAGATTCTACACTCCTGTACTAAATGTACACAGGGTCCAGTTCCATATCTAGTACATCATAGATAGTAAACCAGCCCAGAAACTAATAGATAGCCAATGCCCAGTCAGAACAGGTTAAGTGCAATATGTTCCCTGGAAAGTACCCCTGCTACAAAATGGGCTGCTACATTCTGAACCACCTGAAGCTTTTGATCGGTACTGAGCAGCAGCTCCACGTGGCGTGCATTCCAGTGTTATGAAAGCATGAGCTACAACGCCTAGGTAGGGTTGCACCATGAATCAGATATAACTGTGATGGAGTGCTTTGGTTACTCTCCGGATAAGATTACCTATCCAAATTCTGCCAAACATCTGTGTTCCGTTTCAGAATTCATTTTGGATTCTGGAATTGCTGTACAGGTCTCCAAATGTAACCCAAAGCAGCCACCAGGCCTCACTGTATATTGTGTAAAACCATCATGCACCTGGAAACAGGTGTTTATACATGAAAGGATATGGCTTTCGCTGTAGACAACAGGCCTCTGCTACAGGGAGAATCTGGCAACTGCTATTAAATTAGTAATTCCCCACTTTAATCCTACGAAGAATTTGCAAAATGGACCAGATTTCACCACCGTGTTTCATTTTATGTAGAAGCACCTCTAGTTCACAATTTCACATAGGGAGAAGGCTCATTGTGTGGAACATCTACACATAGGTTGCTGAATATTTTGCGTGGCTTGTTCAAAGAATTAAGGAGGGGGAAAACATACAGAAGTGTTGTTCCCCAAATCGATACAGCAAACTAATCCCAACAGCTCTTTTTAGGCCTTATTTGGAGAACCTACATTCCAAGTCAACAACTGCTCTAATAACAAGGAAATGACATACTGTAGATTTAGCACTTGGAAGGGTTTGTCCTAGAAAAATCTAGAATATTCAGATGAGTGAAATACTGCATGCCAACAAGATTACAAATATTAAAATATTACTATTGGCAGAGGCTAAGATTTACTGAGGTGAAGCTGAAAGCGGACAACAGAATTTCATAAAAACAGCCAAAATAGTGTGTAACATCTGAAACTACATAGCACAAGCTTTTTTATGCAAAAAGTCTCAAGTACAATCCCCAGAAGCTCCAGTTAAAAGGTTCTGTGGTATCACGTAATGTGAAAGAGTTCTTACAATGCCAGGCTAAATAGACAAATAGTCTGACCTGGTAAAAGGGCAGCTTCCTATGTTCCTACATCAGAAACATCTAAGAGCTCCCTATGAATCATTGTTCATATATTGAGGGCCTATTCTGGACTTATCCCCCCACCCCGCCCTGTGGATCATTGATGATGGTGGTGTCGTGATCAGTTCTGTTCCCCTTAGTGTGGGGGAAGGAGTTTCAGGCTATCAACGGGAATCAGATTCTGAAGCAGAAGAAACAGGACTAGTAACAGCCTACACAGGAAGCAGGAGAGAAGACCCTCTCAGGCTCTTTACCAGCCAGGGATGAATCTTCACTCGACCTTATCAGGGAAAACGTTAACAACTCTGAGTCTGTGGGAACTCAGCAATCCTCAGAGGGGGGAGGGACTTCAGAATTGGCTGATTCCAGAGTCCACCGCAGATTCAAATGGGCAGAGCTAAAAGAAGGCGAGAGGTGATCAGCTCAGCTAGCTTCTCGCCAAAGACTTCACAGGAATCCTCCCTGAAGTAAGGGACTCAGGGAAAAGACTCCCTTTTGTTGAAAGGACAATTGTCTTGCTTAGTTAGCCAAGTTTTAGCCTAGAGGAAAGTTCCTAGTGTTTAAACTCTCTTCAGGTGTGAAAAGATGTTCATTTGCTGAATAAAGTTTTATGGATTACTTGGCAGACCTCTTTATTGTCTCGCACTGCAGTGGGAGGGCTTGGAAACACAACAGGTGATAAATGAGCTGCCCATCTTATACCCTTTATTCACCATTCAAGCCTGGGATTTGGTGGATCCAAGGAGATGCTAGTTATGTACTTGGGTGAGGAGCAGAGTGGAATCTCTTACCTTCCTCCCTACCAACAATTTTTGAAAAACTGGAGGATGAGTTTTGATCATACTCTGTAGATTGCTGTGTACACTTCCATTGTTCCTAACAGTAGGCATGCTGGCTGGGAGTTGTAATCCAAAACATTTTGGGGGACCTTGGTTAGGGTGACAACTGGATATGCTAGGGCTTGAACCTTGGATTTTCTACATATAAAGCATATGCTCTACCACTGAGCTATCTGTGGTCCCTCCCTGTCTAAGCATGGTGTCCAGAATGAATGACATGGGCAGAATTCGTTATACTAGGGACTTGTAGAGGCTGCAGAATCCATAACACTAAAGGTAGATGTATAGCAGCCATCCTCAACCTGGTTCCTTTCAGATGTTTTGGACGAGAACTCCCAGCATTCCTGACTATCAGCCATATTGGCTGGGACTGATGCAAGCTGAAGTCCAAAACATCTGGAGGGTCCCAGGTTGAGGAGGCTGGTGGAAAGGGAACCTGGCTTTTGTCTAGGGTTCAACTGGTGAGGGGCTCAGAGCTTCGAAAGAAGTGACTTGAGACAACTGGAAATTCTGCACTATCTTTTTGTAGAGCACCTGTAAATGCGTCCAACTACATAAATGGCAGCTTGATTATCTTTCAGTTGAAATACTGCTTTAAATTATTTCATGCTGGTGTCAAGATTACTGGCTTTCCATTGTCCATACAGTAACATATTCAGATACGTAACTGACTGAGCAGGAGACCCTTTGCCAAAGATCATGGTGTACTTTTTAGTATAAACAGCAAAGGATTCATGGGAGCTTTTGGTGACCTTCGCTGTCTGTACAGAAAGGAGTCTCATTCTCTTTGGAAGCATTTTGGAGGCTGAGAAAATCAGCCAGCATAACCAACACGCTAATTAATTTGATTTACCCAGTCACAATATATCCCACAGCCTCCTTATAAGGGGCTGGAGTCCAGCATGGGAGAAAGAAAAACACCCGTCTTACTGCTGTTCTTATGTTCTCGCTTTTCATTCTGGAAGAAAGAGCCTCCTACATTAGACCCGTGACGGAAGATGGCATATCTTGTCTTGGAATTCTTTCCAGGAAGTGAATTCTAAATAAGTATATATTCTGTATGCTGGGTTTTTTTCCTCAGAGATTATCAGCAGCATAAAAAATTTAAGCAGGAAGCAAAGCCCAAATAGTGAGTGGAATAGGAAATGAGAGACCATAGAGGAAAGATGATTTTGAATAGGTTCACACAACTGTCTTTCATCTGATGGTGATTTTAAATGGCTGCACTGGGGTCAGCCGTCACACATTATACAGAGTGCATTTTGGTAATGGGAGAATCAGTTATTATGGGAGAGGGGAACACACATGAGAATTGTATCATGTGTTGGTCACCATGTGAACTAAAATGTTTGATTCTAACCTGCATCTTGCATGGTAAAAGATAATTTTGGATGTTTCATTATTTTGCCTCATGATGAGTGAAGTGCAGTCAAAACAAAGCCGTACCCCACCCCAACAATTTAGCACTTGGCAGAGCGATGCAAAAGTTTAAGATAATCAGGGCAGGATCTATACTACTGCTTTATAATGGTATTGAAGTGCACTGACAACTGTTGGGCCCCATTGACGCATGCCATATACTGTTTTCAAACCGCTTTCATAGTGTTATATCCTGCTGGGTGTAGATCTGGCCCAGGGCAGGAGGGGAGAGGAAGCTCATTGTGGGTGCAGTTTGAAAGTCTATATGAATTGTTGATGAACGAGCTACTTTGGAGATGGGGAGAGAGCTCAACCTGTGGCCATCCATTCATCTGTATGGAATTAGTAAGCCAAGAATGGTTGAGCCTTCAGGATGATCCAGGCCTGAAAGAGTTAAAAGTAGATGCAATCAAAGAAATGTGCATCTACACCACAGATTCAATGGCTACTTCCTCCCCACCCCTATTCTCTGGGGACATGTGTCTGTCTGTGTTTCATTTATTTTTGGATGCAGATTATTATCCTTGAAGATGATCTCCAGATCTTGCTGTTCCCATGGTTCCTCAAATGGAACCTCCAAATGTGCCTACTGAAGTGAAGTAATACACATTACCATCTAAACTGGGTGCTCACATTAAGTCCAGAGTCTAAAATTATCTGCATCGCTGACTGCTATAGCAAAACCTCATGGGTGCAATGCACAGAACAATGGACCATAGACCTCTGGCTGATGGACAGAGCCAGAATCAGGGACTGGCATAAGTGGGCATCTGCTGAAGTCCATGTCCCAGTAGGGGGGCCATGCGCTGCTAATTCTTCCTTTGTGTTGCTGCCTATTCTCCCTCTTCTGCGTTCAGCAGGCAAGTAGTGAGAAAGGCAAGGAAGGAACAGTAATCTCTGTTCGTCTTTTGCTCTTCCCTCTGGGAAGTGGAAATTTTGAGCTCAAAGGGAGAGGAACGCAAATAATTGGTGTCACCTCCAGGTCTGGCAATGTCCCCAGCAAAGTCCTCTCTCACGGCCCCGTAGCCAAATCAGTGAGCCTCTGCCAATGGTGAGTAGCAGCATCCCAGCACTTTCCCCTGGGGCACACCATTTTAATGCCCCACAATGCCTCAGGGTGACACTATGTCAGGGGCATTGAGGGTAATTAAAATGCCAGGCAGCTCACAGGCCTGGGGCTGCCATTATCACTGGATCGTGACAGGGTGCTGGGACCCCACCACTGCTCTGCAAATAATGAAGGTAATACCTGCAAGTTAAGATGATATAGCAGCGAAGTGTGCGATGTGGAGCAGGTAGACCGACTGCTGGATATTGCGTGCCTCACAGTGATGGCCACTGCCTTAAATGGCTTTAAAAGGGGATTAGTCAAATTCATGAAGGCCTGTCAATGGCTATTAGGGCTTTTCTACATGAGGCTTTTTACTTTACCACCACGTTACACAGGCTTCTGTTTCTGGATGCTTGCTTGCAGGATTAGGATCGGCTCCTTTACACATGAATTTTTCCAGGGCTTTTCTTTCTCTTCCTTACCTTACATACCAGGAGGCACTGTTGTATAGTGAAATTGTGCAATTACACTAGGCTTTATTCCACCGTTCCCAAATGACACCAGACTTCCTTCATTAGAAAAACACACACAGCTAAAATGGTTAAAAAACACAGGAGAGGCCCTGGAGGACGGCGACATCATGTAAAGCATCCGCAAACTACCATAAGTGAGGAATCACAAGCACGCAATAAATGTGTTATGTAGAAAGGCTCTTAGGCATGTCTTCATGCCCATCTTCCCCAAAGTATCTGGCTGATCATCATGGGAAATGCAGCTCCCAGCTTACCTGGGGAGCAATGTGGGGTGGTGGTGGTGCAAACTCCCGGTGGGGAGGCAGGGAGTGCAGTTGAGCAATGGTAGCGGTGGCAAGTGTGCACCCATGTGGGAGGCAGGGACCCAATCAAGGCTTTACCGGCAGACCGCAGGTAAAACGGCCCTCCCTCTAGTCTGCCAGAGGCCATTAAGAGCAGGGCCTCCAACATGGCTGACTCATCCACCCATTCCAAGGGATGTCAGTTCTTGCCATGGATTATGGCTTATTTATTTATTTAATTCCATTTATATATCGCCCCATAGCCGAAGCTCTCTGGGTTGTTTACATTGAACATTAAAAACACTGATATACAAAATCTAAAACCACAAAGCATAAAAACAAGTTATAATTACAATATCTTTTAAAACAACAATTCTGGGTCAAAGTTGCCAGTTAATGGGGCTGAAAAGGAATTTTACCCTGCACAAATTGACACCACAGTACAGGGTTTTCACCTACCCCATTGCAAGAATATTAACTCAACGATATATGGATTTGTTTGACTTAACAAGTCTTAACTGTAGGGTTGGCTATAAAAGCTTTCAATTCTAAGTCCGAACCATGTAGGTGTAGAAGGCATTGGGCTGGATCCATTGGTAAGGGGAAGGAATTGGGCTCCCCATTTTCACCTTCAAGAAGGGGTCTCCTTAAGGAACCATGGTGTGTGTGTGTGTAACATTAAGACCCAACTCAGTGTGGGCTGCAATCTGGCCACAACCCAGGGAGTATGGCTCTGCACCGTGGAGTGTGCCTCTGACTCCTGCCCCTCCCCATGAGGAATCTGGCAGGCAGGCCAGGATGGAGGGATTGGACTGCAGGCACGCAGTCTGATTAAGGGATCCATGCCCAATCCCCCTGCCAACTCTATTCCAAGCTGTGGACGATTATTTAACCCATCCAAATCTATGGCTGAATTTGGTTCCCCATCTCCCCGTCCTATCCCAAAGGGACTAACTACATGCTGCCCCACACAAAGTGAATGCTGGACTAGCTGGAACTTTGGTCTGATCCAACAGGGGTATTCTTATGGCTGATGGGAGTGGTTACAGGTCAGGGTGTGTGGCTTCCAGGCAATTATGTAGCCAAATGCAGCTATTTGACTAGAAATTAATCATCCCTTAAATAAATTAGCTGGAAATTAGTGGTGTGTGTGTGTGTGTGTGTGTGTGTATTTGGCAGGGTTTTTGTGGCTATATAATGACATGAAATGTAGTAAGTGGAGCTTTCTTTAGCACTGAAATGGAAAAGATTCACTAGCTGAATTTCTGGTCAATCTGCAGTTGTGAAAGGTAGTGTTGCTAGGTCAGGGTGAAATGTTGGCAATTTCGATTCAGATTGGACTTGATCTTCCAAGATCACAAATGAAGTTTAAAAGTGGCAGCTGTAACAAAATGTTGCAGTGTGGAATGCTCCTGTTCAGAGTTCCGGGTAGCCAGCTGTGCCCTATTCCAGGATACTCCATTCCACTCTCCCCCCACCCACCCGTTTTTGGCCCTGCACACCTATGTCCCCAGGGCCTGCTGGTACCTCACTCCTGTGCATAGATAGTACTGTTTTAGGTATGTAAGGATCCACACTTGCATAATGCATTTGCTATTAGTATATTAGAAACTAGGAGGGGAGATACGGTATTATTATTATTATTATTATTATTATTATTATTATTATTTACACTTATATACTGCCCCACAGCCGAAGCTCTCTGGGTGGTTTACAAAAATTAAAAAGACAGAGCATTAAAAAGACAATATACAAAATTTAAAACTATAAACATAAAACAGCTGTCATTAAAACACTTTAAAACATTTTAACTGTTACACCTGGCCATAATGTCAATCAAACCTCAACTTGAGTTGTTAAAATGCCTGGGAGAAAAGAAAAGTTTTGACCTGGCGCCGAAAAGATAACAGTGTTGGCGTCAGGTGGGCCTCATCGGGGAGATCATTCCATAATTGAGGGGCCACCACAGAGAAGGCCCTCTCCCTTGTTGCCGTCCTCCGAGCTTCCCTCGGAGTAGGCACCCGGAGGAGGACCTTTGATGTTGAGCATAGTGAACGGGTAGGTTCATGTCGGGAAAGACGTTCCATCAGGTATTGTGGTCCCAAACCGTGTAAGGCTTTATAGGTTAAAACCAGCACCTTGAATCGGGCTTGGAAACCTACAGGCAGCCAATGCAAGCGGGCCAGAATCGGTCTTATATGTTCGAACTTTCTGGGCCCTGTTACCAATCTGGCTGCTGCATTCTGCACAAGCTGCAGCTTCCGAACCATCTTCAAAGGCAGCCCCACGTAGAGCGCATTGCAGTAATCTAACTTGTAGGTAGCGGTTTCCACAGCGTTGTTTTCTGCCTAGTGCACCTAATTATACAGAGCCCAATTCTTAAAACCTAAAGGCAGCATTCAACTCGTATTACAGTCTGCCAGAACAAAGATGCTACTCACAGGATTATGCAATTACCTTGCAAGAGCTCAGCAGGTGCAAACAGATTATGAGAAGGCAGAGTAATTTCCAATTGAATTCGTCCAACTGTCTCATGGAAGGGGTGGGGTGGAGTGAAATATTTGTTGGCCACCTTTCTGAGTTATCCCTTCCAAGGTGGCTCACAGAATGTAAAAACACAAAATGTAAAGCATCTAATGATAATTTAAAGCACACACCCAACAAGACTGGGGGGGGGGAATGTTTCCCCCCTAATCCCTGATTTCTTATGGGTCCTCACTTGTATGGCAGAAACATTTGAACTGCTCTGCAATCTTATTGGCATCTATCTGGAGCCAAGTTTAAAAACTCACAGAGAATTAGCTGAGTTAAAAGTTTAAATAGTGCAGGCAGAAAGAATTGTTTTATCTACATGCTTACACCACTTTTACTTTAGGCATGTCTGCTCTATTTTTCTTTGCTGTCCTGCTGGTGCCAGGAAACTCATCTACAAGATTAAATCAAAAAGTGTACAAAACCTTATAGCGATAACTGAATTAGCCTCTTCATAGCAAACAAACTGACAGTCATGCCACATAATTCAAAGGTTTTAGCTCTGTGGATTATTACACCTTGATGAAACAGTGGCTTCACATCAGTTGGCTCAAAATCTTTAACTCAGTTAGCCTCTCAGCTTTTCCCACTGCAAATGTCAATTCATCTTCTTCTTGTGTCATTACAAAATGATTCAATATAGCAATTCCCCCCCCCCCCCTTAAACAAAAATAGCAAACAAACAACTCTGGGGATGTTTCATGAAGACAAACAACTTCACACTGTGACAGAGGCACTTAAAAACTAAGCACTTGTATTATATATGCTCTTCTCTAGTTACTCTTGCCTATTTTAGGCCGACCATATGGAAAGGAGGACAGGGCTCCTGTATCTTTAACAACTGTGTCGAAAAGGAAATTTCAGCAGGTGTCATTTGTATGCATGCATCACCTGGTGAAATTCCCTCTTCATCACAACAGTTAAAGCTGCAGGAGTCCTGCCCTCTTTTGTATCTGGTCAAGAGGACAGGACTCCTGTAGCTTTAACTGTTGTGACGAGGGATTTTCATGAGGTGCTCCATGCCTACAAATGACACCTGCTGAAATTCCTTTTTCTATTCAACTGTTTAAGATACAGGAGCTCTGTCCTCCTTCTTATATATGGTCACCCTGGCCTATTTGACCTCCTCTCCCTCTGTTGCACCTCCTTGTTGAAAATTAGATTGTATGTTCATTGGAGCAAGGGCCTATTCTTTTTTCCTTTATCTTACTTTGCAAACTTAGGCCTCATGCAAGTAATAAGAACATAGAGATATGAAGTTGTAAAGCAAGAAGTGCTCATCAGCCTCCCTCTACCCCAGTACATTCATATATCTGTGTACATTTTGATTGGGCTACAAGGACAAGTCTGGGACCATCTCACACTCCCAATGCCCCAATCATCATAGTGCAGGTTCTCCTCCATACCTGCATTATTTGATTATATTGACATCCAATGGGAGCTTTTCTGTATTTCCATAAGGATTGTTGTTCTCTGGAGGCTACCTGCTGGAGGAGCATAACCTTGGCTCTGGCGCCTTCCTCTTCCATTGCCATGCAACTAATTATGGTGATGGTGGTTATTCCCAACAACATTACACCAGTATGTCAAGTGCCGTTTCATGGTGTGAACTGTGGTTACTGTGTGCTCCAACTGGACTTCTACTATGCTGGTTTCATATTGGAGAACACCCAATCCGCCTCCTCGAGACATTAAGGTGTTAGGATAAAGTTGTCATTGCCCACAGCAATTATATAGCCTACAACGAGGCCTAGGCTGTGCTTCAAGAAAGTGATCTCAAATATATCACCTTAACTTAAAGAGATCTCCTAAAATCCAACTGAACGCAATAAAGAAGGCTGGTGATATAATTGCCAGGGTCAATGAAACCTTAGAACATACATCCAGTGTTTGTTGCTCCCACTTGGAAGTCCCATAGCTCCTGGCCTGCTTCTTCTTTCCATCGTAAGTTCCAAGCGTGCTCTCCAACACCTTGGGTGAAGGACTTCATTTAGCAGAACTAGGAATGGCCTCTATTGAAGAGCTTGGAAAACCGCTGCCAGGCATAGTAGAATAGGGGTAGACAACCTGGTGCCCTCCAGATGTTTTGTACTATATCATGGTCAAAAAATGTGGGAGTTACCAGGTTGCCTATCCCTGTAGCATTAAATACATTTCGAAGAATGTAAACAAAAACAACAATTGCAAAAGTCATTCTTTGGCAGCCATCCCGCCAACGAAGGGTGGAAGGGCCAGTGGTGAGCTAGCATGTTTCATTTCTACAAAGATGAAGGCAACTATAACAGTTATGACTCCATGCAATCCTATCCCTGTAGCAGGCTCTACTGAGTTGGACAAACCAACTGAGTCATCCAGCGAAAGGCAGCTGCATATATTTCTTTTGCAACTACAGAAGATTGATCGTGGTGTGCAACTCAAGCTCCTTTGACAGGCATGGGCTCGAGTGTAAAGGAGCAACTTCTCTTTTCCACATTTCCTTTTCACAATCCATACTATGGATCCAAATCGTACTTGTTTCAGAGCACCCCAGGCATGGCAGTTTCAACTATAGCAGGAAGAAACCTACATCTGAAAAAGGGCTACAGGCGAACAGCAAGCCTGCATTTAACCACATTAAAATAATGTGTTCCCCCCTTCCCCCTCTTCAAAAAGATGGAGGGGAATTAAATTTTAAAACAATCCCTGTGCTTAATACTAGGTCATCCTGACATAAAGCAGCAAAAGGCCAATCAATCTAATACGCCTGGCAGGATTTCCACACATTTCTGAGCTATGCAGAGCTGGGAAATTGGGTCAGCCTGAAGAGCCTCCTCTCAGCCAGAGGAATGAGATACCAGTTGCTTGCCAAGGAGAAGAGCTCCACTTAATAACAAAAGCAACCCCTCCCTCCCTTCCTGGCTTGCAGTACTGGGGATCCGCTTGGTGTCATGGGTAGTGCTGGACTGGAACCACAGAGATCTGAGTCAAATTCCCGTTCAAGTATGCATCTCACCTTCAGCCAATCACCATTTATAAGCATTGCCTACCTCACAGAGTTGGTGTGAGGACATCATGTACATTACCTTGAATTCCTTGGTTGGATAGAAATGTAATAGAATATAGATAGACAGAGCAATTCTAATGTAGGAGATGCTTTTCACACCAATCATTCCTGTTTCTATGCATGCTCCTTTCGACATCTGAGACATTACTCCAGATTCCTTGACCCCTGCAAAGCACTGGGGTAACTCCTAGAACTGAACCCATGGACACCTCTCTGGGCACCTGCCAGGCTCCATGACCCTCCTGTTTTTTTAGTTGGGAGACTGCCATGGTGCAAAGTGAAATGCTGTCCTGCAGTGCCATCCTTATTTGGCTTTATCTGGTTTGATGCTTTGGAGCTCAGCCCTCATCAATACCTTGTACTGAGGCTCTTGGGCAAATTACGTTTCTTTTCGTGTTACCAGTTGCCTTCTGGAAAACGGGTGTTTTGTGGTTAGCCATGCCCATCTTGGCAGCCATTTTATGAATGGATAATACCTCCTCCCATGGCAGCCATTTTATGAATGGATAATGCCCCATGCCAAGGCAGTCTCTCAAAATTCCAAATTTGTCCACTGACCCAAAGAGTTTGAGGATTCATGCTTTAGAAGCAGAGCTTTTTTCTGTAGTGGCACTTCCACCCTGCGAAATATCCTACCACATGAAATTTGGAAAGCCCTGACACTCTATTCCTTTAGATGATATCAACCCTGTGATTGTGCCAAGGTCAGTGTTTTGCACATGGACACCTACTAATGGCAGAGGCAAGATCTGAAAGTGGTGGTGGTGGTGGTGAACGTCCTGTCTCTTTAGCCATCACACCACAACAGTTCTGGAAAATTACCTCCATCAAATTCAATACGCCTTACTTCAGAGCACTGCTACTCTAACAGATCTTTTCATATGCTGCCATTGTCGATTCTGGCCAATATAGGTTTCACATTCACATTATGAAACCAACTGAAGCAAGGACTCCTTTAATCCTCATATCCAGAGGCGTGTGCAAGGGGTGTGCAGGGTGTGCCCAGGTACACCCTAATGTCTCAAGCAATAATGTCTCTCTGCCGGAAGCCATATTTCAAAAAGGCCAGGAAGAGGGCCCCTGAAGGCTATTATCGCCTCGTAAGACCCTTTTCCGACCAGTGTCACCACAAAGCCCTACCAATGCTGGGGCTTGAGGAGTGTCTCCTTATTCCCTCTCCCCCTCAACTGCAATGGCTCTCCCTTGGTCTGGCAAGCTGAACACAGAATAGGGCATCAGTATACATGGTGTTTAAATAAATAAATAAATAAATAAAATGTCCTTTACGATTGAGTATTCAATAAAAGTTCACCTTTATTAAAAAAAAATCCCTGGGTGCTCATCCTAATGAAATGTGCTGTGCACGCCTATGCTCTTATCTGAGAATGTCTTCTCAAGGGCATTGCAAAGGCTCCACCAGACATTGAGATGGTTTTGCGACGACATAAATTGGAAAGGAAAAGGAACCATGTTCTGAGTTTAGAAGACAATTTGCATTTTAATTTCACCATATTCTTTTGATATTTATATACATATACACATATAGCCACACACAAACGTGTGCCGCACCCACGCTCACACACAAATGTATTAAAAGCTTTTACTCCATTGCAGTAATTTAAAAGTGAATAATATGAAGGAAAAATCTTCCTGTTCTTAAAAAAAAAAAGAAAAAAATGATCTCTAATGTATTCCTCAGGAGAAATTCAATCAGGCCTATTATAAAACATTTCTTATGACAAATATTGGTCATGCTTTTTTTTTAAAAAAAAAGACAGTCGTAAAGGAATCAAGAAGTTCACCATACGGAGGACCCTGCTCAGCATTTGAAGGTTTGCAGCCATAAGATTGGATCCACACTTAGGTTGCAATCCTATATACCCACTTTCCTGGAAGTAAGCCCCGTTGGACTCAATGTGACTTTCCATTGAGTAGACATGTACAGGATTGTACTCCTTGTCATACTAAAGCATGATCAACTTAACTCCCATTGATTTCAATGGGTCTATTCTAAGTATGACTGTGTCTAGATCCAACCCACAAACTGGTAGGTCTGTGAAGTGGAATGGAGATTGTAAAATCCTGGTACTGCAAAAGCCCACACCACACCCCCAAATCCCCAAGGATTTTTGAAAATGTGCATGTTGTGTGTGTGTCTACAAATGAGAGGGTGGGGAAGCAAGGAGGGGCACGTCTCACTTTTTGTGAAAGAGAAGAGGTTTCACCATTCCTGCCAGAATCTTGGGTAGTTGTGCAGCGATCACTTCGGACATCATTTCTGGAAATTCAACACTCAGCGTCCGGGACTGGAGAAATGTGTTCAGACAATATAGATGGAGTTGTTTCACAAGCTGTATTTAAAACAATCAAACAAACAAATTTAAGACCAAAAATTACACAGACCCCACACGAGACCAGATGGGCCCCCAAGTTCCTACTTTACCCACGCATTGCCTTGGTACCTTCCAGGAACTGCTGAGCGCTGCTCCCTGTGGTGTGGGGCATGATTGCAGCCTGTCCGTAAAGTGACCTGAATAGCATGCAGTCTCTTCTGGACTGACTCTGCTCCCCTTTCCCTGCACAGGCTGGCCACTAGATCTTTCTGGATAGGAAGGAATATTAAAGGGCTTCCTGTCGCAACTGAGCCTAGCTTGCGCAACAAGGTCTAAGTGAGCTCTGGCGCCCCTTGTTCTCGGTTTGTCTTCCAGCCCTGACCCTCAATTCTTGGCTATTGACTCGCTCCAGACTGCTGCTTGTGGCAGTAGCTACAGAACTCTGAGTTATATGATGTTTCCTCACACTCCTGCACTATTTCCCCTTCTCTTCCCTGATCCATGATCTGGCCAGAGGTGCTAGTATGGGAAGGAGTGGCATGTTCGGTCGGATCCCATGTGATTCAGAGCTTCATGTATTATCAAGGCAATGAAGGATGGAATCAAGGAGCTACTAGGCCTTCTTGACAATGTGAGAATGAGGCTCACCTGTCATCAAAAGTGTGGGTACAATGATTCCTTAGCAAGGAGTAAACGTTAACTTGTTTTGAAAAGCACATTGTTATCCTAAGCCTTATAAGCATAGAAACAAAGCATGTACTCTTATCACTGAGCCATAAGGCCCTTCCTCAACCTTTGGGGATATACATTTAAATAATGGAATAGCAACGGAGCACCAAAATATGGAGGTTGATTCTGGTGTGTGTGTGTTTTTAAAATAACATCCATTCCTGCATATCATGGGTATCATGGGAACAAGCAACTTTGCCATCCTCCATTCTCTGCTGGCCCTTAGCTTAGGGTGAAGTGTGGCGTAATTTCAAAAGGGAAGGCCATCCACATCTCCCATATGTTGATACAGCAGCCATGATTTCCCTCAGGGCCGTGGAATGCAAGCTACGCTGAACAAAGCAGCCCACGCATTCAGCCCTCAAGAGGATCAGGGCCGCAATATCTGGGAGGCAAGGATGGCCCTATCTTTCCCACGGTGCTCCACTACTGTGTACACAGTTCTGTGAACTGCACGCGGTGTGTGGGTGGGTGGGTGGATCATCACACCAGATGATAATATTAAGGATTGCTAAACAAACTTACATCGTGCATAGAGTCCATAAGCTTTGTAAGCTGATAGAAACGTTGTGAACTGGCCACAACCCCTTTCTGTTGCAACCCGATTGCCTTGACAAGCTCTCTGATATAATTTGATCTCATATCATCAAACTGGCTTTGGCTCCTCAGACCTTCCAAAGGAACTGTGAGAAACAAAACAGTCCAACACAAAACGTTTTACCACTGTGGCTCAAATTCTGAAATAAAGCAAATGATGCATTCAGTCCTCCCCAGTTGATGTAAATTCACATAGTTAACCATGTGCTGGCCGGGGTTTGTTGTTAACTTAGACCCTACTGGGAGCTGTCCAGGGTCCCGATTACTTAGGGAGACAGCTGGACAGCCATCTGTCAGGGATGCTTTAAGGTGGAGTCCTGCATTGAGCAGGTGGTTGGGCTCGATGGCCTTATGAGCCCCTTCCAACTCTATGAGTCCAGCTTAGGGAGGACTGCCTTGATCCAGGGGTAATCTACATGTGATTTGGTGCAAAGTGAGAGCAGTTTGAGGTCTTTCGCGACACATGGTGTCGTTGCCAATCCACAGCCAACCAGTTGCTTCCCTCGCTGGGAAAGTCTCTGCTTGGCTGCTTCCCCTTCCCCTGGGAGCCCCAGAAAAACAGGACCGCAGTAGCTCTCTCAGACAAAGGTCTTTTTCCATTACATGCTACCTGATCCTGTTATATGGATATGTCAGGGGCTGAACCTAGGAACCTACTACATGCAAAGTATTTGTTCTACCACTGAACCACATGTCCCTGATGCCATAACCATGGGCATTTGGACATTATTGAAAACTTAAGTCTTCTCTTTTCACCTAGGCAGTTGGATGAAATAAGAATATAAGAACATAAGAGCCATGCTGGATCAGACAAAGGCTCTAACTAGTCCAGCACTCTGTTCACGCTGTGGCTAGCCAGCTGTCGACCAGGAATCCACAAGTAGGACATGGTGCAACAGCACCCTCCCAACCATGTTCCCCAGCAACTAGTGTATATAGGCTTACTGCCTTGGATACTGGAGGTAGCACATAACCATCAGGGCTAGTAGCCATTGACAGCCTTCTCCTCCAGGAATTTATCCAACCCCCTTTTAAAGCCATCCAAATTGGTGGCCATCACGACATCTTGTGGTAGTGAATTCCATAGTTTAACTCTGTGCTGCGTGAAAAAGTATTTCCATTTATCAGTCCTGAGTCTCCCACAATCAGCTGCATGGGATGACCTTGTTGGGTTCTAATATTTTGAGAGAGGGAGAAAAATGTCTCCCTATCCACATTCTCCACACCATGCATCATTTTGTACACCTCTATCATGTCTCCCCTTAGCCTCCCTTCTTCCAAGCTAAATAATCCCACCTATTGTAACCTTCCCTCATATGGGAGATGCTTCAGCCCCTTGGTCATTTAGTTGCCCCTTTCTGCACTGAAATATGCCTAGTTATACAGATATTTGTATGAAGAAGAAGATAAAAGAAGCAGAAAACGCAGCAGCAGAAGAAGAGCAAATGTGTCTTACTTGTATTAAGGAGAATCAAGGCTTTCATGCAGAGGAATTCTTCACTGCTTACTTGTAGCTTGACAAACTCCTGCGGGATTTGCCACATGGAGAGGCACAGTGAATAAAATGATGATTCTTTCATCCTCTGTCTTACGCACCCCAAAAAAGAAAGACAAAAGCTAAATAAGTACCACGCCCATGATTCTTTAGAGCACTTGCCTTGGAAGCATAGGTTGGGAACAGGATCACTACCTTCTTACTGACACACACATAACTCTCTCTTCCAAGAGATTCGCTTGCATTCTTTGTTTTGATGGCAAGGTGAAAACATTGTAACTTTGGCCTGGCTTTTAAAAATGTTATTTCTTTATTTACAACATTTATATGTGCTCCATATCTAAAACAGATTCCAGAGTAAAACAATAAAACAGTAAAAACATTAAAACAGCATATTAAAAGTCTTCAATTTAAACAGAACGCCAATAAAAACAGTGGCTGGGCAGTTGAGGAATGCTTTCTGAAAAAGAGCTGATTTCAGGAGGTGCCAGGAGGAGCAAAGTGTTGGCACGCGCATATGGTTATTTTATATTGGAAGTTTTAACTGCCTTGTTGCATTTGAAGTTGGCATGGTTTTATATTGAATTTTTTATATTTTAATGGCAAGCTACTCTGAAAGCCATGGCTGAAGGACAGCTCATAAATATTTTTATTAAATGGACAAAGAAACAAGAACACAAACATTGGGATAATAATACTAGACCACCATATACAGCTATTATAAGTATAACAAGATAATGTAATTGACGCCTTTGGAACGCTCAGAATTCTAACACACTGCTAAGTATTATTACTGTTGTTGTTTAGTTTGCAGACAGTCTGTATTTTCGAAAATGGCATCCTCAATGTAGTCCTTAGTAGGGATGGGCACGCCCAAAATTATCGTATCGTATCGTTATCGGAAATCACTTTAAAAAATTTGGATCAGATTATATCATAGGTTAATCATATCGTCTTCACGATAATGATCGGAAATCCGATATTTAATCTGCAGCCCCATTGTGCCCTATGGAGCTGAATGTTTTAGAAAAAATGCCTATAACGTCTGTATTTTCAAAGTTACAGGCTTGAAATTTGGTCACAATGCTTATGGGGTATGCCTAAGTATGTGTATGAAATTTGAAATCGATCCCTTCAACCCTCGATTTTATATGAATTTATTAAAGAACGTTTAAGTTCTGACAGGTCAGAATGACAGCTCGCTATGTGCGTTCATTCAGATCTGTCAAAAAGTTGCACAATCTTTCACAAATTCATATAAAATACAGGGGTGGAGGGATTGATCTGAAATTTGGCACATATGTGTAGCAACATGTGCTAGAATATCAGCTCGTTCTGAAAGCTGAGGGGGTCAACCAGCTTTCAGAAGGAGCACGATCTTAAAAAAAATCATAGAAAATCAAGGGTTTGAGCAATTACTTTGATTTTTTTTCACAAATGACCAGCCAGATCCCATCTTCAATGTCCCACAAGTTTCAAGTTTTTATCTTAAAAAATGAAGAAGTTACAGCGCAGGGTGGAGCTTTTAGGGGACCCCCTATAACTTTTTAATTGGAAAAGATAGAGACATGAAACGTTTTGGACATTGCAGATTGGATCTAGTCCTGGCTCCCCAAGTTTCATGTCATTATCATGTCAAATAAAAAAGTTATGCATGTGTTCCCCCCAATGCAAGCCTATGGGGAAAAAAGCAGACAAGATGATAGCATGTTTTGGAACGCAGCCTTAACTGATTAATAGAATAGCAAATTGCATAGAATAGCCAAAACCACAGCACAGGTGCCTTGAAATTTCAAAAGGGAAAGAGATAAAAAGGAAGTATGGTTGCCCCCGCCCCCATTTTTGTGGGTTTACTCCACTCCTGTAAATGGAGGGAAGTTGGGACTGCTTGTGGGGAGGGGGAGGGAACATTTGTGGAATTTTAAAGGGGGCAGGGACCAGCTTATGTTTCTGTAGACGAAGGAGCCTAAAGTTGGTCTTGATTAATGTTTTGAACTTTTTTTAAAAAAAAGTCTCCTTACCATTGATAGTTCAGAAAAGCTCTCTGCAGAGAGCAGCTGCTCTTGGGAATGAGGCATATCAAAAACGAAAACAAACAAGTATGCCCTTCATTCACAGCCCACCAATTCAAATTGATTTCCACTAATTAGGGATGTTCGTCACTGGGAAATTCCTTTCTTTTTTGGCTCGACAGAGTTCTGAGCTTTGCATCTATGAATCAAGCTGCAGGTTGTTCCCTAAACTCTGGGAATTATTTTGCAGGTTTTTGCGAAGGTTCTGCAATTAGCATAGATTTCTAAGCAATTTGTGCAAATTACTGCCAAATTTGCGCAAATTCCAGGCAAACTTGAGCACATTACAGAATCTCCCCCTCCCCACCCTCAAACGGAGGAAATTCCCAGAAAATCTGCAATCTGGCCCAATTCGCCTCAGATCGAAACGAGCAATGCAGTGGGAATCTAAAACAAGTCCAGGGGGCCAATCCTAAGAAAGCCCATAGAATTCCACACCCCCAAATGGATTTCTCCGACATCCCTGTTCAGATATTAAGTTAAGTAAGCCACCAATTAATGTGTGCAAACCGTAGTTTATTGTCTATGATAATGTCATTTACAATGGCTTGGCAACCCTTCATTTATTTGTTTCTTACTAAGCTACCATTGTATGCTAGAGGCTGGGTTTACTTTCATGACAATACAGAATTCTTAAACAGAACCATTTAAGACAGTTGAGGCTGGTATTGTTTAATCTGTGCTGTGTCAAGAGCACATACGTAAGGGTTGGAAAACTCTACTTACTCGTTGAGTATGAGATCAGGTGCAAAGTACAGCATCTGACCACTGACGTGCTTATAAGACCTCCATCCCATGGCAAACACCATTAGGCTCATCCATGAATACTGGATAAGGGTTATCTGATCATCGATATGCAAGTTCCGGAATCCTAAAAAGCAAACAAAGAAAAAAGAGACGGAGGGATTAACTATATGAAATAAGAATATGCTACACTTCTGCACTGACACGAATGGCAGCTGGACTGCATTTGGCTTAGCTGAAAATTGTTATGACTTTGATCATATTAAATGGTCCGGATTTTGGGTTGGCCCCATGTAAAGCAGTCAGACTGGTTGTTTTAATATGCAGGAAGATGAACTCTACCAAGTGCCAGCAGTTTCAGCCTTACGACATAGTTAATGGTCACCATTACCTCTTTTTTGGGGGGTCAGTAAAGGTCTACGTTGCAGTCATATTGGACAATCTAGAATTATGTACTCTAGTCTCTAACAAATACTGTTTGTTTCATCCATGTACCTTATGATGTGATTATTGGTCCCCAAAAGAAGGAGGGGCTGCCACTCCCTAAACGCCCCAACAGTCACTCATAAAATGGGTAGTTTTGGAGATACCACAACTTTTGTAAGATGTCCAAACAGCCAAAGCTTTTGTACGCTATGACGGAAGTATGGCTCTAGGACTATCTTGTTCAGTATTGTCTACAGTGACTGGAAGTGGCTCTCCATGGCTTCAGACAGGAGTCTTTCCCAGCTTTACCAGGAGATGCCAGGGACTGAGACCTTCTGCATGCAAAGCAGGTGCCCTACCATTGAGCCACAGCCAGCCACACTGATCACCTTGGGAATTCTATTAGGGCGAAAACATGGGATTTAGATGTTCTAATAAATAAAGAGGCAAAATGAACAGAGAAGTGCCAGATTGTGAGCCATTCTGGTCCCATAATGCATGGGGGTGGGGTGGGATTCCATCAGTGGAGCTCTTTTATGGATCACATCCCTAACTTTAGTCATGAAGCTCACACAGTGGGTGGCCTTAGAAGAGCTGATATCTCCCAACCTAATGTAAATCAAAGGGTTCTTATGCAGACATAAGAAATCACTAGGAAAAGTATTCCAGTTTGGGCCACTTGAAGAATATGCAAATCAGCAATGATATTTGTTGAATTAAAATACAACAGGACTTTCATCCAAGCATACTCACATAGCTCAGAGCACTACATATCCTAGAAGCAAGAGGAAGGAAGTGCCCAGCATCTAGGAAAGGGACCATAAGATCAATGATAGAAGCTCATGTTCATCATGCAAATGGTCCCAGAGTCAGTCCCAACCATTTCCAAGTATGAAAGGATCTTAAGTAGGAGACTGATCAAGACCTCCCTCAAAGACACTGGACAAGAAGTTGGGCTACAATGGACCAAATGAGTCCCATGGTTTTGTTTCCCATGCAAGGGGTTTAGTGTCATCAGTCCTGTTCTGTGGATTATACTTAAATGCTGTATTAAAATTAAAATGTATTAGCATTATCAAACCACTGATCAGTGATCTCTGTGAATGATTGCCATTTTCAAACATTGCTTCTGGCTTAAATATTGAGGAATTGCTGATTAAAGACCAGTGGCATTTTGGCGGAAACAGCATTAGATTCAAAGAGTTGGAAGGGCCTTCAAAAGTCACCTAATCTGAATTTCTTCTGATGCAGGTAATCCACAAATAAAGCATCTCTTACAGGTGCCAATCTGCTTAAAAATGTCTATCAAAGGAAAGTCAAACACCTCCCAAGGCAATACTTTTCACAGTCAAACAGCTTGTACCATTTGGGAGTTCTTCCTAATGTTTAGTCTGAATCTCCTTTCTTTTAATTTGAACCCATTGGTTTGGGTCCTACCTTTTGGATCATAATCTATGTCATCCTGTGTATTAAGTCTATCCAGTGCCCAAACAGCTACTAAGACCTCCATCACACCTAATTTCCCCCCCCCCCCGGTTTGCCTCTGGGGATTTTTTACCTCTGAGGCAGAAGCGCGTCAAGCTTATGATCCCTTTCACCTGAAGAGCTGCTCTTTCTCTCCTTCACTCCTATGCTCGTTCGCTCTTCCTCACCACTCCACTCCACTCCGCCCCTCCCCTTCTCTTTCTCCTTCCAGTCAGGTCCTGTCAGATGAGCACTTCAACAACACCGTTTTTCTGCTGGGCAAAAATGGAATGAGCCTTTAGTCTGGCTCTTTGAGGGCATCGAGGAAGTACAATCCTGTCTCTGCAGAGATTCAGGCGTTGTATGATTTTAAAAAAGGCTTTGGAGCCTGGGATGCAAGGTTTGGGTTTTATATTGAGGCTTGGAGTGGGCTGCTTTTCTCTGCCAGGACCTGATGCGATCCATTCAAGTCCCCAGTTCCTTTAAAACTACACGGAGGCTTAGGGCACGTTAAGTGTGCTTAGGGAAAATAATGGAGACTTTTAGTGTTCTAGGAAAGGCTGGGGAAGAGGTGGGGTGTCAGCAGGACAGGAATGGCGTCATGTGAGTACCGTACTGCAAATCCGAACACCAGGCATGGCAAGAGTGCACTACATTGCTGTCATGATGGAGCTCTAAGAAAGGAAATAGAGTGGATTCTGAAATTAAAAACTCTGAAACTGAGTGGCCTGAATGAAGATCTGGAATTGTTACCATTCCTGTGACTCAGGTTCTATTTGCAGACTCTCCCCTACAATAGCAGCAGTATCTCACTATGAGACTTTGGACTTATCACAACTACATGGAAACACCTGGCACCCCACCCCCCCAATGAACTAATAATATAAGGATGGATTTGACAGTTACTCTTTCCATTTGCCATAGATTATCACAGGAGACAATTATCTTGCTACAGGAAAGTCTGCAGACGCTATCTTCTAACAAGTAAGAATTTATATATTATACTTTTGTTAGAAACCAGTTTTATATGATTTTATTAATACTATATATGCATAGGCCATAGTGGCACCTTGTTATGGAAAAAAGGTTTTAAAACTTACATATGGGCATAGGTCCTTGTGGCAACATGCCTAATTAATCTATAACAAAAGTTTATTTTAATACTATGTGTTAACTGAATGTACTTTATTGTATTATTAATGTTATAGCCCCCTGAGGAAGGCCTGTGAATAAAGTACAAACCAAAACGTGTTGGGCTTTGTGAAAATAAATTATTGGCATCCTGAGAACCCGTTTCTCCTTTTTCTGACCTGGTTTGGATGCTCTCCTCCTTTTGTTTTCTGTTTACCTGCCTTCTGGAGCAACAAGAAGAAACATAACTGCTCCATCAAGCTATATGCCAGCCCATCAAATATTTGAAGATGACTATCATAGTGCCTCTAAGTCATCTCTCCTCCTGGCAAACAATACCAAACTCCTTCAATATTTCCTCATTGGATGTGGGCTCTATGCTCCTCACCATTTTTGTCATCTTCCCGTCAACATATTTGTGTTTGTCGATTTCCTCCTTAAACGGAGGTGTCCACAACTGTACAGTACTCCAGTTGAGGTCAGACCAAAGCAGAGTAGAGAGGTGCCATTATCCAAATGAAACAATCCTATTACCTGGTAATGACTTGGACCACTTGACTACACAGAGGAGCTGCCTCTCACATAGTAGATTAAGGCTTGTCAGCAGAGCACTTGGAGTTTCTGGCTGGGTGTTGTCGTAACCTGCATAGACAACTTCTGGCTCAATGCCTTGTAAGACACTGATCAGCGGAGGGATAAACTGGATCTCTTGACTTGGAGAAAAAGAGAGCCTCTGTGCCAGCCCTTGGCTTTCATTCGGAAGGGCGGGAGGCTGTTGGAGCGCAACGACGTCTAACGCTCTTAGAATCTTGACCTTATTAAACTTTTTAAACTTTCGACCTGCAATTCAAGCATACAAATCTTAGTGACAGGTAACCGAAACATAAGCACAAAAGCAGAGAAAACGTCATTATCATCAAACTTTATTTCAAAATAAAGTTAACAAAATAAAGGCAACAAAAGGACAAAGAACATACACAATAATAAATTAAGTGCACCAAAAAACAAAGGAATTCACTAATTACAGTTATTAGTCTATAAACAATATGCTTATGGAACATCTACAGTAAAACGGCATAGTAGGAACTCAGTACCTAATAAAGGAGTAAAAATTCAATTTATATGGCCCATGCTGCCTAGCTCAATATTCACGCTATTTACGCAGCATCATATAGTTGTTGTGCATGAGAAATTTGGAAGTACAACCTTCCTCAGTTCAGACATTCTGGTCTAATTATGAATTGAGTCTGGACATCTCTGGTGTTTAGCCATAGCTTATAATAAATTCAGCCCTAACCTCATACATCCTATGCCACTATAGGCACCTGCTTCCTGTTCATGCTGAAACTGAGGGGAGGGGGTAGCAATGAAGGGCCTGCTGCTGGAGCCTTCATTAGGCTTTTCAGCAGCATTGTGGGTGCACCTGTTCCGAAATGATCAGAGATACCTCTCCATCGCTAGACTTGAATAGTTTGACTCAACTGCTACCAATGAAACAAAATAAGTACAAGGATCACTGATACTATATTCATTTCACACCATGGGCCACATCCTATCCCATTTTTTATTTATCTAATTCAGGGGTGAGCAACTTCAGGAGATCCAGGAACCATGTCTGCCCTTCAGACCTGCCCTCACCCCCATGGCTGCAGGCTGCCAGGTGATACTTTTTTAAAAATTTAAACAAAACGATGGCATCTGGAGCACTGTGAAAAACCAAAAAGGTACAGTCTTTATTTCTCTGTGACATCTGAGTCAGGAGAAGCCATGGACATTCTGAACTAACACCTGGATACAGAAATGACTTGGATGAGGGCTAATGAACTGAAGCTGAATACTGAAAAGGCAAAGACCCTCCGTGCTGTCAATTCCCAAGTCCAGGAATTGGGGTGTCTGCCTGTTCTGGATGGGGTTGCACTCCCTATGAAGGAGCAGGTACATAGTTTGGGGGTGCTCCTGGATCCATATCTGTCAGTGGAGGCCTAGGTGGCCTGGAGAGCCCATTACCAACTTTGCTTGTTACACCAACTACACCCATTCCTGGATAGGGACAGCCTAGCCACTGTGTTCCGTGCACTAGTAACCTCGTGACTAGACTACTGTAATGTGCTCTATATGGGGCTGCTCTTTTGCCTGGTTCACAAGCTGCAGCTAGTGCAGAATGCATCACCTAGGGTGCTCATTGCAACACCTAGCTATATTCATCTGTGTTAAAAGAACTGCACTGGCTGCCTTTTAGCTGCTAAGCCATGTTCAGATAACACATTAAGCCATGGTTAGGCTTCTAACCCTTTTGCAGCAAATGGTTAGTGAACGTGTTTAAACCATGGTTATGTAGCCACCATGGGTAGGAATGGTTCGCACGACACGCTTAGCCATAATGTTTAGCTCAAAATGCTTAACCACCATGGCTTACCATGTCATCTGAACAGGGTCATTATCATACAAAGCCCCAAACAACTTGAGACCTGGATACTTAGCAGACCGCCTTCCCTTATATATACACCAGGTTGGCCTTTAAAATAATTAGAGGAAGCCTTGTTGGTCATTGCAAAATTAATGGAAGGTCACCATGTAATAACTTGATGGCAAGCCTTCTCAGTAGAGGTGCCCATCCTTTGGAAAACCCTCCCCCATGCAGTTTGGGAGGCAGGGAAATGAGGCATGTTTCAAACTCCTTCTGAACACACACTGGTTTACCCAGGCTTTCCTTGGCTTATAATTAAATTAATCATGCTGTTCCATTTACTGTTCCTTGTATTGCTCTGTACTATTGTAATTGGATTTCTTTTTAATAATGTATTTTAAATGTGATTTTAATATTTACATGTGAACCGCTTAGGGATTTTATTATATTTATCAGTATACAATTATCACAAATCAATCAATTGGTCAAACAATCAATATTTCATCCTTTTTACCTTGGGAGGTGGTGGGTGCTATTTGTTGCCCAAACGTGATCTAGGTTTATAGCCTGCATAACTAATAGGTACAAGGCAGTTTACAGCAACAAATAGCAATTTCTCAACTTTCATGTGCTCTAGAAAGTTGTGTGTGTTGTCACCTTTTTTTTTTACGGCATATTACGGAATAACTAATGTGGTGTAGTGGCTAGAGTGTTGGACTGGGAGTTGGAAGATCCAGGTTCTAGTCCCCACTCATCCATGGAAGCTCATTGGGTGACTTTGGGCCAGTCACAGACTCTCAGCCCAACCTACCTCACAGGGTTGTTGTTGTGAGGATAAAATGGAGAAGAGGAGGATTATGTATGCCTCCTTGAGTTCCTTGGAGGGGAAAAAGGCAGGATATAAATGTAATAAATAAATAAAAAATATCCATCATTTTCATTTCTGCAAACAAAAAACTCATAGATAAGTGTCCGTACAGGTTACTGAACAGTTCTCACATATCTGAAAGGGGTGGGGAACAATAGTGTTGTGCAAGATGTTTTCCTGAATGGAGAATGATGTACAATAGCAAAATGGAAAGCAATTGAGCGGGGAAATATAATGATCACTAATTAGATTAGATGGATGCACAATAGGTATTTAATCTTTGCTTTGAATAGGGAACATAATGGCTCAATTCGGACGACACGATAGTCAATGGTGGGGTAATAATCAACTTTACAGTTGTTCAACTAGGGTGTACTCCCCACACAACATAGTAATAAATAATCAGCTGTGGTGTGGATTAGGATCAGCGCTGAGTTGACTATGGCAGTATTCGGATGACACAATAGTCAAAACAACTGACGATTGTTTCTCCCACACCAGTTGTTTATTGTGTTGTCCGAATTGAGCCAATGAGTGCCTGTTAAACCAAGTGGATGTGAAATAGCCATTAGACTGTACTTCAAATTGAGAATTTTGAGTAGCATTAGTTAGACCTGATGGATGTACAATAGCCATCAGGTTTCTGTGACTTGCAGTTGGAAACAATGTGCAATTAGGATTAGGCCTCTATGCCTTTCAAGCTACAATCCTAACCACACTTTCCTGAAAGTAAGCCCTATTGAAAACAGTGGCACTTACTTCTGAGTAAACCTGCACAGGATTGTGTTGTGAGTGGAAAATTACAACAACGTCAGGGTCCAAACGGCATGTGAACTAATATGGAAAGTAACAAGTTGGAAAACCTGCTTGATTTTTGCCTCTATGACTGTACAGGCCTTAGCCTGCAAAACCAAACCTTCCTTCTTGGTCCTCAATACTACCAAGACGTGGGTATCTTTATTCCCTGGCTGGCTCCGCTAAAAAAAATCCTTTACCCCCTTGGGATTAATTAATGGCCCAGACAATTCTCTGTGCTGCAGAATGTGGTATGGCGTGAGGTAAATAATAAAACCTCAGACCAAGTTATTCTAAAACAAGTTTTGCTTTTACTTAAAGGTTGAATAAAGCATTAAGTTAACCAGTTATTTAGAAGATATTTTTTAGTGGTGGGGAAAGTTTTTAGAATAGTTTACACATAAACATGACAGCAAATAAAGAGATTGTGTGTGTGTGTGTGTGTGTGTGTGAGAGAGAGAGAGAGAGAGAGAGAAAGAGAGAGAAATATATCCAGCTGAAGTTATTCTAGACTATTTCCCGCAAACTTATCAATAAGGCAGCTTCCAGCTTTCTCAATTCAGTTTCTCCAACTTGGATCCACTGCAGGCCTCTATCCTGGTTTCTTCATGCCACAGTGCTCTAAGTTCAGTTCTGGCTCTCTCATAAGAACATAAGAAGAACGATGCTGGATCAAACCAAAGGGTCCATCTGGTTCAGCCTTCTGTTTACACAGTGGCCAGCTGACCAGGGAACTACAAGCAGGACGTGGTGCAATAGCACCCTCCCACCCATGTTCCCCAACAATAGGCGCACATAGGCTTACTGCCTCTGATATTGGAAGTAAATTCTTAAAGCTCTCTCTTCTTTTTCTTTCCCTTTCCACATCTGCAGCTCTCCTTAACTCTCTATTCCAGGGCTGGGAAATCAGTTTCAGCCCAAGGACTGCATTGGCTCCAGGTAAGCACTTCTGGAACCCCATTCCAGAAAGAAGTTGTGTCACAGCCCCAAAAGAGGGGGCATATACTGGGTACACACATAATGGCCAAAGTGAGGAGAACATGATTTCCCCATTACCATGCTGCTAAGCTCAGTAGAACTGCTGTCTCAAGGTCCCTTGGCTTTCCTGACAGGACCAAGCTTCACTCAGAACCACTGCTTTAAGGTAGCTCCAAATAGAGCTGGCTCAGCTCTCCCTTCTCAGAGGGGTAGAGGCTTCAAAGAGTGTGATGGGCTTTGGGGAGGTCATTATAAGCTGGAAGAGGGAGGGCCTTGCAGGGCAAATTTGGCCCATTGGCTGGAGATCCCCCCCTGCCCCCCTAATTTATGCCCTAAGATCATCTTCAGGGGTCCTTCTCTGTGAGCCCTTCCATGCCAAAGGAAGTGAGGCAGGTGGCTACCTTCTCTGCTGTGGCACCCTGGCTTTGGAATGAGCTCCCTATAGAGGTCCGCCTGGCACCTACATTATACTCCTTTGGACACCAGGTGAAAATGTTTTTATTTTCTCAGTATTTTAACAGTTCATCAGTTTAGTTTTTAACCATGCTGTTTAAAATTGTATTTAAAATCTGTATTAATTTCTGCATGGTTGCTTGGTTTTATCCTGGTTGTGCTTTTATACTGTATTTTATATTATGATTTTATACTGTTGTTTATTTTATATTTTTAATGGTTTTCATGGCTTTAATTTTTGTAAACTGCCCAGAGAGCTTTGGCTATTGGGCGGTATAGAAATGCAATAAATAAATAAATAAATAAAATTTACATTATTTTCACTCCCTGCCTCATCCTTTTTGAACAATCAGGAGTGGAGCAGAGTCTTGGTTACGTTTCTATTTCTCCTTTATTGCCGGACATTTGACCCTCCTCTGAGCTCACATCTCCTCTTAAATGCTAGATTCCTGCACACAACTTTTAACCTTCCTTGTATTTTATTTATTTGATTTTTAAAAAAACTTCCTGGTCAGGACAGCCTCTAAAATGAAACCCAGCACAAAATGGCTGAAGGTTTCATCCCCTCAGTGCAAATATATATCGGAAAACACACAACACCCTTGTGCCAAGGTGGAAATATCATATAAATCATAGGAAAGGGCCATGACATCCCTATTCCTCATAAGGCAACGTTTGGGATTTGTTGATCTCACTAGTAGTGGCATAGGAAAGACAACAAGATAATTTATATGGTATGTTGGTCAAAATCAACTACAAAATGATTCATATATAATTCTGGATTTAGATTTATTATTTCTCGAGCCTCTTTTTGCCCCCCTCCCCACAAGAGTTTGAAAGAAAGTTGGAAATGAAGGAATCAAGTTGTGCCAGGCAATTCTACGAAGAATGTCTCACTGTATGAGCAGGTGAAAAATGTTCGCTGATTTGTTATTTCCTGACAGAACATCATGATTCTGCTTCCAAGGTCACTCTGCCCCTGTAGTTTTCCAAAGCAGAGTGCTCTATGCGCACTCCAGAAAGCGTGTACCCAGGCTAAGAGAACAAAGTAGAGGTGATACATCAAGGTTTCAATGAGGAATCTGAAGTAACATCTTGTAAAAAATCTTACTTGCAAAACTAATTCAACTCCACACACACACACACACACACACACAAGATTTGACATTGCTAGGGCAGCTGTAAGTTTACTGAAAAAAGAAGCTGAAAGGGCATATCACAGTAGATTATAAAAAGAGCAATGGGCTCAAGCCAGCCATGACATGATTTTTAAATTTATTTAATTTAAAATATTTCTAGGCTGCCTTTCAAGGCAGGAAGCCTGAACATCAAATTATTTATGGGTGGACAATACAGACAGATAACAATAACAAAGCAATTCTGGAGCACAGTAGAGGCAGATTTCAAAAAGGATGAACAAGAAGAAAGTTAGTACTGAGTCAGACCTCAACCTTGGCTCTCAAACCGTGACTCTTTCCAGGCTCCCTTGAAAGTGGCATCTCTCTAGATCCATAGCAGATTTCTCAACCTGACCCACTGAATATGAAAGCAATACCTGAGGACTTCATAATATGTGTAAGACACATGTGCACTAAAATAGGGTTATGATTATTTTCATAGGCAGCATCCACAGTGAGGAAGAGATTTTAAATGCAGCACGGCTTGCTTACTTATACGTCTCCTGCGTGCTCCACTATGCATATGGAGCTTCTATATAGTTCCTTCCCTTTCATTTAAAAGGAAGAGGACAGCTCTGTATCCAAATGTCTTAATGTTCACTGAACTGCTTCTTCCACTTAAATGATTGGGAAAACCGTTGAAATCAGGGAAGATGCATATGCATGCAACGGAGGGCCTCTTCACACACTCCTCCCTATATGGACCAGCTGGATCGGGCAAGAAAGTTGGTAGTCCAAGGTTCGCATTGCGTTCTGCTAATCCTTGATACCGCCTAAGGCGTCACAGAGCGAGCCTAATAAATATAAATTAAAAATAATGTGTGATTACGAACTGATCAGCTTTGCAGGGGGGGGAAAGAGCTCATTTGTGCCTTTGATCTCTAATGAAATTACAGTGACCTCATGGGCAAAGCCATTGTCTCTGAGCAGCAGCGGAACAATCATGCTCACAATCCTGCGCCAGATGATGCCAGATCTAACACGGTGCCAACTAATGGGGAGGAGTGAAGGAATGCAACGTCTACAAGCTACCAGGAAAGAATGCTTCAACACAGCGCTACAAATGCAAATCGGAATGCAAACGGCCCATTAAACAAAGTAGCTCCACAAATACTT
The DNA here is from genome assembly GCA_029215795.1 of Anniella stebbinsi. Classification (NCBI taxonomy): domain Eukaryota; kingdom Metazoa; phylum Chordata; class Lepidosauria; order Squamata; family Anniellidae; genus Anniella; species Anniella stebbinsi. The sequence continues at coordinate 53,437,123 of JARDYH010000001.1, forward strand.
CACACCATTATTTGGAGGGTTATTATTGTAAAAAAGAAAAGAAAAGAAAGCTGCAAGCAGATCAGAACTCTTTTTTGAGTTGTTTGAAAGAAGGCTCAGCATTTTGTAAAAGACGTTTGGTTGTGACCTTGGTGGCCAACCAGTTGTAGTCACCAGGACCATGGCCCCTGCCCCCAACGGAGTGGGGCTTTATCTCTGACCTCGTGCTGCAACTCTGAATTGCAGCATAGTCCAGGGCGAATCCCCTGGTCCCCTCCCCAGCTCCAAACACTGAACTGGGAAGGGGGCCAATTCCACTCAATGCTAAAACAAGCCCATGCCGCCTCCAGCTTGGAGATTGAGGGAAATCAGTGATTTGCTGTGGCTTCGTGGTTACAGGGCACTCAGAAGACCCAGCCAGACAAGCTAATACTCCCTTCTCTGCATTGGGAGGAGAAACCCTTTCATTCCTCACCTCATTAATGCAGAATCACAGGAAATAGGTAGCGGCCAAACAAAGAGTGTTTGCAGGCAAGACTTTTATAGCACCATCACCTTCATTCACAGAATTTTATGGCCCGGGGGGGGGGGGGGGAGGACCAGACAGCCCTGTCTTCCCCTTGGAATCCTTCCGTGATTTCCAATCCATTGAGAAAAAGGTAGAACAGCTGCACAATGCCTTCTAATAAGTAGCGTTAAGAGCTCTCCATCTGGAAGCCCCCAGAGAGGATTTTCATACTTCCAATACGCTACACACAAAACACACATACAGAGGACTTCTGCTTCCTGGCTCTACATGTTGCTAGGCTAGAGGAGGAATGGAAATGAATTCAGGAACAGAACAATTCTGTGCAATTCTGCACATTCCAGTCCTTTGGGGCAAATATTTCCTTGTTTATTTAATCAACAAGGGGCGAAGGAGAGCAAGGGTGACCATGCTGCTACCTTCACCCACCCACCCTGGTTGCCGTGCCCCTCCCCTCCCCTGGGTGTGTTTATTTATTCATTTTGTTTGCAACATTTATATGCCGCTGAATATAATAGAATCTCTCAGAACTCCATCACACCAGCAATTGAGTGCACTCTCGCCATGCCTGGTGTGTAGATTTGCAGCATGGTACTCACATTATTATTATTATTATTTATTACATTTATATACTGTCCCATAGCTGAAGCTCTCTGGGCAGTTTACAAAAATTAAAAGATTGAACATTAAAAAGTCAAGATACAAAATTTTAAAACATATAAACATAAAACAGCTGATTTTAAAACGTTTTAAACTTTTTAAGCTTGGCCACAAAGTCCTGCTGACACCCCACCTCTTCCCCAGCCTTTCCCAGAATGCTAAAAGTCTGGATAATTTCCCTATTTATTTATTTATTTGTTGCATTTTTATGCCGCCCTATAGCCAAAGCTCTCTGGGCGGTTCACAAAAATTAAAACCATGAAATCATTTTAAGCCTCTGTGTGGTTTTAAAGGAACAGGGGCTTGAATGGATTGCATCAGGTCCTGGCAGGGAAAAACAATTTCTCCCAGCAGCCAGGGAGATTTCACCAGGTGCTGCATGCATACAAATGACACTTGCTGAAATTCACTTTTCAATACAACTGTTAAGATACAGGAGCCCTGCCCTCTTTTGTATCTGGTCACTCTAGCTAAAGAGGTCAGGGCTCCTGCAGCTTCAACTGTAGTGATGAAGGGGAAAATTCACCAGGTGCTGCATGCACAAAAATGACACCAGCTGAAGTTCCCTTTTCAATACAAATGTTAAAGATGCAGGAGCCCTGCCCTCCTTTTCACATGGTCACCCTATGTTTGAGTAAATATGTATAGGGTTGCCCTGTAAAAATCTCAGATCCTTAAATAATCAACCCACCCTGCAAAAGTCAGTATAGATAAGGTGGCTCTTGTGGAAAATGTTCAAGCTTGTGCTTCGATGAATCTTTAGGGGAAGGTGTAACACCCTGCCTGCACCCGTAACACTCACCGGGCTACACAACAGGGCTGTCCACACCACTCGCACTCAGGGCTTACTTCAACCCCCCCCCCCCAGTGCTTATGATGTGTTTGAGGGTTTAGGCTTACTGGTGCTGCTCCTGTCCCACCTTTACTCTTTTAGGCTCCACAGCCCAGCACCCTAGCCCCCAAATCCCCCTTCGTTCTATCTGCTGCCACCAGTACCTTCCTCAGGTATGCATCAATTACCACACCAGTTGATATAATTAAATGTAATTTATTAACAAGAAAATTGCTCAGGTAACAAAAGCTTGATGGTTTCCTTAGTTCAACAGCATATTGGTTACAGGCACAATGCTTAATGGTTTCAGTCAGTAATTTCTCTTAAAACATTTCAAATAGAGACTTCAAAGTTATCTTGCCACTCTACCCCTCTCTAAGTATTCCCTCCAACTAATTCTACCAAAACAACTAAGCACACAAACCCTTCCTAGCTCTAGTCAGACCCTCTCTCTCTCTCTGCTCCTGTCAGCTGAACACAAACACACACACATATATACAATATTCTCTAACTCCTCCCACTCTCACACAGCCAGCCAATCCAGGCACTCCCCTGCCACCATCCAATCAGCACTCACACATGAACTCCCCCCCCCCCCCATACTTACCCGGTTACAACACAACTGTGAGTCTATTTAACTTCCTTCCTGGAGCGTTTGGCATTTTATAAACAATTACTTACAATCTTTTATATACAAGGATCTCAACAGCAGCTGAACATCACAGGAGGCAATTCTACAACTATAGTGCAGCCATTGAGAACCCATATCTGCTTGCCTTTGCCATCCAAATGGAAGAAATAAACTAAGGGATAATTAGCTGATCTCAGAAATCATGATGATAGATAATGGAAGGCTTGGTTTCAGTGGCTTTACCCAACTACATGGGGGTTTTATTACTATAAAGCTTAAACAGTGCTCAGACAACAATAGTCAGATGCTAATCTGTCATGCCTTCCAGGATACCAAGCTAACAAAACATAGCTAGTGATATCAACACTGAAGGAACAGTGTAATGAAGGATTAATATATTTGCATTCCATTGCATCAGTTTTAACGGTCATGCAATCATGTCCCATTAGCACCAACAGATTATAAATGCTTGTATAATTACACTTAATGCTGCTCATGCTAGGAGAAACCAAATCTTTCACAAACACACACACACACACCTTAAATGGCTAAGAAGAATACGTCACTGGATTTTTGTTTTCATGGGGGGAAAAGAAAGTGCTCACAAGTTATTTGTTGTTGATGTTGATTTTTTTAAAAAGTAAAAATAAACAGGCCTTCTGAGCTATCTATGATAGTTTAAAAAGTCAAATTGCTAAGCTGTGGAACCAGTGTGGTGTAGTGTAGAACCAGTGTGGCCACCGAGAAGGCCCTCTCCCTCGTTCCCACCACGCATGCCTATGATGGTGGTGGGATGGATAGAAGGGCCTCCCCTGAAGAACTCAGGGAACGGGCAGGCTCATAAGGGAGAATACTGTCTTTCAGATATCCTGGACCCGAGCCGTATAGGGCTTTGAAGATCATAACCAGCACTTTGAATTGTGCCCGGAAACAGACTGGGAGCCAGTGGAGCTGTTTTAACATTTAGCAACACTTGCCCCCATATATATATATATATATATATATATATAGTGATTTCCTTCTGTAAACTCATGGCAAGAATTAGGGGCCTAGAATGCAAGGGAACATAACAGATGCTGACAACAAACTCAGTGTGGAAACTTTACTGCAAAAGGAATACAGATAGTTAATTCACAAGACCATAGTTAAATCTGCCTGAAATGTCCAAGCTGTTGAGACCTCTATTGTGTTTCTTTTTTACTATTTGAATGATAAAATGGTGCACTGGATAATGAAAGAAAAACATAGCACCCTAATGACTCATAATAGAAATTTATTGTCTTGCTTCAAGTAAGAGTATAACCGATAGTCCATTTGGCAGCTACTGATGAGAGAATGGACTTAATCATTCCGAATGATTGTCACCATTTACAGCCAAAAAGTGAAGAGCTAACCTTTTGTAGGGATGTCCGTCATTTGAAAATCCAGCCATTTTGGGGTCCGACGGATCCCCCCTGCCCACCAGCTTTGTCCTCATTTGTAAGCTGTGCCATGAGCTTTTCCAAAATCCAGGAACATTTTCATTTTCTTCCTCCTCGTAAATAGAGAGTTGGACAAATTTTGGGCACAGTTTGCACAAATTCCGAATGGAATTCCATCAATTTGCGCAAATTACAACCATAATTTGCGGAACCTGTGCAAATTAAGACTGCAATTTGTGCTACTTTCTATTTATATGGGGGGGGGCAGGCTCTGGAAAATCTGTGAGCTAGCCTGATTTGGTGTTACACAGAATGGGGACTTCTCCATGCAATCCATACACAATAATTACGTTGGTGGTAAAACCAATAATTTAGAATGTTCTACTACAGATCTGTTTATGATTATCACCACTCAGGGGAGGAAAATAAATGGCCCATGTAGTATGGTGACAATGGGTTATATGAGTTACCCACCACACAAAATCTATGACTAGATACAAACAGAAGGTATCACCTGATTTATTAATGCTTTTTATTTTGCACATTTAACAAGCCACCCTGCAGAAAATGTGCTGTGATCAGACAAGACAATAACCCATAGTTCCACAACAACCCACGGTTCAACAATAACCCACACTCAAACACTGAGTGTGGGTTAGCATGTTGTATGAACCCCGCAGTATTGCTTCCTCAAAATATAGAACGTGCAAAAGTGACAATTGTTGTCCAACTACCACATAATAATAATAATAATAATAATAATAATAAATTTATTTATTTATTACCCGCCTCTTCCAATGGAATGAGGCGGGGAACAGCATCAAACATAAAATACAAAACTGATTAAAAGCACATAAAACGAATACATAATTAAAATACCAAGAAAACACCAATAAAACACTTTAAAATTCATCTGGGTAAGCCTGCCGGAAAAGATCAGTTTTTATAGATCTTTTAAATTCCTGAAGACTGGTAAGTTGGCGAATCTCTCCCGGCAGGTCATTCCGCAATCTGGGAGCGGCAGAAGAGAAGGTCCTCTGGGTAACGGTTGTCAGTCTAGTTCTTGTTGACTGTAGTAAATTCTTCCCAGAGGACCTGAGCATGCGGGGCGGATTGTATGAGAGAAGGCGATCCCGTAGGTAACCTGGACCTAAGCCATGTAGGGCTTTAAAGGTAATAACCAACACTATGTACTTCGCCCGGAAACTGATTGGCAGCCAGTGAAGAGATTTTAAAACTGGTGTAATGTGGTCACCCCTAGATATACCGGTGACCAACCTGGCTGCCATATTTTGAACTAGTTGAAGTTTCCGGACTAGGTACAGAGGTAGCCCTATGTACAGCGCATTGCAGAAGTCGAGCTTCGAAGTTACCTGCGCGTTCACTACTGATTTTAGGTCTTCCAACTCTAGGAAGGGGCGCAGCTGGCGTATCAGACGAAGCTGATAGTAGGCACTCCTGGCAGTCGCATCTATCTGAGCTGTCATTTGGAGCGACGGATCCAAGAGTACCCCCAAGCTGCGAACACAGCCTTTCAGAGGGAGTGTAACCCCATCCAGAACTGGTTGACACACCTCCAACCCCAGGTTGTGGCCCTTGACAGTAAGCACCTCCATCTTGTCTGGATTCAGCTTCAGTTTGTTTTTCCTCATCCAGCCCATTACCGCCTCCAAGCATTCATTCAGAGGAGACACACTATCCTTAGCTGACACTGTTGTCAAAGGCACAGAGAAATATATTTGGGTGTCATCAGCGTACTGATAGCACCCCGCCCCATGCCTCCGGATGATCTCTCCCAGCAGTTTCATGTAGATGTTAAACAGCATTGGGGATAGGATGGCACCTTGTGGTACACCACAGAGCTGCTCCTTCTTTGAAGAGCAACTATCCCCAAGCATCACCATCTGGAACCTGCCCGAGAGGTAGGACCGGAACCACTGAAGCACAGTGCCCCCGAGTCTCAATCCCCTCAGGCATTTCAGAAGGATACCATGGTCGATGGTATCGAAAGCCGCTGAGAGGTCCAGAAGTATCAACAGGGACACACTCCCCCTGTCCATACTTAAGCGTAGATCATCCACTAAGGCGACCATAGCAGTCTCAACTCCATATCCTGCCCTGAAGCCAGTTTGAAATGGGTCTAGAAAATCTGTATCATCCAAAACTGCTTGCAGTTGGAAGGCAACCGCCCTCTCGATCACCTTGCCCAAAAATGGAAGATTTGATACTGGCCTGAAGTTATTAAAGTCCAGGGGATCCAGGGAGGGCTTTTTTAGAAGCGGCCATACTACCGCTTCTTTTAAACATGATGGAAAACTCCCCTCCCTGAGAGATGCATTAATAATATATTGTAATTGTGATCTAACTGCATCTCCTCCCTGGGTGACCAGCCAAGAAGGACAGGGATCGAGAGGGCAAGTCGTCCTCCTCACTCGACCAAGCAGCTTGTCCACGTCCTCGGTACTCACCAACTGAAACTGATCCAGTGTAATTCTACTCGCGGAGTTGCTGGACACTCCATTGTCAGCCTCTATTATAATGACGGCATCTAAGTCGGCTCTTATCCGAGAGATTTTATCTGTGAAATGATCATTAAAGGCATCACTGCGAGTTACCGAAGGCTCTAAAATCAGGTTCAGGGGGGAGGGTGCCCAGGTTAGACCCCTCACCACCCTGAAGAGTTCTGCTGGACGCGAATTCGCAGACGCAATGCGTGCAGAGAAGAAAGCTTTCTTCGCTGCACGTATTGCCACCCCATAGGAACGAAGATGTTCTCTATGTCGTGTCTTATCGGATATAAGTTGAGTTTTCTGCCATCGGCGCTCCAGTCGTTGTCCTTTCCGCTTCAACTCCCTGAGATCTTCTGTATACCAGGGCGCCCGATTAGAAGTGGGTCAGAGAGGACGTTTGGGGGCGATCGTGTCGATAGCCCTAGTTAGGTCTTGATTCCATCTATTGACCAGGGCAACAGGATCGTCGACGATACCAGCCATAGATCCCTCCAAGGCCTTCTGGAATCCAGAAGGATCCATCAACCTTTGAGGGCGGACCATCTTAATAGGTCCGCCACCCCTGCTGAGAAACTTATTAAAGATTCCTTATTTGAAAGACTTTAAACATATTGTTCTTTCCTGTTTTTGGTTCAGAATTGCTGTAATTTCCTAATAGTATAACTTTTCAGAGTTGTTATAAGACTGCTGCTTGCATTATTATCTCATATTTTAAATCTATTCAAAGGAGGCCTTTAGCAACCCATTTATAAAACCTTGCTTTCATTTTCTCTGACATACTGTGATTCCAAATGTGACTGGATTGCAATTTTAAGTATACAAAACATATGAGAATGTGTTAATCATTCAGGGGTTTTAATCAGGTTAGTGAAATTGCAGTTTTCAAATGTTTTACATCACATAGCTCAGTAATAATTACAACTATAGTCAATTAAGTACACATTTAAAATTAAATATTAATGTCATGTATTATTTCAAAAATGATTATCCCATGATTTTTTCCCCTCTATAATCATATCTTTGAGCCAATGCAGAGAAGAACAGCAGAATGGGAGCCTTGTAAATGATAGGTATAAACCAAAGGTGGGGGGGGGGGGGATGGATTTTAAAGTTCTGTACTTCCAGCGTGATTTCCAGATCAGAACTTGGTGGTGTGGAATCTGTTTTGGGACTGGATTACAGAGAATTTTCAGATTGTTTCCCTCCCCAGGGGAAAACCAAACTACCAGGCTTATTGGAAGAGGAGTTTTCAATTTTCCCCCCATTTATTTTTTAAAACGGTACAATGCTGCAATGATGTAATGGTACAATGGTACAACATGGCAATGGTACAATCAATGGGGGCTGCAGCCCCAAAATGCCTGGTGGGTGGCAAAAAGCCATCACTGCTAAAGTCCTCTTGCCCCGATGGTCTTTAATTATGAGTTGCTTTTTACTCCCCGGCAGCCATTTTGGGGCTGAAGCTCATTTGGTCTCCTTAATGATTTCAATGAAGTGATTCTCACAACTGTAGATTGTTTTTAAAATATGGATTGGATCCAGGATCTGTCTTCTGTGGACAGAAATCCTACACATAGGCCATTATCACACGACTGGTTTTAAGCACACTTATCACGACTTTGATCCAGACCTTCAGCAAGGGACTTGCATGACGTCATCCCCCTAGCGCTGTTCTCGCGCCCTGAGTGCTCCATTTTTTGTTTCTGTTTCAATTTAACCCTGAATGGACAAAGTCTGTTTCAGGCAAGTTCATGCAAGTTCAGCAGGCTGAGCTGAGGTATGGGAGCAAAACTGACCATGTGTGATTCAAAAGGCTATACTCACATAGGAAACGGACGAGGAACCCGCAGAAGCAAACCGGGTAGGTGTGATAAAGGCCTTACAGAAGGTGCCTCCGCCTGATTTTACAGGATCCTCCATAGTTCATCCCACTCAGCAATGTCCCTGCCCCTTTTTGTAGCATTTTCAGGTTGCTAGAGTAACTGTCATGGGAAAGAAGGGACAGAGAAACATGCCTAAACCTGAATCCAACCATAATGGCTTGGATCCAGACTTAGCCACAGTGAGCCCAGACCCAATTAATTCTATTCTATGCATGACTAAGGCTGTATCCAACCACAACACACACACACACACACACACATGGATTTAAAGGAGATATTCTGCCACCTATGTTCTAAAATCTGGATTTCCAACCAGAATTAAAGCTGATGGGGATCAACTAGATTTCAGACTCCAATCACTGAATGGAACTATTCCATTCCACTAATTTCTAGTTATTACTGGCCCGAAAGAAAAATGGAGACATCTATTCTAAGGTTTCCCTATCTAGTCACCTGGAGACACTTCTAACTTGCCATGGGCAATTAGACAAATGGCTGTTTCCAAGCCTAATGTAAACTCAAGCACCCATGACACTGGGTTGGTTCAAAAGAGCTGTGAGCAGAAAGGAAAGTGGCCATTGTGTTGTTGCTTAAACTCTTGTTTTAGGGCTTGCCCAAGACCACACAGATGGTTCAAGAGCATTTCCATGCCCCTGCAAACTCCCAAAAGAGGCTCTGGCACAGGAGTGCGCACGGGGTGTGCCAAGTATGCACAGGCACACCCTAATGGCGCTTTCCAGAAAATAAAGCGGGCGCAGCACGGCAGCACCTCCAGCCCATCTCTACCAGCCCCTCAGTGGGCCTTCAGGGAGCTAGAGGTGCTGTCGCTGCATCTGCTTATTTTCTGCGCACATGCATCACCGCTGGTCGGAGCAGTCAGGGAGGAAAGCTGCCCAACCAGTGACCAGTGTAAGCCGGCGCCTGACAGGGATGGGAACAGTGGGGGAGGGAAGCTGTCCAGCCAGCGACCACCATTGCCAATGGGAGCAGTGGAGGGGGAGAAGCAGAAGGGATTAGGGAGGGTCGACTTCAGGGCCTCCAGAAACAACTCCCCTCTGCTCCTTCCCGTGATCCTCTCCCTCATCATGTGCAGCCAGCCAACGACCCTGCCTGCCCACTGCCAGGCAACTTAATTTTCCATGGCGCAGCCCTACGATTCCCAGTGGGAAATACTAGGATCAGGCTGAACGCACCATATCTGAATTTGCTCCAAGGTAGGAGAAAATAAACAGAAGGAACTTTCTTCTCACTTTATTCAACACATGGGCACCAAGTTGGGGAAGGCTGCTTCCCTCCCCTTTGAACAGGCTGGAAGCTCAAGGGTCGTGGGGAGGGCAAAGCTTGGTGAGACCTAGGGGGCCAAGTGGCAAAGCCCACAAAAATTCTAAATGTACAGCTTTTGCATGTAGTTACAAGTCCCTTGCACCAACTAATGCCATATGGTATCCAGTAACCACAGAACAACACCATCTGGCCAACAACTGGAACACAGGAACCCCCAAGGAAATTAGTCAAGCACATCACATACATTATATGATTGACGAATTAAGCATGTAGAAAATCTTCCAGAAAACAGCTGTCCATTTTAGAGAAAGGCATCAAATCACTTAAATGTAAAAGATAAACCTGAGAGATTATAACATGCATAGCCTTCTCTCTCTCTCTCTCTCTCTCTCTCTCTCTCTCTCTCTCCCAAATAGTGGGGACATGCAACAGGAGTATTATTAGTTGTAAACCTCCTGAAGGCATTTTATTTACTATATTTTCTTTTTATCCTGAGGGCCAGTCCTGTTGGTCTGTTGCAGCAAAAACAACAGAATCCCATGGCACCTTAAAGATGAATGAATTCATTATGGTATAAGATTTCATAGACTAGAGACCACATCATCTGATGAAGAGGACTGTAATCCATGAAAGTTTATGCTATAATAAATTTGTTAATCTTTTAAGATGCTTTGAGACATTTTGTTGTTTTTATGTTCATCTAGAGATTTACAGATGAGAAGAACATTCTTCAAACTTTATACAATATAAATAAATATCTAAGCCAGGAAAGAGAATAATAAAGGAGGACGCCATGGTGTAAAACATTAGAAACTGTTAAAAAAAATGGAAAGAATCCTTTTTGGCAAATATTTCCAATTTAAAGAAACCAAAAAGAAATAAGAAAAAAAAACCTGCCATGTGCCTGCAACCTTAATTTAGAAAGGAGCTTTTAAATTGTGCTCCTATTGACCTTACAGTTACAAGATGGGGAATACTTGGCTCAGCAATATTACAAGCGAGAAGGATCTTGGAATTGTTGTAGATCACAAGCTGAATATGAGCCAACAGCGTGACGTGGCTGCAAAAAAAGCAAATGCTATTTTGGGCTGCATTAATAGAAGTATAGTTTCCAAATTGTGCAAGGTACTGGTTCCCCTCTATTTGGCACTGGTTAGGCCTCATCTTGAGTATTGCATCTAGTTCTGGGCACCACACTTCAAGAAGGAAGCAGACAAACTGGAGAGATTTCAGAGGAGGGCACCGATGATGATCAGTGGTCTGGAAACAAAATGCTATGAGGAGAGACTGAAAGAACTGGGCATGTTTAGTCTTGAGAAGAGAAAACTGAGGGGAGACATGAGAGCACTCTTGAAATACTTGAAAGGTTGTTACACAGAGGAGGGCCAGGATCTCCTCTTGATCATCCCTAGAGTGCAGGCCAGGGAATAATGGGCTCAAGTTACAGGAAGCCAGATTCCGGCTGGACATCAGGAAAAACTTCCTGACTGTTAGAGCAGTCCTAAAGTCCTTTACGACTGCATATTCAATACATGTTTACCTTTAAAAATAATAATAAATAAAATTCCCTGGGGGCACACCCTAATGAAATGTGCTGCGTACACCTATGAAGAACATTCCTGGATTTACTCTTCCCATGCAATGCTCTAGCATGATGTGCTATCGTGAGCAGAACAGTCTCTATGTGAAGAGCACTCCAGTCCACTAAATCTGATGAATCCTTGAATGGCTGCACTATCCCAAGAAATCCCAGGACAGCTTGGAACATCTGCACATCCTCACAGGCCACATGACCTTGCACTGGTGGAGCTGCCAAAGTAGTCTAGTCAAACCACTTATTTCCTGATGCCCTGGCTACTGGATCAGGCAAGAATGTTCATAAACCTTGAACTATATTGAACAAATACTAAAAATAAATAACGAAAGGCCAGCAAGCACTTCTATGGTTTTCCAAAGAGGGAAAAAAAAAGTTTGGTATTAGTTTCACATCTTTTATTTCATTTTTTTTTCTGACTCAGGGGAAACATTACAGCAATCCAGCAGTCACTGACACTGGCTTAAGAACCAGCCCTAATAAAGGCAACTATGTAATGAAGATTTAATAGCCCACTTTAATAATAATAATAATAATAATAATAATAATAATAATAATATATTTATTTATTACCCACCTCTCCCTCTGGATCGAGGCGGGGAACAACATCAAATATAAAATACACAAAACTGATTAAAAGCACATAAAACCAATACATTGTTAAAATACCAATAAATACCAATAAAACACTTAAAATTCATATGGGTAGGTCTGCTGGAACAGATCAGACTTTATAGCTCTTTTAAATTCTTGAAGACTGGTGAGTTGGCAGATCTCTCCCGGCAGGTCGTTCCACAATCTGAGAGCGGCAGAAGAAAAGGTCCTCTGGGTAACAGTTGTCAGCCTAGTCTTGGCTGACTAGTAAATTCTTCCCAGAGGACCTGAGCGTGCAGGGTGGATTGTATGGGAGAAGGCGATCCCGCAGATAACCTGGACCGAAACCATGTAGGGCTTTAAAGGTAATGACCAACACCTTGTACTTCTCCCGGAAACTAATTGGCAGCCAGTGGAGAGATTTTAAAGCTGGTGTGATATGGTCACCCCTACGTGTACCAGTGACCAACCTGGCTGCCATATTTTGAACTAGTTGAAGTTTCCAGACTATTTATTTATTTATTTTATTTTATTCCATTTATATTCCGCCCCATAGCCAAAGCTCTCTGGGCGGTTTACATAAATTAAAAACATTGAACATTAAAAACACCGATGTACAAAATTTAAAACCATACAGCATAAAAACAAGTTATAAGTACAATATCCTTTAAAACAACAATTCTGGGTCAAAGCACAACAACAACACCAAACCCTTATCATATGCTGTTAAATGCCTGGGAGAAGAGGAAAGTCTTGACCTGGCGCCGGAAAGATAACAATGTTGGCGCCAGGCGAGCCTCGTCGGGGAGATCATTTCATAATTGGGGGGCCACCACTGAAAAGGCCCTCTCCCTTGTTGCCACCTTCCATGCTTCCCTCGGAGTAGGCAACCGGAGGAGGACCTTGGATGTGGATAGTAGTGTACGGGTAGTTTCGTGTCAGGAGAGGCATTCCATCAGGTATTGTGGTCCCAAGCCGTGTAAGGCTTTATAGGTTAGAACCAGCACCTTGAATCGGGCTTGGAAACATATAGGCAGCAAATGCAAGCGGGCCAGAGTAGGTCTTATATGCTCGAACCTTCTGGTTCCTGTTATCAATCTGGCTGCTGCATTTTGCACAAGCTGCAGCTTCTGAACCGTCTTCAAAGGCAGCCCCACGTAGAGTGCATTGCAGTAATCCAATTTAGAGATTACCAGAGCGTAGACAACTGAAGCCAGGTTATCCCTGTCCAGATAAGGGCATAGCTGGGCCACCAACCGAAGTTGGTAGAAGGCACTCCGTGCCACCAAGGCCACCTGAGCCTCAAGTGACAGAGATGGTTCTAGGAGAACCCCCAAGCTACGAACCTGCTCCTTCAGGGGGAGTGCAACCCCATCCAGAACATGTTGAACATCCTCCATCTGGTCAGCAGAACCACTCACTAACACAGCATCTCAGTCTTGTCTGGATTGAGTTTCAGTTTGTTAGCCCTCATCCAGTCCATTGTCGCAGCCAGCCACTGGTTCAGCACAGAGGTAGCCCTATGTACAGCGCATTGCAGAAGTCGAGCCTCGAAGTTACCAGCCCATGCACTACTGTCTTTAGGTCTTCCAGCTCTCGGAAGGGGTGCAGCTGGTGTATCAGCCTAAGCTGATAGTAGGCACTCCTGGCCGTCACATCTATTTGAGCTGTCATTTGGGGCAACGGATCCAGGAGCACCCCCAAGCTGCGAACACAGCCTTTCAGAGGGAGTGTAATCCCATCCAGAACTGGTTGACACACCTCCAACCCCAGGTTGTGGCCTTTGACAGTAAGCACCTCAGTCTTATCTGGATTCAGCTTCAGTTTGTTTTTCCTCATCCAGCCCATTACCGCCTCCAAGCATTCATTCAGAGGAGACCTACTTTGGATGCATTGCTAAGACATCTTTCTTTAGTTTAACTCCAGTTTGTTTGTATGTATGCATCCAACTAGGCTCACTAGCCACAGTTTGTTTGTGGCCAACGAAACAGGATTATAAAACATGGTTTGAAAATGGTTTCTGAATCTCAGCTTACATTAACATTTGTTGTTACATCTGAACTCTGTCTCCTGCCTTAATACTAGTTTCTTGCATTGCTCTGTCTACCTGGCTACAGAGATGCAAGGAAAGAGCGCCTCAAAAATGAAGCTGCCCATGCAGCTGAAAGACTTTTTGCAAGCACTTTCACAGACCTCTCCCTTCCTGGCAGAAGGCTCCTTTCCTCTCCAATTCAGCTACCTAGCTTCACATCAGCCTTACAAGGTGTTTTTTTTAAAGGGACCACAGATACCTTCACCCATATCTAATAAGGGGTATATGTTAAAGACACTTCTTAGATCTTAGGAAGCAATACCAACAGTTCAACAGATGTAACTGCAGTTTGACCATAAATCTATCCCCCCTACACACGCCCACATGCCCACTTTTATACACCAAGGGTCCACGTAATTGCCAACACCTGTTCTTATGCCTGCTCCTCAGTAAACTTTTAAAATTGAAAAAACCCATTCAGTCTCACTTCCTGTCTTTACAGTTTCTCCTTCCTCTCCAGGAATGGGCTTTCTAAATGGCATTGCCTTTCCATTTGTTTTTTTTTCTTCTCTTTTATTTAAATAGAAGCTTCTGGTGCCCCCTCCTTCCCTGGATCAGGATCAGGATCATAGCCAGGGGTGAGTGAATGTTTACCCTTTCCCCTTATGCGATACCCCCAACAACTCCACCTCTCATGCATATTTGGGGCTGAAGAAAATGGGAGTGCCCATTTGGCTACAGTTATGGAAGCAAAGCTGCTATACTTAAGGTGACCATATGAAAAGGAGGACAGGGCTCCTGTGTCTTTAACGGTTGTATAAAAAAGGCAATTTCAGCAGGTATCATTGTTATGCATGCAGTCCCTGGTGAAATTCCCTCTTCATCACAACTGTTAAATCTTCAGGAACTATACTAGAGTGACTAGATGCAAAAGAGGGCAGGGCTCCTGCAGCTTTAACTGTTGTGATGAAGAGCGCATTTCACCAGGTGCTGCATGCACACAAATGACACCTGCTGAAATTCCCTTTTCTATGCTACTGTTAAAGATACAGGAGCCCTGTCCTCCTTTCCATACGGTCACTGTAATGTCGGGTTCTTCAAGGATTCCATGGAGATAGGTTCAAAATAATCAAATGGCTCAAAGACAGTGAAATCACGCCTTTTAGCAAAAGATTAAGAGCCCAAAGATAAGCTTCCTACTCATGATGCAATTTGGGTTTACT
This sequence comes from Anniella stebbinsi, assembly GCA_029215795.1. Classification (NCBI taxonomy): domain Eukaryota; kingdom Metazoa; phylum Chordata; class Lepidosauria; order Squamata; family Anniellidae; genus Anniella; species Anniella stebbinsi. The sequence goes on from JARDYH010000001.1 coordinate 53,452,292, forward strand.
CTGTTACCGGCAGGCCTAACATTCTGCTGAGTTATTTTATTTAGTTATTTATTTATTACATTTATATACAGCCCCACAGCCGAAATTCTCTGGGAGGCTTACAAAAGTTAAAAAACACTGAACATTTAAAAACCAATATACAAAACTTAAAACCAAAAAAAAAGCCACTGTCAAATGATGTTGTTGAAATTGTGCTTTGGTAATCACCACTGGTTGCCTCCTGTAGCCAACTTTCCTTTTCTTGAAAGGAAAAGAAGATGGAAAAGAAGACACTGCAGGATCCTTCTGTTTCCCATCCCTTGAACTTTTATTCAGTCGCGATATACAGCTGGATTATAAAAATACTGCCAACCTTGCATTTCAATTGCTAATAAATCATTGCCAATAAACAACACCTAATCCAGCTAAAGTCCAAACATTTCTAGATCTCATTAGTTTGAATGGGAGACCTAGGCTGCGATCCTATTCTCATATGAACGCAGTGGGGTTTATATCCAAGTAAACATGTAAAGAGTGTCATAGTTAAAAGTCTTGGGTTGGATCCAGATTTAGGAGCATGCAACTCGTGTGCCAGAAGTGGACTTCTTGCATCCTTCCCAGAGCAACTGTAAGAACAAGAACTTGGCAGCTCCTCCAGCTCTAAGCAAAGTAGAGGAACAGTGGTTAAAACTATCACGCTGAGTCTATCCAATGCATAGTGCAAAGCCTGGAGATTCTCCTGCCCTTCTACCGAGCCTGGAGAAAAGCAGAAGATCTCTTGAGCCTGGCAAAGGTCAGAGGATCTTGCAGACCTTGCATGGACTTCAAAAAGGCTCAGAAGGCAGCAAGCTGACTCACTGCATTCTCTGCCTTGCTCAATGCAAGGTTGGCAATATCTCCTTCTCTTCTCTGCTGAGTCTAGAGAATAGCTAGGGTGTTTCACCAGAACAAAAAATGTGCTCACTAGTGGTGACCTGATGATGCAGTTGTGGACCCTGAGGTATAATAGAATAAAGTTGATATCTGCATTTAATTTATTTTTCCTAATTAAAGTAGGGAGAAATAATGACCCCTCAAGACAGTAATCACAAAGCTTATACAAAAGCTATTATTAAATGCCCTGGATTAATTCTTCTCATTTCAAGAAGAGGTTTAGTTAATCCAATAGGTTATAATTTAACTTTGTAAAACTGTGTATCAGATTAATAGTCTTCATCATCTTCTCCTCTTCCTCCTTCTCCTCTACGTTTGGGTTAGTTCTGTCTTTTCCTATCTACTGGATGCTGACTTTAAACAACTCCTGCCTCTTTGAGAATAAATGGCCACAGATATAAAGAGTAGAACATCATTTTCAGGCTTCACATGAATCAAAATTAAATAAAAATAATTCTCCCACCCAAGCATGATTCAAACTGTTAGATATCACTTGATTATTAACCGAGTGACAAGACATATTAATACAACCTGAAAAAGATCACTCCGTCTTTATTTATTTTTGCTGCACGGGAGGCCTTGCTGCGTAATTTTACTTGGTTAAAATGCGTCTTGACCCTTAGGCTGTAGACCTAAGCACACTTACTAGGACGAAAGCTCCCCTGAACGCACTGGGCCTGTTCAGACAACATGCTAAGTCATGGTAGGCCGCTAACCCTTTTGCAGCAAATGGTTTGTGAGTGTGTTTAAACTGTGGTTATGTAGCCACCATGGTTAGGAATGGTTCACACGACACGCTAAGCCATACTGTTTAGCTCAAAATGCTTAACCACTGTGGCTTAGCTGTGAACTGAACGGGGCCAGTGGGATCTATTCCTGAGCAAACATGCATTGGATTGTGCTATTAGAAGATCTAAGCCATAAGACTCTTTCCATTAAATAAGTATGTTTTAAAAGATAATCAGGTAAGTCAGCATGACTTACTTTACCGTCCCTGGAAGTTCAGGGAAATATGTAAAATAAGCAACCAGAATACATGTCTCAGCATCTAAATCATGATTCTATCCTCCCTTCAGATACTAATGGAATATGATGAAAATATTTTAATTCTCATTCAATTAGAGCTGCAATATTTAACTGATCTATAAAGATAACTGAAGACCCCCCCCCACACCATTATCACTAACACACACACACACACACACACACACACACAATATACATAGAAGCAATCACAGGACTGAATGCATCTTTAGGATCTGAACTTTCCATCAGGTGTGTGAACGTGAACAATGAGCATGAGACCATTAATCTAGTTCCTTCATGACAGGTAGACTAACCAATATATCCCCTGTAATTTTTGCAGGATGCTTTTGGTGGGAAACCACACCCAATTTGAATGACATAATGATATTACAGCATGTTAAGGGCGGAACGTGGCTGTGCAAAGCCTCTGCCATTGTGGCAAGCATAATGCAAGACATGAGCCACAAGACACTGGCATGGATGACAACCTCTTTTGGACACTAAGCATCTCATCCCTGTTAATTATGGGCTTTATCACACCTACTATTTTCCCCCCAGGTTGCTTCTGCGGGTTCCCCCTCCGTTTCCTATTCGAGTCTAGCGTTTTGAATCACACGTGGTCGGTATTGCTGCGATACCTCAGCTTGGCCTGTTGAACTTTGCCTGTTTTGGACTTTGCCCATTCAGGGATAAATCGAAACAGAAACTAAAATCTGTGACCCCAGGGTGGGACAGCAGCAGGATGGGGACGACGTCATGGGAGTCCAGCGCTGAAGAAGTGGAGCATAGTCACGGCGGGTGTGCTTAAAACCGCCTGTGTGATAACAACCTATATCAGAGTTTTCCCCCCTGGATTAAAGCTCTGCATAGTGCCTACCTCCAAGTACCATGCCAGCTTGACAGCACTTCCTCAAGCGGCACGCAGGACAGTTCTTCCGACGAATTTTATCCACTATGCAGTCATTCCGGCCAGCACATAAATAGTTATGTTGACCTACAAGAAAGAAAGAAATGAATGAATCATGAATGAATCATGAAGCAGAACTGACATCCAGTATTGGGGCATTTCCCAGCCAAAGTTAAGACATTCCAAATCCCGTTGATTTCCATGGGAAAGAAACTAAGCACGTACTTAACTCTCTCAGCAAAAACAATGGGACATGCATAAAATCCTATGCAAGACGATTCAGAAGGAAGTCCAGCTGATTGAGTTCAGTGCTGCTCACTTCTTAGGGCTTGTGTTGACGAGAGGTTGCCTCGGGGTGCATCCGCAGTGGCAGCAAGTCATCTATATGATGCAGCTGCCATTGCGAAGCCATTCAGGGGCAAACCCCTAAAGCTCCGGTTTTAAAAGTCGGGCATTTACTGCAACTTTTTTCTCTTGGAGAGAGGGGACAACAGCATCTGCCATATGTCACCTTCCTTCGGAGCAGTGCTGGAGGCATGCCCTAGCCGATGGTGACCTCTGATTGGTCGCCATTGGAGGCATAGGGTAGGGGGCGGGCAAGCAAGCCGAATGGCCACTGGACCACCTCCGCGGACCATCGCTTTTTAAAAAAAGAAAAGTAAAAAATTTAAGTTAAAAAAAAAAGAAATGTGGGAGAGGGAAAGGGGCGGCCTGGCTGAATGGCCACTGGACCACCTCTGTGGCACCGTGGAGCTCCGCATTTAAAAAAAGACTGGAAAAGGGGGGGAGTGGATGTGTCTAGGCCTTGTTCTGATCCAGTATGGCTCTTCTTAGGTTCTCCAATTGTCTAACTTGGTATAAGCCAGTTTCCTATAAGACCCCTTCCCATCTTTCATCCCTCCCTCAAACTGTTTTGCCCCCTCCCCAAACTGTTTCACCCCTCCCCTTTAGTTTCACATGTGTGGGGGGGTAACTGTATTATCCCCCATATTTGGCCAAACTCTTAAAATGAAATGAAGGGAGACCAGTCCTAATTTATATATTTTTGTATATTTTTAATTGTATCCTGCCTCATAATTCCAGAACTCTCAAAGGTGGCTTACGTACACCCAGATAATAAATATAATATACAAACATATTATGTACAAACAGGATATACAAAACATTAAAACAATCTCTAACATAAAGACTTAAAACTAAGTAACTCATCTTTACTTTCACCCTTTCTTATTATTCTTCTTTCTTTTTTTGGCAGGTGTAAAGGAGCAATCTCTAAAATGTCTTTCAGACTGGATGCTCACCAGGAAGCACTCCAGGAATCGGAGGGCATATTTATTCTGGCAACAAGCCAGATATTACCAGAATTAATCTTTCTTTAGTTATTGTTTCTATCTTCTTGGCTGGATAATTATATACATCTTGGAAGTGGCTTTATTGACTTTAGTGTGCAGCTTTTGTTTTTTAAACGAAACAAGCCTGGGTGCTTGGAGGTTATCCATACGGGCTTTAAACAGCCACATTTCCCTGTTTTTCTTGTATTGGGTCATATTAAACAGGAACAAACCAACCTGTTCCTGTTTAACATGACTCAACAGATGAGAAACTAGTATCTTATGGGCTTTAACAATGCAAGGGGTCACCATGACATTAGCAAAGTGTTATTACGATCAGTCACTTGTTATTGGTGAACCACTCTGCTATGGACACAGACCTTGGATGCATTTTTTAAAACAGATCTTTTGCAGCATAAATTTGCACAAGTTACAGAGGGGGGAGCTATGTTAAAGCACCACAGCAAAAAGACATAATCATATGCAAAATAAGGCAGGTTTTTATTTGTAGTTACTGACATTTTAACACCTGCAGAGCGACAGTGTATTTAATGGTTAGAGTGTCAGGATAGGGCTGGAGAGACCTGGGTTCAATACCCCACTTAATAATGATGCTTACTTGATGACTTTGGACCAGTCATTATCTCTCAGCCTAACCTACCCCACAGGGTTGCCGTGAGGATAAAATGCCGGCATGGGAAGAACAGGTGGACTATACTGAGCTCATGGAGAAAGGGTGGAACAGACATGGAATAAAGCAGTCTTTCTCCAACCTAGCACTGTCCATATAGATTAGGCTGCCACTCCCATCATCCCCTACCAGCATGAGGAAAGAAGTTATAAGGTGGGAGCTGTACTCCGACACAACTGGAGGGTATCAGTTTGGGGAAAACTGTAATAAATAAATATGAATTCAGTGGGGGACGCTCCCAAATAAATGTACAAGGAATTACTCTATCTATCTATCTATCTATCTATCTATCTATCTATCATATCTGGAAAGGGTTCTAAAGCCAATGGAATATTGTAAAAGCACCAGTGTTTGTGTCTCAAGGCAGTAGCTACCATCAACATGTGATGTTTCATACACTTTTGACTTCTTCAAGCTTGTGAATTTGGCAAAATCCAGATTCAATGGCCTACAATACACAAGGGAATGAACTGCCCCCCACTATAATTCAGCTGGGTTTATTTTTAAAGAGTATCTCTCCAGTGGATTAAGCTTTCAAGGGCACTGGAAGTCATTCTCATCCAGAGTGAAAACAAGCAAGAAGCAAACACATATGCTTCAGAGAAGTAGGCAGGCTATACATCCAACAGACTCACGTGACACAATCTCTTGCTGGAGTGTATACTTACATACCTCAGACTGCAGATGGGGTATCAGATATTCAAACGTTCCCCTAGGATTTCTTTTAACCCCCCCCTCCACATATATAAAATTAGCCTGCAGGGAGAAAGTTCTAATCTAGTTCTCTCTCTGACATGATAACTCTGAATGTGAAGGGAGTACGTTTTCATAAATATTTTAAATATTTGATTCCCTTCTGCAGTCTGAAGTGGTATAGTCCAGCAACAAATATATCACATGAGGTTCCTGATTGTCTTCTTTGTCTTCTTCACATGCAAACATCAGCTATGATCCTTCCCTGAGTTGTTCTTCCTGGATCCCCTTTGTAAGCAAAGTAAAAAAGGCTGCAGTAAACTAGATTTGCACTTACCTGGTAGTAAGTCCCACTGAACTCAATGGGTCTTACTTCTGAGTAGATATGCATTGTCAGTTATCTGCACTATGGGAAAAAGAATCAGATCACATTTGGAATAAATGAGTAAACCATTAGTTGACTTACCTTTATTTGTTTCAATAGTATGTGAATTCTAAACATGTGGACACCCATGTTTGTTATTAGTGTTGTTTCTGGTCCCAGCAGATGTCTAATTGAACTTCTTCAATGGGTTTTAGTCACTCACACACTAAAAAACTCAGGCTAAATATTTGTGCTTTTAGTGTGCAGAAGCTAGGAAATGTTGTCAGTTTTTTGACCTCTGCATTCAAATTCCACTATCTCTCCGAAGGACAGAATGTGTGATTCATAGGAGGAAAATATGCAAGACATTTGCCTAAATTCAAAATTAGGAAACAATATTAATCTGGCCCAAAGCCATCTGGGTAGTGTCTAGAGTCTCGCTATATTGCAATGATTATAGCACAACTTACAGTTTGGATGCCCTAGGAAACTGTGTTTTAACAAGCCAGGATAGAGGCAGTGAAGCTATGCAGGCAAGGGGAGGGAAAGGAGGAGTAAATGGGTAGATAGTTTATTCCCAGGTTGATAACTCACAGTTTCAAATCCTGGCTTGTAAGTAACAATTAAACCACAGTTTCTCATTTTGGATGTCACAATATACTATGGTTTAATAAAGCAAAAAAGTGCACACAGCACATTTTCCACCCCTTCATGACCCAATGGACCAGGTCAGTAATTTGCATCGTAAGATGTATGTTCATTGTGCATACATGTTTGAACAAGGTTAAGAAAATACAGGTATGATAAAACGAGATTATATTCCATACCATTCCTGCAACATCTGGCAACACTTAAAACACCTGGTTTATTTCAGGGTAGACATGCAGTAATTCTGAAGATAGCTTGAGAGGATAGTCATGGCAACATTCAGACTGCAGCTGAATTGTACAAGTTGTAAGTATACAGCAGCAATATATGAAGAATTGGAATTACAATATGTATTGCTTGGTATTAGAATAACCCATTGCAATAAATCCCCAATCTTTGTGGGTAGCATAATTTTGAAGTTTTGTACTTTGAGAATTAGAAGAATTCTAGAAAGAACATAATGTACCTAACCAATATACACGTTGGTCCTCAGGCAAAAAGTAAGCAGCGTCTCCCGCTCATGCTCTCTCTCTCTCTCTCTCTCTCTCTCTCTCTCTCTCACACACACACACACACACACACACACACACAAAATATTGGGACCAACTAGTGTCAAAGTTTAAACCAAGGATGGGGAACCTCTGGCCTTCAGGTCAGAGGTTCTTCTTCCCACCTATGAGCTTCTCCTGCAGGTCCCACCCATTCTCCCTCCAACTCTGTGCTGGAAAGCCTTGCTCTTATCTCTTATTGAAGATAAGAGTTGGGATTTCCAAAGAAAAACAGGTTTTCTTCAGCACAGTGCAGGGAAATTCTGATTTTATTGTGCATGCCTGAGAATGATTACCCTGAGGCTTATACCTGAGTAGATATGCATGGAGTTTGGCTGTGCTTTTATGGCTGAAAACTGTTGCACTGGGGTTTACTTTTAAGCAGAGATGCATAGAACTGAGCTGGGGGTTTTATGCTTGGTGAGGAAATGGTCAAACTGGTACAAATCACATCTGTCTCTATCCAATTTGCTTTGTCCCAGCCGCTGCTGAAATGCATCCAAGACCGCTTCCAAATTGGAATGGGGCCGGAGATTGAGTGCAAAACTGCTTCCCCCTTCCCCACAGGAATTGCTGAGAGGTTCAAGGTAACTTGCCTGAGCTCAAAGCCCACTAAGTTCTTGGTAATGGAGATTGGCCTGCTGCAAGCATGCTCCAAGCCCAAGGAGGCTTCCCATACTTCCCAGCAGTCCCTGCTATAGTAAGGAAGCAGACTTGTGGCTCGTTAATGTAATTATTTTCATTTCTAGCCAACCTTTCTTCTATCACAGGGGTCCCCAAACATTTTAGATTGCTGGTCACATTTGGAATTTTAAGAGTGCATCATGGGCATTCTCACAAAATGGCTACCATGGAAGGCTTACCCATTCACAAAGTGGTGCGCATGGCTGGTTACAAAACACTCATTTCCTAGAAACCAAGGCCTCATCTACACCAAGCAGGATATTTCACTATGAAAGTGGTATGAAAGCAGGATATAAGAGGCAGGAGCCACATCAAGCAGGATACAGCGGTATATGGTATATGCCTATAGGCCCCAACAGTTGTCAGTGCACTTCAATACCATTATAAAGCAGTAGTGTGGTTCCTGCCTTTTATATATCGCTTTCATACTACTTTCATAGTGCAATATCTTGCTTGGTGTAGATGAGGCCCAAGAATCCTAGTACAACACAGAGGTAAGCGTTGAGCTCCAAAACCCAAACCACTCCTTTGAACCCAAATCAAGATGCTGCTGGAAGGCAGCACTTCACTGAGCAGCATGCCAGCTTCCTAGTTTATTTTTTTAAAAAAAAAAATCTTGAAACATTAACTTTTTTTTACTGAATTTGGGGGGCAGCATCTGACAGTGGAAGCTGCACTTTCTTCACCCCTGTTTTAAACAATGTTAACTTGGAACAGATCTTTTCATCCCTACATGTATTAAATATATGTGTTTCTATTTTAAAATTGAGGTAATGATGGGGTTGTTTATGGAAGCTGTAGTCAATCAATCAAAATTTTATTAGGCAACCTAAAATAGGTTTTAGCCAAAAGCATAAAAAATAAACAATACAATACATAGCAGAAAAGAATAAGAATTCAATCACAGTAAAATATATTAAATACAATATAGGTAGTATATCAGGATATATGATTGTGAATGGCACATATCCTAAACATGACCACTGTCCTCTAAAGCAGTTCTAAGCTGAGCTGCTTTCACTGCAAACCTAGCTATATTTAACATAATGGCCTTAGATGTGTTTGTAAGTAGATATTTAATTTTATCCATATCTTTAAGATTAACTACCAGTGCTAGGTATCACTTTAGGTATTTGTCTCTAGGGATTTTATACAGTTTACAATATAATACATAATGTATCGTGTCCTCTACCTCCTGACTGGCACAAATGCATAAGTGTTATTCTCTGGGGATACCAGGTACTCTGGAAGGTACCAGGTCATCCACTCAACTTAAGAGGTATTGCTTTCCGTTCTTTATTAGCTGAATGCTCCATTATTCTTACGGGGTGGAACTTAGGGACTTTTATGGGCTGCAATATATCTCTGTACAGTCTGCATTGGAAGACACATAGCGCATACGCATGAGTAACTTTGCCAATGGAGGATGTCTCTCAGGAAAACTATTATGAAGGACAGAAGCCACCTTCCAAACTACTCTAAGAGATTCACCATGTAAGCTGATTGTTTATTTGTTACAAAACTAGGGTGACCATATGAAAAGGAGCACAGGGCTCCTATATCTTTAACAGTTGCATAAAAAAGGGAATTTCAGCAGGTGTCATTTGTATGCATGCAGCACCTGGCAAAATTCCCTCTTCATCACAACAGTTAAATCTCTAGGAGCCCTGTCCTTTTGACCAGATACAAAAGATGGCAGGGCTCCTGCAGCTTTAACTGCAGGAGCCCTGCAGGTGCTGCATGCATACAAACGACACCTGCTGAAGTTCCCTTTCCTGTACAACTGTTAAAGATAGAGGAGCCCTGTCCTCCTTTCCATATGGTCATCCTATACAAAGCCCTCATTTAAAAAGACGACCTCTGTGTTCTAGCTAAGCTAGGGGAAGCTTGAGTATTGTAAGTTTTAGCATATGGAATAAAATAGCATTAAAAAAAAACCAGGATAACTCACTGGCTGCGTTTGGACATCACAATAGTCAATGGTAGGTTAATAGTCAACTCCAGAGTTGATTATAGAGGGAGTACTCCCCACACAACATGTTCCTACGCAACTATGGAGTGGTTGAGGCTGGCGTTGAGTAGACTAATAGTCAACCCGACATTTGATTGACACAGCCCCCGCTCTTCTCCCCGCCCTCCCTCCTCCCTCAGTCCTCCCGATGCTATCCCTGCAGCCATTGTGAGTTCTGCCAGCTGGACTAGAGTGACTGCTGCTGCTTTGGTCTCTCTTGCCAGCCGAGTTAGTCCACTCGACCCTGCAAAATAGTCAACTGAGCCCGACAGACAACACACTAACCAACAGTTGTGCAGATAGTCAACTCTGCGGAGTGTTGGTCACCTCTGTTGGTCATTTTGAGGAAATAGTCAACCGTGGGGTGTTTTCCCTCTCACAGACAACACAATAATCAATCGTTGACTATTTAACAACGGCTGACTACTTAAACTACCGCTGGTTATGGTGTTTTCCACAATAAGCAACTCTGGCGATGTTTGGGAAGCTTTCTCTAGAGGAGAATTCTGTAGAGTAGAATTACCACTGTAATTCCTTGCAACCACTCAGCAAGTACAAAACGGTAAGATTTAGGCAAATGAAAGCTTGCATCGTGTATCAAAGTACAGCATTTTTATTATGTATGTATTTATTTATATATATTACATTTATATCCCACCTGTTTTCCTCCATGGAACTGAAGGCAACGTACATAATCCTCCTCCTCTCTATTTTATTCTCACAACAACAACACTGTGAAGCAGGTCAGGCTGAGAGTGTGTGACTGGTCCAAAGTCATCCAGTGAACTTCCGTTGCTGAGTGGGGACTAGAACCCGTATCTCTCGACTCCCAGTCCAACATTCTCGCCACCACACCACACTGGCTCTCTTTTTTTATTTGTTGGACAGTTAAATCAATACTTGGGAATCCAGTCCAATCCTCTGGCATCATTACAGACCTATCTGCCATTGAAGCCCCACTTTTTAAAATTAACTGTTGTAAACTTTCAACAAAACAAAAAGAGGAAAAGATGTCCTCTTTCCACAGCCTCTTTCACAAGACAAGGCTTGCAATGGGTGCCATGTCACCTCCAGGAATTCTGGGAACTATGATACCAACATTGCAGAGGGAGGATTGTGGTGGGCAATGCAGTGTTACCCCAAATTATTGCCAGTGAATGTCATCCATTCATCAGTAGTAAAAAGAGACAATGGCCTAGCCCACAGGCTTACAAGTTCAGGAACACACTGAAGAGGGAAGAAATAACATGTGAGCTTAAGGAAACAAAAGAATTAAAACAATTTCTAAATACAAATCAGAATACTAATAAAAAAAATGTCAAGCTTTAGATACAGTAGGGTTCTAGGATGGTTTGGTTCCTTCTCTCTACAACCCCAGTTGTAGAGAGAAGGAACAATAAATGCCAAACTGGAAAGTCCTCCTGAGTCAATAGAGCCGTGGTAATTTATTTATTTATTTATTTATTTATTACATTTGTATACCGCCCCATAGCCGAAGCTCTCTGGGCGGTTTACATGGGATTAAAACAATTAAAAACAATATACAAAAATTAAAACAGCAAAAACATACAACATACACACAATACACACATACATTTAAAACCGTTACAACAGCCCAAAAAGCTACAAAAACAAAAACAAACCCAGGCTCCTCAGATATTACCAAATGCCTGAGAGAAGAGGAAAGTCTTGACCTGGAGCCAAAAAGATAACAATGTTGGCACCAGGCGGGCCTCATCAGGGAGATCGTTCCACAATTGGGGGGCCACCACAGGGAAGGCCCTTGTTGCCAACCTCCGAGCTTCCCTCGGAGTAAGCACTCCAACAGTAGGAAATGCAATGCTCCAAAATAAAGATTATTGCTTTCCCAAAAAATACATTAGTACTTTTTGCAAAACATCAAGCTGTCAAAAGTAAACCACAACCTCTTTTGCGCATGCAAAGAGGTAAGAGCAGGCGAGAAAAATGAAATAACAGCTGATATAACTTCAGCAAACAGAGCAGTGATGCTGGCAGATAAGTGGATTAACTATAGAAACAAAGCAGAACAAGTGATCATTAATCACAGTTCACATGGCAGTTTGGTTTCAGAAGTAGCAGGCTCTGGGATTTAAAAATCAATTTTCAACAGGAAAAGTGCTAGGAACCCAGTCACTATAGAAGTGCTGTCTAATCTCAATCCATAGTCTCATAATGTGTATCTGATCTGGCTGTTGTATTCAAGGGGGGAGGGGGATTAGCAACATGTACGTAGTCAAAATCACGTCATTATTTTTAAACTGTCATCGTTATTACTTTATTTTTATTTGTGACCAAGTTATCTGATGGACCACCTGCATCCCTACAAGTCTACTTGAGTCTTAAGACTGGCCTCAGAAGCTTTGCTTGTGGCCCTATCATCAAGATAGATTAGCTTGGCATGCACTACACAGTGGGTCTTTTCAGTAGCGGCCCCATGTTTATGGAGCTACTTCCATAAGGTGGTATGCATAGCCCCTACTTCACCAGTTTTTAAAATGGACCTTGAAGTCTTGCTTATTTCAAGCTTCTTTTAACCAGTATTTTACACTGTTTTCAACTGTTGCTGTTCTAATGCTCTTTAAAAGCTGCTTTTAATTAACATATATAGCACTGGATCAATGTTTAATGTTTTAATGGTTCACTACAGACTGCGATTTATATGTTGTGTTATGATGAATTTTCTAGGGTTATTTATGTTTTAGTAGGAGTGAGTTGACTTGGAAGAGTTAGCCCTGAAAGGCAACATACAAATGTTGAAACTAAACAAATAAATAAATAAATCAACGTTTCTAAACATATTCTGAAAGAGATTCCAGAACTGAGACCAGCTCAATATTATATCCTTCTAAAGTAACAAAGAGGTTTGTGGCACCTTAAAGACTAAAACATCTATTGTGGCAGAATCTTTCATGAAAGCTTATGCCAAACTAAATATTTTAAGGTGCCACAAGACTCTTGGCTGGTTTGGCTGCAAAAGACTTAACAACCGCTCTGGAAACAGGTATCTCAAATCTTTTCCACAGGGATCTCCTTCTGAAGAAGGCACATAGTAACAAATTCTGATATAGCCAAGTGATCGTAGAACCATTTGGTAACATGAGCTCTTGCCCTGAGTTCTAAAGATAGTACCAGCACTAAAAAAAAATGCTTTTGCATAGCAACTCTCCGACAAGGAGCCACAACATTTGTAAACTACTTGTCATCATGAGGATCCCAGTGATTAGATAGCAAGCTCCCAAACCAATACTGCTCAGCCCTGCAACTTATATGGGGCTACCTTGATCAGCTACCACCGCCACCAGCCATTCTAACACGCTCTACATGCCCATTCCACCAGCCTTACTGAAAGACCATACCCATGAAGGATCCTCCCCCCTCAATTGTCATTTCCAGTAGCCATACCAACAGGCTGAAACAGAGAGAGATGAGAGGGAAAGCAGGCCCATTCCACCAACCCTGCTGAAAGACTATTTAGTTTTTTTCCTCTTCCCTCCCCATCTCTTTTTCCTTGTGTATCGTGTCTTTTTAAAAAGACGGGTCTGACTTGTGTTACAGCTTGCTTGTAAGTTGCTGCGTGAACCATTTTGGCTAAGCAGCTGGGTAAAAATATTTTAAATACATAAATAAAATGTGTTCATCCTGTAGAGAACATCATGCTGTCAAAGTGTTTTTCAATATCCTTTGAATCAACCCTAAGTAGTGCTATTTTTCTGGCTTCTTACAACCCACCTGCTCATTCTTCTAGGCCTTTTTATCTCCCTCATAGTTCTCTTCTGAATTCTTTAGTAGAACAGGGAGGGGATGTAGCTCAGTGGTAAAGCACATGCAAAACCGGCCCCACAGGAAGAACGTAACTAAAAGGCCAGTCTGGTAACAATGATGAGAGGGACGTGGGCTCTCTTAGGGTGAGAGTCACCAATCTGGATGGCTTTAATAGGGAGGCTGGATAAATTCCTGGAGGAGAAGGCTATCAATGGCTACTAGTCCTGACGGTTATGTGTTGGAGGATGCTGTTGCACCGTGTCCTGCTTCTGGGTCCCTGGTCGACAGCCGGTTGGCCACTGTGTGAACCGAGGGATGGACTAGATGGACCCTTGGTCTGATCCAGCATGGCTCTTCTTATGTTCTTATCTTGCTCAAGGGCCCCCAAAACTTGATCCTATGTTGAATTCTCACTTCAACATCAGACATCGAGTTGGATCCAGACTGATTGGATCCTACTGATTTCAGTAGGTCTACTATAATAGGGTTGGTGTCAAGGTATCTACAGATGCTCCATACTCCAATAGGAGTCCACCGACAAGAGCACCCAGGACTTGCTCCTCTTCTTCACCATTGCAACCTGCTTGTTTACCTGTCTCTTGCTCTGGTCCAGTCAACAGCGGTGGTGAGAAAGATGAGCAGTGGATAGCGTGACCAACTTACTCTCTGCCCTTCAAGCAATGATGGGAAAGAGAATCAGGATCAACAGTAGCTGGTGACAATGGGGTGAGAAGGTAGACTAACTGAGGGAGGGGGTCCATTGAGGGTATCTTTGCAAGGTCCCTCAAAACTTGGAGTAGGCGCTGTACTGTCTGGATCCAACCTACAGAACTGTCTGATTTCCCACGGTTCTTGTTAAAAAAAACTAGCACATCCTACTGTAACTTCTACACTCACAAAATATTTCTATTTGATACATTGGCTCAATTCGGACAACACAATAAACAACTGGGGTGGGGGAAACAATCATCAGTTGTTTTGACTATTGTGTCGTCCGAATGCTGCCATAGTCAACTCAGCGCTGATCCTAATCCACACCACAGTTGATTATTTATTACCATGTTGTGCGGGGGGTACCTCCTAGATGAACAACTGTAAAGTTGATTTACCCCACCATTGACTATTGTGTCATCTGAATTGAGCCATTGTCTTACTAATGCATGCATTTTTTTCCTTTGAAGATGTGCTGAAGCAAGCCTGATTATAGTTTCATACAAAATAATTCCCACCATAAATACGCTTTCTATAACTCCAGAACCTAAGAGAAATAAACTCTCATCAGTACTATTGAAATAGTAATGTCTGTGTATTGCAGGGACCATAGCTTGTACAAAACCATATGAACTTGAGGGCCAAAGTTCATTAAAGTATTTTTGTTGTGGTCACATAATTTCCTGTAATATTGTTCTTAGATCATTTTCAAGGACATAACTGATTCCAAAATTACAACGAATGGACACAATGCTACATTATTTTTTCTGAAATCATCACTGCCAGAACGTGAAAAATGTCAGTCAGCCTGTGAACTATTTTGATATTTAGAAATTACAAAAGCTGGAGAACATAATGAATTTCCCTATCTTGGGGCTATTTAAGTTCTCTGTGCACTGTGAGGAAGAAGTCTAGACCACATCAGTAGCTCCTGAAGATACCACCATGGCTTGAGAAAAATTTATTTGACTGTAATTTAATTAATTAATTTACTTACTTTAAATTATTTTTAGGCTGCCTTTAAGGGTGAAAGCCTCTCAAGGCAGCATACAAGATAAAAACTATACAAAATGAATACCAAAAAATTATTAAGTACATATTCAATTTTTAAAAACCCATAAATCCAGGATTACTAGTTCAGACCAGCTTTTACCAACATGGGGCACTCCAGATGTGTTGAACTACAACTCCCATCATTCATAGACATTCATTGTCCCAACAGAGATTAGAATTCAGCTCAGACAGCTCCTTTTCCATCTTCCCAATCACTACTTAAAATCTCGCTCTGCTCTGAGGCAAAAAAATGAGAAGCCCAGGCCAGGGAGTTAATGCCATTAGCTCCTGAGGACATGTTTGGTCAACCTGTCCCCCATCTTTCCACAGGGCTGAAATACACATTCTTCAAACCACAATTGGATTATTAAACTCAGTGTAAGAGCATCATCACACCAGGGGGGTGGGATCGCGTTTATTTACCATCGCTTCTCCGACCGCGCATTTGTCCCTCATTACTTCTTCTCTTGAAAGAGGAAGTAAACAATGTGCACATGGCTCATTCAGTGGGCCGTTTTAATCGAGCGGCTTCTGCACATAGCAGGAGATATCAGCAACTTCTGCCTTTAAAAATAAGTCGGACTTACTGGGGTGGTTTTTTGTCACGTGAAGCAGGCTAGAAAGGGCAGGAGGCAGGTGACATCGTGACAGGGACGAAAATCTGTGAGTGCCCAGTAATGAGTGCGCCATAAAACGCCAGTCTGGTGGAACTATACGTACGTGTGTGTGGCCCCAATTCATATTGGAACCATGGCACTCTGAGAGGAGAGGGGGATGTAAGCTCCCCTTCCCTGTTTTGTCCTGAAATTCCACCCCACCCTCAGGTGGGGGGAGGGTTAAACTCCAATGGAATCAATAGAGACACTTTTCTTCTTTATTCCTCCCCATGGGATGGTAGGGGCATGGAATTTCAAGATGAAAGTAGGAATGTGATTAAATTCCCTCTCCCCTGGTCCCAATCTGAATTGGGGACATGCATGCTTACACTGAGGCAAATAATCCAGTCACACCAAGGCAGGGGTGCAGAACGTTGGGGGTCAAAGGCTGAATTTCCACTCACCACACAGGATGGATGATTTCAGGGGGCATGATAGCAGTGGGATGTTCAGTGGCAGGACTGGGACTCAGCTTGGCCCTAAGTGAACAAGTCCTGTCACCCACCCCACATTCCTCTTGCTACCTTCAATCTCAGTTCGTAGGTAGCAGTGGGGCTTCCCTCTAAGGGGATTCTTTCAAGGAGTGGGGTTTGGAGGCTAAGCCCTGCCCCCTGGATCCCAACAGGTGGCACAAGGCAGAAGAGGAAAGGCCTTGGCCATGGCCAACAGTCCAAAAGTGAGCCTGGCTGGGACACACCACTTTTTCTAGGGCCACTTAAAGGCCTGTGTGCCTTAAGGCAAAGGGAGAAGCGATCCCAGACCAGGAAGTTTATACCCTCAGTTCCTGAGGAGACCATCAACAGCCTAAGAGACAAGAGCTCCTCTTTTGATTATTTTATCTTTTGTTGGTTTTAGGATTACATTATAAACTTCCTTGAATGCCTTGGCGAAAGGTGGTATTATAGATGCAGTAATAATAATAATAATAATAATAATAATAATAATAATAATAATAATTGTTACTGTTATTATTATTTTACTGCATTTATTATGCCCCCTTTCATCGTGACATTGAAGGCTGTTTACAATTTTATCCTAAAACAAACAAAGCAATAATAATAATGATGATGATGATGATGATGATGATGATGATCTTACTCCCTGTATTGTTCAGTGTGGCCTAACAAAGTGCTATTGTTACATCTGGCTGGAGGAAAGGTCCATAAGGAAATTGGTAACATGGCTGGTGATGGTCCCACCTTTCTGCATATCTTGCCATGCATGCAATATAACAACATTGCTTTTACCATATCCTTCTGCAATCCCTTCCCCACCCCCTCCAGAATTCTGCTTTTAAAAAATCATGTTGATTTTCTGCTAAAACACTATAAATAACAAATAAACTTTAATTTCATGTTTTTGTATTGCTAAAATATAACTGTGCTGATAAAACGTGAACAAGCAAATAGCAGGGTTGCTCTGTTTGCAAAGAGGAAATGCTTAGTTCAAGGGCTATTTTCAGTAAAGCCACTGGAGTACCCAGGAAGGAAATAAATTCCGGAAACAACTAATTAAAAGGAACTATTTTAATAATGCCAGTGGCCAGGAGAAGCAGAAGGTCAAAAAATAGAAAGGCCTTAGCTGGTTGAAGGCTGCAATCTTAAAACACATCTTTTTTTTAGAATGGAATGGAACTGACTTCTCAGTAAATATACTTATGGTCTTGCCATAGGGACAGGTATTGCAGGATTTTTATGGTCAATGCAGCCCATTAAGTGCCTGGAAACCTCAGTTTTAATTTTCTGCTGATTGAAGAAGACTAATGGCTCCACAGCGCAAAAAGGCCTAGTTCTGAAAGACCGAATATAAGTAATAAATATTTATTCACATGCCTCAAAAAGCAGAGAAACTTTGGTAAATTAGCAAAACTGATGCAAAACAAGAATTGGGGGGGGGGGGGGAAATAAACAAACCAAAAAACGGACTCCTATTTGTATTTGTAAAAATAACAGCTCAAGAAATATAATTATCAGGTCTCCCTTCTTTTTGCACATATAAATTCTTTTTGCACCTATAAATGTTCTTCTGAAGGACCAACTTGCAATTTAAAACCGGCATGTATACAGGCAACAAAAATATGAGCAATAAATGGCAGTGTCCCCACTGCTCTGGTTAAGTCCCATTGCTGAAGGAGTACACATTTTTTAAAGGAAATCTGGGGTTTTACCAAAATCAATATGTAAACTTGAGCTTGCTCACTCCTGCAGCATTTGGCCAAGTACACTTTCCCCTGCCCACTTCCCCAGTTTCCCTTTGTGATTCAAACTCCTGCATTTGCCTTCTCATCTTCGCTTCTTTCTCCTGGACCACTCCCAATGTTGCTTTCCTAGGCCTCATCTACACCAAGCAGGATATGGCACTATGAAAGTGGCATAAAAGTTGTATATAAAAGGCAGGAGCCACACCAAGCAGGATATAGCACTATGAAAGCAGTCAGAAAGCAGTATATGGTATGCGTCAATGGGGCCCAATAGTTGTCAGTGCACTTTAATACCGCTATAAAGCAGTCGTGTGGCTCCTACCTTTTATATACCACTTTCATAGTGCTACATCCTGCTTGGTGTAGATTGAGCCCTAGTTTCTGCTTCTTCTACTCACTCCTTGCTAGGACCTTTTGTGGGCAATGGCACTGTCTGGGTTCGGAGCAACTCAGCCAATGGCAACCAGCAACCCTCACAGCAACTCAGCCAATGGGAGGTAGAAGTCAACCCCCCACCCTGTGACAGGCAGACAGATGAGCCAATTACTGCCAGAAGCTTCGTCACTACCAGCACCACTACAAAATCTATCCACACATTTCTACAAGAGGGGAAAGTTCTGCAACTTTACCACAGCTTTCTGGCTTCTGTTTTCGTCCCACAATCATGATGTGCTCCCTTTATACACACTTCCCTTCCTCCTCCCCTTTAACTAGGAGTTCTGTATGTTTTATTTATACAATCACAAGTTAGCGCTGTCTTCTGTCTCTGTTTTGTAGCATGATTTTGTCTTTTCATGCTGAAACAGAAGAGGGGTTGTTATTTCCTTTTCTGTTTTAAATTAAACCACAGAAAGAACAAGAGAGGCACTGGAGGGTTGCAGTGTCATGTACTTGACCAGGAAACTTCCATGAGCGGTCAGTCATGAACCTACTATAAATAGTTTGTTTAGAGGAGCCCTTAGTTTCAGTGCTTAACAATGCAGATTAATGTTTCCTATAACAAACAAGACCCATCAACAAGCTGGAGTAGACAAAACAAAGGAACCAGTTTTACTTGGGAGTTCATCTTCATGCTCAAGATTTAGTATTTCTTTTTGGCTAATGAAAAATTGAAATTAATGGAGGGCTCTGAGTACACTGGTACATGCTAGCTGTATCAAGAAATGATTTTTTAAAGAGCTTATAAAAATACGCAAGAACAAAATAATACTGAAATTTTACATACACAAAGAGAGAGAGACTATATTTGTATCTCTATATAATAGCTATAACATAATATAATTTTTTATTATTATTTATTGCATTTGTATACTGCCGCATAGCCGAAGTTCTCTGGGCAGTTTACATAAGATTAAAACATTTTAAAACAATATACAAAACTTTAAACTGCAAAAAACATTCAATAGACACATACCTTTAAAACCATGATAACTTAAAAAGCTATAAGCCTAAAAAAGAAAACAGACCCAGGCTCATCAGATATTGCTAAATGCCTGAGAGAAGAGGAAAGTCTTGACCTGGCGCCGAAAAGATAACAATGTTGGCACGAGGCAGGCCTCGTTGGGGAGATCATTCCACAATTGGGAGGTCAGCACAGAGAAGGCCCTCTCCCTTGTTTAAAATATTTTAAATCAGCAACTTGATTAAAGCCAAAGATTTAGAACAGAGAAAGAAAATATTACCAGGAGAGCAAACAGTTGGTAGATGGCTTCCTTCTGTCCAACAATTACCAAGTGATATCCATCAGGCTATTACAGCCTAATTATATTAATAAAATGAAGCAGAAGTAACTTGGAACTGCCTATTCCTACTAGTGTTGTCTTTATTCATCACAACAGCCTTATTAAAACCATATAGAGATATGAATGTGTTCACGGAGCACAGAAGCTACCCACAACATTCATCTTAGGATACATCTTGCCGAGGGGTTTGCTCCGAGGTGGATTCAGAGTGGCGGCAGGTCATCTATATGACGCAGCCGCCATCGCGAAGCCATCCAGGGGCAAACTCCCAAAGCTCCGCTTTAAAAAAAAGTCGGCCACTTACCCTGATTGGTCATCATAGGCTGGGCAGGGATGGGGATGGACAAGTGAGTCCAACGGTCGCTGGACCACCTCTGCGGACCATCATTTTAAAAAATAATAAATAAATAAAAGGGGGTGGATGTGCAGAGCCGGAGTGCCCCTTCCTCCCCCCATTGTTTTTTTTCCCATTTATTTATAAATCCGAAGCTTTGCATTTACAGATTAAAAACAAAAAACAAAAGGCTGACCCCCACCCCGGAGCATCCGTGCAATGTCCCGCGGCATGCAAGGGCTTGGGTGCACGGGCACCCGGGGGGGGGGGGGGGAGCGGCTCCTTCACACAAAACCCGCACTTGTGCTCCTTCGCATGCAGATAACAGGAAGGGCACTAATGCTGGAGTTCGAGGCCTCGAGGCGCAGACGCAACACCGTCAACACACGGCCTTATTAAAGTTAGAAAATAAGATAAAAAGAATGCTGCATACTGAACAGGGGGATCATTGGGGTTGCGAGCATTGTTTTTTCCCTTGAAAACTTAAAGGGTGTACTTCAATTACAACCTGCCCAATTTTCACTACCACCCTGGAGCTTGTGTTTTAGTGTAGTCCAGTGGAACTTTTATGATGCTGCGTCTTACTCAGAATCCTTATTAATAATTCCCATTTCATGAATACGATTTCGTGAGTGAATTGCCTCGCACCAACCCCATGAGGCAAGCTCTTTTTCCCATAATGGGAATGTGTCATTCCTAATTCTTAAAAGTTCAAATGACACCCTAGGCACATGAAACGTGTGGATAGGGAAGTGCATTTTTTGTTTTGTTTTCAATTGCCCAGTTCATAGTATCCTAATCTATTTTTATTAGATTTTTCTTGTGTTTCTTTTAACACCCTTTCTATTTATGGGTGCTGTTTAAATCAAATGTAGGAAATATGGATTGGGTATGCATGAAATGTTGGAAGGAGTTGGCAGGTCAAGGCTAAAAGCATATTTTGTATGCTGTTTTGTATGCCCATTGTGTAAAACCTCAATATATAAATAATACAAAATTGGGTATTTGGGCAAATTGTGAGGTTTCGGGGAGATACAAGGCTGCGACAGGGATTGCAATCCTACACACCTTTCCTTCAGAGAAGTAAACACACAGGGACTTATTTCTGAGTAAATATGCAAAATAGAAAGCAGCCCCTCAAGGAAGCATGGGGAGAAAAGCTTTGCATGTTGTGGATGAGCTCAAACATTGCTAGCGTGGTGGGAGGGGCTTTGCCCTGCGTGCATCCTATGAAAGAGAAAGAGATCACACGGTAGTGGAAAGACAAGCAGATACAAATCCACCTTAGAGAATGTGGATAGGGAGACATTTTCCTCCTTCTCTCAAAATACTAGAACCTGGGGTCATCCCATGAAGCTGATTGGTTGGAGAGGCAGGACAGATAAAAGGAAGGACTTTCACACAGCTCATAGTTAAACTATGGAATTCACTACCACAAGATGTAGTGATGGCCACCAATCTGGATGGCTTTAATAGGGGGTTGGATAAATTGCTGGAGAAGGCTACTAGCCCTGATGGTTATGTGTTACCTCCAGTATCAGAGTCAGTAAGCCTGTGCACACCAGTTGCTGGGGAACATGAGCAGGAGGGTGCTGTTCCATCCATGCCCTGTGGATCTCTGGTCGACAGCTGTTTGGCCACTGTGTGAACACAGTACTGGACTAGAGGGAATCTTGGTCTGTGCCAACATAGCTCTTCTTATGTTCTTAGTCTAACGCAGGGCGGCAATTTGTGGTCCTCCAGATGTTGTTGGACTGCAACTCCCATCAGCCCTCATCACTGGCTATGTCAGCTAGGGCTCATGGGAGTTGCAGTCCAACAACATCTGAGGACCCCAAATTGCCCACTGCTGTTCTACTGGATTTGAAAGTAAGAAAGCATTTGTCTTGAAACAGAGGTTGTCATCAGATGAGTGTTTTATCGCATTGCTCATTACTGCCCACTCACTTTTTTCACATCCTTTTGATGACAATGTCCGCCTCCTGCACCTCTCCAGCCCCTTCTGGTCTTTTTTCCATGACAAAATAGACCCCAGTAAATCCGACTTATTTTTTTTAAGCAAAACTTGACGCCCTTTCCTGCTATGTTCAGGAAAAGCAGCGCAATAAAAACGACCGCTGAATGGGCCATGTGGTCGTTGCTGCTTCCTTTTTCTTTTCCCGTGTAAAGAAATTGTCACTGTTTGGGACAGCAGCAGGAGGCCATAGCAATGGTAGGGAAACGTGATGTTCTCCCCGTCTGATGATGCTCAAAGTGTGGACCACATGGAACTTACCATCTCAGACAGAAGAGCAAGAGATGTGTCAGTCATGGCTGTACTTCCTAGAAAACCCAGGGAGCAAAAGACTGGAGTAGTTCTATCTATACGTAAGCTCAAATCAGGAAAACGACAGTGGAAGATCCAGAGCACCAAGCAACGACAGATAAAGGCCCTGCAAATATTTGAATGTTGTTTTGGATAAATGAATAAAACGGTGTATAGATTCGTGTGTATATTTATTATTTATTTATTTATTTATTTAATTTATTTACAATATTTATATATTGCTCCATATCTAAAATAGATATCTGCGTGTATCTGTGTGTCTATACAGACACACACTTTAAATAAACACATTTAAACAAAGTAATGAGTAAGACTAGGAACTCAGAAGCTTCAGTTTTGACAACAGCATTCATTTACGCATTTGCAATCTCAAATCTAGACTGAGCTTCTCCTCAACATTGATGCCCTTGAAAACGCTTTAAAACCAAGTTTCTCACCAGAATGGGTGAATGTCAGTTGACATGGGCAGATTACACCAGAGTGTTAGTCCCTTCCTATCTTCTGGACACTACTTAAGGTTGTGGTTTTGAATTATAAAGCACTCGATGGTTTGGCCTCAACATGCCTGTTAAACTACCACTTCCTCTTTGTCCCATCGTAGTTTCTTAGATTGATTGAAAGTACCCAATCAACAATGCCATTTGTGCACCAAGATAAGATATTCACGCACAGCAGGCTTGGGTAAACGCCAAGGTTAGCAGAAATACAATACAGAAGACAGCATCAAATGAGAACGGAGCACGCTCAGTGGACACAGAATGCTGTCTGACTCTTGTTGGGAAAAATTGAACACAACGTGGGAGGAGGAATGAAATGGCATATCATGGAGGAAGACCCTGAACACTCCACATTGCAACATTTTGTGGCAGGTCCCTGTTGTTGCTGTTGTTACTTTTGTTGTAGTAGTTGGGTTTTAAGCTCATATAGGATGGGGTGCGATTTCACCATTTGTTCCCCTCTTTGTTCATTGTTAGCTTATATTCATTAAACAAAAAACTACAGTTTACAAAACAATATTAAGGCTCTAGAGCTTTCGACCAAGCACCAAAAAGCAGGGAAATTGGGAGTTAAGGCTCACAAGCCTTAACGCCACATCCTCCCTAAAGAGGCAGAAACAGAAACTGCAATTGAAATTCTCATTCTCCCAAAGCAGATATACCATGAGGACAGGATGGAGAATATGGTATGTAGAGGTGCCTGTAGGGTTGTGGAAAAATGATGACGAACAACTTAGGGCCACCTACTTCTCTTTTTTAATTTATTTATTTATTTTATTTATTACATTTGTATACCGCCCCATAGCCGAAGCTCTCTGGGCGGTTTACATAGGATTAAAAACAATTAAAAACAATATACAAAAATTAAAACAGCAAAAACATACAACATACACACAATCTGTACATTTAAAAACCACTTCAACACTTCAAAAAAAAAAAAAAAAAAAAAAAAAAAACTACAAAAACAAAACAAAACAGACCCAGGCTCCTCAGATATTGCCAAATGCCTGAGAGAAGAGGAAAGTCTTGACCTGGCGCCGAAAAGATAACAATGTTGGCGCCAGGCGGGCCTCGACAGGGAGATCGTTCATGTGGAGCATCTCATGTGGAGACTTGCAACCCAACACACCTGATAGGCACCAGGTTACGGAGGAAGGCTGTTCTAGAGCAAGGGCAAGCAGAATGTAGATCTCCAGATGTTTAGGAGTTCAACTCGTAAAAGACTCTACCAGCATGGGCAGTAATCAGGAATGCTTGGAGTTGATGTCCAAAACATCAGAATATAACTATTTTCTGCCCACATCTGTTCTAAAGTATGTTTTCCAGCATTAAGATACGTGATCCATCAAGGAACTCCAAAAAAGGTCCACTTCAAATAAACTGTCTTTAACCAACTGAAGCGGAAATGAATGAATCTTGAATATCTAATCCAGTCAGTTCTTCAGACGTTAAAATTAGTTTCAACACATGGCATAGGTTTTCTGTTTATTGAGTAACAGATATATGGTGTTGGGGGACTAACATAGAGGATTTTTCTTATGTGTTCAGCAGTGTGAGATCAAAGGCAGAGCTATCACCTAATACTTTCATGCATAAAGATTATTTTAAAATTAATGATGAAAATTATTTTTGTCTTTCCCGTAACATATAACATAGGAGTTGCAGTGCAACTTTTAGATTTGCCAGTCTCAGTACTCTGTGTGTGCTATGTATGCCTGCTCTGTCTGTCTCTATAGTTTCCTGCAAAGCCCAGCCAGGGGAGGTCAGTAAATTATACCAAGGGGTGGAGGTGGGATTCCATCCAACTGAGAGTGGTTGCTATAGAACATGGACCTGCCAGGAATGGTCAGGCCAGGTTTCTGGCAGACCCAGCCAAGCAACTTTATGGCCTTTTAGTCCCTCCATTTGGTAGCCTGCAGGAGCACCTGCCTCATAAAACCCTACATGGTTTGGGTCCAGGCTACCTGCGGGATCGCCTTCTCCCTTACAATCTGCCCCGCACACTTAGGTCCTCTGGGAAGAACTTACTCAAGTCAGCCAGAACTAGGCTGACAAGTGTTACCCAGAGGACCTTCTCTTCCATCGCTCCCAGACTATGGAATGGTCTGCCGGAGATTAGACAAATTAGCAGTCTTCATGAAGTTAAGAGAGTCATGAAGACTGCTCTCTTCTGGCAGGCCTATCCAGATGAATTTTAGATGTTTTAATGATGTATTTTTTCTTGTTTTTAATTTTTTTAACTGTTTGTGATTCTTGTGTTTTATATTGTTGTTGTTCCCCGCCTCGATCCAAAGGGAGAGGCGGGTTATAAATAAATAAATAATAATAATAATAATAATAATAATTATTATTATTATTATTATTATAAAGCAAATGATCACATGAGAACTGTTATTATGGTCTGCCACTTTGTTTGTCTTTAGTAGTCTGTGGTCCAGACTTCTTCAGAAGGGGGAATAATGATATGTGGCTGGGTCAGTCTAAATTATCTCCAGGGGTCCCTTACTCAGTGCCAAGTGCCTCTGATCACAAAAAGATTGAGGATTTTCCCCAACTCTGTAACTCTTGAAGTTATTAGGCCTGTTGAAAATAGATTTTATAACATAAGCATGAAAACAGTGAATACCCCTTTTAACTTGTTAAACCAATGAAAACATGCCACACAAGAAGTCTTAAGATATGAATGGTTTATAAATAAAAGTAAATGCAAAAGAACATCAGACACAGAAGTGAAATGTGAAACACGCAATGATTAGAAAGAAAAATACATGTGTACACTATGCAAAATACAGTTTAACTATTTCTAAGGCATATTAGAAAAACAGTGTGACTAGGCTGAAACCAATGTTGTAGGCCCAGAAACACTCTGAAAGGTTTCAAAGTTGTACTTAAAACTTACATTGGCCCAAACTAGTTAAACAAAGTGTTTGAAGCTTTCGACTTTATAGCAGTATGGTACAGACTCTTAGAAAAAAGGAAGGGAGCAGTGTGCATGTATGGGGTGGGGGAAATTAAAATAAATGTATAGAATCCAGGATATAGAACTCAGCAAAATCCAAGTGGGGAAAATTAATCAAGGTAGAGAGGGTAAAAAAAAAATTAAAAATTAAAATGTAAAGTGCTGTGAAGCCCAAGCTTCATCAGTGAGCAAAATCAAATAGGGGTGAATCAGGTGCCTGGGTCAGAGAAGCTGGCCTTGGGAAAAGATAGCCCCAAATAGTCTCAAAATGGTTGACAATACCTTTTCAGAAACATATTTGCATGACCGAGGTTCCCCTTTTTTTTTCTGTTAACTGTCCTTTCTCCCTCAATTTTTAAACAATCTTCCTGAAATTTTCAAGTTATGTAAAAAAAGACATTTCTTTCTGGCACATGTAAGTTTCAGGAAGATAAGTGAAAAAATCTCGATTTGATGTTAGAATGACCAACCAACCCCCCAGTACCCTTTTATCGTGGTGGAATGCTTTTTTCCTGTCGATCTTAAATGTTTCGCTCAGTATTACTCATCCACAGCTTTTGGAAACAAGTAGGGTAATTATCAAAGTAATTTTTAAAAATGTATTCCTATCTCATTGAAATTTGCTTTTGTTTATGACTGACATGGATTGTACTAGCTTAATTTCCATGTTAAATAAAATGGGGGGTTGTTTTATTGATTTAAGTGATGAGTTTTGAGTTGGGCTGTGAACAGACCCCCCAATCTGATCTGGATCCCGATCTGTCAGATCCGGATTGGATCCAGATCCGATTCGGGTCCGTCCACAGCCTTCCGCTCTCCCTGCTCTCCCTGCTCTCTCTCTCCCTGCTTACCTGCTGCCTCCTCTGCGTCATCTTGCTGTTGTCTTCCCTCCTCGCTGTGGGCCGCCACATTTGCTGGTCGCGGCAGGTGATGACATCACCTGCCGCGACCAGCAAATGCGTCGGCCCACAGCGAGGAGGGAAGACGATGGCAGGACGATGGCAGACGACGGAAGCAGGTAAGCTGGGAGAGTGGGGGAGGGAGGGAGGGAGGGAGGGGGAGGGAGAGAGTGCTGTGACCAGATCCAGATCGGATCTGGATCACGGATCCGATCCGGCCCGAACTGATTTGGATCTGGGATCCGGAGGTCTGGATCACCCTGATTTGACTCGGATTTGGGATCTGCATCAGGTCACAGACTTAGTTTTGAGCATTTTAACCCTAACACCTACAGTGGTTGTCTTGTAATAACTTAATTAGCTAATAACCTAATCTCTGAATACATCTTTGACTTATTTACTGACTAATTGGCCTACACTAGATTGAGGTGTTTTAATAGCTACTCCCCAGGGAATCACTTCAAACACTAGTATCATATAAAGTGAATTACACAGCCATGTGTTTGTCCAACCCTGGCCACTTAGCTCATCCAATCTTTAATTAAGTTTTCTTCAGCCAAAATCGTTCCTCCTTTTTACATTGTATATATTTGCCAAAGTTGAATCCCTACACACAATTAAGCTGCTTAAATCCAGGTAGTTTCAATGCGGTTTACACAGACTAACTGTATTCAAGACTGCAGCCCATGTATCCATTAAAATGGCCATAGACCTGAGATGTAACAGTTACTGTGATTGTACCTCTACAAAACAGCCTTCAACCTAACACACATCCAAAATCTTATTTTATAACTCCCCTATATTAAAAATGAAGTTTGGGGGATTTTGTGTGATAGCTGTGATTAAAGAAACTGTCTCTCACAAATTTGCATTGTGGGTACAATCCAGTCAAAGAGCACACACATCTCTTAAATCAGTAGGATTTAGAAGTGGTTACCATTGACTGGATCATCTCCTATTTTCAAAGCAAGTTTCTCTTTCAGTGGCCTGGTTCACCTGGTTCAGAGGTAACAATTAACTGCACATATGAAGGGTGGAAATTTGTAAATTCCATTCCTGGTTACGAACAAACCACACTTTTTTGTTACATCAAAACTCAGCAAATAGAGGTTTATTCAAACGACAGTTTGTCCACAAGTCAGGATATCAAACTAGGATCAAATTGTTGTTTGATATCCTGGCCTGTTAACAAACTGTGGTTTAAAAAACCCTCATTTGTCAAATTTGGACACAGCAACAAACCTCCTAACCAGCAATAGAAGCTTTACATCTCCTCCCATCACATATGAAGGGGAGGGACTCAAAACCCAAGGTTCATGCCATCTCATCCACATAACAAACCATGACTTATCATTGCTTAAGAACCAAGACAGTGTTGAAATACTGTGTAAACTTGAAAAAAAATGAATTGGAGGATTTGGATTTTTTGGGGGGTGGGGAGATGCTGATAAAGGAGCATTTTGCAGTACATTTGCTGCACTCATGCCTCCGAATTGGGCCATATCATAACTATTAAGGTGACATTAAGGCACTGGACACACAAGTGAAAGTTACCAAAGTCTGAACGTTGGGCTAATAAAACTATAAGATTATTTGTATTGCTTATTCTCATAGCTAAATTGTTTTATTTATTTTTATTGTTATTTATGGTTTGTCTTCTTCTTCTTCTTCTTCTTTGTGAGGCTCCGGTTTGAGAAGATGGGTAATCTCGTTAACATTGACTCCTTACTGCGGACTCCTCTCAATGCCAGCTGAGTCCACTGTTGCCCACATCCCAGCTGTTATCTCCAATCAGAGATCAGAGATAATATCAGAGATGCCTCTACAGGGAGATCCCTCCAGCAGCCAAGCCCTGGTGGCCAAGACCCACCCGCTGGAGAAACACAAGGAGCCTCCATCAGCTTGATGCGAAACCTCCACAGTCTGGAGGTTCCATATCCCTGGTTTAAGCTAAGAATTTAAAATCAACACCACTATATTTTGCACTTATATTGTGCAAGAGAACAGAACATGGGCTTGAGTAAAACAATCTACACTCTAAAATCCACTACAGTCAACAGATGTGAAACACAAAGCTTGTGTACTGTCAATATTTAAGGAGTAGCCATGTTCACATGACATGCTAAACCAGCCTTCCCCTACCCATTTCATTCCATATGTGTTGGAATATACCTCCAACCATCCTCAACCAGCATGACCAATGGCCACGCTGCCTGGGATGATGGGTAGTCCAACACATTCAGAGGGTGCCAGGTTGAGGAAGGCTGTGCTAAACCATGGTTTACCACAACATGCGAAAGCAGGAATGAGCTGCAGCATGCCTCAAGCTCACACATTCCCCCATCCATTCCCCCACACAGTCAAGGGGAAATTAGAAGCTTCCACAGGTTGTCATGGCATCTGGAGCAACAGACTATGATTAATATTAACTATGTTAATTTCAAACAAGTCTACTTTAAACCATGGTTTCTAAAACCGGCTTGTTGAAATTAATCATGGTTAATGTTAACCACAATTCCCAGTTCAGATTTCACAGGAAGTTGTGGTTAACTAAAAACACACGTGAAACTATCCAAATTCCTCATCTCAGCCATGCAAGAAAAGGAGAGTGTATGATCATGATGTTCACTACAGCTCATTCTGCCTTATGCATACTGCACAAAAGCCTGGTTTAGCATGACATGCAAAAGCATCCGGTAAAATGATAGTACAAAGCAGACTCCATGTTATAACTATTAAAGAGTGCTTCCCGTGTTAGTTTATGTTGCAGCGAGAGCGACAGAAGAGTCTTGTGACTCCTTAAAGACTCAAAAGATTATTATTGCTTACATTTTGGGGGACCAGAGTCCAAACCGTTTCTTCATTATGCCCATTAAAACTAGAAGCACTATTCTTACAGATATTTACTCTGAAGTCTCTCTGTATTCAATGAGCCTTACTCCCAAGCAAATGTGCACAGCATTGCATTTTAACAGTTTGTTTTAAACTAGTTTTGCAACATCCCATTTAGTTCTAAAGATTTTTTTTAAAAGGAACCAATTGTGGGTGTATCTAGATATAGATATCTAGATACATAGCTTACAGGAAACCAGCACGGTTCATAAGGCTTAGGCATTGTTTTATGTACACAAACATCCATTTGCAAATCAAGCCAATAGGCTCATATATGATATGCATCGATCACAATCTTCCACAAGCAAAAAATGTGATTTGGGAAACACTCATCATGCAAGACTACAACAGAGGTCACAGAAAATTAAAAACCGTGAAAAAGATGAGCAGCGTAATTCCCCAAACGGTTATTCCAACAAGAGTACTTTAGGGAAAGTTGAGATTAAATTTGGTTCAATTATCAAGGTGCAAAAAACTAAAGCAACATGTTGCTTCCCATTTTATACAAGTCCCCTGCACATAAAGCAAAGTCGCTACATTTATAAATCAGTATTAAGAGACTAACAATAATTTAAAGCCAAACTAAGACTCCCCTGGCAAAATATTAGAAGACAGAATAAGATTGACTAGATTGGTTTCTTCCACAAAATTGCTTAAATCCGAAAAAATAGAGGCTCTCAGCCTATATATATTAACCGATAGGGACATATGCACTGAAATGACAGCACTGTACAAATGTAAAGCCTGGGCAATAACTCCTAAAATTGCAGAAGGCAAACAAGAATTCCAGTCATAAAGAAGTGAGACTTCAGCAACCTTTATAGCCGTTTCCTCTTAACCATCTCCAGCAAAACCAAAAATTATCCGTATCTGCTCAGCTTGCAAAGTGTATACAAGTACAAAATTCCTCTTTTTTTCACACATAATTCAGACTGCCTGAAAATAGAATTCTTCATTTTTAAAGCAAGGGGCGGCATCCAATGTTCGTTCTATGTAGAATAGACCCATTCAAATAAATGAGACTTCAATTAGCCACGATTAACTTTAAATCCCATTCATTTCAATGGCACTATTCTATGTAGGACTAGCATTGGATGCTACCCAAGGAGTACACAGAGCCCTGAGTAAAATCCTCCTCACCATTTGGAATATATGAAACTATCTTATCCAAGGCCAGACTACTAAGCCATACCTACTCCGATTAACAGTGGCGCTCCAAGGACTCCAGCAAAGGTCTTTCACAGCACCTGCTACTTCATCCTTATAACTGGAGATGCCAGGGATTAAATCTGGGACATTCTGCGTACAAAGAAGGTGCGCTCTACCATTGAGTTACATATGATCCAGTTCCCTTCGCCTCCCCGAACTGAAGATACAGCCAACCACCTTATCCAGTGGTTACTTGTACACCATGGAGAGTTTACTGTATGCGACCAAACTTGTATTCAAATCAAATTTGCATACATCTGAATATAAACAAAATTTCTGAAACAAGATGCATACTTCCTAGATTTTCAGACGACGCACACACACACACACACACACACACAAACATGCATCGTAGCAGACACCATCTTAGAAGAGGCAGATTTTTTGTGGGTGAGAAAACAAAGGATGCCTCTTCTCAGACGGTGCTTACCATCTCCAATTTAGTCAATTCAACGTCTTCTCATCAGTGAATCTAACTGATCAATCAATTAAACATAAAGAATATAAGAAGGGCAAGGCTGGATCCATTTAGTCCAGCAATCTATTCACACAGTGGCCAACCAGCTGCCCATGGGACACCCACAAAAAGGATATGGGTGCAACAGCATCTTCCCACCCATGTTCCCCAGCTACTGGTGTACATAGGCATGCTGCCTCCAATAGTGGGGGTAGCATATTGCCATGGATGGCCTTATCTTCCATGAATTTGTCTAACCTCCTTTTAAAGCCGGTTCATAGTTCAACTATGTGCATATTTTAACTATGCGCCATCGCACACATTTTCTTTCTAATGAAAGCATCCTGGAAAGCAACCAAACAAGATGCTCTCATATTAGATCATTAGAAAGAAAGCAATCATGTCCTGAAAATATCTGCATATGATATCTCAAACACCCCAACTCCCCCATGACACCAATGCTAACAAAAAACCCGCTTAAAGCTATAAAAATGTGGAAAGCCTTTAAGAACTCTGTTGATCGTTGGAATATGACCATGACAAGAAAAGCCACCATGCTTTACCTTCCATGGCTCTTTTGAAAAACACTTTGCAGCTCCCGCAAGTGAGTACCCCGTAGTGACAACCTGAAGCTTCATCGCCACAGATAAGGCAGATCTTCTGGGGCAACGATTCAAAACCATACTGAGGGCTCTGGCCAGCTTCTGTATCAGATCTAAGAAAAAAAGAAGGCAAAGACGTGGGGCATTAAAACAGAAGGCATCCCAGACGGGTCAGAAGAAATGCCAAACCGCACATCACAAAGGGCAATGAACAGTCACAAAAATAAAGGTCAGAAAAAACTGTGGACGTTACCTGCCGTAAAATAACGACCCTCCAGCGTGGCTATAGCATGAGTCACAACGCATATGTGGGACATGCGCAAGAGCCAAAACTAATGAGTTATCAACAGATCTGTCTTTTTCAATGCGGGTCTCCCTCCATCTGTAATGTAGCGAGTGTGGGAGAGCCCCCAAGTGAGAGAAAAATCACTGGACAGGATGAGGGGGGAAGGGAGCCCAGGAAGATGAGCCGCAGATAGGGGAAGGATTTAGTACCCC
Organism: Anniella stebbinsi; assembly: GCA_029215795.1. NCBI lineage: Eukaryota > Metazoa > Chordata > Lepidosauria > Squamata > Anniellidae > Anniella > Anniella stebbinsi. The sequence continues at coordinate 53,484,925 of JARDYH010000001.1, forward strand.
TCACCTATGCACCCCATTTACTTTAAAAACCAGATCTCCCCCACCCCTGCAAACACACGTGCTGCCATCTTGCCAAAGCTCTATCAAAGATGCAAGAGAAGCCTTTGCCTTAGGCAACTAGTCTTTGGTATATGCAAAAACTTCACACATACCCAAATTGCCAAGCTCGGCCTTAACTGATGACTAGTTTCGGCATGCAGGAGAGTAATATGGAAAAATCATAAACCAGGACAAGGGGTCCAGCCGTCCCACAGAACATCTCACACAATGAATGTGTCAGCCCTTAAAACTTAAGATCGCACAAGGATTATTTGATTGTGGCAGGTATCTATAGATATACCTGTAGAAACTGAGATTACCTGGTGGGAGAAGAGTTTGATGGGTGTACTCTCTCCCGGCTCTCTCCCGGTTCAGAGATCTGCACCTGTGAAGCCTCGCCCCTAATGTGTGTGTATTGTGGGGAGGAGCTCAGTGTGGCTGACACCCCTATTTCTCTTCCATAGATCATTTCCTTACCATTCCTTTTCTGGATCTCTGGATTAAGGCTTGATGGCTTTTAAACTGCTAGAATAAGTGGTTGAGGAATTCTGCCCTGCATGGAGCCTAGATCAGAATTGTTTTAACACACTGGAAGATGTGAGCGTCCATGCACACATACGCACACGTTAATGCTTTGTTTTCCCCTTTTAAGCTCTGCATATTCATAAAATCACAGGATGTGACAATATCGACATATTACAAAGAAACATCTTTAAAGAGGCATCTGCAACAAATCTAGCCACGGAGTGCTCCTGATCTCCCTCCTTTAGGCAAGGAGCTGAAGTGTAGGGTATTCCACCCCCTCCCGCGTTTCCCAGTTCACTTTTCCGAACAACGTTCTGTGTTCACTAAGTATTTCTTGAAAATAAGCATGCCTGGATTTCACAGCCCTACCTGATGAAAATTCTGACCACCCAGATTAGCTAACTAAAGCTTCCATGGATGGATCTACTGAATAAACCCATTCAAAAGTGAAATATTAATAAATTAATAAAAGCATTTTTTAAAAAAAAATACTATTCCTCCTTGAAGTGAAGGTAACTGCAAAATCCAGCCCAGTTCTCCAGAGATCCCCAGAGGACCACATAACTTTGCCTGGTCATGGTCCTGCCTGTTTTCCCCAACCATTGATTGTTTGACGGTTTCCAAACTTTGTATAGTTTTCCTCCAATTCTAAAAGGCTGAAATGTCTCTCCTTAGGCTTAAAGTAAGAGCTTTAAGCTAAACTATAATGGTATCGTATCTTTTATATTTTGCCTTTGCTCCCATCCTTACTGGAATGTGGCCTCCAAGTGCCTCCAAAATTGAATTCAGCCCTGTGGCTTAAAGAAGTTCCTCACCCCTATTTTACTGAGACAGGAACAAGCCTTGGTGTGTGCATTTCTCCCTCTACTCCAACACATCTGGGCCCAGGCAGATAATGGGAAGCTTTTGTTTCTGTTTTCAATCAACCCTAATTAATTGTTGTGTGCAAACCCTAACCTGTGGTTTATCTTAACTATGGTTGGTTAAAACAAGCCAGTTTCATATCCCATGTTTTGAAGTTGAGTCATTTCAAACATCCCATTGTTAAGATTAACCACAGTTTGTCAGGTTAGGATAAAATGACAAGTGGCACGTAAGCAAAAACTGAAGCAAGAGCTTCTGATTTCCTCCTTGTGACTGCACCGGAGCCTGGAAAAGGAGGGAGGAGAGGGTGCCTGAGTCCAAGGCTCACTGCAGCCTGTTCCCATCACAATAAACCACGGTTTATTGTGACATCAACCATGGTTTAGCATAACATTTAAACCACCTGGGCAGGCATGAAATGACAAATCAGGGAGAGCTGGCAAGAGCAATTTCACTGGCCAAAAATGCATACACCCCTGTCCTCCCCACTGGATGGAAGCATGATTTTGCAATAGCCTTCTCCCATCAGTAACGAAATATCACTGTCGTCAAGAATCCAGACTAATGAAGTGCTTACAGACCAGCTTCAATGGAATGTCATCTGACTTACAATAACAGAGTACTACATGGCTCAGCAGATTGGGGCTTGAGTGTTAAAAATGGGGGGGGGGGCATTGCATGCAGCTTTCCAAAGCTCTTTGATGCCTTCTTAAAAGTTTATAGTTTACTCTTAAATCATATAATCCTGTTCGCAAGGCATGGTATCAGGGTTTCCCGACCCGAGTCTCTGCACCAGTTGCTTGTGTGTGGGAGTTACGTTTCTACCCAAGTTGTAAGGGGTAAGAACATATCAACTGTACCTGTTTGAATGGCGAAATTATCAGCTGTAATGTTCCGTTATCAGAAGGAAGAATTTTAATAAAAGTTATTGTGAACATAGATGATGTAAGAATTATAAATCACTGTGGATACTGGAAACTGTCATAGTAATGTCATAGTAAAGTGTCAGAGTGTGTCAAAATAACTGGTATTTTGAAAATTAATGTTGGGGGAGCTACATGTAGTATTATTTTAAGGAATATGTGGGGAGGGACAGCCTGGACTTATTTGTAAAAAATACAGAACTCCCTTCCTAATTTTTATGGCTTGCTCTTATTTTAGAAGCATTGCTTATAATACACAGAAAACCAAAGCTGCAATCCTATACATGCTTACCTAGAAGTAAGCCTCATTGAGCAAAGTGGGATTGACTTCTGAGTAAACGTATACACAGGACCTCTCTGTTAGGATTATTGGAATGTGTCCTTTTCTGTGAAAAAAATAATTGTATATTTTTCTCTGATATTGGTCCCCTCCCCCATCCTTCCTCAAGCATAGTGTAAAACCTCCTTTTATCCTCTCAACGAGGTAGCAGATGATTGACCCAAGTAGCTATAATGGTCATTAGGTGTAGCTATTAATAAACTATGTCTCAAATTTGCATTTAATCATTAATAGCATAAGCACAGAATTGTTTACTGAGAAGAAAGTCTCCTATGTTCAATGGGGCTTAATCCCTAATAAGTATATCGTTAGGACTGTAAGATGAAAGAACTAAAATGAAGTAAGTAGATGCCTTGCTATTATACTCCGGGTCATAGCAAACATTTTGTGCCACTAAAGCCACAAGCTTTAAGTGGATGATTAATCAGTTGATCGACCCTAGCATCTCTTAGTCAAAAACTATCTCCGCTAATAGGTCTACCAAAGACCCTTCCTTAAAACCATTGTATTGCATCTGTCACCACGGAATAAGAAGCAGTATTACTAAATACACAAGTGGTGTAATTTAGGTAAGACAGCTTTATGTTGATGTGTGTGTGTGGGGGGGGTGTTAATCAGATGGGAAACTGTAAATATCGGGTCTGAGTTAAGGGCATTTTAAGGCAGTTTAGATACTGGGGTGCCGTAGAGACTGGTAAAAGAAACATTAAACATGTTTTTTTTTTGGTAGGTTTTGCTTACAAAACTGTTGTCAAACTTCCTTGCTTTTCCCCACAAGGTACCAACCATACAGCTTTCTTAAGATGTCATTTATGCTTATGATTTTAATTGCTTTACTGGATGGGAAGGCAAACAATGGACTCAGTGCTTTTCAGAAGGTTACAAGGCAGGGGGATGATTTATTTTAAAATGGGATGGGGGGTTGTTGTGGATTTCATTAATTCCCCCACTCACCTTTCTCTCACCCCTATACTATACTATACCTGTCCACACTCAGAAATAACTTCAAGTAACTTCCATTAGCTTACTCCCATGTAAGTGGATAACGGCTTGCTGCCTGAATCTACACCAGAAAAAAATAACAATTTAACCGTCCGTAAGAAGTTGCCAGGTCCAAACTTTAACTTTGTAGTAATTCGGGGTGCGGGGAGAGATGACTAATCCCTCCTACCTTATATAGCTCAAATAGGGTGAGTAGAACTGAGGCAACCCGTCTTTGAGGCTGGCGAGCTGCTGCGGGCTGTGAAAGGCGAACGGCTGGTAAAGGGCCTGAGGAGGCGCCGCGTTGGACGTCGAGGGAAAACTGAGGCTGTCTCTCTGCACTATGCAGCTAGTCGAGGCTTTGCAAGGCGCTGGTCCGTAGGAGGCAGACGCGGTGGCGGCGGCGGCGGCGGCAGCAACCTCAGCCTTGTAGAGAACGGACTCCAGCGAGGAGGAGGAGGAGGAGGAGGAGGAGGAGGAGGCCTCGTGGCCGCTAGTCTTGGGCTGAGGAGGAGCGGCGCTTTGCGGCGCGTAGTCCGCGCAAGACAGCGCCGCTCCAGCCGCCACCGCTGAAGTTTTGGCGCCCAAGTACGCGCTGTATTTGGCAGAGGCGACGGCGAGGCTTTCCTCTTTGATCCGGAAGCTGGGCTGAAAGTCCGCGCCGAAGATGCAAGGCGGCGGCTGCCCTTCCTTGGGCGAATACATGTAGCTTGCTATATCCTGGAGGGCGCTCGGCGGCGGGGAGGCGGCGCCCGGGTGTCCTCCGAAGGGGCTGCCGTCCTGGTAGTCGTTCACGTCCAGCAGCTGCCGAGTCCGGGCGGCGAAGTAGACCGAGTTGAGCGGCAGGATGGACACGTTGAGGAACTCGGGGCAACTCGGCGTGGCGGCCAAGGGAGAGCGGCCCGGGGACGCCACTGCAGCCAGCGGGAGTCGGGTACTACCGCTGCTGCTGCTGGTGGTGGCGGCGGCGGCGGCAGCGGCGCTGCTACTGTTAGAAGAAGAGGAGGCGGAGGAGGAAACGGCGGCGGCGCCCAAATCCTGTTCCGTCGAGCCCCGAGGCGCAAAGTTGTCTTTCGACAGTGCCGAGGCGGCGGGGCTTGGCGCTTTGCCCTTCGCGCTTTTGAAAGCAGCGCCTCGAGCCGCATCTTTCGCCGCCTTCCAGGGACTAGAAGAAGCGGCGGCGGGAGACAGAGGCGGCAGGGAAGGGGCGTTCGCTGGCGCGTCCCCGGCTTTGCCGTCGGGGCGGCGGCTCATCAGCCCGCCGGTGAACTCGGAGATCTCCGAGCCAAAGAAAGACCACGTCGCAGAGGGGCTGTCCGAGTTGACCTGGGTGGAGGAGGGGGTCAAGAAGGTGTCCAGGACCCGGTCCAAAGCATCCTTGTCTGACGGGGAGCCGCAGCTTTCCTGGACCAAGGAGGAGTCACGCTTCCTTTCGCCCTCCTCCTCCTCCTCTTCGTCCAGAAGGCACGACTTTTTGTGGGGTTGATCGTCTTCCTCCTCCTCCTCCTCCTCCTCTTCGTCGTCGCTGCTTTTGGGATACAAGAGCACGTCGAAGGAGAGGTCTATGGCTTCGACGGTCTCCCTTCGGGGAAACGGGTCTTGTTCAGACGGTTGGGCGCCTCGCAAATGGATCGATCCATCCCCGGTAGTGCAGGAGGTGGAGGAAAGCGGCGGCGGCTCCCTGGCACCCCCTTTGGTCTTCATCGCTCTAATAATAGTTCGACGGGGCGGGCGACGGATCTGGCTTGGCCGGTAGGGTACGGAGCGGCTCAGCGGCTCAGCAGGACTTGCCCCGAGGTAGCACCAGCCTCTCTCCTCGCCGACATCTTGCTCAAGATCTCGATTCCCCTCCGGCGGTCTGTTCACATGGCGAGAGGCTCTTCCGTAGGAGACCCAAGTTGGGAAAAGAGCCGCGGGCGGCGATCAAACTTGGGTGGCGTTTAACGGTGGGGAGGAGAAACGCGGGTCCAGACAGAGCCCAGACGTGAGCTTTCCCCGCCTCCGGTTTGGCAGCGCCCGCGGTGCTAGCGCCCCACACCCGGCCCCCAGAGCGCCCCACTGCCTTGCAGGGCTTCCCCGAGGCAAGCCCCCAAGCAGCCAAACTCGGAAGGCGCCCGCTGCGGAGGCTCCTCCGCCTGCCCTCGCCTTGCCCTGCCCCAAAGCTACCTCTCCAGCCAGCGCGCTGCTGGGTCTCGGCCCGCCCCTGCCGCCGTCCCGGCGAGATTGACCTCCCCGGGACGGTCCTCTCTGACCTCTGCCCGGCGCCGCGAGCGCTGCCTTGCTTGGCTCCGCGGAGCAACAGGCGGCCAAAGGGGTCGTCCCGAACCCGGCGACCTGCCCAGCGAAGGTGTAGCGAAAAGGGCTGCAGAGGAAGCGAGGAGGAGAGGCTGCCTGCCAGCCAGCCGGGTCGAACCCCAGCCCGGGCTCGGCGCTGCCTCCTGGTGGCCAAGGACGGGCGATCAGCCCCTCTACCTGCTGACCGGCAAAAACCGCAAGACGGCAACGCCTGGAGTGAGACGGACGTCGAGCTCCTCCTCCTAATTTCCGTGGTCCCTTCCCCGCCCACGCATTAGCCATTTCTCTTTGCCCGCTTTCCACTTCGAACACAAGGAGAAGCCACTTTCCATCCATTGGTCTGGATTTTGCCCTCTGAAGCTGCCAAGAACACATCTTCTATTTTCTACCTTTTAGATGTTCAGTGACCACCAAGAACATAAGAGCATTCTGTTCGCACAGTGGCCCAACCAGCTGCCTATGGGAAACCCACAAGCAGGACATGACAGCAACAACACCCTCCCACCCAGCAACCGGTGCACATAGGCATACTGCCTCTGATACTGGAGGTAGCACATAGTCCTCAGGACTAATAACCATTGATAGCCTTCTCCTCTGGGAATTTATCAACCCCCTTTTAAAGCCATCTAAATTGGTGGCCATCACTACGTCTCATGGTAACCAATTCCATAGTTGCACTATGTGCTGAGTGAAGAAGCCCTTCCTTTTCTTCCTCTCTAGGCTGGTTCCTAGTTGGGAGTGGACAACAATATGCCTTTCATGGCTCATCTTCTGCTTGCACTCCAGCAGGCCCAATCCCCCATCCCCAGACACCATCCAGAGAAACAGCAAGCCATTTCTCATTTTTGCTGGCTCGCCTGCACTTTTCTTCCGGACAAGTTTGTGGTAGGGACTAGGAGCACCATCAGACAAGCGTTTTATAGCACGCTCGTTACTGGCCACTCACAAATGTTCATAGGTCCTTTTGAAGATGTCGTCTGCCCCCAGTATGTCCCGCTCCTTCTGCTCTATTTTCCATGACAAAATAAGACCTGGAAAATCTGGGTTTTTTTTTAAATTGATTGAAGCAAAACTTGCCGCAATTTCCTGCTGTGTGCAGGAAAAGCAGCACATTGAAAATGCCCACTGAATGGGCCACGTGGTCGTTGCTGCTTCCTCTTTCTTCCCCGTGTGAAGGAAGAGCAAGATGCTCAACCCTATTGTGGAACAGAAAAGTGACAGTAGAGAAATGCAATTTCCCCCTTCTGATGATGCTCTAGGACCAGTTCCATGCAGAAGCATCCACTCCTCCCTCTTACTCTCTCCAGGAGGATCGGGGTCACCCAAAGAGGACAAGCAAGTGAAAGCAGCGGTCGCGCAACCTGCCTCTCCCTCGGTCACTTGCAATTTTCCTCTGTGTACTAGTGGGTCACAAGGAGGGGGCGAGCAAGCGGACACAGAGGATGCCTTTCACCTCTTCTCTAGGTAGCCCCACTGAGCTTTCTAGGCAGAAAGAGTGAAGTTGCTCCTGCAAACAGCAGCCAGAGGCCTCCTTTTGCTTGCTCACCTGCATTCTGCCTCTGGGCCGCAGGGCTGTGAGGAAGGAATCTATCACTTTGCAGGAAGAGCTTCTTCTTCTCCCCTTCAGCCGGACCCAATATTCCCTGTCGAAGCACCCTGAGAGAGAAGACAAGGAAGAGCAGCAGCCACGGCCTCCTGTCACTCGCTCCCCATTGCTGCACTGTCCAGAGGAAGTGCTCAGAGGAGGGGGAAGCTGCACACTTCCTCCTGGTGGGGAAGCAACATGGGGGGCAGGCAGGATTGGGCTGAGGGAAGCCACCCAGAGAGACCTAGGGAGCAAACCCTTAGAGATCATCCTCAGGTCTTCCTCTGCCTGCTCTACTCACTCTTGGCAGGGGATTGGGCTCACTGGGAGAGGACAGGTGAGGAAGGATGTTTAAGCAGCTGCTCCTTGTTCACACCCTTTCTCGCTCATGGAGCAGTGAGGAACATTGGGCCTGCCAAAGCCACAGAGAGGGAGAGAGAAAAAGGGAATGCACAAGCCAGTGAGAGGAGGAGGCCGTTGTTTCCTGCAGGAGGAGGCTTTGCTTCCGCACACGCTCTCCCCCTGGGCAGTGCTGCAGCAAGGACTGGGCTGCGGGGCCTAATCCCCACTGTTGTACCACCCAGGGGTGAGTCACTTATCTTCTCTCTGGGTGGCATGGTGGGAAGCAGGGAAGCCAGTGGGGCTGTCCAGAGAGTGTGAGCAAAATAAGCTGACCCTATGGAAAGGAGGACAGGGCATAGAATAGTTGCATAGTTGCATAGAAAAAGGAATTTCAGCAGGTGTCATTTGTATGCATGCAGCCCCTGGTGAAATCCCCTCTTCATCACAACAGTTAAAGCTGCAGGAGCTCTACTAGAGTGACCAGATACAAAAGAAGGCAGGGCTCCTGCAGCTTTAACTGTTGTGATGAAGAGGAATTTCACCAGGGGCTGCATGCTTACAAATGACACCTGCTGAAATTCCCTTTTCTGCACAACTGTTACAGATACAGGAGCCCTGTTCTCCTTTTCATAGGGTCACCCTAGAGCAAGAGGAGGTGGCAGCTAGTTGCACCTTGCAGGAGCAGCCGCTGCTGTCTCCAGTGGCCCGACTGCCCTCTCCCTCCATCTGTCCTCTCCCGACTGCCACCATGCCGCCCCTCTTTTGAATCACTTTTTGGAGCGGTGTTGCAGGGCTGCCTCTGTCAGGAGTTTGCACATTCTGATTTCTGTCTTGCTGTGGTTTCTGGTCAAAGTGGCTCAGGAGATTTCTCTAGCACTTCGAGTAGTAACCAGTAAAAGCCAGAACTGGTTCCCTGCAGTGCATCTAGCACTACTGTAACAGATGAGTATACATTTTGGTGTGCCTGCTAGACATATACCGGATAGTGCTGCACATACACCTTACACACTCCTCCTCTTCATGATCAAAGCTAATTCTATTTTAAACATGTGAGTGCTTACATGTGTGCATAGCATTTTTCCAAGGAAAAAAGTGTGCCGTTAGGTCTTTTCCCTCTCAGTGATACACTGTCATTTTCTTCCTTTCCAAAATTGACTAAACCAGAAGCTGTTTGGGATCTGGTTCAGTCAATTTCACCAAATTCACTAGGGGCTTGGGGAAAGGGCTGCAATTCAGGATTAGAATCAGGCATTTTCTGTTCCAGCAAATCACACCCTCCCCATTACATTTCTGTAGTTATCAAGCAATCCATGCTGAATCAGGGTTAGCACCATGGTAATGTTGAAAGCAATGTTTTTTCCCCATTGGTTTTTGGAAAATATAACCTGCACTAAGCCTAAGGGACCAAAGCATTGAAGGCTGGTGGCACTGATTTCAGTGGAACTGTGATTCCATACTGGGTTTTAGTCAGAACCATCCAGAACTTTAAAGGGTCTATCCAAGGTGCTGGACCCTGTCCCCAAAATAGGCTAAGCACCACTTGGATAGCTCCTTTACAATTCTGGCTAGTTCAAACTGAAACCCAGAATGGAATCAAAGCCCCACTGAAATCTGAGCCACCAGCCTCCACTGGACCAAAGGGCACCATTTTCATCCACATCATTAATCCCCAGATGCTAAAACCACATACTATTGCTCAGGCATAGCAGGTATGACACATGAACCTCCTGTGCCTTTCTTAGAAGAGATGGCAAAGGTGCCAATAAGGGCACCAATTCTACCTATATCATAAGCCCCCGCAATAAAGCCCCTTATTGGCTCAGGGTGGTGGGGCATGTTTGAAGAGGGGTCACATGCCCCTCTAGTTCAATCACAGAACGGGGTGAAAAACTGCACCCTCCCAAACTTGATGCAATTACGTGGTCTTCTGTAATTTGTGAGTGTGCCTTCACAGCCAATCTTAAGATGACATAGAAATTCTCTCCCCAAGGAGCTGGAATTTCTGTCTCTGGAGGATGGGGCTAACCCCTTCCCCTAACTGCAGGTTCAGCGGTGATGTAAGGAGCATAAATCATCCATCAAGGCTGATTACCAATTCCATCCCAACATAGTTTGCCAGTTTCATCCTTCTCATTGGATACTCTTAGGGCAGCATCCTGGGGTGTCACTCCACAAACCGAAATAGCACTAGCGGAGCTCTACAGACAATTTACATTGTGCAAGGGCTTGCGCATTGTGCTTCTGCAATTAGTTGTGCAGCCTCTTGTGTAGCCACACTTATGCAAACATAAACTTGCATATAGTTCGGAATCTGATTTCTGCTAGCACAACATCATTTGCACTAGAAGAATGGTGCAGTTGGATACTGCCCAATAATAATTAATAATAATAATAATAATAATAATAATAATAATAATAGGAAAATGGAAAGATGAAGAAACAGCAAAACCATTAAATAACTAAATAACTCACTGGCTCAGTTTGGATGACACGATAATGAATGGAGGGGGGAAGAGGCAACTGTCAGTTGTGTTGCTTATTGTGTCATGTGGCAGACAACACACAACACACACACAACTGACAGTACGCTATTTCGGGCAATTAAACAACTGAGAAAAACAATGAACTGCTCAGTTGTTTATCCTGAAATCTGTTGCTTAAAGTGTCGTGTGTTGGGAACCCCCCTCTCTCCGTGTACTATTCCACTCGGTCATAGAGTTCGCCAGCAAGAGCAGCCAGAAAACCCCCGGCTGCTCCTATACAGCTGGCAGAACTTGCAGTGCATGATGGGATACGTCCGAAGGACTGAGGGAGGGGGGAGGGAGGAGACGCAGCAGCCCAGAAGGCCGCTGGGACTTTCAGCTGCGCATTGGGGGAGAGGCAATATGTTGTGACACGCAACATGTCACAACATGACAAAATAACACATGGTGAGTGTGTTATTAACCCTTCCATTGTGCAAAGTGTCATCCGAAGAAACCCACTGACTGGGTTCACACAACATGCTAACCCACACTCAGTGGTTAAGAGTAGGTTGTTGCTGAACCATGGTTGATTACTGAAGTATGGAATAGGACATTTTCCACAGGATGGCTTATTTTTCTCAAAGAAGCCACCTTGGAAACCTATGTTTTTTTGTTGGGTTGTTCAAGGTAATTGACAAGCAACACTGCATGGTTAACAAGCCACCCTGCGGAAAATGACCTGAGATCAGACAACACACTAATCCATGTGTCAACAACAACCTTCTCTCAACCACTGAGTGTGGGTTAGCATGTTGTGCAAACCCAGTCAGTGAGTTCTCATTCTGCTCAAAACTCATATCTCCCAGTTTTGCCTTCAAACCTGGAAAGGAGGACAGGGCTCCTGTATCTTAAACAGTTGTATAGAAAATGAATTTCCGCAGGTGCCATTTGTATACATGTAGCACCTGGTGAAACTCCCTCTTCATCACAACAGTTAAACCTGCAGGAGCCCTGGTCACTCTAGCTATACTAGAGTGGACAGATACAAAAGAGGGCAGGGTTCCTGCAGCTTTAACTGTTGTGATGAAGGGGGAATTTCACCAGGGGCAGCATGCAAACAAATGACAAGTTCCCTTTTCAATACAACTGTTAAAGATACAGGAGCTGTTTCCTCCTTTCCATATAGTCAGCCTACCAGACACTAAAGCACAATTCACTGAATGCCCTCATGGGTCGCCGAAGGCCCCCTCTACAAGAATTCGGCTTCACGCCCGGTTGCCCCATTATGCGCATCTTCTCACGATTGCTTTTACACCTAATTCCGATAAACAACAGGCAGTGAAGCGCATTACCGGCCATGTGAAACGCGCTTTAAAATTGTTGAGATGCAGAGAATCGCTTGTTTACATGGTCAAAATGTGCTTTAACGGCCGCGGTAAATTAAAACTCGCTATTTAACGCGAATGCGAAGATGCGCATAATTGGAGAGAAAACGCGCCTCAACCCCTGATTTGCGCTCCGTTCATGTGGAGGTAAAAAAAATTATGCGCCTTGAAAGAGCTTTAAATCGCTCTTGTAGAGGCACCCAAAGATGCTTTGCTGCCTGAAATAGAAGAGCAAATGGTGCCCCTATCCCACCTCGGATAAAGAGCATAGTAGCAAATTGGTCAAGTTATTTTAGTACTCAAGGCAGAAAATCCCAGATATATTTTTACTCCCAAGGACAAGCACAACTACAACAATCAACTAAAAAGTAACAATTTGTAGACACACAAACAGCCACCTCATTCTGCCTAATGATAAGGCTTACCCCTGAATTCTTCCCTATTGAATGATTTCTCCCATCCAGTTCCAACTGGGATGTATCTTGGCTGATATGACCTAACATAACAGAGTTTGCATTGACTTCTGGACCATTTCCGGGCCCAATTTAAAGTTCTGGTGGTGACCTTAAAGGTCTAAATGGCTTGGGAACAGATAGAAGTGGGGAACTTTTTGCAGTCCAAGCACCAAATTTCAGAGAAAAGATTTTTTTGGGAACATAAAATCTATACGGGGAAAAAAATCTATTTCATTGCACTTAAGGCCAAAAAGCAAACTGTAGCCACTAAACTAAATTACTCTACACTTTAAAAGGATGGGGTTAGGTATAGCTATAAAAAAAATTACTGGTGCAGGATCCCCTAAGAAGCAATCTATAGGCTTTCTTGCCTAAAGACAAATAAATACTCCTTTTCTAATTTGGCTTTTTTAAAAAAAAAAATCTCAGAAAGTTACCAAATTAGCTACTGCCAGTAAGGTTCAACCACAATGCAATTGTTTTAAAGTCCTTTCTGACTTTTTCTCATTTCCACTTCCATATTTAGTCTGTGCCTTATCTTAGAATGTAAGGAGGAATGTATGAATTTGAACCAATCAGATGTTGCCTGTGGGGACCCATTCAATGAGGGCACAGGGGTGCAGTAAAGAATGCCCTGTGCCCTCACTGGCAGTTCCCTCCCAAAGTTAGCGCAATTTAGTTCTGATCACAGCTACTCAAAAGGTAAGTAAAAAAACATTTCCCCACCCCCTTTAAAATGGGGTGTTGTGGGGCTTGCAGGCCTGGTCATGGTGCTCCTTTCTTCAGCTGGGTCAGCCAAGAGGGAAAGGAGGAGGATGGTGATAGCAGGGAGTGCTGCCTGCCAATGCCGACTACTGACACCAAGTCTGTATGGAGGGGTTGTTTAAGAATGAGCAATTATAAATAATGATCATTAATAATAACTGTTAATAAATGATAGGGTGGACATATGGAAAGGAGGACAAGGCTCCTCTATCTATAACAGTTGTATAGAAAAGGGAATTTCAGCAGGTGTCATTTGTATGCATGCAGCACCTGGTGAAATCCCCTCTTCATCACAACAGTTAAAGCTGCAGGAGCCCTGATCTCTTTTCTATCTGGTCACCCCAGCCAAAGAAAGCGGGGCTCCTGAGGCTTAAACTGTTGCAATGATGAGGGAATTTTATCAGGTGCTGCATGCATACAAAAGACACCTGCTGAAATTCCCTTTGAAATTCCCTGTCCTCCTTTTCATTTGGTCACCCTAATAAATTATCATTAAATAAAACAATGTAACTTTCCCACTGAGCCATTTGTTTGCAATAAGGAAGGTTACCCATTCCGTGGCAAAGCTTTCTTTCTGCAAGCTAAATGTTGCCCTTATTATCACCACAGTAACAGTCAGCGGGGGCGGGAGAAGCAACGCAAATGTATCACAACATCCATAGTTTTCAATTACGGCTGCTTGGTTGTGAATTGATCATTACCCTGGAGGGCACTGAAATTATGAGTCTGAAGTGCTGGCGTTACAGGAAAGCTCTGAAAAGCTGAGCATGTGAAAAGGAAGAGTCTGGGTTTCACTTTACCTTTTACTCTTTTCGCTTTTTGTCCCCTCCCCCCTCCAAAGTGAAAATAAAAGTGACCTGGATGATCTGCGCTTAGAGATCAGGGAAGGGAGATTTGATTATGTATGCACCACGCTCCATTAGCAAAACTGAATAGTTTATTGTGTGGGTTTCACCCATCCTGCTGACCCAGAAAAGCAACACACTGCTCATACTGCAAAACAAAAATGAAAAAAAAATTAAGAAAGGAAAACTCGCTCACTTACATGTGGATTGATTAGAAGGGCCGGCCCTACCATTAAGCAGAGTGTAGAGGATGGCTGCGTTTGGACAACACAATATCCACCCGTGGTTTTAGTACTCAACTGTCAGTTGATCGGTCACCAGTTGGTATTTGTGTCATCTTTCAGGCAAAACCCACCCCACAGATGACTTTTTCCTCAAAAAACCCAACGGAGAAACACAACTGGCTGCAGAGTTGACTAGTTACTCAACCGGTGGTTTTTGTGTTGTCTGAACCGAGCCAGTAGCGTTTTCCACTTATTGATTTTTTCTTCTGGCTACAAAGTTCCCAGGCAAGAGTGGCCAAAACCGCAACAGCTGTTCTACTGCAGCCAGCACAACTTGCAATGGCTACTGAGATGGCACTTGAAGGATTGAGGGAGGAGGGAGGGCGAGGAGAGGGGAGGGGAGGGCGGTCTGTAAATCAAAGTCAAGTTCAGTAGGAATCCACTCCACTTGAGCCTCAACCATTCCATGGAGGAGTAGCAATATGTCACGTGGGGAGTACCCCCCAAAAAACCAACTGAGGGTTGACTCGGCAACCCTTCATTGACAAAAGTGTTGTCCGAACGCAGCCAATACATGAAACTAAACTAAACCCATAGTATAGCAAAACAGAAAGATTTGGGCAACATGCCAATTTGTCTGCAATGGCTTTTTCCTCATCACCATTTACAACTATCATGTAAAACATATTGGAACATAAGAAGAGCCACCAAGAGTCCATCTAGTCCAGCACTCTGTTCACACAGTAACCAACCTGCTGTTGATCAGGACCCTCTGGCCCATGTTCCCCAGCAACTGGTGTGCACAGGCATACTGCCTCTCATACTGGAGGTAGCATAGAGCCATCAGGACCAGTAGCCATTGACAGCTTTCTCCAAGAATTTATCCAACCCCCTTTAAAGCCATCCAAATTGGTGGACATCAATACATCTTGCAGTAGTGAATTCCATAATTCCACTACCACAATATTCCTAGACATTTGCACACTATGGGAATCCTTTCCTTCAGAGTAAGATAGTATATAGGGAGCCTCCCATCCTTTGGAAGCAATGGATTTCTGGCTGGGAAAAATATAGGGTCTGGCAAGGGAAGTGCAATAAATGTTTAATACAAATAAAGGACCCTCCAGCACTGTTGCGCATGAAATAAGTGCTGGTTATCTTGCCAGGCTGTCTGGGAGTCCGATATCATCATCGCAGCAGAATTCAAGCTGAAGCCCCCTGCAGCAGAAGGTTCAAGTCCATGGGCATAGCAGCAGGTTCCAATCTGGAAATGAGCAAGGCTTGGTGTCTCCTGGGCTGTGGGCAAAAGGGACTAGTGCAGCAAAAAAGAACAGGCTGAATCATCTTGGAAATCAATGAGTGAAACCTGTAAAAATTGTAAACAACCTATCAGGAATGCTGCACAACTTATGTTACACAAGGCAAGGGGTTGGAGCCAATGATCCATCATAGAAAGGTACTCCCTGCAGCTGGTACCAGAAGGGTGGAAGTGGTTGCCATTTTTGCCAACTTTGTCTTTCCTTCTGAGATCTGCTGAAAATCTGTGCCAGAGGGTAGGAGGACCCTCTGGACCAACATGGATGGTGGCAGGTGGGGCTCCAGCCAAGTGTGGGGGTCAGCAAAAATCACCTTCCGTAAGAACATAAGAAGCGATATGCTGGATCAGAAGAAGGCTAGGCCTACACCACTGCTTTATAGCAGTATTGAAGTGTACTGATAAGTGTTGAGGCACAATCCACATTCCGTATACTGCTTTCATAGGCCATGTCTACACCAGCGATTTTCCCTGGGGTCATCCCTGGGCATCTAAATGACACATGGGGGATCCTGGGGATGACCCCAGGGAAACCCGGGATAGTGGAAACCGTGGATGTCCCAGTTTCCCCACCATCCCGGGATGTGAAATGGGCATAGAGCCGTACGGGGTGGCTCTGTGCCTATGGGGGGGGGGGGAGAAAGCAATTCTGCCACCCCCAGGATGGCGGGGTGGGTGGGTGGGTCACCGGGGGGTCCCTACCTTCTCCGCTGTTCCTTTAAATTAAACAAAATGGCGGGTGTGACGTCCTTTTCGTCCCAGGACTTCGCACTTCTGGTTTAGAAGGTCAGGGACAATCCCAGAAGTAGGTAAATCCAGGATCGCCCCCCTCGCTCTACACCATTAGGTGTAGAAAGGCCCATAGTGTTATTTCCTGCTTTTGATTCCACATTTGTAATGATTTGACACAAGGTGTAGATCTGACCCAAGGGTCCATCTGGACCATAATTGTATTTACTCAGTGGCCACACAGGTGCCTATGGGAAACCTACAAGCAGGGCCAGATTTACACCAAGGAGGACATGACACTTTGAAAACAGTTTGAAAACTGTCTATGGAGTGTGTCCTGGGCCCCAACAGTTGCCACTACTCTTATAAACCATTTCAAAGCAGTAGGATAGGTCCTGCCCAGAACATGAATGCAACAACATCCTCTCCCTTCCATTTGTGGGGACCCCCAGTGAAACAAAGTCCCCCAGATATGCAGTTAGGTCATCTTGGACTTTGCTTAATGGTCTTACAGGCAGCCCCTTCTTTAGATTATAATGTGTGCTATAGTTCATTGTCTTTGGGGAATCTCCTGATCATTCTGCTGAGTGGTGCCCCCAGCTTCTGCCCCAAAGTCCTACCTTGATGGTGTCACTGGAAGGTCCTTGTGTTCATAGAAGGGCTCTTTCCTGTGCACCAATGAAGGCTGGTGGCTCCAATGTCGGTGAGGCAGTGAATCTGCTCCAGATTTCAGTCAGAACCAATCAAAACTCTAAAGGAGCTATCCAAGGTGTGGATAGATCCTTTAGAGTTCTGATTGGTTTTGGCTGAAACCTGGAATGGATTCATCACCCCACTGGCATCAGTGCCACCAGCCTCCACTGCAGTGCACCTTTGGATACCACCACGTATCATTACAAAAGGGATGGGTGGGGGTGGGGGGACGGGATGGGATGAAAAAGCAATCTTCCCATTACCGAAGGGCCACTTTTCAAATCATCTTCCAGATTCCTGAGACATTAGTGCACGTTTCCTGTGTAATAAAGCCAGGATCCTTCAGATATAGCCAGTGGGTCTTTTTTTGCCTCCCACCCTATTTGAATATCAGTCACAATGCATGACAATTCATTTATTGTATTCTATGTTTAAGCCATCCAGGAATGAGTATTCTCTGAGCAGGGGTGTTGAACCTCAGGGCCAGTGATCAAATCCAGCTCTCCAGGGGTCCCAATTCAGCCTTCTGTGGTTCTCCAGCTGGCCATGCCATTCCCCTGGCTCCACCCCCTTTCTCCCCAACTGCCAATCATTTGATGGTTTCCTAGGTGTTGTGCATCCCCCCAACATTCGAAAAGGTTACAATGCCTCTCCTAATGCTTAGAGCTTTTCTACATGACACATTTATTGTGCACTCATGATTCCTCAGACAAAGTAGTTTGCAGGTGCTTTCCACAACGTCGTCATCCTCCAGAGCCTCCCTCAAGCATTGCAACCATTTTTCTACCTAAAGAGGAAAGTCTGGTATTTCTTGGAATGGCAGCATTAAACCCTCTGCAATTCTGCTATACCACAGCACCACCTAGTGTTTATATAATGGAACATATAGAAAGGCAGAGAAAGAAACCTCCCAGATTATTATTTTTTAATGGAGTTGAACTTAATTCCACAAAGAATCTGGAAGCAGTAAAGTGGCAGGTTAAAAGCCTAATGTAGAAAAGTTCTTAGTTACTGACAGTAAGAGCTTTAAGTTAAAATATGTTGGTATTTGGGGTTTTTGACCCCAACCACCAGCAGAATACAGCTTCGAAGAGCTTCTCCTAAAACAGGGGATTTAGCATGCTGTACCACCCCCTCCCCCTGCCACGGCCAATGGCAACTAATCAGGGTTTCCCAGTGGCCAGAGGATGGGGATAGACAGGATATTTGTGTCTGCGCCTCCCTGGCATGAAAATGTTGGTGTAAGTGCCTGACTTTTTTAAAATGGAGCTTCGGGGGACTGCCCTCGGACAGCTCCGCAATGGCTGCTGCATCATGTAAATGACCTGCCACCACTGTGGATCCACCCCGTGGCTTTCCCCTCATCAAGATGTGCCCTAAAAGAGTTTACTCATCCCTAAGTTGAAGGAAGACAATGAAGTAGAAATAGTTAAAAGAATTCAGAACAATAAAATTAGGATGACTATATGAAAAGGAGCACAGGGCTCCTGTATCTTTTACAGTTGCAAAGGACAGGGAATTTCAACAGGTGTCATTTGTACATATTCAGAACCTGGTGAAATTCCCTCTTCATCATGACAGTTAAAGCGGCAGGAGCCCTGTTCTCCTGACCATGTACAAAAGAGGGCAGGGCTTCTGCAGCTTTAACATTGTGATGATGAGGTAATTTCACCAGGTTCTGCATATATACACCTGCTGAAATTCCCTTTTCTATGGAACTGTTAAAGATACAGGAGCCCTGTCCTCCTTTTCATATGGTCAGCCTAATAAAATACAGCACAAAATGACAAACAGCATCAGGAATAGAGAAATACAAAGATATGGTAGAATAGCCACAAAACTCTCAAAATAAAGACTCTAAAATGATTGGGAGGAAAAAAAAGGTTTTGCCCAGTGCCAAAAAGATAACAATGTGGGTGCCAGGTTACAGTTTAAAAGTTGCCTCTATTTCAAGAGCAGGTTCCTTTAAGACTGCTTAAATAGGTGTGATTGGGTGGGAAATTACTGTTTGAGAACAGAATGATAGGAAAAACAACAACATATAGGCCCTTTCTACATCTAAGGGTGTAGAGGGAGGGGGGCGATCCCAGACTTACCTGCTTCTAGGATCGTCCCCCAGCTTCGAAATGGAAGCGCGACGGCCCGGAAGGGAAGAGGGACATTGTGCACGGCATTTTTTTTTTAAGTCACAGGAGCCGGAAGCGCAATTGTGCTCCTCTGAAATAGTATTTTTTTAAAGCTCGACCCCACTCCCCCTGGACTCCCCCCCCAGACCAGCTCCTTCCCTCTTACTGACCCCCGCTACTCACGGGGAAGACGGAAGAAGCTGGGATGGGCGCCCACACAGCCTGCGTTCCTCGGAATCGTCCTGGGACCGCGGGGAAAATCGGGATCACTGGGAAACCAATTGTCCCGGGAAAATGAAGGGGTTGTCCTGCCAGCTCCTGGGATCCCCTGTGCATCATTTTTCCACAGGGACAACCCTGGGAAAAATCCCCCTTGTAGACATGGCCATAGTCTCATGGCATGCTAAAGACTAGCACATTTATTATAGCGTGTTGGTGGACTACAGTACACTAAGATGCAGCAATGGCAACTGTTAGGTATTTGCTAGGAATCACAAGCCATTCTAAAAAATGTAGGGATGGAGGAGAAATGTGTTCGGTTCGGATTTTAATGCAAACTTACCTTGATGTGAACCAAGACTCAGTTATCTTTCAAAATGCTGACTTCTCCAATAATAATAATTAAAAGAATCACACAAATTTGCATAGATTAGTGAATGTAACATTCAAAGAAGTTTTAGAGTAGGGGCCTATCTACACAGTCCCTTGGAACATTTTAAATTGTATTTTAAAACGTTCCAAATAGATGCGTTCTAAAACATCTTAGACCACGTTAACGAGTACTCACGTTACAGGAGAAGAAATCTTCAGTCTTCAAAGCGGTGTGGGAGGTCTCACACACTCTTTTGTCCGTCTCTTTCTCTTTCATTTTTACAATGAGTTTAGGGCAAAGAATTGTGGTAGTTCAGTCACCCACTTCCTCCTTAGTTCTCCCTTCATTCACTAGCTTTCAATGAGTATAGGGCTAGGCATTGTGGGTGTTGTAGTTCACTCACCCACTTCCTCTTTCTTCCCCACCAATCAACTGCTAAGCATTTGGGCTCCAGTCAATGAAGCACTGCCCCCACGAATCACAAACGGTAAGGAAGGACACGTTATTTTACTTAAAACGATTTATTAAAAGTAAAAACCGTTGTATATTGCTGAAGTGAGTTTTAAAAAACCTCAGGTATACATTGTTAAAGGGAGTGCGTCATGTGGCCCAAAGAGTTTTCATTACCCTTATGAAACGTTACAAACCTCGTGTGTAGATCGGCCCTAAGGGAAATTGCTTGCAAAAAATGTGTACGTTACACAGCTTGGGACTACAATACCTGACACGAACCTACCCATGCACTATGCTCAACATCTAAAGTTCTCTGGGTGCCTACTCTGAGGGAAGCTCAGCGGTGGGCAACAAGGGAGAGAGCCTTCTCAGTGGTGCCCCTTCCCCAATTATAGAATGATCTCCCTGACAAGGCCTGCCTGGCACCAACATTGTTCTCTTTTCGGCACCAGGTCATGACTTTTCTCTTCTCCCAGGCATGGAGCAGCATATGCTGGGTTTTTAATCAATCCCAGATCTATTTTTTAGGTTTGGCTGAGAGCTCAAAGTTGTTTTTAAATGTATGTTGTCTGTGTATGCTGTTTTACGTTTTTATGGTTTTACATTTTGTATATCGATTTTTTATATTTGAATGTTTTAAATCTTTTGTAGACCACCCAGAGAGCATCAGCTATGGGGCAGTATAGAAATGTAACAATAATAATAATAAAAAATAGAGAAATAGAAAAATGTGTGTAATCGGAGAAATGCACACAAAAGTATGTATGAATTTTAAGATTGGAAAAATGAAAAACTGAGATAAACTGAAATTGACAAACTTATCCATCCCTATGAGGGAGAAGGTGGAGCAGGGACAGGCCCACTCTTCCTGTTTTCCCTCCTCATGCGTAGCATTGACACACAACTGCTTTGGGCTCAATTACTCAAAGACAGACTCACAAACACACATGGCTGGATTTGTATCTAAGCATTTCTATGATGTAACAAGCATGCTACATAAAACAAGTGGAGAATATAGAACAGTAGAGTCAGCATAACTAGCTACTCAGAGAAACAAAGCAGCAGGATCACTCAGACACTTTCACATTTATAACAGCCACTGCCCTCCCTCTCCTCCAAACTTAGAACATTTGCACACTAGCTGGCTGCCTAGCAAGCAACCAAGGGATAGTGAGGAGGAGAAAGCAGATGAGCACCTCCCCCAGCATGAACCCCAATCTTCTAAAGTTCTCCAACAGGTGCCTCCTAAGAGGGAAGCTCGGAAGGTGGGAACAAGAGAAAGGGCCTACTTGGTGGTGGCTCCCAAATTGTGGAACCATCTCCTCAATGAGGTCCGCCTGCGCTAACATTGTTACCTTTTCAGTGCCAGGTTAAGACCTTTCTCTTCTCTCAGGCATTTGGTAGCATGTGATGAAGTTTTAATCAGATCCTGGATTTTTCTTAGAGCCTATCTACACTACTGCTTTAAAATGGTTTATAACAGTTTTAAACCAGTTAATGACTGTTATTGACCGGTTTAAAACTGTTATAACCCTTTTTAAAGCAGTAGTGTAGATAGGCTCTTACTGTTGATTCTTTAAAACTGTTTAAATGTATGTGTGTCTCTGTGTGTGCTGTCTGTTGATACGTTTGTATCTAAATGGTTTTTTTTTTTAATACTATGGATAATATATTTTCAATGTTTTTGGGGAACAATCTTATGGCCACTAGATCTTGGGGGGCATGGCATAATTTGTATTCCTGGATCTGAGGTTGGAGATAGAGCTCCGACTGCAGATACAAGAATCCATGCTCTGTGTCCCCCCTCACAGCCGGTGTGGCGAGAACTGCACTGGCTGCCCTACTTTGGAGAAGTGGGTAGAGGAGGCATGCCAGTGGGCAGGGAGGGGACCGTTGAAGTCAGGATACGATGTATCATGAGGCCACTCCTTTCCTCCCACTCTGGTGCACCCCAGCTAGTCAGGCAAGAAGTCCACCTAGCCAAAATGCAGAGTGGGAGGAGAGCAGACAAGAATATTGCTTCCATTGCTACACAGGATGCCCATAAGCCTCTCAGGATTGTGTCCTTAAACTTTGTAAAGCACCTGGAAAGCTTCAGCTGTTGGGCAATATAGAACTATAATGACTAAATGAAACACAGATGGTGAAAATTGTGATTAGACTGTAGACTTCCGAGGGTAGGGACGAGCCTATGGAGAGTGTTTCGGGCCACTCCAAAACTGAAGTTGCCCATCAACAATTTGGCATTGACCTACTAGATCAGACCAAAGGCCTATCTGGTGTAGCCTCCTGTTGGACATGGCGGATAGATGTCTTCAGAAAGCCCACAGGAGTGCATGAAGTCAATAGGATGCTGTCTGCACTCTTACTACAATGGATTACACCAGCCTTCTCTAACTTGGGCCATGTCTACACCTAAGGGTGCAGATGCAGAGAGGGGGGAGGATTGCAGATTTACCTGCTTCCGTGATCCTCCCCCAGCATCCAAATACGAGTGTGATGTTTCAGGAGGGAAGAGGGACATCGCGCCCACCATTTTTCTTTAAAGGTAGAGGAGCCACGTGGCTCCGAGTTACCAACAAAAGTTTTAAAAAACACATAAAAGTCACCCCAACCGCCCTCCCCGCCATCCTGGGGATGGAAAAATTGCTCCACCCCATTGGCACAGAGCCACCCCATGCAGACCCGTGCCCATTTTAGGTCCCAGGATGGCAGAAAAACTGGGATATCCCCGGCTTCCGCTATCCCAGGGTTATCCCTAGGTCATCCCTAGGTCATCCCCGGTTGCCCCCGGGATCCACTGTGCATCATGTAGATTCACAGGGATGACCTAGGGACAACTCCAGGATAAATCAGTCGTGTAGACAAGGCCTTGGTATCCTCCAGATGTGTCGGAGGGCACCAGATGTTTGGAGAACACAAGGATTACACTGACAACCCACCCTATTTTGTTCTTGAAATGCCTACTTTCTTGTCCTGCCCCCTCTTCCACCCCAGTTCTGCTCCGTTATGGGTTCCCTTAAAAACGACAGGTAATTATGTATTCTTGCAACAGGAAAACCAACAAAAGCTATTGTTTACATTTCATACTATTCTGGCAATTTTACATTTTTGAGATATCTTTATTTTTCTGGGAATTAGAGAATCCCACGTGCAAGATCTAATCAAGATAAAAGCAATGATGCTGTATCTGGAATCCTCTCATTCCAAGGGGAGGGGGACTATAACCCAGGATTTTATTTTTTATTTTTTATTTTTAAAAAGCATGGATGGAATACTATGAAACATACACAATGGCTTTCATTTGTTTCCTATTGCAAGAATACATAGTATCATCATGGGGGGGGGGGGCAAGGGGTGACTCAGAAAATGAGAACATGCTAATTCCCATGATCTGGAGTAACCCACTTTCCTGTTTGAAACATGGAAAATTCACATTTACGTCCCTGTTAGCTGCGTATTTTTCCATCTGGCTCATGTTTCATTTATGAGGTTGTTTTGCACTCCAGAAACATGGATAATGTCTCGCCTTGGCTCTAGGAGCAATGTTCAATATTTAACATGTGTTTGCTGGGAAACAACAGGTCATAAAAACATTGCAAATGTTTAATATACAGAGGTTTTGTATTCCTCTGGCAGGCGCGTAAATTTTGTTTTTTGCATTTTAATATACCACCAAAACACTGAGTCCCACTCTGTTATTATCTCGAAGAAAAACTTTACTTGGTAGTTTGGTATCTAGAACAAGAACCACAGTAACGTACATTAGTTTTTCATGCAAATATAAGAACATAAGAAGAGCCTTGCTGAATCAGGCCAAGGGTCCATCTAATCTAGCATTCTGTTCACACAGCGGCCAAGCAGATGCCCCTGGAAAGCCCACAAGCAGAACATGAGTGCAACAGCAACCTCCCACCCATGTTCCCCAGCAACTGGTGTACATAGGCAAACTGCCTGTGATACTGGAGGTAGCGTAGATCCATCAGGACCAGCCTCCTCCTCCAGGAATTTGACTAACCCCCAAATTGGTGGCCACCATTACGTGATATTCATGGTAGTGAATTCCATAGTTACCTATGTGCTGTGTGAAGAACTACTTCATAATATCTGTTCTGAATACCTCACCAATCAGCTTCATGGGATGATCCCACTGGGTTCTAGTATTATGAGAGAGTGAGACAAATGTATATCCACTTTCTGCACACTATGGCAGGATCAACATTACTGCTTTACAGCAGTATTGAAGTGCACTAACAACTGTTGGGGTCCATTTGACACATGCCATATACCGCTTTCATACCTCTTTCATAGTGTTATGTCCTGCATGGTGTAGATGCGTCATATGTTATCTATCTATCTATCTATCTATCTATCTATCTATCTATCTATCCACACACTGCCTTTTTCCCAGGGATGGGACTCAAAGCGGTTCATAAAGTTAAAACATGTACAATTAATATATATAAATATAAGCTTACAAAAGTTAAAGTAGAATTAAACCTACTGTAAAATTAAAACATTTTAAAAATTTAAAAACAGTAACAAATTTTAAAAACAAAACAAAACCATATATTAACATAGGTCCAGCATATTTCAAAAAGCCTGCTGGAATAAAAAAGTTTTTTGCCTGCCTCCAGATGTTCAGCACAGAGGGAGCCAGTCTGGCTTCTTTGGGAAGGGAGTTCCAGAGCCTTGGAGCAGCCACGGAGAAGGCCCCCTCTCACGTACGCACCAGGCATGCCTGGGATGTTGGTGGGACTGAGAGAAGAGCCTCCCTAGAAGATCTCAGAGCACAGACAGGCTCATATGGGGGAATTTGGTCTTTCAGATAACCTGTACTCGAGTCATATAGGGCTTTATAGGTGATAACCAGCACTTTGAATTGTGCACAGAAACAAACTGGAAGCCAGTGCAGCTGTTTTAACAGGGGAGTTGTATGCTCCCTGTAATCAGCCCTGGTCAACAATCTGGCTGCAGGCTCTTTGAACCAGTTGAAGTTTCTGAACACTCTTCAAAGTCAGCTCCATGTAGAGCATGTTATAGTAATCCAAATAGCATGTAACTAAGAGCTTATTATTGTTATTATTATTATTATTTATTACACTTATATACCGCCCCATAGCCGAAGCTGTCTGGGCGGTTTACACATGCAGGATAAAACACTTTGAAAACGTTTTGAAAACTGTATATGGAGTGTGTCCTGGGCCCCAACACTTCTCAAAACTGTTATAAACCATTTTAAACCATTTTAAAGCAGTAGTGTAGATAGGATCTAAGGCATGTGTCACCGTGGATAGGTCCAACATCTCAAAGAACGGGTGCAGCTGGCACATAAGCTTTAACTGTGCACTCTTGGCCACTGCCGAAGCCTGGGCATCCAGGCTCAGGGCTGAATCCAGGAGTACACCCAAGCTCCAAACTTGTGTCTTCAGGGGGAGTGTAACCCCATCCAGCACAAGCTGAGTCCCTATTCTCTGACTGACCAGGAGCACTTCTGTCTTGTCTGGATTAAGCTTCAATTTGTTTGCCCTCATCCAGTCTATTACTGCTGGCACCGAAACAGCTTTCTTGGAGTTAGGTGGAAAGGTGTAGTAGAGTTGGGTGTCATCAGTGTACTGGTGGCACCGCACCTCAAAACTCCAGACAACCTCTCCCAATGGTTTCATGTATATGTTAAAAAGCATGGGGGACAAAACAGAGCCCTGAGGGACTCCACAGGCCAATGGCCAAGGACTCAAACAGGAGTCCCCCAGCACCACCTTCGAGGTTCACCCTTCCAGGAAAGAACGGAGCTGCGGTAAAACAGTGCCTCCAAAACCCATCCCAGCAAGGCAGCCAAGAAGGATACCATGGTTGATGGTATCGAATGCCGCTGAGAGATCCAGCAGAACCAACAGGGACACACTCCCTTTGTCCGGTTCCTGGCGTAGGTCATCCACCAAGGCGACCAAAGCTGTTTCTGTCCCATAACCAGGTCTGAAGCCAGATTGAAATGGATCTAGATAATCCATCTCATCCAGGAATCCCTAGAGTTGGGAGGCCACCACACGCTCCAATACCTTGCCCAAAAATGGAATATTGAAGACTGGCCAGTAATTATCCAATATGGTGGAATTCAAGGAGGGCTTTTTCAGTGTGGGTCTTACCACTGCCTCCTTCAAGCAGGCTGGTACTCTGTATTGACCACTCCACTCATCCATTCAGCAAGACCCCCCTCTGGCTGCTTTTATAAGCCAGGAAGGGCAAGGATCTAGTACACACGTGGTGGCTCTCACCTCTCCAAGGATCCTGTCCACATCATCAGGCTGTACAAATTGAAAAGTATCCAATAATACTAGACAAGCAGGTGCCAGAGTTACATCCACGGGGTCTGCATCAACTATAGCATCCAAGTCAGAGCGGATCTGAGCAATTTTGTCTGCAAAGTGCTGGGCAAATTGGTCATAGTGGGCTGCTGAAAGGTCTAAATTTTCCTCTTGGGGGCCAGTATGTAAAAGGCCCCAGACCACCCGAAACAGTTCCGCTGGATGGCTCTTTGCAGATGCAAATGTGTAATTTTGTACTTCTCTATCATGTCTCCCTTCTCTCACCTTTTCCCTAGCTGAATAATCTATTGCACTGCAAAAATAACCACGCATTTAATGTCACTTCAGGTTTGGCCTTTATGTGCTACAACAAGCAAGTCCCTGGCCAGATCTACACCAAGCAGGATATGACACTTTGAAAATGGCTTGGAAACCGTATATGGAGTGTGTCCTGGGCCCTAACAGTTGTCACTGCTGTTATAAACTGTTTTAAAGCAGCAATGCAGATCCTGCCCCTGTCTTCATCTGTGAAATTCTGGAGGGTACAGACAGATGGCATGTGGTTCTCAGGCTGAGCTTAGCTTCAACGGCAAAATTGCAACATGTGCCTTCCAACCATTAGAACCATATTACCAGCGGTCTGATATTTCTCATAGGGTCTGCCAAAGCAATGCAGACCTTTTGCTGTTTAGGGATCACATGCAAATATC
This sequence comes from Anniella stebbinsi, assembly GCA_029215795.1. NCBI lineage: Eukaryota > Metazoa > Chordata > Lepidosauria > Squamata > Anniellidae > Anniella > Anniella stebbinsi. The sequence goes on from JARDYH010000001.1 coordinate 53,511,881, forward strand.
TTGGCATGTTATCTTGTTGTATTAAAGAAGCCGGCTTGTCTAACCTTGATTTAATTGTGCTCTGTGCATAAGCAACGACCTCACTTGGGTCATGAAATGTCTGAATCGATGGAGCAAAAAGTACCACTTGTGACCTTGCCATTAATGGCAAAGCTTTGTAAATACAGCATTGTGTTCTAAATGCAACATGCTTACATTTCCCCTCAATATAATATGATCTTTAAAAAAAATAAAGTGCAAGGAAAACATGAAAAGACCATGCAGGTTTTTTTAAAAAAAACCAAAACACAAGGGGGTTGCAACATAGCCCACCCACATGCACTTAGAAGCTGGCATCATTATTTTCCAAATAACCATGCTTAAATTAGCATGAGGTTGTGTATAAACTAAGCAATTTATATGTAATCCAGTTTCACCAACGTAGGGGAATGTATTTATTTATTTATTTATTTATTACATTTCTATTCCACCCAATAGCCAAAGCTTTCTGGGCAGTTCACAAAAATTAAAACCAAAAATGTTCTTCTTTGTATGTTTGACACTGAACATCTTGTAATAGAGCTTTGTGGGAGACCTGGGGTGGGGAAATCATGAAGTTGGAATAATCTATACTAATTTTAAGAAAAACCTCATTAACAAAACTTAAAATGGACATTGAATGATCATAAAATCATAAGAGATGAGGGGCTCTTTTAGGCCCTCCAGTCAGTGCCATTTGATGCAGGAAATCTAGAGCTATAAGCATCTCCAATAGGGAGAAATTCATTTTAATGTGAGTGTACCTAATTTTGCACTTTTGACCTGCCATGAGAATTAAAATGTGATTCCACTTCAAAATTCTCATTTGTTTCAAATTTTGCAATGGGAGTTCTCTGATCAAGATGTGTATATTATACAAAACAATGTTCAAATTTGCATTATATTAGGAAAACGGGTTGCAAAAATGTGTATATTAGGCAAAAAGTGCATACCAAAATGCATGTATTCCGAAAAATGTGCTCAGAAATGCTTACGAATTTTCATGCAAACTTAAAAAAAAAACTCAAAAGTTCAGGATAAACTGAGTTTAAGTTTGGAGAAATTCTCAAAATTCGAGATGAACCAAACTTAAGAATGGAAAAAATGAGAAACTGAAATTGATGGATTCATCCATCACTAATCTGGAATGCCCAAATTCTGCTTGAAGAGCTCCTAGCACCCTACCAGAGATTGTTGCTGCGCTTTCTGTGAAGAAGTTTCCCCCAATGTTCAACTGATATCTACCTTCCTGTAATTTAAGCCTATTAGATCTAGTCCTGTCCTTTGAGGAACTGGAGGACAAATCTTTGACCTCTTCTATGTAACAGCACTTCAGATATTTGGAGAGTGCTATCAAATCTCCCCGCTTCTCCATGCTAAACATACCCCGTTCCATCAATCTTTCTCCATAGGACTTTTTTTTCCATAGCCCTGGACCATCTTCCTTGCCTTCCTGTTCCAATTTACCTATCTATCCTTCGTAAAGTATGTGGTCCAGAATTGGAAACAGTACTCCAGATGAAGTTGGATGAGTCGAGATGGCTCCCATAATATTGTTGCCTTGCTCTGACGTAGATGCTAGATAACTGACAAAGTGATGGCCCAATCTTATGAAATACACACCGTGAAGACTGCATCTACAACACTGTTGAAGTATCACATATAGCACACAGACACAAGCATTTCATTAATCAGATTTGGGGGGGGGGGGTAGGGTAATTAACCCTTTCACCCTTACAATTTTCCCAATATAAATTGCTCTCCACCTTCACCCCACCAGAAGTAGCTATTAGCCCCTATAATGGATATCCTCTCTACAGAGACGGAAGAATTATAAACAGTAAGTAAACACAGTTTTATCTTCCTAGCTTTGCCTGGCTAATTTAACACATGCAGTGGGGGAGAGCTCTCTTCCACGACAGCTGTCTAATTAGGGTAACAAAGTTGGAATGACTACATTGTTGTCCATTAGTGCTGTTGTGGTTGGCCACCATAGCTGTCTTGTATCTTTTTGAGCTTTACATAGAAATGTCAGAGTGTGTGTCTCTTGCATTTCATTGCCTTTTGGCACCACGGCTGACACATTCCCCCCCCCCCCCTGCTATACCCATGGGTGTCTCCTTGTGTATGTGTGTAGCTCTTATCTATCTAGATATTATGTTCTCGTGCCTTGCTGTAGCTCAGTCTCCAACCAAACGGAAGCATGTTCAACTCAGGGCCAAAACAGACATTACCTGAAAGTTGAAGCTAGCAGCTATGTCTTTTTTATTTTCATTTTTAGTCTCAGGTAAACTCCAGGTCAGAACCCTAGCATGGGGAGGGGGCACACCCTCGGCTATTGGGTGGTATAGAAATGCAATAAATAAACAAATAAATAAATAAATACACCTTCCCCCCACTATCGACAAATGGATCAGCATTACAAAGCAAATGGATTAGTATTGTGCAATAGGAATTGCAGGTGTGCCCCCCCACAAACCAGAACAGGTCTACAGCGTGTGTTTGTGTGTGTGTGTGTGAGAGAGAGAGAGAGGTTAATGCCCCCTGCCTCCTTTGCTAGGGTCTTGATCTGAATTGGGGGCTTTGCGCCTACTCTGAAACAACTCCTACTCTTACCCACCCTTTCCTCCCCTTCTGCTGTTGTTTCCCCAATTGCAAATTTTAGATTGCAATCTCCTTGGGGCAGAGGCCTGTCCTCTTGTACTCTGTAAAGTGCCAGTCTTGCTGATGGCTATACATATTATATAATATCTGAGCTCCATGGTTGAGTGGCAATTTGAACCTGGGTCCAGATCTGAAGAACCAGTCTTAGGCATGTTCTACACCAAGCAGGATTTAGCAGTATGAAAATGGTACGAAAGCGGTATATAAAAGGCAGGAGCCACACTACTGCTTTATAACAGTATTGAGGTGCACCGACAATGGTTGGGGCCATAAGACACATACCATGTACTGCTTTCATGCTGCTTTCATGCTGCTATATCCTGCTTGGTGTGGCTTCTGCCTTTTATATGCCTCTTTCATACTACTTTCATAGTACTATAGCCTACTTGGTGTAGATCTGGCCTTAGTCCGACTTTCTAATTGCTAAATGACTCTGTTTGTTCTGTTAATGCAATTTGGATGGCCACAGACCTTAATCTGAAATAGGGCTGCCCTGGAACGAGTATTGTTTCTTTTTCTTGAATAAGCCACCTTGAAAACCATAGTTTGTTGCTGGGTTGTTCAGGGTGGTTAACAAGCCACACTGCATGGTTAACAAGCCACCTTGCAGAAAAAGTCCTAGGTTCAGAGAAGCATGATTCAACAAACAACCCATGGTTCAACAACAACCCATACTCAACCACTAAGTGCGGGTTAGTGTGTTGTTTGAACAGTATCATGGCATCTAGGCAAGAGATATTTGGGTTCGCCATTATGGAGTGAGATTGGGGAACTCCAACCAATGCTGACACCTTTGACAACAAGATTGTGTTTCTAATAATCTGTAGTTCCGCCCTATGGAGACATGTGATTATGCTACTTCTTATTTCCTGTGACCTAAGAATGCAATAATTTCCTTAATGTGATGGGCAAAAAAGATTGAAAACATGGCAGAGAGATATCTAATTATACCAGAAGCACAACAATTCAATTTAATTTTGATTTGATTTTTAAAGAAAGACAAGTGCTGGGTTTGAAGCTAATCAAATGCATGCATAGGAGGAGGAGAGGTGAAGGAAAAGGAACTGATGAGAATTATATATATGTATGTATATGTGTGTGTGTATATATATATATATATATATATGGAATTGATCTGAGATTATATCTAATGTTTGGTTGCTAATTGAAATGGAAAATAGTCTGGTACAAATTGTTCAGTAAACCATAGCAGCTCATAGTAGAAACGAGAGTGTGTGCGATGGAGATCTGTCCTGTTCTAAGAGCTATGCTACATTACAGAGGTCATTATAGTATCCTCTGAAGAGCTACTTCAGAATTCTCTAAATTAAAAGCCCTTTGTCATGTTGCTTAGAGACTTTAATATATATTCATTAAACAAAAAACCTACGGTTTACAAAAACAATGTTAAGGCTCTACAGTTTCCAACCAAGCACCAAAAAGCAGGGAAATTGGGAGTTAAGGCACACAAGCCTTAACGCCACATCCTCCCTAAGGAGGCAGAAAATGCAAGTGAAATTCTTATTTTCTCAAAGCAGATAAACCATGAGGACAGGATGTTGACTATAATATGCAGAGGTGACTGTGGAGTTGTGGAAAAGTCATGACGAACAACTTAGGGCCACCTACTTCTCATTTTTTGTTTAGAGCAGCCCTTCCCCAACCTGGTGCCCTCCAAAGGTGTTGGACTACAACTCCCATCATTGCAAGTCAGTGTGTTCCATGGTCAGGAATGCTGGGACTTGCCTGGACATGTCCTCCTTTCTCTGGCCATAGGGCCATCCGGACGGATTTTAATTTTTTTAAAAAAAAAAGTCCAGAAAGTGCTCAGGTGGGTTATGCTACTAGCGTAGGCCCTACGCTACTAGTGTAACCCACCCATGCACTTTCCAGAGCCCTGAAGAATTCCATCCTGCTCTGCCTTGCCCCCGCCCCTTTCCCGGGATGAAAGGGTCTCTTAATGCATTGGGCAGCTCGAGCAGACAGAGGCAGTGAGGGCCCCAGGGAGAAGGAATATTGTGTTGCGTGGGCGGGGCTTAGAGCCAGCACCCCTTCCTTGCACATGAGTAGTAGCTGGATTATTTTATTTTCTCCCAATGAAATAAATCCCAAAACCCCTTCTTGGCTCTCCCTCCACCCCTTCCTTGCACGTGAGTTGTAGCCGGATTACTTTTATTTTCTCCCAATGAAATAAATCCTAAAAAAAAACCTTCTTGGCTCTCCCTCCACCCCTTCCTTGCACATGAGTTGTAGCTGGATTACTTTCATTTTCTCCCAATGAAATAAATCCTAAAAAACCCTTCTTGGCTGTCCCTCCATCCCTTCCTTGCACGTGAGTTGTAGCTGGATTACTTTTATTTTCTCCCAAAGAAATATCCTGGAAACCCTTTCCTGGCTCTATACTTTTGCAAAGTTAATGCTGCAGGAACCCTGCCCTCTTTTGTATCTGATCAAGAGGGCACGGCTCCTGCACCCTTAATTTAGATTTCATACTGAAAATACTCCTTCTTTTAGAGTATTCACATATGAAACCAGTCTGTTCTTCATATAACCATATTCTCTTATTGTTGAAGGTAATGTGTTCTTCCACCCGTCCCCTCCTCATTGTTATTGGTATTATTGCTTTTCTGTCAGTTTAGCTGAGTTCTACATATTATATGCCAAATTCTGTTTGTGTGCTATTACTTTCCAATATCCTGATATAAAGTTTTGATTTGAGTGCTGCAGAAACATGAATCAGTGGAGCCTCTGTCTTGATGGAGCCAGACAGTGTGCATCAAATGGGGAACAAATATGAATTTGTAGCACAGCTGTATTAATGGTGTGGAAAGACCCTAACCTTTTACAGAAATGGCTTGATAAAACAATAACAGTATTCCACATGATAAGCTTTCTGCTGTTAAGATGGAATTGGGAGAACATGGTGGCAAAGGTGATGATTGTTGAAAAGTGTGCTTGGCAGGATCTATGCTACTGCTTTAAAACGATTTATAACAGTAATGACAACTGTTTTGAAACCGTTTTCAGAGTGTCGTAGCCTGCTTGGTGTAGATCTGGCCAAGTGTCTCCTGGTGTTACAAGAAGTGTTGCTGGCATTCATTCTGTTTTGTGCTATCGTATCCAGTTACTGAGACTGTGTAAAATGGGTGTGTTTGTTCAGTTTTTCACTTTCTCTTCATACTTTTATGAATGAATTGCTGGAGGAGAAGGTTATCAATGGCTACTAATGGTTATGTGCTCCCTCCAGTATCCAAGGCAGTAAGCCTGTGTGCACCAGTTACTGGGGAACATGGGTGGGAGGGTGCTGTTGCACCATGTCCTGCTTTGTTGGTTCCTGGTTGACAGTTGGTTGGCCATTGTGTAACAGAGTGTGGGACTAGATGGAATAGCATGGCACTTCTTATGTTCTTATGCTTAATTCTATTTGGGCTATTTCTCTCCACCCTACCCTATGCACGCATGTAATTGCTCAACAATTCCAAAGACTTCTATTCTTAAAAGCAGCCTAAAAATAATTTAAAATAAAAAATAATTTTAAAAAGGAGAGGAAGGGCAGGTGGATGTGGGACAGCACAGTACTAAATTAACTTGTCAGGGATGGAAAACCTACAGAAGGATACCAGTAACTCCAGAATCCACTTTTTGGATTCTGAGAGTACACCCATTGAGCTCACCATAGTGCCTTATTTATTTATTTATTTATTTTATTTCTAACCCGCCTCTCATCCAGATCGAGGCGGGGAACAACAATAAATATAAATATAAAATAGGCTGACCAGATAAAATCCAGGTCAGGGCTCATGTAATTTTAACAGTTGTAGAGAAAAGGGAATTTCAGCCAGTGTCATTTGTATGCAATTAGTTCCTGGTGAAATTCCCTCTTCATCACATCAGTTAAAGGTGCAGGGGCCCTGCCTTCTTTTGTATATGGTCATTCTAGTATAACGCCTGCACCTTGTTGTGATGAAGAGGGAATATTACCAGGAATTAACTAAATACAAATGACACTGGCTAAAATTCCCTTTTCTCTACAACTGTTAAAGTTACATGAGCCCTGACCTGGATTTTATCTAGTCAGCCTAATATAAAAATCATAAAATAGATAAATAATTAAAACAGATAAAAACAAATACATTATTAAAAACATCTTAAAATTCAACTGGGTAGGCCTGCCGGGAGAGAGCAGTCTTCACGGCTCTCTTAAATTCAAGAAGACTGCTAATTTGTAGAATCTCCTCCGGCAGGCCATTCCACAATTGTGGAAAGCTATGATTGTGCTTTCCAGTTCACATAATTGGTAGGGACTGCTTGGAGAAGCTCACAGCCTTTGCTGCCTGTAATTATGTGCTGAGCATGAGACATGGGAAGGTTGCCAGCTGATCAAAAGAGTTGAATGTGAAATTGGGGGTGAGGGATCAATCTCCTGTTTTAGCCCTGTTTTCTTTGTTACTTTGCATGGTAAATACAGTGCATGCATAGTTACTAAGGCTACAATCCTGTATACACTTTCCTAGGGGTAACTCCTACTGAATTCACTGGGTTTTACTTGATAGTAGGCATGTCTAGGATTGCACTGTAAGTTGTATAAAGCTAGGGTGACCATATTTTGGAAACCAAAAAGGAGGACAAGATGGCCGCCCTCAAGGAGGCATGCCCACCGAACATTGCCCAGCCCCCAAGGCGGGCCCATTTTGAGGTATTTTCATACCTCACAATTAAGACAAATATGTTCTACATAATACGTTAATGTTAAACTTACTGAAATAAAGAACAAGTAAGACAGTCAATGTATCAGAAGTTTACACTTTCTTTTTGGCATTGTGAATGCTTTTCTACAAAGTTTTTACTGAATTATAGACCAGAACAGAATCTAAAAGACAATAAAGTAAGATATCATTGAGCATCTCCTACAGTTAAACCACCTTACTGTTGTGAAATGCAGTCAGTTGGGAAAAAAGGGAAAAGAAGGGGCAGGAGTACATCACCACTTCCATGTTTATCTTACAAACACATCTCTTAAAAACAAAAGTGGCATATGGAGATTCTCTGATGTAAGTTATGGATGATGAAGAATGTAACTTTTAAGCATAGTCCACAGTGAACTAGGATTTCTTAGCTAAAAACATAACTAACATCAGAGAATCACCATGCCAGTTTCCCAATCCACGCATCATACAATTGACTACACAGTTCTTTCAAACAATCCACCTACCTAAGGCAAAAATAAAAATTCATTCACACACATACACACCCAAGGTAAAATGTTAATAATAATTAATAATAGTAATAATAATCCACACATACCTCACACATGCTTACTACAGGCAAAAAAATAATAATTAAATCCTCACCTCCTGCACACTCACCCAAAGTGGAAAAAAACCACACCCTCTCCAAGACAATTAAAAAAAACCTCCCCCCCATACACCAAAGACAAAATAATAATAATAATAATAATAATAATCCATAGTCAGCCACCCAATAAGATCCATCAACATAATAAATCTACACACAGACATGCACACACACCCCAAGGCAAAAAATAAAATAATATAAACAATACAGCATCTACCCACATACTCACCCAAGGCATAATAACAACAATAAAAATAACAAGAATACAAATCCACACACTCACATGGGCAAAACCAACCAAACACCTATACACACTCAACCAAGGACTGCCCGGTGCCCGCCCCCCGCCCGCTGCACACCCGCTCTGCACCCCTGCCCACCCTGCGGGACCTCCACCTGCCTGCGTTGCGTACCGCTCGCCCCCCGCCCGCCCACGCCATGCGCCCTGCTGCCGCGCCCCATCATTCGCACCACTTAACGCCCATGCCGCGCCCACCCACCCAGCACCACGTGCCCCATGCCCAGCACCTCGCGACCCACCGCAAGCGCTCCGCACCTTTTGCACCACTTGCAGCCCATGCCGCGCCGCCCACACCCGCCCATCACCATGTGCCCCGCCCACACTTACCCCTTCATCATGGCCCGCACTGCTACCAAAGGACAAGACAGGGTGAGAGTTGGGAGGTATGACATTCAAAATAAACGGCCGGATCGCCGAGAGGGAGGGGTGGAGGGGAGAAAGAGAGCTCTTTCCCCCCCCTCCCCAGCCCTCCTTCTCCATGATCCAGACCTTTAGCAAAATAAAGGGCAGGATAAGCGGAGAGAGAGGGTGGGGGGGAGAAAGAAAGCTCTTTCATCCCCCCAGTCCTCCTTCTCTGTGATCCAGAACTTTAGCAAAATAAAGGGCAGGATAAGCGGAGAGGGAGGGGAGGAAGAAAGAAAGCTCTTTCACCCCCCCCCCCAGCCCTCCTTCTCTGTGATTCAGACCTTTAGCAAAATAAAGAGCCGGATCGTGGACATGGGGGGGAGAAAGAGAGATCTTTCGCCCCCCCACCCTCCCTCTCCGCGATACAGCCCTTTAGAACGAGGCGTGCCTGCACTTCCAGGTACCTGTCATCCAGCCTTTTTCCTGCCCGGGTGCTTTCCTTGGCCTGCATGATCACGCCAGCCAAGAACAAGCCCCAGATGGTGGGATTAGCTGTATAACGCATACCCAGAAGTATGGGCACGTGTGGTTCTAGCCCCTTCCCTGCGCCAATCCGGGGCTGTTCTTGGCCTACACTATCAAAGAACAGGCCCTGGATGGCGCAGGGATCTGCCTAATTCCCGGACTTTCCAGGAAATCAGCTGATTTCCCTCCGGATGCCATTTTGGCACCCTGTTTCCGGACTTGTCCAGAGGAAAGAGGATCTCTGGTCACCCTAATAAGCTCTCTCTAACTCACTGTATGGCTGCCAACATATGTACATGGGAGGGGAGATGGCTTCTCCCCCTACAATACAATTACCTAGAAAACAACAATACATTATGATATCCTACAGCTGCTGCCTCTTTCTGGGAATGAGAGAGATTTTTTTAAAATCTTGTGCGGCAGGTCCCACTCTTTCTAGTTGCTTTTTTGGCACGCAGTCAGAAAATTTCATGTTGAAGCATGGGCAATTTTGACTTTCAGAGAATGAATGTGTAAGTAGAATGGGCAAAAGGACTATATCTTGACTAAACTAGGCTGACCAGATAAAATCCAGGTCAGGGCTCATGTAACTTTAACAATTGTAGAGAAAAGGGAATTTCAGCCAGTGTCATTTGTATGCAATTAGTTCCTGGTGATATTCCCTCTTCATCACAACAGTTAAAGTTGCAGGGGCCCTGCCTTCTTTTGTATATGATCACTCCAGCATAGTGCCTGCAACTTTAACTGCTGTGATGAAGAGGGAATATCACCAGGAACTAATTGCATACAAATGACACTGGCTGAAATTCCCTTTTCTCTACAATTGTTAAAGTTACATGAGCCCTGACCTGGATTTTATCTGGTCAGCCTAGACTAAACTAGTTGTCCTTACAGTGTAAAGCAGTCACAGCTTAATGAGAATACTGGCATTTTATAATATGGCTTAACTGAATGCAAGGGTAGTATACATAGGTAGGCAACTCTTGACTGTTCCTTAAAGGGGTATGGAATAGGCTGCACATAAAGAGTCCATGAACTGTACAGAACAACTAAGGTTCTTTCTCTTGAATAACCCCTACAGAATTCCTCATTTGCCTTTTGTTTATACTCAGGGATATCTGGTCACTCGACAAAAGAGGACAGTGCTCCTGCAGCTTTAACTGTTGTGATGAAGAGGGAATTTCACCAGGTGCTGAAATTCCCTTTTCTATACAACTGTTAAAGATACAGGAGCCCTGTCTTCCTTTTCATATGATCACCCTACTTTAAAGCTGCTCAGCTTTTCAGACAAGAGAATAACTTTGGTTATTTCACTTGCATGTGATACAGTTGTCATGTAAAATGTTCTTTAGTCTTGAATCTAATCTGCTTCTGAAACAATCATGCTTAAAATCCCTATACTAATGCAGTACTGTGTTCTGGCAGTCTTGTTGTTAGCCTCTTCAGTATAATTGTTCTTCTCTTAGATTAATGGTAAAGACCTAGGTGATGAAAATCACAATACATCTGAAATAAGCCAAGGGTTTGAGATTGCACTTCAAAGGAACTTGCTTGTGAATTTGCATCCATGTGTCTGCTGTGGTGGAGACAAGCAACTGGACTGGGGATCTGACCTGTTTGTAATAGCCAGAAGTGCAGAATGAGATACTGCTGGACCTAGAGTCCCGCCAACTGAGAATATGAGCTTTTCTTTTTTAAAAAAAAAGTATTCTAGCCTTTATGGCTGCAAAGATGTCATTGGAAGTGTGTCACAATGCCTGCTTGAAATCTTAGTATTTGATTTCTTTGATGGTGATGTAACCCACTTTTGTTTTTAAGAGACGTGTTTGCAAAATAAACATGGCAAGTGGTGATGTCTTAGCCCTGCCCCTTCATTTCGCCCTTTTCCAAACTCTGACTGCATTTCACAACAGTAAGTTGGTTTAACTGTAGGATTCAGAGATTCTCAATGATATCTTACTTTATTGTCTTTTAGATTCTGTTCTGGTCTATAATTCAATAAAAAACTTTGCAGAACTACATTCAGAATGCCAAAAAGAAAATGTAAATTAAAGCTGCAATATAATTACAAGAAAATGTCTTTTAAGGATTTTTGCTGTTTCCTGTGCATTTCCTGTTTTCTTTGAAGAAAAATAAGATGCAGTGAAAAATATTCTGGGGCATATTGGGAGGAAGAAAAGTCTTAAAATTTGTACAGCAACTAAAAATAAATGTTAATTTCTGATACATTGAATGTCTCACTTGTTCTTTATTTCAGTGATTTTAATATTAACATATTATGTAGAACATATTATGTCTTAATTGTGAGGTGTAGAATTAGACATGTGACCAAGGCCACGCCACCTTGGGGCTAGACACATTGGGGTGGGCACGCCTCCTTAAGGGCGGCCATATTGTCCTCCTTTTTGGTTTCCAAAATATGGTCAGCCTACTCTTCAAGTACTTGAAAAGTTGTCACAGAGAGGAGGACCAGGATCTCTTCTCAATCATCCCAGAGTGCAGAACACAGAATAATGGGCTCAAGTTACAGGAAGCCAGATTCCGGCTGGAGATCAGGGAAAAAAATCCTGACCTTTAGAGCAGTACGTCAATGGAACCAATTGCCTAGGGAGGTCATGGGCTCTCCAACACTAGAGGCCTTCAAGAGGTAGCTGGACAACCATCTGTCAAGGATGCTTGAAGGTGGATTCCTGCATTGAGCAGGGGGTTGGACTCGATGGCCTTTATAGGCCCCTTCCAACTCTACTATTCTATAATTCTATGAATTTTCTTGGTTCTTGAAAAACAACATACTTGATTTTAGATTCACCACTCCCAGCATTCTATGTGTGCTATGTGTGCCTGCTCCATCTGTTCCTATAGTTCCCTGCAAGGTCAAGCAAGGGGAGGTCAGTAAATTAAACCCAGGGATGGAGGGTAGGATTCCATCATGTTCAGCTGAGAGTGGTTGCTGTAGAACATGGACCGACCAAGAGTGGTGAGGCCAGGTTTCTGGCAGACCCAACTAGGCAACTTTATGGCCTGATAGTCCCTCTGTTTAGTAGCCTTCAGGAGCCCCTGCCTCATAAAGCAAATGGGGACATGAAAACTGTTATTATGGTTTGCCATAATAACCTCTTCAGAAGGGGGAATAGTGTTGGGTGACTATATGGAAAGGAGGACATGCCATCCAAATTGGTGGCCAGCACAACATATTGTGATACTAAATTCTATAGTTAACTATACGCTGTGTGAAGAAGGTCTTTTTACTTGTCCTGAATCTTCCACCAATCAGTTTCATAGGATGAACCAGGGAATCCCACACCATGCATAATTTTATGCACCACTATCATGTCTCCCCTCACTTGCCTTTTCTGCAATCTAAACAGTCACAGATTTTATAACCTTTCCTCATAGAGAAATTCCTCCCACTCTTGGGTCATTTTAGTTGCTCTTTTCTACATTTTCCTTTTTAAACTGTGGAATTAAAGATGTGAAAGCTCACAAAAAGTTAGAGGGAAAAGCCCCCCCTTTTAGAATGTAAGAAAAAGTATTTATAGATTTTTACCCAGCCTTTACTCCCCCCAAAATGTTTTCTAAAGACTATGTAATAAGAACACTTTTAAATAATGACTAAAGATTTAAACTGGAAATAATGAAGCCACAGGGGTGGGGGTGGGGAGGTTCTTTCAATTTTCTCTGTCAGATTCACAGCATAGTTAGTTCTTTCATTCCTTATTAAAATTATCGATCTAAAGTATATTTTACTGATAGACGTTTATGCTCAGTTTCCCAACATGTGAGTGTAGTCACCATTGTGCACTCTTGACAGTTTGGGTTTTGTTCTATTGAGTCCTATTTCTGACGCTGTAGCAGTCATTTAATGTAGTTCTAATCTATTCAGACGATAATTACAAATTAACTAACAGAGTTTACTTAAAAAAAATTAAAATATGATAATTTTACAAGCATAGTAAATTATATATAAAACAACAACAGAAAGGCTGCATTTTGTTCCTAAAGCAGCCCTCCTCCAACCTGATGCCCTCCAAATGTTTTGGACTACAGCATTCCTGACTATTAGCCATGCTGCCAGTGATTGATGGGAGTGATTGATGAAAAAAGGCAGCTGACTTATTATTGTTGTATTTTGACTACTAGGGGAAGGGAGAGGTGCTTGTAGGATTTTCTATCCAACATGCCATACTAACTTGCCTTGCCTTGTGTACTGTGCATCTTGACTTATGAGGAAAGGGCACCATGTAAGGCGGACAGGTGTCCTACTTTCAGAGGACAGTCCTCTATTTGAAAGTCTGTCAGATGACCGTCCTCTATTTAAAGGTGCTCTCTTTTTGAAAGGCTGTCTAGTCTAAGACAGGTTTAAAAATAAAGAACCATAAAAATTGTTACAAAGAGAGATCAGAGTTCTTGAAGTTGTCCATCAACCTGGTCACCTGGTCACAGTCTTCCCCACTATGGAGAGAGATACTGTTTTTTTATTGAAATTATAGTCATTATTTCTAACTTTGCACCTATACATTTAAATCAGCACAAGCGATTTTTGTATAACCCTGTGTACTCTTTCGTCCTCTCCCTTTTGGCAACGCACATCCTCTTTTTTTGCAATTTGTAACTAGCCACCTGAGTCATACGTTGTTCCTGACTCGCAGCAAAATGCCTTGGACAACTGGATAATAGGACTTAGTGGGAGAGGGCTTATTAAAGTCAGCCCCCAAAAGTACTTTGGTGGTAAATTGAGCTCATGAAAGCCTCTTCTTAAACGGCATTAAAAAAACTCTTTGTTAAGCATTCACATCTGTCTCGAGCAATAATAGGAAAGCAATGGAATGTGAGCATGTCTGCGTGCTTTTATAATATAATTTTATTTACTATCTTCTCTGTGCAGTTTCTTCATCAGCTTGAAGCAGTAAAAGAGAGCCACACAACAGACAAGATGTCTCCATCACTTTATTATTGATTCAACAGCAGATCAGTTGGATGTGCTGTGAAAATTCCTTATACACAACACAGTTGGGACTCCAACTCCTGCCATCTTCATTTCCCATTCATGCTTCTGGGCAAAATGATGAGGATCAGAGACTTTCTTCAGAAATGAAGTCTGAAGGCTTCTGCAGACTGGTGCTTTCCTCTGCAACACATCCAACCACCAAGAAAAAGGAGGGGGGGGGGGAAACAGTACTGAAAATTATTGGTTCAAAGGTGTATTGTGCCTCACACTATACCTCTTCCATATATATTGCCAAATTTATCCAAATGGATAAAAGGAAATACTTCTTCACACAGCGCATAGTTAAACTATGGAATTCACAACCACAAGATGTACTGATGGCCACCAATTTGGATGGCTTTAAAAGGGGGTTGGATAAATTCCTGGGGGAGAAGGCTATTAATGGATCCTAGTCCTGATGGCTAAATGCTACCTCCAGTATCAGAGGCAGTAAGTTGATGGGGAATATGGGTGGGAAGGTGCTGTTGCACCATGCCCTGCTTAGGTCGACAGCTGGTTGGCCACTGTATGAACAGAGTGCTGGACTAGATGTTCTTATGTTGTCTATCCCTGCCCTGAGTACTTGAACTCAGCCTTTGGTTCTGGATCAAGCATGACACTGCTCTTATGAACGATGGAGAGAAACTATACCCATTTTCTTCATACCTCATTATGTCATTTCATTGTCGTTTCCTGTTTTGATCATATTTTATATATATTTTCAATGCTAAACTGCCCTAGGATCAGTGTGATGAAGAACAAGACCCCTCTTGGCTAATAAATGCTAGCAGGGATGGAACAGCTGGCTGGGCCAGGGAAGTGGTCTCAGACCATTTGAAGGAGGCAGTAGTGAGACCACTCCTGAAGAAATCTTCCCTAGACCCCAAAAATCTTAATAACTATAGACCGGTGGCTGGCAAATATTCCATTCCTGGGCAAGGTCCTTGAGCGAGTGGTTGCGAGCCAGCTCCAGACACTCTTGGATGAAACTGATTATCTGGATCCATTTTAGTCTGGCTTCAGGCCTGGTTTTGGCATGGAAACAGCTTTGGTTGCCCTGTATGATGACCTATGTCGGGAGAAGGACAGGGGGAGTGTGACTCTGTTGATTCTCCTTGATCTCTCAGCGGCTTTCGATACCATCGACCATGGTATCCTTCTGGGACAACTGGCTGAGTTGGGAGTGGGAGGCACTGCATTGCAGTGGTTCCGCTCCTACTTGGTGGGCCGGCTCCAGAAGGTGGTGCTTGGGGAACATTGCTCGGCCCCATGGATTCTCCAGTATGAGGTCCCTCAGGGGTCAGTCTTGTCCCCCATGCTGTTCAACATCTACATGAAACCGTTGGATGCAGTCATCCGGAGTTTTGGAGTGTGTTATCATCAGTACACTGATGACACACAACACGATTTCTCCTTTTCATCTTCATCAGATGAGGCTGTGGATGTGCTGAACCAGTGCCTGGCTGCGACAATGGACTGGATGAGGGCTAACAAACTGAAACTCAATCCAGACAAGACTGAGATGCTGTGTTAGTGGGTGATTCTGCTGACCGGATGGAGGGTGTTCAACCTGTTCTGGATGGAGTTGCACTCCTCCTGAAGGAGCGGGTTCATAGCTTGGGGGTTCTCCTAGAACCATCTCTGTCACTTGAGGCTCAGGTGGCCTTGGTGGCACGGAGTGCCTTCTACCAACTTCGCTCCTATCTGGACAGGGATAACCTGGCTTCAGTTGTCTACGCAATGGTAATCTCTAAATTGGATTACTGCAATGCACTCTACATGGGGCTGCCTTTGAAGACGGTTCAGAAGCTGCAGCTTGTGCAAAATGCAGCAGCCAGATTGATAACAGGAACCAGAAGGCTCGAGCATATAAGACCTACTCTGGCCCACTTGCATTGGCTGCCTATACGTTTCCGAGCCCAATTTAAGGTGCTGGGTCTAACCTATAAAGCCTTACACGGCTTGGGACCACAATGCCTGATGGAACGCCTCTCCCGACATGAACCACCCATATACTACGATCCACATCTAAGGTCCTCCTCCGGTTGCCTACTCCGAGGGAAGCACGGAGGGTGGCATCAAGGGAGAGGACCTTTTCAGTGGTGGCCCCCCAATTGTGGAATGATCTTCCCGACGAGGCTTGCCTGGCGCCAACATTGTTATCTTTTCAGCACCAGGTCAAGACTTTCCTCTTCTCCCAGGCATTTAACTGCATATGATGAGGGTTTTGTGTTGTTGTTTGCTTTGACTCAGAATTTATGTTTTAAAGGATATTGTAATTATAACTTGTTTTTATGCTTTATGGTTTAAAATTTTGTACATCGATGTTTTTAATGTTCAATGTTTTTAATTTTTGTAAACTGCCCAGAGAGCTTCGGCTATGGGGCGGTATATAAATGGAATAAAATAAATAAAATAAATAAATATATTTTTTAAAAAAACAAGCAAGCAAACAAAGTAACATTGGCCCAATCTACACCAAGTAGCACTACGAAAGCGGTAAGAAAGCGGTATATAAAAGGCAGGAGCCACACTACTGCTTTATAGCGGTATTGAAGTGCACTGAAAACTGTTGAGGCACGTAGACACATACCACATACCACTTTCATACCGCTTTCGTAGTGCTATATCCTGCTTGGTGTAGATCTGTCCATTGTTGACTATGTAACTGGTAAATTCATATTGAGGAGTTGTTTACAGATTTATGGGACAAGTTGGGCTAATAGAAAATATAAAGGTAAAATCTAATGTAAGTTCGACACATTTCAAAATAGACCCATTGAAATGAACGGGTCTTCAGTCAGTAATGACTAGCTTAAGTCCCATTCATTTCAGTGTGTCTACTCTAAATGACTGGCAATCCCCAACACAACTAACAATTCCTTTGCTGTGGTTTCAGTATTTTATTTCTATGCTTACTTTTTAAAAAGTTATCGGGTGGGGGGAATAAATGCTCCATTGTTCAATTCTGATTTCATTTAATTGAATACAAATCTTCAATGTATGATAAACATTCCAGCCCCGCCTCCCTTTTTTTCTGAGCAGCAAGAATCTCCAGGGGTAGCATGTGTCTGATGGTCTCAGTGGACGTGAGGAACTGTTGTATGCATGTGCTCTGAAGTTGTTGTTATGAAAAAAAGAAAGCAGACAAAACACAGAATATGTTATTGGCATAATTTACTATATAATATCTACATTTAACAGGTTTTGGCAGAGAGCCAGGATGGTGACTTGGCCTCTTTATGACATAAAAAGACTTAAAATCCAAAATTTCATGTTTTAGATTTTTTTTTGGTACATTGTACAGCCGGACCTATCAGCATGCCAGATTTCAAGTTTCTACCCGGCATTGCTTGGGCCCCCTAAAATATATGTCTGCAAGGTAATCATCTTAAAGTAGCAGGCCAGTGCTAGGACTAAGTTAACCTTTAAACAAATTAAATTCATTTCTTTTTTTCCTCTCTCACCCTCATGACAAACCTTCAAGATAGGCCAGTCCTAGGCCTGTGAGGTAACTTTAAAACAAATTAAATTAGCACCCAGCTCCGGCCAATCCTGCTGGGACTGCCTTGGGCTGTGCTTCTCACCCACTAAGTGCTACATCAGGAGCTTGTACTGAAGGGCTGGGGCCAGGCTGGGCACTTTCCCCCTTTGTCGGGTCTGTTTCTGGGCATGCACAGAGTGCCTCCCCTTCTTCCCTCCCTCTTAAGGGCAAAGGCTGCACACTTGCTTCCCCCAGATTCTGAGAAAACAGTGATATCAGGACGGAGTGCCTTTGAGCATGTTTGGCCCCTCAAAGTCATGATGTTGTATCTAGTTACATTTTAAAACCACGCAGAGGGTGGGAGGAGGCACCACAAATGGATGCAGCCCATTTATATGGGTTGTTTCCTTTTGCATGAAATTGGGTTGACTGCTCGAGACCAACCTTAGGAGTTGAGGTTGTAAAAGACACGCAGCAGCCACCAACCTGTGCACTCACAATGGCTGCCAAAGGCCAATATGTCTGGCCTCCTGCCCAAGGCATACTGGGAGTTGTAGGCGTAAACCTAGGTTTTTATTGAATTCTTTAAAAATACTTAAACCTCCAAAATTCTTGTTTTTAGATCTTTCTGGTACATTGTACATCCAGACCTATCGCTGTGTCACCGTGTCAAGTTTCTACATTTCCGGACAAACGTGACGCACACATACTTTCCACTTCATAGGTAGATATTGTTCACAACCACTGTGTTTCCTCTCTCTATTCTCCTTTAAGAAAAGTCCACAAAGTCCATGTTTGAGGACTTTTCCTTCACAGGATGATCCCAGCCATTCAGAATCCATATAGTGACCATGGTGACATCATAATGCTACATAGCCAATAGGATTTGGCTGTGTGATGACAGCATGAAGCCAATTCAGAGTGAAGTCAATGCTTCCTGTCTTCAGTCTTAATTGGTTTCCTGAAAACTCCAGGTAGCCAATCAGATTTGGCTATGTGGTGACACTGTTAAGATATTTCAGAATAAGGATAAATATTCCTGCCTTCACTCTGAATCAATGAATTCTGTCGCCATGCCTTAAATCATTGAAAGAAGGCTCACATTTTGCAGTTAAAAAGCCCTTCTCTCACACACTTTTTAATTCAGTCTTATTTGTGATAATATATAGTCATGAGAATGCAGAATGAGATGATTTGGTATGAAGGGGTTTTAAAGAAGAATATAGCTATTGTATAACAATATAGTGAGCATTGTTCTGGGATAAACAATCACAAATAAGTCTTGACAGAAAGAAACTGGAGATGACACTAAACATGTCAGCAAAATGTGAAGTATTATTTGGGCTTGTCAGATCGTCTATAACTGTGACCCAAGTGCCAGGATTTTCACATTTCAGGTACAAATTCCATTTACGGTATTAAAACTTCAAGGAAACAAGTACCCAAAGAAGATTTGTGAATCTCAGGAGGATGACCAATTCCCAGGGTAGCTCTCAGAGTCATTGTGCTTAACTATCTCCTATACAGTAAATGGAAAGAATTGGAATGCAGTTTATAGTGAGAGAAAATTTCAGCAATGTAACTCAAAAGGACCAAACAGATTAAGTTGCCCGATCAAGGCCAAGCCAAGACATCTTTCTGCCTGAGATGAAGAACAAGATGGCGCCATCTCTCATTCCATGTACAAAAGCCAACTGGCAGTTGAATCTTTTTCAACGGTAGCAATGGGACAGCATCCCCCACCACACTTGAAGACAGAGGATAGGTAGTAAGGCACATGGCTATCTTGTCCCACCTTGATGCCACCTCCCAGTATCTGCTGCCTGAGGCAACCACCTCACTATATCTAATGATAGGGCTGGCCCTGTGCCTGATGCAGAATTAGCCCATTGGTCCATCTGGTTCAGTATTGTCTACTTTGATGATAAGCATTTCTTCAAGTTCTCAGCCAGAGGGGAGGGGCCATAGCTCAGTGGTAGAGCATCTGCTTTGCATGCAGAAGATCCCAGGTTCAATCCTCAGCATCTCCAGGTCGGGCAGGAAAAACTCCTGCCTGAAGCCCCGGAGAGCCGCTACCAATCAGTGTCAGCGATACTGGGCTAGATGGACTAATAGTATAAGTCAGCTTCCTATGTTCCCAGCCATGCAATCTGAAATCCTTTACCCTAGAGACATCAGGGATTGATCAGTGGACCACAGAGTAACAATAAATCAGCTGAGGGGAGATGGTTTTCCACTTCTCATTCTTGACATGCTTCAACATGTCATACAAGATAGAAAGACGTAACCTTTACGTTTTTAAATTTTTCTTTTTTAAAAAAAAATCTTCCACTTATAAGTATTAAAAAGATGCACAAATGACCTGAACAGCACAAAATGGTTTTAGGTCATCATGGGCCCCAGAAAAATGATATCTGAAAAAGAGAAGGGAATGCATTATGTCATACATTGCACTCTGCCATTTCATGTCAAGGGATATGAATCTTTCAAAATGCAGATTTAACTGTGTGTTACACAATATTTCTCTTCATCCACCAAATGATCTCCACAACATGCATCTAGCCTTCCATCTGCTTGTATATCTATCTGAAGTGCTTTCAATCACTTTGGCCTAATGAGCCCAACCTCTGCTGATACAAGAGGGCCACTTTCTTAGAGGCAACAAGCTAGAGCCAATTTTTTTCAGATTCATTTGGAGCAGACAAGCCATTTTCTTGCTAAGACTTTTACCCCGACACTTAGAGAAGTATCAGTGACAATTTGCCAATAATAAGCAGTCATTTTGCTGAACTACCCTGTCAGAAGGAAGATTAAAAGGTTGCAGATGTGTGTCTGAATTGTCCACATAATTTAAAATCTAGAAATACTACCGGGGTTGATGTGACCCTTCCTACTTTATTCTGGAAACTTCCTGGGCCTTCTGCTGACATATCATTAACTTTCAGCACGAGTGTGGGTGTGACTGACTTGAAGCTGGTGTGTATACATTCATTACTGCTGTCAGCTGTGATAGGTTTTGAAAGTATTTTTTAGCGTTTCCAAAACCTGCAAAGCCTTTTGACCAGCCAAAAAATTAACGAATGCATGCACTACATCTAATGATTAGTGATGGGGCTTGAAAAACTAATTTCAGGAAATGGTTTGGTTTATTCTAGTTCCGAGCACAATGTTGTCATCAAGAACACAATGGGGTCAAACCTAGGGTGGGCTTCTGCCTTACTTTCCAGGCCTCTATTTTGAAATGCTGACCTTTCCAAATTCGGTTTAAAAATAAGTAGGGTGACCAGATAAAATCCAGGTCAGGGCTCCTGTAACTTTAACAGTTGTAGAGAAAAGGGAATTTCAGCCAGTATCATTTGTATGCAATTAGTTCCTGGGGAAATTCCCTCTTCATCACAACAGTTAAAGGTGCAGGCACTATACTAGAGTGACCATATACAAAAGAAGACAGGGCCCCTGCAACTTTAACTGTTGTGATGAAGAGGGAATTTTACCAGGAACTAATTGCATACAAATGACACTGGTTGAAATTCCCTTTTCTCTACAACTGTTAAAGTTACAGGAGCCCTGACCTGGATTTTATCTGGTCACCCTAAAAATAAGGAACACTAAGGATGCAATCCTAGCACGTTTAGACAGCAAAAGGTCCTACAACTCCCAGCATACCCCAGCCAGCAAATAGTACTACAAAAGTTGTAGGGTGTTTTGCTGTCTAGATATGCATAGGATTGGGCCCTACAAAGAAAGAGAACAGGGCGGCAGTGGTCTTGACATTGCCCATCTTCATTGGGACCCAGAGAAGAGGCCAAGCACTCACAGAAGACATATGGGCAGTTTTCCCCACTCTGGTGAGCTGTATTGTATTTCTATTGAAATTATAGTAATTATTTCTACATTTTCATCTATCCATCTATATGTATTTCTAAATTTGCATCTATAAATTTCCAAATTTTATACGAATCTTTGCCCTCTTTTCTGATTATTTTTCTTCTTCTTTTTTTGATGATGATGTGTAAGTGACCTCCCTAGTCAAATTACACTCCAACAACCCCCATATGCGTCTCCCACCGACCTCTACATCTGCCTCCTTACCTGGCTTCCCGATCCGGCTGTAAATGGAGGAACGGGGAAATAACACCCCTGCTCCACAAGTAGCTATGACCAGCATGGGGAGTGGGGAGACTGAACTCCTTTCTTCCCTCCCATCATCACCAGAGCAGCAAGGAAAGGAAGGGAGTTTGGAGATAGGGTGGCCACTAGCACATCACACACAAAAAAGGAAATGCATCACCAAAACACAAAAAAGAACAAAGGACAAAGGAAGACACAGATTTGCATAAATGTGCACATTCTATTTATATGTATAGAGGCAGGTTTACAAATAGTTACTCCAATTTAAATAGAAATACAACATAACTTACCATAGTGCAGAAGACTATGGGTTAATCTACACCTGCAGCCCTTTCGCAATGGAAGAAGGATGCTCCCGCATGTTCCCCGCTTCCACAATCGCCTCTTACGGGGCACACACGACTGATCTTTCCTGCAATTTCATGAGTGCCGTTGAGGGAACACGTGTGCCCTGGTGCGGTAGTTCCGCACGTATAATGACTCGTAGGGATGTGCACTAGCACAGCAACACATGGGGGGGGGATAGGAACTCCATCGAATATGCGCTCCTGTGCAGAGATATGTTTGTATTCTTTTAAAAAAACCACAAACACACTTAGTGCTAAAGCCGATATCCATGCACACACCCCTCACAGCTGACTGGTGACGGTGAACAGCAACGACCTCACAAAGGGGGGGCACACCACAAACGTTCTTCGGAATAGTAGCGAGAGAGCCGGAAAAACCATGACAAAAGCAGACAAGGGATATTCTGGGAAAACTGAGAGGTGGATCCGAGATCATTGCGGAAGCAGGTGAATGTCATGTGCCCTGTTAGTGATGACTGCGATACAATCCTGCAATAAGTGGCTGGTATAGACCCCCCCCCTCTAATGACTAGATGGACTCTTTGCCTCCCTTCTGAGTCAGAAGAGAGGCAAAGAGGCCACCTAGTCATACAGCCCTTCAAACTAGGGCTGTGATAGCCCCCCCGATCCGGTCCGGATCCAGACGATCCAGATCAGATCTGATCCAGTACAGAACCAGATTTGGATCCGGATCCGGGTCTCCGGATCGAGATCCAGACTCTCCTTTTCCCCATAGTCTTGCAAATCTATAGGGAAAATGACTCACTGCCCTCCCCCCACTCTTCCTGCTTACCTGCTGCCTCCTCGTCGCTGCCGCCATCTGCCACTGCCATCCGCTGGCTGCCACTGCTTCCGTTCTACGGAGAACCCTGTGCAGCTGGCACCCAGGGACCTGGAAGGCCAATAAGCCCCGGATCTTTTATCTTTTGCATTTGGTCACTAGGGCAGGGCTCCTGCAGCTTTAACTGTTGTGATGAAGAGGGAATTTCACCAGGTGCTGCTTGCTTACAAATGATACCTACTGAAATTCCCTTTTCTATGCAACTGTTAAAGATACAGGAGCCCTGTTCTCCTTTTCATATGGCCACCCTATGCACAAGAAAACACTGAAAAGCTTTTAGTTCTCAGTACTGAATTGTTTGCCAATCATCTTTCCTTGGATTCTTTGCACCTCAGGTCTCAGAGTGGCTACTTCACTAGGCCAGAATGAACGTTGCTAGGCAGCATAATACCTCAGGCTAAAGTTGTTTCTTCGTTTTCTTGGATGAAAGATGGCAGTGAGGGTGGCTGTCTTTCCCTGAGTCCTGTCATCTTTTAAATCAAAATGTTTTTATCTGTTTTGATTTCATTCTGTTTTAATTGTTCTTTCTTTGGAGCTAATTTAACTAGCTGTTGTTGTATTTAGTGGCTAGTGAGACCCATCCGATGGAACAGGCATAGGTCTTTGGTTTTTAATTACTTTTGGGGGGCTGCCATCTTCTGTTCACTTCCCTAGGAGTAAGTCCCATTATAGACATTGGGACTGATTTCTGAGCAGATGTTTGTAGGGTGGCTCTGTTAGGGAGGTAAAAGACAGATAGTTCACATCTGGAGCTTGAAAGACATCAAATGAAAGAAAACAAGGTGGCCACTCTCAGATAATTGTTGTAGTTGTCAAGAGGCTGGAGTCACTAATACGCAAAAGAGCCTTTTCCAGGAATTTGCAGGCTCTATGGTAAGATGCAATTAGTGGGATGTAACGAGCAGGGTACTGCAGGGCTCAGTCCTGGGCCCAGTGCTCTTCAACATTTTTATTAATGATTTGGATGAGGAGATGCAGGGAATGCTTATCAGATTTGCAGATCACACAAAATTGGGTGGAATAGCTAATACCCTGGAAGACAGAAACAAACTTCAAAGTGATCTTGAG
Organism: Anniella stebbinsi; assembly: GCA_029215795.1. NCBI lineage: Eukaryota > Metazoa > Chordata > Lepidosauria > Squamata > Anniellidae > Anniella > Anniella stebbinsi. The sequence continues at coordinate 53,535,947 of JARDYH010000001.1, forward strand.
AGACTGGAGCGCTGGGCTGAAAACAACAGAATGAAATTTAATAGGGATAAATGCCAAGTTCTACACCTAGGAAAAAGAAACCAAATGCACAGTTACAAGATGGGGGATACTTGGCTCAGCGATACGGCAAGCAAGAAGGATCTTGGAATTGTTGCAGATCACAAGCTCAATATGAGCCAACCAGATGATGTGGCTGCAAAAAAAGCAAATAACCCCGGAGTGGCTTATCATGTTGTGTGATGGGTGCAGCGTTGATCTATCTGGCCACTCCATGGATAAATCCTTGTGACCATAGAGATGGCTGCCTAGAGTGTCTGGAATTTCTAGCTCACGTGGCCAAACTCTATAGTCACCATCATATAGCGATGGCTGGAGTGGCCCCGATTCCCACCATGGTGGCTGCTGGGATAAATGGCCACAGTGTTGGGAGGATGAGGGAGCCATGCTGCAGGGATGGGTCAGGGAAAAAAGCTGCCCTGCATGGTTCCATGGTCATGTGTGTAGTGTGCATGTCATGGTTCTCTTACCCCTTTGTGCAGCGTAGTTCACTACCCACCCTCCCCCCATGATTTATTTATTTATTTATTTAAACATTTATATCCCGCCCTATATTGCAGGGAACCCAGGGTGGTGTACAGATAAAATAGAACAATAAATATACAATTCTAAAACAAATTAAACCATTCATATGTTAAAACCAATATTAAATTTTAAAACAGTAAAATCCAGTTAAAACATAACAGTGTGCAGGTTGGTGGCATTGTTAAAAAGGCATGTCTGAACCTGGCGCCGAAATGAAGCCAGTGCCAGTGCCAGTTGGGCCTCCAGGGGGAGGACATTCCACAGCCGGGGTGCCACAACAGAGAAAGCCCTCTCCCATGTCCCACCATAGTGTATAGACAACATTGTGTACTGTCATGGGGTGAGAATCCTGTTTGCCACGGTGGCAGCCATCTTGTCTGGTGGGCCGTGGTTCCTAACAGTTCCAGTCACTGTGTTTGTCATTTTTCTTCTTTTCCTTCCTTCTCCATCCAACTGTTATGTCTTTGTAGGATGGCCGGTCTTCATTAGGGGTGTGCATCGGATCGGATCCGATCCACGATCCGAATCCGATCCGACCCAAAATCGGGAAAATCCGATCCGATCCGATCCGGACAACCTCCGATCCGATCCGATCCGATCCGATGAGGTCCGATCCGGATCGGACGCCATTTTGAATGCTTTTTCCCATAGCCAAGTATTGTTTTACAAAAACGCCTATAACTTTTTCATTTTTAAAGATAGAAGGATGAAACTTGGGCACATTGTAGACTGGTTAGGGGTAGTTATCTGTGAGAAATTTCAGAAAGATTGGTGCATGCATTTTGTGGCAATTAATTTTTTAATAAATACCCAGGAATGCCTATAACTTTGTCATTTTTAAAGTTACACACATGAAACTTTGCCACATTGTAGGGGGTACCTTGGGACCTATGTGTGTGAAATTTCAGAAACGTAGGTGCTTGTCTTGTGTGGCAATTAATTTTTAGAAAAATGGGTAGTAGTGGGGTAAATACAGTTACGCCTCCCATTTTTTTATTTTTGAAGATACAAACAGGAAACTTGGGCTCATTACAGGTACCACTTGCCTTGATATGTGTGTGAAATTTCAGAAACATTGGAGCTTTCCTTGTGTGGCAATTAAGTTTTGAAACAATGAGGAAAGAAACACTATAACTTTGTCATTTTTAAAGTTACACACATGAAACTTTGCCACATTGTAGGTGGTACCTTGGTACCTATGTGTGTGAAATTTCAGAAACATAGGTGCTTGCCTTGTGTGGCAATTAATTTTTTAATAAATACCCAGGAATGCCTATAACTTTGTCATTTTTAAAGTTACACACATGAAACTTTGCCACATTGTAGGCGGTACCTTGGGACCTATGTTTGTGAAATTTCGGAAACGTAGGTGCTTGCCTTGTGTGGCAATTAATTTTAGAAAAATGGGTAGTGGTGGGGTAAATACAGTTACGCCTCCCACTTTTTTATTTTTGAAGATACAAACAGGAAACATGGGCACATTACAGGTACCACTTGGCTTGATATGTGTGTAAAATTTCAGACAGCTGGGTCCAGGCATGTGGTGGCAAGGTATTTTTGAAACAATGAGGAAAGAAACGCCTATAACTTTTTTATTTTAAAAGTTAGAAGTCTGAACATTGCTCACTTTGTAGATGGGTTAGGGGTAGATATGTGTCAGAAATTTCAGAATTATAGGTCCAGGCATTTGATGGCTATGGAATTTTTAAATTACATGTTTCAAAAAAATTTCTACAGAGGCCAGGTCTTCCCCTCCCGCTTCCCGCGAAGAAAAGGAAACACTCTCTCGTCTCGATCCCTTTGATCCTTGCTAGTAGTATCCATTACAGGGCTCGTGTTTCCTTTCCTACTTTCACTTTTCAAGCAGAACGGCTGAGCCTAGCTGAGTTTTGCAGCCATGCGTGCAAGGAAGGATCACTCTGGTCTCGATCCCTTTGATCCTTGGTAGTATCCATTACAGGGCTCGTGTCTGCTTTCACTTTGTACTCAAGCAGACACGAGCCCTGTAATGGATACTACTAGCAAGGATCAAAGGGATCGAGACCAGAGTGATCCTTCCTTGCACGCATGGCTGCAAAACTCAGCTAGGCTCAGCCGTTCTGCTTGAAAAGTGAAAGTAGGAAAGGAAACACGAGCCCTGTAATGGATACTACTAGCAAGGATCAAAGGGATCGAGACCAGAGAGTGTTTCCTTTTCTTCGCGGGAAGCGGGAGGGGAAGACCTGGCCTCTGTAGAAATTTTTTTGAAACATGTAATTTAAAAATTCCATAGCCATCAAATGCCTGGACCTATAATTCTGAAATTTCTGACACATATCTACCCCTAACCCATCTACAAAGTGAGCAATGTTCAGACTTCTAACTTTTAAAATAAAAAAGTTATAGGCGTTTCTTTCCTCATTGTTTCAAAAATACCTTGCCACCACATGCCTGGACCCAGCTGTCTGAAATTTTACACACATATCAAGCCAAGTGGTACCTGTAATGTGCCCATGTTTCCTGTTTGTATCTTCAAAAATAAAAAAGTGGGAGGCGTAACTGTATTTACCCCACCACTACCCATTTTTCTAAAATTAATTGCCATACAAGGCAAGCACCTACGTTTCCGAAATTTCACACACATCGGTCCCAAGGTACCGCCTACAATGTGGCAAAGTTTCAAGTGTGTAACTTTAGAAATGACAAAGTTATAGGCATTCCTGGGTATTTATTAAAAAATTAATTGCCACACAAGGCAAGCACCTATGTTTCCGAAATTTCACACACATAGGTCCCAAGGTACCGCCTACAATGTGGCAAAGTTTCATGTGTGTAACTTTAAAAATGACAAAGTTATAGGCATTCCTGGGTATTTATTAAAAAATTAATTGCCACACAAGGCAAGCACCTATGTTTCCGAAATTTCACACACATAGGTCCCAAGGTACCACCTACAATGTGGCAAAGTTTCATGTGTGTAACTTTAAAAATGACAAAGTTATAGGTGTTTCTTTCCTCATTGTTTCAAAAATTAATTGCCACACAAGGAAAGCTCCAATGTTTCTGAAATTTCACACACATATCAAGGCAAGTCGTACCTGTAATGAGCCCAAGTTTCCTGTTTGTATCTTCAAAAATAAAAAAATGGGAGGCGTAACTGTATTTACCCCACTACTACCCATTTTTCTAAAAATTAATTGCCACACAAGACAAGCACCTACGTTTCTGAAATTTCACACACATAGGTCCCAAGGTACCCCCTACAATGTGGCAAAGTTTCATGTGTGTAACTTTAAAAATGACAAAGTTATAGGCATTCCTGGGTATTTATTAAAAAATTAATTGCCACAAAATGCATGCACCAATCTTTCTGAAATTTCTCACAGATAACTACCCCTAACCAGTCTACAATGTGCCCAAGTTTCATCCTTCTATCTTTAAAAATGAAAAAGTTATAGGCGTTTTTGTAAAACAATACTTGGCTATGGGAAAAAGCATTCAAAATGGCGTCCGATCCGGATCGGACATCTGGTCCGATCTGATCCGACCAGCCTCCGATCCGATCCGATCCGATCCGACCCCCCAGGTCCGATTCCGATCCGCTATCCGATCCGATCCGGGGGGTCAGTGCACATCCCTAGTCTTCATCATTGAGTGCAGGTGGGGTGGGTGGGTTCCAAGTTGAGAAGTGCTAATGTTTCCCTTGCTTGTTCATGTGTAGAAGCCATAAGGAATCTGCCTTTGTGTTTTATTATCAGCTTGAGCGGAACCCCCCAGATATATGTGATTCCTGCCTTTCTCAATTTCTCAGAAAAAGGTTTAAGCAGCTGCCTTTGTTGTGGGGTGCCCATACTAATATCTTGAAAGACTTGTAGGTTTCTGCCTTTATATTGAATATCCTGGGTGTTTCATAGCACTTGGAAGAGTTTTTCTTTCAGGTGGTACTTTCCAAACCTGATTATGTCTCACGGTTGGCTTCCCTCTGTTGTTTTTTGTTTTAGCATTCTGTGCTCTCTCTCTCTGTATCGTCCATTTTGCCTGTGGTTCCTACATTCAGAGTTTAGGAATTCCACTATATCTTCCCCATTTTCAGATTCTGGCAGGCCTTTGGTCCTAAAATTGCAAGTGCAATTCCTGTCTTCCTGTTCCTCCAGCCTCATTTGCAGTTATCTAATTATCTTTGTCAATTTTTGTGTTTTGTGCTCTTGCGCAAGGCCTAAGTTCATAGCCTCATTAGCAGCACTTGAAATCCCTGCAAGCTGTGCTGAGAGCAAGAGCCTATCTACACTACTGCTTTAAAATGGTTTATAACAGTTTTAAACCAGTTAATAACCGTTATTAACCGGTTTAAAACTGTTATATACTGTTTTAAAGCAGTAGTGTAGATAGGATCCAAGTCTAAGGTCACCTCTATAGGAGAGAGTTCCTTCTTAAGAGCTACAGTGCAATCTTCTGCTAAATCTGCCCTAAATTGTTGACTAAGCAAGAATATAGTTCAGTTCAGACAACAAGTTTCTCAGTGGTGGTTTTAGAACTCCATGATGGAGTTTTTACACCACCGTTGAGAAATGTGTTGTCTGGTGGGAAAACTCCATGCAACGGTGGAGTTTTTTGGGAAAACCCTCCATGCAGAATATCCACGCTGTGCAGAGGAGAGTTCTTGCACAACCGTTGTGTTGCGTGTTGTGTGGCAGGCTCCGTGGAGTTTTCCATTTCGTTGAGTTGACATTTCCCACTGGCTACAGAGTTCCCTGGCAAGAGCGGTGAAAGGAGTGAGTGCCCCTCTAGGAGAGCTACTGGGATTTTTTTTTTGCAGCAATGGCTGATGGGATACCATTAGGAGGACTGGGGGAGGAGAGAGGGTGGAGGAACTGTCGATCAAACGATGGATTTTACTGAACTCCATGGTAGCCCCCAGTCACACAATGTTGGAGTTAGAACATGCTGTGTGGGGAGTACCCCCTAAAAACTCAACCGTTGAGTGGAGGTTTCACACTGCATTGACTGTGTTGTCTGAACTGAGCCTATGTCAATTTCTGCAGCAAGGGTGTTAGTCAGTTTTCAGCCAACTCTTCGCCATGTCGGTTCCCTCTTTCTCGCTGAGGCTTTCGGAGCTGTCAGTGGGTCTATCCAAATAGATTGTGAGTTTCAATATCACCCACTTGTTCTTTGTTGCACTCCTATCTCGGTACGATTAAAGGGAGGAGAGCAGATCAAGTTCCCCGTTAGCAGTGCCTGCAAGGAAGTTGGGTCTGCAGAGCTAAGCAGTTATCCCTCCATTTTGCTTGACACATGGGCAGGACATTTCATTAGGGTGTGCAGCCAGGGAAATTTTCTTTTAAAGGGGAACATTTATTGAATACAATAATAAAGGACATTATTTTTATTCATTAACTTATTAAACTCTGTAGTCACTGATGTCCTACTCTGTGTTTGGCTTGCCTGACCGTGGGAGGGCTGTTGCAGGGGGAAGGGAATGAAGAGATGCTCCTCAAGCCCCAGCATTGGTGGGGTTTTGTAGTGACAGTGACCAGAGGAGGGGCTTAAAAGGCAATATTAGGCTCCTGGGTCATTCCTCCTGGCCTCTTTGAAGTGTGGCTCTTTGCAGGGAAGCTCCCAGCAGAGTGATTCCTTTTCAGTCCTGCTGTCGGGAGCAATGGTGTGCTATTGGGGGCAGCGGCAGCAGAGCAGCCTGAGGGCAACCAGAAGGCCATTCCTGCTGCATCTGGATCCCCCTCTGGAACTCTACCCAGTGGCCCCCCGATTCAGTGCTTATTGCTTGAGACATTAGGATGTGCCTGGGCACACCCCTTGTGCATACCTATGGCTTGGAAGCAAGCCATGCCCCCCCCCCACATTGTATATTTACATGATGTATGATTGGTAAAGTGAAGTGAATGGCAAGTTAATAGAATCATAGAGTTGGAAGGAGCCATTTAGGCCCCTGAGTCCAATCCCCTGCTCAGTGCAGGAATCCAGATGGCTGCATGCTGCCCTCAGTTATGATCACCGCTCATTGAGCCAAGGGGTGATTTACTCATTGCTTCACGTTGGATGCAAAACCATCATATGAACATGTGACAAAGTGTACTCGAGATAGCCATGATGGAGTGTGATGACCAATTGACACGGGTGTCAAGATCACAATCTGTGGCATTGTGTTGGCATTCTGGGCTGACTTCGGACAATTGCTGTGGAAATTGTGCAAATACCTGACTAAAGAGAGCAGCATGAACACAGCAGGCGAAAGCACATATTTAAGCCATTGATTAGCCTGTGACAAGCCCAGAAGGTAGCTATTCCAAACCGTTTTTTGAGCCTCAGTGGGATATGCAAGCCTGGGAAGCAAGTGCCTTCTCCAGATGCAGCATAGTGGTGGTGTATAAAACCATTACCTAGCAGAAAAGTGCATAGGGACAGGAGTCATAGCATTGAGATGTCAACAGGTCCAGCCTCCTGCCTTGTGCAGAATCTATGATGTAGAAGGCAACCACAGCACCCCTGATGATGGGCCATCGTACCTCAGCTTAAATCCCTCCAGCCTGCCACGCTTGAGGCAGTGTGTTTCAGCATTTAGGCCTGCAGAACAACTCACTTATTTGCCACCAGGAAGACGTTTCAGGCATGTGGAGCCTTCTATGCTGGTTGCATCATATTAAGAGCAGTATCCAACTCTGTCATTCCACACATTGAAATAGTGCTAGTAGAGTACATGACCCACTCCTGAAAGTGGTTGTGCATGCAGAACTTGAGTTGGATTCTGCCCTTGTGCATAGTTCAGAACCTAGTTTCTGCTAGCACAACAACAGTTGTGCTCATGGAATGACAGAGTTGGATACCGCTCGAAGTACTCAAAACATTGCATACACTTCCCTTGAGGAATCAAAAATATTTTCACCAAGGTAACCCAGATATCATCTCCAGTCTCAGAGAGGGGTTTCCTCCAGTTTACCCTAATCAAATGAGTTGATTTTTTTTTAATTCCATGATATGGTTAGGAACATACAGCTTTTGTAAAATCTGTTCCATCTGCATTCCATAGATTGTCAGATGTTTTTTGTTCCATCGTCCATTCATTCATGGAATCAGATCTTTTCCTATTTCCCGAATTCGCACAAATTTGCATTTGTGCAAATTCCCACTTGTGAAAATGTGCAACTCTCCCCCCACATGTGCGTCTTCATGCTTTAGCCTTTGGGGGAAATGTGCATTTTTGACTGTATTTCTTTTCATTTTACATACTTTTCTACGACTAAATTTGCGTAAAATTCTGGAAAATAAACATACCAGTCCGCAAGTCCATGCAAGTCTGCTGCAAAATACACAGTTCCTATTCGGAGAAATCCAAACTCATTTGATTCCATTGTGGATTTCTCCAACATCCCTAGATGTGGAATATGCTATATGCCAAGGTGGGGGCATATGTTGTAGGACTGTTGCTTCAGATGTTGCAGGACTGTTGCAGGATCCATTCTCCCTCATATCACAGAGATGATAGCATTGTAGGTTTAAGCATCTTGCTGTAGAGATATGACGATGATGATGATGATGATGAAGAAGAAGAAGAAGAAGAAGAAGAAGAAGAAGAAGCAATTCTAAGAATATGCTTCATCACATTTCTTTTATATGCACTAATTTTAGTTACACCCTCAGGATTTATCTCATCATGCAGAGTTAACTGGAATGTGGTGTTTTGTAAAGGTGTTGTTGCTGTTGTCTGGCCTCATAACTAATGAAGAACCATTATAAACTTTATGGATATAGGTTTTGTCAGGGCTTAGTAAACATGATTCAGCTTATTGCCCTGGGCAAATGACTTGCTATGGGTAGTCAATTTCCATAGAAGACATTTTGCATTTTAATGCCCAATTTCTTCCAGCCTTATTGTCCTTAAAACCCAATTTTAAGCAGCCAATAATCTAACAACTTGTTAAATACAGGTGTTAAACCTTAATAGACAGCCATTTAGTCAGGAGCTCTAGTAATTGGCCAATGGGATGCAGCCTCAATTCTTTTCCCCAGGATAAATTCACATTATTATGTAGACCATCTCTTTTACTTCAAAGTGGGCGGAGGGAGAGAAAAAAACTTCACACAAAAATTCTCAACTTCCTCTGACCTCTTTTTCGTGTTCCAAGGTGGAATTTGTGTAGAATCTGTACCAGACGTTCCTGAGAACTATAGGATGGGGTTTGATTCCACAAGCAATAGATTGAAGAAGTGGCTAATTGAATTGCCTCTCAAGACAAACCGAAGGTCCATGCTTTTAAGTTAGCAATGGCAGTGTGATAACTTGTCCCCAAATACTGGAGGGAGGGGGGCATATCTATTGCACTAGTAGGAAATGTAGGCAAGAGGCCAAGAATTTGCTTCTTTCCTATTGATTTCCTCCCTTCGTTAGCAAATATGCCGAAAGTGCATTCAGGTACTGGAGAGGGGAACAAGCAGCCCAGACCTCTGGCAACGGAGGTAAAGATTAGGAGCAGTGCCTTGAAAGGCAGGAGATCGTCATAAGGAAGAGGACAGCGTTGCTGGTGTTCACTTGTGGCAACCATCCAACACACAGTGAATTTGGCCAGATCTACACCCAGCAGTAAAAGTAAGTTCACCATACCACATTGTGTCGCTGGGCTCCACCTAAGATAGATCTGCAGAAAGAGAATGGGAGATTGTAATACTGATAATGATCCTGGTCCAGGCAGGGCTCAGTTTTAGCATGGCACCCAGTCCTGACATCCAGGGCATGACTCTGATGCTTGGGCCTCATGAGGGAGAGCCAAATGGCAGCCCCAATCACATGAACTCTCCGGGCGGGTTCTCACGACCACAACAAGGAAATTAGCCAACGTTGCTCATTTTCCCTCCCCATGTGTGACACCTATCAACTCATGCCACCCATGCCAAGTTCAGATGTCACGACAACCAGATTTGGTGAGGGTAATTATGTTAATTAGGCAGTTGGCAACCAGCACATGGGTAGAGAGAAAATAAGCCCCCATGGCTTATTTTTCCCTCTGTGATCGTGTGAACATGATCTCTCTTCCCTCCCTCCCTGATTCATGGAAAGGCTTCACTGCCAAAAGTGCAATGCAGTATAGGATATCTAAATGGAACCTCCAAATTCAGAGGCAGTGTATCTATGAATACCAGATCTTGGAGAAAAACTACTGATGTTTCAGAGAAGTGGCTGGTTGGCCACTATCAGAGACAGAATGCTGAACCAGTGGGATGTTGGTCAGACAATTTTATGTTCTCAGCTGTTTACCTTGGCCATGGTGCTCTCTCTGTCTCTGTCTCTGTCTCTCTCTTTTGCATACCATTTTAGCTTGCCCCATTCTCCTTACATCCATCCATCAATGACAGTGTTTCACATAGCATATCCTGCTGGCAACTTGCATTAAGTTACCTCAAAACCCATGTTGTGCTGCAAAGTATATCGGCATTCCCAGAATTACATCAAGCCTCTTCTGTAGCTCAACATTTCCAGGAAGGGAATCAAACTGAGAGAAGGTCAGCACACACTTCTGTATTTTCATACCTGTTCAACTTGATATGCTGCCCAAATTTACCCAACATTTGTTCTGGCATCGTTTAGTTCCAACAGGTCACGTTGCCCCTTCAACTGCACGCCTGGTGCCTGCACGGCCATTTTACAGATTTGCCCAGGGAATGGCTGCCATGCAAAGAAAATATTAGCTAAACAAATGGAAACAATGCCCTAACGATAACATGTTACTTCTCCTCAAACTTGCTCAGGTGTTGGCGCTAGACCAACAAACTGAAACTGCTCAAAAGGAGAGAGAAGTTTTTCTACAGTTTATGTTCATTCGCGTTCTAAGTCAGTGTAAAATCCTACCTAAGTCCTAGGGTAGACCCAGTGATATAAATAGGACTTACATTAGTCATGGCTAACTTAAGTGCCATTTATATCAATGGGTCTCCTCTAAGTAGGACTTAGGTTTTTACCCCAAATTTCCAGCTTCAGGCGACATATCTAGTCCACTAAGGAAATCCACTGCATTGCCTGGAAGTCTGGGATGCATTCTTGGGTGCACACTTAGTTCACACAATGCACTAATTACGCCCTTTTGCTGTGTGTGAACTGTGCGTCCTCTGTACTAAATGTGAACTCATTCTCCAAGTGTGTGGATCTGCATACCAGAGGGAGCTATCAGGGAAGACTCTAAAGAGCTTTCCCCATCCTAGGATATGTGAGATAACAACCCCTATCATCCCCAGCTGGCAGGGAGAATGACTGGGCTGGCTGAGGATGATGGGACTTGGAGTCCAACACATCAGCAGGGCACCAAGTTGGGGAAAGCTGCCAGAAAAGTTTGCAGAAGAACAAAATACAACCCACTTTAGAAGAAAAGCTGGTCTGGGGTTGTGGAGAAACTGAAAGCAGTCCAGTGAGGACACAGAAATGCCGGCAGGACTGTGGGGGGGGGGGGGGAAGCTTTGCCTGCAGGCCAGTGCAATAAAAGACATTTGGTCATTAAGGGCACAAACCTATGCATGTTTAGACCAGGAAAAAAACCCTGCAATGCCCAGCATTCCCCAGCCAGCAATGCTGCTTTTCTACCAAAAATGGCACTCAAGGTGGCCGCTTTACAGAGGAAAGTCCTTTATTTGAAAGGCAGTAAAAGGCTAGTTCTCTGATGGGCTGTAGGGCTGTCCTGGGGAGGCTGGTGGCTCTAATTTCAGTGGGGCTGTGAATCCATTCCGGGTTTCAGTCAGAACCAGCCAGAACCCCCAAGAAGCTATCCAAATGCTGAACCCAATCCCAAATATAGGTTTTTCTCAGAAATCAAGCGATTTAAAGGTAAGCGTGGGAAGGGCTTCCTTAAGAATCAATCAGCCAAACTCTTTGAAATCTGCCAGCCGTCTGTTCTAAATTGCTTTGTTTGTGCAGACAGGAAAGACTGGCCATTGCATTGTCTGGGGCACAGAGGCCTTGCTAGACATTTAACAGCCCCCAGCACTCAGACCTGCATATACAGTTTGCATATACTGTTTTATAATAATATATGCAAATTTAGAAATAATTGCTAGGATTCATTTAAATTTCACAGAAGGCAAAGCCAGCCCATTCGATTTCTCATCCAAATCACCACAAAACAACATAGATCCTTCAATGAATTTTTCACGCTGTCCCAGATCTTCTCAGATCCATTGTTTCTCTTCAGTTGCAAGTAGTTTGTAATTTCTCCCCTGAACCTTCTTTCTCTTTCCTTCTAGGAGGAAAATTGCTTCCATCCCATGCAAGTCAACTTCAAAGAAAATCTTGGGGTGGGGAGGGGTGAGCTCCAGCATGTGGGGAGGGGAGGGGAACCCGCCCTTCTCCAAATAGAATCCCCCTTGAAAATTGTCACCTGCCTGGCAATTCAGGTAAGAAAGAAATATCCAGTTGGCATCAATGGACACTCAGGGCTCTGGGGAATAGTTTTGGGGCCAGGGGCCAACCTCTGGAATGCCCTCTCTGGACATCTTTCCCTTGAAATTCATTTGACAAACCTTTACTTGGAATTGATGGTTCCTGCGTAGGGAAACATCACTGCTTTCCCATGCTTCGGAGAGCCAATACTCCAACCCCTCTTCTCCTCAGACCTATTGGCATGCCTAACAACCTCTATAGCAGCTACTAAGGACAGGGGCAGAGACTGCCATGCTTGACATGTCTGAAAGCAAAGAGTCAAGAATGAACATGGGCATACAGGGGTGGGCAACTACCAGCATTCATCCGTCTTTCAGGCCACATATCCATACACTACCTTTTTAATAGCATTTGAAGTTCTCCTATTTATTGTTGTTGTTATTATTATTATTATTATTATTATTATTAACATTTATATCCCACCTTTGTTCTCTTGCAAGGAATGCAAGGTGGCTAACATGGTCATCCTGCTCTCCATTTTATGCTCACAATAACCCTGAGAGGTAGTTTAGGCTGAATGTCAGTGACTGATCCAAAGTCACCTACTGAGCTTCATGGCCAAGTGGGGACTAGAACCCAGATCTCCTCAATCCTAGTCCAACACTGTAATCATTCCATCCTATTGGCTCTCTCTATTGTACTGCTCCAAGATTTGGGCCCTTTATGAAAAGAACACAGGAGAAAAGGTCAGAGTATTACTAGTCCTGCCATATTTCTTTGTGTTTATTCAAGATCCAAATGCAAAGGACCATGACTCAGTCTGTAAGATGTAGCCCAGCCTTGGGTTTTGCAATCTAGAATGGATTCAAGACTAACATTCAGAGTTCAAGGTCGAAAGAGGACCAATCAATTACAAAGTCCTTTACAAAGTTTATTCTATTGGCACTGATTTTGGAAACTGGGGACATAAGAAGGGGAAAAAAATCTCATTTTGATGTTTCAATTGAAAAAACAAAACCCAAACCAAAATCGCTGCTAAGATCCGGCACAGCTGAAGCATCAAAGATTCACAAAGATTACATCCTCAGTCATCCAAATGAGCTGGGGAGCGTCCAACCTTTTAGACTAATCACAAGACTGAATAAACAGGAATGTCGTTTACACAGGGTTATGGTGACATGAGTGCCTTAGGCAGACATTTCATCATTTTAGCAGCGCTCAAAAGTTTTTGGATCATCCCTTCTTCAAATGGAAGCTTTCAAATAGAGGACTGACCTGTGTAAAATAGGACACATGGCCACCCTAAGCATCAAGGTTCCTTTTCGCGATGTACTTCACGAATGTACTGGCACAGAACAATAATAGGTAAGGTGGGACACCCATGAACTGAAACTGTGGCAAAATGCACATGTGTCCTTTCCAAAACTGATTTTAGAAACATTCCATGTTAAATCAAGCGCAGGCAGGAGGACTGTAGGTGTGGGAGAGCAAATCCATAGAACTCCCATACCATATCGAGTGGCCTTAAAACTAGGTACATTTTGAAGAGGTGTCCACTTTTTCAAAATGTAAAACGATCAATATATCATCCTTCTCCAAAGTGGTCCCTTCCAGACATTTTGGACCTCAACTCCTATCAGCCCCAGCTAGTGTGGCCAATGGTCAGCTGATGTCCAACACACCTGAAGGACACCAGGTTGGGGAAGGCTGCTATATATACTTTCAACTTTGCAGTTTAATCCCGTGAGTTAGCTAAGGTAGTGCCACTCCATATCTACTTTAATTGTACTTTAATTGTAACAAGCTAAGGATGATCCTTTCTTCAGTTATCAGAACCATATCAGTATCATAAAAATGTAAAAAGATGTAGGAAACTTCACATTGAAGAAACTAACATTCCTAGCACAGAGGCAGCCTATCTACACTACTGCTTTAAAATGGTTTAAAACAGTTTAAAACGGTTTATAGAAGTTTTGAGAACTGTTGGGGCCCAGGACATACTCCATATACAGTTTTCAAAATGTTTTCAAAGTGTTTTATCCTGCGTGTGTAGATAGGCTCAGAGTCTAAGACCTGGGCAGATCCTGGTATAGGACTACACTATCCAATGCTACACAAGGGCAGTGATTCTAGCAATTGCATAAGGAAAGCACCAATCACTATGAGCATCATCAGATGGGGGAAATTGCGGTTCCCTACCGCTGCTTCTCTGCCCCAGCTCCTGTCCCACATTACTCTCATTCTTCCCGGAGAAGAAAGAGGAAGTAAACAAAGACCACGTGGGCCATTCAGGGGCTGTTTTTATCACACCGCTTTTCCTGCACACAGTGGGAAATAACAGCACATTCCTCCCCCCCCCCCAAAGTCATATTAAAAGTGGTCCATTTTGTGATGGAAAAATAGCAAGAAGCATTGGGAGGTGGATGGTGGCATCTAAAGGGCATACAAAAAAACATGAGTGGGCAATAGCAAGTGTGTGATAAAATGCTTGTCTGATGAACCCCCTTGATGCAGTAGCATCATCCTAGAGCTGCTGGCCTATTTTACCTCAGGGCCAAAGTAAATGTGGCAATAATCATAATTTATTACTGTTTGTGGGGTGGAAAAAAAATTCAATTTCACAAGTTCATTGGTAACAATGAATGGATGCCAAATGTAAATGCAATATTAGGCAATCTTGGTGTTTTCATAGTTGGAGGTAAAGTTTTTCAGTCAATTATCCCTTGTCGCAAATATCTGAAAGAATACATATTTATCAGTGAAATACACATATGTCTCAATAGGGGTTAGGGTGTGACATCAAACTAATCGGTTCTGATAGCGAAACTGAACGTGCCCCAACAGTCTCAATGGAAGAGAGTTCAGCTCTATTGAAATAGATTAATGGTTGTCAACATATTGTGCATAGTTCTTTGGCTTGCTAAATTTATTTGTGTGTCAACAGTTTTTAGTACCTTTATTTTCTTCATTTTAAACAATCCAGGAAAGTACATGCTATTGTCTTTAAGTTTTTACAAGTATTCCAATAAACATGTCTGCATAATATAACATTTACATCACACTCACCCCATTCAGATGACACCGTTAACCATGCCGTTAACCGTTTTTGGGTTAAGCAGCGTGGTTAACAGTGTCATCTGACATGCGTTTTTCTTAACCAGGAGGCTCCGCTAACCACATCGTGGTCAGCCTCACTAACCACATTATGCAACATGGTTAGTGGCACTAAATTTGTTTAATTTTGGTTCATGGTGTCATCTGACACATGAAAAACTGAAGGAGACTTGCTCTGGTGCAAATTCAAAAAGGTTCTTTAATCTGTTATAAAAACACTGTTCTAAAAGTGTTTTTATAACAGATTAAAGAACCTTTTTAAATTTGCACCAGAGCAAGTCTCCTTCAGTTTTTCATGTGATTGGTGCTTTTTCCTCCTTTGTTCATCGTCATCTGACACACACCTGTGATTAATGGGGCAAAACCATACAGCTTCCTGTATAGAGCAAGAATTGCCCTGGCCGCTCTAGCCTCTGTTCTCTATCGCTTTTCCAGACTGCTGCTTTGCTGAAATGTTCGTTGCAGCCACCATTTCGCTTCATCGGCTCCGGTTTTGGTATGGTAAATTTTATTTTAATGGCCGTGTTCTGTATTTACTTCTACTTCCCTCTCCCCCAGCACTTCGTAACCTCATCACAATGCCTTTACACCACCACTTCTCCTGCCTTGGCGACATCGCAGGTGGATGATGCAGCTCGACCGCATGCTTTGGCTGGCTCCCCCCTCCCCTAAAATGACGCTGGCACGCGCGCAAAATAGTCGCCGGCATCAGCCGGAGCTGTGCAACACACTAAAAATGGCCGTCAGAGTGGGATGGCGCTGCAGCACCTTTGGATGGCAACAGAAAAACCGGCATAAGTCCTGGCCTCTGAAACCGCAGCAGATCATACATACTGCTGGACGATCGGATGGCGAGGCCAAGAGCACAGAGATTGCATAATAATAATAATAATAATAATAATAATAATAATAATAATATAGTATTTATTTATAACCCGCCTCTCCCTCCGGATCGAGGCAGGGAACAACAACAATATATATCACAAGAATCACAAACAGTTTAAAAAATAAATAAATTTAAAAACAAGAAAAAATACATCATTAAAAATATTTATTTATTTATTTATTTATTACATTTGTATACCGCCCCATAGCCAAAGCTCTCTGGGCGGTTTACATAGGATTAAAAACAATTAAAAACAATATACAAAAATTAAAACAGCAAAAACATACAACATACACACAATCTGTACATTTAAAAACCACTTCAACACTTCAAAAACTACAAAAACAAAACAAACCCAGGCTCCTCAGATATTGCCAAATGCCTGAGAGAAGAGGAAAGTCTTGACCTGGCACCGAAAGGATAACAATGTTGGCGCCAGGCGGGCCTCGTCGGGGAGATCGTTCCACAATTCATCTGGATAGGCCTGCCGGAAGAGAGCAGTCTTCATGACTCTCTTAAATTCATGAAGACTGCTAATTTGTCTAATCTCCTCCAGCAGACCATTCCATAGTCTGGGAGCGATGGAAGAGAAGGTCCTCTGGGTAACACTCGTCAGCCTAGTTCTGGCTGACTTGAGTAAGTTCTTCCCAGAGGACCTAAGTGTGTGGGGCGGATTGTTCAGGAGAAGGCGATCCTGCAGGTAACCTGGTCCCAAACCATGTAGGGACTTTTTACTTCGCCCGGAAACTGATTGGCAGCCAATGAAGCAATTTTAAAACTGGTGTAATGTGGTCACCCCTAGGTGTACCGGTGACCAACCTGGCTGCCATATTTTGAACAAGTTGAAGTTTCCGGACTAGGCACAAAGGTAGCCCTATGTACAGCGCATTGCAGAAGTCAAGCCTCAAAGTTACCAGCGTGTGCACTACCGTCTTTAGATCTTCCAACTCTAGGAAGGGGCGCAGCTGGCATATCAGCCGAAGCTGATAGTAGGCACTCCTGGCAGTTGCATCAATCTGAGCTGTCATTTGGAGTGACGGATCCAGGAGTACCCCCAAGCTGCGAACACAGGACAATTTATATAAGTACTTGCTGCTTACACTGTGGCCTGAATTAAAATGGGGTGGGCGCAATTGCAAGGACTCCTTGCACAAGGACTACTGGAATATGGGGCGGATCATTCGGAGGACTCAGGAGATAAACTAACTGGTTTGTGGTTAGTGTATGGTTAAGGAATCCTTAGCCACAAAAGGGTTAAGAGTGTCATGTGCTTGCGCTTTGCATGTGGTTAGCATTAGTCACAGCTGAACATGGTTAAGCCCTGAGTGTCTTCTGAACAGGGCCATAACGAGTGCTTTAGTTTTCTCCCTCAAGTATTTCATGTCAAATACTTGTGGTGTACTGAGACAAAGAATTAACACAGAATACTTTTTAAAGTTTTGTGTAATGATGGCACACACTGCAGGGCGGGGAACAACTAAGGGTGTACGGATTGTGTAGAATCCATTCACCTGTGTTTTGCGGATTGCCAGACACCTATTGTTCCATTGTCTGCTCATTGACAGAGACGGGTTTTTCTTGTGTTTCCGAATTTGTGGAAATTCGTACTGTGGAAATTCCAACTTGCACAAATGTGCACTTGTGAAAATGTGAAAATCCTCCCCAGCATGCACAAATCCACACAGCCCCAAATGTGCATATTGGGCCAGTTTTGTTTTTTATTCTGAGTATTTTTCAATTACTACATTTGCGCAAAATTTCAGAAATTTAGAAAACAGTACACAAGTCTGTGGAAGCTGCTGTCCTGCTGCAGAATCTGTGAGTCAAATTCATAAAAATCTGAACTCATTTGATTTCATTGCGGATTTCTCTGACATCCCTAGGAACGGTAGCAAGATTTTGAAGAAGAGAGCTACATGAGCCATAATGGCTTGCCCCACATCCCCTAAGCTAGCCTGGTGCCCTCAGGTGCAGTGGAAGTGGCTGGCCCCTCACCAGGGTCAAAGAAAATGCCAGGGGTGCCATCTTGTCCTTTGCCTCCAACAGGAAAATGTTTTGGGGTTATTTTGGTTAGACTACAACTCCCATCATCCTCAGCCAGGAGGGCCGTGCTGGTTAGGGAATGATAGGAGCTATTGTTCAACACATCTGGAGGCCCCTGAGTTGGGGAAGGCTGCCCTTAAGTCTCAGAGGATCTTCTCTTATGCCGCTCCCAGCCTGTGGAGAGGTTCGTCAACTTAATATTCTTTCTGAGTTTAAGAAAGCCATAACGACTGATCTCTTCCAGCAGACCTACCCAGATGAAGTTCAAGATGTCTGATATTGTATCAGTTTTATATATATTTTAATCAGTGTTATATGCATTTTATGGATTTTTTGTATTTAACATAGTTGTTGTTGTTATTATTATTATTATTACTACTACCCACTTTCTCCATGCCATGTAGGAAAGACAGGAATGGGTTTGTCCAATGTAGATTTGTATTCCACCACTCGGGAGAATCTTCCTCCCTCAGGATTAAATATTTGAAAGCCATGGCAGCAATTGCCTTTATCTTGAATCATGCAAGCTACAGGAGCCTTGCAATGAAAAACAATGCTCTTGGATGACGAAGAGCCCACGTTTCTTTCCCATAGGCCTTGAGACTTCATCCCAGTGGCATCATTTGCTGACCTTGTTTCTGCGAGTAACGACGATCAGCCCAAGTGCATTGACATTTATGTTCCCACTGCCTCTGCTTCCTGACTGTTCTGTTCAACTGATAACTTCAGGGTTAGACTAGGAGACACCCACACGCAGGGGTGAAAAAAGAACACCCCTTGACTGTTCATTGCAAGCTATCGAGACCAAATCACCCACTGTGTCTGAGAATTGTATTTCTAACATCCAGAGAAAGAAGCACGGGAAATGCATATACACGCACACATACATACACAAACACACATCCCTAAGAATATGAAGGGTTTGTCTTAAGATATTAATTAAATCTGTAAGGTCATATTCATGTTGTTTATCTATAAGAAACAGCAAATATTTTCTTGCTATGGGAGGGAAAGATACAAGAGACGGCTATTTCTAATATGGGGAAATTGCTCCTGATGTTATTACTAATTTACCCAATTACTCTGATAAATGTTTAAGATCATGTTGTTCCATGTTTGTATTCTGAAAATCAGCACACGCTGGTCATCTGAAAACAGCTCTCCAGGTAACTTTCTAATACAACACACGTTTATTTTATAAACTAAGAGAAATAAAACTTTTGGGTTTGGTATGCAAAACTCTCACTCTCTCTTTCTCTGTGTGTGTATATGGGCCTTTCCGCATGAGTCTGTTAATCAGCTGTATCTACTAGTGGCGCACCTAAAATTTCTCCTACGAAAATTGAACCATTCTCATTTAATTTGATAGAAAAGAAATTGCTTTCGAAAAGAAATTCAAAGGAGAAGAAATTTTGGAGAAATTCTCATGGGTTTGGTCCAGAGTTCCTATGCTTACCCTGCTTATAAGATGACTGAGGAGTGTGTGTGTGAAGAGTGCCCTGTCTTTCATTGTACAGTCATCTCTCTGACAGCCCATCGCCTCCTTGGCTTCCCATACTTTGCGTCCAGGGGAAAACATCATGAATATATCCCTCCCATAGGGCCTTTTTCAGATCAGGAAGTGCATGTAACCTGGGAAACTAGAGCAATGGTGAGATGTGTAATAGAAAGGAAATTACCAACACACATTCAAAATGAATTATAAAATGCCCTGAGAATGAGGCAGGAAAAATGGAAGTCTTTTTCATGGGGAAATAAAAGTTTCAGGAAATTCCTGAGTTTTTTCTTTTCTTAACTCCTAGAAATAAAAGGATACTTTTCAGAATGTTCTCCATATTTTCTTCAACATTATTTTATTTTTGCAATGGCTGCATTCCCTGCCCTCATGTCCTGGAGTGATGCTAGATGTACCAGGCATTGTGGAGGATGCAATGGTAGGCAGGCTGCCAACACAGTTGGTGCAATGGCAAAAAACAAAACAAAAACAAAACACTTGGGGGGGGGGGGAAGAATGCCTTCTTGTGGGAAACTGTTGGAGAATTTCTCCTGCCCCTGGAGAAATTTGGTGAAATTGTCCCCCAATTTTTCTACCCACAAACAGGGTGGAGAATTTTGAGATGCCGCTTGCACACAGCTCTAGTATTGATTTCTTTTGGTTTTGTCACAGAATTGTGATCTAAGTGCTGCATGAAGAGTATTTTCTTTCCTGTTTTGGGCTAAATAGCCTCTAGATGGCAATGTGCTATAGTGGAATATCACAATAACACAAGTAGGAGAAGTGTTTTCTTTTGCTTAAAGCACAATTTGGAGTGCTGGCGGAATTGATTAATTATGACATTTTAATTGTTAACAAAGAATTAATATCATTAGAGAAAGGAATTTCACCTTGGAGCTTTCTACGAATGAATCTCCTACATGTTTAAATGAGATTGCCTTCTTGTTACCCTATTTGAATTCCTTAGTTAAGGAGGCAGGTTTGCTGGACTCCAAGGCAGTTAAAAATGATGCTACTGACCTAAATAGGAATTGCACAAGGAATCAAAATAAGAGGCAAGGCATAGGTAAGAAACCATGAAAAGGGAAGAAAAAGGTGTGGTCAAAAAAAGGTTAATGAAATCCTAGGGACTGAGGCTGGGAACTTGCAAGAGAGAAGGGCAAGTATAAAGAAGAAAGTCAAAGGATTGAACTATAACCTCCTTTTTAAAATACTGGACAACAAACAGAAGATCAATAAGAGAGGAAAGAGGAATAGGCAGAGTAAGGATGTCAAAGGAAAGGAAAAGCAAGTAAATGGTGCTGGTGCCCAGGCTAAAATTATCCAAGATAGCAGAACTCAGACCCTATAGAAATAGATACTACAGATAAGCACATGCCTGTCAGTAAGAAGTTCCCATCTCAAGTAACCAACCAGTCCTCTCTAATTTTGATGAGAAAACATCTAGTCTTCTCAAATTTCCTCAGGCTCCTGGCCTACTCTCCCTATGCAAACAAAATTGAATATTTCCTATATATATTGTGACAGCTTGGCTTTAACCAGCTTAGTTCATCAGATATAATGGAGATTGAGTATCTCTCCTCTACCTATAAGAGTTTCAGTTTTATTTGCAGATACATCTACTGTCAACTACTTACTAAAAAGCAGAATAACTTTGGAGAGAGAAGATATCTGGATTGCCAGATATTTCAGGCAAATTGTTAGATCTCCCTTGAGAGAACACCAATTGAAAAAGCTGGAAAAAGCTTCAATCTAATCAACTTAGGAGGGCAGGAGAATTTGGGGTATTTAAACATTCCTCAGGTGCTAGGTTATAAAATAAAAAATAGGTGGAAAAGCAAGCTGAGATTCCCAGCCCAAAGCCAGGTTCTAATACTGCACAGATAGGGCTTGGTGAAGGTAATGAACTCCTGTTGACAGACAAAACAGATTTGGTGAAGCATTTCCAGATGATGCAGTTATCAGAACAGGAGGAGATACTGTTTCGTTTAAGTATGCTTCAGGAAATATTGATGATTGATCACTGTTTCAGCAAGGCTAAGTTGCAGAAAGAATATTCTACTGACTCCTGTAGACCACAGCTCCTAGAGGGATGGATTGCATTGGCAGAAGAACTGAGGAAGCTATCAAAGTAGCTCAGTTTGAACAGATGAGTAGCCAGGCCCAAGAAAAAATCATAAAAGGGTTAGGTCAATTACAAGAAATACTGTTCTCCGTCTTGAGGAAAAAATGAATCTAAACCTGCTCTAGTGGAGGAGTTGGCCTTTAGTGGGGCCAACTCCCACTTAAATTCTGTTCCATTTAGTTACATGATGGAGACCGACTGGCCTCCTTCTAACCCTCAAAATTGTTGACTAAGAAGAGAAACAGAGGAAGCAATACCTCTTGTGTTGAACATAGTGTCTTGGAATGTTCTGGATGGGCAGGTAAATTAGTGGATAAGGAGTTTGTGGACTACTTACAAAAGTTCTCTATAGCCTTTCTCCAAGAGATGTGGGTGGAGGATGGCTCCAGTTTGCCTCTTCAGGGTTATAGATCTTTCACTGCTACTGCAATGAGGCTCCATAAAATGGGGCACTGCAGTGGTGGCTTGGCAATCCTTGTCTCCGCGGAATTGGAGAATATCCCCCAAATGGTGGTCACTCAGCCCTACTACGGTATTCTAACACTGCAGATAACTTTTAAAAATGGCATCTCCCAATTTTGTATAAATGTCTATGTACTCCACCACCCCCAGAAAACTCTGCAGTGTCCCTGTCATTTGTATGGACATCCGTAGAGACTGTTTTAGGAGATATTGATTTGCATTCATATTATTATGGGAGGTGACTTAAATGCCTGTTTCGGACAAACAAATGCAGAGCTACTAAAAACAGTTAGGTGTTCCCTTTGATGATTTTTTCCCTTTTGGATAGGCATTCTCAAGACAAATAAAAATAAATAAGGATAGCAAGAATATCATGATGTTAGCATATAAGTATTTCCTGTTAATCTTGAATGGTAGCTCAGTGGATGTGTCAAGCGGACACTATACTTATCTTTCATGAAGGGGTGGTGATGTAGTAGATTACTTTTTGATCTCCTCAATTCTACTCCCTAACATCAAAATATTCTCAGTGGAAGATTCGCCAGAGAGTGACCACTATCCCATTAAACTAGTCATGCAGCTGGCTTTTATGACAATTTGGGATAAAAGGACTTAACCTATTGGGTTGGCCTCTTCTGGCAACAGAAGAATTAAATGGTCTGAACACTTGAGCAAACTTGTTGCATGGCCCTACTTTGCTGGGCCTCGGAAACAAAATTGTGGAAGGAAACTTGGAAGTTGTGGAGGGTTATCAACAAATTGTAGATTATCTATAGTACAGTCTGGCACTTTTGGTGCTTCCAAACCTCGAAATGTGAATTGGTTTGACAATGAATGTAGGAATATGGGGGAAAAGGGCTCAGTAGAAATGCCAGAAGGACCAGATCAAATACTTTACTAAAACCCTGATTAGGAAAAGATTGTCATACAAGGAGGAGGAGGAGGAGGAGAAGGAGGAGGAGAAGGAGGCAGTGTTTATCAGACAAAAGGGAATTGCTTGTCCACATGCACACACAATCACACATAAAACACAGAGGTCACAGGAATTCATAGCTGCTGCTGCTGCTGCTGCTGCCTATTCCCTCCTCCCCTCCCCTCATCCTCAATATTCCAAGTGCCATGTTATGAGCAATAAAAATATTTTTTAGAAGAAGTACATTGAATTTTTTAAAAAGAAAAGCTATTCCATCAAATATAAGATCAAAGGAAAAGGAAACTATCAGGATTTTAATTAGGTAAGCCCTCATATGATCACAAAGGGTGGACAAAAAAAATCACCAAGTTTTTTTTTTTTAACAAACACTTTGGCTGAAGGAGGTTTTGTCTCTACTTTAAATTGCCCTCCTTCCCTCAATCTTTAACCAAACTTCTTGAAATTTTTAGGTTATATAAAACCAACATTTCTTTCTGGCACGTGCAAATTTCAGGAAGATTGGTGAAAGATTTTTGATTTTATGAATGTTAGAATGACCAACCCCCAATTACCTCTTTATCGTGGTGGAAAGCTTCCCCCACACCCCGTCGAACCTTAACTAAAGATGCACTACTCTGTGTCCTTAAATCAGGACTGTAGAACCTTAGACCAGGCACCATATCCAGCCCTGCAGGGGTCCCAAGAAGGCCATGTCCATTCCCCTGGCTCTACCTCCTCCCCTAACTACTGATCATTTGGTGGTTTCCCAGGTTTTGTGTAGCAATAGCACAAGAGACAGAAAAAACACCCACAACTTCACCCACAACTTTTGTCGGGTCCCCCCCCCCTTGAAATGCTTACCATACATAGTTCCTCGCTGCAAAATGTTCATATCAAACATACAAATACCATTTTCCCTATGCTGGTGAAATTGGTTTACATATCAATTGCCAAGTTTAAGAGTGGGCAACTTGTGGCCCAACAGATGTTGTTGGACTGCAACTCCCATCATCCCTAACCAGTGTAGCCAATGAAGAGGCAGATGAAAGTTGTGGCTCACCAGATGTTCATGGACTGCATGTCACCCACCCCTGCTGGTCTAGTTTGTTGACAGCCTCAAACTAATAAGTCCAGCACTCCGTTCACACAATGGCCAACTTGCTGTCGACCAGGAAGCCACAAGCGGGACATGATGCAACAGCACTCTCCCACCCTTGTTCCCCAGCAACTGGTGTATATAAGCTTTTTAATATATAATAATAATAATAATAATAATAATAATAATAATAACGATTTATTTCTTACCCGCCTCTCCATCTGGATCGAGGCGGGGAACAACAACATGATAAAATACATAAAACTAATTAAAAACATGACAAATATTATTAAAACTGCATTAAAACATCCTAAAACATCCTAAAAACATTCTAAAAATTACACTGGATATGCCTGCCGGAAGAGAACAGTCTTTATAGCTTTCTTAAATTCTAAAAGACTGTTAAGTTGATGAGTCTCCTCCGGCAGGTCATTCCACAGTCTGGGAGCGGCAGAAGAGAAGGTCCTCTGGGTAACAGTTGTCAGCCTAGTCTTGGCCGACTGCAGTAAGTTCTTCCCAGAGGACCTGAGCGTGCGGGGCGGATTGTACAGGAGAAGGCGATCCCGCAGGTAACCTGGACCCAAACCATGTAGGGCTTTAAAGGTAATGACCAACACTTTATACTTCGTCCGGAAACTAATTGGCAGCCAGTGGAGCGATTTTAAAGCTGGCGTAATATAGTCACTCCTAGATGTACCGGTGACCAACCTGGCTGCCATATTTTGAACTAGTTGAAGTTTCCGGACTAGGCACAAAGGTAGCCCTATGTACAGCGCATTGCAGAAGTCGAGCCTCGAAGTTACCAGCGCGTGCACTACCATCTTTAGGTCTTCCAACTCTAGGAAGGGGCGTAGCTGGCGTATCAGCTGAAGCTGATAGTAGGCACTCCTGGCCGTCGCATCTGTCTGGGCTGTCATTTGGAGCGACGGATCCAGGAGCACCCCCAAGCTGCGAACACAGTCTTTCAGGGGGAGTGTAACCCCATCCAGAACCGGTTGACACACCTCCAAACCCAGGTTGCGGCCTTTGACAGCAAGCACCTCCGTCTTGTCTGGATTCAGCTTCAGTTTGTTTTTCCTCATCCAGCCCATTACCGCCTCCAAGCATTCATTCAGAGGAGACACACTATCCTTAGCAGACACTGTTATCGAAGGCATAGAGAAATATATTTGGGTGTCATCAGCATACTGATAGCACCCCGCCCCATGCCTCCGGATGATCTCTCCCAACGGTTTCATATAAATGTTAAACAGCATTGGGGAAAGGATGGCACCTTGCGGTACGCCACACAGCAGCTCCTTCTTTGCAGAGCAGCTATCCCCAAGCATCACCATCTGGAACCTGCCCGAGAGGTAGGACCGGAACCACTGAAGCACAGTGCCCCCAATTCCCAATCCCCTCAGGCGTTCCAGAAGGATACCACGGTCGATGGTATCGAATGCCACTGAGAGGTCCAAAAGTACCAACAGGGACACACTCCCCCTGTCAATACCCAGGCGTAGATCATCCGCTAAGGTGACCATAGCAGTCTCAACTCCGTATCCTGCCCTGAAGCCAGTTTGAAATGGGTCTAGAAAATCAGTGTCATCCAAGACTACCTGGAGTTGAAAGGCAACCGCCCTCTCGATCACCTTGCCCAAGAATGGAAAGTTTGATACCGGTCTGTAGTTATTAAAGTCCAGGGGATCCAGGGAGGGCTTCTTTAGAAGCGGCCGTACTACCGCTTCTTTTAAACATGATGGAAAACTCCCCTGCCTGAGAGATGCATTAATAATATATTGTAATTGCGATCTAACCACATCTCCTCCCTGGACGACCAGCCATGAAGGACAGGGATCGAGAGGGCAAGTCGTCCCCCTCACTCGTCCAAGCAGCTTGTCCACGTCCTCGGTACTCACCAACTGAAACTGATCCAGTATAATTCTACTCGCGGAGTCACTGGACACTCCATCGTCAGCCTCTGCTATAACAACGGCATCTAAGTCGGCTCTTATCCGAGAGATTTTATCTGTGAAATGATCATTAAAGGCATCGCAGCGAACCGCTGAAGGCTCTAAAATCGGATTCAGGGGGGAAGGTGCCCGGGTTAGACCCCTCACCACCCTGAACAGTTCCGCTGGACGCGAATTCGCAGATGCAATGCGTGCAGAGAAGAAAGCTTTCTTCGCTGCACGTATTGCCACCCCATAGGAACGAAGATGTTCTCTATGCCGTGTCTTGTTGGATAGAAGTCGAGTTTTCCGCCATCGGCGCTCCAGTCGTCGTCCTTTCCGCTTCAACTCCCTGAGGTCTTCCGTATATCAGGGCGCCCTGTTAGAAGCGGGTCGGAGAGGACGTTTGGGGGCGATCGTGTCGATAGCCCTAGTTAGGTCTTGATTCCATCTATCAACCAGGGCTTCTACAGGATCATCGACGATACCAGCCATAAAACCCTCCAAGGCTTTCTGGAATCCAGCAGGATCCATCAGCCTTCGAGGGCGGACCATCTTAATAGGTCCACCACCCCTGCAGGGGCGGGTGGTAGCCGTGATACAACCCTAACCAGAAAATGGTCTGTCCATGACAACACGGAGGTATTCGTTACCTCCGCCCACAGATCCGTCTGTTCGGAACTGAAAACAGCATCGAGGGTATGACCCGCTGAATGTGTGGGTCCAGAGACCAATTGGGATAGGCCCATGGTTGTCATGGATGCCACGAACTCCCGAGCTCCACCTGACAAACCAGTCTCGAATGGGATGTTGAAATCGCCCAGGACCAAAAGCCTGGGCGAATCCAACACCAGCTCCGAGACCAGTTCTGTGAGCTCAGCCAGGGAGTCTGATAGGCAGCGGGGTGGCCGGTACACCAACAGAATCCCTAGTCTATCCCTGGTCTTCAGACTCAGGTACACACACTCGATGTATTGCCTCTGATACTGGAGATAGCACATAATCATCAGGACTAGTAGCCATTGATGGCCTTCTCCTCCAGGAATTTATCCAAAACCCTTTTAAAGCCTCCATAATTGGTGGCCATCACTACATCTTGTGGTAGTGAAATAAGTTCCCCTGAAAGCAGCACCATGGAGAACAGTGCCATATCTTACTGAAGCACTTGAGCTTACATTGCTGTGTCTTTTGTCCCCATCAATAACCATCCATTATTGTTGAGAAACGTTTTACAAGGTGTGAGACCTAGGTACATGACATAGAGACAGCCAGAGAACAACATTAGAGACAACATTACTGGGGATCAAGATTTAATGATACTTCCAAAGCTTGTTGTGTGTCCTTTCTGAGCATTAAAAACTGCTTTTATGAGACCATAATGTCATAGGGCTCATTTGCTTTCATAGTGCTCTGATTCATTCATCTAGTAACAGACATCAGGAAAACAGTGTCTCATCAACAACAACAACAAAAAAGATAAGAAGTTCCTCGGTACGCCGCAAAAAGGGCATCTATAATCAATAATTTCCTCTTGCAAGGGCAATCATGTAAGGACTCATATTATTGTATGAATGGTCCTTGATGATCCCAGTGATTTTCTCTCTGTAGGCTAGGGATGGGCAACTTGTGGCTTTCCAGATGTTTTGGCCTACAACTCCAGTGACCCCTCACTACTGGATATGCTGGCTAGGACTGATGGGAGTTTTAGGCCAAAGTATCTGGAAGGCAATAGGCTTTTGTATAGCCTTACACTTAGGTAAATAGGAAATGGGATGGCCATCAGCCTCTGAACTCAGAAGCTGATGGGCATCTTATGCAGAGCAGGAATGAGCACAGGCGATTTCTACCTCTGCACTCTTCCTGTTCTACATTTTGGCTAAATTGGCTTTTTTGCCCTTCTAGCTGGGGCTCTGCGGAGCACGAGGGAAGTAGGCTGGGGCAGTTTCTTCATAAGCTAGCCTCCCCAGTCTCCTCCCCTTCTCACTTACAGAAACTCCCCCTTTACCTCCTCTCCATGATCACCTTTGTGACTTCAGAGAGACAGCCACCACAGTTCTCTCCACGCTGGCTGTGAAGGAGAGAGGGAGAGGGGAGCTCGGACTTCTGGGTCCAAGGTCGGAGTGCTATCTTATGCTCCCCCTGCCAGATCTGTCTAAGATTGCTCCACCTAACTAGGTCAGATTATTGGATTATCTAGCTGAGTATTGTCCATTCTGATGGCAGAGGCTCTAGAATCTCAGGCATGGGCAGCATCACCACTACATGTCCTCCATCTGCTGCATGGGCCCCAGCACCCTGGCAGGGCCCATTTGCTCTGGGTCTCCTGTAGTGAGTGGCTACAAGCCAACATTTGATATCACTCACAATGGCCTAGAATACCTGACATAAAATGACTCTAGGGATCGTGGGAAATTTAAAATGGCACCTTCCCAACATGAGCTGCTCTAAGGAGTGCCACATCTGCCAAGCCCACTGAGGAAGGTATGCTCTAGGGGGAACTGGTGACCAATATTCCAAGTGCCCACTCAAGTTTGGAGCCACCCCTGGCCAGGGCTCTCTCACATCATGTGCTACCTAATTCGTGTGTGTGTGTGTGTGTGTGTTTACTGGAGATGCAGGAATTCAGCCTGGGACTCTATTGTCCAACAACCAACAAATCAAATGCTTGATTCAAAGAAGCAATAGGTCCCTAACCTGTTTTCCATTTCTGCTGCAATAACTGTGATCGTTTCAATATTAATCTCACACAATTGGGCTATGCGGGGCTCTTAGATGAGATTTCCTTCTCAGTCATTTATCAGCTTCTGAGCATTATATACGTCAAAACAGGCTTAATTGTCTTGATGGAAAAGACATTCCTTTTCTGTACAGGGCCAGAAAGCTTTTCCTAGAAATCACAGGCACATGATCATCCTTCTACTTAAGGTTGACCAATGCAATCTTCTGGAACTATGAGGTTTGCCAAATAGATATTGCAGAAAGGTTTTCAAAACACTTGAGCAAAGCTCCCCCTAAAGTAGGGGAAATCAAGCCAAAACCAAGGCACTAGACAAGACCCGCTGCCAATTTACTGGAGCGGGTCTTGTCTGGAGATTGCATCATGAGGCATAATTAAATGTGAGGAAAAGTTCTTATTCAGATATTGTAGATCAACAACTGATCATCAAGCGTACGTCACTGTGCGTGAGTGTTTGCAACCACCGCTGCAATAAAGAGAATACAGTCACCTGGCTTTAAAGTGAATTACTGTAAACCAGCCTTCCCCAATCTGGTGTCCACCATGTGCATTGGAAAACAACCCCCAACGTCCCCAGCCCACAGGGCCATTGACCATGCAGGCTGAGAATGATGGGAGTTGTAGTCCAACACATCTGGGAGGAGGGTATCGTGTTGGGGGAAGGTTGCTGTAAATCAGCCTTCTCCAACCTAGTGCTCTCCAGATGTTTTGGACTTCAGCTCCCATCAGCCCCAACCAGCATGGGCAGTGGTCACGGATGCTTGGAGGTATCATCCAAAACATCTGGAAGGCATGTGCACCTCCACCAACCCATTGCCTAATCAATGGATTGTTACCCTAACATCTGTATCTGAAGCTTCTATGGATCTTATTCAGAAAAAAAAATGTTTCGGGTTTATTGGACTCCACAATGCCTTTTTAATAAGGGTTTGTCGAACCTGCATAAATGTTGGAGGTGTAATGAACCAAATGCCTCTTTAATTCATATGTTTTGGCAATGCCCGGTAGTTGCCCCCTTTTGGAAGGAGATTATAATAAAGGTAAACTTTGAACTGAAACAATCTTTAATATGGAACGAAGTGCATGTCCTCCTAAACTACCTACCGGCTTCTTGGTAGTTAACACATGGTCAGCGCAAATGGATTCTCAGAGCCCTTATGACAGCTAAAAGACTTATACTATCACATTGGAAGGAGAATTGCTCACTTCCCATAATGCAATGGACTGAGGACTTAACATTATTAACGTTTGAATGAGTGTTATATTGATGCCACGTGCAAGTGGATAAGTACATGGATATTTGGTCCGCTTTTCTTGAAACCTAAGCATAACTCTCTCCCTTTTTTTCTATGAATGGTATATCTGATGGGGGAAATGATGTCATTCCTATGATGATGTCATTCCTAAAAACGTTACTTTGTTTTTCTTTTTCATAATTTACTTTTTGTTCTGTTTTGTTAACATTCACACACACACACACACACACACATATATATATATATATATATATATACACCATCTGGAAGGCACCAGGCTGGGGAAAGGTCATTTACAGCAAAACATTTTTTTACTGCTAAACTGTAAGGCAGTGTAAAAAAAAGTGCTCTGTGATCAAGAAAAGACCTCCCATTGAAACTGGACTTTGAGGCAAACCAGTAGCTACAAGAAATGATGGGGATGGAGAACATGTAGTTGTAGTCTCTTCCATCCTGCTCTAACGCTGAACATGAAGACAATGGAAGGTGTTCTAAATGGACAACATGAATGTGAACCTCCTTATGCAATCCAATGTATGTTTAGAGAGAGAAATGTCCTGGGGCATGCATGCTGGGAGTTGTAGGCCTTTTTTTTGGCTAAACATGCATAGGATTGTAGTTTCCTTTCTCGGGGACTTCATGGGTCTTGTCCCCTACCTCCTACACGTTGGCAAGGCATTTATTGGTCAACCTGCCAGTATTTTGAAAAGGTCGAAAGTGAAAGAGGCCTGAAGACATAACATTCCAACAGAGCTCAGCTCAGTGAGGCAGAGGCCTGCATCCGAAGTGGGAAGAGAGTTAGAAGAAAGGTCAGGGAATAAAAACTCTTGCAGACAAGGATACAATTAAGAGAATTGGCATGACAACTAAATGTACAAGTGCAGAAGAGCATTTATTTCCCCTTTTCCCACATGCCAACCTAGGATAGCCAGATGGAAAAGAGGACAAGGCTCCTCTGCCTTTAACAGTAAGGAAGAGGGAATTTCAGCCTGTGTGGCTTGACCTGTAAGCATGGTGTAATGCTACATTTTGAAGTTGCAGATGCTCATCATGACCATCCCATAGCCTTACCCCCAAGCAGAGTGCAAAGTTGCAGGCAGTTGTGTTGATCCATATCAACAAAACACTTCTAGCAGTTTCCATCTGCTAAGAACAGACATTTCGTAAAGCTAATGAGTCTAAATTGCCCATTCAAGATCAAACCACCCAAAATATTTTACATTGAAATACGTAGTGTTATATTGTTGCTGGGAAATGTCATCCCCCCACCCATTGCTCCATCAACTAGGAGGGTTACAGCTAAGCTCAGAAGGAACGGTGAATTGTGAGGGGTGGGGTTTGGCTGCCTGCATACAAATGACACTTGCTGAAATTCCGTTTTCTCTACAACTATTAAAGATACAAGAGCCCTGTCCTCCTTTTCACATGGTCACCCTAACTCAAAGAGCTTTCATTATCTTACTCTTGCCACCCGGGATTTCAATTCATGTTCCACTAGTGGCCTGCAGCAAGTTGGGCCCAGCTAGCAAACTTTCGGTATTTTTTTAAAAAATAAGGCCCAAATTTGTGCAATTTACACAAATTTTAGCTATAATTTGAAAATCTCTTTTTGCAAATCTGTATTTGAGTAAATTATGGCTGACAGAAAAAAAAATATGTATGTAAAACATCCTGGAGTTCAGGGATATCCCACAGCACAGCTTGCAAATGTGAGCCCCAAAAGGGGCAGATTTCCTAGGAACAGATATCCCTAGATGATGTCAGCATCTCTGCTAATAATAATGACCTCTAGATGATGTCAGCATCTCTACTACAGGGGCTGAAATTCCCTTTTCTATGCAAGTTTTAAAGGTGTAGGAACCCTACCTTGTTTTGCACCTGCCCACCACTCACCCCTCTTTTCAAAAGATGGAGAATTTCAAAAGTAGTTTCTGTGAGGGAGCCTGGGTTAGGACGACATGAGAATCAACTGTGGGGGGGGGGGGAGAGGCAATCGTCCATTGTGTTGATTACTGTATCATTTGGGGGGCAACACACAATGGGCATACAACTCACAGTACATTATTTTCTGGAATTAAACAATGGGGGAAAACAATGGGCTGCTCCGTTGCTTATCTGGAGACTCGTTGGTTAAAGTGTCATATGGCGGGCTCCATGTTGTAATCTCCCCGTTCCGGAAAGTTATAGAGTTCTCTGGCAGGAGTGGCTGAAAGCACCCCGGCTGCTCCTGTACAGCTGGCAGAACTTGCAATGCATGATGGGATAGGGCCAGGAGAACTGAGGGAGGAAAGGAGGAGCACAAGCCATCCAGAGGAACGCCAGGACTTTCAGCCGCACAATGGGGGAGGGACAACATGTCATGTGGGGCGTACCTCTGAAAAAAGGTACTGTGCATTGCCTATTCCCTCCTCCGTTGCTTAAAGTGTCGTTCGAACGTGGCCAGAGAGAGAGACATGTAAAATTCCTACTGAATGCTGGGATGGCACTCAAGCCTCACTAAAAAGACGAAATGCATCATGAAAAAGGAGGACAAAAAAAAAGCACTAACATGCATGCATTTACATATGCAAATGTATATGTACAGGTGCAAATGTAGAAATAATAACTATAATTTGAACAAAACTACACAACATCTCACCATAGTGGAGACAGTGATTAGGTGACCTATGTGCCTGCTTGGTCTCCCCATCCAGGTGCTATTCATGGGCAACACCAAGACCACCCAACGGAATGTTCCCACATCTTTGGGTGCTCATGGCTGTCTAGATTATAGTTCTGCGGAATAGATGAAATCAATGAGTAATGAAAGAGAGGAAGAGTTAGCAATAAATAGGGAGTAGTAGACATGAAGTGTGTGTGAGCCATCCCAGGAGGAGGAGGGGGACAGGACTGTGGGAGGGGAGAGCAAGTTCAAGTGCGCTGTGTCAGGAGGGGTGGGGAGATGCAGCGCATATGGGGGGAGGAGAGGCAGTGGGTGGAGGGAGGCATGGTGGGGGTGCACATGTTCTCTCCCACCTCAGGCAGCAGGATTGCTTCTGCCAGCCCTGAGCCAATTCTTGTCATAAAGACAGTGTGTTCCTCCCACCCTGAGTCTAATATATCAAGTCAACTTTTGCATTATATTTACCAAAGATTCCACAAAATATACAAGTTCTTCATGCTCTCAATTTTCTCATTCGCTTCCTTGCTGGCAATGCCAAAGTTGTGAAACATCTTTTCCATAAACCCAAATCTCTGGTTGACATGAATGAGGAGATGAACTGGATGGTCATGCATTAGGAAGATCATATTTAGTTTGGTTGTTATATGTCCGATTTGTAGCTTGTAATTCTAAAGGGTTGGGAGAAATTTCGTGTTCAGTTGAACCAGACAACATTTTGAGCTAAGCATTATGGCTTAGCATATCGTGTGAACCATTCCCAACCATGGTGGCTACATAACCATGGTTAAACATGCTCACTAACCACTTGCTGCAAAGGGGTTAGTGGCCTAACCATGGCTTAGCATGTTGTCTGAACAGGCCCACTGTCAAAAAGATTTTGCACAGTACTCAAGACCCTACTCAAGAGCTGCTTTTTCCCTTTCTTTTTCTTTAAACCAAGGTATGACACAGAATTCTGGGGCACCACCTCTATCTCTCCAGTGTATTTGTGTGGAAGTCACACAAGATCTGAGACTTGAATGTTACTTCTCGTATAGCAGGTGCCCTTTTAGCTGAGCCATTCTAGCAAGTGACCTTAGGCCTCACCTATACCAAGCAGGATATTGCACTATGAAAGAGGTATATAAAAGGCAGGAGCCTAGGCTGACCATATTTTGAAAACCAAAAAGGAGGACAACATGACCGCCCCAAAGGGGTGTGCCCACCAACATGTCCGGCCCCCAAGGGGGCGTGCCCACCAACATGTCCAGCCCCCAGGGGGCATGCCCACCCAAACACGCCCTTGGTCACATGTCTGATTTCACAGCACACAATTTAGACAAACCTATTCTACACAAGATCTTAATGTTAAAATCACTGAAATAAAGAACAAGTGAGGAATTCAATGTATCTGAAATTAACTTCACTCACTCCTACTTTTGTAGCTTTTGCTGTACTTTGAAGCTTTTGCTATACAAAGTGTGATGCAGTCTCCCCTTCCCTCAAATATCTTTTCTGACTGCAAATCCTTCACTGGATGACCATAGTCTCACCTTTCCTAACATTTAACATTCTTTCCCCATCACCTTTCTCATAGACATACTCACAGATTCAGCATACTGCTACCACTGACCAAATGAAGCAGTCGACAAGTGCAGAAAAATCTAGTATAACAAACTAGCAGCCTGTCATTATACCTTTGGTTCATTAGCCTTGTAAACAAGACCATGGTCAGTAGCAGTACAAAGAAAGGCCAGAACGGATGCCCATTTTCACAATGCTGGAAAAGGATCTTTCCCTCCTTTTATCCAAATATCTCCTGAATTTACACTGCCTCAGTGTGCAGAGAACAGAAATCCCAATCAGGCACCCAAAGAAAACTTCCCAAAGAAACCTCAGAAATAAGTCCCTTTGATTTCAATAAAACTTACTCCTAGATAAATGAATATAGGATTGCAACCAGCAGGTGCTCTCCAGAAAGATGCTTTCAGAGCCCAGAAGATCCAGATACACTCAAACAAGTCAAGCCAAGCCACGCTATGCACTCATATATTACCTTGCTGGAACTGAACAATTCTGAGACAAGACAATACTTTGCAAATGACAAAAATGTTGCAGAAAAGGAAGAGGAAAAGAGAGAAAAATATATACCACTGGCTATGTTAAAGAACTATGGCAACAGGAAAAGTTCACAATTATTCCATTAGTCACATCAGTTACCAGCATCACATCAAAAGTGGGTTGTTGTTTTTTACAGAAAACCTTCAGAAACCAGGCCTACCAAAATATATCCACACCAACATCCAGAAAGCAGTCATACTTAAAATACGTTCAATAGTCAGGACATTTCTGAATCAGTAAAAGACAGCATGACTTGGCAAAGCCCATTATTTTCATCTAGAAAAACCACCATGAGCAAGAAAAGAGAGATAATAATAATAATAATAATAATAATAATAATAATAATATCACCAACAATGGCAACCCTGTTAATTTTTTAAAGAGATTTTTTAAGAAGGATGAACAATTATCAGCACTTGTTACAAAATATACGTCATGCCAATTTTATCAAAACAGAGAGGAAGGTCTATGTTTTTAACAATGTATTGGTTTTTATTTGTTTTTAATATCTCAACTATTTTGTGGTTTTTGTGTTTTATATTTGTTGTTGTTCCCTGCCTCGATCCAGAAGGAGAGGTGGGTTATACATTATTATTATTATTATTATTATTATTATTATTATTATTATGGGTCAAAATGCATTGTTAAAAAATGAATTACTATCTTCTAGCACCAGCTAGAGGCCCACTTCTTCTTTTGTACTACGGAGCAAGTAGGCACAACTAACTCAAGCAAGCGAGCCAAACCACATATCACAGAGGATGGCTAAAAACAACTATCTATGTTGGGAAATAATTTCCTTCATGACTCAAAACTCTTGATCCCAAGTATGATGACCCAGCAAAGATTTTAAGAAATCTCACTCATACTGGCATAGGTTGAGATATTTTACTGGTCATAATTTTCCTCAGTAAAACACCAGTGGATATACCTTAATGGGAGACTTGCCAGTGAGATACTGTGGCAAGACAGTTGAAAAGTTCCACCCTCCCTTCAAAGACCTTGGAGTGATGTTGTGCAGCCCTGGCCACAACTGTCGAACATCACCCCTCCGCTGCCTTCTCCCCCCTCCGTTTTGGAACTTATGGAACTTTTAAAGTAAAAACATCATAGCCACTACACGCCTGCATCTATGTTTCTGAAATTTCTCACACATAAGTACCTCAAACCCATCTGCAATGTGAGCAAATTTCATGCATCTATCTTTAAAAATAAAAAAGTTAAATATGTTTCTTTCATCATTTCTCCAAAAATACCTTGCCACTACACGCTTGAACCTATGTTTCTGAAATTTCTCACACGTAACTACCTCAAACCCCTCTGCAATGTGGCCAAGTTTCATGCTTCTATCTTTTAAAATAAAAAAAGTTATAGGCATTTTTGTAACACAATAGTAGGCTATGGGGGAAATCATTCAAAATGGCGTCCAATTCAAAAATCAGATGTCCGATTTTCATATCGGAATCAGATCCAAAGCGATACGAGGGACCTCTGATTTTTTCCGAACAGATACAGTTCAAAATTGGAAGTCTCGATTCCGATTCCGATATGATTTTTCCGTCTGTGCACATCCCTAATGATTTTACAGTTTATCATACAGGGCTTTCATTTCAAAAATATCCACCCTAAATACCTCCCAATCTGATGCACAGATCATTTTGGACATGTTCAACTGTGATTTTTACAGTTGAACATGTTCAAACGTTCTTTACAAAATTTCAAACAGGACGAGTATGATGATATATATTAAAAGACTATTTATTAGGTTGAATTGTTTTTAACAAATGTTTTTTAAAATCTTCAGCAAAACTTTACAATTTACAAAATAAAAACTACGTTCTGTGAAAAGAGTTAACAAATAAATTTCATTGGATGTCCTCTTCACTTTCATTGGAACTGCTATCATCACTGTCAACATCACGTTCCTCGTCTTCTTTTTCACTGTCCTCTTCTGTGGCTGTTTCAAGATTTTCTGGGAGTGTTGGACCATCGTACCATTTTATGTGGTACCTGCCATTTTCCATGTACCAGCTGTGTTCAGTAGGATCAAGCTCGTCATCAGGTTTTCTACAATCTGCTCGTTTCCACAGCTATGACACTGAATTGCTTCTTTTAATGTTTTGGATCAATGCAGGTTTAGATGGAGGCAGCATGGTTGCGTCAATCCCTTTGACTTTGGAGAATGCCTTAGACTGGATCTTAGGTGTTGTTTTCTTCATAAATAGACTGTATCTTACTTCACTCACAGAGGAGTATCTAGGGTGGCCATACATGGCACAGACAAATTTCTCTAACCCAGCTATCTTTTCTTCTATTAAGGTTAATGGCTCACCTAGCTGGCTGAGAATTTCTTGGAATTCGTTTTTCTTTTTCATGATTTCAAATGGTTTAACTTTTCCCTGTCTTGCAAATTCAGCTGTGAAATCAGACCCTGTAAAAGTGTGGTAGCCTGACGAGGCCTCTACCAGATCATGTCCAAGCTCCTCTGTGATACAAGTTACATTGATCATCCTTCTGCTGTTGTTAGAAGACACGCCACAATCAAACCAAACCCGAGAGTTTAGGAAGTGCTTTTGATGGTAAATTAACAGAACCAACACATCAGTGTCATTTTCTCTAACCAGGATATTCTTTGCCTGATCACTAACATGTGGTGTATGGTGGATGTGCCAAATAATCCTTGTGTCTGCCTCTTGATGATGGCAAGCAAAATCAGGCACCTCTGTTGCCTCAACACTGACATCCTTGCTGGTGTATTTGTAACACACAATCTCTGCTCCGACAAAGAGAATTTTGCCTGCCAGAAGTGAAGCATACTTCTGATTTTTTCCACTCATTGCATAGGAAAGATGTACGTGATGTTTTAAACTGCTCATTCCAAAGTGCATCAACTGCCTTTTTTGGGGTCTTCTAATCTGCGCCTGTTACTTTGATATCACTAGTTGGTACAGTTGTTCGCTGTTCATGTTCACAATCTTTTATACTTTGATATATACGGAGCTCTTGCACATAAATTACTGGAGCACATTACTAGTAGTACACCAGCTAAGGAATTGCACTTGGTGTTTGACAGTTATGGCTATCAAAGTATCCTGGGTAGTGATCCGGGTTTCTGGTGGGTCGTCAATATGACAACAACCCAGCAGAAGCCCAGACGGACCACGGGAGAGGCTGCAAAAGGCCCATTTTGGCACTTCCAGAAATGGGCCTTTTAAGCCCCGCCCATGGCAGATCCGGGCTACTGGTGGACCATCGCCATGTTGATGACTCACCAGTAGCCCGGATCTGCCATGGGCGGGGCTAGAAAGGCCCGTTGCTGGAAGTGCCAAAACAGGCCTTTTGCAGCCTCTGCCATTGTGAAATTTCTGGATTTGGGGGGAAATTACGGGATTTCCCCCGGGACCCAGTTTTGCCCCCAATTTTCCAGGCATGTCCAGGGCTTTCTGGGCAAATGGTCACCCTACAGGAGCCACACCAAGCAGATTATAGTGGTATGAAAGGGGTATACGGTATGTGTCAATGAGCCCTGGCAGTTGTCAGTTCACTTCAATACCACTATAAAGCAGTAGTGTGGCTCCTGCCTTTTATATACCGCTTTCATGCCACTTTCATGGTGCAATATCCTACTTGGTGTAGATGAGGCCTTTGTCTGCCTATACAGTTGAGCTGGGCCTGGCTGTATCCTTGCTGATCTTACATTACAAAAGAGAAGACATCCAGACCACCATTTCATCTGAACAGGGGAAGGGCTTCATAGGTTAACAAATTTTCAGGTAGCTAAATAGCTTCACTGGAAGCATTTAAGAAGGTTGCTTCAGTTGCATCCTGCATTGAGCTAGGTTGGAGTAGATGATGATGATGATGATGATGATGATGATGATGATTTACATATCTATACCACCCCATAGCCATAGCTGAAGCTCTCTTCCAAGGTCCCTTCTAGCACTAAAATTCTGTGACTCTTACTCTGAGGTTGGAAGCCAATGTTGGAAGGGGGTGTGTGAAAGCCATAATCCTTTCATCCATGTAACCAATAAATAGTACTTGACTTCTAAATCCTCCATTGAGTTCCTAAAAGCCAATTTAAAAAATCTGACAAACTGCAGAAATATAAACAAGCTTCTTTGCCTTTATATCTTATGACAACTTGGAAGATAGTTTGAAACAATCTGTGGTCTCAGCCAAATATTTCATCACTCTGGTTACAGCTAGTGTTGAGGCAGGAAGGGTGTGTGGGGCTGTGATAAGTGCTGGAAGTCTAGTGAGTAAAGCTGAACCCAACGAAAGAAGGTCATTCCAGATATTTTTCTTGACAAGGGAAAATTGTTGATATGGGGCAGTGAAAACTTCATGAATGCGATTGACTTGCATCTCAGTTACATCTACAAGTTCTCAAAAGACCAGTACAGGCTTGCTAAAGAGCAGACTTTTCCCTACCTCATGCCCTATACATGTTTTGGGCTACAGTTCCCATCAATCCAACCCAACCAACAGCCATGACATTTGATCTCCCAGGCTGTTCAACAACTACATGAAACCATTGGGGAAAGTTATCCAGAGGTGTGGGCTGAGGTGACACCCAGTCTATCTCTCCTTTTTGTCAAATCCAAGTGAGATAGTGGGTGTTCTGAACAGTTGGGACAGTTATGGACTGGATGAGGGCCAATAAAGTGAGATTCAATCCAGACTAGACAGAGGTTCTGTTAGTGGGTGGTTCATCTGCCCAGCTAAGTGATGTTCAACCTGTTCTGGAGGGGGTTATACTCAGATTCAAAGCCTTGGATTCAGCATTGTCATTAGAGGCACAGGTGGACTTGGGGGCACAGAGCACCTTTTATCATTGTACCTGGAAATACGAACTATGTCTTTATCTGGACAAGGGAAGCCTAGCTACAGTTATCCATGCTCCAGTACCTCTTTGTCTGCATTACTGTGGGGTTGCCTTTGAAAATGGTCCAGAAACGTCAACTAGTATAGAGAGATGGTTAATGGGGACTGACCAACGTGATCATATTATGCAGGTACTTTTCCATCTGCACTGGCTGCTAGGCCATTTCCTGGCCTGATTCAAAATGCTGGTATTAACATTCAAATCTCTAAATGGCTTTGGGCCAGGTTACCTGAAAAACCATTTCCTCCTATATATACCTGCTAAGATCATCTTCAGCGGTCCTTCTGGAGGAGTCCCTGCCAAATTAAGCAAGGTGGGGGGCTACTAAGCAGAGGGCCTTCTACGTTGTGGCACCCCTGTTGTGAAATGAGCTTCCCAGAGATTATCTCCAGGTGCCCTTATTGTGTGCATTTCAGTGTCAGGTAAAAACATTGTATTTCCTGGACTTTTAGCATTTAAGTTTCTGTTGTTTTAAATCTGTTACTGTTTAAATCTTTTCACTGCTGCAAGGTTTTATTTTGGTTTTTATTTTTATTTTATTCTGTAGTTTTTATTTTTTATTATTATTATATTATATCATGTTGTATTTTATGGTTTTGATTGTTGTGAAATGCCCAGAGAGCTTCAGCTATTGGGTTGTACAGAAATGTAATAAATAAATAAATTAGAGTGTAGCATTTCTTGGCTACTTTGGAACAAAGGACCCATTATGACCAATCACTTCTAGAGCATTTTACGATGTGAAATACTTTTCAGCATCATTTAGCTGCACTGTAGCCCTGTGCCATAGGCCATTAATATGTTAACATGTTCACATTCGGCTTCTTGATGGTGGTTGAACGTGCTAAAGCCGGCACATCTGCATTTTGCTAGCCATGGGGCAGCTGTGTTGATCTCTCTCTTACTAATTCAATAACAGGCATAGGGGCTTCACAAATTCAACATGGGTAAAACAATCCAGATGGGAATGTTGCCCCCCCACCCGCAACAACATGGAGCACATATTGAAAACTCCTTACCCCACACCCCACACCATAGGGTGCAGTATAGTCCCTGAAACTTTTATTGTGTGATATGTCAACATGTTATTGTGTGAATGTATCGGTGATCTATCCCAATTTGGGATATATGGAAGATGTATACAAATGAATCATAACCTTGAAAACAAAAACAACAAATGTTACATAGTGGCAAAACTCTGGAATTTGAGAGGCGGCTTATGAATAGTCACCACGTTGTAATAGTCATGTGAAAGTACCTCTGGTGTCTCCTCTACTTGTTGTTGTAAGGATGAGAGATAGTGCCCTGATCAATCCAGTCCTATGAGTGAATAGCTGAGCTAGGATCTGAACCTTCCAAGTTCAAGGCCAAGTCTGTATTCAAGATAAGAACAGATCTTGCACTATTGTAATTGCAGTAGCATGTTCATGGCTCCTATTGAGCAGTAGCATGCAATGGTTTAGTGGAGCCAGGACTTACAGAGACACAGCATGGGCCATTTTTTATTATTAGGGATGCTGATGTCATCTGCCACCCACGTCAGAATTCCTTTTCCCCTCTGTTTAGCTGCAATCCTTACAGGAGTTGCCAGGGGCAAAGGGGTGGGGATAGATTAATTTTCCCAGCAACAACATGAACTTCTCTAAACAAGCAATTTACTGCATGCTAGCAATTGGCCACTCATGGACGTTTGTGGGTCCATTACACGACATTGTCAACATCCAGGATGTCTCCTGTGTTATCCCCCAGAAATCTCGCTCTCTTAAAAAAACAGAGATAATGTGGCATTATCTGGGATATTGTGGGATCTCTCTGCCTCTAGATGGTGATGTTTCATTGAACACCAAATCTATCACCCCCAAGTTACTGTAATGACTACAAATTTAGATGAGAGAGAGAGAGAGAGAGAGAGAGAGAGAGAGAGAGAGAGAAGAGAGATTAGACAAATTTATGGAGGACAGCTCTATCAGCAGTACAGTCTTTTAATTCCCATGGTCAGAGGCACTGTGTCTTCATGGACTAGATGCTGAGGACAAACTGGGGAGGATTGTTGGTTGGACACATATGGAAACAGAGACTTGGATCCAGGCTGGCCATTCCATAAATGTCCATGTAGGCCACAGGCAGCGCCCATAAGCTTTCCTTTGTGGTCCTGCTTCCGAACAAGGCTCACACTGTCCATTAAAGTCACCACTTTCTTGACACCACTGCAGCAATTTCAGTGGCAAGTTTAGCAGCAGTGGGGGACAGATGTGTGGTCCAGGGGTAGGGGTTCTGGGGAGGCCATGTGGCCCACTGGCACCCAGGTGTTGCCCACGACTGTGTGAACTGAAGCACTCTGTCTGTTCATGGAGCAGACTGAGATCTAGTAGAGGCTATGTGCTAGAAGAAAGGGGGAAGAAAGAGATTTTCCCCCCAATTCCCCCTTCCCACTATAGTTCCCTGCCCTGCTTCTCATGCTGGCTCCCCAACCCTCTGTAGCAGTCCCATGTGGGGCTGCAGGAGGAAGGATGGATGGGTAAAAAATGCTGCCTCCTTCTTCTGGCATTAGCAGATCTCCATCACTTTTACATTTGAATCCATCCCATTATAGTGGGCCAGATGGAGATTTGGCCAGATCTAGAATCGGTCTTCTAGAAGAGTCTAAGGATCATGTGCGGAACTCTGCTTTGCATTTTGGCAAGTGCAATCCGTATAGTAATACCTGGTGAGTGACTAAGTGGGAGATGTAGACGACGTTTATGCAATTATGAATGAAATGGAGAGAATGGATAGAGAGAGACATTCTTCTCTCACACATAATACGAAAGTGTTGGGTCACTCAATGACATGGAAAAGCAGCAGGTTAAGAATGGATAAAAGGAGGCACTGTTTAATGTAATGCAAAGGTAAGTTATGGAACTCCCTGGTGCAGGATGCGGCAATGGGCGACAGCTGAGGACCAAACTACTTATTACATCAGAATCTGTTACATTACATTATTCGTGCTTTTTCTTTTTTTAAAGAAGCTTAAACTGACCACTGTGGTTTGAAGAAAAAGCTGCGAAGCCCAATCCAGAATATGCTCCCAAAGGCGCCATTTCCTGCAAAAAGTGTTTTTAAACAGGCCATTTGTCTTTCGTAGAAAAAACAACTGTGGACCCCCTGATTCGGAATGCGCTTTCAAACTGGATCAGAGCCACCACATCTGTTTTTCCTTCAAAATAAATGTGTCCAGTTTTTGTTGTTGTTGTTGTTGTTTAAAGAGCAGGAACAACGTTACATGTAGTTTGACCCTGATATTATTGGGATTAGATCACTCCGAAAGCAATGGCCTATAATGGCACTTAGCCATGAAAGCTCCATAGTCAGACAGACTTTACTTCTGAATAAACAGTTGCTGGTGGACAAAAAATGGGGGAAGCTTTCACTGCCATGCTTTGTTTGTGGACTTCCAGGAACCACCTAGCTGGCCACTGTTGTATCCAGGAAGTTGGATTAAATGCAGTGGAGGCTGATGGCTCCAGTGTCAGTCTAGCGGTGAATCTGCTCACGGTTCAGTCAGAACTTTAAAGGAGCTCTCCAGGTTGGCATTGGAACCACCAGCCTCCATTGATTACATGGATGCTTTATCCGTCTTAGCTATCTTCTTAGGTGAAAACATGCTGTTCGTGAAGAGGGGATGGGGGAAAAAGTTTTCTCCAGAAAAGGGAAAAATGACCTAGGTGTGAAAAAGTATTTCCACCTGATCAGCAAGGAATATTGAGATTTTGTTCAGCATACAAAACACAACGTGTCTAGACTGACACAGTGTTCCAAAATTTAAAACAAGCCACTGATTTAATGTATCATCCTGTCTTTTAATGCAGCAGTGATGAAATTTGGAGTTTTAGAGTCAAATCTCATTTCACTGGGGGTTTCTGGTTTCAAATTTGTGCTCAACCGCTCACTGAGTGGCTTTGGACATGGGATGGCTTCTCAGCCTAGCCCACCTCCCAGAGTTCATAAGAAGATAAAATTTAGTCTCAGATGAAATTTCTCACTGGTTTTTGCAAGCGTTTTTGACAATGTCAAAAAAACAACAAAAAAAGCCCACCTCCATTTTTGGGAGTGCTTGTGTTTAGCACTCCTGGCACAATTGTTCAGCTACTCATTTATATTGCCTTCTCTAACAGTTGCTCTTCAGTAGATCAAATGCTCTCAGCAATCATTGAATAACCCCATTTAATTGGCTATGTAGCTAACCTCAGTCACTATGTGTTGGCTATTGTGTTCTCTGTGTGGTCCCTAATTGGCTGCAATCCCTCACGAGACCAATGTAGAAAAGAGGGATAAG
This sequence comes from Anniella stebbinsi, assembly GCA_029215795.1. Taxonomy (NCBI): domain Eukaryota; kingdom Metazoa; phylum Chordata; class Lepidosauria; order Squamata; family Anniellidae; genus Anniella; species Anniella stebbinsi. Next base: position 53,579,908 of record JARDYH010000001.1, read on the forward strand.
CAGCAGCCAGGAGAAACAAGAGCATATTACATGTTCTAAAGATATTCATACAAATTGTTTGGAAATATCTAATAAATAAAAGATCTGGACGGCACCAGGGATGTCTACCCCTGCCCTAGAGGATATCAATACACATTATACTCTCATAGGCGTGTGCAGCACATTTCATTAGGGCGAGCCCCAGGGAATTTTGTAAAAAAAACAAATTAAGATAAACATTTACTGAATATTCATTCACTTATTGAATATTGATTCTGAATGGAGTGAAGGAGGGGACGTTGCACTTTCCTGCTCTCCCTGCTCCAATCAGGGCCTTTCCCACCCCCATGCCCCTGATTGGAGCATTAGGGGGTGGAAAAGCATGTCATTCCCTCCCCGCAACACTAATGGCTCTGACTGGGTTTGGAGTCGAGGAAGGGAAGCATAGAGGTGGGGGTGGGGAAGAGTGTTTTCCATCCAGGGTAGGGTGACCAGATCAAATCCAGGTCAGCGCTCATGTAACTTTAACAGTTGTAGAGAAAAGGGAATTTCAGCCGGTGTCATTTGTAGGCAATTAGTTCCTGGTGAAATTCCCTCTTCATCACAACAGTTAAAGTTGCAGGGGCCCTGCCTTCTTTTGTATCTGGTCACTCTAGTACAGTGCCTGCACCTTTAACTGTTGTGATGAAGAGGGAATTTCACCAGGAACTAATTGCATACAAATGACACCGGCTGAAATTCCCTTTTCTCTACAACTGTTAAAGTTACATGAGCCCTGACCTGGATTTTATCTGGTCAGCCTAATCCAGGGCCTCCGGAAATGCCCCCTCCCCTCTGCTCCTTCTCACAATCCCCTCCCTCCACGGCCTCCTCTGCCCCCTTCCTCTCATGCCCCCAAGAAAGATGCAGCCACTCCAAGCGGGTGCCACGCCTTGTCTCACCTCCCAACCCTGCCTGCCCACTGCCAAGCAACTTACTTTTCCACTGCATGCCTGTGCAGCATGCAGCTCCAGGAACTGGAGCTGCACGCTGGACAGGCACCCAGTGGAAAAGTAAGTTGCCTGGCTGGTGCCTTTCATACATGTGGACATACGCTCAGACAAGACCTGCTCAGGCCGCTTCATCCATGGGAGATCAATCTGCATCTTTCATGGTCCAGGGAGAAGGTGAAGGCCCCGTGTGCCCTTCCCTGTGAGCCAGGCCCTTGGGGATTTAGGGAGCTAACTTGCAAGGAGACATGCCCAGGGAAGGGTGGCAGTGTGTGACTGGGAAGCCCCCAACTCACCTTGGGCCTCTCTGTGGGATAGGCACAGCTCCCCACCTCCTCTTTCCCACCGACAGGAAAGATGGAAAGAAAAGTGCTGGGCTGGGCATCTCTTGGTGGTGGCCCAGCATGCCCCTGGGATGGAGCCATCCTTGGGCGCCTGTTGCTCCCATGGTCCTCCTGGGACAAAGTCTGGAGAGGGGTGCGTCCCTCCTGTTCACCCCACCAGCTCAGTGTCCTTTGCCCACCTGTTGCTGGGGTGGCTGTTCGAGGCACCAGGGCCACAGCAAGAGGAGGAAAAGGCATGCCAGCAAAAGGAAGTCATCCAGTGTAGGCTGACCATACGAAAAGGAGGACAGGGCTCCTGTAACTTTAACAGTTGTAGAGAAAAGGGAATTTCAGCTGGTGTCATTTGTATGCAATTAGTTCCTGGTGAAATTCCCTCTTCATCACAACAGTTAAAGTTGCAGGGGCCCTGCCTTCTTTTGTATATGGTCACTCTAGTATAGTGCCTGCAACTTTAGCTGTTGTGATGAAGAGGGAATTTCACCAGGAACTAATTGCATACAAATGATGCCAGCTGAAATTCCCTTTTCTCTACAACTGTTAAAGTTACAGGAGCCCTGTCCTCCTTTTCGTATGGTCAGCCTAATCCAGTGGGCCGGCAGAGATGAAGCGGGAGGCGCTGCACCTGTTTTATTTCTGGAAAGCGCACCGTCGCTGATGGGAGAAGTGGGGGTTGGGAAAGCAGAGGCCCCCCAAAGATATTAGGGTGTGCCTGGGCACACTGGGCACACACTGTCCACACGCCTATGTATACTCTTGCATACTGTGTAAAAAACAGTTCAGATTTTCCTCGACTGTTATGCCTTTAAGATATTTTAGGGGTATTTATTATGTGCATGTGTCAGAATATAATATATACACATGTGTCTAAATATACACCTGTATTTGAAAGCATCTTCATGTGTTATTTTTCAAAAATGTGTATATATGACTGTAAGTGTGTGTGTATATGTGTGTGTGTGTGTATATATATATATATATATATATAGTTAGTAAATGAAGCTTATATTATTCAAGTATTGGTTGTGTTGATGGTTGGTACTAGATGTCCCTTACACAGAGAGCTTTTCTACTCCAGGCTCCTCATTCTTTACTGATGATTGTTTATGGGTTCTTTGCCTCAGTCTTAGTTCCCCTTTCTGCAAAAGGGGGGCAAATGGAGCCCATTTTAATAACGGTCTTGCGAGGATGCACACAAAGATAAAGGCCATAAAACGCTCTGCATATAACAACAGTAACTAATATGAAGAGCACAACATAACTAACATTCTAAGTAGTAGAAGGAAAAAATTGGAAATATCTCATGCTAGATATTAGAAGTAGTAAGCTTTAACATATACTGAAGCTGGTAACATATTGTTATTTCAGAAACCACTACAGTGTGCAAATTGAAATTCTAGAAGCCATGAACATCGACTTAAGGCAATGCTTGCTTGGATCCTTTTTATTCTAAAACACACAGTGCATTTGTAACTGTTAACTTGATGCAGTTTCAGTCAAGTCCTCTAAAATTAAACCAGCTGTGAGTGGTTCCCTATTTCTAATGGAAAAAAGAATACACCCTTGCAAACATTACAAACTGGGAAGAATTCATAAAGGTAGAGATACAGACCTCCTTACCCCAGCTGAGGTGCTAAAAATCAAGAGAAAGTAATCTAAGTGAATGGAGTGTCCAACGTATAGACTTCACATTTTTCACTGTGGGAAATCAAGGCACACATGCAACACCGTGGCTTGAAGGAAGTCAGGATAAAAATTTAGGTATTCCTCAGCAATTCTCCTTGTTTCCTTGGCAAGACCTGCCTTAAAGTTTTAGAAGCACAGACCTAAGGCATTTATTTCTAATCTTGTTTTGCAACAGCATTATTCATTGCGAGGACAGTATTTAAGACCTGGTCTGGGTTTGGATGATCATGGGGGTAAAAGAAACCATCTTGGATTCTCCTCACCCTGCCCCTCATGCCACATGCGTGGCTGCCATTTGCGTAATTCCCCACGATGCAGCGCAGGTTGGCATGTTGTACGAACTCAGGGTATGGCACAGTGGGGGTGGCTTGGTACCCACCCTACAATCCCTACTCTAATTATAGGATGGGTACAAAGCCACCCCTGCCATGCTGCATCATGGGGCAGTCTCAAACACAGCTTGTGCAGGAGATGGGGGGAGAAGCTACAATGGCTTCTTTAACACCTGTGATCATCAAAACACCCCCTAGTGTAGTGGAACCAGGGCTCACAGGGACACAATATAAGCACTTTTTATTAGCAGGGATGGAGATGTCATCTTCCACTCCCCTCACAATCCCGTTCCCTCTGACTTTGGTTGCAATTCTCACAGTAGCTGAGGGAATCTAAATTTTCTCAACAATAACTTACTGTTTCCTGTTGTAATGCAAAATATTTTGGGGTGGCTTAGTCCTGAATGGGCAAACAAGACACATTGAACTGGTTCGCATGATGTGGTGTGGTTCATCATAGATTATTTAACACCACAACAAGCTGTGGCACTCATGGGCACCACTGTGCATATTCAAACCCTGCTCAGTAGCTGTTGTATCGTGATAACCCAGAGAGTGTGGGTTATGAGATGCTTAAACATAAAACAAAGGCTATGGTCTATTCTAGGGTTATGGGTCATCAAGTTCATACAACACGACAGCCCGAGTGGGGGGTCAGATATACAAAATGGTGGCTGCATGTGCCCCACACAAGTGGCAGCCTCACCTTTGGTTAAATAACCCATGCTGGGCTGTCATGTTATGCAAACTGGCCAATTAGCTTTAAAAAAAACCACAAAAAACCCTGCTCCTAGCAGAGCTGAATTGACAGGACTGGTTTGTTGAGATGGATCAACACAGCTGCCTGAATTTTAGGCTTCTCCTTGGAAGCCTGGCTATTACCACTACACCACTGCTTAAGTTCCCCAGAATTACCTCCAGCAAAAAACAATGCAAAGGCCCCTTTCATGTATACCCATAACAGTGTAGTAGCCATTTCTTTGTGGTATATCCCATACCTCTTGGGACTGCGTGCGAATAAAGCAAAGACACAAGCCAGGGACATCATAGGAATCTTTCCCATCCAATCATCACCCAATAAGACGGAAGGACAACAGTTGAGCAAGAAACACCTCCATGATTGCACTACCGTTTTGGTTGATTTAGAGCTCCTTCAGAAGGGGGAAAAATCACATTCCCTTACCGTGGCTCTGTTTCTTGCATCTCTTCTGCTTCTGCAAAGAGCTGTCATTACACAAGGAAGAGAGCAGGAAGAGAGCAATGACCACGCGACTTGTACAGAATGACCAACAAACATCCGTGAGTGGCCAGTAACGAGTGTGCTATAAAGCACTCCTTTCAAGAAGCTTTTATTTACAGATTGCTTCATGGGGAAGTGGCATCTTTGGGGCCAGACTCTTGCCTTGTGTTTTAACCACCTGACCATAACAATCAAGGTGCTCAGAAGTTTTGTGCAGTGGCATTGTTCAATTGTTCATGTTTTCTGTGGTATGAGATCAATGACAACTACATATCCCCAGATTGCCACACTTTTTTTTTTTTTGCGTTGGGCGGGGGGAGATTGTCACTATTATTGTTATCATGACTATGGAACATGGCTTAGTTGGTGGAGTGGATAATCCATTTCTATCATGTTTCAGATGCGGTGCCATAAAAGCGAAGAGCTGAAAAGTGGTAGACAGTGCGGTCAGGGTGTGGGTGTGTGTTCCACAGAATGTCTTCAGATGACAAGGCTGCTATTCAGCCATGGGATTCTTTACCAAGAATGCATGGTCTTCTGTTTTTAGGGGGATGGATTTTCTGTCAGCCAGGAAGCAGAGCCAAATCCTCCCCTTTTGGTAGCCTAAAAGACTCCCTTCTTTCCCATGTCACCCTGGACTCCCAGCCTCAAACTTTGGGCTTAGTCCAAAGAATGTTTAGTTATGGTTAAATCCTATTCGAATACCTAAGCATTTAAAGGTGCAAACCAAAGCAGGTTTAGACAGAAAAGAAATCCTACGATTCTCAGCATTCCACAGCCTTTTTTCTGTCTAAACACACATAGGATTACATTCTAAACTGCAAGTAACTTGGCCCATTTGTTTTACTTGGATTTATCTATCACAGTGGATTGAAAGTAATGGTTTTAACCAAAGAGACTTTGTAGCAGCTTGTGTGAGGTCCTTTCTACACCACAGGGTGTAGAGGGAGGGAGGGAGGGAGGGCGATCCCGGAAGCACCTGCTTCCAGGATTGTCACCTTCAATTAGGATCATGGGCACGACATGCCAGGTTCCTCCAGGGTCGTCACACATTTGCGCTCCTCCACAAAAATTAAGTCCTTTAAAAACACAAACACACACATGATCGAGTCCCCCTCCCTCCCTGCCCTCCTGGGGGTGGTGATACTGGTGCCACCTCCTACCCTGATGGGCATGGAGCAGCGCTGTGTGGCTCCGTGCCCATTTGTGCTCCCACGCTTACTCACGAAGTTCCCAGGACCGCGGAAGCTTTGGGATTTTCCAGGGATCCCTTGTCCCTGGCAAATCCCATGGCCACTGCCCCTGGGAGTCCCTGTGCATCATTTGGACTCACAGGGACCAGCTGGGGGCCATCCCAGGCCACAAGCCTGGTGTAGAAATGGCCTGAGTCTCATCCTGCAAGCCTATTACCTTGCATTTTCTAAATCTATCTAGGGAGGAATTTGTACTCTGGAACCTGGCGTGGTTCCATTCTTGGAATGGCAAAGAGGTCAGATTACTAAAGTGGGTAACTAATTTTCATTCCAGAAAAAATATCTATTGCAAGTTGCAGTGGCTGAAGACTATGTAACTCTCTTCCCAACCACTATGCATGATATACTTCTGAAGAATGAGTGGTGAGGAGGTTATCTTGATATATTTTAACGTATATGCACCTCTCTGTATCATGACTCATGACTCATTCAAAGGTTTCTTTGGTAGAGCTGCAGGTCACCTCTTCACTTTTGTCAGCACAGATGGACTAGGTGGAGAGAAAATGATTAAGGAATTGCATTTGAATTTCCACCAATCAAGGCTAGAAAAGATATCAAGAGCCAGCTCTACCAGCAATAATGTTATTGCTTCAGAGTTTATGTATTTTTCATTTCCACTGGAGATTGCAAGCCAAACAATTTAAGGAAAACACATTGTGTACGTGTGTAAAAAACTACGCATTAAAATCAATGTATCACTTGAGCTGCAATCTCATGTTAAGCAGGTAACTGTTTAATTTTTCCACCTCTAGATATTAGTTGAATAAATACACTGAAGAAAGAACATGTTACTATATTATGATTTTGAGCTCTGTTGAAATTGTGCTGAACGTAGGCAATCACTCTGAAATGCAAGCTGTTCCATTTTTGGCTGGAGCTAAGTCACTTAGATCAAGTTACCTGTGTTTTGAAACCTGTCTGTAGCTGTTCCTCAAATCCCGTATAGATCTGAAACATACTGCTGTTTGCTTACAAGTCCTTCCACACCACAACACTGATCTCAGGGAACTATGATTTCAGTGGGAGCGATAATAACCTCTGTGTTGTAATCAAATCTCCCACTGAAATAAATGGGGCTTAAAAATGTTTTAACATTAGCTGGGTTGTACCATAAATATGTAATTGGGGGAGGAGCGCCAGAAGGTTATAAATGCCAATAAATGGATGTGGGGAACTCTTTTTGGAGTCTAGTCCTATATATGTTTACTCAGAAGTAACTCCATTCCACATCACCTGTAGCTTTAAGGTTGTACCTTTACGAAAAGGAGGATGAGCTCCTGTATCTTTAACAGTGGCATAGAAAAGGGAATTTCAGCAGGTGTTATTTGTATGCATGCAGTATCTGGTGAAATTCCCTCTTCATCACAACAGTTAAAGCTGCAGGAGCCCTGCCCTCTTTTTCATCTGGTCAAGAGGGCAGGGCTCCTGCAGCTTAAACTGTTGTGATGAAGAGGGAATTTCACCAGGTACTGCATGCATACAAATGACACCTGCTGAAATTCCTTTCTGTACAACTGTTAAAGATACAGGAGCCCTGTCCTCCTTTCCATGTGGTCACCCTATTACTATGGTCATACCAGCATTATATACCAGTCTAAGATACACTGTTTGTCCCTAAGAATCCTGGGACAAACAGTATAATTTAGCGAAGGTGTTCAGAATTCTCTGCAATTTTCAACGAGGTAGCCGTATTAGCAAAAATAACTAGCACCACCTTAACAGCTAACAAATTTATTTGGGCATAAACTTTTTCTGACATAATGCTTCTCTGAGTTCCCTAGGGTGGCCAGGTGTCCTACTTTATAGAAGACAGTCCTCTATTTTGAACAACTGGCAGAGAACAATCCTCTATTTAAAGCTGTCCTCTGTTTGAAGGACTTCCAGTCCAAATCTAATTTAAAGAATTGTAAAAGGGTACAGCCTTGAAGTCACCCATCCACAGTTAACACCTGGACAACAGACTGAGCAAGCACACAGGTCACCTAGTCAGCCTTCTCCACTATGGTGAGATTAATTCTATTTAAATAATGGTTATTATGTCTAAATGTGGAACACCACACATAAATTTGCACATGTTTGCGCAAATTGATGTCTTCTTTTTTGAGTGATGCATTTCCTCTTCTTCTTCTTCTTTTTTTACAACCCCTAAGTGGCCACCCTCACCCTCCTCTCAGAACCACAGTCTCCTGAGCTCCATGATAAATTACTATTCAACATGTTTAAGGCTACAATCCTATCCTATGCACATTTAGTTGGCATAAGCCCTATATTACACTGCAACTTAATTCTAAGTAAATATGCCTAGATTTGAGCTGCAGGTCTATAGTGCAGATAAGGGCTCTCAAAAATGGTCCAGACATGATCCTGGAATCTATGATATACGCATGCACAGATATTTGGGAATCAATTCTCCGATAAACCAGTTCCAATTTCTGCATGTTAAATTTCACATTCTTAATTAAGAAAATCCCAGCCTGATTGGACACCATCTTGATGGATCTTCTACCTTTACCTAATACACATCAGCCTTGTTCTGTGGATGGATCTGAATTCTTTGCCAATGTTTGTTTTCCTGAGAGCCACATATATCACAAGGCAGCAGCTGCAGGCTGCGTCACACTTACGCGTACAAGAGTTCTGTTGAAATCACAGGGCCTTGTATACCCAAAACAATATTAAAGAGGCATTCCAACCCAGGAAATCATATGTCAGTGAAAGCTTTTTGGCCTCTCTTCGAAACAAGAGTGAGGAACTACCGCCCCAGTGTGGTGCTTTCCGTTCATGAGTTTGGATTTAAAGTTCCAGGAGATAAACAGCTTGGTTGAAAATGTTTCTAAGTGATCAAGAAAAAAGGCTGCCTTTAATTTCAGCAGGTGAAATTCCCTCTTCATCATAACAGTTAAAGCTGCACAAGCCCTGTGCTCCTTTTCATATGGTCACCCTAAAAAGTCCAGATGATGAAAAAGAAATTTTTTAAGCTTACAGCAGAAATGGCACTAAAGTAATGCAATATCTTGTCCTTTTAGTGAAGATGAATGAACCTCACTAGCTGCAATCTAGAAAATAATTCAGACTTGCCCAAACTACCAAAAGAGTCTGGTTCATTATTCCAGAGAGTCCAAATGGTTCCTTTTGATACACGACCTACAGTCTATTATTTGTATTAGGGTTCAGCTGCAGCCCAGTGAAGCGGACATGGCTTTTTACTGTACAATCCCAGTAATGTCTTGGTCACAGTGTATTGTCCCCTTGAGTGAAAACTGGACTGTCCCCTTGAGTGAAAACAGGGGCCCTGCCTTCTTTTGTATATGGTCACTCTAGTATAGTGCCTGCACCTTTTTAACTGTTGTGATGAAGAGGGAATTTCACCAGGAACTAATTGCATACAAATGACACTGGCTGAAATTCCCTTTTCTCTACAGATGTTAAAGTTACATGAGCCCTGACCTGGATTTTATCTGATCAGCCTACTTTAGAGGGTCACCCACCACAAGTCAAGGGTGGCAAACATGGTGAAGGAGAGGGACGGGGCTAGAGCACTCCTTCTCTTCATGCATTTATTTGAATGCCTGAATAGGGCTTTTGTATTACTGATTAGTGACTTGAGAGCTCTGCTTGGCATAAGCTTTCTCTGGCGTAAGAATGCTCTGAGCTCCTGGTGGTTAGGTGACCTACTTTAGAGAGGATAGACCTCAATTTAAAGGGCTGCCAGAGGATTATCCTCCATTTAAAGGTGTCCTGTTTGAAAGGCGTTTCAGTCCAAGTCCTAATTAAAGTTAAAGAACTATAAGAACTGTTGCCTAGGGTGACCATATGGAAAGGAGGAAAGGGCTCCTATATCTTTAATGGTTGTACAGAAAAGGGAATTTCAGCAAGTGTCATTTGTATGCATGCAGCACCTGGCGAAATTCCCTCTTCATCACAACAGGTAAAGCTGCAGGAGCCCTGCCTTCTTTTGTATCTGGTCACTCTACTATAGCTCCTGCAGCTTCACCTGTTGTGATAAAGATGGGATTTCACCAGGAACTAATTGCATACAAATGACACTGGCTGAAATTCCCTTCTCTATACAACTGTTAAAGATACAAGAGCCCTGTCCTCCTTTTCATATGGACAGCCTACTGTTGCCCATCAACAGATAGCACCTGAACAGCAGACTGAACACTGGCTACCTGGCCCCAGTCTTCCCCACTAGGGTGAAATGTAATGTATTTCTATTTAATTATAATAATTATATCTACATTTGCAACTATGCATGCAAATTAGCAGGTGCAAATCGAGTGCAAATTGTTGCCATCCTTTGTCCTCCCTTTTGGGTGATGCACTTCCTCTTTTGTGGCAGTTTACAAGTGGCCATGCTAATTCTGGCAGTCACATGGCCCACTCTGTGCCATTGAAAGTCAAGGGCCCTCTGTTGTGCTTGGGCATTCAAATACCTCCCTGCCATTTATAATAATAATAATAATAATAATAATAATAATAATAATAATAATAATAATAACTTATTTCTTACCCGCCTCTCCGTTTGGATTGAGGCGGGGAACAACAATATAATAAAATACATAAAACTGATTAAAACATGACACACATTATTAAAACTGCATTAAAACATCCTAAAACATCCTAAAAACATCCTTAAAACATTCTAAAATTCCACTGGATATGCCCGCCGGAAGAGAACAGTCTTTATGGTTTCTTTAATTCTAAAAGACTGTTAAGTTGACGAGTCTCCTCCGGCAGGTCATTCCACAGTCTGGGAGCGGCAGAAGAGAAGGTCCTCTGGGTAACGGTTGTCAGCCTAGTCTTGGCCGACTGTAGTAAGTTCTTCCCAGAGGACCTGAGCGTGTGGGGCGGATTGTATGGGAGAAGGCGATCCCGTAGGTAACCTGGACCCAAACCATGTAGGGCATTTCCCTATTGCCCTGCCTACTCTTGATTTGGTGAACTCCTCTGCCTTTGTCTTTACTGGCTTTATCACTGTTACTATGAATAGTCTGTTGGTCCAGTGGAGACTGGTGGCTCTGATATCAGTGGAGTGGTGAATCTGCTCTGGGTTCCAGTCTGGACCAGTCAGAATTCTAAAGGACAACTTGGAGTTGTCCTTGGAGCCTTGGGCCTCATCTACACCAAGCAGAATATTGCACTAAGAAAGTGGTATGAATGCGGTATATAAAATGCAGGAGCCACACCACTGCTTTATGGCGGTATTGGTGCACTGACAACTGTTGGGGCCCATTGACACATACAATAATAATAATAATAATTATTATTATTATTATTATTATTATTATTATTATTTCTTACCCGCCTCTCCGTTTGGATCAAGGCGGGGAACAGCAGTAAATATAAAATATGATAAAATACATAAAAATGATTAAAAACATGGTACACATTAGGGATGTGCACTGGATTGGACCCGATCCACGATCCGAGTCCGGTCCAGTGGGAAATCGGATAAATTATCCGATTTCCGATCCAACAGCTGGATCGGCCGATCCAGTCCGACCCGATCTGAAAAGGCTCCGAACCGGTTTGGCGGATCGGCGGATCGGCGGGCGCCCGCTGGCGCCCACCGCCACTTTCATTGGCGGGCGCCCGCCGATGAAAGTGGACAGTGGGGGGGGGGCGGAGAGGAGGAGGTGGGCACTTACCTTTGAGGGCTGTCCACTCCCGTCCGGCGCCGGCGGCTACTACCAGCGGGCTCCGCGGCCTGCTCCAGGGTGGTGCGCCGGGTGATGACATCACCCGGCGCGCTACTCTAGAGCAGGCCGCGGAGCCCGCTGGTAGTAGCCACCGGCGCCGGACGGGAGCGGACGGCCCGGAAAGGTAAGCAGGGGGCACGCGGAGGGGAGGAGGTGGGCACTTACCTTTGAGGGCCGTCCACTCCCGTCCGGCGCCGGCGGCTACTACCAGCGGGCTCCGCGGCCTGCTCCAGGGTGGCGCGCCGGGTGATGACATCACCCGGCGCGCTACTCTAGAGCAAGCCGCAAAGCCCGCTGGCGGTAGCCGCCGGCGCCGGATGGGAGCGAACATCCCGGAACGGTGAGGAGGGGGCGCGCGGAGGGGAGGAGGGGGGCGCTTATCTTTTAGGGATGCCCGTCCGGCGCCGGCGGCTACTACCAGCGGGCTCCATGGCCTGCTCCAGGGTGGCGCGCCGGGTGATCACCCGGCGCGCTACTCTAGAGCAAGCCGCAAAGCCCGCTGGCAGTAGCCGCCAGCGCCGGACGGCAGCGGGCATCCCTAAAAGGTAAGCAGTGGCGGGTAAGGGGGCTTACCCCCCCCGGAGCCGTCCACTTCTATCTGCGGGCGCCCGCAGGCGCCAGCAGATGGAAGCGGACAGCCCCAGGGGGGGTAGGGAGCACAGGGGAGGGGGTTACCTGCCGGGGCCATCCACAGCGGACGGCCCCGGGGGGGAGGGAGTTAGGCCCCCCTTCACCCACCCGCCGCCATTTTTTCCTCATAGAATTGCATTGCAATGCAAGTCTATGGGGAAAAAAATGGCGGCCGATCCAAAAATTTCCGATTTTTGGATCGGGATCGGACTCGATCCGGTCCGGGGGGGCTCTGATTTTGTCCGAACCGATCCATGACAAAATTGGAGGTCCCGATCCGGGTCCCGATCCGATCCGGGGGGTCTGTGCACACCCCTAGTACACATTATCAAAATAGCAATAAAACATCCTAAAAAAATCCCTTATACCACTTTCATACTGCTTTCATAGTGCTATGTCCTGCTTGGTGTGGCTCCTGCCATTTATATACCGCTTTCATACCACTTTCATAGTGCTGTAACCTGCTTGGTGTAGATGTGGCCCAGATTTGGATGGCAGAGATGCCAGATTTGGTTATGGGCCTGAGGCTCTACAACCCTAATTTATGCATTCTACTTTCAGTTAATCCTCCCCCCTCCAAAAAAGAATGTGTTTAAAATAATTACAAAACTGCTCTGGGAATTAAGGTTGGGAAGTGCACTGATGATGTAACAAGCACTAGCCAATAGGTGCCTTCCAGTGTTGGCTTTTTCTCATTCAAACTGAACCACTCTGAAATCCTGCAGGGCTGTTTTTGCCAGAGCCCACACTGCCACCATATATCTATAGTGTAAAGAAAATGTATGATTATGTGCTGATCAACAGAGGGACTAGCACTTCTAACACTCCTAGTTAGAATGTTACCTCTGTCTTTTACCCTGATGTCCCAAACCCTGTGTGCCTAAACATTAGGGCTGGCCTTACCATTAGACAGGCTGAGGCAGTTGCTTCAGGCGGCAGATGCTCTGAGATGGCAGCAATGTGGTGGAGGAGAGAGCTATGTGCCCCGTATCCTGTCCTGTGCTCCTTAAACTAGCTTGATGCTTGCTAGTGTTGAAGAAAGATTCACCTGCCAGTACAGTAGGCTTCTGTACGTAGAGAGAAAGGGGGGGCATTTTGTTCTTTGCCCCAGACAGCAAAATATCTTTAGCTAGCCCTGCTTAACACCCCTTATCATATATCACTTTCATACTGCTTTCATAGTGCTATGTCCTGCTTGGTGTGGCTCCTGCCTTTTATATACCGCTTTCATACCACTTTCATAGTGCAATATCCTGCTGGGTGTGGATGAGGCCTTGGAGAGCTCCTTCAGAGTTCTGACTGAAACCCCGAGTGGATTCACCACCCCACTGACATCGGAGCTGCCAGCCTCCACATGTGCTGGTCCATGCTAAGGCGGATGGTGTACTAATCCATTAGTCCTTTCTGTAAACGTTTGTGGCAAGATACACTTGCCACGGGAGGTGTTGTGGGAACTCTTACCCTCTTTGTCAGTCTCCTTGAACTAAGTTCCCCTTGTTTGGGGTAGCACAGTGCACAATCTACCATGTCAGCACCATGACTCTGCAAGAGATGCTCCTGGTTTGGTGTCCTTCACAAAGATCCCATCACTTTGGGGTTCAGATTTTGAGTTCACTTGCAGGTGTGAATGAAGACACGCAGGAGCAGTCCTGGTAACACAGCGATTCCCTTGACAGCACTAGGGCATTAAAATAAAAAAATGATGTTGTTTTTTAAGGGGGAAGGCCAGCTTCAGCTGCAGATGGGGCTTACAGGGCCACCCTGCCCCACCCCAGCATTTTCCCTATCATGCCGGATGCCAAAGTCTGTTTGCAGAACTGCTCTGATCGATTAAAGTACGACACAGGGTTAAATGCACTCACTACTGAGTGAGGAAATCTCTTTTCAAAAGGTCAACCCTTAAAATATATGACCAAATAATCTGTCCAGGACTTAGTCTGACTGTGAGTCACAGAGCATGACTCAGACAGACAGAAAGCAGCTGCTGCTGGTGACCGAAATCAAAGGCTATGGCAAGGACCCAAATAAAGGGATCTCTGGGCAGACAATTGTCTCCTGCTTGGGTTACTACCTGTTTTCCTGGTCCTTTTTCTGTGTCTTTAACAGCAAACTGACATGCACTTGCAGGCAAGTGGAGCTTTCCTGGCATGGAGAATATATGTCTTTATTTAGCTTGGGTCACGCAGACTATCAGCATGCTAGTACTTTATTGCTCAAATCATACTTTTCTGACTTTTTCGTTAGCACCTGGAAAAGCTGGGTGTGAGGCTGACAGGGAATCCATTGGACTCCCCCCCTCACAGTCACTCCCCCCAGTCCCCCCACTTGCCTGCCCGCCAACCCGCAAGACTCACCTGAGGCCTCTGCACGCACCGGCAAGCCACCTGGCCTCCTCTCTAGGCTCCCTCCGTCCCAGACTCTCCCCTTGCTCCCTCCCAGCTGTTCCCCCCAATCCCAGCTGTGTTTATATATCCTGTTGCTTAGCAACACAAACTTCTTCTCATAGCTCGGGACCTCCAGCGTACAAAGTTCTTCTCATAGCTCAGAACCTCCAGCGTGTCATAGTTCAGAACCTCTGTGCCACACATTGCCACATATCTCCTTAGCTCTGTGTGTGTGTGTGTGTAAAAATAAGAAATCTTTCATCTGTTTAGTCTATGGGGCATTTGCATGGCAGAATTGGTGGGCAGGTCCCTTCCCTTGCTGGCCTATTTTGCCTTAGAAATGCCCTCCAGGCTGGTTTTTATTATTTGTCATTTGGGGGGCAACCATTGCTTGGCAGTAGAGCATATGCATGCAGGAGATAACGAACATAAGAAGAGCCATGCTGGATCAGACTGAGTCCAGTATCTAGTCCAGTATCATGAGTGCAACAGCACCCTCCCACCCATGTTTCCCAGCAACTGGTGTACATAGCCATACTACCTCTGATACTGGAGGTAGCATTGAACCGTCAGGACTAATAGCCATTCATAGCTGAGGTTCAATTCCTGGAATCTCCAGTTAAAAGGATTAGGTAGCAGGAGATGGGAAAAGTTCTCCTACTTGAGTCCATGGAGAGATGTTGCTGCCAGTCAGAGTAAATAAAACTGGGGTAGTAGAACAAATAGTCTGGTCAACCATAAGGCAGCTTCCTGTGTCTGTAAGAGCAACCCTGAGATCTCAAGTTGAATCAAGAAAGACGAGGGACTCCTTTTTAAAAGATCTTTGAAAGCTGCCCTTTAATGCAGAAAGAGACTTTACTCCTCTGAGGACTAAAAGGCTTCCAAAGAGATTGGGAAAAACTCAAGAGTTTGTGGAAGCAAATCCCTTCCGACTTTATAACTGTATTGAAAGAAGAGCATTCAAACAATTCAAATGTGGGCTCTAGCCATCCCTCCCCATCTGTTTGCATATTCACCTGCTTCTCTTCTGGTTGAGGTTAGCTAAAAAACCTCAAAGCTTCTGCTTCGCATGCAAAAGGTTCCAGCTTTCACCCCAGCATCTCTAGTTCGACTTTGGAAAACCTCAATATTGTCTATTTAAGTTAGCTTTTTTAAAAACTGCATCCCCTCCTTTGGGCTTTGTTGAAAGCTGTGTCTTTATATTTCATTTTTCAGGGATTATTTTTTATTTGTTCTCCAACTTTGTTCCCTCCTGGCTGCCGTTTTTGGGAGTGCTGTTTGTTCTATATATTTTTTAAATGTTGTATGATGTTTTGTTTCCTAATGAGCCTTGAATCTGCTCTTGAGCTGTGATGGGGGAAAGTGAGATATGAGCTTTAAAAAAAGAATATAAATAAGGACAAGGGCTTACATTTGGATAATAGGAGGCCACTGTGATAATGGTTGAAGATGTAAATATGTTGCAAAGTTTATCGTTATGAGATGCATTTAGTTATATATCTTTCAAAGGTAAGGATTATAACTAGTAAAGTGAATGACTAGGGTAGGCTGGCCATATGAAAAGGAGGACGGAGCTCATGTAACTTTAACAGTTGTAGAGAAAAGGGAATTTCAGCCAGTGTCATTTGTATACAATTCATACCTGGTGAAATTCCCTCTTCATTACAACAGTTAAAGCTGCAAGGGCCCTGCCCTCTTTTGTATATGGTCACTCTAGTATAGTGCATGCAACTTTAATTGCTGTGATGAAGAGGGGATTTTACCAGGTACTAATTGCATACAAATGATGCCAGCTGAAATTCCCTTTTCTCTGCAAGTGTCCTCCTTTTCATATGGTCAGCCTAGACTAGGGCAGAGTGTACTCACTGTTTGAAGTTGCAGGTCTGGGTAGGTATGGAATGAGTGGTAAGTGAGCGCTGATTGGCTAGTTGTTTAGAGTGCCTGGATCGGTGAGTTGTGAGAGATGAGGGGTATCTGGGGAGCGCCTTTCTCCTCAGTTCAACAGAGAGAGTTTTTTATGCCTGTGATGTCTAGGGGCATCATTCTCGGGTCCCTGTAAAAAAAAAAAAAAGAGGGACAGAACTTCAACTGGGTTGCCTCCCCCGAGAATGCCATACCAGTACAGAGATTGGCATCAATTATAAGAGGGACACCTCTTGCAATGGGTCCGTAACTCCCGTACCAGGCATCGATACCAACCCCTATATTGGTACATACGCCTTTCTCGATACTGAGCAGCTCCATCGGTATCGTGATTGCCACTGGAGGAAGTTTTCTTGCAACTCCCTCTAGCTCTACCAAGATCACTGTCATTGTGACCTGTCCACAGGGCTCAACCATTGCCTCATGATACCGTCGTGAATGCGTCAGTACGTCCACCTAGCTCTTCTCCTTTCCAGACCCACTCTGTGGGGTGTCAAAAAGTTCAGCTTGGAGAAGATGGGTTTAATCATAGAACTAAACCTGATTCCCCTCAATCCTTAGAGAGCTCTCAGTTGGACTCAACATTGTTCTCTTCTGCATCGCCTGTTGATGGGGTAGCTGTACAGAGTCGAGCCTCCTTTTGGAAGACCTATATCACTCTCTGATTTAATATTTGGCCCACTCCTCTACAGATCTCTTCAACCTGTTCTGGATTTGAGATGGCTCCATACGTACATCAGAATCACAAATTTCTGATGACACATAAAGCCCTGCCCCAGAATATTTACAAAATGTATGGCACTGCTCCTTCCATTCATTTGCCTTCAAGGGGTAGAAATCTACCCATATTTAGACAACTGGCTTCTGGTGGCTTCCTAAAAGGAAATGCTATTGAAGGCAAGGTGACGACTCAATTTATTGAGCTCTTTGGGCTTCATAGTGAACACAGAATCCAGACTCCCCTGGATCTAACAACCCTACATTGGTGTACTTGCACAGACTATTTGCTACGGGGCATGCGCTTTCCCACTTCCTCCCCCATCTCAAGTCCTCATACAAACACTTTCCTGTTCAACTGGGAATGTCTTTGCAGCCCTCATTTTTCTTCTCATTCCATGAGTACTGTGGTATGATAATATTAATATTGTGTAGTCCACACAGTCTCCATCATAGTCACCCCTTGGTGGCCGAGACAGGTGTGGCTCACTCTACTTCTGAAGATATCAGCCAATGGAGACCAATTGGGTTACCATCAGCTCCGCTGCAGCTCAAAAGATTAAAAAAAAAAAAAAAAAAAAAAAAAAAAGTCGTGGTAAGTACCCGACTTTTAAAACCGGAGCTTCAGGGATTTGCTCCTGGATGGCTTCGGGATGCCAGCTGCATCATATAGATGACCTGCTGCCACTCCGGATACACCCCAACCGAAGGCAAAACTCTCGTCAAGATGTACCCAGACTGTAATTCCTAAATGGGCAATCTTTTGTCTTACAGCGCCTGAGTGGGTAGAAGAAAATAAATCTGGGGAAGCCTGACCCTGACACAACAGGAGAGTGGCTTTTGTCTTCGATGTCAAGATGAGACGTCTAGCAGGCAGAATCGACATCACAGGCTGAGACTCAACTGCCTCCTTCGGTACCGAGCACCATGGTACCGAGCTCCTTGGTACCGAGCTCCTTGGTGCTGACTTCCTTGGTACCGAGCTCCATGGTGCCGATCTCCTTGGTGCCGAGCGCCATGGTACCGAGCTCCTTGGTACCGAGCTCCTTGGTACCGAGCTCCTTGGTGCTGAGCTCCTTGGTGCCGAGCTCCTTGGTACCGAGCTCCATGGTACCGAGCTCCTTGGTGCCAGGCTCCTTGGTACCAAGCTCCTTGGTGCCGACTTCCTTGGTACCGACGTCTTTGGTGCCGAGCTCCTTGGTGCCGATCTCCTTGGTGCCGAGCTCCTTGGTGCCGAGCTCCTTCGTATCGAGCTCCTTGGTGCCGAGCTCCATGGTGCCGAGCTCCATGGTGCCGAGCTCCTTGGTACCGAGCTCCATGGTGCCGAGCTCCTTGGTACCGAGCGCCATGGTACCGAGCGCCATGGTACCAAGCTCCTCGGTGCAGAGCTCTTGGTACCAAAATGAGATGTCTAACATGCAGCTTTGACGTCCAGATGAGATGTCTAGCAGGCAGAATCGACATCAAAGGGTGAGACTCAACTGCCTCTTTTGGTACCAATCTCTTGGTACCAAGAAGAGACGTCTAACATGCAGCTTGAAGTAGACATCTCCCCACCAAGTTAATTAGCACAGCCATTACAGGCTAGCTGCCAAATACAGGGCTGCTCCCTAGAGCTGCTACAATTGGAGTGCTATGATTTCAACAGAGAGAGTTTTTTATGCCTGTAATGTCTAGGGGCATCATTCTCGGGTCCCTGTAAAAAAAAAAAAAAAAAAAAAAAGAGGGACAGAACTTCAACTGGGTTGCCTCCCCCGAGAATGCCATACCAGTACAGAGATTGGCATCAATTATAAAAGGGACACCTCTTGCAATGGGTCCGTAACTCCCGTACCAGGCATCGATACCAACCCCTATATTGGTACATACGCCTTTCTCGATACTGAGCAGCTCCATCGGTATCGCGATTGCCACTGGAGGAAGTTTTCTTGCAACTCCCTCTAGCTCTACCAAGATCACTGTCATTGTGACCTGTCCACAGGGCTCAACCATTGCCTCATGATACCGTCGTGAATGCGTCAGTACGTCCACCTAGCTCTTCTCCTTTCCAGACCCACTCTGTGGGGTGTCAAAAAGTTCAGCTTGGAGAAGATGGGTTTAATCATAGAACTAAACCTGATTCCCCTCAATCCTTAGAGAGCTCTCAGTTGGACTCAACATTGTTCTCTTCTGCATCGCCTGTTGATGGGGTAGCTGTACAGAGTGGAGCCTCCTTTGGAAGACCTATATCACTCTCTGATTTAATATTTGGCCCACTCCTCTACAGATCTCTTCAACCTGTTCTGGATTTGAGATGGCTCCATACGTACATCAGAATCACAAATTTCTGATGACACATAAAGCCCTGCCCCAGAATATTTACAAAATGTATGGCACTGCTCCTTCCATTCATTTGCCTTCAAGGGGTAGAAATCTACCCATATTTAGACAACTGGCTTCTGGTGGCTTCCTAAAAGGAAATGCTATTGAAGGCAAGGTGACGACTCAATTTATTGAGCTCTTTGGGCCTCATAGTGAACACAGAATCCAGACTCCCCTGGATCTAACAACCCTACATTGGTGTACTTGCACAGACTATTTGCTACGGGGCATGCGCTTTCCCACTTCCTCCCCCATCTCAAGTCCTCATACAAACACTTTCCTGTTCAACTGGGAATGTCTTTGCAGCCCTCATTTTTCTTCTCATTCCATGAGTACTGTGGTATGATAATATTAATATTGTGTAGTCCACAGAGTCTCCATCATAGTCACCCCTTGGTGGCCGAGACAGGTGTGGCTCACTCTACTTCTGAAGATATCAGCCAATGGCGACCAATTGGGTTACCATCAGCTCCGCTGCAGCTCAAAAGATTAAAAAAAAAAAAAAAAAAAAGTCGTGGTAAGTACCCGACTTTTAAAACCGGAGCTTCAGGGATTTGCTCCTGGATGGCTTCGGGATGCCAGCTGCATCATATAGATGACCTGCTGCCACTCCGGATACACCCCGACCGGAGGCAAAACTCTCGTCAAGATGTACCCAGACTGTAATTCCTAAATGGGCAATCTTTTGTCTTACAGCGCCTGAGTGGGTAGAAGAAAATAAATCTGGGGAAGCCTGACCCTGACACAACAGGAGAGTGGCTTTTGTCTTGCAAGGAGATCTGCTGGGCAGCTGATGAGGAAGCAGGATGTGCTTGGATGTAATTTAGACTGCGTCCAAACACATAAGAATACAGACAACTGGAGACTGACTGAGGAATCTGTCAGTCAGGCTGTGAGCTTACTGATGTTACTTAGTTGGGCATTGCCCCCTTTGGGAAATCCCAGTGGGGACATTGCCCCCCCCGCTACCCCCCTCCCCCCATAGTTTATGCCCCTGCCTATGCTCAGACCCATGGCATGGGGTATCCCAATACCGTAACTACTTTCGACATGAGGTCGATTCCATTTTTTCATGCAGCCTGCAATGAAGTCATATACTGCACAATGGGATTCTTTTCTAAATACATGGATCTTCAGGGCCTCAAGCCCCATTCAGCCTCCTTAACGATGTCCTTACACTTACCCCCTATACACTATAGGGCTAAAATAGTTGTCGATATGCAGGTATTTGACTGCTTTACGTGTTTTTGCACCAACCCCATTGTTAGGGGATTCCTCTAGGCATTACAAATCTGTCTCCTCTAATTAGGAGTTTCATTCTGGCATGGAGTTTCTCTGTCATGCCACAATCTCTGACATTGAAACCAGTTAAACCAATGGTACCTTCAGATATCACATTATTTTTCTTAGAAAGTTGTTTTCTGATGGCTATATCAACACTACGCAGATCGAGTGAATTAGCTGCCTCAGTATTGATGCACCCTACCTGGGCTTCCACACAGGGCTAGAACTGACAAATTCCATAAGACGCAAGAGTAGCAATGACTCGTGGAGTGGATTGTACATGCTATTAAACTGCCCTACAAGTTGAAGGGCTTGCAGCTTGTTGGTCCAGTAACAGCTAAGTCGATGTGCAGTGCATCGAAGTCTGTATCTTTAGCAGGGGATTGTCGATCCCCTGCTAATATATTTATATTTGGTGTTGTTCCCCGCCTCGATCTAGATGGAGAGGCGGGTTAGAAATGAAATAAATAAATATGTAAGGCAGCTATTTGGTATAAGTCCTTTAACTTCATTACATGCTACCGCTTGATTGTTTGTACCAGGACAAACTGGAATTTGGGGCAAGCAATTTCTTTGTCTTGTGAGGGAACATTGATCTACACCTACCCTCCACCAGGAATTTAGCTTGTTAATCGCCCATATGTGTGATGCACAGAGACCACGAAGAAGAAATGCAGGTTGCTTACCTGTAACCATAGTTCTTCGAGTGGTCATCTGTGCATTCACACAACCCACCCACCGTCCCCGCTTTGGTGTCGATGTAAATGTACTGTCGATACAGAGCGGTTTCTCTCCTAGTTATGGGGCCAGCAAGTCGGTCTCTTTGAACTGAGGAGAAAGGCGGGAACATGGAGTCAGTAGACAGTGGGGGAGGGGTTCCCGCCAAAAACGTTTGCCTTAGCTATAGAAGTTTCCGAAACAGGCTCCACGCAGGCGCAGAGCCCATATGTGTGAATGCACAGATGACCACTCGAAGAACTATGGTTACAGGTAAGCAACCTGCATTTCTTCTTCGTGGTCTCTGTGCATCACACATATGGGCTCTGCGCCTGCGTGGAGCCTGTTTCAGAAACTTCTATAGCTAAGGCAAACGTTTTTGGCGGGAACCCCTCCCCCACTGTCTACTGACTCCATGTTCCCGCCTTTCTCCTCAGTTCTTTTTCGACCGCCTTGCTGAAAGGATGTCTTGTTGGGAACTTCTGTCTTTCTCCTGAGGAGAAAGCTTTAGAGTGCTAAGGTTTTTAGTTATTTTACTTTGTTTTAGTTCATTTTTAGTCTTAATTAATTAATTTATTTATTACATTAGTATACCGCCCCATAGCCGAAGCTCTCTAGGCGGTTTATGTGCGATTAAAACAATTAAAAACAATATACAAAAATTAAAGCAGCAAAAACATACAACGTACACACGTACATTTAAAACAATATAATTTATTGTTATTATATTCTTAGATACTTTATTCTCCAGAGATCTTGGATCTCTTTGAGGGGGATCGCACAGCCATTAAGGCCCCTTTTCAAAATGTGTTAAGTGCGTCAGCAAGCTTCCCCAGCAGACAGACTTTTCTCTGTTTAATTTGTTTTGGGAGAGGCTCAGGTCATCAAAACCTGTCGCTACATTATTATTATTATTATTATTATTATTATTATTATTATTATTATTATTTACACATTTATATACCATCCCATAGCCGAAGCTCTCTGGGTTGTTTACAAAATTTAGAACCATAAACATAAAACAGCTGACATTTAAAACATTTTAAACTGTTAAGCCTGGCTACAAAGTCAGTTAAAACCTCAACTTAAGCTGTTGAAATGCCTGGGAGAAAAGTTTTGACCTGGCGCTGAAAAGATAACCGTGTTGGCGCCAGGTCTATGGATAAAAGCTCTAGAAGCCATGGTTTCTTCCAGACAATTGTTACACTTATGGCACAGGCTCCTCGATCTACTGGAGACATGGCCGCTTCATGCCTCATCCGATCTTCCAGCATTTGGAAGCTCCCTAGCTGTATCTACAGCAAGAGAGATATCTAAGAAGGCTGGAGCCTTCTGGGGCTATTTGCATGGAGCGATTCTACGGAGGAGAGCCCCTCTGCGTCCTCAGACCCAGACTCTAACCAAGGGTCATTCCGATCTTCCAACATTTGGACGCTCCCCAGGCTGTATCTACAGCAAGAGGGATATCTAAGAAGGCAGGAGCCTTCTGGGGCTGATCGCATGGAGCGATTCTACGGAGGAGAGCCCCTCTGCGTCCTCGGACCCTGACTCTGACCAAGGGTCATTCCGATCTTCCAACATTTGGACGCTCCCCAGGCTGTATCTACAGCAAGAGGGATATCTAAGAAGGCAGGAGCCTTCTGGGGCTGATCGCATGGAGCGATTCTACGGAGGAGAGCCCCTCTGCGTCCTCGGACCCTGACTCTGACCAAGGGTCATTCCGATCTTCCAACATTTGGACGCTCCCCAGGCTGTATCTACAGCAAGAGGGATATCTAAGAAGGCAGGAGCCTTCTGGGGCTGATCGCATGGAGAGATTCTATGGAGGAGAGCCCCTCTGCGTCCTCGGACCCTGACTCTGACCATGGGTCATTCCGATCGTCCAATGTTTGGACGCTCCCTAGCTGTCTCTACAGTGAAAGGGATATCTAAGAAGGCCAGGTTACATAGGACTTCTGGGGACTGATCGCTTGGAGCGATTCTATGGATGAGAGCCCCTCAGTGTCTTCGGCCCCCCACCCTAACCATAGGTCGTTCCGATCTTCCAACATCTGGATACTCTCTACCTGTGTTTCTACAGCTAGAGAGAGACCAGGTTCCAACTCCTCTGCAGCTGTTAGCCCCCCCCCCGATACTGAGGGTGGCCCCTTTGGCAGCGATGACTTAACTGGCTCCTTGGGTACCGAGGTCTAAGCTCTCGATACTGGAGCTTCTAACATGCATCTTCGATGTCAAGATGAGACGTCTAGCAGGCAGAATCGACATCACAGGCTAAGACTCAACTGCCTCCTTCGGTACCGAGCACCATGGTACCGAGCTCCTTGGTACCGAGCTCCTTGGTGCTGACTTCCTTGGTGCCGAGCTCCATGGTACCGATCTCCTTGGTGCCGATCTCCTTGGTGCCGAGCGCCATGGTACCGAGCTCCTTGGTGCCGAGCTCCTTGGTACCGAGCTCCTTGGTGCCGAGCTCCTTGGTGCCGAGCTCCTTGGTACCGAGCTCCTTGGTACCGAGCTCCTTGGTGCTGAGCTCCTTGGTACCGAGCTCCATGGTACCGAGCCCCTTGGTGCCAGGCTCCTTGGTGCCAAGCTCCTTGGTGCCGACTTCCTTGGTACCGACGTCTTTGGTGCCGAGCTCCTTGGTGCCGATCTCCTTGGTGCCGATCTCCTTCGTATCGAGCTCCATGGTGCCGAGCTCCATGGTGCCGAGCTCCATGGTGCCGAGCTCCTTGGTACCAAGCTCCTTGGTACCGAGCTCCTTGGTGTCGAGCTCCTTGGTACCGAGCGCCATGGTACCGAGCGCCATGGTACCAAGCTCCTCGGTGCAGAGCTCTTGGTACCAAAATGAGATGTCTAACGTGCAGCTTTGACGCCCAGATGAGATGTCTAGCAGGCAGAATCGACATCAAAGGGTGAGACTCAACTGCCTCTTTTGGTACCAATCTCTTGGTACCAAGAAGAGACGTCTAACATGCAGCTTGAAGTAGACATCTCCCCACCAAGTTAATTAGCACAGCCATTACAGGCTAGCTGCCAATTACAGGGCTGCTCCCTAGAGCTGCTACAATTGGAGTGCTATGATTTCAACAGAGAGAGTTTTTTATGCCTGTAATGTCTAACAATTGTCTGGAAGAAACCATGGCTTGCAGCCTACGCTTCCGGTTGTCCCTACTCTTTTGCAGACACTACAAGAATCTTGGCCTAACCCAGCTACAGCAGGCCCAACATCAAAGAGATTGGATGCATTATATAAGATACAGGAGATGGACGCTCCATTCCTCTTTACGCATCCAAAACCTAATTCTATTGTAGTAGAATCATCAGTAGGGAGGACCGGAAGGTCCCACGCAGCGCCTACTGATAAGGAAGGAAGAAAGCTGGACGCAGTGGGCCGAAAAATTTATTCTTCTGCAGCACTAGGATTTAAAGTAGCTAATTATCAGGCTACCATGGCCCGATATCAGCTATTTTTGTGGGACAAGATCTCCACATTGACGGACTATTTACCGGATGACCAACGCGACTTAGCCAGGGTTTTCCAGGCGGAGGCTGCAAGACTGTCAAGGCAGCAACTAGCTACTGCCAATCACCAGACTGACTGTACAGGTAAAGCTATGATGGCTGCTGTTGCTTTGCGCCGCCATGCTTGGCTCCGCTCGTCGCAACTACCGGCGGAGACAAAAACTCGGATAGAAGACCTCCCCTTCGATGGGGAAGGTCTCTTTCACGCCACAACTGACTCTACAATGGATGTGATCCATAAGGCAAAGCTCACAGCAAAACGGATGAGCGTGCCTTCACACCAGCAGACTCAACAGTCTCAGCGACAGCGACGTTGGTATCGTCCAGTTCCGTACCAGCCGCGTCACCAACAGGAGCGCTCGCAGCGCTATCAACCACAGCAAGCACAGTCATCCTACCAATCTAGAAAGCCGTCCTCCCGTTTTGCAAAGCAGGGGCGAAGCGGCGGCTTTGACTCAACAAGGTCATCTCTAAAACTAAGCGATCCCTACAACAGGCTCCTACCTTTCCTTCCGGCGTGGAAAGCCATTACTACAGATCAATGGGTCCTGTCAACCATAACCGAGGGGTATCGCATCGAGTTTACAACTCAACCCCCTCTGGGTGTGATGCGACACACTCAACCTTCTGTAGTTCTCGTCCAGGAAATCTCAACTCTCCTGGAAAAGGGAGCAATCACTGTTGTTCCTCAAAAAATAAAAAAAGCGGGTTTTTACTCGCGCTATTTCACGGTTCCAAAAAAAGACGGAGGCCTCCGTCCAATTATGGACCTCAGACGCCTAAACAAATTTATACAACCAAAAAAGTTTCGTATGATAACCCTAGCACAAATATTACCGTTGCTGAAGCGAAACAGGTGGTTCACTTCCGTGGACCTCAAAGACGCTTACTTCCACATACCAATTCATCGGGCACATCGCAAATTCCTGCGTTTCAGTGTTGGAAGTCAAGCCTACCAATTCACAGTTCTTCCGTTTGGTCTTCGGACAGCGCCGCGCGTTTTTACAAAATGTATGGCGGCAGTCTGTGCCCATCTCAGATCACAAAATATCGAGATATACCCTTACCTGGACGATTGGCTAATCGTCTCCACGTCCCGTCGTCAGGCCTTCAGAGACGTACGAGTCGTCACGTCCTGCCTCACCAACCTTGGGCTGCAAATAAATGTGGAAAAGTCAATTTTACAGCCCACACAACAAATTCAATTCATCGGAGTATCGCTCGACTCTGTGCTGGGTCGCGCATTTCTTCCGGTAGAGCGCAGACGAAGAATACAAACGCTCGCTACCCGTCTTCGCAACAACCGCAGAACGACAGCTTTCGCGGTACTACGACTGTTGGGTCTGATGGCCTCTTCAGTATTTGTAGTTCGGTGGGCTCGTTTGCACATGCGCCCCCTTCAACAATTGCTTCTCAGACATTACTATCCAGAACAGAACCCTCACAGGACAATACTTACCCTTCCGATTTCTGTCGTCCCGTCTCTAGAATGGTGGTCAATGATGACTCATCTCTCACAAGGACTGCCTTTCCATCAACAGGAGCCCACTCGAGTTCTCACGACCGATGCTTCTCTGGAGGGCTGGGGAGCCACTTCGACCAGATCGCTCGTCTTCGGTATCGAGTCGACATCGCCCGGCATCGACATCGCGCCCGGCATCGACATCGGGAACATCTCGTCCGGCATCGGCATCGGCGCCGCCTGCTACCATGCAGGGAGACACGCCACGAGCCTCTACGCCGAGGGATAGGGCTACTTCGTTACCTCCACGTCCACGTCACTCTCCTGCAAGTCCAAGCGAGTTTGCTCAGGACCTCGAGATTTCTGACATCGTGACAGTGGACCAACTCGACTCGGGTGAGCAGCTCGGCCTCGGCGCCGTACGCCTCGACACCGAGCGGCCTATTTCGTTGGACTCTGATGTCGAACCCGATCTGCCTCCCTCGCCTCGATCGCGTACGTCAAGGGCAACCGTGGATCGATCCCGTTCACCATCGCGATCCAGGTCACATGATTGGGACACATATTCTGACCGGGTAAGAGCCGCGCCAAGACATCATGCTCGGAAGCAATATTGCTTTGACCCTTATACGGGCGAACGACTTGCCCCTGTCGTCACTAAGGAACGAACATCGGCTAGAGCGTCACACCTATCGGTACCGACACGGCGGTCACCTTCTCCAACGTCGATGGAAGACTATCCATCTGACACTTCATCGAACCGGTCTCCTCCTCCTTCGGCTCCATCTCCACCTGACGGAGTGGTGCTTTCTGACCGTGTGTCGCCCTCACTAGAATTAGGGGCATTCTCGGACCAAATGCAGCGCATGGCGCAGTCACTTGGTCTTGACCTACAGCAACCTAGAGAGCCTTTAAAGGATAAAATCTACGACGTAATGTACATGGATCCGACACCTCAGCCTACGCTTCCGGTTGTCCCTACTCTTTTGCAGACACTACAAGAATCTTGGCCTAACCCAGCTACAGCAGGCCCAACATCAAAGAGATTGGATGCATTATATAAGATACAGGAGATGGACGCTCCATTCCTCTTTACGCATCCAAAACCTAATTCTATTGTAGTAGAATCATCAGTAGGGAGGACCGGAAGGTCCCACGCAGCGCCTACTGATAAGGAAGGAAGAAAGCTGGACGCAGTGGGCCGAAAAATTTATTCTTCTGCAGCACTAGGATTTAAAGTAGCTAATTATCAGGCTACCATGGCCCGATATCAGCTATTTTTGTGGGACAAGATCTCCACATTGACGGACTATTTACCGGATGACCAACGCGACTTAGCCAGGGTTTTCCAGGCGGAGGCTGCAAGACTGTCAAGGCAGCAACTAGCTACTGCCAATCACCAGACTGACTGTACAGGTAAAGCTATGATGGCTGCTGTTGCTTTGCGCCGCCATGCTTGGCTCCGCTCGTCGCAACTACCGGCGGAGACAAAAACTCGGATAGAAGACCTCCCCTTCGATGGGGAAGGTCTCTTTCACGCCACAACTGACTCTACAATGGATGTGATCCATAAGGCAAAGCTCACAGCAAAACGGATGAGCGTGCCTTCACACCAGCAGACTCAACAGTCTCAGCGACAGCGACGTTGGTATCGTCCAGTTCCGTACCAGCCGCGTCACCAACAGGAGCGCTCGCAGCGCTATCAACCACAGCAAGCACAGTCATCCTACCAATCTAGAAAGCCGTCCTCCCGTTTTGCAAAGCAGCGTAAACAGGACTATGGGGCGAAGCGGCGGCTTTGACTCAACAAGGTCATCTCTAAAACTAAGCGATCCCTACAACAGGCTCCTACCTTTCCTTCCGGCGTGGAAAGCCATTACTACAGATCAATGGGTCCTGTCAACCATAACCGAGGGGTATCGCATCGAGTTTACAACTCAACCCCCTCTGGGTGTGATGCGACACACTCAACCTTCTGTAGTTCTCGTCCAGGAAATCTCAACTCTCCTGGAAAAGGGAGCAATCACTGTTGTTCCTCAAAAAATAAAAAAAGCGGGTTTTTACTCGCGCTATTTCACGGTTCCAAAAAAAGACGGAGGCCTCCGTCCAATTATGGACCTCAGACGCCTAAACAAATTTATACAACCAAAAAAGTTTCGTATGATAACCCTAGCACAAATATTACCGTTGCTGAAGCGAAACAGGTGGTTCACTTCCGTGGACCTCAAAGACGCTTACTTCCACATACCAATTCATCGGGCACATCGCAAATTCCTGCGTTTCAGTGTTGGAAGTCAAGCCTACCAATTCACAGTTCTTCCGTTTGGTCTTCGGACAGCGCCGCGCGTTTTTACAAAATGTATGGCGGCAGTCTGTGCCCATCTCAGATCACAAAATATCGAGATATACCCTTACCTGGACGATTGGCTAATCGTCTCCACGTCCCGTCGTCAGGCCTTCAGAGACGTACGAGTCGTCACGTCCTGCCTCACCAACCTTGGGCTGCAAATAAATGTGGAAAAGTCAATTTTACAGCCCACACAACAAATTCAATTCATCGGAGTATCGCTCGACTCTGTGCTGGGTCGCGCATTTCTTCCGGTAGAGCGCAGACGAAGAATACAAACGCTCGCTACCCGTCTTCGCAACAACCGCAGAACGACAGCTTTCGCGGTACTACGACTGTTGGGTCTGATGGCCTCTTCAGTATTTGTAGTTCGGTGGGCTCGTTTGCACATGCGCCCCCTTCAACAATTGCTTCTCAGACATTACTATCCAGAACAGAACCCTCACAGGACAATACTTACCCTTCCGATTTCTGTCGTCCCGTCTCTAGAATGGTGGTCAATGATGACTCATCTCTCACAAGGACTGCCTTTCCATCAACAGGAGCCCACTCGAGTTCTCACGACCGATGCTTCTCTGGAGGGCTGGGGAGCTCATATAGACGGCCTAAAAATGCAAGGCAAGTGGTCACACTCCCAGAAAACACTACACATCAATGTCCTCGAACTACTGGCTGTAGAACGTGCTCTCCACTCCTTTCTCCCTCTGTTAGGGGGTCACCACGTGCAAATACTTTCCGACAATACCGCCGTGGTTTGGTATGTGAACAAGGAGGGAGGCACTCGTTCCTCCCATCTCCTCAGTCTGACACTGCGCATTTTCCACTGGGCATTGCGCAACCGCATCTGTCTATCCGCACTGCACATTGCCGGGACAGACAACGGAATGGCGGATACCCTCAGTCGGGAATTCGCAGACACCCACGAGTGGGAGTTGCACAGAGACGTTCTCCACATGCTATTCGAGAGGTGGGGCCTTCCCGCCGTAGACCTCTTTGCGACTTCTGCCAACGCAGCCTGCCAGAGTTACTGTTCTCGGGCGGGGATTGGACCTGCGTCTCTCGGAGATGCATTCCGGTGGGATTGGTCCAGAGACTTCCTATATATATTTCCGCCATTCCCACTGATAACTCGGACGGTAGCCAGGGCAAGCAGGTACCGGGTGGATGCGATCATAGTCGCTCCGTGGTGGCCACGGCAGCCGTGGTTCACTCCTCTGTGTCGTCTGGCACGGCACCACTTCTGGCATCTACCGAACCACCGAAACCTGCTCTCCAAGAACAACGGGTTGATTGTACATCCCGACCTACAGTCCCTCAGACTCACGGCGTGGAGGATTCAACCAACTGGCAATCACTCACGTTGCCACCTGGATTAAGGGCCATCTTTGAGGCTTCCATAAAACCCTCCACTAGAGCCTCATATGCTAGCAAATGGATGCGTTTCCGACAATTTGCAGATCAAAACAACTTCAACCCTTTCAAATGCCCTATCTCCGGCATCATTGACTTTTTATATTCCCTGCACTCCAAGGGACTAAAATTATCGTCGCTCAGGGTGTACTTGTCAGCCATTTCCAGATTCCATGAAAAGATTGATGGTTTTTCAATTTTTACTCACCCTGTCGCCAAGACGTTCCTCAAAGGGCTTAGGAATTTGTTTCCCTCACTAAGACCCATTATCCCTCAATGGAGCCTGTCGGTGGTACTAACTGCCCTCACAGGAAAACCCTTTGAACCTATGGCCACAGTTAACCTGCGTTTATTAACTCTGAAAGCCGTCTTCCTCGTTGCCATCACGTCAGCTCGACGGGCATCGGAGCTGGCGGCATTGATGTTAAATCCCCCGTACACTACTTTTTTTCCGGATAAGGTGGTCTTACGTCCGGGGCCCTCGTTTGTTCCCAAAGTTTGCACTCCTTTTCACGTTAACCAAGATATTGTTCTGCCCACTTTTTTTAAAGCGCCAGCAGACCCTCTCTGTTCAAAGTTACACACCCTCGATGTTCGAAGAGCATTGGCTTTTTATAAGGATAGATCACAATCGTTCCGTAAGTCGGAAAAGTTATTTGTTTGCTACGGGGGCAAAACAAAGGGACTACCTGTCTCTACACAACGTTTATCACATTGGATCGTAGACACTATTGTCCTTGCCTATCAAGTACTACGAAAGGTTCCACCAACCGCACTCTCAGCTCATTCCACAAGGGGACAAGCCACTTCTGCTGCCCTATCTTATGGGTCCTCGATTCCGGACATCTGTAGAGCTGCAACATGATCTAATGCTTCGACATTTGTAAAGCACTATAGACTGGACACGAGGGCGGTCAAGGACGCTTCCTTTGGGAGAGCTGTCCTCTCATCCATCTGCCATTGACTTCCAGCGTGCACACCCTCCTCCGGTAAGTACTGCTGATCAATCGCCCATATGTGTGATGCACAGAGACCACGAAGAAGAAATGCAGGTTGCTTACCTGTAACTGTAGTTCTTCGAGTGGTCATCTGTGCAGTCACACAACCCACCCACCATCCCCTCTCTGCAACGCTGTTGATGTGCAGAAGGTTGTCCGTTGCCGGCATGCTCACATAGGGGTTGATAACCTTGGTTGCGAGGCCATGCGGTCTCAGGGAACTGAGGTAGGCGGGAACCCGGAGCATGCGCGGTGAGATGGTGGGGGGAGGGGTTCCCGCCAAAAATCGCTAGGCTAGCTATGGAAGTTTCCCGAAGCGCCTGCGTGGAGCCTGTTTCGGAAACTTCTATAGCTAAGGCAAACGTTTTTGGCGGGAACCCCTCCCCCACTGTCTACTGACTCCATGTTCCCGCCTTTCTCCTCAGTTCAAAGAGACCGACTTGCTGGCCCCATAACTAGGAGAGAAACCGCTCGGTATCGACAGTACATTTACATCGACACCAAAGCGGGGACGGTGGGTGGGTTGTGTGAATGCACAGATGACCACTCGAAGAACTACGGTTACAGGTAAGCAACCTGCATTTCTTCTTCGTGGTCTCTGTGCATCACACATATGGGCGATTAACAAGCTAAATTCCTGGTGGAGGGTAGGTGTAGATCAATGTTCCCTCACAAGACAAAGAAATTGCTTGCCCCAAATTGCAGTTTGTCCTGGTACAAACAATCAAGTGGTAGCATGTAATGAAGTTAAAGGACTTATACCAAATAGCTGCCTTACATATTTATTTATTTCATTTCTAACCCGCCTCTCCATCTAGATCGAGGCGGGGAACAACACCAAATATAAATATATTAGCAGGGGATCGACAATCCCCTGCTAAAGATACGGACTTCGATGCACTGCACATCGACTTAGCTGTTACTGGACCAACGAGGTGCAAGCCCTTCAACTTGTAGGGCAGTTTAATAGCATGTACAATCCACTCCACGAGTCATTGCTACTCTTGCGTCTTATGGAATTTGTCAGTTCTAGCCCTGTGTGGAAGCCCAGGTAGGGTGCATCAATACTGAGGCAGCTAATTCACTCGATCTGCGTAGTGTTGATATAGCCATCAGAAAACAACTTTCTAAGAAAAATAATGTGATATCTGAAGGTGCCATTGGTTTAACTGGTTTCAATGTCAGAGATTGTGGCATGACAGAGAAACTCCATGCCAGAATGAAACTCCTAATTAGAGGAGACAGATTTGTAATGCCCAGAGCCTTTCAGCAAGGCGGTCGAAAAAGAACTGAGGAGAAAGGCGGGAACATGGAGTCAGTAGACAGTGGGGGAGGGGTTCCCGCCAAAAACGTTTGCCTTAGCTATAGAAGTTTCCGAAACACAAAGAAGGATTCTTGTACCTTCCATTTTCTCCTGCAGCACTCTACACAGATGATCCAAAGCTTCATCCACATGTAGACCATGCAGGTCCAACAGGTTTTCAGGAAGCTTCGAGGCATTCACTTTCTCAAAGATTTGCATAGCAGCATCGTGGTTTGCTTCTTTCATCTTCTGCTCATGAAGGCGACCCTTTATTCAAACACACATGAGTTGTCAAATCACGAGAGGCAACCTAAGTGCAGTGCTCGGTATCAGGACTCAAAAGAATACCATAGGCAGGGAGCTGCAATGTCTCGATGCATCAGAACAATGGTCTATACATTTTGATTGTCAATGTAGGTCAAAGCAAGGCCTGATCAGATGAGCTTCAGGAAGAAGCAAGACCAACAAGCATAATGGCTGTCATGGAGCCTGTCTAGTCAAAAGTCAGCTAAAGAGGAAGGGGGAATAGCAAGGCTAGAGGCTCAGAGGGAGAGGGAAAGAGCAAGCCCACGGGATACAGGAGGAAGAAAGAGCAAGGCTAGAGGCTGGAAGGGGGAAGGAACAGCAAGGTAAAGAATCGACCCTTTCCATCCTAGACGTTTTGCCTGGGATGGCCCCTGGCTGGTCCCTGTGAGTCCAAATGACGCACAGGGACTCCTGGGGGCGGGGGGGGGGTGGCCACGGGAATTTTCAGGGATAAGGCAACCCTGGAAAATCCCAAATCTCCCGCTGTCCCGGGAAATTCCACCCATCCCAGAAGCTGCTGCACTTACATGCGAGTAAGCTCGACAGCAAAATAGGCACAGAGCTGTACCACACAGCTCTGTGCCCATCAGGGGATGAGGAAAAGGAAGCCCACCATCCCTAGGATGGTGGGAGGTGGTGGGGGTGTTTTCACCACAGAATTATTATTTTCACTTACGTTTTGCTTTGGAGTGCAGGAGCACTCTTCTCGTACCTTTGTGGGGGTGAAGGGGAAATGGCGCCCATGAAATGCGACGACCCGTCTGGTGTAGAAAGGGCCATAGTGAAGCTGGAGGCTGGGAGGGAAACAGCAAGGTAAAGGAGTAGAGGGGAGAGAAAGGGCAGGACTAGAGGCTCAAAGGGGGAGAAACAGCAAGATAAAGAGGAAAGAAATAGTGATGCCAGAGGCTGGGAGGGAGGGGGAAAGGCATAGAGAAAAGGCAAGGTTAGAGTCTGGGAGGGGGAGAAACAGTCAGTGTGCTCAAGAGGTGGGAGGGAATAACGAGGCTAGAAGCTGGGAGGGAGAGGGAACGAGCAAGGCAAAGAGGGAGAGGGGAGAGGAAGGGTGAGGCTAGAGGCTAGAAAGGGAGGAGAAGAACCCTACTCTCACATTTTCCAAGGCTCATATATCTCCAATGGTGCCCACAAAGTTCTCCACTCCCTGCCCCTTCAGGGAGTGGAGAACTTTGCGGGCACCATTGGAGGTCCCTGAGGGTGCCACATTCAGTCCCTGTTCTATTGGAAGGCCTGAGTCCAATCCAAGTCCAGTTAAAGGATAAAGAACCCTGAAAAGGGAGAGCAGCAGGGGCCTTGAAGTTGCCCACCTGCAGGCAGCACCTGGACAGCAGCCTGAGCCGGCACACAGGTTATCTGGTCACAGCCCAGTCTTCCCCACTAGGGCGAGATGTATTGGATTTCTATTTAACTGATAATAATGGTCTCCAAAATTGCACTCATCCATCTCAATCAGTGCATGCACATTTTATACCAATCCATGTCCTCTTTTTGGGGGGTGGGGGTGATGTTTAAGTGGCCAGCCTACTTCCAAATAGCGACGGGAGCCCCCCCACCATTGGCAAAGTAGCCTATTTTACTTGCTTGTGTGTGTGTGTGTGTGTGGTCCAATTCTGAGATTGGAATTTCTGCCATACCTCCGATGACATCAAGAGAAGCACAAAAGGGGCCCTAATGCCTCCACCACCCCTGAAAGTCCCTCCATCTCCCTCACAAGTCCCCAATCTTGCCATGACCCCTTGAGCCCTGTCGGGTTACTCCCCTTACCTTATCTTGCAGCAGCAGCAGCAACAGGAGTCCCTTCCTGCAAGGTTTCAGTTCATCCCTGGTGCTCAGGACATGAAACAGCAGCCTCTGGGGTATCAGGAACCCCAGGATTGTAGTTTTCCAGGGCACCCACTGTGCCTACTGAATTGTCAGGTGTTTCGGAAACTCGACGTCCTAGGTAGGCTGACCATCTGAAAAGGAGGACAGGGCTCCTGTAACTTTAACAGTTGTAGAGAAAAGGGAATTTCAGTCGGCGTCATTTGTATGCAATTAGTTCCTGGTGAAATTCTCTCTTCATCACAACAGTTAAAGTTGCAGGGGCCCTGCCCTCTTTTGTATACGGTCACTCTAGCATAGTGCCTGCAACTTTAACTGTTGTGATGAAGGGGGAATTTCACCAGGAACTAATTGCATACAAATGACACTGGCTGAAATTCCCTTTTCTCTACAACTGTTAAAGTTACAGGAGCCCTGTTCTCCTTTTCATATAGGTAGCCTAGTCCTAGGAGGCAGAATCCAATGGGGCACTTCTATCCATTCTTTTCTGGCCTGATTCTTTTCTGGCATTTCAGTTCCAATGTGCAAGTGCCCCCCCACCGCTTGCACAGTAGTGACTTATCACTTCCTGGGCCACCTGAAATGAGCAAAATGCTCATTTCTGAAAGGAGGCAGGCCAGCAGAGCTCACAGAAGGGAGTTCTGCCAACCTGCCTCCTTCCAGAGCATTTCCACCCATTTTGGAACTTCCCTTAGGAAATGCTAGATCTCCCTTACGTAAGCAGTGGGTTCTGCTTGCGCAATAATATCGGCATAATTACCACTCGCAGAAGGAAATCGGTGGGGTGGAAATGAATCGGCAGGGGCATACGTGCCCTGTTGGATTCTGCCCATCGGCTCCTTGTCAATCTGAATGGGCAGAGAATTTCAGTTTATTTTCCAAGCTAGAGAAGACCTTCCCTGGAACATAACGGGTCTGAGAATTATGAATGGGAGAATTTCATATAATGCATATAATTTCATATAATTCATATAATTTCCAGGTAATTAATCAGAATTTAGAGTCTATGACTTTGATGGGGGCTTTGAGCCCTCGCACTTCTCAATTAAGTACCACCTAGAACAGGGGTGGACAACCTGTGGCTTCCAGATGTTGTTGGATTACGATGTGCACAAAAGGGGAGAGAAGTCTCAGGATGCTATAGAAAGGTGTATTTTACAAAAGCCCAATGTGTTTCAGCCTCTTGCATTTTAGGCCATCTTCAAGGGGTTGTTTTAATGTCTGCAGAAATTATTAATTGTGATGGCGACTAGATCTAAAAAAAAAAAAAAAGGCCTAAAAAACAGGCTTTTGTAAAATAAACCTTTCTATAGCATCCTGAGACTTCTCTCCCTTTTGTGCACATCTTGGATGCTCACCAGCCTTGCACCCTTATTGGATTACAGTGCCTATCATCCCTTACCATTGGCTCTGCTGGCTATGGCTGATGAATTGCAGTCCAACATTTGGAGGGACAGAAACTCCACATCCTTGGCCCAGAAGGTTGAGGAACAGATGGGATGGGTGGGGAAGAAAATATCAGAATGCATGAGTGAAAATGACATCCTTCTCTTACTAACAAATTCCTCCCCTCTAAGTGTTCTCCTAAGTTTAGCAAACAGAAAAAATTGCACCCCAGGCTCTAACTTTCCATAGTCAAATTTCTGTTCTTACAGTATCACCTTTGGAATTTTATGGGCTACAATGATGTCACAACTGTCACTGCTGGTAGCTCCACCTGTGGAAAAGTTCTATGTTCAAGATTTAGAAGCATCACCCCCAGGGACCTGTTGCACCCAACAAACATTAATGGTGAAAGCTCACAATGCTTTAATGGGCTTTGGCCAATGTTTGCTAAATACTTGTGCAATGTAAACACCGGCCGGCCCCCACTCCCTGCCACGCCTCTCCTCATGTAATGGGGAAAGTGTCATCTTAGGGAAGCAGAAGGGGAACAGTGGAGGCTGGTGGATCCGATGTCAGTAGG
Organism: Anniella stebbinsi; assembly: GCA_029215795.1. Classification (NCBI taxonomy): domain Eukaryota; kingdom Metazoa; phylum Chordata; class Lepidosauria; order Squamata; family Anniellidae; genus Anniella; species Anniella stebbinsi. Next base: position 53,616,593 of record JARDYH010000001.1, read on the forward strand.
GTCATGAATCTGCTCCAGGTTTCAGGCAGAACTCTAAAGGAGCTATCCCAGGTGCTGTGCTGACTAGTTCTGCCTGATTCATCGCCCTGCTGACATCAGAGCCACCAGTCTCCATTGGGATAGCAGATAGTGGAAGGCTGCATTGCACAGCTGGAAAGCACATATGCTTCATAATTTCCTATTGGGAATTAGGAGGCTGAATAGATTCTCCACTTACGGATCACCTCACCCAAAAATGACACAAATTAGCATGAAATTTGAAGGTGCTAATTTACATGAAAAATGCAAATTTAGGGTAATACAATTTAAATCGAAATACAATTTCCTAGTGGGGAACACTGTGACCAAGTGATCTGTGTTCCTACCTGTTCAGTCTACCGTCCAGGTGTTAATTAGTGATGGGAAGAACTGTTCTTCCTTCTTAAAGTTCTTTATCTTTAAATTGGATGGTTTTAAATAGAGGATGATTTTCTGGCGCCTTTCAACTAGAGGACTGTCCTCTGTAAACAAGAAGACACATGGCCATCCTAAGGCTGAACTTTATGCCCCATCATCCCCAATGCAAAATGGCATTCGGAATGACATTTCTCAGAATAATAGGCTGGGCTGCTGCAAACACTACCTACATCTCTTTATTGTTTGGTCCCATTTGCTTGTCGTTTAAGGGGTACTACAACCAGTCAGGATTTTTCAAAAAGCCCAGCTCAAGCATCGGAGAGTTGTTTATACACAAAGCAAGCTCTCCAAATGTGTTGCCTGTTCTGAAATTTCCAAAAGCAATATGACCCTAGGTACATTGACTTCTAGCTGAACCACAATTGACCTGACCATATGGATGAAAATGCTGTTCCAGTACGCATTAGGGCATATGTGTGAATATAGAATTACATCATACCATGGATAGCTATTGTTTAAATCTCCAGCATCAATGGGGAAAATGAAAGCAATTGTCTACTGTGGTGTACTCTACAATGTATTCCAAACAGGAAAGGCCTTGGTCAAAGCACTGCTTATGGAAGGCAAACTGAAGCAGATTGCCCCACTTTTCGTCAAAGAACTGTGGTTTTCATGAAGCTTCATGCTGGCTTGTTGGTGCTTATTCATACAAGATAGAATGGGAAATTGCACACATCACATAAACAATTGCTAAGAAACATGGCAAAATGCTCTCCTCCCTATCCAACTTCTCCCTATCGCACCCTGGAAACAGAAGAAGGATGCTTCAGAGTTACTATGTAACCACTTATATAGTTCCCCTAATTTCCAACTTCTGTGAATTGTCGCATGCTGGCAAGGAACTACTGCAGTGTTAGAGTGGTGAATGGTGGAGACCTCAAGTGAGCAATCTTGGATACCTTTTGAGGACGTAAGAGGGGTCTTAAAATATTCTTCTGATCCCCAGTGGATAGAATGAGGAATCCTAGGTACTTGGCATTTCCTCCACTGAGGGAAAAACTCAGGGCTTGATACCACTTTGGCACATGTGCCAAGCTAGTTATTGAATGGGGCTTTATGATTTATGAGGTCTTGTGTAAAAGGGAAGGACACTTATATGATTAGGTCAACCTTAGCAAGGAGCGGATAGAAAGTAGACCTTCAGATGTTTTGGATTTCAGCTCCCAGCATTCCTGATCATTGTTCGTGGTGGCAGGGGCTCCTGGGAGTTGAAGTCCAGAACAACTGGAGATCTACCTACTGCCTACTCCTGAGGCCTGCAATTTGGGCAGGTCTAAGAGACAGGGGAAAGAGGAGTGTGTGGAAGTAAGGGGAATTGCCTTGACTAGATGACCTGGGTTCCTGAAGAATCCAAGTCTGCACACATGATGAAACAACCTTCCAGAGAGTCTTCTCACTCAAGGATAGCTCTGTCCTACCAAGGGGCAAGTAGAATTTTGACACATAGCAGGTGCAAGTGCTCAAGGGTGCATAATGTCAGATGAAGACAAGACATTTTTCTTTGCCTAGGCATTATAACTGTTTCCACTCTGGTACAGTTTTATTGCTTTTATAATGATTGTTTTTATAGTGTTTTAAAAATAGTATTGTAGTTGTAATTTTGAATTTTTAAAAATATCCTGTACACCATGCTGGAATCCATTGGGATGAAGGGCAGTCTTGATTTTTTCAACATTAATAGATAATGCAGCTAGAGCCCAACAGCTATCGTCGGGCAGACACCAATGGAAGACTTGATTGTGGTGGGTCTTACCATGGCAATGAATTAAATACACACACACACACACACACACACACACACCCAAGATGTAAAGCTGTAGGGCTATCCTTTGGTCATCAGCTATTTATCATAGGACCACACAACTAATAAGGGTTAGAGGATATGAGTCAGACACAGACCTCAGGACACTTCCTTAAGTCCACTAGCTCCAGGTATTTGCTCCAAATCACAATTGTGTGTGTGTATAGATTAGATAGATGATAGATAGATAGATAGATAGATAGATAGATAGATAGATAGATAGATAGATGATAGATATTGATAAATGCATTCCAAACAAATATTCTAAACATTGAAATGTCAGATAATACACTGGGCTTTTGTTCAACATGGCAGTGAAACAGTTTTTGTGGTGCCTATTTCACGGGGCATATCCATGCATATTCATGGCAATTAAACCAATACTTTAGATGTACCCTCAATGATGTACCAGGCAACTACTTGCTATGCTAGAGGGATGGGGGTGGAGGGTTGTAATGCCACTGTTTTCAGTTGTCCTCTTCTGTTAAACCTTCCCTACATCCACCCTAAACACTTGTTTACTGGCATAGAAATAATCTCCTCAGTTTAATTAAAACAATTTACTTGTATTTAGTCTCTCTTTATTTAAAGACGGATCGAGTCATAGCTTTTTAAATTTATTTTTTGTTGGTGTTTTTTTTTTTTTAAAAAAAAGATCTCCATTCCTAAATAATTTATTTGTGAATCTTATTGATTTCAGTGGAGTGTAAGATATGTGAGGTATGTGCAGGTGTACACATATGCGTGTGCGCACACACACATAAGAGAGCAAGAGAGAGCTACTTCATATCAGCAATTAAACCCGCATTTAATTTTTTTAATAGTGCAGCTTCTTAAACCATATTTTGTCTTTTTTAATTTTAAGATTGTTAAAAACGGTCGAGTTTTTCCTCTGTGGACAGGATTAAATAACTCTGTTCAAACGCTGGTTTCCCCCAGTTACAAATCAAAAAAGATCCATTCAAGATGTGTCTCCTTCTGTATCTGCTGTAAAAGTGTCAATTATGCTTGAAGAAAAAGAAGAAAAGATAAGACTGAAGTGGCTTTCATTGGACTGCCAGCTTAGAGTTTGTTTTTTTCGAAAGAAGTTCATGTTATCTGTTACTTTGTTCCTGATTTGGCTCAATACACAGTTTCTCTCCAAGTTTTCTGATGAGTTCTGCCAGGTCTTCTGTGTTCTGTGATTTTTCTTCAAGGAGCTCATAACGGAGGCTTGAGATGTCCTGTTTAATTTCTTTCAGCTCACCTATAAGAGAGAAAAGATCAAGAGCTTACAAGAAGAACAGGAGTAGCCAACTTGTAGTTTTCAGAACTGAAAGCTTATTATTATGACTTTATTACTACTACTATTATCCTTATCTGTTCGGATCTTTTGTGCAGAGTTTGTGGTTTTTTTTTCAGTAGAATTATACATGCCTTCCCTGGCATGATGGACTCAAAAGCTATGACAAGTCAGCAACTCTCCTGGAATAGCTTTCCAGTGTGTCATGAACATCAGATAAATTATATGCTACCTTTTATAACTGAATCGCAGGTTTGGGTTGTCCTATCATGTACATCACCACTAGTATTCCTGTTTAGAGTACACCCACGGTGTGTCCCTTGCTTTATTTAGTTGTTTCATTTATATCCTGCCTTTCCTCCATGGATATACAACAACCTTGTGAGGTAGGTCAGACTGAGAGTGAGGGGCACAAGGTCATCCTGTGAGCTTCATGACTGAAAGGGAATTTGAACCAGGGTCTCCCCAGGCTTAGTTGGACACTCTAATCTAGAGATGCTTGAGGATTTTGTTTGTCCACATTTTTAAGTGAACTGGTCCAATTCATACTGCCTGGACTAACATGTGGATTGAAACACAGTTATCCTTCAGTTTTCGCACTTCCCCAAATTTTGCGATAACAGTTTTTGACTCAAATAATGTACCAAAATGCAAATAAAGTGTGTATTTTAGGATAAAATGCATATAAAAATGTATGTGGGAAGGTGAAGTGGAACTTCTAGTTCTCACAGAGAGAAGATCGCTTTTAAAAAAGCAGTTTCAGGGAGAAGTCAGCTTCTCCCTTCTGCTCATCCTTGATGTGCTTTTAATAACCCCCTTTCTTTATACGAATTGGTGGGACCCTACCTTCATCGTATCTAGTTTGCTATTTCATTTTCATTCCAGTGATTATTTGTTCTTAAAGTGTTGTAATCCAAGAGATTTTCTATATGAGGCTGTTAAACGGCTGCATCTACTTTCAGTTTCATCACAGAATTAAGATCCGAGGACTACGCGGGGAGTACATTGGCATGCACAGCACATTTCATTAGGGTGTACACCCTGGTAAATTTAATTTAATTTTTTTTTAAGCTGAACATTTATTAAATACTCAATTAGAAATGACAATTTTATTCATTTATTAAATATTGTAGACACTGATGCCCTACTCAACATTCCGCTTGCCTGACTGTGGGAGGGGGCTGTCACACATGAAAGGGGGGAATGAGGAGATGCTCCTCAGGCCCCAGTATTGGTGGGGCTTTGTGGTGACACTGGCTGGCGGAAGGGCTTATGAGGCAATATTAGCCTTTACTCCAACCCCGCCCTCTTTGAAGTGTGGCTCCCAGCAGAGAAGCTCCCAGCAGAGTGATTCCTTTTCAGTCCTGCTGCCAGGAGCAATGGCATGCTGTTGGGGGCAGAGGAAGCGGAACAGCTGGAAGCCAGCTGGTGGACTGTTCCCACTGCATCTGGATCCCCCTCTGGATCCCTACTCAAAGCCCTCCTCAATTCAGCACACCCCTTGTGCATGCCTATGGGGGAATGTTTCCTATCCTGCTTTTTTCACTATATAACCTCTAGGTGGCACTGTGATATAGCAGAATATTACAAATACACAAGAAGAAATTGCACTTTCACAATTAAATGCTGCGTTTTCTCTTCTAGGTAGACATATGAAACTGGAGGGTTATGACATCATCTAAAGAACCCATAAACAACCGTGAGTATGCCATGATGAGTGCACAATAAATGCCTCATGCAGAAAAGCCAGAAAAGCCATGAGCTATTATGCTAGGATGTGCTAGAAATTAAAATAAATGTATTATAACAAAAATGCAATTTAAAACTTTTTAAAAAACACATCCTTTGTTAGCCCTTGTATCAGTTCTGCTACCCATTGTGCAACTACATCCATTTTAGAAACTCACCTTCATTGACTTCATCACTCTCCTTGTCTACTTGAGCTTTCAGTACATATCGTTTAATAAGACGTTTCATAATTTTCTAGGAAAGAGAAGCAAAAAAAGCTTTCTAATATTTACTTGTGCCTCTTGATCCTTGACAGGTTTACTTAGAAGATCAGTGGGGCTTAATCCCAAATAAATATGCATAGGATTGCAAAGGCATACACATTAATTTTACAAATTAACTCCGATGTCCTGCTGTTTTCAATGGGATTTACTCACTAGTTAAGTCCAATAATGAAACAATAAGGTCATTATCGGACATCCGATTAACGATAACAATACGATAGAAAAACCTCCGATAAATATCCGATCCGAATATTTTCAGCCCGATTATATCGGATTTTTTCGGATTACCAGACCGCCACGTAAATAAACCTATGACTTCTGTATTTTCAAAGTTAGAGGCTTGAAACTTGGTCACAGTGCTCATGGGGTATGCCTAAGTATGTGTATGAAATATGAGATCAATCCCTCCAACCCTCTATTTTATTTGAATTTATTAAAGATCGTTTAAGTTCTGACAGGTCAGAATGACAACTCGCCACGTGCGTTCATTCAGACCTGTCAAAAAATTGCAGGATCTTTTAAAAATTCATATAAAATACAGGGGTGGAGGGATTGATCTGAAATTTGGCACATATGTGTAGCAACATGTGCTAGACATGTGTATAAAATTTGAGATCGATCCCTCCAACCCTCGATTTTATATGAATTTATTAACGTTTGTGCAACTTTATTGACACAGCTGGTTGACAGGGCCTCCCTGCTGTCATCTTGTTGTCTGCTTTTTCCCCCATAGGCTTGCATTGGTGGAAATGCACACATAACTTTTTTATTTGACATGATAATGACATGAAACTTGGGGAGCCAGGACTAGCAAGATCCAAGCTGTAATGTCCAAAAGGTTTCATGTCTCTATCTTTTCAAATTAAAAAGTTATAGGGAGTCCCCCAAAAGCAACACCCCCTGCTATAACTTCTTCATTTTTAAAGATAAAAACTTGAAACTTGTGGAACATTGAAGATGGGATCTGGCTGGTCATTTGTGGAAAAAAATCTGTGCAATTGCTCAAACCCTCGATTTTCTATGAATTTTTTAAAGACCGGGCTCCTTCAGTTGGAGGGATCGATCTCAAATTTCATACACATAATAATAATAATAATAATAATAATAATAATAATAACAACAACAATAATAATAATAATTTATTTCTTACCCGCCTCTCCGTTTGGATCGAGGCGGGGAACAACAATATCATAACATACATAAAACTGATTAAAACATGACACACATTAAAACTGCATTAAAACAACCTAAAAACATCCTTAAAACATTCTAAAATTCCACTGGATATGCCCGCCGGAAGAGAACAGTCTTTATGGCTTTCTTAAATTATAAAAGACTGTTAAGTTGATGAGTCTTCTCCGGCAGGTCATTCCGCAGTCTGGGAGCGGCAGAAGAGAAGGTCCTCTGGGTAACGGTTGTCAGCCTAGTCTTGGCCGACTGTAGTAAGTTCTTCCCAGGGGACCTGAGCGTGCGGGGTGGATTGTATGGGAGAAGGCGATCCCGCAGGTAACCTGGATCCAAACCATGTAGGGCTTTAAAGGTAATAACCAACACTTTATACTTCGCCCGGAAACTAATTGGCAGCCACATATGGTTGCTACACATATGTGCCAAATTTCAGATCAACCCCTCCACCCCTGTATTTTATATGAATTTTTTTTAAGATCCTGCAATTTTTTGACTGGTCTGAATGAACACACGTGGCGAGTTGTCATTCTGACCTGTCAGAACTTAAACGATCTTTAATAAATTCAAATAAAATCGAGGGTTGGAGGATCAATCTCAAATTTTATATACATATTTAGGCATACCCCATAAGCACTGTGACCAAGTTTCAAGCCTCTAACTTTGAAAATACAGAAGTTATAGGCATTTTTTTCTAAAAAAAAAAATCAGCTCTAAAGGGCACAATGGGGCTGCAAATTAAATATCGTATTTCCAATAATTATTGGAAATACGATATGATTTACCTCCAATATAATCCGATCTGAATTTTTTTCAAAAAGTGATTTCTGATAATGATACGATAATTTTGGGCGTGCACACCCCTATTTAGTACTGCAGTCTTAGGGCCAAATTATGTGTGATGCACCCAATATTTTATTTTAAATTTATAAGCTGCTATGATGGACTCCAATTTGGATTAGGACAATGGCACTGGGGGAGTTGTTCCTCCCTTCTATTTTCCCCAAAAAAATCCTCCCAGCTGCTACGTGACCCACATCACATATCGGGGTGGGGAAGGTTAGTGTTTCTTACCCTGCTTGGATTCTTCTATAACCGTGACAAAGAAAGTCTGGGCAATGGCCATGTGAATGCAATTGATTGTCCATTGATTTTCCTAGCTTGTGAACAATCTGTTTCCATTTGACTTCCAGTTTCATTACGCTTGATTGTTATAATCTAGATCTTACCTGGTACTTCCTTTGGGGATTACTTAAGCTGTTTAAATTGAGGTCATCTCCGCTTCTTATACTCGATTGCTTACTTTGACTTATCTGAAAAACAGCAAGCAAGAAAAAAGTGTACTAAGAAGTGAGGATTCCAGCTTCTTCCCTAGAGTGACCATATGGAAAGGAGGACAGGGCTCCTGTATCTTTAACAGTTGTATAGAAAAGGGAATTTCAGCAGGTGTTATTTCTTTGCATGCAGCACCTGGTGAAATTCCCTCTTCATCACAACAGTTAAAGCTGCAGGAGCCCTGGTCATTCTAGCTATACTAGAGTGACCAGATACAAAAGAGCTTTAACTGTTTAACTGCAAGACTGTTCCCTTAGACAGGATGGGATCATAATATTATGCCAGTGCTTTGCATCATATTATGTAAGTGCTGGTATTCACCTTTAGAATCCTAAAGTGCTTGAGGTCAGCTTACCTGAAGGTGCATCTCCTCCTGTATATAACTAGCCAGACCCTAAGGCCATTTTCTGAGTCCCTTCTCTGGGTGCCCCCACTGAATGATGTGAGGCAGTTGACCCTCCAGTGTGTTTTAATGCCAGATGAACACTTTTCTATTCTTCTGGCTTTTTAGTACTAAAAATTGTGTGTGTGTTAGATCATTGTGGTGCTGTTACTCTCTGATGTTGGATTTACCTTGATTTTATTCTGTGGCTTATTTGATTTTAGATTACTTTTTATATTTGTATTTTATCGTATCAGCTATTGGGCAGCATAGAAATGCAGTAGGTAAGTAAGTAAGTACGTAAATGTCCTGTTAGCAGCTGATGTAAGTCTAGCTAGGACTTCTCTGTGGTTGTGTGTGAGTCACGCACAGTGACCAAGCCTTTTGCAGGAGTTAACCGGTATGCCAGTATCTAAAAAAAAACTTTTCAAATCAACAGTCCTGTTTAATTCTTTGTGGTTATGGTAAACAGCTGCTATAGATGGACAGAACTAATCAACTTTGAATGTCGGAGGGAAAGTTCTCCCCAAATCCACCCCCTTTTCCATTCAACTACCAGCCGCATGATAGGGATTGCAGAGTTTGAATAGATAATATTTACTGATTCCATGCAGGAAGTTTAATATCATGAAAACATTACTCTTCATCACAACAGTTAAAGGTGCAGGCACTATACTAGAGTGACCAGATACAAAAGAAGGCAGGGCCCCTGCACCTTTAACTGTTGTGATGAAGAGGGAATTTCACCAGGAACTAATTGCATACAAATGACACTGGCTGAAATTCCCTTTTCTCTACAACTGTTAAAGTTACATGAGCCCTGACCGGGATTTTATCTGGTCACCCTACTCCAGAGGGCAGGACTAGAACAAATGGGTGGAAATTGAAGGGCAGCAGTTAGAAGCCGGATAAATTTTCTAATGGTAGGAGTTGTTTGACAGTGGAACAGACTGACTCAGGAAATTGTGGGCTCTCCTTTACTGGAAATATTTAAGCAAACAGTGGACACCAATCTGTCAGGGATGCTGTAGTTGCATTCTGCACTGCAGATCCTACATTGAGCAGGGGGTTGGATTAGATGATTTCCCTTTCCAACTCTATGATTCTATAATACCTGGATAGACAAATGTTTTCTTCTTTTCTCATACTAGTAAAACCTGGGTCATCCAATGTAGCTAAATAGTGGGAGATTCATAACTCATTAAAATAAATATTTATTCACACGGTACACAATTTATGGGATTTGCTGCCACCAAGGTTATTGCTACCAGCATAGTCCATTTTAAAATGGAATTCAGCAAATTCATGGAGGATAAGGCTAACAATGTCTACTAGTCGTCCTTAATGTTTCCTTGCCTGGTCAAATTGTGAATCTTGGGCCTGTGTTGGCCTTGAACTCCCTGGACTCGTGATTCTTAGACTTGTGGCTGCCTGAAATCTACACCCTTGAAATTCCAACATATAACCTATTGTTGGTTTTAATCTCTGCCCGTGTGGATTTACCTTGGAACTTTCTCTTGAAGCCTTGTCTATGGCCAGATCTACACCAAGCAGGATATAACACTACAAAAGTGGTTTGAAAATGGTATATGGAATGTGTCATGGGCCCCAACAGTTGTCAGAGCACTTCAATCCTGTTATAAAGCAGTAGTGTAGATCCTGCCTATGACTGCTTAGACTTATCCTGACTGCTGACCATGTATCCTGAACCATAGAGATCCCAACTTGAAATCTACTGTTGACAGTGATCTCTGACATGGTGTAGTTATTAACGTTGAGACTGTTCCTTGAACTAAGCAACATACCAAGCGTCATTGCTTTGCTATCTGGTTTATGAAGGTTGTAACCATTAAGCTTTTACTGTGGAGTTGAACAAGCTGGACTATGTAACTTGATCTACTACGGTAAAAGACTTCATCATTATTGTGTTTCTGCATCAGCATGCCAGAGTGTGTGTATGAAAGACAGGCCCTTGACAGGCCCTACTAGTCCTCCTGTTCTCCTCTTTGTTATTGCTGCCTAGACACCGGCCTCACTAAGCCAGGGAGGAAGGAGCAGGATTCTCTATGTCCTTTGTTCTTTCCCTCTGCAAAGTGGTGCAGATTGGGCCCAGAGTGACAGGAAAACAAATGGATGGCAGCAACAGTGGGGAAGTGGAGGAGGCGGTGTGCACTTATGGAAAGAGAAAATGGTGGAGCAGTGTTGCTCATTCACACCCTTGCACAAGGTAGGCACTGGCAGTTCATGCCGAAAGAATGCCTTCAGATCTTTGTAGCATACCTTTCAGGCAGCAAAATCTCACAGCAGGGTGGCCATATGGAAAGGGGGACAGGGCTCCGGTATCTTTGACAGTTGTCTAGAAAAGGGAATTTCAGCAGGTGCCATTTGTATGCATGCAGTACCTGGTGAAATTCCCTCTTAAAGGTGCACTGCCCTCTTGACCAGATACAATAGAGGGCAGGGCTCCTCTATATGGTCACCAAATCTCACAGGCAAAAAGTGTTTTTCTAATGATGGAAAATCTTCTGTGTCTTGCGTCTTCTTATGTTATGTCTACTGCTAATACAAGTATACTATTTATTTGACTCATTTGCTGCAAATGTGTAAGCCTGTGCAAATTAGGCTGACCAGATAAAATCCAAGTCAGGGCTCATGTAACTTTAACAGTTGTAGAGAAAAGGGAATTTTAGCCAGTGTCATTTGTATGCAATTAGTTCCTGGTGAAATTCCCTCTTCATCACAACTGTTAAAGTTGCAGGCACTATACTAGAGTGACCATATACAAAAAAAGGCAGGGCCCCTGTAACTTTAACAGTTGTGATGAAGAGGGAAATGCACCAGGAACTAATTGCATACAAATGACGCTGGCTGAAATTCCCTTTTCTCTACTACTGTTAAAGTTACATGAGCCCTGACCTGGATTTTATCTGGTCACCCTAGTTGAGAGGGAGAGACAGAAAGCGTATCTGATGAGGTGTTTGACTGATTTAATATTGTCACCCTAGCAAATGAACTCTCTAAAGCGAAGGAACATTGCATTGCACTATTTGAGCACTTGGTGGCAGGATGCGCTCAGTTTCCAAACCCCCTTGGATTCTCTCACAGGGTTTAGAGGTTGAACATGCATTATATCAGCAGCATTGCACTTCATTTCTCATTTACCAAGTAAGTAATAGCCACTCCTTTTACCTGCAAGAGTGAATCATCAAATTAGAGTATCTCATAAACATTCTCTATAAAGATACAGAATTGTTCAAACTAACCTCTTAATATAAAAGCATTGACATTACCTGTTGGCTTTACCCTGAAGAACGAAAACAGACAGGAAAGCAAGAGGTTTTATGGTTTGTTTGTTTTTTACAGGGTATGCTTCCCTCCCAACCTTAACTTCACTCAGTTTCTTCCACAATTAATTTAACAATAATACAGCCTTGTCCAAAGATTGAGCCTCTTATTGCATGTCTTCCAACCACACCTATTTATAGTTCCCTACTCTGTATGCCAGCTGCAGATCTGTAGCAAATATATTAGTCTAAAGTGTTATATGTGGAATGGCCCTTGAAAATGGTTCAGAAGCTTCAACTTGTGCAAAATTCAGCAGCCAGAATTCTGACTGACTCATCATGATAGTCATATTATTATTTACCTATTTATTGCATTTATATCCCACCTATTTTCCTCCAAGGAACCCAAGGAGGTATACACAATCCTCCTCCTTTTCATTTTTATTCTCACAACAACATCCCTCTAAGGTAGGCTGGGCTGAGAGTCTGTGACTGGCTCAAAGTCACCCACTGAGCTTCCATGGCTGAGTGGGTACTAGAACCTGGATATCCCGACTCCCAGTCCAACTGTCTAGCCATAACACCTCACTGACTCTCCAATGTGGTCTATTACACCAATTCTCAAGAAATTACAGTGGCTCCCTATTCTCTACTTCATCTAGTTCAAGGTTGCTGCTTATAGCTTTAAAGCCATGATTGGCTTGAGGCCCAAATATCTGAAGGACTACCTCCTCACATACTGCTCATGCACTAAGATCTTCAGAGGAGGTATTTATCTGAATACCACCAGTGGGAGATATATTAGGGTGACCAGATACAAAAGAAGGCAGGCCCCCTGCAACTTTAACTGTTGTGATGAAGAGGGAATTTCACCAGGAACTAATTGCATACAAATGACACTGGCTGAAATTCCCTTTTCTCTGCAACTGTTAAAGTTACATGAGCCCTGACCTGGATTTTATCTGGTCACCCTAAGATATACACTATGTATCTATGATGGTGAGGGCCTCCTCTGTTGTGGTGCCCCCTCTCTGGAATTCCTTTCCAAAGGAGATACAATTGACGTTGACTTTGTTTTGTTTTCTTCGCTGAGTTAAAATATTTATTTTTTCCCACGCATTTAAACATTTTAGAATTTTAATATGTATGTTTTAAACTTAAGCTTGACTTTTAAGTTTAACTTTTAAACTAAATTGATTATTGTTTGGTTTTGATGGTTGAAGAGTTGTTTTTAATTTGTTTTTCATGTGTAATTGTATGGTTTTAACATTGGATTTGTGTTAGGGGGGGTTAAGTTTGCGTTTGTACACAACCCACTGCATAAAAGGTCATAGACTTCCCAACTATGGTGAGATGTATTTGATTGCTATTTAAATTATAGTGATCATTTGTACATTTGCATCTATACAAATAAATTAGCATATACAAATTTGATGCAAATCTGTGTCCTCTTTTGTCCTGTTTTTTTCAAGTGATGTCTTACTGGTATCATAGCTGAGCATTAATTTGTAACTTCCGTGGGAGGCACAGAAGTTAAATGATGCCCAAGACAGTCTGCAGCGGATGGCCAATAATAAGGAGACTAGAAGGATCTCTCTGTGCAGGGCGTTCCAGAGCCCAGACAAAGCCAATGAGAAGGCCCTCTCCCACATTCCCCCAGCCATACTTCAGGTGTTGATGGTTCAGAGAGTTCGGCCTCTCCTGTAGATCTTAAAAGATATGAGCATTCCAGATATGACTTCTGTTTTGATTGCAAATGCAGGGGGCAGGTTTGGGCTGTACAGGTGATACTTCCTGATAATGGCAAGAGGCCCTTTTCACTCAGTCATCACTCAGCAAGGGCCGCATAGTAGATTCATTCACATATACCCAAACACCCCTCCTCCACACACCATCATTGGTAAAAGTTCCACATTTCCACAAGGGTCTCTTGAGGTACTGTGACCTCCTACACCGCAACTGAGGCAATGCTAGTTCTAAACTTAATGACAGTAATTAAGAAAAATGAATTATGCTTTTCAAGATGTCCCCTTGCCAGAAGAAAACTCAGCTGGTGTTCCTCCATTTGTATGAACTCAGTTCCTAAAATTTTAGCCACAAAATCATCTTGATACCTTAGGCCCTTTCTAACTGAAACCAAAAGAGAACAGCTATTTCATTTAGTGTTGTATGGTTGAAATAGATTTTCCCCATTAAGTAAAAAATCATGTAAAATTATATGCTACTCTGGAATGTGGTGGTTTATCCCATTTGAAGTTACCTGATTCATCTCAGCATCTTGCTGAAAACCTTTTTTATGGCAAGGTAATAATTTAAAGATCCACTTCTTTATTCTGAGTGAGAGGTAAAGCAGAGATTTGGGGCTAGGCACTAGATTGAAAGGTACTGGAAGTGTTCTGCCCTCCTCAAAATAGGAGAACCACAGTCTCGCTCTTGCAAACTTCCATTCCACATCAGCATCATCCTGGAAGACAGAGGAAAGAGTCCATCAATGACAATCTGAAACAGTACGATCATAGAATCATAGAGTTGGAAGGTTCCTCAAAGGTCATCTAGACCAACCACTATGGAATCTTTTAGATGTGGAGCAGTATATAAGTGTTGTAAAAAAATATATACCCTTACCAGTACAGGAAATCTGCTGCTACAACATTCATTAAGCCTCTGCTTAAAAACCTCTATTGAAGGGGCTTTACCAACACCTGACACTGTCTGTTTCAGTGATAAACAGCTCATACTGTTAGGAAGTTCTTCCCAATATTTAGTCCTCTTTCTCCTAATTTGGTTTGGGCCCTACACTCTGAAGCAACAGAGAACAAGATTGCTATCATACTGCCTCTTAATGGTCTCTTCCCTGGGCTAAACATACCCAGAGGGGTTGGTATCAAGGCACTTGTTGCACTCTGCTGAACATGCTCCAGTTTGTCCTTTTTAAATTGCAGTGCCCAGAACTGGACACAGGGGAGGTCTGGCCAAAGCAGAATAGAGCGGTACCAGTGCACAAATATAGTTTTACTGCTAAGTGCTCAGACTCTGGCTATCAGCAGTTTAGCTAACACAGCTCTAAACACAAATGAGGATGAGGATGAGGATGATGACACTTTCTAAGAGGAGCCCTACTAAATCAGACCAAGGGTCTATCTAGGACACAATCCTGTTTCCAATGGTGATCATCAGGCAGATACTTCCAAGAAGCCCACCAGCTAGATGTGATACTGTGTATAAGGGATTGTTCTTATGAGACATACAGTGAGAAGGCTTTCTTTCCTCTCAAAATAATACAAGCTGTTCATCAGCAATTAATACAAAGAGAAGTAAGATTATCACTCTGATGAGGCCAACTTCTGTTGGCATGAGAACATGAAGTTTACGTTGTCCAATATTAACTGAAGTTAATCCAATACTAACTAGATACAGGCGGGACGATTTTGCATTTCCTATTTTTGGGACCACCACAACACAACAAGTATTAGGTATACTGACCAGTGATTATGCCCATAATACACTAGATTATAAAACTCCAGTTTGTTAATTGCTATCACACATTCAAATACCTTGAGCACATAATATAGCCATCAAAATGAGACCAACCTTTCTTTTTTTTTTAATAGGCATAATCCAACCAAAGCAACCAACACTTAAGGGCCATTAATTTGTGCACCAAGCCAAACACCTGAAGACTCCTGATGTAGCTAGACAAGTCTAGGCCTGGTTGGTACTTGGAGGGGAGACTGCCTGGTAACCCTAAGTACGCTGTCCTGGAAGAAAATGTGAAGACACACAAATTATGGTGTGTGAGCTAGCCACCACCTCATTATAATTATGGTAGGGTTGAACACCTCTTAGGCTGCAATGCTATGCATACTTACAAGGGAGTAAGCCCTGCTGAACAAAATGGGACTACCATCTGAGTAAACACGTATAAGATTGCACTATCAACTCCTTTTGACTATCAAACAGCAATTTAGATTCAGTGAGACAGTAAAAAATATAGGATCTTTAAAAAAAACTTATAAAGATAATTCGACAAGAGTTTTACCTCAATCTCTTGGAAAGAACTGTTGATCATTGCAATAAGCATGTTCAACAGAACAATAACCATGGTGACATTATAAACACCGTAGAGGACATAACCAATGTTTTCAATGAATTTGTGCTTATAATTTATGACAACTGATTTCACTTCTGAGAGTCCAAATATTGCCCAGAACAAAGTCTTGAAGCTCTCTTCCACTCTGAAAGAAAAATACCCAGAAGCATGAACACAGCAGTTTATTAAAAGATCCATTGAATATGTCAATAACAGCCTGCCTCCGATTAATGGAACAGGAAAATCTGGTGTGTCATGATAATGTTAAAAGTGTCAGTGATTTTGCAAGTTCAAGCAGCACACGATCACGTTCCGGTTTTGTATAAAAGCCACTGGGGAAAATGTGTAACATTTGGGAATAATAGATTTCCTAAGGTAGATTAGAAATATTGTCAATCACATAGTGTAACATTTTCCAGGTTCGGCCATTTTGTTTTCACAACCATGAACAGCAGCATACCACACTTCCATTGCACACTCAAAACTGACAAACTGACTTTGTGCTAAGATATCTGTATAGAGGGATAAACTTTGTATTTATACAAAATAAAGAATATAGAAAGTATCGAAAGAACAGCACCAAAAAGGTGCTTCCAAATATTGCTTCTTGTTGTGGAAGTTTAGCAGCACTGTAATTATTTGGGTGCAATGGTAACTCTGCTACTTGTACTGATTTTGTTAATCCATCTGGACTACTAACATTCAGAATGCCCCCCCCCCCAGCCTGAATGTATGATTATGGGAAATGAGCACTCTGATACTAAGCATGAATCACCTGTGAATCCATTCATAGGGAAATACCCCTAAAACAGCCTCCCCCACCCTGGTGACTTCCACATGTTTTGGACTTCAACTCTCATCAGCTCAAGGTAGCATAGTCAATGGTCGGAATGGTGGTCAGAACAGTGGTTCAAAATATCTGGAGGACACCAGGTTGGGGAAGGATTTCCTAGAATTATTTAACAGTATATTTGCTTGATAGTTGAATGCAACGGTACTACTAGTTTAGGAAATATAGTTGGAAAATCAACATTTAAGAATTGCAGATTATAGTGGACTATGGCCATGGGATTGGGTACCTACATTCCACTCACATTATAAGAGCTAAAAGGCTTAATCTGACTGAGCACCTTCTAAGAAAATAATCTTCAGATTTCAGCAATATTAACTTACGTGGTGAATGCTTCATTTTGTTTTGCTCCCAGGTAGTAAGAGTAGAGATTAAACATTCCTATCATGAAGGCCACAAAGACCATGATAAATATGACCATGAACTTAAAGATGTCTTTCACAGTTCTACCAAGTGATATTTGTAGTGGTCCAAAGCTTTCGTTGGCTGGCAGAATGTAGGCGATTCTTGAGAAACTTAAAACCACAGCAATCGCATACAGGCCTTCAGATATAATTTGAGGGTCAGATGGATCCCAGTCTATTCTTGCTACAAAGAAATACACAAGAGTTTCTGTTTAAGGTTTTGAGATACCAGTCTCACATTTACCTGCACCAATTCTGAGGTCTTACTTTCAACAGTACTACATATGGGAACAAGGGAGGGGGCTTTCTGTATTGTGGAATAGAGGACCATCAACCCCGTCTACCAATGTTTGTTCAAATAGTGAAGATTGATATATAGTTACTAACGGATGAACTGCAGCACTTGATAATACTTTTAAAAACTGTTACTTATTTTCCGGAATCGGTTGACAGCTGAATGGAGCTTTCTGTGGACATAAATGGGACCTTGGGGGTGGGGCAGGGGAGGCGGCACAGCTGGCAGAAGACCCCTCAGTACCAGCAGAGTGGGACTTCTGCCCCATCCTAACTCCTTCCAGAGAGTCATCCAAGTGGGTTAGGATTGCTAGGCCCATGCCTGTGTTCTGCACAAAGTGTCACTGACTCCTTAGCCTTAATACAAACAGCTCTGGTCAGTGACTAAACACAGCAATAATATCACAGAGGAAAAATTCATTGACCAAAGATCCTATAAAACAGCTGTTTCATCATTATCCATGTTAAGGTAGTACAACAAGGTTGATCAGCATGAGGCCCTATGAGGTGAGACTGAAAGAATTGGGCATGTTTAGCCTTGAGAAGAGGAGACTGAGGGGAGACATGATAGTATGTTTCAAGTACTTGAAAAGTTGTCACACACAGGAGGGCCAGGATCGCTTCTCGATCATCACAGAGGTCAGGACTCAGAATAATGAGCTCAAGTTACAGGAAGCCAGATTCCAGCTGGACATCAGGAAAAACGTCCTGAATGTTAGAGCAGTACGACAATGGAACCAATGACCTAGGGAGGTAGTGGGGGTTCCACACTGGAGGCATTCAAGAGGCTGCTGAATAGCCATCTGTCAGGTTCGTTTAAGGTGGATTCCTGCATTGAGCAGGGGATTGGACTCGATGACCTTATAGGTTACTTCCAATTCTATTCTATATTTCTATGAAATGTTTTCATTTTCATGGAACTAGACCAGCCTTGCCCAACACTGTGTCTTCTAGATGTTTTGGACTGTAACTCCCATCAGCCCCAGCCAGCATGGCCAATAATCAGGCATTATGGGAGTAGTCCAAAACACCTAGAGGGCAGCACATTGGGGGAAGACTGAATTAAACCATGAATACATTTTACACACATTTAAAACACATCAAAAGGGAAAGACAGAAAAGTTCAGCCACATGAGAGCACCTTCAGGAAAAAAGGACCACTGTAAGCCCATGAAGGACATATTTTACCCCACATGAGCTTTAATATAATTGATCCAAAATTCCACATAGAATACAGATAAGGGAAACAAATTGACTTTGGATTTCAGTTCTGTAAACACAACTTTTGAGACCAACTAAACTAGAACAGATCTCCACAAAACTAAACTTAACTGCTAATATATAAACTCACCCAAAGTGTAGTACTTTATGCTGGGCTCCAGTGTTGCAGTTGACAAATCCTTCATATCTATAGTGGCATCCACTATGTTCTGGGCTCTGGAAGCATGCCAAAATGCCATAAACCTTGCAATGAATGAAGCTGCAAAAATTGCTAACATACCGAAATCTAGCATATTCCACAACTCAAACAAGTATTCCTTGGGGCCTTGAGACCAAATTTCTTTACATTCAGACCATATCATGCCTAAAGTAAGGAAGAAGAGATCACACATGGGATTAGCTTTCAACTTTATACTGATATCCTTTCATTATATAAAATGATAGGGAAGAAAGATCTGGACTTTTGAGCAGAGCTGCAAGATTACAGCCAGAGGTCTGCAAAGTACATTCACATTTCCCAGCACAGCAAAAGATGAGGCAGCCATGACGCCTTCCACATCCACTCATTCCCTAGCCCTTTTGTCAGCCTTCCTCTTACATCAGATACTTTCAGGAGAAGCCATAATAAGACAGTTCACCAGGGACTCTGGAAGACGGGGGCAGAGGAGGTTACAGCCCCATAAGACTGACTGGGTTTGAGGCCCCCAGCCTCGACAGCTGATCAGATGAAAAAGCCTACAATAGTTGTCAAGGCTAATTGATAAAGTAGATGTAGAGGTGTAGCCCATGTTCTAGGACTCAGAAACTGACTCACGATCGAAAGAGTTGAGTCCTAATGTGTGGAGGGAAAGACAGAGTGGAGAAGCCAAGTCCTGAACAGTGAGCTTCTAGTTCTCTGACCTTTCTATAGTATTTATAAATTGTGTCTTTTCAGTACAGTTGAAATCTCTTTTGAATTTCATATGTGCTCCATGCAGGGCTGCCCTTGAAGACAATTTGGAAACTGCAACCAGTACAGAATGCAGCAGCTAAAATGCTTATTGGAGCTAGGCACTCGGATCATATTACTCCTATTCTGTATGGGTTACATTGGCTGTCTGTTAGTTCCTGGGCCCAATTCAAGGTGCTGGTTTTAGCCTTTAAAACCCTAAATTGTTTGGGACTATATTACCTGAAGGATGGCCTACACCTGTATGAGTCCACCAAAGCATTAAGATTAGGGGCCCTATTCTCTGGCCCCCTAGCAACAGTCATTAGGCTGGTGGGTACTAGGGATAGTAGGGGCGTGTATCATATCGGTCCGATGTCCAATAACGAACTGATAAGGACGTTATCAGACATCCGATGACCGATAACGATTATTTTTTAAGGAGGCCCTATCTGATCGGATCCGATAGCCATATGTCCGATAACTATCGGATAAATCAGATTTTTGGACTACCAGTTTAGGTGTTTTTGCCATAGACTTGCACTGGGGAAAAGAGCTTTCCCCCAATGCAAGTCTATGGCGAAAACACTGGACCGGCACTCCCTCCTTCCCCCCACTCACGCTCCTTTCCTGCAGCCGCCGCCGCCATCCAGCGCTGCCATCAGCTGGCTCCGTAGTACTGAGGAAAAGGCTTTCCGGCCTACAAAGATGATGTGCCTAGTGATGATGTCATCACTCAGCGCGTTGCTGTACTGAGCAGGTCTCAAAGCCTGTTTCTCAGTAGTACAGAGCCAGCAGGCGGCAGCAGATGGCAGTGGGGAAGGCCGCAGGTAAGGGGGGACCCCTCCCTCCCTTCCCCCCCAATCACACTTGTTAGGTCTTCCCCACTGCCGTCCGCTGGCTCCATAGTACTGAGAAATAGGCTTTGCGGTCTGTTCCTCAGAGACGTCATCATTCAGCACGTCGTCTCTGTAGGCTGGAAAGCCTTTTTCTCAGTACTACGGAGCCAGCGGACGGCAGCGCTGGATGGCAGTTGTGACAGGTAAGGAGTGCGAGTGGGGGGAGGGAGTGCCGGCCCAGTGTTTTTCCCTATAGACTTGCATTGGGGGAAAGCTTTCTTTCCCCCAATGCAAGCCTATGGGGAAAACACCTGAAATGGTGGTCTGTAATCGGATCAGAATTTCCGATATGTATTGGATATCGGATCTGATCAAATACGGGTACCCCCCGATATGATCAGATCCAATATTTTTAATATCAGAAATTCTGATCCGATTCTGATATTTCTGGGCGTGCACATCCCTAAGGGATAGGGCTCAGTGGTGGCCCCACTGAGAAAGCTTGCTCTTCCTAGAGAGATACATATGGCCTCATCACTGCTTGCTTTAAAAACAACAACAATCTGAAGACTTGTTAGATTTTATCCAATGGGTACTATCCAATGTTAGTCTGTCCCTTTCATTTCAATTGGTCTACTCTAACTTTGGATACAAACCATTTATTCTGGTCTGCAATTGATGCTAACAAATCATTAGCTGCTGTTGCTGTTCCTGTGTGCATGGGTGTGTGTATTGAATTGTAATTGTCTGTTCGTGCTTTTGCAATACTGAGCTCCATCAGATGAGTGTTTTATTGCACGCTCGTGACTGGGCACTCATGGATTTTTGCAGGTCCCTCTCATGATGTCGTCTGGCTCTCGCGTGCCTCCCACTTCTTCTAGCCTTCTTCACACCACAAAAAAAAAAACCCAGCGAGTCCAACTTAAAATAAAGACGGAAGTTGCCGCTATCTCCTACTGCATGCAGGAGAAGCAGTGCGATCAAACCAGCCCACTAAATGGGCCACATGCACGTTGTTTACTTCCTCTTTCAAAAGAGGAGGTAATAAGGGACAAACATGCGGGCAGAGAAGCAATGGTAAGCAAATGGAATTTTCCCCTGTGTGATGATGCTCATTGTGGGGGCAGTGTGCCCTGAAAGGAGGGTTGAAAATCTTTAAAACAAACCAACAAATAAATAATATTTGATATATTATTGAACCACTTGGAGCCTCTTGCCCCATCTTAAAAATACTTCTGGATTCCTTGAGGTTTGATGCACAATAAATGAGAAGGGAGCTGACAAAAGGACTAAGGAAGGAATGGATGTAGGAGAAGCTACAGCTGCCTCATCTCCCCCTGCACTGGGAAATGTAAAAGCACAGCATAGATCTCTGGGCTGCTATCTTGTAGACTGAACTTTGAATTTTACAGGGCAATCCTATACATGTCTATTCAGAGGCAGGTCCCATTGAGTTCAATAGGGCTTACTCCCAAATGCTTGTGTATAGTATTTCAACCTTAGATGGTATTTCAGATGAATGAATGTGTGTTAAATGTGTCTTACATTTGTGATTGGTTTTTCCTTAACAATTTACACAATTGGGGGGGGTATCCATTCATTCTTTTGTGTCTCCCACAGTTCGTTTCATTTATTGCATTTTGTATTAGCTTCTAAAGTACAGCACTTAATTAACTGGAAAGCTTTTTTATTTTTTACCAAACTGTTTTTCTCTGATGTTGCATATTAATACCCTCCGGTGCTTACTAACAATATTTTAATGTGCTCATTTCTGTCACATTGTTTTCTTGCCTATAAGAGACAAGTTTCTTTTTAAAAGTTGGCTTTAAAAGAGCCAATTCTTATTTAGATAATGCAGCTTGAAATGAAATAACTTTGGTTTCATTTGATGTATGTTGTTCATTCTACAGACTAATTAACAATTCTCCAAGTCTTGGTTACTTTCAAAATAACTTGTCACCTTTCCCCACCCTCATTAAGGCTAAGAAAAAGAGGGAGATGTATTACCTTTCATATTTATTTCAAGAGTAATACATTTACACATTGAAACCTGCACTCTTTTTTCAAGGCTTCTGAAATGTAAATTACAAATGAATTAATAACAACATGTCACTTGCAAGCTACTGAGTGTTTTAAGATATGCCTGTCAAATGTATTATTTGGGCTGAATTGTGTGTATTGTGTTTAAGTCAGTGGGGGCTGGATTTTGGAATCAGGTTAATTGGCACAGACCTAACAAATCCTATTCAGAAAGTGTTTACTTGTATGAATAGTAGATAATTCTGAACAAGCACTTCCAATGTACCTGATGTGGTATTTGAAGGCATAACTGTATTTGTGGGCAGCCACACAAAACCAAAATAAAAAGGGAGGGGGGAGAAGGTACATTTTGCATGCCCAACCTTCACATGAGATACACAGACATGAATGTGAAATTCAACAGACACTTCAGTGTGTATCTCATGCTTTGACATTATAGGAGGGCCGTGTCTAAAGCAAACACAGTTCACTGCTATGATTGCAAGACAGAATTTTGAGGAACATTTTTTTTTTACCTATTACCCATGAGATAATAAGCATCTCCATCCAGGAGAAGCATGATGTTTTCATCCTGAACAGCTGTTTTGCACCATCTGTTTTGGATTCATTAGGCTTCAACTTGGTGCCATCAAATCTGTCTGCCGCATTCATGACCAGTAGCCCAAGAAAAATGGTGAAGGAAGCTGCATGTGCCACAAACTTCATAAAGGGTCCACGCATTATTCTACCCAACTGCAAAAATAGTTTAGGGAAGACAACAAATAAACAAATTACATCACCTTCTTTCAAGTCACTTTTATGTTAAAAAGGCACCTAGCAGAAAGAAACAACAGTCATCTAGCAGAAAGAAACAACGCTAAGGAAGCAGGAGGGTATACAACATCCCATCATGCTGATTTCCACTGTGACTGATGTCCACTTTCTGGACATATTTTAAATATATAAGCATAGTTAAAACACCTGATACAAGAAATTAAAGACAACAACATAGAATAAAAGTTACAATTAGGGTGAGGAAATAATTTTACGAGACCTTTGTACGGAGAAGAGGAACTTAGCCACTGACTCTGTACCTGCCAGAAAGTATTCCAAATACTGTTTGGATGTCCTTCCAGGGCATTTTCTCATAAAAGGGCCAAGAAATCTATCTTGCTCCTCCCTGTGGAAGCTACATTTTTTTAAAAAAACCTTGTGTTAACGATTCAACTTTTTCATCACCACAGGGGCACAAGCGATCCTCATATGGGATGCCCTGATAGCACCCTTCCTACTTGGTGTAATAACTGCTTTCCTCAGCTCTGCTTCCCAGGTGTAAATGGGGGTGAGGGGCATTGCACTCATATTAATTCATTTGCTATGTAAAGGTGCATCCATAGGGATGTTTTTTTAAAACAACAACAACAAACGGGATATATATGCAAGACAAAAGCAGCATCAAGCAGAGGAAACAGCAAAAGAAATTACTAATAGACTCGATGACCTAAATGGCAGTTTCCAACTCTACGGTTCAAACCATTAATCAAAGGAGTCTTCTGGATGAGTGAAGTCAGATCTACACCTTGTGTAACATCATTACAAATGTGGAATAAAAAGCAGGTTATAACACTATGAAAGTGGTATATGGAATGTCGATTGTGCCCCAACAGTTATCAGTGCACTTCAATACCGCTATAGAGCAGTAGTGTAGAGCTAGCCTGAAATTACTGGTGTGAAACGTTTCAATTCCAAATGTTCATTCCTGATGGATTTTAAATCGAGAGCTTCTGATTCAAGAGTAACCTATTACTGAAATAAACGCATGATTACAAAATGTCATGAAGGTAGAATATTGATTGCATCAAGGTTTGAAAACATGCCGCCTGTGAAGAAACATGGATATCCCAGGTCATGATCAAACTGAATTTCAGTCTGCAGTAATATAATTTATATAAGGTGCTTCCAAATGAGGCTGTTATTTGCTCAATCGCCCTGCCTGATTCATGGATGGATGGATAGATGATAGATAGATGATAGATAGATAGATAGATGATAGACAGATAGATATGGCCCCAGATGACATCATTTCCACATGTAACCGTTCTGTGTTTCCTTAACACTCTTTTTTCTTTTCACAGAAAATCCATTAAGATGGAAAAGATGGTATAGTTGCAGTATTGGTTGGGAACACTAGGTGCTGTCTGTCTGAAAGCACCCACACACTCTGTTAAGAATCCATCCAAAATGCTTTATAACATGTTGGGAATGGACATATGAATTTAATTATTAATTATTAGTAGTATTAGTATAAACAGCAGGGATATGCAAAATGCTCATAGGTGCTCAAAGTCCCATCCTGCCTCCCCTTTCTTCTACCCTCGCAAGGACCCACAAAGGGGGAAGCAGCAGAGAGGGAGCAGGTGCTCGCCATGGCTGCTTGACTGCTTGCTTGCTTGCCTTGCAAATACATGTGGCATTCAAGCTGGGGTGCTCTCACACTTCCAAGGCACAGTTTTTGAATGCTTGCAACTTCTAGAATTTCACTCTTCCAGAAGACTAGGGGCTCATCTACACCTGCAGCCCTTTGGGGAGTGGGGAGGGATGATCATAGGGATTTCCACTTCTGGGATTGTCCCTCAGGGGCCACATGCCAGTGAGTTGTCCCAGAAGTAAAGAGGAATGTTCCGCGACTCCATTTCTTTTTTCAAAGAGGAGGCATTTGCGCAATTGTGCAGGCGTGATCTTGTATGAAGGAATGATTTTTAAAAAAACATCAACAAACTCAGTGCTGCAAGACGCCGAGTGCCATCCCAAAGATGGCAAAAATGCTCTCCCCCTTACCCCCAATGCCCACAGACTCCCCCTGCACTATTCGTGGGGAAGAGGGAGGACCCCTGGAGGGAGAGTCACACTGCCTGTGTAGCTCAGGATGGTCCCAAGACAGCAGGGAGGGAAATGGGAAAAAAGCAGTCCCAGCTATCCAGGAGAACTGAGTGATCATCCCCGGTTCACCCCGGGATCAGCTGTGCATCATTTGGACGCACAGGGACAACCTCGTGACCACCCTGGGATAAATAACAGGTGTAGATAGGCCTCAGTGGTCACATGAGCATTCAGGGCTCATCCAGCTCTCACTGTTCACTCATCCCTGCAACTTCATCTTCTGCAGGTTCCCAAGCAGGTCGGCCATCAGACTGTAATCTGGAAAGATCATTGCACTGATTCCTTTAAATCAGCTTCTGAGTTAGGATATGAGTCAGCCCAAGTTTCTACTATTTTCCAATTCTGAGCCATTTGGAGTGTCTTACAAGATGTGGATGATAGGACTACTGGTAACACAAGTGGGAGAAGCAGCAGATTTAAAATTAAAGAGCGAAATTTCTGGGTTGTGATGTGGCAACTCTTTATTTATAAACCTACTGCTAAAGCAAGGGACAAAGGGGGATTACTTAGATATACACAATAAGGCCATTTCTACACCATGCAGTTATCCTGGGGTCGTCTCTAGGTCATCCCTGTGCATCCAAATGACACACAGGAGATCCCAGAGTCAACTGGGGATGACCAGAGACTTTCCCCGGGATAACTGCAACCACAGATGTCCCGGTTTTTCCGCGGTCCCAGGACAACCCTGAGGACTGTGGCCAGTGTGGCGCGGGCTCCCAGGTCCTTAAACGGGCACAGAGCTGCACAGGTGGCTCCGTGCCCATGGGGGGCATCAATTTCACCATCCTTGGGATGGTGGGGGGGGGGGTTGGGCATGGAGTTTGGCGGGGGTTAACTTACTTTTTCACCGGATCAGGGCCGCAGCTCCTCTTCCGGGACGTCATGCTGCCATATAGAAGCTGGGGGAGGATTGTGGAAACAGGAAAGTCTGTGATCCTCCCCCCTCCCTCCCACTAGGCCCTTAGGTATAGATGAGCCCACAAATAAACAATAGGCATTCAATATAAAATATGAAAATACGATTAAGCAAAATGTACGAATAAGCAGACTATCCAAAAGCTGCAGAAAAGCTCCACAATCACAAAACGATCTCTGCCCTGATCCACTGTTCTACAGTGGTCTTATTCCTTGATCTGTTCTGGGAGGGTTTTACTCAAAGGGGGAGCTGGGGAAACTCCACTGTTGAGTTCAATAGTGAGTTTGTGTTACAGACATTAACACATCTCCCACCATAGCTACATCCAAAATTCTTCTACATTTTACATGAGATCATCCTCCATACATATTTTAAAGCTCCAACTATGAATGAAACTGAGAGTCCTCAAAACTGAATTTAATCAGTTCTGTCATTTGCCTCTTCTTCCAATAAAGCGAAGGAGTCCAAGGCCTCATCTACATCAAGCAGAATATTGCACTATGAAAGCGGGATGAAAGCAGTATATAAAAGGAAGGAGCCACACTACTGCTTTATAGCGGTATTGAAGTGCACTGACAACTGTTGGGGCCCACTGACACATACCATAAACAGCTTTCATAGTGCACTATCCTGCTTGGTGTGGCTCCTGCCTTTTATATACCACTAGGCTGACCATATGAAAAGGAGGACAGGGCTCCTGTAACTTTAACAGTTGTAGAGAAAAGGGAATTTCAGCCAGTGTCATTTGTATGCAATTAGTTCCTGGTGAAATTCCCTCTTCATCACAACAGTTAAAGTTGCAGGGGCCCTGCCTTCTTTTGTATATGGTCACTCTAGTATAGTGCCTGCAACTTTAACTGTTGTGATGAAGAGGGAATCTCACCAGGAACTAATTGCATACAAATGACACTGGCTGAAATTCCCTTTTCTCTACAACTGTTAAAGTTACAGGAGCCCTGTCCTCCTTTTCATATGGTCAGCCTATATACCACTTTCATACCAATTTCATAGTGCGATATCCTGCTTGGTGTAGATGAGGCCCAAGTTTGCCATGGGGTGGAGGAGAGGCAAATGTCAAGAGAAAGAGCTGCACCAGCTTGTTCCAATTCAGCAACAGATTTAAAACTAAAGGGGACTTTCCAGATTGCAGTCTTACAACTCCACTTAAGTTTCAGTACAACATGAATTATTTATTTATTTTAAATTATTTTTAGGCAGCTTTCAAGGAAAAAAAATCCAACTTCCTTCAATGTAAGAGTTAAGGTGTAAGCTATGTTTAACTTCTGCTGTTTTTCTGACATATTTTCTGTTTATTAAACGTTATTTAACATCCCAAAGGGTCCTTGTATTCATAATTTTTTACATTCCTTAATTATTTTAAGGGAACGTTTTTCAGAAATCCATTGTCACCAATGATTAAACTTTGTTTAAAGTGGCTAACACTGATAGCAACAAGTCCATAACAGTGGATGGCTGATTTTGTACATCATACAGCTATTTCATCATAATGTTGCATTTATCTCAAGAACCTACTTGCAGTATCCCAACTATTAGGAGATTATTTCCTGGCATCTATCCGTTCAGACAGTGGACTAGGTAGCGGAACAGGGGAAGAGCCCCTTATCACTAGGGGCTCATCTATACCTGCAGGCCTTCTGGGACATGGGGAGATAGGCTTTACAGCTTCTGGGATCATCCCCCAAGGTGCACACACCAGCACAACGTCCCAGAAGTTAAGAGGGACGTTCCTGGTGTGGCGGGGTTTTGCGCAATTGCGAGGGCACAATCCTGCACCAAAGGTAAGTTTTGGGGAAAAAACAACCCTTTACATTCAACGCCCCAACACACCGAGAGCCATCCCGGGGATAGTAAAAATGCTGCCCCCACCCCCGATGGGCACAAAACCCCTACCCCGCACTGCTCTGTGCCTGTTTGAAGAGCCCCACTACTCACGGGGAGGACCCAGGAGCCCATGCCACACTGCCCATTGTCCTCGCAGTTGTCCTGGGACTTTAGGAAAAATTGGGATAAGTGGAGTCCCAGTTATCCCAGGACAACTGAAAGGGGACAACCTTGAGATGACCCAGGGATAAATGGCTGGTGTAGACATGCCCTAGATCAAAGAAATGGTTGAATATTCCAACAGAGCAAGTTGGGGCAGCCTATATCCATTGGCCATTGAATCCATTAGTTACATGTCCAACTATACCCTTCACTGTTATATTCATGAAAATAGGTATACTTGCATGAAAAAAGCAGGCTAATCTTCCATATTTGCCCCACCATGTGTTTTGAGAACACATACTCACAAGTCAACACAGTCAAAGAAATAGTTCTTTGTTTCGCATACATACCAGTATCATGTCATTGCATTCTAAAATGTTTTTCTATGCATGTTGTTATAATCATTTATCTTGATTAAGAGGTTTACATTTCAGTGATATTATTTAAACATGAGTGATTTAAAAACAGAAATGTACCCTTAGGAATGTAACTTAATGGGACATAAATAAAGGAAGTAAAAACAATCTGAACATATCTGATAGTCTCCATAAACAATAAAGACGACTTTGGACACCCAACAGTGGCTGCTATTCTTTTAAATCAGCTATACCCAATATGTCACCTGTAAACCATTTTGGTAAACTTGAAACTAACAACTGTTATTCCTCTGCTTAGAAGCCTTGATTTAAGATGATGTTGAATGTATCATGTGTTTGAATCTATGCAGGTATAAGCTTTGTATTTAATATTGTTAGACTAATATTTTTTTAATAGTAAAGAAACAAAAGACAGATGAGCAAGTGATTTTTGGAAACAGAAAATACTGTATGACCTATATCTAGAGTGAAGAATTTCATCTTATTTTAAGATGCCATCTGGTTTTGTAAGGAATTTGAATAAGTGTGATAAAACAGGTAACCCAGGGTTCCCTACATACTGGTAACATATTTTGAAAGAACCTCCAAACCAGATTATATGCCACACTTGTACAAAGATTTCAGAGTATAAGTACATTAGAGAGTATGTATGCCAAATGATAGAGCCACTTATGACAGATCTGTTTGCAGGGCCTACAAAAGTACATTTGAAATATTGAAGTCAACATATACATTTTTCTAGCAGCCTAGAAGGCTCGCCTTTCTATTTGACTTTAAATGTACACATTTTCACTCACATAGACCCAAAATGACCAAATTTTACTATATATATACTAGCAAAGATACAAGATGAATTAAGAGTGCAATCCTATACATGTATACTCAGATGTTACTCCCACTAAATTCAATAAGGCTTACTATCAGATAATTGTGTATATGATTGCAGCCTAAATTAGGTATAGAGAAAGGAAGAATGGAGAGAGGCAATTAAAATATGCAAGTGTGAAAGGAAGTATTTGTTGGTTTTTAGGAGAACCTTAAAGATTTTCTTATTCCACTCTACTGTATAAGAGCCCTGTTTCAGCAAATATTCATCAGCTACTAATAAATAAATAAAATCAAGATAAGGAAGTATGATAATGAGAAATATGAAGGACAGGATCAGAGAATGTGTCCAGTTTGAGGCATATTTGAATCCATTGAAGGTTTTATTGCATCTTCCTATATATTTATGACTTTAGAATTATGATTTTAATGTTGTCTATGTGACATATGGTATATAGATTGTTAGCTGCCCCAGGCTCTTTGTGAAGATTTGATCAGATCAAATTGATCCATCAGTAGGAAACAGACAATCCAATGCATTTTTACTGAGAAGCAAGACTCCCTGTGCTAAATACAATGTACTTTCTGGTAAGTGTGCACAGGATTGCAGTCTTAGAAATGAAGTTACCTCAGCCACAAAAAATGTGAGAAATGGGGCAGAAAGGTACACAGATTTCTAGAAGGCATATTGTACACTTGCCAATTGACCCACCCAAAGACTGGAAGTAAGAAACAGTTGAATAAAAAGCAAATGTAAACTATCTCATGAAATTGAAATCCAAATTAGGCAGTTAAAATATAATCAGTGTAAAAATTCCCAATACATTTGTAGCTTCACATCAGCACTCTAAAATCAGCTTAATTTGATAGCGATGCAGGCTCTGGTTAGTGTGCAAAGGGGAAGGGGCGTTTGTCATGATTGAATACCACGAGCCAAAAAATTACGCAAGTTGGGTATGGAGGCACCTTTGCATAAGAAGTAATTTTGAGGATATAATGAAGCTGCTCACGATTCATGGAAAAAGGTTTAAAAAGAGGAGGGAGCAAACATGGTGCCTCATTGAATGAGGGGAATGAATATTTGCCAGTAAATCAGGTTTACAATAAAATCAAAAGGGAATTTAAAGGGTTATTATGAAAACAGTCCACCACATTGTGATACACTATGACCTAGAAGTCTCTCCAGTGTTAAAGGAATAAATATAGCCAATTTTTGTTCAAGTACAGTTAATGCAGCCATGCCCCATTTACCCACACTCCTCTGGCTGGGCTGGAAGCACCCTTAAAACTTTGAAATTCTGAATAGGGATGAGGGTAAGGTACAGTGGGGCAGGAGGACGGCAGAGAAGGATTCTTGAATAAGAAGGCACACCAGTGGTTTCAAAAAATTCCCAAATGGGCTTCTTTTATTCAGAAGTAAAAAAAAACAGGGTTTACAGATGGAAAATGGGGCGGGGGGGGGACATAGCAAGAACATACACTCAAACCTAAAATAAATGAACTTGTTACAATGCCTTGGGTCATTTAAAGGGTATTTATTGATTTATGTATTACATTTCATGTGACAGGGCTTGGCTTAGAACAATTCACCAAACTTCTCTCCCTCTCTCTTCCTCTCTCTCTCTTTCTCAGGCTAATTGCCTTATCCTTAACCGACAATTCTCAACTGCCAGAGACGCTGTGTTTGTCCCTTTCCCCTCCTGCATTTTATTATGGGGGAGTTCTCTCTTGAAAGACACCTCGGCAGGCCCAACTGTCAAGCCTGCCCAATCACTTTGTAACACACATTCATTGCCAATTGGTAAATTTTATTTTTCATATATCTGCGGCCACAAATGCAAAAAAGGGCAATTTTTCTATTGTTTTATTCTCACTCATGACTAGCACAATTATGCTTTGTTTACTTGCTTATTTTTGCATATTAAAGCAAAGGTCTGTTCTGACCTATCCTAATATCCTAATATTTGATACTTGGTTATTATCCTGATATTTGCTCCTATCCTAATATCTGAACTTTAATTCTTCAATAGCCCCTTTAGGGTGTCTACTTACACATTACCAAAAAAAGAGAAAATGGAAGACACAGATTTGTATCAAATTTGCTTATGCTAATTTGTATGTATTCATGCAAATTTAGAAATCATTATTATAATTCAAATAGTAATACAATGCATATCTCACTGGAGTGGGGAAACTGACCAGGTGACCATTTGTATGCCAGTGCAGTCTGCTGTCCAGGTGTTAACTGTATAAATGGGCAACTTCAATGGCTATGTGCTACCTCCAGTATCAGAGGCAGAAAGCCTATATACACCAGTTGCTGGGGAACATGGGTGGGAGGATGCTGTTGCACCGTATCCTGCTTGTGGGTTCCTGATCTACAACTGGTTGGCCACTGTGTGAACAGAGTGCTGGACTAGATGGGCCCTTGCAGCGTGGCTCCTCTTATGTTCAGGGGGGGGGGGGGCTGCTCTCCTTTCTTATGGTTCTTTATCTTTCAAGTGGGCTTGGACTGGACAGTCTTTCAAATAGAAGGTATCTTCAAATAGAAGACTGTCCTCTAACAGCCCTTTAAACAGAAGCCTGTCCTCTGAAAAGCAGGATACATGATACCCTGAGCCTTTTCCCTATATATACTGTACATTTACTAGCAGCCAGTAAGAGTAGCCTGACAGACACTGAAGTCTATTATGGAGTTCTCATGGATCATTCTCTTAACAGGAATAAAAGTTAGTTTAACATTTTCTGTTTATGGATGATGATAAGAAGTCTTCATTTCTAAAATCAAATTTTCCAATTACTGTGTAAAGGGCACCATTAAGAGTCTGGGCTAATTTTAAAAACACAGACGTTTAAGCTAGGAAAAAAGAAGAGGTCAGAGGCATATGTTATTTCTTCAAAGGAGAGGCAAATTGTTTATGAAACAGTAAACATGGCTGAAACAAATATTAATAAAAGGACCACTGTCAAGATTGGTAAACCCAAATGTTGGGCAAACTAGTTTCTGATAAACACTTTAGCAACTCATTATTTTTGTCCCATTTCTCCAGCTAAACACATGATGCAATACTAAGTACATTTACTCAAAAATAAGTCCCACTGAATTCCACAGGACTTACTTCCTGGTACATTTGTTTAGAATAGCAACCTAAAAATAGTTTCGCCTTTCTTTTGAAAAATAATAATAAGTGAGTCTTCTCAGATGCATAATGATCACTTTTCAAAATAAATTCTGTTGATACTGACAAGCTCCTTTTTAAAGCTTCCAAGGGGATAGTTAAAGGCAGCAGTGATTAAAACGCAGTCTGGAAATGATAAACAAAATACCTTGGCAGTGTAGTTTTAAAATGATTATCTGCCTGTATTCATATTTGATTATGAGACAGGGAGACAGAGGTGATGGGTGGGAGGGTGACAAGACAGATATATGAAAGAAGAAGAAATAGCAAAGGAAACCAAGTTATTAGCAGATTAGCCAGGCAACAAATTATAAGACTCTAAAACAGAAAGAGTCCTGCAGCAATTTAAAGATTAAACACATTTATTGTAGCACAGGCTTTCTGAGGCAAGAGCAAACCTCATAAAGATATGAGAAGCGCCCAACAAAAATGTTGTATCTATATGTTCAGGGATCCTGGGTATGAGGAAGGGAAAACTGTTTTGCAAGAAAAGATGAATAGATAAGTGCATGGATCTGGGATTTGCAGAATGGCACCCAGAGGCACATAGATACATCCCTTGATGCCTGTCAAGCTCTCTGCCCCTCCTGACTTTTAATAAAACAACTACAACTTTTTTTAACTGGGGGGCCCTGCCAGTTGGAGTTCACCACAGCACCATGATGCTTCTAAAGAAAAGTTTAAAATAAATACGAGATTTAGTCATGAATCTCCAGTGTCTCATCTAGTTCAGCCCTAAAAGACTGGAACAGGGTCTACACTAATCTTTAAAATGGTTTATAACAGTACTGACAACTGTTGGGGCCCAGGACACACTCCATATATAGTTTTCAAAATGTTTTCAAAGTGTTATATCCTGCTTGGTGTAGATCTAGCCTCTCAGACTGCAAAGAGACAACACAGTCTTTTTTGCAAAGATGTTAAAAATTAGCTGGAAAAACTGTAAATTTCGGAAATGCTGGAAAAGTACTCCCACAAACACTTAAACGTGTGAGAGGATGGGTTAGCTTTATATTCCTTTTCTGATCAATGTATTTGAAAGGAATAATGATAAATTAAAGCTCTCTAAATTACAGAGAGGGAGGTGATTAGTGGCCTAAAATTTCTAAGTAAAGAAAGTAAAGAAATCTTTACTTAGATTTTACTTAGATTTTTTACCTACACTAGCCACAGCTACATCATCCTGGTTTAGTAACTCCAAATGTGAGTGAGGGTGGGGCATGATACAGGTTTATTCCAATTAAGTATTGCTAGACAAAATGGAGAGGGAGAGGTTTTCTTTCTCACACATAATGCTAGAATCATTCAATAAAGCTGAATGAGGGAGATTCAGGACAGAAAAACATAAGCACGTAGTCAGCTGTGGAATTTGCTATCACAAGATGTAGTGATGGCTATCAGCTTGGATCACTTTTAAAGAGTATTAGACAAACTCATGTGGGATACGGCTATCAATGACGAGCCATAATGGTTACATATCACCTCCATAGCAGGATTCCTGCACTGAGCGGGGGGCGGGGGTGGACTCGATGGCCTCATAGGCCCCTTCTAACTCTACTATTCTATGATTCTATGACTATGCATACTAGTTGCTAGGGAATATAACTGGAGGGTGCAACTGTACATGTTCTACTTGTGCACTTCCCATGTGCATCTGGGAACTAGATAAGCCTTCTGCCTGATTTAGCACATCTCTTTTGAAATAAAGGCTAGACATATTGACATTGATCGCATTGAAATGAACAATGGTTTGGAGGACTGTAAGGAAATGTTCTGTGTATTGTGCTCCTCTTCCTCCCCTTCCCTCTAATTCCTTCCCATAGGGCTAAATTCCTTACTTCGTGTTTGAATCAAGCCAGTTTTCTATGATATCTAAACCACCAAACTGAAGTTTAAGAAAGCCCCTCTTCCCTGCCCCCCATTCACCCCACCCCCTCCACAGCCAATACTGCAAATCCCATGATTTGTAATTCTGGCTTTTCAGGTTTGCTCAAGCCACATTTTGCTGGTTTCCACATCACAGCAAACTGAGGTTTGATTTAAACAGGAAGTAAGGAATTGATATCTACACATGAGAGGGGGAAGAAGGGGGGAGGAGGGAGTACACACACACAAAGTGCTCAGATACAATCCTCCAAACCACTGGGAATTATTCTTGATCTCAGTGCTCCTAGAATTCAAGATTGGAGGCAGAGAGAAATGCCACCTGATCAATTTAGCTCAGAATTGTCTTCAGTGACAAGCAGCAGCTCTCCAGGGTTTCAGGCTGGTGTCTTTCCTTTCCCTACCTGGATATGCAAAGAATTGAACCTGGGACATTTTCCATGCAAAGCACGTGTTACCACTTTGCTACAGTCCATTGGCTTATTGTGACATAAGCTTTCGTGTAGAAGAACAGATTAATCACAAGAATTAAGCCTTTGTCTATAGACACAATAAAAACCAGTTGGTCTTCTAATATGTCACAAGGTTCTTGATCTTCTTACTGAACAGAACCACTCTCCTGGAAGTTTACGTTACAGGCAATTCCATCCTGATGTAAACATGTGCTGTGCTGAATTTGCCTGCCATGCTCACGTACCATCACTGCAACACCAGCATAGCATCATGTTTTGTGACGCTGCTGTCATAATTGTTGATATTCCACAACCTAAGCAGATGCTGTAACAAATCTTAGCTTTCGAGCTGACTCAATTTAAAAGGCATTACATGCAAACCCTGTTGTTTAACAGCATTATGGTTTGAACTCATAGTCTGTGCATATTTATATGTAGGTAATGCATAGCACAGATGCAAAAATAAAAATAAATGATGGCTTTCAGTCACTTCTCCCCGCCCCCTTCCCTGGCACTATCACAAATGAAAAACAAATGTAGTTTAACATAATGTGTTTACTACTTTTTACTGAGAACATCAGGGTGTGTGTTCCTGCAACTAAACTAAACTGCAACTAAAGCATTGCTAAGTGCCTCTCTCATTTGTGTGTGCTTCCTTTTAGCTTAGTTTCAACCCTGCATGCAAACGGAGTACAAAATATAGTTTACAAAGGCTGCTGCAAGCTTGCACCAACTAGTACCTTACTGCATGGAGCAATCCAGTAAGCCACCGCGAGGAATGGCAGCCCAACAGCAACAGCAAGGACCACTAAAAACTTCACTGCCATGGTCTGTTGTCGTAAACCTGACAGATTCTCATACCAGATTGAGAGGAGCTGTTGCTGGCAGTTTGGGT
This sequence comes from Anniella stebbinsi, assembly GCA_029215795.1. Lineage (NCBI taxonomy): Eukaryota > Metazoa > Chordata > Lepidosauria > Squamata > Anniellidae > Anniella > Anniella stebbinsi. Next base: position 53,652,450 of record JARDYH010000001.1, read on the forward strand.
GTGCTACAAACTAAATGACAAAAAAAGGAGCACAAGAGAACATTACAACTAATCCATCAGCCATTTCAAAATTTAGCTTGCTAAAGAAAATAGTAAAACAGAAATAGTCCAGGTAATCACACCAACTATCACAAAGGATGTAGAGCAATATAGATGGAATAAACCACTGTGTGAAATATAGGGCTATTTAAGGCAGGGAATTTTGATTACTTGTCCAGAAGACACACTAGATTTAGTTGTCAGCAATTCCATTCTTTAAAAGCCTTTTCTTCCAACACGTTTCCCCAGAAGATTCCTGCTACAAATAGGAACATAAAACTGCCAGGCTGTGTCGAGCAAACGGTATATCTCACTCTGTATACCATATTCAGACATGGCTAGAAAGATGCCTCTGGGACATTTGCAATCCAGTCATGGTGGCAGTATCCATCCCTACTTATTACATTATTGCCTCATGTAGGAGAGGCCTACTGCCTTTGCAAATGTAAGATGCACTTAGCAGGATCCAAACAGTCACATTTGGGTTGTAGCCTTCAAAATACTTACTTGGAAGACGTAAGTCTCATTGAATTCAATGGAGCTTACTTCTGAAATTGGCTATCTATAGCAGGCACCTCATGGACACTATAGAGAAGGAGTGGGCAATTCGTGGCCCTCCAGATGTTTTGGTCTATGACTCCCATTATTCCTCACTATTGACTGGGGTTGATGGGAGTTGTAGGCCAACAGCATTAGGAGGGCTAAAGAGTTACCTCTCTTTAGTTTTTCCTGCTCATACTAAATTGATTTAAAGTTGTATTGGCCTTATGTTCACAGTATTATGAACTCCACAATTGCTACTCTTTATCATTTATATAGCGCTTCCAAAGTTGCAGTATATTTTGTAACTATGACTGTAGCATATACCAACGCATCCCTTCCCCAAGATTGTGTGTCCTATGACAATCCCTTTTTATTGGGGTGAAACTGAAGATGAAATTTAATGCAGTGTACTGCAGAAGTGAGACTTGAAGCTATATCTATAACCTCCCAGTCTATTTTTAAAATCTATTTCCTAATCAAGATGTTATACACTAATTTTGGAATGCTACATAGATTTAAATTAATGTTTGAAAATTTATGCTCAGCAAAACAAAGGAGAAAATCCACACTGATAAGAAGGTTGTTGGATGTGAAATATCCATCAAATCATTTTTATCTTCTGGTGAATTAGGTTAGTGTCCTTTTGTTTTTTTTTTATATAACTAATGTTCTGTCCTGTTTCAGAAGCTTAATCTCATTTCCATCACTGTATAAAATTCAAAATTGTGTAGTTCATACAATTCCTGCACTATATAGTATTGTTTGGACTGTGGCCGTTTCTACACCAGGCCATATGTTCACAGTATTGCCTGGGATGGCCCCTGGCTGGTCCCTGTGCGCCGATGGTGTGTATTAGGTACTTCCGGGATCGCCCTCCCTCCCTCCCTCCCTGTGTGCCGATGGTGTGTATTAGGTACTTCCGGGATCGCCCTCCCTCCCTCCCCCCTATAGTGTAGAAAGGGCCTGTGTGAAAGAGTGTGAAACCGCCCAGAGAGCTTCGGCTATGGGGCGGTATACAAATGTAATAAAATAAATAAATAAAAGAGTTCTTGTAATATTCTCTTAATACAGGCTTCCTCCAATTTCTGCCCACCAGATGTGTTGAACTATAATTCCCATCATTCCCAGCAGTAGAGATACGCTGGAAGCAGGGAAAGCATGCAGAAAGAGCCATACAAGTTAGAGGAGATATATTTTGCTTTGTTTAGAATATGGGAAATCTTACAGGTTGCTCAGCACCTCTGTGTGTATATACTGCAGGATACATAAATGTCAAATGCATTTCCAAACTACCAAGAAAGCTCCATTAAGATCAATTTTTGCCTGCCAGATCTTTGGGACAAAGACTATAGTCCATGGCGCTTACGCTATTTGAGCTATTTGGTGCTCCGCACTACCACTATTGAATAAATGGAAAGTGGTCTCCAACCCAATTGGCCACTTTTAATAACATCAGAGCTTACTTTTTTGACTTCATACTTTATGGCGAGTTTTAAGCGGCTGAGGCTAGGACGCCCATGCTCCCCATGATTCAGTTCAACATCTCCGTTCAGAATGGCTTCCACTTCTTCTGTGTTTCTGCACAAATCGAGAAGTCCGACCACAAAGTCTTTGCACTGCATTGATAGTTTTTTGTAATCGTTCTATGAAGGAAAAGTAATTGAAGGTGAGTAAGTAGGGTCTCCAAAGACCCAGGCAATGGAGAGCACAGTTGAGCCTTCGGCCCAAGCAGTGGAAAGTATGGCATTTAGGAGGTGAGAGAACTTACTGGACAGAATATTCCACTTCTGGGCTTGCTCTGGGTGTCCCTGTATCCCAGGAATTAAACATATTTTGAACATCAGGCCAGCTCTCTTTCTATGTATTTATAACCACGGACATTACTAGAAGAAGGAGCTCTTAGAGAGGGTAATGGTGATGATGAGGGTACCAGTGAGTACTGTTAGGTTTCTAGGATGGAGGCTGAGGGATAGCAGCTTCCAAGAGATTAAAGAGAAATGTCAAGCAACAGGTGTGTGTGTGTGTGTGTGTGTGTGTGTGTGTGTGAGAGAGAGAGAGAGAGAGAGAGAGAGAGTATTCACACATAACCCTAATCCAATATGGTTAGTGTTGGGAAGTGAACCATGGTAACCTAGTATGTCATATGAGGGAAGAAAAAACTAGCTGCAATGGCTAATTAACCATTCCCCTGCAGTGGGGTTAAGTGGCTTCAGGATAACCTACTGTGTCATCTGTTGGTCTCCCCATAATTAAAACTGGTAATTCCATGTGAAAACGTGGCGACCATAGAATTGGACATCTACAGAGTCCTCTACTTCTGGCGACACTCTAGGCTTCATGACCAGATTCTATGGTCGCCATGGCATAGCGCCTTACATAATGGCTGGCACTGGTGGAAGGCCAGGGGACTAACTACGATGCAGAGAATGGTAAGTAAACCACAGTGTGCCACACAGTTCTTGGTCATGGTTTTCTTAACGCTCTGCTTTGTAGTTCCCCTAACCAGCCTTCCCCCACTCACATCTGAATAAGCCCAGAGAGAGTTTGGGGGGAATACTAGCCCCATCATGTAACCCCCTGTTAGAGAGCCTGTAACCCCCTTCACATTTTTAAAAGAACATGTTTTTATTTTAAAGCCCTTATTTGTCACGGAGATATTAGTAATAATGTAACCAAATCTCCACTCACCCCATTTTCTCCACCTTCATTACTTAAAAAAAACCCAACACTCATTTTAATTAATTTTGCAAACAAACCTACAAAAAACAAACAGCATTTAACTTACAATTAACAGAACATAAGGTGCCTAACGTCGACATAGTTCAGCAAAGATAATACAGCTTGCCTGTTTTCTTAAAAAAATGAAAGTAACAAATACTGATTTTGTTCAGGTAAATGAACAAACATCTGAAAAGATGTTCAAGACTCTAGAGGCTGAAGAGCCTCTTTAATATTATATAGAGAAGGGGAGGGGGTAGCACCAGTGTTGCCACCCCTGGGAAGGCAGGGAGGGGAGTGGGGGGGTGGGGGCCCGCATGCGCGAGATTTTTTTTTTAAAAAAAACTTACTTTTTCGGAGGAGCGCTCGTACGCTCTCCGTGGATTTTTAAAAAATGGCGGCCGCGACATGCAACGGCCCAGGAGCAGCCTGGGCCATCGCACTTTTGTGATGCTCCCTCAGAGCGCCGATCCCATTAGCAGTTACTTCTGGGATCACCCACGCTGTGCCCGCTACACCCATATGGTGTAGAAAGGGCCTAAGAACAATCACTGAAAATTCTACATTTTGATAAATAGGCCAGATCTACGCCAAGCACGATATAGCGGTGTGAAGTTGGTATGAAAGTGGTATATAAAAGGTAGGAGCCACAGTACTGCTTTATAGTAGTATTGAAGTTCTCTGACAACTGTTGGGGCCCATAGACACATACCATATACTGCTATATACTGCTTGTTGTGGCTCCTGTCTTTTATATACTGTTTTCATACCACTTTCATACTGCTATATCCTGCTTGGTGTAGATCTGGCCTCACACTGAACCTCCAAGTGGAGGTATAGCTTAAAATACAAGATGCTGGGAAACAAATCTTCAAACCATACTTTTGGGCTTCCTCAAGTTGATAAGTCTTGGAAATGTGATACTAAACTACTAAATGGATCTTTGGTCTCATAACAACTCATTCCTAACCCCAGACTAAAATCTTACCTTGAATTCTTTTTCAATGTTAGCAAGCACTGCCAGCTCATTGCTGAGTTCTAAGGCAGTCATAACTGGATCCTCACTAGACAAGGACAGGTAAGCAGGGCTTGCCAGACCTTTGTAGGCATTTATCCTAGATCTAGAGTGGCTGAAAGAGTCTTGCTTTTGCTTCTTATTGCATTCACTGCATTTGCAGAAGTAGTCATGAGGCCTCTCGATACGAGCTCCTTTCCTCAGCAGGGTATGCACAATTTCGTACTCATGGCAGTGAGCAGCTAGGATGATTGGGGTCACGTCATGAGAGAAGCGAGTTCCGTCCTCATCGTAGGCATAGAAGTCATCATGCTGCAGTTCTGATTGGCTTGGACTCGTGGCCAGCCTCTTGCCTTCGGCGAATGCAGGGTGACTCAAGATGGCTTCTACTATTCGGATGTAACCTTTGCTAATGGCTAAGAGCAGGGCATCCCCAACGCGAGACAGGTTCTCCTTCTTAAGCAAAATTTCTGTGATTTCCAGGTGCTCATTTGCTACAGCCAACTGCAATGCATTCTGCCCCATGTAGTCCACGCAGTTCACATTGAGCAAGGTACATTCCTCCAACATTTTACGGATAACGGGGATATTGCCGTACTCTGCTGCTTCCAAAAAACGCTCCTCTTCAATGGAAAGGCTGGTTGAGTGGTCATTGAACATATACGCTGGGCCTCGATTGGCAAGTCTCCGTCCTTTCTCTCGAACTATAGTCTGTTGTCGGAGGGCATGTCTGTTCTCAACACCCCTCCTGCAGGGAAGGAGAGACATAATTAATACTTTGGCTTTTTTTTTAAAGTACAATCATTAGCACTTCGTAAGGGAAAATATCTTGAATCTTACACAATTTTTAAAAAATGCCTCTAATCAGCCTCTTGCCGTTTATTTTATAGACAACAAAACCAAATTAACACTGGAAGCAACAATGGGTATACAGGCTTGGAACTGATCGCAGAGAGTAATGAGGGAGCAAATAGCAAAGACTAATGAAAGTTATATCTAACATGCTAAAATATGTTGCAATAATTCTCCTTTCCTGAACTGCTTCACAGAACTCCTCCTTTAATAAAACAAACAAGCGTCTGAACAGTCAATTCTTCCAGTTCTTCCACTTTTGTGGATGTCCCACAAAAGATGTCCAACTATTTCCAATCCATGCCAATTTCACATGAGAGGGTAATAAAACAGCAACGTTGCATGATGTGTCGTGCACACATAAGAGTATGCATGCACTTGAAGACATTTTTCCTGGTCTGCAAATTGCAATGCAACCTTTGAAACGTACAGACTTTGACCACAGATAGGCTCAATTCGGACGACACAATAAACAACTGGTGTGGGGGAAACAATCGTCAGTTGTTTTGACTATTATGTCATCCAAATGCTGCCATAGTCAACTCAGCGCTGATCCTAATCCACACCACAGCTGATTATTTATTACCTTGTTGTATGGGGAGTACCCCCTAGATGAACAACTGTAAAGTTGATTATTACCCCACCATTGACTATCGTGTCGTCCGAATTGAGCCATAGTCTAGGATGCGCGAACTAGGTAAACCATGATGAAAAAGAAAGTGAAACAAACTTCTCATATATCCCTAGTGTTCCATGTCCTCACACTCATTAAGAGAAATAGTGTAGGTGTAATCCTGGCCAGAGCTACACCAAGCAGGATACAGTGGTATGAAAACAGTATATAAAAGGCAGGAGCCACACCACTGCTTTATAGCAATATTGAAGTGCACTGATAATTGTTGGGGCCCATTGATACATACCATATACTGGTATGTCCTGCTTGGTTTGGCTCTTGCCTTTCATACAGCTATATCCTGTTTGGTGTAGTTCTGGCCCTTATCTCAGCAGCAAGATGTTGCCATGATAAACAGATTAATCCGAAATTGTTTTTAATCTATAGCATCCAATCATGTTATAATTTTACAAAATTCCTTACCACTGGTCTCTCCCATATTCAAGAGTTAGAGCTAAGCTGAAACAGTTTGGATTGAATACAGATGCAGTTAATTATACTTAGTTTCCATTGAAATAAATGAGTTTTAGGTTAAGTCATGACTGACTTGTCACATGAGACCTAAGTACAGCTAATTTAAGCCTCTTTTACCATTTTATTCCCCAAGCATTCAAAGAATGCATGGAAAGTGAATGGAGCTGCCCTGTTCCTGCTGACATCATCACTGACCTTCACACATTGAAAAGAAAGGTCTGAAAGGGGAGTCATGTGCTTGGCCACATGCACTTACGATCCCCCATGCAATCAGGAATCCTGAATAATCGTGTGTAGAATTCTAAGTGTGTACAGTCAAATGCACATAAGAATATAAGAGCCATGCTGGATCAGACCAAGAGTCCATCTAGTCCAGCACTCTGTTCACACAGTGCCAACCAGCTGTCAACCAGGGACCCACAAGCAGGACATGGTGCAACAGCACCCTCCCACCCATGTTCCCCAACAACTAGTGTATACAGGTTTACTGCCGCTGATCCTGGAGGTTGCACTTAGCCCTCAGGACTAGTAGCCATTGATAGACTTCTCCTCCAGGAATTTATCTAACACCCTTTTAAAGCCATCCAAATTGTTGGCCATCACCACATCTTGTGGTAGTGAATTCCATAGTTTAACTATGCACTGTGTGAAGTACTTCCTTTTATCTGTCCTGAATCTCCCACCAATCAGCTTCATGGGATGACTCTGGCTTCTAGTATTATGGGAGAGGGAGAACAATGTCTCCCTATCCACATTCTCCACAATACGCATCATTTTGTACACCTCTATCATGTCTCCCCTTAGCCTCCTTTTTTCCAAGGTGAACAATCCCAGCTGTGGTAACTTTCCCTTATAGGGGAGATGCTCCAGTCACTTGACAAAGATTTTTTCTTCAGGGCTAGGGGCAAGGGTAGTACATGCAATCCTCCACACATTGTTTGAACAAGTGGTGTGGGAGACCATCTGAAGATTTGTTTGTTTTTTGTCTGGATTCAACCCCCTTTTTCTATTTTCATTTTCACTTTTGCTATGCTGAAAAGCACTTCTGCTATTTAAGACTGCTTTCATGTACGCCCTAGAAATTTCATCTATGGTCCTTTCCGCACCAACCATTTTTCCCGGGGCTGTCCCTGCCTGCTCGCGGAGAGCCTGCATGACGTACAGAGCATCCTGCAAGCAGGGAGGGGCCAGCCCTCCATTTTCCCAGGAGTTCAGGGAATGCTATAATCCCACTTTGTTCCCTGCTCCAGGGAGTGTAGCAAGATGGGCGGCTGGTGTTGGCGCCCATCCTGGGTGCACCCGCACTTACCCGTGAGTAAGTGCAGTTGCACCAATGGCCATGGACCCTCATCGCGAGGCTCCGAGGCCATCGGGGGGGGGGGAGCGAAATTGCCATCCCCAGGATGGCAGGGAGTTAGGGGGGAGCATGGCAGTTTATATATATATATATATATATACACACACACACACACACACACACATACATTTGTGCATGAGCGCTCGTGCGCTCCTCTGGGGATCTGTAAAAAAAAATGGCCGGTGCGAGTTGTGACGGCCCGGTAGAAGCCCAGGCTGTCGCTTTCTGATGTGGCCTCTGCGTGCCGGACCCGGAAGTGGTTACTTCCGGGTTTCCCCACTTCCCGCCCTCTCCGCCCTCCTATGGTGCGGAAAGGGCCTATTTGTCATCCAAACCCTATATGCTAGAAATGTGGAAATCTGCCTGCAAAAGCCTGGTTTTTAGAGCTTCTGAGAACTATGTGGTCTCTTAACTATCACACTGGGAACAACTGAGTGATATTCCTTAGCCTTGTGAGCAAACTGCCTGTACAATCCCTGAGCTTGTCTGATTAAGCCTGGGAAAGGTCCCACATCTCACTGAGCTGATGTCTAGACAGCATCGCTTCAAATACTCTTTATCAGTCCTCCCTGCCAAGCCCATGTGTTTACTACAGGGATGGGGATGGGACCAGAGTGGACTACTACAAGTCTCATGGACTGTAGGTGGGTAGGGTAGAGGGTTCTTTCCCTATTTTGCTGTGAGTTTGATGTGGACAAGGTATCTCTTTGTTAGGTCTCTTGACAGGAAGTATTTAGTAAATTTTAGAATGCAGGTATGTGTCATTGGTTCTGGGTATTGTTAACTGACCTATTGGCATGTCTTGCTCTTATTTAAATTTTGATAGATTTTAAATGGACTGCAGTCAAGTTTATGTTATTTTGTAATATATTATAATTATGGCCATTGTATTTGCTTGGTTTGTGAACCACTTTGAGCACAATATATTGATGAAAATTAACTATCATTATGGACCGAGGCAGAACTTACAAGGAATACATAAAGAGTTTTAGCTTAGTTGGTTCCACAAGCAAATTCAGGAACTGCACAAATCCTTTGCTTCAAGTCTCAGGATCATCCCTGAACTGTGTCCCTTGGACTTGAGAACTGCACTTTCCTGGAACTTTAGAATCCAGCCTTCTTTGGATGTTTTTGTGCAGCCCTATCTGAATGCTGATTAATGCTCAGGTCTCTGATGAAAAGCAAAGAAACCGTTTTGATGTGCGAGCGATTTGCTTAGCTGTTTGATAAAAGGTTAATCAAGCATGTACTTTTTGACACAATAAATCACGGTTCACGAAATTTCAGCTCAGCTCTGACAAAAAACAGTCTATTAAGCATTGCAATGATTTGCAGAGATGGGTAAAATCTAATACATTTTCACATGATAAAATGATGATGATTTGCTCATGGATCTGGAATAACTGTGTGGAATGGGATAATAACATTCCCTGAACTCCCAGGAAAATGGAGGACTGGCCTCTGCCTGCTTGCGGGATGCTCTGTGCGTTATATGGACTCTCCGTGAGCAGGTAGGGGCAGCCCCGGGAAAAATGGCTGATGCGGAAAGGGCCTATCAGTGATTGGGGGAAAGGCATGGGGTCAAGGAGAGGGATGCAACCTTCTGGGGAATCTCAGAGAGCCATATTTGGCCCCCAGGCCTGGGGTTCTGCACCCTGATCTTAAACTGTCAGTACCTTTATTGTCGTGGCAAGCAGAGTTCCAGATGCGGAGAGAATGGGAGGAACAGTGGAGGAGCATTTCTACCAAAGGCACCCCAGATGGCTTGTAACAATAATAAAATAGCAAGATTGGGCACAAGAAAAAAAAAAACCTTAATTATTTGCACAACAGGGAGGGTGGAGAAGAGAAAGGCACCCCATTCATACTTCCCTTAGAGCAGCCTTCCCCAAGCTGGTGCCCTCCAAAAATTTTGGACTGCAACTCCCATCATTCCCAGCCACAAAGCTGTCTCTCAAAGGATAGTAAGAAATTAGTAAGCAGGTCACATAGGCACTTCACCTCACATAAAGAATAATTAAACTGGAAACATCAATAATTAAACATTAAAGAAAGCAGCAGCAGCAGCAGCAGCATTTTTAAAAAGTGCCTAAGAGTCAGTAAGACATGTTCATAGAAAACCTTGCAACAACAATACCACATTCTAAGCAGCACAAGCTAAAACGGGGACTAAATTAAGTAGGGTGACCAGTCATCCGGATTTGCCCAGATTCCTCTGGGTTTTTGCTCCCTCCTGGGAAGTTCGGGGGAATTTTCTGTGAGATCCGGGCATGAGGGCCTAGGACCACTCTAAGGGGTGAGGAGGTTGCACAATGAAAGCTCCCCCGCCTGGCTCTGCCCCACCTCAGCTTGCCTCAAAGGAACAGAAGGCAGAGGGACTGATACTGTGACTAAGGCAGGGAATGGGTGTGGGGAGGAGGGAGAGTGGTGCGCACCAGGCAGGCATGGGCTCATCAGCACACTGGACACATGCCCAGCCCCACCTGGACCCTTCCACCACTGAGTCTAGCCTGGCCCTGGAGCCGCAGTGGAGACATTCCCATAGCACTGCCCTCCTTGCCTGCCTCTTAGCCCAGCCACACAGCTCCTTCTCCAGGGAGGCCCCGAGCCCACCTGCGCCCCCAGAGCAGCATAGAGAGGGGCTGGCAGGCAGACAAATGGAGCGCGTGTTCCACGGAGGTCGCGATAGGAGGCAGCAGCAGCGAGGGTCATGAGAATGGTGGTGGCTTGTCCGCGCCACATCCCTGGGGAGAGTCCCAGCTGCCCAGCCATGGGGGGCGATGGTGGTGGTGCGAGTGTCAGCAAACGGTTTCTGTGAGGCAGGCAGGCAGGATCCCTTTTCTCCGACTGTTCTGTTGCCTTCTGCCATTGCTCTAAGTGCTGTTGCTCTTGCTGCTGCTGGTGCTGCGGATGCCAACCTTGCAAAAGAGCTGCCTTTGCCTTGCGATCTTACACGTGAAGTCCAGTGGCCTCTGGGCTGCTCTCATTTGGATCCCAGGACTGGAGTTCAAGAAAGCTGGGAGACGTATTAAGAGCAATTGGAATAATACTAATTAAAAAAATCAACAGAGAATCCAGCAAACCCAGCACCAGCTCCAGCAAATAGTTTCTGCGAGGCAGGTAGGCAGGCTCCCTTTTCCCCAACTGTTCTGCTGCCTTCTGCAACTGCTCTTAGCACTGCTGCTTTGCTGCTGCTGCTGCCACGGAACCCAACCTTGTAAAAGAGCTCCCTTTGCCTTGCGATCTTACATGTGAAGTCCCATGAGCCTCTAGGCTGCTCTTATTTGGATCCCAATGAAGCTGGAAGATGCATTAAAAGCAATTGCAAAAAAAAAAAACCAAGAGAGAACCCAGAAGCAGTAACAATAACATCGGGCGAGGAAGGGAATCAGTCACACAGTTTAAATGTAAACAAAAAAGAGTCTTGTGGCACCTGAAAGTCTAAGACATATATTCTGGCATAAGCTTTCCTGCACCCTGAATCTGATGGAAGTGGACACTGTCCACCGTCAAAGCTTATGCCAGAATGTCTTTCAGGTGCCACCAGACTCTTCATTATTTTTGCAGCACCCAACTGACACCTTAAATCTAAAGGGGAGGGGACTTAAGTGTTTGTGTGTGTGTGTGAGAGAGAGAGAGAGAGAGAGAAAGATAGAGAGAGACATCAGAATCTAGCTACAACTCGAAGTTAAGACCGTAGAGCCCATTGAACTGAATGGGCTTTACTTCAGAGTAAATGTGCATGAGCTTCAGCTGCACTGCTGGGATCCTATACGCACAACTCAGGAATAAGTCCTCTTACTTGGAAACCCTCTGTTTGGCAGGAGGCAGGTGTGCATCCGTAGATGCAAAGATGACCCTTCCCCTGCCTTGCCCATAGCTTCCATTTGAAGATGCTTAGCAGCCCTTCCAGTGGAGGGAGCATCCCAGTATGCTAAAAACAGTGAGGAGGTGTGCATTTAACGCGAAAGGGAGTGAAACAGGCTGCCCCTTTCCAGCAGCTATGCCCGCTTTACTCCCAAATTCCCCAGCTGCCCCTTTGTAATCCATTTGCTCCCCATGCAATGGGGTCACTGGTTGATCACTTTGCCTGCCGGCTGGCTAGCTGGCCAGCTCAACATCCACTGAAGGGGAAGATTAACAACCCGCTTGTCATTCACTCCCTGGCACCAAATGCCCATGCAGCAATTTGCACAAAACAGCCCGTCGTGGCAGTATTGATGCGGGCCTCAGTGTCATCCACGCATCCTGGGGATGCTAACCAGAGCCTTGCTGGCATGGGCGCCTCTGCCGTGACTGAGCGGATGGTGCAATCTTATGTGTATCTACTCCAAAGTAAGTCCCCATGAGTGAAATGGAGTTTGGGGTTTGGAGCTGAAACATGAACAGTGTTATCAAACTAGTGTTAACCCATGCCCTGGGTGTATGACACACTGTCATTAATTAATGCAGGATGCCATCTCCCCTCTGTACAACATGATGGCTGCTGTGTGGAACAACCTCATAGTTATTTTTTAACATGCCTCACACCACATATATATTAAGCCTGTGTGCCCACTGGCGTCCATGTTAATTGAATGGGATAGGACATGAGTAGAGGTACGTCTGAGATTAAGTACTGTGTTCGTGGAGCATATCATCATCATCATTATTATTTATCATCATCATCATCATTTCTTTTTCCCTCTTTTTTATTTGATCTGGCAACCTATTATGTGTAAAGTAAAGAGTGTCTGAAAAAGAAATATTGAATGTGTTTGTGGGGCTAATTCATATGTGTGTGTGTGTGTGTGTTTTCAATAAAAGTCATTTACATGACAAGACCAGGAACAGTCTTTAAAAAGAAAAAGCACAGTGACTGTACTTTTGAAGTTTCTGGCCTATTTTTGACAGATCTGAAGATGGTAGCTCTCCACCTTGGTCCACACAAGAGCCCTAATTAGATCCTCTACATGTTCAGACGTCGTCCATTCTGACAGATGCTACAGCCACTGTGGGAGCCTCTATCCAGCTCTATCAGTGCTCACTGGTCTGCTTGCTTGCTCACCCTCTGGCCAGGGCCTAACAGGGATGGCCTTGGTAATAATACATTGAAGTCTGGGAATCTTGGCTATCATGCTAATAGCCTGGAGAATTCTTGGCTTATTTTCCCATAACTCTATATAACCTTGAATTATCAACACAGTGTAGAACAGGTGTGTCTTAATTGTAAGCTGTAGAACCAGATATGTGACCAAAGCCATGTTGGGTACAACTGTGGAGAATGACTTTTTGCTGGCTCCAATTCTGTCAATATACACTACAGTTGGAAGGCCAAATCCAAAATGGGCTTGGAAGGGGTGGCAAGTTCAGATCTGAGGCAAATTCCCCCTTTGTAGGCCCTTTTCTATGTCACTGGGTCCTCTCCTGTGTACTGTACCTGAGCCCTGTGGCAATACTCTTATTAGCATTAGATGAGTGCCATTTTAATTTCCCACAATGTCAAGGAGTGATTTGGGGGGGGGGGGTCTAGGACAGCATAAACGGTGGGCCCTGCTAGCTGCCTGAGGGTGCCATATGCTGACACTAGCCCTTGCTAAAAACCCTGTGCTTCTCTTAAACTCTGTTCGTAGGAAAAGCGTCTTTCACATGGTAAGAATCATCGATTTATAACATGACTCAATTCACTAAGGGTGTTACCCTCATGGACTCTCTTTCTCTCTCTCTCTCTCTCTCACTCTCTCTCTTTTAATCTTCCTAATATCACAATATATGCAGTGTGAAGTATACTTGCAAGACGGCCTTTTCAAATACCCCAAAAGCATTCTGCAGAAAATCCTTTGTAGAAAAAAATATATTAAATTGATCAATGTTGTTTGCCTTTTTAAAAAAAAGCAACCTGAAAGAACTTTTAAAAGCTTGTATAGATTTTTTAACAATAAAAAGGTTAAAAATTACACACACACACACACTATATAAAACCTGAATTCACTACCTCTCTAAATCTCCAAAGCAAATAAAGACAACCCAGAGGCATATAGATTTGTGATGGCTGAAGAACTAAGGCACCTAAGGTAGGCTGACCAGATAAAATCCAGGTCAGGGCTCATGTAACTTTAACAGTTGTAGAGAAAAGGGAATTTCAGCAGAGTCATTTGTATGCAATTACTTCCTGGTGAAATTCCCTCTTCATCACAACACTTAAAGTTGCAGGGGCCCTGCCTTCTTTTGTATATGGTCACTCTAGTATAGTGCCTGCAACTTTAACAGTTGTGATGAAGAGGGAATTTCACCAGGAACTAATTGCATACAAATGACACTGGCTGAAATTCCCTTTTCTCTACAACTGTTAACGTTACATGAGCCTGACCTGGATTTTATCTGGTCACCCTAAGGGGAACTAAGGAACTAAGGGGTCTGCAATTGATGTATTTTCATTCTTTTCATTCATTTCCTTTTCATTCCTTTTCATTCTTTTCTTTCATTTCCTCCATCACACCTTATCCCCCCCCCCCCGGTTTGCCTCCGTGTTTTTTTGCCTCTGAGGCAGAAGCACATCAAGCTTATGATCCCTTTCCCCTGAAGAGCTGCCCTTTCACTCGTTAGCTCTACCACTCCACGCCCTCTCCCCTTCTCTTTCTCCCTCCAGTCAGATCCTGTCAGATGAGTTCTTCAACCAGACCGCCTTTCTGCCAGACAAAAATGGAATGACCCTGGCTCTTTGGGGGTATCGATCCTGTCTCTGCAGAGATTCAGGCATTGTATGATTTTAAAAAACGCTTTCAAGCCTGGGATGCAAGGTTTGGGTTTTATATTGAGGCTTGGAGCTGGCTGCTGGGAGAGATTGCTTTTCCCTGCCAGGACCTGATGCGATCCATTCAAGCCCCCAGTTCCTTTAAAACTATACAGAGGTTTAGGAAGCATTAAATGTGCTTAGGGAAAATAATCCAGACTTTTAGTGTTCTAGGATAGGCTGGGGAAGAGGCGGGGTGTCAGCAGGACAGGCATAGTGTCATGTGAGTACCGTGCTGCAAATCCGCACACCAGGCATGGCAAGAGTGCACTAAATCGCTGGTGCAATGGAGCTCTTAGACCAGAGTATAAGTGCAAAATCTGGAGGTTGGTGGTGGGAGCATTTAATGAAATATTAAAACTTAATGTGGAAATGGATCCAATTGTGTGCTTATTAAATGTTGTTAAAACAAACTCCATTTTTATACATCCTCACAGTTGCCGGAATTGCTTTGCAAAAACATGAAAAAGTAGTCAGAGTCCTAGCAAGTTATAACTTATGCGATAATTAACAGAAACTCCAAAAAATATAGGGAAAGGTTGAGGGGTTGAGATCCTATTGTTACCCCATGTTTCATAATGCACATATCTCTGAGGGACACAAATCAGTGGTGTTTAACCTAGAGGCATGGTGTACAGTAGCACAAACTGATACACCTGGATGGGGAAATGAACACTAGACCAAAGTCTGGGCTCCTTCTTTGTAAGAGGAAATCAGTAAAGAGACAAGAGTTAAAGGTTAGAATTTTCAAACAGCTTTTTTTTTTGTTACAGAGATCTAAAGATTGTATGCACAAAACCTGGATAGGACCAACAATTAATTGGTTAAACTGCAGGTTAACAGACTTGAGGTTTGCAGAATTTACTTTGTTTTTTTCCTAGAACCTCATGTTCCACCACCAAGCCAATTAAAAAATAGTGGTTTAAGAAAGAGAAGTGGACATGCACTTAGAATTAGAGAATAGGGTACCTCGGAGTGCATCTCAGCCCAGGATTATTATTGGTTCAGTATCAGAACTGAGCATACAGACTTTTCACATATAAATCATTCCTGATTTCCCCCCAAGCATTCACCATTTCAGCAACCTAATTGAGGTGGTGGGGGATTGTTGCTATTGTTAACAATTTATGGAAGCTAGGCCATTTCTACACCAGGCTGTTTGTCTGGGATGGCCCCCGGCTGGTCCCTGTGCACCGATGGTGTGTATTATGTACTTCCGGGATCACCCTCCCTCTCTCTACACCCCTATGGTGTAGAAAGGCCCCTAGAAATCTTTGGTGACTTACTGCAAATCACCCAGAAATCTTCCAGTAAATCCCCATCTACCTTATGCTTACCCTGGGGTTCAGTCTATCGAGAAGCCTGAGAGACAGATAGGCAGAGCAGCAAGTGAATGATTTTAGATGGAAGGGACACTTCTTCCTGATAAGGAGAGGGAGGAGGAGTTCAGATCTAGATGGACATGTGGAGAGTCAAATTAGGCTTAGAGAAGGACAGGTGGAGATAACATGTAAATAATTATCCTATGGAGATTCTGGTAATGGCTCTAGAGAGATGAAAGGGAAGGTGTGGGGACTTAAGAAGGAAGACAGAATTGGAGTACAGATATTAACTCTTCTCATGTGAGAGAGGCAGAGGAGGTTTCCCTGTCAAGGGTTAGCTGTGATTCAAGAATTCATCTGGCAGACCTGGGCCCCCTCCACAAGGATGCGCTTTTGCGCCCGGTTCGGGGATTATGCGCATTTTCGCGGAGGCGCATTTACGCCTAATCCCTCTGCACGGGAGGCGGCGAAGCGCATTAATTGATGTCCAAAAAGCGCTTTAGAAGACGTTAATGCGCATAATCGCTTGTTCACACGGCGAAAATGCGCTTTAACGGCCAGAGAAAAATAAAAGTCGCTATTTAACGCGCATTCGAAAATGCGCATTATCGGGGAGATAACGCGCCTGTACGCCCGTTTTGCGCTCCGCTGGTGTGGAGGTAAAATTTATAATGAGCCTTCAAGGCTCATTAAACGTCTCGTGTGGAGGAGGCCCTGGATACGACCAGCAATGTCCCCAGCAGGGACACTGGAGCTACGACTGTGGTACCTCATGAATGATGGATTATGAAGTGTCTTGGTTATAAGAACATAAGAAGAGCTATGCTGAATCAGACCAAGGGTTCATCTAGTCCAGCTTTCTGTTCTCACAGCAGTCAATCAGATGCTCACAGGAAACCCACAAGCAGGACATGAATGCATCAGCACCCTCCCCACCATGTTCTCCAACAATTGGTCTATATAGGCATACCACCTGATATTGGAGGTAGCACATGGCTATCAGAATTGGAGCCACTGATAGACTTCTTCTCCAGGGATTTATCTAACCCCCTTTTAAATAGGCTGACCATATGAAAAGGAGGACAGGGCTCATGTAACTTTAACAGTTGTAGAGAAAAGGGAAGTTCAGCCGGTGTCATTTGTATGCAATTAGTTCCTGGTGATATTCCCTCTTCATCACAACAGTTAAAGTTGCAGGGGCCCTGCCTTCTTTTGTATACGGTCACTATAGTATAGTGCCTGCAACTTTAACTGTTGTGATGAAGAGGGAATTTCACCAGGAACTAAATTGCATACAAATGACACTGGCTGAAATTCCCTTTTCTCTACAACTGTTAAAGTTACATGAGCCCTGTCCTCCTTTTCATATGGTCAGCCTACTTTTAGAGCCATCCAAATTGGTGGCCATCACTACATCTTGTGGTAGCGAATTCCATAGTTTAACTATGCAAGTCCACGAAGTACATTCTGCTAAGGTCACAGCGAGGTGATGATGGGGGACTGAAGACTGGCAGCGCTTTCTTGGGTTCCTTTTGAGACTGTACTTACAAAATAATAACAACAGAGCTGAGAGAGGATAAGAAAGAAAGGAGGAGTAGGAAAACAACACTGAGCAAAACGGCACTGAGCTAAACTCTGGGCTCCTCATTTTAAAACCAAGACTTGATCCAAAGAAGACAGCGATACTGTTGGTGGGTTTTCATCCACCAGAGTGAATGGTTTTCAAATGTTGTTCAGATAGTTCTCGATGGGGTTGCATTTTCCAAGCCTGGATCAGGTCTGTAATCTGGGGGTGTTTATTTATCCAGCATTGTCATTAGAGGCTCAAGCAGCCTCTGTGGCTCAAAGTGACTGTTTATCAGCTTTGGCCAATATGCTAACTATCTAGAGCTAGAGATAACTTAGGCTCAATAACCTATGCACTGATAATAACTTTCCATTGAGATTACTGCAAGCGGTTAGATATGGGGCTGCCTGTAAAAGCCTTCTGGAAGCTGCAGTTGGTCCAAAACAGAGCCACAATATTATTTACTGGGACTAGGATTTGATTGTGCTTTATCAGCCACAATGGCTCCCAAGTTTTCAGGCCCAAATTAATGTTCTTGTTTCAACCTTTAAATCCCTTAATGGGTTAGGACCAAGTTACCTGGACGATCACCTTCTCCTGTACATACCTAGCCAAGCTCTAAGATTCTCTTCCGGGGCTCTGCTCCATAAGCTCCCACCAAGTGAGGAAAGGCAGGAGGCTGCTAGGAAAGGGACCTTCTCAGTGGTGGCACCCCAGCTGTGGACCTGCATTCCAAAAGAGGTTCACCTGGTGCCATCTTTATGGTCTTTATGGCATCAGACAAAGACCTTTTTATTCATCCAGGCCTTTTAAGCAACCAGCATTTTAAACAAACGAAGGCCACGTTTGGAAGTCACTTTAAGCCATGATGGATTAATAAACTACTCACAGTAATTTATTTTGAAAATAAGCTACTGTTATCCCACACATGATCAGGCAAATAAGATACTGTGCACAGTTTATTAAGCTACTGTACGTAATCTGTCTGCCCCCTGTCCTGCTACAGTCCTCCCACCCCAGCAGTAGGCTTTAAAACCGTGGAAGTTTGCAGGAGTGGGACAAAACATAGCGTCCCCTGGCAAGAATGTACAGAAGGCAAAATGACAACCCTGTGTAGCTGCCACCACTCGATCGAGGTCCAGAATGCACCACCGGGGAAAGGGTTAGGATGGGGTCGGGCTGCGAGAGCTTATCAGTTGCTAGGCAAATCATGGAAACAGAGATCTGCCAGCTGGAGGAGGTAATGGAGACAGAGATCTGCCAGGGGTTTTGCCCGCTGTTGCCAAGTAGGCAACCAAAATAACCCACAGTAACCGCCATTCGACATGATAATCCATAATGGGTTAAATAACCCACTCTACAGACCGTGGATTATCAGAGTGGCCTATTTTGGCCAAATAAGCAGTTGTGGGTTTAAAAAAAAAACTCTTGAGAGATGACACGATAACTCATGATGGGTTAAATAAACCACCATGGCTTATTCCACCCATCATGGATATTGTGATGTCCAAACCAAGTCATAATCTTGGTTCTCACTTTGTAAACTGTGATTTATTTTGTAAATTGAACTCACATAAATTGAAGAGTTTTTTCAGGATGCGCTGCCGTGGGGGTTTGATTTTTTTTTTTTTTTTTGCTGCTGTTTTATATAGGTTGACCATATGAAAAGGAGGACAGGACTCATGTAACTTTAAGAGTTGTAGAGAAAAGGGAATTTCAGCCAGTGTCATTTGTATGCAATTAGTTCCTGGTGAAATCCCCTCTTCATCACTACAGTTAAAGTCGCAGCACTATACTAGAGTGACCATATACAAAAGAAGGCAGGGCCCCTGCACCTTTAACTGTTGTGATGAAGAGGGAATTTCACCAGGAACTAATTGCATACAAATGACACTGGCTGAAATTCCCTTTTCTCTACAACTGTTAAAGTTACATGAGCCCTGTCCTCCTTTTAAGATGGTCAGCCTAGTTTTATATAATTACCTTTTACTTTTATGTTGAATTTTACTTCTTGTTTTGTAATCCGCCAGGGAATGTATGTGCATGAGCAGCTATATTTATTTTAAAAGTAAAATAACTAAAAGAAATAATATAACTTATATCATGCTTTTTGCTGCAAGCCAGTTCAAGGTTACTAGAACAACAACAACAACAACAACAACAACAACAATAATACAATATCAAACAGCAGTAAAACCACAAAGTAAAGCTAGCAGAGCTAGCAGAGCCAGCAAAAATGGATTTTGCCATAGCCAACTATATTAAATACCACCAATTCAAGTGTGCACGGTTTTCTGTCTTTCTGTCGCAACTCAATGGTTCTACGTTCACATTTATTGAGAAATCATAAAATGTTCCCGGATTAAATTTTCTCATAAAAACGATACAAACTGCAACAAAGCTATTTTTCATTTCGTTTACTTCCACAGGAACATAAACTCATAAGCTACACAGGAGATATAAAAATATAAGGATAAAGTGGGGAAAAGGTTTCTCAAGTCATTTGATAATTTTAATAAGATTCCCAATTAAATTCAATATCTATAAAATTAAAATCTATTGCCACATTTCAGACATCTCAGTCTTACCATATAATGGGTCTAATTAGGCCTATTGATCAATTTCAAACATTAGGCAAAGTTAATCATTTGCCCATTAATATATTATATTTAAATAAATTTACATGCCATACCAAACCTCAGTACATTTGCTTTTTTGGGTACTAATGGATATGTGAGGCAATATGCAGTTAAATAAATGAAAGTTACCATTATATGTAATGTCATTTTTAATATTTTATTTCTCACTCTATTACCGTAACATACCAGAACCAAAATAGTTCTAAAAATTTCAAATGATTGTGCCCTTAACTCTCAGCAACATTGATTAAAACTGGCCATCAACTAATCTGCCTCTTAAATCAATTAAGCCCGCAATCCTACGTGTACTTACCCAAAGGTAATTCCCACTGAACTCAGTTGGGCTTACTTCTGAGTAGACATGTACAGGATTGCACTGCATCCTTAGATCTAATGCTATTGATGGGGTACATCAATGTTGTTTTGGCTTACTAGCCAGCCATTATTTATGGCCACCAGCAATCCTGTTCCCACATAACCTTTTATATGCACAGAGGACCTGAGAAAGAGGCAGGATCATCTATCTTTTGTGCAATAAATGGAGAAGATAAGAAACAGCAAGAGCCTCTCCTCCTGTTAGGAAAGGGGTCCTGGTATTTCTTACCAGCTTGAAGACTTTAGTGGAAATGAGATCTCTGAGGTAGGGATCTGTGTAGTCCTGTGCATGAGAAATACAACAATTACGGGTGAACTGTTGGAATTTAGAGGGAGCCATTTTAGTACAATGCAAAATGCAAAGGTCATGCAATGCAAAATTATCCTATGAAAGTCAACACTGTACTTTTATGGATGCCTTCTCAGCTGTGGCTTCCCATTTATGGAATGCCCTCTCCAAAGAGGCTTGCCTGGCATCTGCGCTGTTCTCTTTTCGGCACCAGGCAAAGACCTTTCTTTTCTCCCTGGCATTTTAGATTTTATGGATGTCAATGTTATGGCTGAAGGTGATGTCAGTTCTTGTTAGTGCTAGAAATGAGTTGCCCCTTCCCTTTTTCTGTCCTTAGAGAAGAGCTAAATAATGCTGTATGGGTACTTTTAATGGCACTGTGTAAGGCTTTAAGTCTGTACTTTTAATGGGAGAGGTTGTCCAGAGTTTGGGGGTTTGGTGCCACCAGTATGCTTACAACAGCCAACTCTATCTCTCCTTTCCATCTAAATCCAAGGAAGCTGTTCTAAATCGGTGTCTGGTGTTGGTAATGGACTGAATGAGGGTGAAGAAATTGAAGCTTAAACCAGACAAGGCAGAAGCGCTCCTAGTTACTTGAAAAGCAGATCAGAGTATAGGGATTCAAACAGTGCTGGATGGGGCTGCACTCCCCCTGAAGTCTCAGGCTCACAGTTTGTGTGTACTTTTGGACTTACCACTGTACCTAGAAGCCCAGGTCTCGGCAGTGTCCAGGAGTGCATTTGCACAGCTGAGTCTAGTGTGCCAACTGCATCTGTTCCTTGAGACATGTCTGACCTGGCCATGGTCACACACATGCCTTAGTTTGGACTAGAGTAATGTGCTATACATGTGGCTGCCTTTGAAAACTGTTTGGAAACTTCAGCTCATCCAGAATGCTGCAGCCAGTCTGCGGACTGGGGCTGGTTACAGGGAGCACATGACTTCCTTTGTTACAACAGCTTCACCAGCTAATATTTCTGGACACAATTCAAAATGTTGGTTCTGATACTTAAAGCCCTATATGGCTTAGGACTGGACTACCTAAAAGACTGCCTTCTCCCATATGAGTCTGCCCAGATTTTAAGATCTTCAGGAGAGGCCCTCTTTCAGTACTAATGCCTTTGGAGACAAGTTTGGCGGCCACGCAAGGGGGAAATTCTCAGTGGCTGCTTCCAGGCTATGGAACTCCTTGCCATGCTGGCTCAGTAATGGGCACAAATGTGTGAGTATGTGTGTAAGAGAATGCAAACAAAAGTCTCCAGCATTACACAAGCATCTCCCCATTATGCTGAAGATTCACAGTTCACTCACATTTAAGATTGTTCAATGTTTAGACTGCCTGTTATTGCTAACAAAGGAAAAGCAGAATACAATTCCTGGTCAAAACTGTATCACCTTCCCTCCTCCACCTTATCCATACGCTGCCTAAATTAAGTAGTGATTTTGTACAGACATAAAGCCTTCCACGGTGTCATTAAAAGTACCCATACCTTTAGCTCTTCTCTAAGGACAGAAAAAGGGAAGGGGCAACTCCTCTCTATCACTAACAAGAACTGACATCACCTTCCTGTAGTTATCAGGCCAGATTTAGTGCAGAAAAATCTAATAAATATATGGAATTAATGAGGAAATGGAAAACATAATTGTTCAATGCAATTGTTCATCTCAACATATTGACACAGACAGGCTGTCAGGTAGAAAAAATATTACTTTTCTGAGAGTCAAAGAAGCATCAGAATATTCGCTTTTAAAAAGAAAGAGAAGGGGAAATCCTCAGGTAGCCAATATTGAAATGTGTTGCTAAAATGTGTTTTAGAATCTGAAGGACCTTGGATGAAAAGCATGGGGTATATAGGGCCGCTCCTTCCATTGGCCAAACCAGATGTGTGTCCTGGTAATGCAGAGAATGCCAAGTAGCCAGCTACTGCGTGCCAATACTTCTGCAGCCACCCCAGGACAAAATCTTCTTTGGTATACCTAAGGAATGAACAAACAGCCCCAGACTTGAAAAGGCCAGATAGGGAGAAGCATGCAGACCTGAAAAACATGGGAAGATAGAGTTCTCCTGTTCAGAATATCCATATGCTGTTAACTCAGTACATGTGGAATTCTAGATGATAGCATAATTCCCAGGGAAGAATAAAAAGGATGTAAAATTCTTAGCATTCAGCAACATCATTTATATTTTCATTTCCATTCTCAGTGATGACTAATAGCGACCTATGTGGTAATCACCACAAGGTCTCAGCTTTTGAGAACATATTTGCAATTAACCTGATACTCCTTAATGAGTGCAGCACTCATAAATCCAGTGCATTCCTTCATCAGAGAGCCTATCTACACTACTGCTTTAAAACGGTTTAAAACGTTTTATAACTGTAGTGACAACTGTTGGGGCCCAGGACACACTCGATATACAGTTTTCAAAATGTTTTCAAAGTGTTATGTCCTGCGTGTGTAGATAGGCTCTAACTCACTTTCCCTTTGCTGAATCCCTACACTTTTCTTAAAATTTGAACTATTTCACAAGTGTAATACCAGTAACCTTTACAACAACCCTATAACGTAGGCAAGTATCAATACAATCCAGCAGAAACTCTCAAGTGGCAGGAGGCAATTTCACCAATTCCCCCCTCCCCCAGAAGCCTGCTCTACCCCCTCCCATGCTGTCATAAAGATCCCACAATCCTTCAGAGCAAATGTTCAGACGTACAGGCTGCAAGAGTAAGCCCACCCTGTACAAAAAAAAAAAACACAGCAGGAGCTTCCTGCAGATGTACCTCCACTCACAGGAACAATGGATTCAAGCCATTGTATCCAGTTTAAAGATTTTTTAAAAATCATTTTGACAAGCTCACCTGAAATTGCAAACAGAAGTGGAAGAGCAGGAGCCATGCCTCTTTCATCCCTCTATGCCGTGTAAAGTTATCAGACACCACACCATTAAAAGAAAGAAAGAAGGCTGCTTCTAAATTACGATATAAAGCCTCAATTGTTTTAGTGATCCTTAAGGACAGGGGTGGGCAACTTTTGGCTATCCAGATGTTCTGGCCTACAATACCCATCTTCTATCACCATTGGCTATGCTGGCTAGGGCTGATGAGAGTCGTAGCCCAAAATATTCAGAAGGCTACATGTTGCCCACCCCTGCTTAAAAACTTCCAGTTGGTGCGATCAAGAGCAATTTTTTTGCAACCCGAACCACAATCTCAATTGTCTTTTTATGAGCAGTACAATAATGCATAGCGTGGCCTTCTTGGACATCTACCTATTGGGTATGAAGCCAGATTAGTCCATTTATTTTGTTGAGTAGCGTAGCTAACAGAGTCATAAAGGTCTTTGTGTCTTAAATCAGAAAAGAAAAAGATCTGGAATTTCACTAGGCTTTGGTGTTGTTACTGAGATTTTTGCTTGTCTCTAGGTTGCAGACATTAAAAAACAAATACTGACCTTGTCTAAACAGTGCCCATTATTCTCCCAAGGAACCTGCTTATCTGAATACAGCTGTTAATAACAACCTTTGAAAGCAGTATGAATATAGCTGTATTATGGCAGCTATTAAACTTTGGTAGAATATTCTCTTCTGGAATTCAGGCTTTTATGCTGAGCTTCCGGACTACCTGTATGTTCCCCCCTGTTCTTCTCAGAGGACTAACTATGTGTAATGTTAGCAATCATGTTATGCATTTTAAAAAGAAATAAATACCAGGCGTGAAGGGTGCAATTATTTTCACACAGCAATTAGAATGAGGAATAGGTGCTTTATTCCTAATGCTAATTGCTATGTAGAGGGGCTGGGATTTCACAGTTTATCTAGCAGGGTCGTCCCTACCATTAGTCAAAGTGAGACGGTTGTCTCTGGCGGCAAATGCAGAGTTGCAGCAGAAAGGGGTTGGAGGAGAGAAGTGTGTGCCATGTTACCTTTTGTATGCCTCCTAAGCTAGTCTGGTGCCTTCAGGTGTAGTGTCCCATGGTCAGTGTTGAACAAAGACATTCAGTTTTGAAGAAAGTCTTTTTACATGTAATTGGAGGAGGCTCTGTTTTGTTCTTTGCTTCAGGAAGCAAAATGTCTTATGCCAACCCTTCCATCTAGCCTAATCTAGCTTTCTCTGTTGTGGCACCCCGGCTGTGAAATGCCATCCTCTGGAGGCCCGACTGGTGCAGGTACTGGCTTCATTTCGGCGCCAAGTTAAGACATGGCTTTTTAGTAAAGCCTTTGATAGCTAAATCCACCAGCCTGCACTGCCTTGTTCTAATTGGATTTTACGGTTTTAAAATTTCGTATTGGTTTTAATATATTAATGGTTTAATTTGTTTTAGAATTGTATATTTATTCTATTCTATATGCATGATTTTATCTGTATGTTGCCCTGAGATCCTTGTAATATAGGGCGGGATATACATGTTTTAATAAAATAAATAATAAATAAATAATATTGTCAACACTGGCTTGTAGCTTCTCTCCAGACTTTCAGCCAGAGGTCTTTCCCAGCCCTAGCTGGAAATGTCAGTGATTGAACATGTGGCCTTCCCCATACAAAGCATGTGCTCTACCACTGAGCTATGGCCCGTTGGTGGGCTTCCGTTGTGTGTAGGCATATATACTATCCCTCCTCCCTGCTTCTTCTTTCTCACACCCAGCTTACTGCTAGTTCTTTACATCCACCAAATCCAGCTTGAGAGGGAATGATGGAATATGGCCAGCCCTGATGTATAGAAAAGGTTGATTTAGTATTGCCCACTTACTTTAAGGACCTGTCATTACTCACCCTAAGGTGACTTTCACCCTCTCTCATCACCCACCTTACGTTTGAAGAATTCACAATGTATAGAGAACCATGCCTCCCATATTTCTTGCCTACATTTCTTTATCAACAGCAAATTTAAAGTGGCCAAATTTAGGGTCTCCTCTGATGAATGAAAAGTTAACTGGAGAGAGCAGTTTGGAGACCCCCAAGATGTGTGGCAACAAAGAGCATTCAAACAAATGTGTCTGCCATTAATCAGTTTTGGGGTTGTTTTAGTTGGGCTTGTCCCCATTTGAAAATTTCAGCACAAATGAATTTTTAAATAAATAAACAAACTAACTACAGGTTGAATCCTATTTTTCATTCTGCTGATGCAAACAGTACTGTCAGCGGAGCTGGAAATGGGATGGTTCCTCTGCGCACCCCCACCCCCAATGGTGCAATCTCAACATCTGCTCTGGGGGGCTGCATAATCCTCTGGAACAGATTTTTGGTCAGTGCAGCAGAGGGATGCAGCGGAGAAGAGAGAGGGGGAAAGTCTTTACATAATAGAAATTTTTTTAAAAGAATTTGATTAAAGCAGGCTGAGAAAACTCTGACTAGTATTTTTTATTATTATTTCTAGGGCAATAATAATAATAATAACAATAACAATAATAATAATAATAATAACTTATATAGCGCTTTCTAACAAAGCTCTGTACATGAGATAAAATAGGTCAGGAGTTTACAAAAATGGAATAAATTCAATAATTCTAATAAAAGACCTTAACTGAAATGAAAAGAATATAACAATAAAACCTTAAAAACCCATTCTAGTAGCTTCCCCCAGAACAATTGTATTCCAGGGAATGCCCATGGAGGAATTGGAGTCAAGGCATCTTACACATGTTCACTATACTGTCTAAACCAGCTTTCTCCAACCTTACGCCCTCAAGATGTATTGGGAGTACAATTCCCACCATCCCCAGGCAGCATGGCTATTTGTTGAGGAAGGCTGGTCTAAACTATACATGCATAGGGACAATATGAATGCAGTTAGTGGGAAGAGCTTGTCTCTGCATCCTCCTTTCCCCCATTCATGTTCACCGTACATTCGATAGTCATCTGACAATTCGGTTTCAGTGCTTGACAGCATAATTGTATGCCCCCAGACACCACAGGTATCTGCTTCCAAATCCAACACTGATTTCACCTTTGCCTCGGCATTTACCCTCCATGTTCCAAGATGAGGCAGCTGCCTTCCCACCCCCTCCAAGCACCTTGCAACTGTCTGATCACATATTTTTGTTTATCCAACACAAGCATATCCTTGGGTATGTGGAACTAGTTGCATGGTTCTTTAGATCCCAGCCATGGATTCATTTTTCTTTCTAAGCCATACAAAACTTACATTATGCTAATAAAATGAATTTGTTCTCAGGGGTTTGAACTTAATAGGCTGGTATTACTGTTCTGACTCCCTGCTTAACTATTTTGCATTTTGTAAAACCAATTAAAGAAAACAAGTAACCCCATCTCATAATGTCGTATACATACAGAATATATTATCATTGCAAGCAGCGTTGGTGGTGCACAGAATCTCTTTAGAGATAGCTTCACCCATCTCATTTTCTGACTTCTTTCACTCTTGAGGAGCCAATGCAGCTCTGACACAGCACAGCAAAACATGCCAAGATAGTATGTAATGAAATCATCTATCTCCATTTGAAATGTCAGCAATGCAATTTACCTTCTGGGTGGAATAAATTGTATGCTCTCCTTTGAGCAGCCAAAGCAGATTCCTTTAACTAGATGCACTTCCACAACATGTTAACAATGTGACAAAAGGTAAGCAAATACATAACACATTCAGATGGCAATGCAATCCTGTGCACGTCTACTCAGAAGTAAGTCCCTCTGAGTTTAATGGGACTTTCTCCCAGGAAAGTGGGTATAGCATTGCAGCCTAAAACATTAAAAAATCCACTTCTTTTTGCTGTATGCAAACTTAACATCAGTGAAATTAAGGATTTTTCAATCCAACATAGGCTGCCTCTACAAGAGGCATTTAAAGCTCTTTCAAGGCACATTAAAAAATTAACCTCTACAAGAACGGAGCGCAAATCAGGCGTAGAGGCGCGTTTTCTCTCCGATTATGCGCATTATCGAATGCACGTTAAATAGCGAGTTTTATTTTGCTCCGGCCGTTAAAGCGCATTTTGCCTATGTGAACAAGCGATTCTCCGCATTAACTACTTGTAAAGCGCATTTCAAACAACCGGTAAGGCCACCAGTTGTGCGCTCAATTACCTCCTGCATACAAGCATTTACGATAAAGCGCTCAGGCGATTATGCGCATAATCGGCTAACCAGGCGTCAAACGGAATCCATCTAGAAGGGGTCTGAATTGTTATATTGTAAAGTTCTCCTCTAAAGACAGTAGCTACAGTCCAACAAAGAGTTGTGTACTTAAACTCTTTCATTTCTGTAGGCTCAGCTGCACTTAATTCTATGTTGGATTATGGCCCCAGTGTGGATTGAGCTTGAGAAATTCACAAATTAACCTCCTGTACAGTTCCAATCTACTCTGTTTTCCAATCTACTCTTTCTGCAAATATTTTGGCATTTTCCCAAGTAAACAGCTTCCCATCTGAGTATTGCCTCAGGGATTATTTGCAGTGAGCCAAGCTGCATTTCTGTACAAAGATAAAAAAAATTGAAGTATTGCATTCCATAAGTGGTATATACATCTTACATAACTAAATATTATGCTGGATATTTAGTTATGTAAGATGTATATACCACTTATGGAATGCAATACTTCAATTTTTGATCTTTGTATAGAAATGCAGCTTGGCTCATTGCAAATATTCCGTGAGGGAATATATATCTCCACTCTTTGGTATCCTGTAAGCAAGAAACAGAAACCAGGGCACAGGCAGCAAGATCCTATGTGGCACTGTGATGTAGGATACGCTAGCATAAATTATGTCATGCTAGCGTAAACTACTCTAGCGCAACATGAATACCATTAGCTGGCATGTGAATTTCCCTGGGAAATCAGTGCACCAGCTAACACTATTTGCATTGCACTAAAGTAGTTTATGCTAGGGCAACGTAATTTTACATTAGAGGTTGCATCCCATTAGATACTGCCCAGGCTTATGCAGAGAGGCTTCTCAAGTTCTCTCATATAAGGAGGAGCCCTGCTGGATCAGACCAAAAATCCATCTACTGCTACATCCTGCTCACCACAGTAGCCAACTAGCTGCCTCTGGGAAGCCCACAAGGGCATGAAAACAGTTGCCTCTCCCAATTGCTCTCTAGCAGCTGGCTTTCAGTGGCATATCACCTCTGAAACTGAAAGTTCCATAGTAGCCATAATGACTAATAGCCATCGGTAGGGATGGGGCGGGGGGAATCATTCAGTTTGCCTATCACAATTTCACACTAATTTCACAATTTCGGACCACTATGTGAAATGAAACTCAATAATCTTTCAAACTTCACACCGCTCCAAATTCTGCAGTAGAGTTCTCCAATCAAAACTATGTTTAAAAATGTGCATATTGCTGAAAATAAGGTTCCAATTTTCTTAGGAAAATTGCTTGCAAAAAATGTGCATATTAGGCAAAAGTACATACAAACCTGCATATATTAGGAGAAATGTGTGTAAGCGTGTTTATGAATGGTCATGTGAACTTTTTTAAAAAATCTCAAAGTTCAGGACAAAGTGGAGTGTCTAATCTCTTTTTAAAACCAACTAAGTCAATGGTCACCATCATATCTTGAGCCACCAAATTAAGTACCTTTGTTCTATGAAGAAGTGTTTTATTTTATACATTCTGAATCTACAACCAATGTATAAAGTAATTGGGTTGTAATATGCAGGTACAACTGAGAAGGAGTAAATAAACCCTGTTTCTTATGCCAGATACTAGGATCACCACTGGCAGACAAAACATTTAGTCCTTAACACAAGGCAGCCTTCTCCACCCTGGTGCCCTCTAGATGTTATTGGACTTCAACTCCCAACAGTTCAAGCCAACATGGCCAATAGTCTGGAATGCTGGGAGTTGTTGCCCCACACATCTGGAGGGCACTAGGTTGGGGAAGGGGGTATGCCTTTAGTATCTAAGGGTATACCTTTATTATCTCCCATATAAGTAAATTGCTATCATTCTTTCTTAGGGGAAAATGGAAGAGCAAAACCTGGCTGCCTTCTATTCATGGTCCTGCTGGGGATGCCATACATCTGGTTGCACTTAGTTCCTATTAAGATCAATAGGACTAACATCATGATTAATTTGTCTCACTGGTTTCAATGGGATTTCAATTCCATTCATTTCATTCAGTAGATATGGATAGAATTGCACTGTTGGATTTCAGCTAACAGTGCACTTCTATCCATATCTACTGAAAACTAACTCCCATTGAGTGGGTATATGATTGCAGCCCTAATTTGAATTCAGCCTGAAGTCAGGAGGGGGAGGAGAAAATGCAGAGTCAAAACACATTAGTGGGGTTAAATAAATCCATGAAATACAAATGTATTTGCTCTCCTCTCTCAATTTTATGATGCAAGGTTTTGTTTTGGGGTTGTTGTTGTTTTAAATTCATATCTCTGCTTCTTGAAGCAGGAAATGACAAATATTTTAATGGTACTAAGGGAAATTAGCAATTATTTCAGCCTAATTGGGCATATCTAATAAACATTTATGTAGTATGAATATTTAGCTTAGAATTATTTGAGGCTTGATGTTGATTGCAGTTTGTACTCAGCAGGAGGGGTGCGAGGGAAATTCCACGGCTGGCGTCAGATATCAGTAAATCTGGTCATAAAAGCAAAGCAGCCATCTATTTCATTTGTTTATCAGACAAGGTAAAGTCATTAACCCTCTGCCAGAAAGAAACCATTGCTGAAACAATTTATATTGCAATGTATTAAAGGTTAGGATGAAGCCTTTGGCAGCAATTCACCGCGCTGATACTACTGAGGGTCGTTCAGTAGGGTGACCATATGAAAAGAAGGACAGGGCTCCTGCATCTTTAACAGTTGTACAGAAAAGGGAATTTCAGCAGATGTCATTTGTATGCATGCAGCACCTGGTGAAATCCCCTTTTCATCACAACAGTTAAAGCTGCAGGAGCTATACTAGAGTGACTAGATACAAAAGAGGGCAGGGCTCCTGCAGCTTTAACTGTTGTGCTGAAGAGGGAACTTCATCAGGTGCTGTATGCATACAAATGGCACCTGCAGAAATTCCCTTTTGTATGCAACTATTGAAGATTTAGGAGCCCTGTCATCCTTTTTATATGGTCACCCTACATTCAAGCAAATGAGAGTAAAGGGTGAGAGAGGTTTAAAAAATCCAAATAGCAAGAAAAAGTAAGGATATAGGATGCTGAGAAATAGTAAGACAAGGGAGTAAGCAGACCTAGGAAATGATAGTTGGAAGAAGTTATGATGAACAAAGAAGAACCTTGAAAAAGGGACACAGAGAGCCTGGGGTAGAGCGCATGCTTTGCATGGAGAAGGCCCCAAGTTCAACCCCTGGAATGTCCAGTTAGGGCTGGAAAAGCTGCTGCCTGAACCCCTGGAAAGCCACTGCTAGGGTGACCAGATAAAATCCAGGTCAGGGCTCATGTAGCTTTAACAGTTGTAGAGAAAAGGGAATTTCAGCCAGTGTGATTTGTATGCAATTAGTTCCTGTTAAAATTCCCTCTTCATCACAACTGTTAAAGTTGCAGGGGCCCTGCCTTCTTTTGTATATGGTCACTCTAGTATAGTGCCTGCACTTTTAACAGTTGTGATGAAGAGGGAGTTTCACCAGGAACTAATTGCATACAAATGACACTGGCTGAAATTCCCTTTTCTCTACAGATGTTAAAGTTACATGAGCCCTGACCTGGATTTTATCTGGTCAGCCTAGTCACTGCCAGTCAGTGGGCTGCTTTCAGAAATTAGCATTTCTGCTCATTCCAGAGCTTGCCCCCAGAAGCGCTGCTTCACAGGACCAGCCGCACACACACCCCAGAACTGGCGTGGCTGGCCATGCACGGAGAGCCCCCCCCACTAGATTCTGCCCGCGTCAACTATAATGGGCTTGATGGACCAATGGTCTGGCTCAGAATAAGGTAGCTTCCTATGTTCCTATGAGATCCATGTGGAGATGATATAGTATTATATCTTTAAGAGAGTAAAGATTAGACTCAGCTGAAGGCTGGGTAATCTATAAGAGGAGTTTGGGGATAGCAATGGGGAGAGGCTTAGTCAGGCATATGGCTGTGTTGTTGGTCTTGCAAGGCATGTTTTAAATAAAGGATTTATATTGGTACTTTTACCTTGCCTCTTCTTGGATACAACAATCCATGAAATATATGGTTTGCCACACAGCTCTTAGTGAGTGGGGGCACAATTTAGATTGGCAAAATGGAATCCAGCAGGCCTGAGCTTAACTGGAGCTCCCAGCAGCTGCATGAAGGTGTTTATGTGAATGAGGCTGCTCTCTTTACCTGCCAGGTGTTGCAAGAACAAAATGACAGGATGCCATGCATGCTCCCCCCTGCCGCTGCTGAGCTTCTTGGAAGAAAAACAGGATACATATAAATAATGGAAGTCACACTAATGGTTTTTTATGTTTACTAGATAAATAGCATTTGTCTTGCAAGTAAATCCTGGTGATTTCACTGAAGCTTGTGTTCAAATAAGTGTGTTTCAGTAAGGGAGGAAAACCCTTGCAATACATTCCTATTATTATTTTTTTACTGGGGTGTTCCATTGATTCAAAGACTTTCTATGTAACGCAAGTTAAGACTACAGTCCTGAAGATAGACCAAAAAGTTTATCTAGGAGTTTCTTCAAGTTTGAAAGAGTCATCAGTAAATTATACATAAAAGTGTGTAGGAGATGTGTGTAAGATTGTTAGTGGAATGTGAAAAATGTGCATATCTTCATGAGCATTTATACAGGGACAGGACACATATTTAGTTCCCCCCTCTCTCTCTGTTAAATTTTGTATTTTGTATGTTAAAAATTATACTAAGTTTTATTATAATGTTATATGTGTGGTTTGTAATTTTTGTAAACTGCTCAGAAAGTGTTAGCTATTGGGCAGTGTAGAAATGAAATGAAACAAACAAACAAATAATATGTTAATGGGAATTTAAACTTTGCAGATATTAAGCAACTAACTATTGGGGTGGGGTCAGGTAAGTGAATTGCTGCAAGATTTCAGATAAGTAGAATATTGTTAGGCCACTTTGAAAAAGCACAGCCAATACCTAGAACCCTTCTCAGATGTTATTAAATAAAATAATAATTTTAAGTCATGCCCTATATAGTAGGTTAATGTTTTCTGGGATCTTCTTTTATCTCCAGTACAGCTATGGAGAAGGGGACTGACAATTTTGGGTAGCATGTGCAATGGCAAAATAATGTGGAAATCTCCCAAGAGAGTGCCCAGAAGAAGGTGAAGTACTGAAGAGGGTGCTTCCTGGTGGAAAGCATTGTGCTATTATTTGGTCTTTACCTCCTTTCCATGATAAGAAAAAAAAAGTCTGAAGAAGTGGTGGGAAAACCTGGGACACTTGCAAATGGAAGTCGACATCATCTGCTCCTAACATTCCATGAATAGGTCAAGGTGAAGTATCCAAAATCTACTATAGCCTCATCTCCACCAAGCAGGATATTGCACTATGAAAGCGGTATGAAAGCAGTATATAAGAGGCAGGAGCCACACTATTGCTTTATAGCGGTATTGAAGTGCACTGACAACTGTTGGGGCCCATTGGCACATTCCATATACCACTTTCATACTGCTATATCCTGCGTGGTGTGGCTCCTGCCTTTTATATACCACTTTCATAGTGCTATATCCTGTTTGGTGGAGATTAGGCCTACCTTGCCCTCATGATTTTACCACTGCATATGTTACCAGACTGGCATGTCAAAGAGAAGCAGTATCCACACTGATCAGATAATGTATGAATCAAGCCTTTATCACTGCCTGAATCAACTCATGCAGGCATGGCCAAAAGACTATCTGAGTAGATCTGAATAATTTGCACTAGTTGCTTAACAATAGCAGCAACTATATGACTTTCCTGGCCCTACTAAATAATATTGCTGAAATTAAGAAAACGAGTGGATTTTTGTGTGGAAGGAATTCTAGTTTTATCTAGTTCCAATCCTCAAAATGAACTCCTGGGCACGGAATTCTTCAATTCTAAGAGAGCAATCCCATGATTCCAGGGGCCATAGGATTATTCAGGAAACCACTCCCAGGTTTTAGAGCTCTGACCTTGGAGGCATTTTTCCTGTCTTTAGAACTCCCTATCTGCCTCCTCCCAGCCACCATACTTCCCAGTAAATGAATTTAGGATTGCAGCCTATTACACTGAGGGGGCTGTTCCTTGTGCAAAAAGGTCTCATGTTGCAGCTGGGGTGAAAGAGCAATAGCTGCTCTCCCTCTGAAAATATAAGAAGCCTGCAGTTATTTTAATCTGTTTCTAGCACTACATAGACCATAACTCTTTCCACATGTACCTGGGAGGAAGCCCACTTGAATTCAGTGGTGCTTTCTTCTGAGCAGACTTGCACTAGAATTGTTATTCCCAAAACACGATATACCACAATTTATGGACAATCGCCAAAAAGGAATGGAATTGTGATCTAGAGAAAGTTGTCACCGACTTCAGCTGCACCAAGATTTCATTCCTAGAATAGAGGAAAACTATTAAATTTTCATTAGCACCAGCTTGATGTTTACTCCAAACATTGTACCATCCACTATAAATCAGACCACAGCTGAGAACTCAAGAAAGCACAGAGGCATAAAATGTACTGCCATGCAGGGCTTTTAATTGCTAGGTCTCCCATGGTGGCATTTGGATTTCTATTCCAAGACAGTGAGGCCCAGAAGCAGAATATATTATTTGGTTTGTGAAGCCATTTAGATTGTTATCTTGCCCTATTCTGAAGGCTCACAAAAGGTATTTACAACCCAAGAAACAAAATAGCCCCATTTCTGTTGATTATACATACAGGTACAAGCAGATGCTGCAATGAATGCCAACATTCTTATGTGAGTGCTGACAATCCCAAAAGTGTTGACAATCCCAAACAAGCGTTGTGGAAAAATCACAGAGATTGCAACTATTCACAGGTCTGTCACCAAAGTGAGATTGTCAGCATTCAGTAGTGTATGTCAGAAAGGGAGAAGCAAGATTCTCAAGCTCACCAAAATTCTTTGAACTTTACTTCAAAGCTTATTTTGGCTTGTTCATGTTGTTGTTTGCAACTTGTTTTTCAGTCTACTTAAGTGGGAAATGTTGCATATTTTGGGGAAGTTGTTCATTTTGTGAACATCAAGGCATGTTTGGAAATTTGAGAACATTTTCAGGGAACGTATGCTTCCACAGAAACATAAGAAGCTGTCTTATACTTGGTCCATCTAGTCCAGTATTGTTTACACTTACTGTCATTGCCTCTCCAAGGTTTCAGGTAGGAGTTTTTCCTGCCCTACCTGGAGATGGCAGGGATTGAACCTGGAACCTCCCACTGAACATTTGGGGTTGTGAACCAGGCATTTTGCCAACTTACATGAAATTCCCATACATCTCCAGTGCTGATATTCATAGCACTGGTCTGGTGGAATTGATAATGTTCGCCAGATTTTTTTTCTGGACATTCACTGCAACTGGTACGTTGTTGAAATATCTGCACCAATTTGAGAAATACTTATCAGTACCCATGAAAGCCCTTACACGTCTAAAATTTGAACAAATGGATACTATGATGACATGGGGAAGATTTCTTGGCATACCAACAGAAGACAGGTTGTGTGTTTGTGGAGATCCAGTTGTAGAGGACATGGCACATTATGTATTTGACTGTCTATTATATACAGACATAAGAAAAAGTTATTTAGAGCCTCTTTTAAAGAAAGTGAAATAAAGGGGGTGTTAAGGAGAAATTGAGATATTTCTTACATTCCACCAACCCATACGTGATATAGAGGGTTGCACTATTTGCAGTGAAAGCTACTAGATGTAGAAGAAAGTTTTTGGATACTATTGGTATGAAGTGTTATAAAGATTCAGAGATATGAATTTAATTGACAGGTTATTAAAGGTTTCTATATGTTTGTCGTTCACCCACCTTACCATCATTTCAGCTAAGAATTGTTACGTATTTCATAGTTCTGTTGTTTTAACCTTATGTGTAATTTTAAATATTGTATAACAGTATTGTAAAATTTTAAGTTTATGTGTATTGCAATGATCTGTGGATTGAGCAATAAACGTTTGAAATGGTTATGTTGTGGGTTTGCTACCGGATTGCTGTGAATGAGTCTGGGGTTTGGACAAAAGTGTGTTAAGAGGCCAGTATGTCTAGTTACTCTTCTTTAATGGTCAGTGAATAAATGAATTTGTTTTTCTGTGGCACAAAGGCCATTACAAAATACAATACAATATAAAATATAGCAATTCAGAATATAAAATAGCAGTAAAAGCTAACCAAACAGTGACATACATTTACAAAAGGTCTTTAGCAGAGCATCTCCGTTACAATCCACTACAGACATCTTTTTTTTAAAAAAAAAATTATGATACATTTTCGGTGTTGCTATCGCAAAGGTACCAACCTTGTTTGTAATGGAATACTATAATCTGTCAACAAGTCACAGATAATGCCAACCAAAGGCCATCTAGCTCTTATTTTTAAAACATCTCCCAGAAAGCAAGCCCTGGGATACTTATACAGGGGACAGGTAGTGTCACTTTATGGACCTTTTACAGTCCAGTCAGCTCCTCCAGGAAGAGCAGAGATTACCTTACTACAGATCCTGCCAGCCTCCATAAGGTTTCAGTTGACTTTACCTCCCTGATGAGACAACATCCCCCTACTGTTGTAGTAGGAGATAGTTCCAGCCTGCAGGACTCGCTTGGAGCTATCCAAGGTCCTATTTTATTCCTGTCTTGCTCTGACAGCTAGACTGTTCCCAGGTAATTCTGAGGATTGTAGTATGGGGTAGTGAGTCTGTTACTCTGCTAAGGTGTATTAAAGCTGTTTGCCTCCACATACACTCTACTTGTACATTTGTAAATAAATCAGATGTTATATATATGCAATAGGTGTGTCTACAGTGATCTCTTCTCTAGAAGGAAGGTAAGCACTGTCCCTGAAATTTCTCACCTGCTTAACACATATATAACTTAACACATATATAACTTAACACATCAAAGTCCACAAAAGCTAGACCAGAGTAAAACTCTATTACTGTCTATATGTCGCTAAAACCAGCCACTAAAAGATGAGCAACACAGAATGGCTTTACAAAGCTTTAGAAAAATGCTCAAACAACTGCTTTGAATTTTCATCGGGACCATGGTAGGGTGGAAAGGGTTACACTCAATAGATGAAGAATAAGCTCCACCAAGCTTCCTTCACAACCAGCATTCAAAAATTCCCTCTCATCTTACCATAGGGTTCTGATGTCACTCAGGATACCCTGAGGCAGCTACATATGCATGTCCATTGCATTAATTCATAAAATTAACAACACATCTAATTTGGCCCTAAGAATCTAGCTTACTTTTTCCATTTAAGAACTTAATCTCTCCTCAAGTCATTCAGTACTAATGCTTTACTCTTTCCTTAAGGGCTGAGTAAAGCAGACTCATTTGCTAAAGTTATTTACAGAGTTGCCTTATACCAGGTCAGACTCTTGGTCCATGTAACCTGCTATGGTCTGCTCCGGCCAGCAGGAGCATTCCAGACTCTGAGGCACAGATCTTTCCTAACACCTTTAACTGGAGATGCCAGGAATCAAACCTAGGACCTTCTGGATGGAAGGTATGTGCTCTATCACTGAATTACAGCCTCAGCACACAGCTGGGGTCCAAAGGGAACTGCTTCTCAGCAGAGGGGCAGGATCATGGAACATACCTTCAGTCCAAGCAGTGGTAACATGCAATTATCTGCAGTAGGGAGTGGGTATAAGCAGATCTTCCAGGAATCAGGAACTAAGAACAAGGCATCAGGAAGACTAAAGACCATTGATAGGGAAGCCAGGCTCTGAGCAAAGACATTATTGTGCATTGCTGCAACATCAGCCAGTAGCCTCTTGAGGACTAAAGTGGAGGTTTTGGCTCCACCTCCATTTTGGCTCTGCCTCACTGGAAGAAGTGAGCTCCCAATTAAAGAAGTAGCACTCTGAGCTGAGTTTCATGAAGTACACTTTGATGATGTGGGTATGTCTACTGGCATGTGTTGTTGCCTGGGGGAACGGCAAGGCAAAAAAGCGAGATGTTGAGAGCTAAGAGAGTCTCTGGAGAGAGGTTCATAACATTTGGAGGATATCTGAAGAGAGACATTTCCAAATGCTAATTGTGAAGGAAGCTTGCTGGTGCTTAGCCTTCATCTATGGCAGTCTCTGCACAGGTGGATTTCCCAGTGGCTACTTTCTGGGACAGTCTAGGGGGAAATTATCATGTCCTGGATTGCTTGGATGAACAAGTTCTTGGGTTGACATCTTACTCTGTAGTAATTAATCAGAAACTACCAATGATTGCCCAATTTCTTCAGGAATTTGCCAGGCACTGTCTTCCATGTCCATTTTGAACTTTTTAAACTGACTTTAATGGCTACAATCGAGGAATTTAAATAGAACAGGATGCTGTCCACTGGAAGAGGACAATGTCCCCTCCCCATAGAAGGAACTATTCTGTTGTCATTCCTCAACCCTTTAATTACACACCTTACTAAGAAGAAATCCTATAACATTGCAATGTACAGGGAATATGTATAATACAGAAATACTTCAATAAGGTAAGACGATTTATTGGAAATGGAGCTGACTCCTGGGCAGTAAGCCATCAATTACTCCCCATGCTTTACCACTGTTCATGAGCAATAGCAATAATCAGTACCCCCTCAACCCAGGAGCACCTTGTTAAAAAGTGAGGAAGCTGGGAAAGAGTTGCTTGCAGCTGCCTCCTAGCCTTGTAACAGATATTTTTCAACTATAGGGAGTGTTCCAAGGTACCTGAACATCAGAATCCCCTTTTACACATTACTCCTATGAAAGGGCTCTAGCTGATAAAAGAGAGCAGGGCCATAATACAAGACCTACATGTGTTCCATATGCCTTTATGAACCGGTGTCCAACATTCCCTCCCCTGTCTTTCCTGAGGAGAAAAGCTAGGTGAGAGCCAGGGGCCAGATCTACATCTTGTCTTAAATCATTACGATCCCATCATGGAAATGCTATATCCCTCTTGTACATTCATACCTTGTAGGACACACAATGACATGTGTTGTGGCATTTCGGATCATATGGAACAAAAAGTGTTATATGGAATGTGGCCCAACAGTTACCAGTGCACTTCAATGCCACTATAAAGCAGTAGTGTAGATCTAGCCAGGGAGTATTCTCTGTTGGGCACCCCTGCCTGAAGGCATGTGGCTTGCCTTATAGGCAGTGGCATCCTATGCTCTGGAGCAGGAAATGCCAGCAAGGGGTGGGGGTGCTGGTTTGTATTTGCATGGCTAAGGCTCTTCAGGTGACTTGCGCTACATCACTGAAGTCCCTGCCTTCCTCCCAACTTTGGAGCTGCAGAAGTGGTGGGGGCAGAACTGCTCAGATTAGGGTATCCATATGGAAAAGAGGACAGGGCTCTTGTATCTTTGACAGTTTTATAGAAAAGGGGATTTCAGCAGGTGTCATTCATAGGCATGCAGCACTTGGGTGAAATTCCCTCTTCATCACAACAGTTAAAGCTGCAGGACTCCTGTTCTCTTTTGTATCTGGTCACTCTAGTATAGGAACACAAATGACACCTGCTGAAATTCCCTTTTCTATACAACTGCTAAAGATACAGAAGCCTTGTCCTCCTTTCCATAAGGTCACCCTAGTGGATCAATCTTCATTTTTGTAGCAGCACATTCCATAGTTTGGAGGCAAACATATGAGAAAGCCTATAGAAATGTATATGGAGTGGGGAGAGGAAGTTGCAATCAGTTATGAATCAATTATTCCTTGGACTGAGCGACTCTCGGGGTTTTTTCCCCCAAGTTCTGCATCTTATAGACTACAAAAATGAGATAATATTTATTATAAGTGAGACTGCATTGTGGAGTTCTGCTTTTCAGGATTCCAACAGGTTATAATACGAGGCCAATGGGCTGCATTTGGTGCTTCCAGGGCTTCCAGGGCATCCATCCTATCCTGTGTTTTGTACCCCAGGAGCACCTAGGTCTCTGGTTATTATGAGTCATAAAAAAAGTCATTGCAACAAATGCTCTTAAAATTACACTGCACTTTGCAATTTGATCTTGCTGCAAATTTCTCTTCCTGCCAATACCAAACACTCCTGCCACCAAAAAAATGAATTGGTGCCCCCCCCCTTTCAGCTTTCAAGGTCACAAGCTAAACTGCCCTGGTCTAACCTGTATCAGAGTTATTGTGTGGCTAAACCTACTTCTCAGATCTCCTTGGTGAAAAAGTAAGAGACAAAAGTAACAAACAAACAAACAAAATTATACGAGGAGCATTAGCGACCATATTTGTGTTAAATCCAAAGAGCCAAATGGGCATTAAAGTTTTCCACTTAAGACTGGGGCAGCATTATCACAGGAACAGAAATTGTTTACAAAGCACTGTAGAAATGCTTCAAAATAGAATGTTGAGAAGATCTGTGCTAAAAGCCTTTATTTTACTGCCTTTTATTCAAGACGTTAGTAAATCCCAATGAGAAACAACTATGGATTTGCCACAAAATACTTTGTGGGGTGTAAAGTGAACTTCCCCGAGCACCCCCCATTTGCATGCTTCTGCCTCAATAACACTTTCAGCCTCTAACACTTTTAGTAGAGTCTTCCCACTTTACAAAAAGTGAAGCATCTGAGAAGAAGGTTGCATGATTGATTACCCATATACTATAAGCTTGAATTCTCACAATCCTTCCACAGCAAAGAAATCAGGAGAAGCCTCCCATGCATGGCTGTCAGCAGTGATGCTCGTTTCAGATATCTTTCAAGGGTGAGCCTGTACGTGTCATGACCTCAACTAAAAGCAGTGGCCAGAACTCTCACACTGGTGGCTCCAATGTCAGAGGGGTGTGTGTAAATCAGTTCCGAGTTTCAGTCAGAACCAGTTAGAATTCTAAAGGAGCTATCCAAGGCGTGGAGCAAGGCCTCATCAGTCAATCGCCAGGCAGGCAAATTCTGTCAGGTTCACTCAGTCCTTGGATTGGGATGGATATTTTTCACATCACTGAGAGAGTGATCTGTTCCACTCAGTGCTGCAAAATCTCCCATTGCCGCTCTACCTCTTGTCTATGCATTTTATTTTATTTTTATTACATTTATATTTCACCTTTTTTTCCTTTTGTAAGAAACTCAAGGCAGCTTACACGGTCCATCTCCTCTCCATTTTGTCCTAACCCTATGAAGTAGGTTGGGCTGAGAGTCAGTGACTGGCCCAAAGCCACCCAATGAGATTCATGGCCATGTCAGGACTAGAAGCAAGATCTCCCGAGTCTTAGTCCAACACTATATCCCAATCCAACACTCTAAATTTCCCTTCCACCTTCAGCACCTATGCAGTGCAGCACTGCAGCTAGCTTATCACATTGTCCTTTGCCTACTGGCTTTACCCCTACCATAAGCAATTGGCTAATTGATCCTGTGTTCTCCTCTCACTCCTCCTACCAGACTTTACAGCTGATGAGTTTCGGGTCTCATAACTCCCTGCCCCTGAAGCCTCCTATGGTAGCCGAGATCACAGCAGCCAGCCTATTGCTAAAGCCAAGCTAGACAGCCAATGCTGAGAGTGAGCTCCATAGGTGTGCGGAAGGGGTGTGCTGGGTGTGCCCAGGCACACCCCAATGTCTTAAGCAACAAGTGCAAAATTGGGAGGCCATTGAGTAGGAATCCAGAGCCAGACACAGCAGAAACGGTCCTCCGGCTACCCTCTGGCTTCTCTACTGCCCCTAACAGCACGCTGTTGCTCCTGACAGCAGGAGCGAAAAGGAATCACTCTGCCAAGAACATATCTGCTGGGAGTCACACTTCAAAGAGGCCAGGAGGAAGGGCCTCAAAGGCTAATATCACCTCTTAAGCTCCTCCTCTGGCCAGTGTCACTACAAAGCCCCACCAATGCTGGTGCTTGAGGAATAGGGCATCAGTGTCTACAGCATTTAATAAATAAATGAATAAAAATAATGTCCTTTATGATTGAGTATTCAATAAATGTTCGTCTTAAAAAAAATCCCTGGATGCACACCCTAATGAAATGTGCTGTGCAAGCCTATGGTGAGCACCTAGAGCAAAAAGAGAGAGACTGAATGAGGGAGGGAGGGAAAACAGTAGAGAGTCACACTTGAGGTGACTGGGAGCCTCCACTGGGAGCAGTGAAGAAAACTCCCTTAGCTGGTTTCTCTAAGTGGAAGGGCACTCTTGACATTTTATGATTTTATTATGTCTTCCCCTGGGCTTCAATTAAAATGTGGGAAGCTGAGGAGGTTACAAGTTGCCACAGAGATGACTGTACAATGAAAGACAGGGCACTTCTGCACGTTCCTTGGCCTCCTCCTAAGTAAGGTAAGCACAAGAGTCCAGAACCCAACCCGTGATAATTTTTCCAAAATTTCTTCTCCTTTGAATTTATTTTTGAAAGCAATTTACTTATTATTTATTCCATTTATATACCACCCCATAGCCGAAGCTCTCTGGGCGGTTTACAACAATTAAAAATATTGAACATTTTTAAAAAAGATATACAAAATTTAAAAGCATAAAAAGCATAAAAACAGGTTATAAATACAATATCATTTAAAAACAACTTTTCTATCAAATTCTATCAAATGTTTTCTATCAAATTGAAGGAGAATGGGAGATTTTCAGCACAGCACTACTTAACGTTACCTTCTCTGGGTGCCCCCAACGTCATAGGTTAGGTGGATAGTTAGGAGGGACATGTCTGTGATTGTGCCACAATCTATGAAGATTCAATGGATGGTCACCTTTTTTTAAAATTATCTTTTAGGGCACAATCCTATGTTGATAGTCTGCAGCCTCCCAAGTTGGAAGCTGATGAATATCCAACACAGGGCAACTGGAGCATGGAGGCAATCACCCATCTAGCCACAAAGTTTTGAAGCAGAAGGGAAGGAGGCTTGGACGAGCATAGGAGAGGCCAATTCCCTGGTCTCCTCCCCATCCCGCCAATGGGATCACCCCCTTTTCCCTGTCTCCACACTCAGATTTCTGAGCACTGGCATGGTTCTCTCCCTGACGGTTATGATGGGGAGGAAGTGGGGAGCACAGTTTACTGGCTCCGAGGTCAGAGCCCTGTCTCCGACCTCGGAGCCAGTAACCAAACAATCTATCAAGGGGGCATAAGATTGCTCTCTTGGGCACCAGAAAAAAAGTATGTCTTGTTCAACCAAGCTTTTGGTGGTTAATATATTTGATCAGATCATATTATCTAGGGGGAGGGTTAGCTGCCTAAACTGATCCTATCCCCTCCCCGCCCCCGCGGTCCCATGGTTTATTGATACTTTTTAACATGCCAGCAGATTGCTTTCTTGATGTATTTTTTGAGGTGGTTATTTTTTTAATGCTTTGGTTTTTTCCAAGCCACTTTAAAAACAAATTTTGTAATAAAGTAGAAGTAAAATAAATAAAATATGCCAAAACCCATTTAGAAAACTATGTTCACATCTCCCTGCTGGATTTGATATGTGGGCAAATACATCCTTGATTACAAACCAGAATTTCATTACTGGAAAAGTAAAAGAACATTGGAACACTGAATAGTGTTCTGCTATTTCTTGGTGAGCAGACACCTGATTAATCCAGAAGAATCCTCCTTTATTAGGTTGTGCACTCATTCAATATAAACCTAGTAAAGTGCTAATAGAAAAGATGCCACTTGGCTGGCAGGTGGAAATAGAAGTTATGCTCTGTTTAAAACATTATTCAATTCACCAATAGCAGAAACTAAACCAAACGTGTTTGTTCAAGCACAATACATTTTTATTAGCCGTATGGAAAACATCCAAAATTTATATGACCCAGTATACTCTGCTAGCTTCAATCCTTAGTACAATAACAACGGTAACTTAATTGCTGTTTATGACTGTCTCAAACTGAAAATGTTCGCCGTAATCTTGTAATTTTAATCTTCAGAGTAAAAATAATACAATGTAGATACATGCATATTTCATCCTAGTTACAGTTGCACCAGAGCCTTAGGAGGCAGGAGAAGTTAAATCAAAACAGATAATAAAATAATTAAGCATAGATGCTACAAGAAAATCTACAACACAAGTGGTGTTGTATAACAGCAACAACAAAATTTTATTGCAGTCAATAGACCATTCCAGCACACCAAAAGTCACACACAAAAGGCCGAGAAGATCTACATTTTCATATAGAACCTTTTGCTGGCCCATGCAAATTTGCAGGATTTGCTTTGTATTAAATTATGGACAGTGGACATTTTATTAGCCATTAGACTTAATTACACTGCATTAAAAGAGAAAGTAGACTTCTACCCAAAATCATCATTGCCTCTAAGAGAAACTATTAGAACCAAAATTAAATATCTCGATCCATGTTTCTATGCAGTTATTTATATGCTAATGTTTATTCTGCCTATTCCTGGTTTCCAGCCTATCCACAACAGCAGGAATTAAACATGCTCTATTCTGTAAGAGAGAAAGCTGGAAGGAGAAGAATAACAGTGGGTTCAGCCATCTGACTC
This sequence comes from Anniella stebbinsi, assembly GCA_029215795.1. Taxonomy (NCBI): domain Eukaryota; kingdom Metazoa; phylum Chordata; class Lepidosauria; order Squamata; family Anniellidae; genus Anniella; species Anniella stebbinsi. Next base: position 53,696,591 of record JARDYH010000001.1, read on the forward strand.
AGTCACTGGTGGGGATGGGGAAAATTTTGATGACCCCAAATCATGTAGTAAATTGTGCTAGTTGTTATGGCTGCAGGGTAGCACTAAAACAGGCCCATTGGGTGCCCTTCTAGTTAGCCTTAGCAGATGCCCAACCATGCTGACCACTGGTAACACTTGGGGGGGAGGTATATGCAGCAAATGCTTAACCCTTTCATCATCTACTACCTTTCAGCACTAAATCTCCCCCCCATCAGCTTCCCTCCTACCCTTCACTACAAGATTTCAAATGGTGTGTTTCCTCTTTACATTCCCCTGTAGCTTCTTAACCCTGCAGTACTTAGGCTCTTACCGCAGGAATGTTGTTTGTCTGTCCTTCCTGACAGATATCTATAGTTGTGTTGACTTAATATAATTAAAGTTAAATATTAGAATTTTGCATATATTTGCCGGTGACAGTGAGCTGTAGTATATAAAGTGTGACTGAGGGGAAAGCCAAGCAGAGTTGCCAGATAGAAAACTGGCTAACGCCCAGGTAAGCAAGGAATAGCCGTAGAAGGAAATTTTCTTGATGGGAAGAAGGTCAGATTGTAGCGAACTTGAAAGTTTTTGCATTTGGGGGTCATATGGAGCGCATTGCACCTCTAGGCTTTTTTTTGGCGGAACAACTGCTCAAGCAGGAGGAAGATTGCTAAGAGCAAGAGAGAACAGATTTAACAGGATGAGTAAACACAAATCATGGAGCTGGAACAGGTGAGCAGAACGTACACTGATAAACTGGGTGTGCCTTTTGCCAGAATGCTACAGAAGTCACTGTTTGGCCAAGTGATCTCTTCTTCAAAATGTTTTGTTTTATTTTAATGACATCTCAGGATGATACTGATCTGTAGTTATTTTGGTTTTTTTACAGAGAGATGTAACCTATTTCAGAACTTGCCAACTTATGTGTGAATGCAGTGTTAAGGGATTTACTCGCAGCAATATATACAATGTACAAAAATGCACAAATCCGGCTGAAAATATAAATAATTTAACGTCTATGTATATATGTGCAAACTAACAGTTTAACCCTATACATGTCCACTCATAAGGAAGTTCTATGGACTTCAATGAAACATACTCCCAGGTAAGTGTATATAGGATTGTAGCCAAAATAAAAAGGAACGGTTTTAGAGGCACTAGCTACCTCTGCTTACAGGATGATTTGTTAGTACCACTAAGCTGGCAGCCTCCAGGCTTGGGCTAATGCAATCCAATGTGTGGTTATAATCCTACACACACCTAGCACTAATATAAAATCAAGAATATTAGTAGAAACTAATTGACATTGCAACACTGAAGGCCCTTCTCACAGAGCTGCCACCCGCAATTACAAAGCTGCTTAGAGATAACATTCTCCATTAGCCATGCATACATAGCACCAGTCAACATATCGTGATGAATTAATGCTGGGATAAAGTCATGAAGTCAGTCTAGTGCATGTGTGTGTATGCGGCCACACACACACACAATGCCACATACAATCAGGCTGTCAAGAAAAGCTCTTAACATTATCCTTTCCACAAGCCTCCATGGCACAGGAGTTAGAAAGACAATACAGAATACCTACAACCACAAGCTGAACACTCTTCTTAAACAAGGGTTTGGATGTCCTAGCAGCCCAAACACAACCCTTAACAAAACATCAGAGAAGGGTGGCAGTAGACTCCTGCAAGCTAGAGGTCAAACTAGGGTAAGAAATGGAAAGAAAATTTGTCTTTCCAGTCACAACACTCAACACACAGCACAGTGGTTGGAGGTCTTTCATGGAGACCCTGTAGATGAAGCCTACTTGGCTACCAATGCATCCCCAGACAGATCTGTCTCATGTGATCTGTGTTCTTTTGCTGGGTCTTATACTCCTGGGGCAGTATCCAACTGCGTTATTCCACTGCGCTAGCAGAAACAAGGTTCTGAACTATGTGCTAGAGAAGAATCCAGTGAAAGTTACACTTGTGCAAATCTGTTTGTGCAAGCCGTTGCGTATATTTCTTGTGCAATCTTTTGCACAACCTGCTATGCAACCTGTGGCACATAACTCTTGTGCAACCTGTTGCACAATGACTTCAACAACCAGTGGCTCAAGCGTAGTGGGCAACCATTTGCACAATGGAAAGATTCAGCGGAGCACTGTTTAAGTTTGTGGAATGACACCATTGGATACTTGCTCTATAATTGGCTCTAGGATAGGCTTCATCCTATACTCCATTGTGGTTGGAAAAGCAGAGAGGGTGAATGGTGGCAACGCTCTGGATCTCTCCACTGATGTTATTAGAGTGTTTAAATTCGTGACACCTCTTTCATAGGAACAGTATTACTCTCACACAAGGCCCATAATCAACCCCTGAGAGTACATAGATTCCACTCTTCCCCCAGTTTTCCTGCTTACATTGGTTGTGTCTTACCAGCATGAGGATTCCTTCAGCAGTAACCTATCCCCAATGCTACACTATTGCTACATCACCACAGTTTCACTAAGCCGGCTTATATTTGATCTATGATGGTGCAGGTGGATTTACAAGCAATTCTATCCCTTTTCACCAGGACTAAGACAAGAATAGGATCAGGGCCAGCCCTAAGATAAATAACGCCCTGGGTGAGGAGTGCCTTTGGTGCCCCCATCAGCACAACTTGATGGCCCCCTCAGCCCAATACCCTGGGTGACCACTCAGCTAGCCCACACCTAAGGTCGCCCCTGGATAGGATTTCAGTGTTACTGGGGTGCAGAAAAATAACAGTTCCGTCAAAACCTGACCCACACATCGCATGATTTCCTACCCAAATCTTTATTAACTATAAATTAATGTGCTATTACATGCTCTTAAGAGAAGATACCAGGAACCAATTGATCATGGTTTTGCTTCGAAAAGGGAAACAAATGAAGCTCTTCAGGAGTCATTAGCTTCTGTGTCTTACTTCCCTGTCGCCAGACTAATGCAATTATTGTACTCAAAAAAGCCCCACAAAGTTTACATAAGTAGAGACAAAAATGAACTTTATTAGTTTAAGTAATACTGTTCTAATAAACACATTATATTACAAGACATGCCTTATTTTTCAAAACCATCAAAGGGGAGTTTTCTACAAGTAGAGAGAAAGCTAATTTTATTGGGCAAACAATTATCCTCCATATCATTCTAAGGCAAGATTACAATGTAAAGGTTATTGTTGTTGTTTAAATTCAAACCCATTTCTCATGCAAAGTCAATGGTGTAAGAGCTACTTCAGTTTTTGCCAGTCTGGCACTGCCATGATAACATAGGGAGATCTGGCACTGGCGTAGTGTTGAATTTTGAAGTGCAGGCACTCATCATCACAGTCCCCATGGCTAGGGTGACCATGTGGAAAGGAGGACAGGGTTCCTGTATCTTTAACAGTTGCATAAAAAAGGGAATTTCAGCAGGTGTCATTTGTATGCATGCAGCACTTAGTAAAATTCCCTCTTCCTCACAACAGTTAGAGCTGCAGGAGCCCTGCCCTCTTTTGAATCTGGTCACTCTAGCTATACTCCTGCAGCTTTAACTGTTGTGAGGAAGAGGGAATTTCACCAGGTGCTGCATGCATACAAATTTTACCTGCTGAAATTCCATTTTCTATGCAACTGTTAAAGATACAGGACCCCTGCCCTCCTTTTCATAGGGTCACCCTACCCATGGCCATGCCCTCAAGGAAAGGCCAAAAATGCACATCAACAAACCAATTCTAGCAGTTTCATCTCTACTAGGATCTTTTTATAAACCTTTTGGATCTTAATTGCCCATCTCAAATAAAGCCACTTGCATTACACCAGGGATAACTCACGATCCCCTATAATTGTGGCATGTCATTCTGCAATTAAAAGGCACAGGAGCTGAGCAACACACAAAATAATAAAATACCATGCTAATGTTAATGCCTTCCAAGCATCTTGTGTAGAAAAGTGCCATTGACATAACCCAAGTGTTTGTACATACATACAAGACATATACTTTGCTTATCCGAGATAAAATATCTCGGATAAGAGCCGACTTAGACACCATCATTATAGCAGAAGCTGACAATGGAGTGTCCAGTAACTCCGCGAGTGGAATTACACTGGATCAGTTTCAGTTGGTGAGTACTGAGGACGTGGACAAGCTGCTTGGACAAGTGAGGACGACGACTTGCCCTCTCGATCCCTGTCCTTCTTGGCTTGTTGTCCAGGGAGGAGATGCAGTTCGATCACATCTACAATGTATTATTAATGCATCTCTCAGGGAGGGGAGTTTTCCAACATGTTTGAAAGAGGCAGTAGTACGGCTGCTTCTAAAAAAAGCCCTCCCTGGACCCTCTGGACCTTAATAACTACAGGCCAGTATCAAATCTTCCGTTTTTGGGCAAGGTGATCGAGAGGGCAGTTGCCTCCCAACTCCAAGCAGTTTTGGATGATACAGATTTTCTAGACCCATTTCAAACCGGCTTCAGGGCAGGATACGGAGTTGAGACTGCTATGGTCGCCTTAGTGGATGATCTACGCCTGAGTATTGACAGGGGGAGTGACAGGTACTCCTGGACCTCTCAGCGGCTTTCGATACCATCGACCATGGTATTCTTCTGGAACGCCTGAGGGGATTGGGAATCGGGGGCACTGTGCTTCAGTGGTTCCGGTCCTATCTCTCGGGCAGGTTCCAGATGGTAATGCTTGGGGATAGCTGCTCTTCAAAGAAGGAGCTGCTATGTGGTGTACTACAAGGTGCCATCCTTTCCCCAATGCTGTTTAACATTTATATGAAACCGTTGGGAGAGATCATCCGGAGGCATGGGGCGGGGTGCTATCAGTACGCTGATGACACCCAAATATATTTCTCTGTGCCTTCGACAACATCGTCAGCTAAGGATAGTGTGTCTCCTCTGATTGAATGTTTGGAGGCGGTAATGGGCTGGATGAGAAAAAACAAACTGAAGCTGAATCCAGACTAGACGGAGGTGCTTGCTGTCAAAGGCCACTACCTTGGTTTGGAAGTGTGTCAACCAGTTCTGGATGGGGTTACACCCCCCCCCTGAAAGACTGTGTTCGCAGCTTGGGGGTACTCCTGGATCCGTCGCTCCAAATGACAGCTCAGATAGATGCGACGGCCAGGAGTGCCTACTATCAGCTTCGGCTGATATGCCAGCTGCGCCCTTCTTAGAGTTGGAAGACCTAAAGATGGTAGTGCACTCACTGGTAACTTCGAGGCTTGACTTCTGCAATGCGCTGTACATAAGGCTACCTTTGTGCCTAGTCCAGAAACTTCAATTAGTTCAAAATATGGCAGCCAGGTTGGTCACCGGTACACCTAGGGGTGACCACATAACACCAATCTTAAAATCACTCCACTGGCTGCCCATTAGTTTCCGGGCAATGTATAAAGTGTTGGTTATTACCTTTAAAGCCCTACATGGTTTGGGTCCAGGTTACCTGCGGGATCGCCTTCTCCTGTATAATCCGCCCCGCACACTCAGGTCCTCTGGGAAGAATTTACTCCAGTCAGCCAGAACTAGGCTGACGAGTGTTACCCAGACGACCTTCTCTTCTGCCGCTCCCAGGCTGTGGAATGGCCTGCCGGAGGACATTCGACAAATTAGCAGTCTTCTAGAATTTAAGAAAGCTGTGAAGACTGCTCTCTTCCGGCAGGCCTATCCAGTTTAATTTTAAGATGTTTTTAATAATGTATTTGTTTTTATCTGTTTTAATGGTTTATCTATTTTATTGTTTTTATATTTATATTTATTGTTGTTCTCCGCCTCGATCTAGATGGAGAGGCGGGTTAGAAATGAAATAAATAAATAAATAAAATAAAAATTAAATACATACTTCTGTCCTTTTCATCTCATTCCTGATTAAAAGAACCATTTTAACTCATGTGCACATATTTTAGCAAGCAGAGAAGACAAAGAACAGGGACAAATCTTCATTGAGTGGGGGGTTGGACCCAATGGCCCCTTTCAACTCTACTATTCTATGATTCTATGAAAATTATATAGAATGGAGAGATTTCCAAATTTGGCACCTACAGCTTCTCACCACTAATATTACTGGGAGAAACTGAATTTATTAAAGTTCTCCTGCATATTATATTTATATACCACCTTTCTTCCACAGTGGAACTCAAAAGTTCGCATAGGGTGCCCAGGCAGTCTCCCATCTAGCTACTGAGCAGGCAGACTCACATCTGCTTCGCTTCAGTAATAAAGCCCTGTCCTTGCAATGCTGCATGCCTTACAATGTTTAAAGGGAAGGATTTTTGCCCCTCTGTTGAATCTTGCACCCTGGACTAGTGGAGTTTATAGATCACTGCCTAGAATATTTTTGTTTTAATCTTTGTAGCTTTCTTCTAAACCCTTTTTTTCACAAACCACCCCGAATTGAAACAATTTGTTTTCACAATTCTTTGAACTGTTTCTTGCAATGATTTCTAAGAAACTGTTCAACAGTTCAAAACAGCTCTGGAAATGGTTCATTCTGCAAATGCATTTTTCCCCAAACTAACTTTAGAACGTTATTCAAAATGGCTGGAAGAACATTCAAAACCATTTTTTTTTAAAAAAATATTGAAACTAATACAAAAATGTCAAGAACTAGATACTAGGGAAAGAGCCTAAGGCCTCAGATGATGGTCTAGTTGAGAATAGTAGAAAGGATAATAATTCTCCCCATAACAGTTTTGCCAGTAGTTCCAGGTCCAAGACTCACAAGAAGTGGAATAAGCACTCAGTGCTGTGGCATTAATAGGCAGCAGCTGTTCAGCAGCAGGGGCTTATAAAGAGAATGCTATGCAAGCCATGGCAGAGGAAGGAAATATAATTGTGCTGCTGGGCAACTCATAAAGAGCCTATGCATGGGCAGAGGAGAAGGCAATTCCACTGGAATATAAAGGGCAGCAACACAGCTCATGACATGGGAGCATGCCTTTAATAGCTGTGTGCAGTGCCATTCCCCAGCATGAGAATCTGCGCCTTCCACAGTTCTCTCACCTACGCAATGATTAACAGTACAGGAACATCCATATTGAGAGGCAGGTTAATTCTGAATAACAGGTGCTGGAGGCAAGCAATAGGGAAGGAGTCCCACTTTCATGCCTTTGCTTGCGAGCCTCCCAAAAGCAGAATGCTGAATAAAGTGAACCTTTTGACCTGGATCAGCAAGGCAGCTATTCTTCTCTGCTATAGTGACCATCTGGAAAGGAGGACAGGGCTCCTGTATCTTTAAGAGTTGTATAGAAAAAGGAATTTCAGCAGGTGTTATTTGTATGCATGCAGCATCTGGTGAAATTCCCTCTTCATCACAACTCTTAAAGATGCAGGACCTCTGCCCTCTTGACTAGATACAAAAGAGGGCAGGGCTCCTGCAGCTTTTACTGTTATGATGAAGAGGGAATTTCACCAGGTGTTGCATGCATACAAATGACACCTGCTGAAATTCCCTTTTCTATATAACTGTTAAAGATATAGGAGCCCTGTCCTCCTTTCCATATGGTCACCCTACAGTCTGCACCCATTCGCCCTAGCTATTTATGAAACAGATGCAAGAAGAAAGGAAGGCCAGATCTACACCAAGCAGGATATAATACTATAAAAAAAATTGCTGGCCTTTTCATAATTTGTGGGTTGCAGGTTTTATTGCTGTTATATGTTCTTATAGTGTTTTTATAGTATTTTATTGAATATTTATTTATCGCTTTTTATTTGTTTTTGATGTAATTATGTATTTTTATCTTGTACATTGCTTTGCCAGGTTTCTACCCTTAAAAGTAGCCTAAAATTCATGTTAAATAAATAAGATTGGATTACAAATAAATAAATAATCAATATATTGTACATTATTATTATAATTATTATTATGTCAAACTATGAAATCTCATAATGGGATTGCCAAATATATTAAAATCCATTGGGATGGATGACCATGCACAAAAGCTTGTTGGCATTCAGCTTCTCTAAGACAGCTGAGATTTATTTGGTAGCTTTATAAAAGGGTATAAGATGTTCCTTGTGCAACACTTCCCACACTTCTAAACTGCACTGAACTTCCATCATTAGAGTAAAGGGAGTGATTTGCTTATTTTTATTTTTTTTACCATAACATAAAGTGTAATGGTTATCTCATAATGAAACAGATTTTCTCTTAGGTAAAGGTTTGCACACCTTGAGCACAGTTCATCAAGAAGTTCTCTTGCACAAGTGAAGTGAATGGGAACTGTGTAAGAGACAATACTACAGGCTTGGATGAAAATGTCAAGCAGATATAAAGGGGGAGGAGAGGGAAATAGTCCACTGCATGATAAGTGAGAAGGAACTGATCATATTTTCTGAACAAGCTAATTACATTTTCTGCTCAAAGTTGATTCATTATTTTAACATTTATGAGGAAATGAAAATCAGCCATGCAGAAATATGACTACAAATTACAGTTGCTACAGACAGGTTTCTCAAGTTGTATTATAAACCATTTGTGCATTAATGTTTCAGAGTTTAGCAGGGCATTACTTAGAGAGTGGGACTGCAATTAGCAACGCACTTCCAAAATTCAAGGGATTGCAGCATTTTTCAATTACTAAAGATTTTCTTATGTGAAGATGTATAATTGAAGGTTCATTTCATAGGAAGAGAAGACAAGGGCCAAGAACAGCTATCCCATATAGCTAAGTACAAGAGATTCCTTGGCCCAAGATTAATTCTTGGCCCTTCTCTCTCTCTCTCTGATTTTCACATTAATCAGATCAATCTCCATGTTGCAAAAAAAACCCTTGTGAGGTGGCCCTCAGAAAAGAAATTACTGTCTTGTTCCGTTCGCTCCTACATATTAATACTTCTCCCGTCTTCCTGCCAGCCTTTGGCTAAGCACACCAGTAGCACAAGTGATGAAATGCTATAGTTCAGAGGTAAGCAGCATGGTAACCCTGGACACTTTTCTTGACATCTGCCAAAGTGCCCAACACTCACACCTTTTTAAAAATAGTTAACACATTTTCTTACCACCAACAGGAATTACTGTGAAATAGATTTCTGTTGGTGCTCAAAAGAGTTGTTCAATGTGCTGAAGCTCAGGCCTCATCTCAGTCTTGTACACAGTCTTGGGCAGGTTACTTGTCCTTTACCATGCCTCCTATAGCATCCAGGACAGTTTCTCAAAAGTTTCTCAAAAAAGGCCAAATATGCACAGCTCAAAAAGGTTGAGGAGGATTAAAGCTGCTGGATCTATCTGTTGGAATGTAGAAGGGTCATATGAACATATGAACTTGCCTTATACTGAGTCAGGCCATTGATCTATCTAACCCTGTATTGTCTATGCTGGTTGACAGCAGCTCTTCAGCATCTGAGAGAAGTGTTTCAGTTGCTGGGCTATATACCAGTTGCTGGGGAACATGGGTGGGAAGGTTCTATTGAACTCATGTCCTGTTTGCGGGTTCCCATGGGCAGCTGGTTGGCCATTGTGTGAACAGAATGCTGGACTAGATCAATCCTTGGTCTGATCCAGCATAACTCTTCTGATGTTCTCAGTCTTTACCTGTCCTACCTGAAGATATCAGGGACTGAACATATGCCATGCATGTAAATTATGTTCTCTGCCATTGAACCTTAGCCCCTCTTACACTAGAGGCACCACACTACACATGTTGAATGTTAGTGAGGAAGAGAGCAACAGCATTCAATAGTCCCCCCCACAGCTGAGAATAAGCACAAAGCTGCACATGGGTTATGGGATGGATCCAATTCCAGCTGCATTAATCATTGAGCAGACTCACTTAAAGGCATTCTGGACAAACAGCTTGTCACAAAACTGTTTCTGAGCTGTACCATTCACTGGCATGGAAAGATGGAATATACTCTTAAGTCTGAGTGGGAGCTTATAGCATTATAGGGAACTGAAACTAGCCAATGGCAGAGGGTGTGGGGTTTGTTTGTTTGTTTGTTTTTGAGCATCTGTATCATAGCTTACAAAGACTGCACCTACCAAAGAACATATGTACATAAGAAGAACCATGCTGGATCAGACCAAGGGTCCATCTAGTCCAGCACTCTGTTCACACAGTGGCCAACCAGCTGTGGAAAAGGGACCTACAAGCAGGACACAGTGCAACATCACCCTCCCACCCATGTTTCCCATCAATTGGTGTATATAGGCTTACTGTCTCTGATTCTGGAGGCAGCAGATAACCATCATGACCAGTAGCCATTGACAGCCTTCTCCTCCAGGAATTTATCAACCCCCCTTTTAAAGCCATCCAAATTGGTGCCCATCACCACATCTTGTGGTAGTGAATTCCATAGTTTACTAATGTGCTGTATACAGAAGTACTTCCTTTTATTTGTCCTGAATCTTCCACTATCAGCTGCATGGGATGACCCCGGGTTCTAGTATTATGGGAGAGGCATTAAGTACTCATTAGTTTGGGATTATATATGTACGCATCCATTATATATGTTAGGAAACATTATCCTATGGAATTTCCCCCTTACTTAGGCCCTTTCTACACCAGATGGGTGTAGAGAGCCGGAGGGGCGGCAATCCCAGAAGTGCCTGCTTCTGGGATCGTTGTGTTAATACACACCAAATTGTGTGACGACCTGGGTCATCGCATGTCACGGGCACCATTTTTTTCAAAGATAGGAGAAGAGCGCTCCTGCACTCCAGTGAAAACTGTTAGTAAACAAAAAAATTGTGTGGCAAAAACGGGGGGGGGGGCCACCCACACCCTGCCATCCTAGGGATGGTGGGCTTCCTTTCCCCCCCTCACCTGATGGGCACGGAGCCAAGTGGTGTGGCTCCATGTCCATTTTGCTGCTGCGCTTATGCATAAACACGTCAACACCCAGGATGGGTGTCCACATCTTCTGCTGTCCCGGGAAGATCCCGGGACTGCAGAAGATTCAGGATTTTCCAGGGTTGCCTTATCTCTGGAAAATCCTGTGGCCAACCCCCACCCAGGAAGTCCCTGTGCACCAGTTGGACTCACAGGGACCAGCCAGGGCCATTCCAGGCGAAACGCCTGGTGTGGAAAGAGCCTTAGAGAGAGAGAAAAAAGAGAGGGAGATTTTATCCACTGGCAACTGAGGGTACCTCCACAAGAGAGGTTTAATGCTCTTTGAAGGCTCATTATAAATTTTACCTCCACACCAGCGGAGCGCAAAATGGGCGTAGAGGCGCGTTATCTCCCGGATTATGCCCATTATCGAATGCGCGTTAAATAGCGACTTTTATTTTGCTCCGGCCGTTAAAGCGCATTTTCGCCGTGTGAACAAGCGATTATGCGCATTAACTTCTTGTAAAGCGCTTTTTGGACATCAATTAATGCGCTTCGCCGCCTCTTGCTGCCTGTCGTGACTCTGGCTAACTCTCTAAAGTTCTTGCTCACGACTTCAGGTACACTGATACACAACAATAACAGTGAGATTTCTTTTATTGTAATCACACAGAATTCAAAGCATAACGGTTTCATTTCTGCAAACACACACTTGAAGCTGAAGACGGATCACACAGCTTTCAGGTAGAACGGCTTAATGAGAACAGCACTCACTCAGAGACTGACATTTAGAGATTAACTCTAGTCCTTAGAGGGCAGGAGCGGCCACGCTGCACTGGAATCCTCTGGAACATAGAGAGACTCTAGGATTAGGCCTCCTAACAGTAGTATATCGGTCAACTGGCAACTAAATCTTCACTCAGCCTGTCAGAGAACGCTGAGCTGACCACGGAAGCCAGAAGCCAGGAAATGAACCTCTTCAACCTAGGGAGCCTTCCCAATTCACGTAGCTTTAGCTCTGAGGAAGGTCCTCTCACAGGTCTCACACACACACGAGTTTCAGAACAGCAACAATCAGCTTCTGCCTCCCTCTGCCCGTAACTTTGGCTCCATGGAGGGAGACAGCAAGCTATAGAACACGAATCCAGAACAGTACTCTCAAGTCCAAATCTATGAAAAGCCACAGTGCACTTTTCATGGCAGAGTTCTTTAGAAATAACAAGTCCAAACAGCAACAGAACATGTATAGAGTGCATCTCACAATTCTAAATCAGATAGTAACTCACAGCAGCAACAGAGCAGCAAGAAGATAGACGAGATAATTCCTAGCAACGGAATTACTCTCAGGACAAAGGCAATATAGTGTGGAGGCTGGGCAATTCCAAGCTACTTTGATAGACAGGGCTTCAGGCCTGTAATCTAAACTCACGTGCCAACAGGGCGGCACGGTTCAACCTCTTCTGATGACGCCACAGTGTGAGGAAGATAGCCCCCACCTTTGCAAAGCATAGTTTAATTCTCAGAGAACCTTCAAGGCCTTCGGCCTACCATTTGAGATAAGCACATACCAGAGAAGCAGAGATACATTTTCTCATGACAAATTGCCAAGTCTTCAGTCTACAATTCACAGGGCCAGCCCTGTGAATTGTCTACGAAGCATCTGACACCCAACATCTTCCCCTCTTTAAAATGTCCTCCCAACTTGGAAAACATTTACCCCTCCCCCCCTAACTCTCTCCGGCACGCAACGGAGACAGCCAAGGGAAAAGAGAAAAGTTTCCAAGCAGGGAGAAAAAAAAAACTTTCTACACAGAACATTTTGACTTAAGCTCTAAAAATCAACAATGATATTTCAAAAACATTTTGTACATGGTAAGAAACATTAAAAAGGCAGAATTAGAGCAAAACATGTGGTACATAATACAGAACAAAACTATTGTAGAAATGACAAGGCAGTAACAGCAAAATTCTAAGTTTCAAATCAAATGAACAGTGTCTCTAGCAAGGATGAGAGAAAAAAAAAGAGTTCTAAATTTTCTGAAAAACGAAAGCTGATGACAGGTGGTGTTTTTTTTTTTTTTTATCTTTACTCCCCCCCCTCTTCTCCTTTTTGAAGCGGCTTGTATTGGCGAGGAAAACGAAAGTACAATTCGCAGATAGATCTCAATTAGCAAAAACGATGCGGTGGAGGGGGGGGTGAATCTTTCAGGCAGGTCATAAATTTTCTTGCAGGAATGCAGGCAAAGGTTTGTAAAATCCAAGGAACAGGGAGATCTACTTACTCTTTTGAAGAATTTACACAGTCTCGGTGTTGAAGAGAATCACCTGCAGGTCTTTTCGAATTTGAGGGAGAACTCCAGCAGGAGATTTCTGGACACAGCAGGTCTTGGCTTTGTGGCTAGGAATTATACTGTCGTGACTCTGGCTAACTCTCTAAAGTTCTTGCTCACGACTTCAGGTACACTGATACACAACAATAACAGTGAGATTTCTTTTATTGTAATCACACAGAATTCAAAGCATAACGGTTTCATTTCTGCAAACACACACTTGAAGCTGAAGACGGACCACACAGCTTTCAGGTAGAACGGCTTAATGAGAACAGCACTCACTCAGAGACTGACATTTAGAGATTAACTCTAGTCCTTAGAGGGCAGGAGCGGCCACGCTGCACTGGAATCCTCTGGAACATAGAGAGACTCTAGGATTAGGCCTCCTAACAGTAGTATATCGGTCAACTGGCAACTAAATCTTCACTCAGCCTGTCAGAGAACGCTGAGCTGACCACGGAAGCCAGAAGCCAGGAAATGAACCTCTTCAACCTAGGGAGCCTTCCCAATTCACGTAGCTTTAGCTCTGAGGAAGGTCCTCTCACAGGTCTCACACACACACGAGTTTCAGAACAGCAACAATCAGCTTCTGCCTCCCTCTGCCCGTAACTTTGGCTCCATGGAGGGAGACAGCAAGCTATAGAACACGAATCCAGAACAGTACTCTCAAGTCCAAATCTATGAAAAGCCACAGTGCACTTTTCATGGCAGAGTTCTTTAGAAATAACAAGTCCAAACAGCAACAGAACATGTATAGAGTGCATCTCACAATTCTAAATCAGATAGTAACTCACAGCAGCAACAGAGCAGCAAGAAGATAGACGAGATAATTCCTAGCAACGGAATTACTCTCAGGACAAAGGCAATATAGTGTGGAGGCTGGGCAATTCCAAGCTACTTTGATAGACAGGGCTTCAGGCCTGTAATCTAAACTCACGTGCCAACAGGGCGGCACGGTTCAACCTCTTCTGATGACGCCACAGTGTGAGGAAGATAGCTCCCACCTTTGCAAAGCATAGTTTAATTCTCAGAGAACCTTCAAGGCCTTCGGCCTACCATTTGAGATAAGCACATACCAGAGAAGCAGAGATACATTTTCTCATGACAAATTGCCAAGTCTTCAGTCTACAATTCACAGGGCCAGCCCTGTGAATTGTCTACGAAGCATCTGACACCCAACACTGCCTCCCGTGCAGAGGGATTAGGAGTAAATGCGCGTCTGCGATAATGCACATAATCGCCAAACCGGGCGCAAAAGCGAATCCTTGTAGAGGGAGCCTGAGTTTATAGTGTAATTTCAGCTACTGGAGGAGAATATCATATGGCTGACAGCCAGTAGCTCACTTTTAGTCTTATATTTCTTAGTGAAATAATGAATAGAGAACAAATATTTGGGTTGTTAGGCAGGAGATTTTCCTCTACTAAGTAACAACTACATCATTTACATCTTCATGCTGATTGTTATGTAATTGGTTGATATCACCTTTGCTCCCAGTATTCATTTTAAATCCCAACTCTGTTACTGTGAAAGGTGGGAGATGAAATGCTTAAATGAAGTGTAAACCTACCTCTGTTTGGTTACTCACATTTTCAGATATATGAGTATGTGTGTCTGTGTATGTGCATGCATGTGTGTATTGAAGCTCCTGTTTGACAAAAATGAAAAGGAAATGGATGAGAAAAACGAAAATATACCGTGTCATTCTTTCAACAAAGACGGTAAGATCACTGTCCCTTTTCATCTGCAAATTGTAATAAACCGAGGTCTGATGCTGATCACATGGCATGATCCAGCCAAAGGTGAGCATTAAGTCTGCCACTGAAATCAATAGAGCTTTTAACTTTGGCTGCATTGAGTCTTTTATTATTTTGTTTCTTATTACAACAGTTGTCCAGGTCCTTTGGCTCGTCATTTCATTTAGGCTGCCTCTACACCAGACGTTTAAAGCTATTTGAAGTATCATTAATTTTTTTACCTCTACAAGAGTGGAGCGTAAATCGGGAGTTGAGGCGCTTTTTCTCTCCGATTATGCGCATTATCGAATGCACGTTAAATAGCGAGTTTTATTTTGCTCCAGCTGTTAAAGCGCATTTTGACTATGTGAACAAGTGATTCTCCGTATTAACTACTTGTAAAGCGCATTTCAAACAACCAGTAAGGCCACCAGTTGTGCGCTCAATTATCTCCTGCATACAAGCGCTTCAGCGCATAATCGGCTAACCAGCCGTCAAATGGAATCCATCTAGAGGGGGTCTTAGTGTGTTGTATTTTGTTTTCTTCAGTTTAATTTCCAGAGATGTAGTCATGTTAGCCTGCTGAAGCAAAACCAACAAAGAATCTTGTGCCACCACAGAGATTAAAAGATTTATTGTGGCATATATATATATATATATATAGTGGACTACAGTCCAGTTCATCAGATACATGAAGTGTTATCCTGAATTACAAGTATACAGTGGTGAAGGGGAAGAGAAGGATGGTAAGCAGTGAGGTCAGAAGGAAAGGAAATGGAGACAGTACAGATAGTGACAACCATATTATTAACAGTGGCTATTGACAAAATAATTGTTGCTGATACACAAACATCCTTGCATTGTCTAAAATCTTTATCCTCATCCAAGCCACAGAAGATAGAATTGAATCTCATTATGAACTCAGTGGTCCCTCATTCTAATCTCCATTTAAAGTTTCTTTACTCTAGTATGGCTATTTTAAGGCCACTGTGGAGCAAAGAAACTTCAAGGAGAAATTAAGCAGCCAAGATGGGCAATGGTCAAGCATACAGATATCAACACACCTTGTCCACACCTTCAAATTGCATCAACTGGAATTGATCCCCTATAACCAGTTAGATTGTGCTCTGTACATCTCCATAGGATCAATGATGATATCACAGTCAGAGTTAATATAAGTGACTTTATCTCCAAAAAAACTTGCAAACTTGTCAAAGCCCACCTCTGAGGTTAATATCTCTTTTCCCAGGGTTTAGAATACTCCTTTCACTCCCCTGGAAGAGCTCTGCTCTGCTGGGCAGCTACTTCAGGATGCAATGGTAGCAAAAAGGTAGAATTGCTTTGCTGCCATCACTGCAACAAAGTAAACACAATAGTGTGCTCTTCCTTGAGTCCAGTCATTGTCACTGTGAGATTATCTGTATTGGGATCGTTGTCCTACTGCTTCATTGTTCCCAACTCCCTGGTAAACTACGGAGCTGGTTGAGTTCTGCAGTGCAGAAGAGGATGCTTGGGAATTATCATGTCAGCAGCCTCTGAGCTGTATCCAGTGTCAGTCTAATTTAAATCCCATTCATTTCAATGGACCTACTCTAAGTATGACTAATATTCGATACAACCCCTTATATTTTCCATATTCCAAAATGAGATAGGGCTTTGAAAGGAGTGCCAGCCATGCTAACAGGAGATTCCCCAGAGCATCCAGGAGTCCAGGTCAACTTAATGGGCAGGATCCAATGGTGTCATTACTTAAACTCAGGTAACAAGAGGTCTGGCACGTAATCCACAAAGCTTTATTCAGGCAATAAACATCTCTTCCCACCTGAAGGGACTCTAACTTCTAGGAACTTCTCTCTAGACAAAATTATGCAAACTAAGCGAGACAATTGTCCTTTCAAGAAAAATTGAAAGCCTTTTCCCAGTATGCTTTACTTCAGGGAGACTGGTTCTGAAGAAGCCTTTAGCGAGAAGCTAGCAAGGCTGACCTTTTCTCACCTTCCCTTAGCTCCACCTGTTTTAGTCTGTGGCGTACTCTAGGATCAGCTAGCCTTTCAGTGCCCTCCCCCTCGGAAGAATCCTCAACTCCCAGAGCTTGTGGGTTGCTTACACTTTCAGAGATAAGGTCTGGCAAAAGTTCATTCCCAGCTGGTGAAGAGCCCATGAGAGTCACTTCTCCCACTCCCCGTATAGGCTGGTATGTTTCTGCCGCCGACTCTTCTGCTTCAGAATCTGATTCTGATTGATGGTCTGAAATGCCTTCTTCCAGCCTAAGGTAAACAGGCCTAGTCATGACATACGCAAACCTTTTGTTGTGCAAGTGGTTGCATATTACAGTTGTGCAACCGATTGTGCAATGACTTGTGCAGCCAGTTTCACAATGGATCGAACAAGTGTAATGCACAACCACTTGCACAATTGATTGTGGAAGCGTAATGCACCAACAGTTGTGCAATGGATTGTGCAAGCAGAATGCTGTTTCTATGAAGGCTGTGCAACTGCTTGTGCAACTGCAGTTGCACAAACATAACTTAAGTTGGAATCTCCTCTTGCGCATAGTTCGGAACCTAGTTCCCACTAGCGCAACGTTATTTATGCTAGCGGAATGACACAGGTTGATACTGCCCTATTGGTTCATGATCCCTGCAGAGGGCAGAAGCAGCTGCCAACCTAAACATCACCACTATATATAAGGACTGTAATGACTGAACAGGGCTCTTGCTGTAAACTCTTGTGGATTCCAACTACAATCCTACATGACCTCATATACAAGTGTTTCTGAAGTTTTTATTGCAGATGCTTGCACAGTTGAACAGGAAAGCTGGTTTTATTGAGAAGTGCCTGCTCATCAAGCTGTCCAAGTACAAACTTTGCCAATAGATTTGCAAGCAAACCACCCTCTCTCCATCTATACCTGCATGCCATTTTGTAGGATTGTAGCCTGTAGTACTCATCATCTTCAGTTATTTGTGTGAGGTGTGGAGGGGGGTACAGGTTAGGAACATTGCTCACAAGAATAGCACTGAACAGAGTGAGCAGAACAAGTCCAACATACAGAGCTGCAAGGATTCTCTCAGGGATATATGTAAGAAGTACAAAAGGAAACAATACGAGGTGTAAACTATCTGCCCTTTCTCATTCTCTTCTCCTGATTGTCATAGACACAGAGCTGGAAGGGAACCAAAGCACTAAGGGAGGCCAGCTTTATTCTGGCCCTGTTCCTGTTTATTGAACATCAACCTGGAACATGAAATTTTACCAGATGAAGCTATTCCCTCCACTAAGCTCCATGTGTGTCAGGCTTCTGTGAACGGTAGAGGAACAGGGCCAAAGAAAACAAGTGACATCCCCATCACCAGTTAGATGCAAGGCAGGAGTGGCCTCAGCAGGGTTCCAGAATGTGGCCACCAAGAAGACCCTCTCTCATGTCCCCACCACATGTGCATCCGACAGTGGTGAGACTGAGAGAAAGGCCTACTTGGAAGATCTTAAAATTGCCTTGGACTCAGGCTTTTGGGCAGGTTACTTGTCTTTTGCCATGGCAGCCATTTTGCCTCAAATTGCTAAATATGCCCACATTCCCAAAAGATTGCCTACCCCTGAACTAAGGCATGTGTGGCTGCAGTCAGATCAGAAAAATCTAGGAGCATACTCTTAAAATCTGAACATCCAGGGGTACACCCAAATTGCAAAGCTAGGTTTTCAGGGGGGTGTAACCCAATCCAGCACAGGATGAATCCCTATTCCCTCTTCTGCCTAACCAGAAGCACCTCTGTCTTGTCTGAATTAAGCTTCAATTTGTTCATCCTCATCCATTCCATTACCAACATCAAACACTGATTTAGAAGTAGGGCAGCTTCCTTGGATTTAGATGTAAGGGAGAGACAGAGTTAAATGTCATCAGGCTACTGGTGGCACAGAACCCCATAACTCCAGACAACCTCTCCCAGCTGTTTCATGTATATGTTAAAGAGAATGGCAGACAAGATGGAACCCTAAGGGAAACCACAGGCCAACGGTCATGTGTTAAACAGGAAAAACCCAGCACCACCTTCTGAAATCACCCCTCCAAGAAGGACCAGGGCCACCATATAACAGTGCCTCCAAGTCTCATCCAAAACAAATGTCTCACAAGGATACCGTAGTTGAAAGCTACTGAGAGATCCAGCAGAAAAAACAGGAACACATTGTCCCTGTCCAGTTCTTGGTGTAGATCATCCACCAAGATAACCAAAGCAGTCTCTGTCCCATAACCAGGCATGAAGCCAGATTGAAATGGATCTAGATAATCCACCTCATCCAGAAGCCATCACACTCTCCAACAAATTGTTGAACAGGCTGGAAATTTTCCAATATGGTGAGGTTCAGGAAAGTTTTTTATTTTATTTAGTTCCTTAAGCAAGATAGAACCACACTTCTCATAAAGAGACATTTACCACTACTTAGCCAATCCTCCCCTTTGCCTGCCATTTTTACAAACCAGGAATAGCAAGGTCCAGCACACAGGTGGTTAGTAGGGATGTGCACTGACCCCCCGGATTGGATCGGATAGCGGATCGGAATCGGACCTGAGGGGTCGGATCAGATCGGATCGGAGGTTGGGCGGATCGGATCGGATCCGATTCTGATCCGAAAATCGGATGTCCGATTTTCGGATCGGACGCCATTTTTAATGCATTTCCCCATAGCCTAGTATTGTGTTACAAAAACGCCTATAACGTTTTCATTTTTAAAGATAGAAGGATGAAACTAGGGCACTTTGTAGATGGGTTAGGAGTAGTTATCCATGAGAAATTTCAGAAAGATTGGTGCAGGCATTTTGTGGCAATTAATTTTTTAATAAAAAACCAGGAATAGGCGTTCCCTTCTGCATTTTTCAAAAATACCTTGCCACTACACGCTTGAAGCTATGCTTCTAAAATTTATCACACATGTGTACCAAAGTGGTATGTCTAATGTGGAGAAATTTCAAAAGCATAGCTTCAAGCGTAGTTACAACAACACGGAGTTTTGACAGATAAAAGAGGGAGGGGGAGGCGGGGGAGGGGGGTGCAATTGACAGCCCAAGCCTCTGTGGAAAAACTTTTGTAACTTTTAATCTAAAAAATCCATAGCCACCAAATGATTGGACCTAACTTTCTGAAATTTCTGACAGACAACTACCCCTAACCCATCTACAAAGTGAGCAACATTCAGACTTCTAACTTTTAAAATAAAAAAGTTATAGGCGTTTCTTTCCTCATTGTTTCAAAAATACCTTGCCACTACATGCCTGGACCTAGCTTTCTGAAATTTTACACACATATCAAGCAAAGTGTTACCTGTAATGTGCCCAAGTTTCCTGTTTCTATCTTTAAAAATAAAAAAGTGGGAGGCATAACTGTATTTACCCCACTACTACCCATTTTCTAAAATTAATTGCCAAACAAGGCAAGCACCTACATGTCTGAAATTTCACACACATAGGTGCCAATGTACCACCTACAATGTGGCAAAGTTTCATGTGTGGAACTTTAAAAATGGAAAGGTTATAGGCATTCCTGGTTTTTTATTAAAAAATTAATTGCCACAAAATGCCTGCACCGATCTTTCTGAAATTTCTCACGGATAACTACCCCTAACCCATCTACAGAGTGCCCAAGTTTCATCCTTCTATCTTTAAAAATGAAGAAGTTATAGATGTTTTTGTAACACAATACTAGGCTATGGGGAAAAGCATTCAAAATGGCGTCCGATCCGCCGATTTTTTCCGATCCGGATTGGACCTTGGCGGATCGGATCAGAGGGTTGGCCGGATCAGATCAGATTCTTCCGATTTTGGGGCGGATCGGATTCGGATCGTGGATCGGATCCGATCCGATGCACAGCCCTAGTGGTAAGCTTCACCTCTCCAAGGATCTTATCCATACCCTCCGGCTGTACAAACTCAAAAGTATCCATTATAGTTGGACAGGCAGAAGCCAAATTACTTCCACCAGACTTTTCTCAACTATAGCATCCAAGCCAGCATGGATATGATTGATTTAATCTGCAAAGTGTCAGGGAAATTGGTCACAATGGGCTATTGAATGGTCCACATGTTCTTCTCATGGGGCAGAATGTAAAAATCCCTTGAGCACCAAAAAAAGCTCTGTTAGGCAACTTTATGCAGATGCAATGGTACAATTTCAGTACTGCCCTCAATGATATGGCTTTCAAATCACTCTATCTAGTCTATGTTTGGTCAGATTCATTCTGAATTTTCCTCCAACATCACTCCAACATCACTCTAGTCACTGTCCCACTTGTTTCATCTCCTGCAGCTTCCTGGGAAACCAGGGAACTCACTTGGCTCTACTCAGTGAGAAAGGTAACTCAGAAGTGATCATGCCAATCACACAGGTCTTTTCCCCTTACCAAAGTCAACCCAGGCTTTGACAAAATCGCCTGCTGAGGAAAATGCTCACGAGCCATCAGAAAACCATCCAGATCCATCAGCCTCCTGAGGCAGACCATCTAAATCAGTCCCTAATTAAGGACTTAATGTTCTGCGAGCGGGTCTGAGGACTGACTTCATCATTATTGTTTTCTTATTTTAAAAAAGAATCTGCAGTTTGGCAGCAGAGCACATCACAGCTGTCACAGACATGGGAAATGAGGCCACTAATGCCCCTGGGAATGACACTACATGATGACATGGTGTGGTTACCAAGGGCACTTTATGGAAAAAAGGTATCTGTGGTATCACCTCATGAAACAGTTAGTAAGTAGGGAGGGTAGAGCATCTGTTTTGCATGCAGAAGGTCCCAGTTTCAATCCCCAGCTTCTGCAGGTAGGGCTAGGGAAGATCGTGCCTGAAACCCTGGAGGGCTGCTGCCAGGCAGTGTTGACAATACTGGGCTAGTTGGAGCCATGGCCTGACTCAGTATAAGTAGGGTGACCGAATGAAAATGAGGACAGGGCTCCTGTATCTTTAACAGTTGTACAGAAAATGGAGGCCCTTTCTACACGAGGCGTTTTGCCTGGGATGGTTCCCAGCTGGTCCCTGTGAGTCCAAATGACACACAGGGACTCCCGGGGGGGGGGGGGGGGGGGACGGGATTTTCCAGGGATAAGGAAATCCTGGAAAATTCCGAATCTTCCGCGGCCCCCGGGACCGCGGAAGATGTGGCCACCCATCCTGGGTGCTGCTGCGCTTACTCGCAAGTAAGCGTGGCAGCACAAATGGGCATGGAGACACACCACGCGACTCCGTGCCCAGTTTTGCCACCCCAGGGAAAGGGGTGGGGGCCCAATCGCATGCATTATTTTTTTATTTAAAAATGACATGCAACGACCTGGGAGGAAGCCAGGTCATCACACTTCCTGGTGTGGCTTAATGCAGCACTTCCAGGATCGTTGCCCCTTCTGCCCTCTACACCTGTCTGGTGTAGAAAGGGCCAGAATTTCAGCAGGTGTCACTTGAATGCACACAGCACCTGGTGAATTTCCCTCTTCATCATAACCGTTGAAGCTGCAGGAGCTATACTAGAATGGCCAGATATACAAGAGGTCAGGGCCCCTGCAGCTTTAACTGTTGTAATGAAGAAAGAATTTCACCAAGTGCTGCATGCATACAAATGACACCTGCTGAAATTCCCTTTTGTATACAACTATTAAAGATATAGGAGTCCTGTCCTCCTTTTTCTATGGTCACCCTAAGTATAAGGCAGCTTCTTATGTTCCTAAGCATGCAATCCACCCCACCAAATTTCCATCCCTCCCTGATTAAGATCTGCCCCCTCCTCCTGACATTTCAGAATGGTTTCACCTCCCCCAAATTCATGTGAAAACTTTAACATAGAAACATTTTGCACAACCCTAGTTATTTCATTAAAGGTTGTTCTTACTTGAAAGCCTGCACTGATTTCCTTCTTGCAAACTAGGGTCAGTTTTATGTCAATAATAGCAAATATGAAAACTACTTGTTTTATTATTAAAATGTATGGAGCTATCCTTATTCAACTCCCCTGATTTATTTCCCTTGAGTATTGTGTTTTACTAGATTATATGGCTCTGGCTAGGGCTCTATCTTTTTTAAGCTTTTCTGTTGCATCCAGGATAATGACAGATGTGTCATAAGTAATAAATGATGATGGTATTCAGCATCCTCTTGCCTCCAAATTAATTATCTGTGAAGTCAGTTCTACTATCTTCCATAATTTCTCGCATGTCTAAGTTTACAGCTGCAACAGAGGAGGGCTCAACCTTTTGAAAAAGGAGTCCGAAGGGAAGAGGGATGTCACGGGTGCCATTTTTTTTAAAGAGGAGCTGTGTGTGGTGGAAAAGATAAGGGAAAAAACTGCCAAACCCCGCGTCCAATCCCCCACTACCCCCCACCTCACCCCCATAGGCAAGGAGCCACTCCATGCAGTTCCGTGCCCGTTTGAGGACCCGGGAAGCTGAGCCACACCAGCTGCGGACCTCGGGTTTGTCCCAGGACCGTGGAAAACCCAGGATATCTCCAGTTTCAGTTATCCCGGGGTTATCTCTAGGTGGTCCCCGGTTGATGCCAGGATCCCCTGTGCATCCTATGGATGCACAGGGATGACCTAGAGGCGACCCCGGGATATCTGGAGTAGACATGACTAATGTCTTTTGATTAGTGTCACAGAATATGAATGTAACGGGTACTATTGATAAGAGTTTATTGTATTTGATAGAGTGCTACTCCTAATTAGCTGCATATGCTGACTGTAAGTGATTAGTAACAGATGTGATTAGTTCTGTGTGTGTTCCGAGTTAACTATGAGTAACAGAATGTATTCTTAGAATTGAAGGAGGACCAGTGGGCAGGCTGGATGCTGGAACCAGCATATAGCTTAGCTTAGCCTAGCAGAGACACCTTCATCTGGGTGTTCCTGGTGTCAGTGGCAGACCTGGTTACATTGTGAGAAATAAGAATAGTGGTATGACTACCTTTAAAACTTAAGATGAGGTCATCCACAAAAGAGTTATAAAAGCAAGAGTCAGATCTGGTTGTCTATAGAGATCCTGGCCCTGTTCAGAAGACACCTTAAACGACGGCTTTAACCTCAATGAATAAGGCAAAAAGCCCCCCCCCCCCCACCATACTAGCAAGGCTCGCCTAGCACTTAGATTGCTACACTTTCAGTGACAGGTCAAGACTTTTCCTTTTTCCTTTGCATTTAGCAGCATGTGATGAGTTTTAATCGCCCCAGATCTGTTTTTCAAGTTTGGCTGATGGCTCTGAGTTGTTTATAGATGTATGTTCTCTTTGTGTATACTGTCTGTTGTATGTTATTATAGTTTAAAATTTTGTATGTCGTTTTTAACGTTTTAATCTTTTGTAAACCGCCAAGAGAGCTTCGCCATTGGTGAGGTATAGAGATGTTAATAATAACAATAATAACAACAGCAACAATAATAATGCTGGCTTCACCCACCATGCCTTCCATTTAGGTAAATATGAACCCTTGATAGATTGAGAGGAACCTAGGTTTTACTCTGTTATCATCTTCATTGTACTTTTAAGCGATTATGACTTGTGTGTATTTAGGAATGTTTGTGATCTTCCTCATCTTAGCTAAAGCTTGTTATTCCCTTGACTGTTTGAGCACTAAAATATATATTCTTTGATATCACGTTTGTATTGTCTGGCCTGAGAGAAATTCAAGGGACCAACTACCCATATACGTTAATTCCTGAAGCCAAAAACACTTGGAACAGATTTGCAAATCTAACACTGAGCGGGGCCTGTCCTTTAAAGCCTTGAACTCTCTCTTGAACTGGTGAATCTTAGATTTGCCCATTCAAGTTTGGGAAACAACCTAGTTGATGGAGTGAGAAGCAATTACTCATCTCATTGATGCCATGTCTCTTCCCCCCACACAATGCTTCCCATGCACAGCAATACTATCCTAAGCCTTCCCACTACAATATGGAGACTGGATGTAACACTGAATATAACATTATTAGTTCCACACAACCAAGGGAGCATTGGCCTTGTGTTTTTCTAGTGCCACTACCTTACACTCATGAAGGTGGCTACTTAGAAGAGAGCCTTTTCTGTTGTGCCACCCTAGTTGTAGAATGAGCTCCCCAGAGAGGCTTGTCTGGCACCTACACTGTGGTTTTTTGGTCACCAGGTGAAGACCTTATTTTCCCAGGGATTTTCTTCCATTTCTGTTGTTTTTACTATTTTACTGGTTTTTTTAAAATCTTTGCATTGGTGCTAGTTTTACTTTAGTTTTTAGTTTTATTTATACTGTAGTTTAAAACTTTTACATTATACTTTATCAGGTTGTATTTTATGGTTTCAATTTTTGTGAGCCATCCAGAGGGCTTCAGCTATTGGGTGGTATAAAAATGTATTAAATAAATAAATGACAAATCCCTTTTGAAACTTAGGGAAGTTTGAAAAGAAGTTTGCGATATGGTAGGAGGGGATCCAAAAAGGAAAAATTGTCGTAGGCATGCCCAATCCCCTGACCATGTTTGAAGTTTATTTTGGATCTTGGCCATTATTTGTAACTTGCAAGACAAATATGCAATAGACTAAACACTGTAGAGCATGTATTAGTTGGCAGTTTTATGGATCTTTTCCAAATGAATAATTCAATAAAGCAATCAAGACAACTTGGCTAACTTTGCTTTATTCAGCAGCCTGTATCCTCTATATGCAGTTGAACGCTATGTATGTTTACTTGACAGTAAACCTATTAGGTCCGCTGGGACTAACTCCCATGCAAGTGCGCATAGGACTTCAGCCTTAATCTAGGTTTCTAGATACCCTGCTAGAAGTTAGCAAAAACAGCATGGTTAGGGTGACTATATTTTGGAAACCAAAAAGGAGGACAACATGGTCGTCCCCCAAGGAGGTATGTCCACCAAAATGTCTGCCCTCAAAGGGCATGTCCAGCACCAAGGGATTTCATCTCTTTATCTTTAAAAATGACAGTTTTCTAAAAAAAAATTAATTTTGAAACCTCACATTTTTAAAAAAAATCCTAAAAATCAATGGATGAATGGATCTTCTTCAAATTTGGCATGGCTAAAGCCCTTCATTAGATCTATCATGGTGCTAAGTTTCATCTCTTTAGCTTTAAAAATGACAGAGCTATAAGCATTTTTGTTAATTCCAATTCACTATAAAGTAGAGGTGTCCTTTGGGTGGGGGGAGGATGGGAAAAATCCAGATTTTTCTTAAGATTTCATAGTTCCCCCCCTTTTCCGGATTTGTTACCAAAACTCCTGACATGTGCTTTTTTTCCTGACATATGGTCACTAGGCTGACCATATGAAAAGGAGGACAGGGCTCACGTAACTTTAACAGTTGTAGAGAAAAGGGAATTTCAGCCGGTGTCATTTGTAGGCAATTAGTTGCTGGTGAAATTCCCTCTTCATCACAATAGTTAAAGTTGCAGGGGCCCTGCCTTCTTTTGTATATGGTCATTCTAGTATAGTGCCTGCAACTTTAACTGTTGTGATGAAGACAGGATTTCACCAGGAACTAATTGCATACAAATGACACTGGCTGAAATTCCCTTTTCTCTACAACTGTTAAAGTTACATGAGCCTTGTCCTCCTTTTCATATGGTCAGCCTAATGGTCACCCTAACAATGACATTTGTGTTGACTCATTTGCTACCTATGTCTCCTGCCTCCATTATTCCCCTTCACAGACAGTTCCACTTGTAGAGATTAGAACTTCTACACTTCCTTGTTTCCTATTAATATTATGAGGTACTGACATTCACCAAGTTACCTTCAAGGGATTATGTATATTTGGCCTTAATAAAACATGGAGTTACAGTCTGCAAACATAAGTAACTTTTTGTGCTTGGTAGCCATGTTTAAATACAAAGGCCAGCTGGCTCTCTGGACTCTTAAATAAAAGGAAATGAATTTTAGTTTAACAAGCTGTAAAGTAAATGCTTTTATATAAGAAAGGCAGGGATTTTTCCTCCTCTAATTACTACTTCAACTTTAAAATCTTTTCATCTCCTCCAATGCCTGGGGCACTGGCAGTATGTTTTGCAGCAAAACAGCACCCTGTATATCATTCACTGTAGAATGGAGTTGCTTTGTAGAATTGATGATAGACGCAGCAGCCAGGAACTTAAGTCTGAGAATGAGAAAAGCCACACTTGCATGGGAATTCTCTCTTTATACATTTTGACATTACTTGGATTGTGGAATGGGGGCAGAGGAGGTGGTTGCTGTGTGTCAGCCAGTCACGTATCTATATTTGCTGCTTACAGACTCCAAGCTATATTTATGGGAATGTCTCTGTGTATGAATAGAAATAAACTGATTTTAAATTCTTTTAAATTGTGAATACGTAATTTTATGCTGTATTTTTATATTGTATTTTATTATTTTATGAACTGTTGTAAACTACCCAGAGACCTTCAGCTATTGGGCAGAACTGAATCATAGAATTCTGGAGTAGGAAGGGACCATAAAGATAATCTAGTCCAACCCTCTCCAATGTGCAAGAAAACCAATTAAACTATCCATGAGAGTTGGCTGTCCAGCCCCTTCTTAAAAAACACCAGAGATGAATAACCCACAGCCTCCGTAGGTAGTCTGTTCCACTGTTGTACAGCACTTACTGTCAATAATTTTTTCTTATATTTAATCGAAATCTAGGAAGCTGTAACGCATTTCTGTGGCAATGGAAAATAGTTCTTCATCATCTTCCCTGTGGCACCCTTTTATGTACCTGAACACTGCTAACATATCTCCTGTCATTCTCCTTTTCTCCAGACTGAATATCCCAAGTTCCTTCATC
Source organism: Anniella stebbinsi (assembly GCA_029215795.1). Classification (NCBI taxonomy): domain Eukaryota; kingdom Metazoa; phylum Chordata; class Lepidosauria; order Squamata; family Anniellidae; genus Anniella; species Anniella stebbinsi. The sequence goes on from JARDYH010000001.1 coordinate 53,724,187, forward strand.
CTCTCCTCATAGGGCATGTCCTCAAGTCCCTGAATCATCTTTGTTGCCCTCCTCTAAACCTGTTCTAAACTGTCAATGTCCTTCTGGAAACGTGGTGCCCAGAATCATACACAATACTGCAGGTGTGGCCTCACTAATGTCGAACAGAGTGGAAAAGAAATGAAATTAAATAAATAATAATATCTACTCTTTTTATGCAAGAGATCACTGGCTGATACACAACATAATGGAACTGGTGTTTTTTATATAACCTAGGAAATACTTTGCCACAATCAGGATCAATCACTGGCTGAATTCGGACAACACATTAGTAAATGGTGGGTTGAGTAGCCAACTCACATTTGGTTATTTTGTGGTTACTCCCCACACAACATATTCCTACACAACTGTGGTTGGGGCTGGCGTTGAGTGGACTAATAGTCAACCCAGCATTTGACTGACATAGCCCCCGCCCCTCTCCCCACCCTCCCTCCTCCCTCAGTCCTCCCAGTTCTATCCCAGCAGCCTCTGCAAGTTGCACCAGTTGTAGCAGAGTGGCAGCTGCCACTTTGGTTGCTCTTGCCACCTGCCTCTAGGGGCTTGTGTTTTAACCCACTCACCACACGCCATTAACACACTCACCCCTCCACACAACACTTTAAACAACTGGCTTCGAGCTGAAGAACTTGCAAGCCAGTTGTTTCTCTCAGTTACTTATTTGGGCGGAATAGCATACCGTCAGTAGTTTGTGAAAGGCTTGTAACCCTCGACACAACACAATAAGCAACACAACTGATGACTGTTTCCCCTCCCCCTCAGTTGCTTAACGTGTTGTCTGAATGCAGCCACTATCTCCAAATGGTTTTATCCAAAGAGCAGACAGCTTAATAGAAGTGTTTGTTGTAAATGAGTAGCATGGAAGAAGCTAGACCCTCATTTTGCCACATGTGGCCCTCGTGAAACAAGGAGTAGGTTTACTGGTCCCTTGTACCAGATTACAGGGTGACCACATTGGAAAGGAGGACAGGGCTTCTGTATCTTTAACAGTTGTATAGAAAAGGAAATTTCAGCAGGTGTCATTTGTGTTCCTATACTAGAGTGACCAGATACAAAAGAGAGCAGGAGCCCTGCAGCTTTAACTGTTGTGATGAAGAGGGAATTTCACCAGGTGCTGTATGTATACAAATAATACTTGCTGAAATTCCCTTTTCTATGCAACTGTTAAAGTTACAGGAGCCCTGTCTTCCTCCTTTCCAATGTGGTCACCCTATGCCAGAAACCCCCAACACCATACATGTTTAAGAAATATACAAACAATCACACCAACAGACCAATCAGCAGACATTTTAAGCATAATTTTAATAAGGAAATGACAATGTGATCACTAGGGTGACCAGATAAAATCCAGGTCAGGGCTCCTATAACTTTAACAGTTGTAGAGAAAAGGGAATTTCAGCCAGTGTCATTTGTATGCAATGAGTTCCTGGTGAAATTCCCTCTTCATCACAACAGTTAAAGTTGCAGGGGCCCTGCCTTCTTTTGTATATGGTCACTCTAGTATAGTGCCTGCAACTTTAACTGTTGTGATGAAGAGGGAATTTCACCAGGAACTCATTGCATACAAATGACACTGGCTGAAATTCCCTTTTCTCTACAACAATTAAAGTTACATGAGCCCTGACCTGGATTTTATCTGGTCAGCCTAGTGATCACATGTCACATCATGTGACATGTGATCAATGCTTGGGAACTATGGAGTGAAACACATCAATGTTTGGGAAGTATAGAGAATAAAAGAAAACGTCCCTCCATTTTTGAGACAGATGCTTATGAAATAATTGTTGTGAAGTGTTAATCATTCTACACCCACTATGTGACACACTTTTATTATTTTGGTGAGAAATAATTTAAGATACTGCTTCTGAGAAATGCTGAGCATTTGGGTCAAATCTAAATTAATTTATCTCTCACTCTGAGTTGAATTTAATAAGTATCATTTGGGGGTAGAGGGTTGCAATGCAGTCATACAAACTTCACTACAAGTTATCTCAGAAACCCAGACCCTGAATAGATGGACAGAATGATCTCTTTCCTCTTGTTTGTTGTTCTCTGCTACTTCAACCATAACTAGTGTTCTGAGCACAAGAACATAAGTACTACACTGGACCAGATCAAATGTCTATCTAGTCCAGTATTCAGTTTCAACTCCCTACAATGGCTTAACAGATGCCTATGGGAAAGCCCACAAGGAGGACATGAGTGCAACAACACCTTCCTGCTCATGTTCCCTAGCAACTGGGATTCAGAGGCATACTGCCTCTGATACTAGAGGTAATATACAGTATCTCACCTATACTGGTATAACCTTCTATTTTCTCACCTTCCGTCTTGTCATGTCTATAATGAATTAGGAACATCTGTGTTCAAACTATCTGCCTCGTTGCAATCACTTCTTCCTCCTTAAATTTCTTTCTCTAGCTCCTTGCTCCAATTACATGTAAGGCTCTCCACCTCTAGCAGATTATGCATTTTTCTCCATCCCATTTTGTTCTGCTTTTGAGAATTTCACCTACTCTTGGTCTTAACTCATTCTCTACTTCTGCCATTCTGCTTCTATGCGAGATATAATCTTCTGCTTCTAAGCTCCCAATACAGAGCTTAACAGAATCCCATGTTTATTTCCTCTACCCTGCATGTTAAAAACTGTCCATCAATTTTATTCTATGCTTCCTGTTTTTAATTTGCATTCCTATAGCCATAACTTCTAAGTACTATTATTTATTTACTTATTCCAATTATTTATTATTTGCATTTCAAGGCCATGTCCTCACAAAGTAACGTGCACCTACTGAAAGAAATAACAGAACTTTAGGCAAAATATATAAGTATGACAAGAGAATAAGTGCTTTAAATCACACAATTTACTTAGGGAAATGCAGAACTAAAAATGTACGTTTTTAAGGCCTTCTTGAATGCCAATACCATAGGCGTGTGCAACTCACTTCATTAGGGTGTGCAGCACCCAGGGATATATTTTTTTAAGGCAAACATCTATTGAATACTCAGTCATAAAGGACATTATTTTATTCAATTATTTATTAAACACTGTGGACACTGATGCCCTATTCCTGACTTGCCTGACAGCGGGAGGGTCATTGCAGGTGAGGCAGTGGGGAATAAGGACACGCTCAAGCCCCAGCATTGTTGGGGCTTTGTGGTGGCACTGGCCGGAGAAGGGTCTTACAAGGTAATATTAGCCTTTGGGGGGGCCTCCTTCAGGTCTCTCTGAAGTGCTGCTCCTGGCAGAGAGGCTCCCAGCAGAACAATTCCTTTTTATTCCTGCTGCCGGGCAGCTGGAGGATCATTCCCACTCCTTCTGGATCCCCTTCTGGATCCCTTCTCAATGGCCCTCTGAATTTGGTGCTTATTGCTTGAGACATTAGGGTGTGCCTAGGCACACCCAGCACACCCCTTGCACACCCCTATGGTCAATACTGAAAGGGCCAAGTGAAAGTTAACTGCAAAAGAGCTGCACAACTGCAAGTGAGAGATTTTGAAAGACCAAGTACAAAATGTTAGCTAATGCTAAATAAAGGTTAAATTATTGTGCTTTTTCATTTTATTACAATATTTAAATGTTGTTTTGTCTGTATTTAAGAAGGCTTACAAACTAGATTAAGGCTGCAATTCCTATAATGGGAGTAAGTTCCCCTGAATTCAGTATGTATGCATAGGATTCTGCTATAAGATCAGCAAATTCATAAATGTATACAAGTAAAATAACCGTAAGAATAATAATCAAGGCCTCCAACAGCAAAAGCTAATCATAAAACACCCTGAAATTCATGCTTAAATAGGAATGTTCAATAAATATATAAGTCAACATGAACAGATACTTCTGAATCTACAGCCGCGGCACAACTCCGTCGCTGCTTGAGGTGGAAGAGAACATGCGCCACTGCCACATTGTGTACCCCCCAACTCCCTTCCCCATCCCACCCCCCTTACCTTTGCCGCTGCTCACCCTCTTTTGCCTCATCATGTGGAGAGCCGCACGCATGGAAGAAGCGACTGTGGGGCTCTCACAAGATCTAGCCTGGATCTCACAAGATTTGGACAAGATCTCACGAAATCCAGGTGGACAAGATCTCACGAAATCCAGGTGAGTTCTCACAAGGCCTTCACAGTCACTATGTCTGGTCATGCAGCTCTCTGCATGACAAGGCAAACGGAGGATGCATGGCTGCTCTAGAGAGCCCCGTGAGCCACAGTCTCATTGAGTGATTGGTGGAGATCTGGTGGCAGCGAGGTAGCAGCAAACGTGGCGGGCCCTTTGGAGACAGCAGTGCAATTTGTCACTCCTCCCACTCTCCCGCTGATGTGGGCACCTCACCTTGGTTCATAGGAGGTCTGGCCCTATGAACGTCCCTAGAAAGCATATTTCATATCTTTAGGCTACTGCCTGGCTCCAGTCCTTTACAGAGAACTTTGCTCAGTGATGGGCCTCCCAGGCTGATCTTATTGATAATAATATGGGGGGGGGGGGGGGATGGTCTCTGAGATGAGCTGGGCTCGGACCATGAACACTTACAGTAATATTTGCTTTGAAATATCAGAGCCAAAGGAATGACTGAACAAATATCCACCTTGCTGAACTTTCAGGTTATTTCACTGTTCTCTTTTTGTTTCTCTGGCTGCTGCTGCTTTTCAGCATCAGTTTTCTTTTTCTTCTTTGCCCTCACACTCTACCATCATTCGCGCACATTGCTATTTACTTTGATTGACTATGGTGACTCACACATACTTTGTCTATGGTGACTCTCATGATTTGGTTTCCAAACTTCCATGATGACATCACTTCATATTCATGACATCACTGGGACTTGATTTCTTCAACCAATAGGAATAATCAGCAGGGTGAGCAAATGAGGCTGAGGATTGTAATGTGGTGGGGGTGGGGAAATGGCACCAAGAAGAACAGCACTGAATCAACACAATATTTGCAACGTCTGTGCCCCAAAATGAGAGGTAGTAATTTATTCTCATACTCAAGAATATGAAATTAGGCTAGTCATTTGGGCTTAGCACTGAGTAGTAGCAATTTTTGTGAACCGCCCAGAGAGCTTCAGCTATTGGGTGGTATTGGGTGCAATAAATAAATAAATAAACAAACAAACAAACTGATTCTCTTCAACTGCGAAATATTTTCTATATACAAACACACAGCATCCTTCATCAACAGACAATGATCAATGGAGCTAGGGTGGACATATGCCCTCTTTTACAGCCCTCTGCTAGAAAGGGCTGTCAGGGAACTGTCCTCTAGCTGAAGACGTCCTCTATTTCAAGGGCTGTCTGGCTCTTTAAAGATAAAGAACCATAAGAAGGGAGAGCAGGAGGGCTTTAAAGTTGCCCATCTAGACTTAGCACCTACACTGCACACTGAACAGGCAGGCAAAGAGGTAATCTGGTCATAGTCTTCCCCACTATGATATTGTATTTACATTTAAATTATAATAATTATTTCAACATTTTAATTTACACGTGCAAATTAGCATATGCAAAATTTATGCAACGCTGAATCCTCTTTGGTGGTGTTTTTTCTGATGCATATATGGAGCTCACACAAGCACTTGGGTAAAAATGAGTTACATCAACTTTTGCTTAGCCCTCATTAGATGGAAGCCTATGATCTCAGAGGCTTCAGCAGGTACCTCTAGACGGTCACTTTCTGTTGCGGTGGCTTCGGATTGGCGGCAAATGGATTACATGACGCTGCCACCAATCCGAAGCCATCTAGGGGCAAAGCCCCAAAGCTCCGCACTAAAAAAGTTGGGCCGTCTGTTGCTATTGCTCCAGAGCTTCTGGAAAGGGTGCCCAGTCTATGGTGATCACTGATTGGTCACCATGGGCTGGGCAGGGAAGGGAGTGGACCAGCAAGCCATAAGCTCACTGCACCACCTCAGCGCCTCCACAGTCCTCCCATCAAAAAAAATAAAGTTAAAAAAAAACACCTAACCTACGCGCCTCCGTAGTCCTTCCCCCTCCCATTTAAAAAAATATTTTTTAAAAAAACCACTTTAGAGTAGGGATGCCGATGCTCCCTGCCGCCCCTCCAGCTGCTGGTGGGCAGCAGCGCGTGGCAGCGCCATGAAAAGCTGCCTTGGCGCTCCTTCCCGTATAGATCGCCAGAAGGAGCATCAATGTGCGCAGCACCACCGGGCGCCGTCACTGCACGCAGCACCCGGCACCATGAAGAGGTTTTCATGCCTCTTGGCCATCAGCCAGGTGGACAAGGGATGTTTTTGCTTTATGCAGCAGCCACAGGTGTTTATGCCTGGGAGCGCAAAGTACTCAAGGTTGCTGTGCTAATAACACAGTGTGGGATCAAAAACTTATTTGTTCCCCACTAGGGATGTCACAGGTATCCGATATGGGGATGGAGTCCAACGGACTACCCCCTGCTTGACTTGCTGGACTGAGGTCCACAAACCCTGGCTGCTGCCCACCCCCACTCACCATGCCATGGGAGCCACTGAACGGATTGGCAAGTGCCCAGGGAGAGCTACGCAGCCAGCCATCCCCTTAGCGAGCTGCCATTATGCGTAAAAATGGCATCTTGTTATTCTGCATAAAAGGTATTTTGCAAAAATGGCAACCATATAGCTGCCATTTATTTATGCGAGATTATTCACCCCGATAATAGGAACGCTAATGGCAGCTCTCTGGCAGTGCTCGGTTAACCATGGGGTTAACCACGGGAGCCTGACAGACAACATGCTAAGCTATGGTTAAGGTCGCTAACCCTTTTGCAGAGGGTGGGTAAATCATGGTCATGTAGCCACCATGGATAGGGGAAACACCCTACAAATAACACATGAAGCTATCATGGTTAGCTCAAAATACTTAACTGTCATGACCTAGCATGCTGTCTGCACAGGCCCTATATTCTATGGTCCACAGAAAGTTTAAAGAGTTCACTAATGAGACATTTTATTTTTATTTATTTTAAGAATGTATATCCCTCCTTCAATAAATATATTTTCAGGGCAATTTACAAATAAAACAATAAAATAAGGAGTAAAAATCATATATATATATATATATATATATATATATATAAATTGCAGATAAAAGCATCATAACACAACATTGGCAAAACTGACTATTAAAAGGATTGCACAGATAACAATGTCCTTCACCTAGCAGTGCAAATGTACATATCACAGCAGGCACCAGGCAAGCATCTCTCACAGAGAAAATTCCACAAGTAGGATATCACCACCGAGAAGGCTCTTTTCCCTTCTTCACCAGAAGAAGCCTCTGAATGAAATTGGTCTCAGTATATAGTCATAACAGTCTCTAGCCAACCGTTCTGTGGCCTTGGCCAAATCTCTCAGGCTTGGTTCCCTAAATGATTCTGATTTCTCTGGTTTCTTCCCTACTCCTCATCTTTTACTTGGTCTGTTCAAAATCTTTCAAATATATTAGAACAGACTAGCTGATCAATCTGGTTGTTGTTCCTGAACCAACAGCTGTAGGTAAATACTGTTCAGGGTGCTTCCAACAGAAAGTCTTATATTTAGCATTACCATATTTGCTTAATCATATTTAACTCCAAAGTTATTAAAAGAGTTTGTCTTCATATTTGTCAGGTTGTTTTTTTTAAAAAAATTGAGTATGTGCTCTTATAGCCACTGAACTTCATCATCTTAATTGTTTCCTGCTGCTTATACCTCCTACCTGCATTCCCATACTGTGCTAGGTTGTGTTAATATATCTTGGCAAGTTGAAGTGGTATAAATCAGAGGAGGTGGATAACAAAATGACTCACGTTAAGTACCCAAAATACAAAGAGAGAACATTAGAGAGATAGAAAGTATACCTCTTACAGCCATCCCTGAATATTCCAGATTCTTGTCATGTTATATAGCGTAATCACTTCTTGTTCTGTATTGCGGGGAGGCGGAAGGGGGAATGACTGTATTCTTCAAGCAATAACAAGTGGAAATTATCACAATCAAATGGAAAAAAATGGAAGCACAACCATTTTATATTAGGCGGCTTTGAAGTCTGTGTAATTTCTCAGAACCTCTATTCCTTTAAACACCCATACACTTTTTCAGATGTTATTTTCAGCAGTGCAGGTACTCATCATGACAACCCATATAGCCCATGCTCCAAGGAGAGTCCAAAAATTCAGGCAGCTGATTCCTATCAACAAACCAGTTCTGGCAGTTTTCATATCCATCAGGAGCAGGTCTTCTGCTCCTGATGGACATAACACATGCAGTTAAGATATGCAGTTAATGGGTCTTCATTGCCTAGTCAAGACATGGGCAGGAATTACGCTACTGCTTTATAATAGTATTGAAGTACACTGACAACTGTTGGGTCCCATGACACAGCTACACCAAGTAGGATATAGCACTATGAAAGCGGCATGAAAGCGGTATATGTTATGTGTCAATGGGCCCCAACAGTTGTCAGTGCACTTCAATACCACTATAAAGCAGTAGTGTGGATCCTGCCCTCATATGCCTCTTTCACACCATTTTCATAGGCCAGTTCTACACCAAGCAGGATATAGCACTATGAAAGTGGTATGAAAGTGGTATATGGTATATGTCTATGGGCTCCAACAGTTGTCAGTGCACTTCAATACCACTATAAAGCAGTAGTGTGGCTCCTGCCTTTTATATACCACTTTCATATACTGCTTTCATAGTGCTATATCCTGCTTGGTGTGGATTGGGCCATAGTGTTATGTCCTACTTGGTGGAGATTTGGCCTAAGCCGCCCCAAAATACTCTGCATTCCAACCGGGATAGCTCACAACATATTGTTGCTGGGAAAATCTATCCCTCTGTGCCCTCTGTGAAGATTGCAGCTTGAGGGGGCTTGGTGGAAGGGGCAGATGATGTCATTGGCCCTGCTAGCCAAAACATCCTGGTGCTTCAACCATGTGAGCCCTGTCTCCATTTTAACACTGATTATTTTCATGTATGTTTTCTGGATTAACTCTTATTTTAATGATATAAAGTAGATAGCCAAGCACACCCATCCCAAGTCAACTGAAGTTTCTTTTCTTTTCTTTTTAATTACTTTAGGGTGACCAGATAAAATCCAGGTCAGGGCTCCTGTAACTTTAACAGTTGTAGAGAAAAGGGAATTTCAGCCAGTGTCATTTGTATGCCATTAGTTCCTGGTGAAATTCCCTCTTCATCACAACTGTTAAAGTTGCAGGGGCCCTGCCTTCTTTTGTATATGGTCACTCTAGTATAGTGCCTGCACCTTTAACTGTTGTGATGAAGAGGGGATTTCACCAGGAACTAATGGCATACAAATGACACTGGCTGAAATTCCCTTTTCTCTACAATTGTTAAAGTTACAGGAGCCCTGACCTGGATTTTATCTGGTCAGCCTAAATTACTTGGAACAGGGCAACATTTATGGCTGCTTTCAGGTTTAGTTATTACAACCCACGTCAAAAATGATAAAGGATGAAATCTGATTGTGTTGTATTCTGTTTAACCCAAACTGGACTTGATTTAGCAATACCAGGGGAGGAAAAGTGAGATGTCGTGCTGAAGTTATTTCGCATGAAAATTAGGGAGATAGTATGACCTACATCCCAAATGAAGTGTCATTGTTTCAAGGGAATTTTGCATATTGTGTTGCAGTCAGTGATACCGTGATATCAGCTGACTTTAACCTAAGCTGGCTTTCTCCTGTTTGAAAATGCTCCAATTCCAGTTAATTTGTGCTTATGGTGGGAACACATGCCTCTTATTTCTGCTAAATCTTTCCACTTACTACTGCAGCTGGTTAGAGATCATGTCCAGCTACTCACTTTTTTGGTCAGATCTACACCTTGTGTCAAATCATTAGGAATGTGGAATAAAAAGAAGGATATAACACTATGAAAGCAGTATATAGAATGTGGATTGTGCCCCAACAATTATCAATGCACCTCAATACTGCTATAAAGCAGTAGTTTAGATCCAGCCCTACTGTTGCAACGTTCATAAACACACAAAAAAAGTACAACTGCTAGTGGTATATATACTTCATACAGATATTGCAGGCTGGAAGAGTGCATCTCTCCTTTTCACCAGACCATGTTAACATCCCCTGAAACATAATCCAGTTACCTGACAGATGTTTTGACTCCCCTTATCATTTACACCCTCCCCCAGCTCCACCCCCAGAAAACATCACTTTTGGCATACATGCCCTGCCCATTAGGAGTGTCATCAGACACTCCCCACTTCCCCCCCCCACACTTCTGTCCCATGATACTTTATCTTTCTTCACATGGGGGGAGAAAGAGGAAGTAAACAATGACCACGTGGCCCATTCAGTGGGCGTTTTTATCGCACTGCTTTTCCTGCACACAGCAGGAAATGGTGGCATATTTCGCTTCCAAAAAAAAATTTCTCGGATTTGCCAGGGTCTTATTTGTTGCAGAAAGAAGACCAGAAAGAGCAGGAGTTGTGCAGGAGGTGGAAGGTGCTGTGAAAAGGACCCACAAAAAACATGAGTGGGCAGTAACAAGCATGTGATAAAACACTCGTCTGATGATGTTCTATGTCTGCATTATAATGCAATAACTTCTATTCCTGTCATTTGAAGAGGGCTTATCCTTTTTTTTACTTTTAGAGGTATTATTTGATTGATTGATTGATTGATTGATTGATTTGACTTGCACCCAGCCCTTCTACCAAAACATGGAACTCAAGATGGCTTATAGGCATGATTAAAAATTGATTAAAACAACAAAATTAAAATACAACAAAAACATAACAATTAAAGAATAAAAAACAAAAAACAGCACCCAACACAACAGACTCACTTATAGGCTAAACACCTTCCTCAATAAAGAAGTTGTTGCTTGCCAGCAGAGAGGAAACAATCCTAGCTTCCCTTGGGAGAGAGTTCCACAGCCTGGCCACCAAAATGGCCCTCTCTCAGGTCACCACCAAACGCCCACTGTAGATGGTGGTCTCAAAAGAAGGGCCTCACCAGAAGATCTTAAGAACCAGACAGGCTTGTCTGGAAGAAGCAGTCTTTTAGGTAGCCTGGTCTGAAGCCATATAAAGCTTTATTGTTCATAACCAGCACTTTGAATTCTGCCTGAAAACAGAATTCTGCCAGTGAAGTTGCTGTAACTAAGAAGTCATGTGCTTCCTGTAACCAGCTCTTGTCAACAGTCTGGCTGCAGCGTCCTGGACCAGTTGAAGATTCTGAATGATTTTCAAGGGGAGCTCCATGTCAAGTACATTACAGAAGTCCAAACAGGATGTAACTAAGGCATGTGTGACCATGGCCAAATCAGATGCCTCTACGAATGAGTGTAATTGGTGTTCGAGTGAACTAGCTTCAATTGTGCAAATCAACCAATCCTGGCTACCATCAAGATTTGGATGTCCAGGTTCTGTGGCAAGTCCAAGACTGTGACCCTGAGTCTTCAGGAGGTGTAACCCCATCCAGCACAGGTTGAATCCCTAATTCCTGATCTGCCTTTTGAGCTATATTTTCCCATTCCTCTGCTCTTTATGCATTGGATTCCAGGCAGAGCAGAGCATTATTCATTGCAAGTGGAAGGAATTCATCAGTTTTTCAAACAAATGTTCATACATACATTCTTACTATAGTTCTGTACCAAGTACAATGAATCTGAAGATTTATTTGCTAACGCTGCCTCCCCCACAAAAAGCTCTCCAGAGCCCACGGCCTATAATTAGAAAGGAGTCAAACAACAGAGTGTTCCCCACTACACCTTCTTCCCCAAAATATATATTCCAGATTGCCATCCTAGTTTACTAACCTACATATTTGTCGGACATGTGGAAATATATTTGTGAGTCCTTTTATTTTCCATTGGATTAGGTTTTTGTCAGATTGAACAACCATTATCAATAGACTGAAAGTTTTAATGTTTCTCATTGATACTGTATTTTTAACAAAACACATCAACTTTTAAAGACAACGGCTGCCCTCCTTATAGCAACTTGCAAGTTACTATTTTCTTTAACATGAATACCTAATTCTGACTCAGGTAATAAACCTGGAACTGAGCTGTACCACTTCAAACTACAAACAGGAGCTTACATGGCAGAATGTTCCACTACCCATATATATTCCTACACAAAGCTATCCTAGCACTCTCTCCCTGACTCCTAGATTTCTATATGGAGGGAGGGTTTATTTGTACAAAAGTGTATTCAGTCCCCAGGTACATGTGTGAGTCCTCATTTGCAGTCTGCAATGGCACTGCTCAAACATACACCTAATCTACATCAGGTGTTTGTCCCGGGGTCATCTCGAGATCGTCCCTGCGCATCCATATGACGTACAGCTGATCCCAGGGTGAATGTAGGACAAGCACTCCATTTTCCCGGGATAGCTAGGACTGCGTTTTTCCTGGTTTTTTTGCCAGTCTCGGGACCATCCCGAGCTGCACGGGCAGTGTGGCTTTCCCTCCCAGAGTCATCCCTCTTCCCCGCCAGTAGCAGGGCTCAGGAAATGGGCAAGGAAATGTGTGTGGAGAATCCATGGGCATCAGCGGTGAGGAGGAAAGCATTTTCACCATCTTTGGGATGGTGCTTGGCATCTTCCAGCACTGAGTTTGTTGGTTGTTTTTTTTAAAAAAAGTTTCTTTGCGCATGATTGCGCTCGCGCCATTGTGCAAATGTCTCTTAAAAAAAAAACACAAAGCACCCCGGAACATCCCTCTTTACTTCCGGGACAACTCACTGGTGTGTGACCCCTGAGGGACAATCCCAGAAGTAGAAAGCTCCATGATCATCCCTCCCCACTCTCCAAAGGGCTGCAGGTGTAGATGAGCCCAAAATTTTACCACCTCAGGCAGACCTAACCCTAAGTCAAAACCCACTCTGCACACACACACCGGTGTATTTACTCTTTCAAGTGGACATATTCTCACATCCATTTTGCAGCAGCAGTAGCTGGCAAGGGATTGTGGCCTGCAGGAGGAGAGAGAAAATCTCCAGGTGCACAGAAGTATATCAACTGACCCCAATGCTTTTTGAATACGAATCCTTCTTCAGGCACAACCAACTTGTGTCTTTGGTGTCTTGATAGCTTTATCCTCTATGAATTTGTCTAATACCCTCTAAAAGCCATCCAAATTTGTGGCCATCATTACATCTTCCATAGATTAACTATACACCATGTCAAGAAGTAACTTCCTTTTATCTGTCCTGAATCTCTCACCAATCACCTTCATGGGATCACTTGGGTTCTTGTATTATGAGGTAGGGCGAAAAAATGTCCCTGTATCCACTTTTTTCACACCATGCATAATTTTATACAGCTCTGCCATGTCTTCCCTTACTCGCCTTTCTTAGCTAAACAATCCCAGACATCATAACTTTTCCTCATAGGGGAGTTCCTCCAGCTCTTGATCATTTTGGTTTCCATTTTCATTTTAGTTGCCCTTTTCAACCCATGCCACAGAGACCTGAGATTACATCTTTGCATCTAGTTTATTTACTTTGTACCCATATTCATTTGTGGAGATAAAGATTCCTACTCCACATAATTGGAAGAGTGAGAGGGAAATTCACCCTTTTCCTCTATTTTAACCACCTTTATCGGAAGGAGAATATTATTCACATTATTCCATAGGCATCGTTTAAAAGTCTGCAACGGTTCAGGATGTTTAAAGTAAGTAACTCTATGATATCTAAACTAAAGCATGCAACTTAGGCCTCATCTACAAGAATTCGCCTTTACGCCTGGTTAGGTGATTATGCGCATATTCGCAGAAGTGCATTTACGGCTAATACCTCTGTACGAGAGGCGGCGAAGCTCATTACTGGACGACCGAAACGCGATTTAAACTGTTGACATGCGGAGAATCGCTTGTTCACATAGTCAAAATGCGCTTTAACGGCCGGAGCAAAATAAAACTCGCTATTTAACGCACATTCGATAATGCGCATAATCGGAGAGAAAACGCGCCTCTACGCCCAATTTACGCTCCGTTCTTGTAGAGGTAAAATTTTTAATGCGCCTTGAAAGAGCTTTAAATGCCTCTTGTAGAGGCAGCCTTATACACTCCCCTCATTATTGTCTCCTCACAAACACACCTTGCCATAGTCTATTAGTCCACCCAGGTTCATCTCATTCCCCCTCTACACACCATTGCAACTTGAGAGAGAGCATGTGCCATGACACAGCCTTTGTCCCATAGATAGCCTTGTCACATTCCCTTATACACCCTGTTCTATAACCAATCTCCCTGTGCCTCACTTCCTTCCCCTCCACCCACATGCATTTAACAGAAGTTCTCTTTTACTTCACACCCCTTTTTTCCATCACCGTACATAAAACTGCTGCTATGATAGATGGAGCTATCTACAAAACACTCCCCTCAAACACAGGTACTTAAACCTCGACAGGAAGGAACACACTTAGATGGTCGCCAATTTGTACAGCACCAGTCCAAAGTGTCCAAAAGGACTGCAACTACTATACTAGTGGCATGCATACAGGAGGTTGGCCAACTTTGCTCCACAAACTTTACATATGTTACCTCCACCCCCATCATTTCCTCACCACCCATGTAACCCTAGAGAGCTGGGAAGCAGGCACTTCTGCCCACATCCTAAATCACCTTATTTTCACACACACCCTTTCTCTCTCTCTCTCTCTCTCTCTCACACACACACACACACACACACTGTTATGGTGTGAGAGCCCACTTTTCTGGCACATACTGTCCAGAAAATCACACACACATGCAGACACACCTAGCCCCTAACTTCTTATAACAAAAAAAAAATACATTTCCTACATCTCAGTGGAGGCTGGTGGCTCTGATGTCAGTGGGGCTGGGTTTCAGTCAGTGGGGCTGGGTTTCAGTCAGAATCAGTAAGAAATCTAAAGGAGCTATCTAACCCTAGACCCAAATTTGGTTCAGCACCTTGGACCACTCCTTTAGAATTCTGGCTAGTTCTGACCGAAACCCAGAGAGGATTCACAGCCCCACTGACATAGGACCCACCAGCCTCCAATGTTACAGCCCACACCTCTTCCCCAGTCCGCCCCACTCCATCCTGACCCTACTAGCCACCCTTAGCCTATCCCATTCCACATTTCCCCTCAAATTCCCCCACCCCCACATTTCCATTGTAGAAAAGACCCTTATCTCTAGATTTGCCACCACCTCCCTCTTCCCATCCCTACAAAAGCATGGTGCTTTTTTCTTTTTCTTTGGGAAACGATGGGAAACGCAACAGGTGCTGCTCCCCTAACACTCTTGAGGGAAAGCTTCACAGGGCGAACCTCCGCCTGTTGTGCAGCTGTTGGGGACGCAGAACCTCTGTGCGGGGAGTGGGGGTGGGAAGCCAACCCACATCCTCAACGCTGCCCTCCATCGCCACACCAGGAGGCTGGTGGCTCCAATATCAGTGGGGCTGTAAATTCGCTCTGGGTTTCGGTCAGACTGGTAAAGGAGTTAGTTATGCAATGTGCTGAACACATTCCCCCCCACCACCAAATGGGTTCAGCACATTGGATAGCTCCTTTAGAGTTCTGACTGAAACCTAGAACAGATTCACAATCCCACTGACGCCGGAGCCACCAGCCTCCCCTGCAAACCACCCTTGTTGAGAGAGAGAGAGAGAGAGAGAGAGAGAGAGATTTCTCTCCAGCAGGTTCCAGTGTCGTTTTACCCAGCTTCTGCGTGCGTATTTGCGCGTGAACCCCCTCCCTTCACTCGCCTAAACTGCGCGACTTAACCCTCCCTGCCCCTTCACCTCCCAGGCAGCGCCTCTCCCCCAGGACGGATGTCGCCCTTCCAACATGCCCCCTCCTCTCTTTGGCGGGAAAAGCCACTCACACGGGGTAGTACGCGTAGGACGCCATGCAATTCTCCTCAGACGCCTCCGAATCCATGAGCAGGTAGTCCTGGCTGTCATTCCTCTTGGCCCCACTGACCGGAGAGCCGTTTCGCCGAGACGGGCTTTGACTCATGGTGCTCCCCACACGAGGCGTCCCCCGTGAAGGCACCTCTCCTTCTTCTTTAGACGGGCGCACAAAAGTTGACACGAAAAAGAGGGTGCGTGTGGGTCACCCCTTTCTCTCTCTCTCTCTCTCTCTCACACACACACACACACACACACACACGGCCCCACAGTAGGACTTCTTTAAAAACAGTGGAGGGGGGAGGAATTATTTTTTTTAAAAAAAACACGAAGTGGCACCAAGATTCCCTTCCTTGAGGGAAAAAAAGTCGTCTCGTGTTCGTCCACCTGCGGCCCCCCTGGCTACTTGCAGCAGCGCCACGTCCTCATTTCGAAGGGGAGCGTCTTCGGCTGGGACATCCCCAAACATCAATTCCCCAAGCGGCAGTTTATTCGCTTTGCCCGGGAATGCTCCCTCCACAGGCCAGGCAGGCGAGCTCCAGCAGCAGCGGCAGCGCCGCCAAACTGAGCCAAGGAGAGGAGAGTTACTATGTCAACCAGCGATATTATCCACCCCTCCGAAAGTCGTCATTGGCCGAAGACATCCAACCAGCCTTTGCAAACAAAAACAGAGAGGGAGAGGGAGAGAAGGGCTTAAAAAGTTTGCAAGACAGACAGACAGACAGACAGAAAGAAAGAAAAAGAGAGGAGGGGGGCGGGCACATGCCCAAGGAAAAAGTTCCAGCTAACCCTGCTTTGATGCTATATACACATCATCAACCACTCCCACCGATTCTCATCGGCCCTTTTCAAACCTTTCATGTTTTCTTTATTTCCCTGTAATAACTACTGCATCACAGAGAAACATCTTGTTTACAAACGGCCTTCGAAGAGCAGCTTTTGCTTTCTTCAAGAAGACTCTCTATGATGATCCTGTGTAAATGAATCAGTGAGGCCAAAGGGTGTGTTTCTCTATTACTGTCAGATTTACCATCACCCCTTTTTCTCTGTGTACCCCGCTGCAGCCACCAGTATGCTGAGTTTTGCATGGGGAGGGGGGGGGGAAAACCCACATGACGCACGTCTCTTTTTAACTTGCTTTTGAAGAATACTGCTAGGGCTGGTCATCAGTCTGTCGATCCAAGAAATACATTTGACATCTGATTCATTTATCATATTAATAAATTCCTAATACTCTGTTCTTTTAAAAACCCATTCAGGACAAACCTACCTCTAATTCACAACTTTTACATCCCACTGGTTGAGTGATTATTCAAAAAGCAGTGCAGTTCTGTTAAGTGCAGGGTTGAAACATAATGTGAGGATATCCTAAATGTCCCAAAAGGAAGAAGGAAGAAAATGCAGGATTGAGAAGGGTCTTCCATTCTAACCTTAACTCAATGTTGTAACATGAGGCAGGA
Organism: Anniella stebbinsi; assembly: GCA_029215795.1. NCBI lineage: Eukaryota > Metazoa > Chordata > Lepidosauria > Squamata > Anniellidae > Anniella > Anniella stebbinsi. The sequence goes on from JARDYH010000001.1 coordinate 53,741,522, forward strand.
AATTAAATAGTGACCTCTATGACTGGCCCAATATACCATTAATTGGACACCACATTTAAAATTCACAAATTCAGGTAATTCTTCCAACATATTTAAGACACATGTAAGATATTGAAATTTCTATTGTAGCATCTTCCCTGAGTATATTTAAAACTATCAAATATTATTTATTGTAAGCAAAGTTCCCCCCTTTTGGGGGGGGAATGCATGTCAGTGTAATTTGCACATATAGCATGCATTGCTACAAAAGACATGTGCATTTAGAAACCATATAAAGTGGTATGATGTGTGGCGGGGCTGCAAATCCTCAGAACAGAAAATTTGATAGCACTAATGATGATATGTTATATTCAAGCTTCACCTAAAAGACATGATGATCTGCTACAAAATTCTGGAGTGAGAAAGAAATAAAACAGCTGATAAAAAACACAAATGCATAACAGGTCTACAAACCTTAGCTCACACTTAGAGCTCCATCACACCAGCGATTAATCACACACTTGCCATGCCTGGTATGTGATTTTGCAGCACGGTACTCACATGACGTCGTCCCTGCCCTGCACTCATTTCGCCCCTTCCCCCCACCCCCTTGTTGCGTTTTATTTTGGTGCAAGGAAAGTCTGGATTATTTTCCCCTCTCACTCCATCATTTGTTGGGGGCATGTACTAATGGAGTTTTGCTGCTGAAAGGGGAGGGGGCAGTTCTCCAGCACAATGTCGTATGGACTTGTTAGTCGGTTGAATGGAATTTTAGTGCTCCAACCCCCCCCCCATTGCCTGTAGAAATGGGAGCCCAGATGAAACCTTAGCAGTAAATCACTAGATAGCAAAGCCAGAGCAAGGGAGGGGAAGAGCCCACACCCATCAGAGTACCACAACTAATGAACTGGAGGAGGAAAGAGAAGGGGCGGGTGCAGTGGAAGAGAAAACAAGCGAAAACCCACGTGAAAGGGATCAGGTGTGATGGAGCCCTTGACACACTTATGAAACGGAGGTAAAAAAATGTGGAGGCAAAACAGACTGGGGGGGGAAATAGGTGTGATGGAGCCCTTAGTGCTGACTACAATGAACCTGGAACAGCCAAAGCCCACTCTTAAAGAAACAGTAATCCTCCTACCACATGTCCTACACACCACAAAGAAAAGAAAGCAGCAATATGTTAAGAAAGTAGAATGTTTTGGAGTGCAGAGTATCAGTTGGAAAAGAAAAACGGGAAACTGGAGGTGGAAAGTGGGATGTCCTACTCAAGCTCCTGTGTTCTGGTGTATCATCACCTCCTAATAGGAGTGCTCCTGATCAGGGTTCCTGGCAGCTAGCCATTCCACCCTCCTTAGTATCTAGGAGGATGAAATTTCTGACTGTCAGGAAACCCTGAGCAGGAACACTCCTATTAGGAAGTAAAGACACACCAGAACATTTTCTCATAGGTCCCACTTGCTTATATTCTGAATTACTACTTCTCCCCAAAGCAGCTGAAAATAACTCGAGCAATATCATTGCATAGTAAAATATTGGGTTCCATTAAACGAGCTATTTAGAAAAAGGCCAGAGACTGCTGGAAAAGAAAACCTTTGTGGGAATTAATGCTAGTCCCAGTCTGAATGCTGAAGTCCCCCCCCCCATCAACACTCATGTTTCATAATGGAAGATCTAATAACGTAAATATCTTTGACAGCTTTGCCTTATGGAAGGGCATTAAAATAATGGGTTCCTCTTTTAATGGAACCACAATCATTCCAATTAGATTTGAATGGAAATGCAAAACTGGGGATTATTGTTTTATGAGTTTTATTTCATATTTGACATTTTATTTTGGAATGTGTAACATTTCATAGTAGTTCTAGAAGTTTGACCACATATGAGAAACATTGCTTTGTGGTTTACAGGAAACCGGAAGCCTGTTAGTGAACAATTATAACACCTTACTGGAATAAGAAATAAAGGATTTGGTTTTAAAGTCAAATGGCATCAGTATATCAACGCTAATGTTCATCTCATCTTTTCAATCAGATTTCAAATAATTAGTCACTAACAATGCAATCCTATTCATTTCTACTCAGAAGTAAGTCCCAATGCATTCCATGGGGCTTACACCCATGTAGGTGGGTATAGGACTGCAGCCTGAAACCTAAAATAAAACCCCTTTAAAATGCAAAAGGCAGACATTGCTAAATCAAACGCTGCTGATGTTCCAATTCTCAGCTCAGGATGCTTACAGATTGGGGGCTCTTAGTACTACCAAAGAGAAGGCATTGTGTTGCTTTTCCATGTTTTTCTGCTAAATGGATTTTCTGTGGAAAGAAAAAAGATGGAAGAAGTGGTGGGGAGATACGGGGAAAGGGGTTCCAAGTTGAAGATGATGATGTCCGGACCCCATCTAAAATCCTGTGAATGAGGCAGAGTGATGGTGTGTTAAAAGCCTAGTCTGGAAGCATTCTCAATATTTTCCAAATGGAATAGAATTGTCAAAAATTAAGGAATACCAAAAATAATTATCACCACAGAGGTAATTACTGTTATATCTTGGAGACTGAAAATGTCATTTAGAAAAATGAAAGATATGTCAGGTTTGATAATAATGGCAAGAACTGACTTACCAAGCCATGTGTGTGTGTGTGTGTGTGTTATGACACAGTTTCGGAAGATGGTTCATAAGAAAGCTGTGCAAAAATACAGCCAAGTGGTGGCCCGTCAGATGTTTTGGCTATGCTGGCTAGGACTGATGGGAGTTGTAGGCCAAAACATCTGGAGGGCTACAAGTTGGCCACCCCTGAAGTAGACAAATGGTTCAATTTGTAGAGAGGAGGAACCTGACAAGCATTGCCAGACTTATGGGAGACACTTTGTTCAATGTTTGAATTTAAACTATACCTAGAATGCCAATTTATGAATTCGATTGTTTTGAAGTAAGGAAAGTAGATAAATAAAGCAGCCTGTGGTGGTGATATTTTGTTCTTCTCTCCACTGGAGGGATACTATAGGGTTGTTGTTGTTTCATATTGGATTTGGTACAGTCCTTCAGTGAATGTATCACCTGTGCAAGGAGGGATCCTATACATAACATAATGAGCCCCTTTCCCTCTATTAGCCCCACTACATGTTACATGAACATGCCACCAATCTACTAGAGCTGTTTTTTCCCTCCTCTGCTTGGTCAAGAAATGAGAAGCTTGGGGCTTGCAATCCTTGACTAAGAAGAAGGGGAGAACTGAGCAGGGATATGGGAGGCATACATTGGACTCTACTCTCTGTAATGGCTGACATGGGTCAGATCTGCACTAAGCAGGATATAGCGGTATGAAAGCGGAATATAAAAGGCAGAAGCCACACCAACCAGGATATAGCAGTATGAAAGTAGTATATGGCATATGTCTTATGGGCTCCAACAGTTGTCAGTGCACTTCAATACCACTATAAAGCAGTAGTGTGGCTTCTGCCTATTATATACTGCTTTCATACCATTTTCATACCACTATATCCTGCTTGGTGTAGATCTGGCCATGGTTTATATGCATCAGGGTACCTGTGGGAAGGAACAGGATTTATTATGCTCAATAAGATCACTCGGCACATGGGCACTGTAATTGCAGTAGGTTTGGATCAAGCCCTGTGAATTTCAATTATGTCTTGTTTGTAGAAATAGTCAGCAAATGTCCTACTATTCATCAGTAGAGTTATAATTAGGGATGGATGAATTTGTCTGTTCAGTTACTCTCTGCTTTTCCCAGTCTAAAGTAGAGTTTGTCCCAAACTTTGAGAATTTTTGGAATCTTAAATTCAGTTTGTCCCAAATATTGAGAGCCAGTATGGTGTAGTGGCTAAAATGTTGGTCTGGGAGTCCAGAGATCTGGGTTCTAGTCCCCACTTGGCCATGGAAGCTCACTGGGTGATTTTGGGCCAGTCAGACTCTCAACCCAACCTACCTCACAGGGTTGTTGTTGTAAGGATAAAATGGAGAGGAGGAGGATTACGTATGCTGCCTTGGGTTCCTTGGAGGAGAAAAGGCAAGATACAGTATAAATAATAAATAAATATATTTTTTAAAAAAATGTATACACATGTTTGTGTGCATTTCTTCTAATACACTCATTTTTGTACACAATTTTGCCTAACGTACACATTTTTGCATACAATTTTGGTAATATAATGCTTTTTCAAACACTATTTTGACTAACGTATGCATTTTTGTGTGCATGTTTCTCTAATGTACCCAATTATGTGTGCATTTTGATTGGAGAATTCCACTGTAAAATTCGGAGCAGTGCGATTTTGAGTTTAGTTTGTATAATAGTTCAAAAGTGAGAAATTAAGTTTGCATTAAATCCAAACTAAACTAACTTCTCTGCCGTCCTTGGTTTTAAACAATAAAGTGGGGGAAGCTAATTATGTTTAAGGAGAAAAATGTTTAGGTCCAAAACTAAGCTAATTGTCCAAGAACAGATTTAGGTTGGAATCCAGAAAAGATATAGATTCCTATTATGTATGAATGTATGTTGTCTTTGTGTATACTGTCTGTTTTATATTTTTTAAGTTTAAAAGTTTTGTATATCATTTTTAATGTATTAATCTTTTTTAAACGGCCCAGAGAGCTTTGGCTATGGGGCACTATAAAAATGTAGTAAAATAATAATAACAATAACAATTTTCACAAGATAAAGGTAAATATAATTTGGCAGCCAGACCTTCTGAAGCCCTGGAGAAAAATGGAGAACAGTTTACACATAATGTGATTATTACCATTTTAAAGGCTTGTTTAATTAGCCATATAAATCAAACCTAATAAATCACCACAGGAGTGACATTCAAGGATTCCCCTATAAGGCTGCAGTTCTATGCTTATTTACTTGGGAATATAAACCCCATTGAAATTAGAGGGCCCTACTTATACTTGAGTTGTGAACATGACCTCTTCCATTTCAAAGCTGAGCTAGATGAATGTATGAAAAATGTCATGTGATCATTTCTTCGACAGTAGATAAATTGGATCAAAATGGAATATGTAGGAGTGAAACGCTCTTCACCTTTTCCATCATTCTTACTTTGGCCCAGCATATATTTCTACCTTTATGAGGTTGCAGAGAATGCTGCTTAAAGTGGCTAGAAGGACTTTCCTTTCCCCACCATAGCAGTGGAATGATCCTTCTGTGGCACAATAGCTCCAAAGCTAGCTACCATGACAGTATGGCTACCATGTTCAAGTCATATCTGCATTTATGACCTTTACATAGGCATTAAGAAATCTGTCATTGCATTTCTTCCACATTCAGATCTCAGATTCTTTCTGTCCCATATAGGAAGAAATGTGTAAATTTTCATACATTCTTATCAAAAGTGAACTGAAATGGAATTCTCATCCATCTCCACCAGCCTAGTTCAATAGGTACGGCTATTCCCAGCATGGAGAGGACCATGTGCCTGCCATATAATGGTTAAAGGTGACAAGGCTGTGAGAAAAAAGAGGTGACGACCCTCATTCAGCACCCCAAACATGGTTCAAAGCCAGACTTTTGAGACGCAAGCACTAAAAGCCCCAGGGGTTAGATAGACATTAAATCTTTTTTTAAAAAAATAGTTTTTTTAAAAAAAAATCTCAAGTTCTTTCCATACCATTTGTGGAGAAATTTGCAAAGTTTGGTAAGTTCCTATCAAGACTAAATTCCCACCCATTCCTATGTTCCATTGCACATCTATGTGCATGGTCAGTATTGCAAGGTGTGGGACAATCCAAGAAATTCTTACCAGTGGAATCTGGTGGTTGTGATGTCAGTGGGGCAGTGGTTCTGTTCCAGGTTTCAATCAGCACCTGTCAGAGCTCTAAAAGAACTATCCAAGGTGTTCTGCCTCCACTGATTCTCACCCACCCCACCTTTTACACCATATTCTATGAGCTGCTGCCTTAAGATCCCTTCATAAAGTATTTAAGTGGCAAAGGGAGGACCATAGCTCAGTGGTAGAGCAGAAGGTCCCAGGTTCGATCCCTAGTATCTCCAGATAGGACTGAAAGAATTCCACCCTGAAACCTGGAGAGCCGCTGCCAGTGAGTGTTGACAAGACTGGGCTAGATGGACCCAAGGTCTGACTCAGTATAAGGCAGCTTCTTATGTTCCTGTGTTCCCCATGGAAGCTGGTTCATCACGCTGCCTGCAGTCGTGTTTGGAAGCTAGAACTATGTGGGCAGGGTGAATCACATGGGCCCTTGCCCTCCCCATTGTTGCCTTCTTCAGCTGGATGATTGCCTGGGAAAGAGCTGCACAACTGGCCCCTCCCACCTAGTTTCAGCTTTCAAATATTATTGCAATAACATGAGATCACAACGTGGGGCAGGAGCCATTAACAGCAGAGGCTCATAGAAGGGATCTCCAAGAAACGAACACAATAATATTTAAGTGGCCTGTGCAAGTTGAGTGAAAGGTGAAAGGAAGGAAAATTCACCTGGAGCAAAAGAGGAGAGAGAAGATATGCAATGCTATGAAAAGGGGGGGGGGATCAAAGTAGTTAAGGGAGTCATGGAGCATTCCTAGAATTGCCTGGATAAATCCAAGCAATGTTTTTGACACTGTGTCCTGCTGTGTCACTGCAGGGAGAAAAGCAGAAAAAAGATAGGAACAGTCAAGTAAATGTAGTGCCAAGTCCTAACTGGCCAAAGAACTAGAGATGGGTTCAGGATGACCAGCATCTCAGTGTCTCAAACATCAAAGGAGACGGAGGAGGGCAGGAAGAAACTCTAATTCTTTGTAGCCAGCATTTTTATTACTCCTATAAATCGAGAGGGTTTAATCAACATGTGTTTGTGTATCGAAAATTGAAGTTTTTGCAGCTTCTGACAAGTGAAATGGCAACTGGCTAACTGTTGTAAATCCTAACGGCTGCTAACTTTCACCCAGATTTTGTAGGAGACATAGATTTAGGGAAAGTAAGAAAAAATCCCTGTATTTTAGGAACTTGTCCTAAAGTACTAAAATTAGGAGTGTGTGTGTGTGTGTGTGTGTGTGTTAGGGCCAGCATCAGAGGTTGGTATCAATGGGCACCTGCCAAGGCTCGCACCTCAGAGGGGGGCCATTGGTGACAACCAGAGCAATCTAGCCCTGTTGTTGCTCATCTTGTTCTCAACACCTTCTCACCCACCCTGTCTGGTCCGAAGGAAGAGTTCCAGGAGAATGCAGGCCATTACCCATGGAGTAATCTTGCCCAAATAGCTCCCAAACATTGAAGTTGGCACTTGTGTGTGTGTGCATGTGTATGCACACAGCACACATTAATGTGCCCTGACTCAATTGATTATTTGAGAATACCTTCCATGTCAGGCTCTATCGTCCTACCTCGACAGCTAACACTGGAGACCCCAGGTATAAATACTACATTTTATTATTACAAGCATGTCAAAAAAGAAGTTACACTGCAATTAGTAACTAGAACCCACATCCCTCATGTACTACATCTCTGGAGATCTTGAAAAATAATTGGCTGAGAAGCCTTTTTTTTTTTAAGAAACAGCATGCACCCCCTCAGTCTTGGCCTTCTGAATTGTCCCTTCTTTTCCAGCATCTTAGTGCCTCTGTATTAAAAAAAATAGTTTTGGCATTTCTATAAATAGCCTAGCCACCTTTTCCATCCACTCTAATCACTTCACAAACAAACTACTCTTTCCAGTTGGATTCCTGATAAGGAGTATCCTTAAAAAAGAGTTCAGTATAGAGGCCCTTCGGATATAGCTTCAGACACCTTAGAATGTAGACTTTAGCTGTTCTCCAGCATTCTTAGGAAAGTGTGATTGTTGCATATAATTCCAGACACTTGAGATGTTTCCTTTTTTTCATAAATTGAAATTCATGTAAAAGAAAATGAACCCACCTGGACACAAGGCTGGCGCAAGACCTCCTGCCACCTGAGGTGGGAGGTTGAAGGCAGTGGCAGGGGGAGACACATGCTGGTTGAGGCTGATGGAAGGTGTTGTCCAAAACATCTAGCTGGGACCAGGCTGGAGAAAACTGATTAAGTGTCTCCGATGCGTCATAAAAAGATCTATGTGAGCCTTCCCTGGCCTGATGCCTTCTGAATGTGCTGAACTACAACTCATCACCCCCAACCAGCACAGCCAATGCCAACTCTATTGACAAACTGAAAACAAACAAATCACCAGGTCCAGATGGTATCCATCCAAGACATCTTAAAGGATTCAAATGTGAAATTGCTAATCTAACAAAACTATGTAACATGAGCGTACGGCTGGCTTCTGTACCAGAGGAGTGGTGAGTGGCCAATGTAATGACATTTAAAAAAGGGGGTATCCAGGAAATTATAGGTCAGTTAGGCTAATATCTGTTCTGGGGAAATTGATGGAAAGCATTATTAAAGATAAAATTGTCAAGAAGGACGAGTCTAAGCTGGGATTAGGAGTGACATGGCCAAGTTTGTTGATGACACCAAATTCTTTAGGGTGGTTAAGAGTTTAGGAAGAGGCTCAAATAGATCTCTCCAAATGGTGAGAATGGGTATCAAAATGGTAAATGTGATTCAATGCAAGCAAGGGTAAAGTGATGCACGTCGGGGCAAAAAATCCCAACTTCATATATATGGCGATGGGATATGAGCTAGCAGTAACTGACCAAGAAAGAGATCTTGGAGTTGTGCTGGACAGCTCAATGAAAATGTTGACCCGGTGTGTGAAAAGGGTAAGTTCCATGTTAGGCCTTAGGAAAGGAATCGAAAATAAAACTGCCAATATCAAATTGCCCTTATACAAATCTATTGTGTGATCACACTTGGAATCCTGTCTACAGTTCTTATCTTTGCAGCTCAAAAAGAGTATTGTGGAGTTGGAAAAGGTGCAGAAAAGGGCAACCAAAATGATGGTATTTATTTAATACATTTATATACTGCCCAATAGCCAAAGCTCTCTGGGCAGTTCACAAAAGTTAAAACTGCCAACAAAACTCAAAGTATAAAACACTATAAAAACAAAATATAAAAACACAATATAAAAACACAACCAGGGTAAAGCTGTGCAGCAATGCAGATTTAAAATACAGATTTAAAACAGAGTTAAAAAAACTATGACAATAAACTGTTAAAATACTATGAGAATAAGGTCTTCACCTGGCATCGAAAGGACTATAATATAGGGGCCAGGCAAACCTCTCTAGGGAGTTCAATCCACAGTTGGGGGTGCCACAGCAGAGAAGGCCCTCTTCCTAGGAGCCACCTGCCTTACTTCCTTTGGCAGGGGCTCACGGAGAAGGATCCCTGGCGATGATCTTAGGCTCCAGACAGGAACATATGGGAGGAGTGTTCAACAGGATGATCAACAGGATGGAGTAATTTCCTATAAGGAAAGATTACAACATCTGGGACTTTTTAGCTTAGAAAACAGGTGGGGGCATATTTTTGATTACCTAGTCTAAAGATTTACACAAAATTGAAGATTTATAAATACTGATATTTTCCCAGCTGTTTTTTGATCAAAGCTGAACAGCTCAGCTTTTTTCTCTCTTCCTTGTGTTCAGTTTAAATGCATCTAGAACAGATATTTTAATAAGAAATGTTGAAATGGATCAGTTAAAACATTTGTGAAATATGGATTTCTGAAATAAGATGGATTTCCATTTTATGCATGGGGAATTGGAGCTGAAAGATAATATATAAAATAGAATTTCTGTGAGGGGAAAAATACTGCAATAACTATGACAGCCTACCACATTTGAAAAAAAAATCAGTCCCTGTGGATGTTGAATTTGGTAACTTTTAAAATGTGTGTATATATGTATATATATATATATATATATATATATATATATATGCATTCTGACTTGCCTTTTATGGAAATAAGGAGACTAAAGGTGCAATTTATCCATGTTTAGACAGAAAGCATCAAATCTAATACTTTCATTCCACTTGTGCAAACTTTCCCACAAGCCTAGCCTTCCCCAGCCCTAATGTTCAACTATACTGGCTGAAGATGATGGGGATTATAGTCCAACACAGCTGGAGGGCACTATGTTATTATGGCTTACTCCAATTGCAGCACCCTCCAAATGGCCACCAATATGGATGGTTTTAAAAGGGTGTTGGATAAATTCCTGGAGGAGAAGGGCTACCAATGGCTACTAGCCCTGATGGTTATGTGCTACCTCCAGTATCTGAGGCAATAAGCCTGTGTGCACCTGTTGCTGAGGAACATGGGTGGGAGGGTGCTGCTGCACCATGTCCTGCTTTGTTGGTCCCTGGTTGACAGCTGGTTGGCCACTGTGTGAACAAAGTGCTGGACTGGATGGACCCTTGGGCTGATCCAACAGGGCTCTTCTTATGTTCTTATGTGTTGGATACAGCTCCCAGCATTCACTAAACAGCAAGGCTGTGCCACTATGTAGCTTGGCCCAGAAATTATGCCTTGGCTGAGCAGCTTCCAATGAAGGTTTTAGAGATGCCCAGGGTTGCTTACCTCCAGGAGCAAATGTCAGGCATAGAGAGGGAGGGGAGAGATATGGGCAGAAATCTTGTTCAAGGCATAGGATTATATTTCCTCCCCTCCCCATACTGCAGTCCCAGTCCTGATCACCCCCTCCTCACACCTATTAGTCAAGTGACATGTTTAATGCAATATTATAGATTGGCCCTCAGAGAAACCTAACATAGAATGGCAGCTGAAGATCTATTGTACCACACCGGGTCACAAAAGCAACGCTTGGTCCATCAAGGCCGGTACGGTTGACACTGACTGGCAGCAATTCTCCAAGGTTTCAGGCAAGAAACTTGACTGCCCTGACCTAGAGATGTCAGGGATTGAAACTGGGACCTTCTGCATGCAGAGGAGGTGCTCTACCCCTGAGCAATGGTCATATGGAAAGGATTGCTGAATGATTGAAATCCTCTTCCTACTTAAAAGAACAAACCAACAAACAAAAAAGCAACCCAAACTTTGTTTAGTATGCATAAGAGTTCCACTGCTGTGTACCAGGTCCTGAAGCTATTCTGCACCACACGCACACCCATGAAATATCCACCATTTCGACTTGGGATTCAAATCTCATTTTACGTTTGTTAGTTACTGATGTGGCAGCACTCAATTACGCTCCGCTTATTTCAGGCGGACGTCCTGTGACATTATCACCATCGCCATCCTGAGTAATTTGTTGGCTTTCCTTTTTCACAAAAAGCTCCCCTCTCCCATCCTGACGTTCGTTTTCTGCCAGTGCTACTTTTCAAAGGCAATTTGAAGAGCGTGTAAATGTAACTCACACCCCACCGCCAGTGCTACAAAGTAACCTTAGTGCAAATGGATATCTTGAGTTCAGTGCAACTTTATCTCGGCAATAAAAAGCACAATTTCCTCTCTGCACACACACAAACTACAGAGATGTAGGGATGTCAGAGGAATCTGATTGTGGAGTGGAGTTCAATGAGCTTTCATCAGCTCAGCCCCCCAGACTTCTTTCGTCTTCCACTAGCTCGCCATATTTGGCCTGCAGCGAGTCAGGCCAGCTGGTGGATTTTCCGTATTTTTGTAGTTGCGTGAATTATCGGTGCAGTTTGCACAATTTTGCATAAATTGTGCAAATTCCACAAATTACAATCACAATTTGTGCAAATTATGCCATTTTCATGCAAAATTGTGTAAATTGCAATCATGTTTTGCACAAATTATGCAAATTTGCACAATTTCTGGCTGTAATTTGCACAACCTTCTATCTGCGCAAATTGTAGCCAAGACCATGAAAAATATGTAAAACATTCCAAGAATTTGGTGTAACCATAAGATTTGGCTTGCAAAAGCAAGCCAAGTCAGGTGCACCACAGACGTCTGGCCAGCCCCAAAATGTCTGGATTACCCAGTGACAGACATCCCTATGGAGAGGCCATTAAAAAATTACAACAAAGTACCAGGCAGTGGGTTGTAGAACTACAGTTTATTGTTATGTTGGGTTGTTTCCAACTGGAGAACTCTGAGGCTGTAGCCCCACTCTGGCATTATGTTTGAACAGGATGCACAAATGCTTTTAAGGGGCATAGGGCTGTGTATGCTGACTCCACCCTTAATGTTCCCAGTCCTGCATTTTCTCTTCCTTACCTTACCAGGTTGAGCAGCAAGGCCTGAAGGGAGGTGTTACTAATGTTCATTTGAACATGAGTAGAAAGGTCTATGCAGGTGTTCTCTTGCGCACATCTACAGCTAAAGTGGAGTGGAAAACTAGGGTGCACATGCAATCCTCATCCTAAAATGTTCCTACTTCCCTGGCTGCTGTTGAGTTTTTCATAGGTTGAGTAGAAAGGTCTGAAGTGTGCTTTATAAGCACAGTCGACTGAACGCACTTACAAAGCTCCCATGATTGAAAACACTGTTAAGACAACGTTCTCAACTATGGGAGCTTTGTAAGCTCATTCAACCAAATGCAATTACAAAGCCCTCTTCAGAACTTTGGGCTCAATGACATCTCCAATGAAATTACCATCATTATTGGAAGAATTTATTGAGGCTGGTAAGGCAAAGCGACCCACGATCCATCTCTATACATTCTTGTTATTGGTGAATAAATATGATATACAGGTTTTAAGCAGGAATGGAACAGGGAGTTCTTATGAGTTGGATTTTATGAGTTATTTTCCTATGAGTTGGATTGTCCCATTTTGCCAAATCTGCGGTTTGGTGCTTTGGTATCAATACCTGTTACATCTATGGATCTTAAACTGCATCTTATTCAGCAAAAACATTTGTTGCGTGTCTATTGAACACTGCAACATCTCTTTAATAAAGGATTGGCTAATTTAGCTAACTGCTGGCAGTGCAATGAAGCCAATGCTTCATTTACACATATGTTTTAGCAATATCCAATAGATGCTTCTTTTGGGGAGGAGGTTATTATACAGATAAATTTTGTACTGGAACAGTCTTTAATATTCGTGGATGTCTCTCTCATTATTTACTTGCTTCATGGAAATTAATGAATGGATTCTTTGTGTCCTTTTGACAGCTAAAAGACTGATAATACAACATTAGAAGGATAAATGCTGATCTCCTGCAATGCAATGGATCGAGGACCTTAACAATGCTTTCAACATTTGAACAGGTGGCATATAGACGCCACTTTCAGATGGATATTTAGTTGGATATCTTTTGTTGAAGCTTATGTGTAATTGCTAGAAAGTTCTACTTCATATGCATGCATTGCTATGGATATAGATAAAAATCCATGTATATTTTAAGTACTGAGATTCAGGGAAAGGATCTGAATTAGAAGGACTTGGAAAAACATCTGCCAGGGAAATGCTGTATTAGATAAAATGGCACTAGGCCATATGGATTGAATTGTCTCTCAACATAAGACAGCTTCATGGGTTCCGTCATTAAAAGTTTGGTGGTCTAGACACTGAGTACAAATCTGTACCTTAAAGCCGTGGTGCAGAACCTCTTTCACCTCAAGGGACAAATTCCATTTCAGAGAAGCTCTCAGGGGCTGCATTCCTATGGTGGGTGGGGCAACAGGCAAAGAAGGCAGGCCCAAAATACTGAAAATACCCACATATTTTAGCTTCAAGCTCTTAGTGCTAGTAACTAAGCTTTGAGAGAGGCATTACAACCTTTTAGAGTGGGGAAAAACTGCACAAAACCCTGGAAAGCATCGACCAATAAGTGGCTTGTGAAAGGGGTGTGGCCAGAGGAAGGGGGTATAGTACTCTAGGGAAACATGGAGGGCTGGATTTGGCCCCTAGGACTGAGATTCCCTACCCCTGTCTTAAAGAGTTGGCTTGGCTGAGCAAGCAATCAGTTCCCACTTACGCGAAGTCTGTTTAGGCCAACTATGCAGGATGTTAAATATGTGATTATACACAGTGAGCCTGTCCAGACAACACATTAACCCATGGTCAGGCCACTAACCCTTTTGCAGCAAATGGTTAGTGAGCGTGTTTATGTAGCCACCATGGTTAGGAATGGCTTACACAACACGCTAAGTCATGGTTCACATGGCACGCTAAGCCATAACTTTTCGTTCAAAATGCTTAACCAGTGTGGCTTAGCAAGTCAACTGAATGTGTCTCTTGTTGCAGCAACAGAAAGGCTAGATAAGGATCAGGACAATAGCACATAGGGAGGGTTAGCCATTTCCCCCACACCGTGGTCCTGGGGGGAAAAAGTGTATCCCAAAACTAGGGATGGGGGAGAAATTAATTTCATTCATATTTTAATGCAGACTTATCTAATTTGAACCTCTCAAACCAATATACAAACTGAAGTGTGGTTTTACTTCAATATTCATGCTTTTTCAAATTTTGTGATGCAATATTTCATTTTAAAAATGGATACAAAAATGTGGATATTAGTCAAAAGTGTGCACAAAAATGTGTATACATTTCCATACAGACTTTGAGCCTATCTACACTACTGCTTTAAACCGGTTTATAACAGTTTTAAACCGGTTAAAGCAGTAGTGTAGATAGGCTCTTTGTTTTTAATTACAAACTAATAGGATGAAACAAACTTAAGGTTGGAAAAATGAGAACATGAACAAAAATGAAATTTACAAATGGGTCAGCCGCTACCCCAAACTGCTATTTGTCATTGGAATGAAGCTGATATTGGTTTCCCACCTGCTATGGTCCCAATCCCCCACTTTGGCAGCTGCCTATGTGTGTGCGTGTGATTCCCTTACAGAAGAAGTAGTTAACTATAAGATGGCAGGTCAATGGTATCAGCTTCTTATAACAGTGTCTACATTTTCTTACTGAGGCAAAAACATAGACAACAGCCCAGGTTACAAATACATTTGATCCACTAACTGCATACATGCTTTTTTTTAAATAGGTAACTTCTGAAATTTAACAAGCAATGAGTGAAGAGAGAGGGGGAGGGGGATAACATGACTCCCTGCAGTGTAGGCAAGGACAAACAGTTGTCAAGGTAGACCATGACCACCCCTTTTGCCCATCTCAGCCTGAGCAAAGGGCTAGGGAATAGGGGTATAGCTGCACCCCCTCTATGCCCAAGCCTCTCACCTGAAACTGTTAAATAGTAGCAAGTAACCAAGCAGAAGGCTTCTGAGACTTACCTGGAAGAAAGCACACACAGCACCATAGGTAGAAATTAAGTTTATTTACAGAGGAAAATATAGGCAGTATGTGTATATACACCAATTGCTGGGGAACATGTCCTGCTTATCAACAGCTGGTTAGCCACTGTGTGAACAGAGCGGTGGACTAGATGGCCCCTTGCTCTGATCCAGCATGGCTCTTCTTGTGTTCTTATAAAACCTTTGGAACAATGCTCCAGGCAAAAATAACAAAACAGTACCTAAACCTATTCTATACATTACCTAAGTATGGGATTTTTGATAGAGCAGAGCCCAATTCAGGATCTGAAAGCTCACAAGCTGAAAGCAAATTAGCATATGTAGATGGAGACAAATGGGCATCTCCAAGCCTCTCCCTTTTATGCTCAGAACCCTGACAACTCAAAGAAGATTTCAAGGAGCCAATCCACGGGTTGACTACCACAGCTTCCCAAATCCTGTAAGGGAAGGGGGATGGGGGGAGTTTCCACAGGAATGCAGCTCAGATAATTCAGTCCCAATTAACTAAGCCTTACTTTGGTCTTGAAGATGAGAGCTATCTTGAGATAACAAGACTCACAGGTGGCTATGTCACTTCATGCCATTTCAGCTTAGCTAAATGGAGTGAGTTGTCACATAGAGCATAAAAAGAAAATGGAGTTCTTCCATTAGGACATGGAGCAAGAATGAAATTCTTGACACACTGGGCCTGTTCAGATGCCATGCAAAGCCACAGTTAGGCCGCTAACCTGCTTGCAGCAAATGGTTAGCGAGCATGTTTCAACCATGGTTATGTAGCCACCATGGTTAGAAATTGTTCACAGGACACACTAAGCCATAATGTTCAGCTCAAAATGCTTAACCACCGTGGTTTAGCGTGCCATCTGAACAGGGTCAATGGAAGCTACCTAAAAGAACTAGAAATGAGTGGAAACGTTTATTTCTGGAATGTGGCAGGTCAGTGGAGCTCCAAAAGGGTGGCCTGTTCCATTCTGAAAATGAATGGACATGCTAATTTCCAGGATTGCTTTGTGAAGCGCTAGTTCCAGTTGTGCTAGCAGTTGGTCCCATGGGTGCAACACAACTATCAGAGGTGCAGTGGCAGTTTTGAATACTGCCTGTAATTAACCTTGGAATGTCAGTTTCCAAATTTTAAGGCTCTCTTTGATACCATCTGTTTACTGTTCCACGTGTACTTTCCCTAGGCTGACTATACTATACAGGCACTATACTAGAGTGACCCTATAGAAAAGAAGGCAGGGCCCCTGCAACTTTAACTGTTGTGATGAAGAGGGAAATTCACCAGGAACTAATTGCATATGAATGACACTGGCTGAAATTCCCTTTTCTCTACAACTGTTAAAGTTATATGAGCCCTGTCCTCCTTTTCATCTGGTCAGCCTAACTTTCCCCCTTCTATCTAAAGTAGACGCCTTATCGCATCAACTGTGTCAAATGAAGACCAAATTTTATGCATCTGCTAAATTGCTCAGAGATGTTTATGAGTTCCTCTCAGAGCCCGTGAGCAAAACAGGTTTCACAGGTTTCACTTCAGAGCTCAACTTTATGCGACATGATATTTTATAATGCGTGTCTCACAATACTGCTTCCCACTCCGACCCAAGAACTGGAAGTATCCAGGCTGCCTTAAGCTTCCTTTCAACAGCTTACTAAAAAAAAGAAGAAATAATTTCAAAGAGCTTTTTGCAAGATTTGATAGTACTGCTAAAAACCCTTAACAGCTTTCTGTAAAAAGAGTGGAACTTTAACTTATTAAATGTTCACAGTGATGCCATGAGCCATAAGACAGGACCTAATTATTATCCTAGATAAAACATATAATAACTGTCTTGCCTTCAAAGTTCTTACATGTGATACCTTTTTATTTATTTATTACATTTTTATCTCTACCTAAACTTCAGAACATAAATCAAAGCCGATTGTCATAAATATACACTTTTTAATATATGTTGTACTTGGAGAAGAACATGTGCAGAGTATGTTATATATTTTATTTTTAAAGAAATCTCTCTCCTAAGCTCACAAGAATCTATGGAGGAATCAGATAACCTCAGATCATTAGACTACATCTTGGCACAGTCACAGAAGACACTGTTGGCCATCATGCACCTAAAATGCACATCAATCATGGGGCAAGGAATACAGAATAAGATGCAAGTAATCTATGCTAGATTTCAGTAGTTTTCAAATCTGCTACATTCATGGAATACTTACCATATCAGCTTGGATGCCAAGGAAACCAGGCACATTGCAAAGGATTCTGGGACATATTCCAGGGGCTATACTCATATCTATGTCAGGCACTATGCCCCCTGCATATTAGGCTTGTAATGTACAAGAACTGGATTTCAGTTCACAAATCATCCAAATTTCTCCTATTTGCAACCTCAAAATGCAAACGGGAGCACATTTTCTTGGAAAATGTTCATACATGCCTAAACTTGCAATTGCTTTAAAAAATGCAAATATTCGTACATTCCTAAACTTGTGATTGTTTTTGTTTATTTTTTTAAAATGTGCACTTTTGAAAAATGCATATAGAAATGTACACTTTCCCTGATTTGAACGAATCAAAAAACAGGCTGCAAATGAGAGCGAGCTGAACTGAGATTCAAAGTGAAGTTCAGAAGAGTTTGGTCAGCTCAAACAACCTTGGTCCTCCCATCCCCATATCAGGCCTCCCCACCTGCCCACACAAACTAATTTAGCATTTTAAAACAAAGTCACTCTCCCTTGTTGCTCTTCATTGCAGAGGAAGTTCCGTGTTGGTGGGCAAACTGTTTTTCTGGAAAGATTGTCCATCATCACTGATGTCCTTATGGAGAAACCCCTGATAATAGGTGAGTCACTTACATATTGCCAAAAGTAAGAAACACATCAGAACTGTGTCCAAAGGAGGACATGGTTTTGCATAAAATTTGCCTATGCTCATCTATATTCACCAATGCACATTTAGAAATAATTGTTAGGGAAAATATAAGTCTAAGTTCATTGGACAAAAGTTTGAGTGTCAAGAAGGACTGAACAAGCCAGCTGAATACAATTAGCAGAGAGAGAAAGTTTTTTCTAGGCTGAAAGGAAAGGTCAATCTGATAGTGGTAATGTTTCTGCTAGGATAAGGTAATTGATCTGTGCTGAGCTAGGGTCCAGAAATGTATAAAAGACAGCTTTAATATTAATGGCTTTTTGTGGGTCAGTTATTTGGAGTTATGTGGAATGGATACTGGTGTATATGAGAGATTGATGAAGGACTAGGCTATGCTATAGCCATATGGAAAAACTTGTATATATCTGGAGAAACCAGTTGTGCCTTGTATATATTTTATATTGGAACACAAGTAAACGACTTGTATTATACGCAGCTTACTGAATGTGAGTACTTCTTCTGCTGCTGGAATTTTACTGGACTTTATTGCTTACTCAAGCGCAGGCAGCGCTTGTTGCTTCCCCCAACAATAATTACTATGATTTGAATAGAAATGCAATCCATCTCACTATACGGGGGAAGACTGTGATCAGATGATCAACAGTGAAAAACATAAACTATAATAAAATGTTTAAAAGAATAAAATGCTGTACCAAACAGACAGCACCGGAATAGATAAAATAACCATTAAAAGAAACCCTAGAACTAGATTTCTAAAATGCCTGGGAGAAAAGAAAAGTTTTTGCCTGGCATAAAAAATTAACAATGTAGGTGCCAGATGAACCTCTTTGGGGAGGGAGTTCCATAAGTGGGGTGCCACAACTGAGAAGGCCATCTCTCTTGTAGCCGCCTGCCTAGCTTCCTTCAGTGGGAGCATCTAGAAGAGGACTCTGAAGATGAGCTAAGGGTCTGAGCAGGTACATATAGAAGACATTCCATTAGATACTCTGGTCCCAAGCCATTCAGGGCTTTAAAAGTCAACATAAACACTTTGAATTGGGCTTGGAAATGGACTAGAAGCCAGTGCAGCTAACCAAGAAGCTCTGTTTTGAACTAACTGAAGTTTCTGAACCATCTTCAAAGACAGCCCCACGAACAATTCGTTGCAGTAATCCAACCGGAATGCATGTTCAGTGCCATCTCTGATATTTATTAAAGTTCTTCTGATGCCTTCTTCTAGATTACTTAAAATAGGGCTACATGTAATAAAAGACAGTAGAAACCCACTCCCATCCCACCTGTTAATTCCTAAGCATTATTTACTGCCTTGAGGTCATTGTTCATCCCTGCTGCAATGTTTATAATCAACTACTCCACAGAATGCAACTCACAAATTTATTTCTTTGATTTAAGTGTCCAGTTCTAAAGAATTCTGGCTTCAGATGATATTTATTTGAGACAGTAAATCAACTTTCAAGGTCCTGCCCAAAACAAAACAACAACAAAAATGAACAAGGGAAAAGCTCTTCTGATGAAGTGCATTCTGGAGATAAATAGAATTTACCAGACCTACATATTGGCAATGCAACAGATAACCACAGACCTCAGTAATTAGCTTTTATTTTACAGAGAGCAAAGGGAAAGAAAAGAGCTATTCTGATTCTGCTAGCAATCCTGTCGAAGTTTGATAATGGACTCCTTTAGATTAAAAGAAAATCACATTTTCTTACCGACACTTTGCTTCTTGCTTCTTTTGTGCAATTGTAATGAGCTGAATTACATAATAATAATAATAATAATAATAATAATAATAATATATTTATTTATTTATTACCCGCTTCTCCCTCTGGATCGAGGCGGGGAACAACATCATCATAAAACACACAAAACTAATTAAAAATACATAAAACCAATATATCATTAAAATACCAATAAAACACCAATAAAACATGAGAGGACAGGGGCGATCACATGGTCTGTAATTAAAAACTTCCCCTGCTCATAGTATTGAATGGGGCAGCGCCCTCTACTGGGTGTTTTGTAGTGCAACTTCTGCTGCACAGGGCAGGAAATTCCAAGATATTTCAGAAGAATTGGGCTATCCAAGAGATTTTTTTTAATGGAATATCTGGGGGAAGGAGCAAGAGATGTGCAGGAAGTTCAAGACATCGTCAAAATGACCTGCAAATTTCTGTGAGTGGCCAGTTCATTTAGAGAAGGCCAATATCTCCCAATGTGCATTTAGGAAGTTCACAGTATGTGAATATATTTTGAAGCAAGCTCCCTTGCCCATGACAATGGTCATCTGCTTGTAATTTAGGTCCAGAGTACTCTGAGCTTATGTGTTGATTTTGTGCCTCCATCATCTCCTATATGCCCTAGGGACATGTAAATGTGACCTTTCCAAAAGCAACTCATGCAAGACAGACTGTTGGAAAAAGCGAAAAAGAATTCTAACTTCATCCAGGGAGCGAAGAATGAATTCCATCCACACTTCACCACCACCCAAAACATGATTGCCATTGATCAATTATTGGAATAGGGTTAGGGCAGTGATCTAGCAACCTTAAATATACTACATGTGTGTTAGGTTGCGGAATTATAATTAATTTGGAATGCCTGTATTGGGAAACAAAATTAAAATGTATCTATTAAGAAATATTTACAAGAGTGCAGACTTTGGATAGTAACTAACGATGGTGCAGCATTAGAATTAAACATGTTTCATTAACGCAAGGGGGAAAGCAGTGATTTGTCACCAAAACTGAAAAAATCCCTGTCCCTTCCATACCTGTAAAAAAAATTCTACTTACACAAGTTTCCCTGAGCTTTGCTGATTTCTCTCCCTGCCCTGCTGGGCTCAAGTTACAGGAAGCCAGATTCTGGCTGGACATCAGGAAAAACTTCCTGACTGTTAGAGCAGTATGACAACGGAACCAATGACCTAGGGAGGTCATGGGCTCTCCCACACTGGAGGCATTCAAAAGGCAGCTGGACAACCATCTGCCAGGGATGCTTTAAGGTAGATTCCTGCATTGGGCAGGGGGTTGGACTCAATGGCCTTATAGGCCCCTTCCAACTCTACTATTCTATGATTCTATGAATTCCAGACATACCTGCCATCTTCCTTTCCCCAACATGCCTCTGGGCCACACAGCTGGAGCCTCAGCAGCAAGCACATCAGTGCACATTGCACCTCAGGCCACCATAAAGGGTAGGGAGGATTAGGCACATTGCGAGGGTTTCCATCACTTTGCCTTCCAGTCAGAAAGCAGCCTACAAAGTTCAGTCCTAGTATTGCTGGGCTACTCTTTATGTGATCAGAATATTTGGCGCAGTTAATTATCCGACTCAGCTAATATCTTGCTGCAAATTATTCGGTTGATGATACAGAAAATGTAATGGTGATATATATATGTGTGTGTGTGTGTGTAATATATGTTTATGTTTATCAGATGCAACCTTGATAATAGAGTCAACAATTGACTTTCTAGTTCTTAATTGATCAATTGTTTACAGCTGTTGATGCAAATTTTAAATTTTGTATGCTCTTTTATGGTCTATAGACTACAATAAAGTAAGTATGTAAGATAAGCTGAAAAGTGGAAATCTCATGTAATCAGAGCTGAAAGTAATCACTTCAAACCATTACAGTATTTCTCCATTAAATATTTCTTACCCTACTAAGAACACATATTCTGAGATTCAATGAGCCAAGCTCATTTAAAAAAAAAAACCTTATTTCAAGATATCCTGTTTCTCAAGAAATCTCTGGTTTTGAATAACTGAAGGCTGCAATCCTAAGCCCCCTTACAAAGGAGTAAGTCCAGTTGACTTCAGTAAAACATAAGAAGAGCTCATTTCAGAAAACCATTATTTCTTGTTTCTCAAGAAATCTCTGGTTTTGAAAAACTGAAGGCTACAATCCTATGTCCCCTTACAAAAGAGTAAGTCCAGTTGACTTCAGTAAACATACGTATGAGTAAGCACGCTAGGGTGGTCATGTATCCTACTTTACAAAGGACCAGCCTCTGTTTTGGAAAGCTGGCAGAGGACAGTCTTCTATTTAAAGGTGTCCTCAATTTGATAGACTGTCCAATCCAAGTTTGCTTTCAAGTCAAACAACCATAAGAAAGGAGAGCAACAGCAACCCTGAAGTTGCCCATCAACAGTTAACACCTAGGCAGCAGATTCAGCAGGCACACAGGTCACCTGGTCGGTCTTTTCGACTATGATGAGATGTATTGTACTTCTATTTAGATTGTTGTTATTATTTCAAAATTTTCACCTATTATTATTATTATATTTCTTTATATCCTGCCTTTTTCCCAATAATGGGACTCAAGGCAGCTTACAAATTAAAACATGTACAGTTATAGCGATATACAAAAATTAAACATAGTACAATTTTAAAATATTTAAAACATTTTAAAACATTTTTAATACACATAATTAAAAATCCAAACTATAAGCAATACATCCACAAAGGTCTGAATTACTCCCCAAAGGCCTGTTGAAACAGAAAAGTGCCTCCGAAAGCACACCAAGGAGGGAGCCAGTCTAACTTCCCTGGGAAGGGAGTTCCTGAGCCCCGGGGCAGCCATCGAGAAGGCCCTCTCCCTCATTCCCACCTATACATATAAATCAGCATATGTAAATATTATGCAAATTGGTGTCCTCTTTTGTCCTCTTTTTTTGGTGGTGCAATTCCTCTTTTTTAGCAATGCATAAGTGGCTACCCTAAAACATGCCTAGGATTGGGATGTAAAGTGTAATGATAGTTACGGGCTGTGGGGTAGGGGAAACATAATGGCCTCTTCAGACAACATGCTAAGTCATAGTTAGGGCGTTAACCCTTTTGCAGCAAGTGGTTAGTGAGAGTGTTTAAACCATGGTTATGTAGCCATCAAGGTTAGGAATGGTCACACAGCATGCTAAGTCATGGTTTACACAATTTGCTAAGCCATCATATTTAGCACAAAATCCTTAACCACCTTGGCTTAGCGTGTCGTATGAACAGAGGCAGTGAAAAAGAAAAGGAACCTTTACTGGTACAAAGAAAGTGACCATATTATGTTTTGATAAAATTAGAAGCATATTGTATGATTTCATTTCCCCCCGTAAAAAAAAAAAAAAAAAAAACTGGCATAGATTCAGATTGCAAAATATTCCCCAACACTATAGATTTTTTAAAAAAATCTAGAAGATCTACTTATGTTGATGCGTGTTAATGCATTCTACAACCTCCAGGTAGTTCGTTTTTTTGTTGCCTAGGCCTATGGCTATTTTTCTAACTGCTTTTATGCACATCCCATTTCTTGATGCTCATTGTGTGTGCAAGAAAAGAAAAAGAGAGAAAAAACAGGGGTGGGTGTGCTTTTCATCTCTAACAAATGCTGTAAAATGTGAGGATGCTATAGCCTGTAGGTGGTGCAAGCAGAGATCATGAAAGGTGGTTTCATCTACATGGCTGTCTTCCAGAATTTACTATCTTTTTGGTCTCGGATATCTGCTCATTGATCGAAAGGAGTATATGCTCACTTAAGAAGACATCATCAAATGTGAGGTTGCTGGTGTTGGTTTTGTTGTTGTTGATTTTGGAAGGATATTATATAGGGTTTTGGATGAATATACCTTACAGTTTTACTGACTTGATAATTATACACATCCCCTCTAGCTTTCAGAAAGCAAGTGCTCAGACAGACCATTTATAAGTTCCGTGTTATTAAGCAATGTGGCTACAGTTGCAGCATGTTCAGTGCACTGAATTTTCATCCATGCAAACTAGTTTGATGAGCAGGAGAAAAAGGATTTTATGGAGAGTTTAATTACATGAGAAAAATATTCAACACTTTTCACACACTAATCCCCACTTTTATGGCTCCTCCTTTCTGCACAGTTTTGGTGCCACTAAACTTCCTGACATGCTCCCAGCCAATCAGGGATCAGGCAAGCAGGGAGATGACATCACATTCTCATACAATTTTGGCTACACGTTGACATCCCAAAGTCAAGTCAGAATAAGGACAGTACTTCCTGCCCTCATTTCAAATGAATGGACTTTTTTTTACTCTATTTTGTACATTGGGAACCTCACGCTTTTGAGGAAAAAAAGTGCTACGAAAATGATGATAGGAGATGTAGGAAGCTGCCTTATACTACGTGAGACCATTTGGCCCATCTATCCCAGTACTGCCAGTACTGACTGACAACAGCTCTCCAGGGTTTCAGGCAGGATTTTTTCCTAGCCCTAGTAGGAGATGCCAGGGATGAAACCTGGGACCTTCTCAAGCAAAATAAGTGCTCTACTGCTGAGCTCCGGCCCCTCCCCTACGGTGATCTTTGTATACCTGCACTTTCCCCCCATCTCTCAGAAATACATACACCTTAATGTAGAAGCTCCAGTGTGTATTTGTGCAGCCAATCTCCAAATAGGGTTACTAAGCTACCTTTTCTTTTAAAGATAATATAGTATAAGCTATTAAAATCAATAGAGCATGGGGAAATTGACTACATGAATCATTGTCTCTGCATGCTCTCCTTTCTTCAAGTCAGTGATAGCAGACATGATACTTTCCCATGTTATCCTCACTACAATGATTTGAGGTATGTTAGACTGAGAGCCAGGCTCAGTTTACATTGATGGCAAACCATTGTTTGGCCATTGGTACCCAGGCTTCAGGATTGTTTCCACTTTGCTCTGCCTCCCTGGCACTTTCCATTCCCGACCCCCCACTTTCAGGTTTACTCAAACCACAGTTTGCCATCTGAATTGTGCAAAGTTTGGTTTGCGCAAACCATAGTTTGCCTGGAAACCACATCCAGATCAAACCACATTGACTAGCCCAAGAATTCTAACTTCTTCACCTCACTGACTAGTGACTATTGAAAAGAATACCATGGAAGGAGGACTCAATGAATTCATCAGTGAGCAATACAATACTCCCAGTTCCCTGGATCTGGGCCATTGTGCATTACGTTCATTTTTCAAGCCCCTACTGTAGCCAAATTACAGGAATTCAAGGTGAAAGCAGTCACAGCATAAAAATCCTCTCTCTGTTTTGGTGAGATGTGATTTAAAACCCATTTAAAATCGGAATTCCGAATATGACAAGTAAAGTAGATTTCATTCTGCCTATTTGAAGTTGTCCTTTTTTTAACATGAAAATAATTCACAAGAAACAGTCTGTGGAATGAGAAATGGGAACATGTTGGTTGCAATATCAGCTCTAAATACAGAGCAGGGAAGAGGCAGAAATTGTTCCCCCAAAGAGAGAGAGATCAGCCATTCTAAATTCAGAAGGTTTGACCCTTGTATGAACTTGTAAGTGGACATCCAGCCCAAAGTAAGCCCAATTACAAAGAAGCTCAGTGCAACCCAAACATGAAATAGTAGGCTTGATCCAGCCATTGATGTCAAAGAATAAACACTTCAAGCCTGCCCAACCACAGGTGCCAGGCCTGGTGTCAAAACCAGGCATGACTGGGCAAATGTTGGGGCCCACCAGGGATGACACAGATGACATCCATTTTAAAAACATATATTTTTTTAAAAAAAAATTGTTTAGTGCCACTTGACTCAACACTGTGAATAAAAGCCACCATCATCTTTAGTTCCCCAGAATTCAGAAATTTACAGATCACAAGTATGGGAATGCAATGAGTTTCCCATAGGCCTGTGGAACATTGCATTTCACAGGCCCACAGACAATAAATTGAAAAGAATGCAAATCTACGTACTCTTGATGATGACCAAATAAGAAGCTCAATAAGAAAATGGGAAGGGTGTGTGTGTAGAGGTGGGGGGAATTTTATGATGAAAGGGTGCTGTTGCACATGTCCGCTTGTGAGTCCCTGATTGACTGCTGGTTGGTCACTGTGGGGACAGACTGCTGGAGTAGAGGGACCCTTTGGTCTGATCCAGCATGGCTCTTCTGATGTTCTTAAGTGGATCATGGTGAAGTAAGCTGCTTTTTGAACTACTAAAATGGGATCCAAACGGAGTCTTGCCATTATGGCTCGTTCCCTGAAAAAAAATCCCACAGCTGTTCTCCACTGTGTCACTTCTGCACTACACCACTGCTGTTAGTGATGGCCAAAGCCAACAGAGAAAGGAAAACCCCACAAGAACTGCCAAAAAAGCCAAGGGCAAAGGGGTGGAAGAAAGGGTGTTTAATATAAAAGAGCTCCAACACATTTCAAACCCTCAAGTCCTTCTTCAGGATTCTCCAAAAAGACAATATATAATGTTTATGTACTCACATGTCCACCATGGTATATCACATAAATCAAACACATGTGCATCATTGTTTAAAATTATAAATTGAAAAAAGACTAACACATCAAGAATGAGAGGCTCAACACATACTATTTACAAACGTTCACATATCTGGATAAACTGACTCACTTTTTAGAATGCAACATAATAAAATTATAAATCTATACATTTATAAAAGGAGAACTCTTAAAGAGAGAAAGTCTCCATACATACAAACTATTTATAAACATTCACGGATCTAGAAGAAAGACTGGCTCACTTGTTAGAATGTGATGGGGATGTGTAGTAAATGTAACTTTACCCACTGAAGAGAACATGTTTATTAAGATTGTTTATTAAGAGTGTTAGGTTGACCATTAAAATGACTATGCACACATGCCAATTACTTCTACTTACTCTCTTCATTTCAAATCCTACAATATGTAACCTTTGGGACAGTCAGTTATCGTACAGATTGTTTCTTCCCAGTAAGTGATCCTTCACTGTTTAAGGTCTAATTTACAGTTTATTTAGCATATCTGGTTTTACATACCCCCGAATTTATGTCCATGTACCCAGCAAGATTCACCGCCGGCAATGTTTCTTGTTCTTGGCACAACTTTGCGTAACTCTTTTGCAAAGCCATTTTCAAGCAACCGGCATTCCAGTATTCCTGAGTTCCCGTATGTCATGGCAAGCTGACAGTCTGGAATGTGAGGAGAGCTGAAATGTTCCTGTGTCATGATGTGTGAGACAGTTTACTTCACAGTTGGGGGCAATGTGAAGATTTTACTGATGATTATGTTTTAAATGGATTGGTTCCCTCTTTTTATTTGCTTAGATCGATATCTGAAGGAGAGTATTTGTTATTGCAAAGTGGCCAAAAAGTACTCATGAATATTTAGTGCAGTGTTGAACGATTCCCCTTTGGTGATTTTAATTTTTTTAAAAAATTGAAAACATCCACCCATTCAGGAAGTATTGCCCTCACTCTGAATTGACTGTGTTGCCCTCAGTGAGCTCAGCAAATACCTGGATCGGACTGGCTGTGTAGCATCATGGCTTCATCTTGTTGACTGGGATCACCTATGGCTGGGATCACAAACGAGGAGCATTGCTTTTACTCTTAATTGGCTTCACTTGCTTTCAGTGACATTAATTGCGAAGATAAATCTAATTGGCTATGTAGCACTGTAAAGTCATCCAGTTCACTAAATAGCCCCCAAGTGGCTGCAATGCCCTATCAATCCAGGAGGAAAAGGAGGAAGGAAAACAGAGAAAGCATCAATTCAAAGATAAAGAGAGAGGAGACCTCAAAGATACATCTTGAGCCTATCTACACAGTATCTTGGAACGTTTAAAATAGTATTTTAAAACATTCCAAATAGGTGCGTTCCAAAACGTCTTAGGCAACATTAAGGAGTACTCAAGTTACAGGAGAAAAAAATCTTCAGTCTTCAAAACGGTGTGTGCGGTCTCACACCCTTCTGTCCGTCTCTTTCTGTTTCATTTTTACAATGAGTTTAGGGCAAAGCATTGTGGGTGCTGTAGTTCACTCGCCCACTTCCTCCTTAGCCCCTCTTGCTTCCCCACCAATCAACTGCTAAGCATTTGGGCGCTGGTAAACGAAGCACTGCCCTCACAAATCACAAACAGTAAGAAAGGACACATTATTTTACTTAAAATGATTTATTAACAGTAAAAAACAGTAAAAAACAGTAAAAAACAGTAAAAAACAGTAAAAAACAGTAAAAAACAGTAAAAAGCAGTAAAAAACTGAAGTGAGTTTTTAAAAACCTCGGTTATACAACGTTCAAAGGAGTGCGTCATGTGGCCCAAAGAGTTTTCGTAACCCTTATAAAACATTACAAAGCTAGAGTGTAGATAGGCTCCAAGAGTATCTGATAGGACACAAAGTATTTCAAGCCATGACAATTTTCTTCAAGGGCAACTAGTTTGGTCTATTCAGTGAGATAACTAAAGTGGTCTTGTATATTTGTTCCCCATGCACCTTTGAGGTAACTATTATTATGCATTACAATCTCCTCTCCCTCTGTCTTAATCCAAGAAGAAGATATGTATTTTAGAAGAAGAATAAAATAATGCAATAGTTATGGACCCTGCCAATGCATGTTACCGAACCATGAAGAAGCAAGTCTCACGGCACTGTGGCCAAGTTTTCTTAAAAATCAGGCTTAAAATCAAAGGACAGGAATTAAAACATGAGAATAAATGCAAAAAAAATATGCCTTTCTGTTATATTTAGTCCATGGTTAATCACCTTTTAACAATGCTCCAGCTCATGTTTTCAAAGTGCTGGTTCTCACTCTAACTTTGTATGTCAGGGAGAGCAGCATTCATCCTTGGTGAAGTGGCTCTGATGTCTCCTGCCTTCCTTGGTCTTTTAATGAGCGGTTTCTTCAATCAGTCCATTCACTACTTCTGATGCATTCTTTGTGATTCAGAGGGGTAATGGGGGCAGGTGGGAAGAACAGAGGTGACACCCAAAGAGCCCAGAACTGCAAGAGCAGCAGGCGTGAGACGGTTCAGAAGAACCATTAGTGGGGGTATATTTACCCTTCTGCCCTGAACTTTTTTTTCTGCTCTAACTTATCATGAATGTACAAACAGTTGTAAAGCATGGAACGGTGGGGATGGGTGGGGGAAGAGAAAGGTTCATTCCATGCTTCATGACTAAAGTAATACACAACTAACACACACCCCTCCCCACTAAGACCATTTGGTCCAGCATCTCAAATTATCTAGCTGCACCAGTAACTGGAAAGGAAACTGTATTTTATTCCTTCCAGGGGGCTGTCTATATGCTTTATTTGCCCCACAGTGCCTGCATGGTGATGCAGCCACCATGGGACTTCCCCCAAAGCTGTGAATTTAAAATGTCAGGGACTTAACCCAATGTTTTTCTTTGAAGCGAGGTCACCACGGTCCTTCCATCGTGCAACCTCGCTTTGGCATTGAACTGGGGGCATTCCAGGGCAGATTGTTGTTGTTATTATTATTATTATTATTATTATATATTTATTTATATCCTGCCTTTTCCCCAAGGCTGGGACTCAAGTCGGACGGCGACTACTGATAGATTGCCGGAAGGGCGGGACTGTTGGGTAGAGGGTGGGCCTGATGAACCATATGGCCACCAGAAAGCCCATGCTCCCTCCTGCCATGGGGATTTCCTGTCCCCATCCTGCAACAGCAATACCACAGGGTTTGACGAGGAAGGAGTAGCAAAGCGGCGCCGTGAATACACACACCCCTGTTCAGGAACTGGGGGTACTTCACTACCTAGGTCAAAGGAGCAGAAACTCAGCCCTCCTGGGGTTCCAATCTAGCCCTCCAGGTTTCCCAAGATGGCTACGCCTCTTCCCCTGGACCCACCCTTTTCTCCGCAACCATCAACTTTTTCTGGCTTTTGTGTCATTCCCCACCACCACTCCACAAGGATGAAATGCCTCTCCTAAAGCTTAGTTACTGGCAGTAAGAGATTGAAGTTACAATATGCTGCTTTGTGTGTGCGCGTATTTTTTGCCTCACCCCTTTTGTCTTCTACTCCACCCACCACTGGAATGTGACCCCTCCCCCCAAATCTATTTCAGCCCTCAGGTTGAAAGAGCACACCTGGCCCAGGTATACGCTGCAACCAGCAGGTCGGAAGCTGGCCACAAACCCCAAGACTATCAATGGAAATCCCAGCCACTCCTAATGCATCGGCATCAACAGTATGCCTCATTCACATTAATCACAGTGTTCTTGTTTTAGAAAAATGCCATTTCAACCTCAGTTCGTCTTTCACGTCCAGTGGAGAGGGAATTTAGAGGCCATGCTAGAGTGCACTATAAACATTTTAATTATTTGTTGAGGAGAAATTGGTGGATATGGAATCGGAGGTACAAGAAATATGATGCCACAGAAGATAGCTATGAACAGCTATGAACAGGGAAACAACCAGTCCTTTAATATTCTCTATAATAGGTTAAGTATTAGTCCATAGCAACCAATTTTCTTCCCCCACAACCATTTTTTTCTTTTAAATGCCAGAAATACTCATATCTCAGTACTAACAAAAGCACCTAAATGCTTACCTTTGAAGCAAATAATAATGTAATATGTAATTTATAAACGTAAGGCGCGATCATTACAAAATTGTTGTATTTAAGAGGAAATAGAATATTAAAATCCATCAGCCTTCAATTAAACATGGCAAGGTAGAAAAAGAATAAAGATTTCATAACGTTTCAAAGCAAAGTATGTAGCATTTCTATACAAACAGCAACCAATTAACCATATACATGAGGGTGACCATATGGAAATGAGGACAGGGCCCTGTATCTTTAACAGTTGTATAGAAAAGGGAAGTTCACCAGGTGTCATATGTATGCACGCAGCACCTGGTGAAATTCCCTCTTCATCACAGCAGGCCTACCTTGTTGAATTTTAAGCGTTTTATTGGTATTTTAATAATGTATTAGTCTTTATATGTTTTTAATCAGTTTTATGTATTTTATATCATTTGCTTTTAATGTTGTTCCTGGCCTCGATCCAGAGGGAGAGGCGGGAAATAAATAAATAAATAAATAAATAAATTATTATTATTATTATTATAGCTGCAGGAGCCTTATCAAATCAAATATTTATTACGGTCATAAGACCAGCATAAGAGCCTTGCCTTCTTTTGTATCTGGTCACTCTAGTGTAGTTCTTGCAGCTTTAACTGTAGTGATGAAGAGGGAATTTCACCAGGTGCTGCATGCATGCAAATGATACCTGCTGAAATTCCCTTTTCTATACAACTATTAAAGATACAGGAGCCCTGTCCTCATTTTCACATGGCCTCCCTAATATACAGATTTCTTTTCTTTTTTTTCATTTTGTATCGTCCCATGATGGTATAGCAAAAGGGGGAAAATAACTTTTTTAAAAAAGGTCTAATCTGATCATGTATCCTAAGAATTTTTTCCATCAATATTTTTAACTTCTTCCACTATTTTTTGGCTAACAGGCAAAGCCACCATGTAGAATAAAAATCACCTTCCTTGTTGGCAACCAATTTTCACACTATGTGTTTTAGTCAATACTGCTAGTAGCAGGCGTATTCCACAGTTCCTACCTGCTCCGTCTCAGTTTGAAACTGCGAGCTTCTTTGGATGGGGGGAGGGGGGATCACATTTCCCTCTCATCGTTTTGAATCGTGCTTCTGTAATTAGCAGCTTCCTCTATCGAGGAAGTAAGCAAAGTCCATGTGGCCCATTCAATGGGTGGGTTTTTTCCACCCTGCTAATCCTGCACACAGCAGGAAATAGTGGCACGTTTTGCATCCCCCCCCCCAAAGAAAAACGGATTTACTGGAGTCTATTTTGTGACAGAAAGAACACCAGAAGGAGTGGAAGACGCTTGGGAGGTGGACGCCGTCATCAAAAGGAACTGCAAAAAAAGTGAGTGGCCAGTAAAGAGCGTGCGATAAAACGCTCGTCTGATGCCGCTCCTAGTCTCGGGTTTTTAACTTGTGCATAGCATTCCTTGACTTGGAAGTAAGTCTCTCTGTATTCAATGGGCTTATTCCCATTGCTGCATAAATCATGGCATTAACCCTTTCAAGAACCCCCTTATCTCCAGTAACAGCTGTTCGGACATGTAGTTCATAACACATTATGTCTACATACGCATTATAATGTGTGTACAGTGAACACATGGAGTGGGATTGCACTGCTGATGCTACTCTCCTCTCTATGGGTTTCATCCAGTGGTATCATTCCACCAGCAGAAGGGAAATCGCTGGCGGAATGAATTTCCCCTTTCCCTCCGCAGGCCCCACGTGCCTCCCAAATCTGCTGCGGAGGGTTAAGGTAATCAGGACTGGGTACTTGGAGGGCTGCAGGGAGGAGAAGAGGATGGCTTTAAGAAATTAGATAAATTCCTGGAGGAGAAGGACGTCAATAGCTACTAGTCCTGATGGCCATGTGCTACCTCCAGTATCAGAGGCAGCATGTGTCGTGTGCATGCCCGTTCCCTCTGGCATTCACACGTGCTGGCAAACTGACACGAGACACTCACATCAATGAGACTTGTTTTTATTGAGGAAATCTCACGGTAACATGCTTAATGGTACATTTCTCTAAAACTACACTTAAAGCTGAACGATGGTCAGAAAGCTTTAGGCTCTATTCTTGATACGATCCTTCAGGCAATCACACAGGAGGGGGGGATTCTTGACAGGCTTAGCAAACTATCCCAAGGGGGCTTCTCCAGACGCTGCATACACTGGTAACTCAGGGGACTTGGTTTACGCCCACAAGATCATGGCACAGGAGCCCCATGCTTTCTACTTAGCACTGGGAACTCCCTGCCACCTGAGTCTGGCAGAGAGAGAGAGATCATGACCTAGCCAACCCCAGCTTGCTGAACACTAAGCTGACCAGGTGAGCATGATCACAGGGAAGGTACAACTTCAAGCACAGGAGTCTCGTGCTACTACAAGCACTGGCAAACTCCCTGCCACCTGAGTCTGGCCACAAACACACAATCTACAGCAAATGCCAATTCAAATCTATGAAAAGCCCCACAGAACTTTTCATGGCACAGTCCTTAGAAATCTACAGTCCAAATAGCAAGAGAGAGCATGTGAAGAGTGCTTCCAAAGTCTCAAATGAAGGTGGATCTAACAAGAGGGATTTCAGCCTTGCTTCAGCTATTATATACTAAGGCCTGGCCTATTCAAAGCCACTTGACAGGCAGGTCCTCTAACCTGTAAACCATGCCCATGTGCCAACAGGGCGGGATTGCTCCACCCACTAAGATGATGCTACAACCAGAGTGACAACTTCTAAGAGTGCTCCCTTCCTTTGTACCATAGCCAGGTCCCCAGGGAAACCTGTTACAGCTGCAAGGCTGTGACAGGGAGTGAGAGAGCTACTCCCCTGAGAAACTCTGACAGAGATAAGCTCTCAGAGACATTGGCTCAATTCGGACGACACAATAAACAACTGGCGTGGGGGAAACAATCGTCAGTTGTTTTGACTATCGTGTCATCCGAATGCTGCCATAGTCAACTCAGCGCTGATCCTAATCCACACCACAGTTGATTATTTATTACCATGTTGTGTGGGGAGTACCTCCTAGATGAACAACTGTAAAGTTGATTATTACCCCACCACTGACTATTGTGTCGTCCGAATTGAGCCACTGATTTTCTAAAACTATTTCTAATGAATCAACTTACATTCAGCAAGGCCTCTGGCCTTGTTGCACACGTGACAGCATGCTTATGTATGCCACTTGCTGAGGAACATGGGTGGGAGAGTGCTGTTATACTCATGTGCTGCTTATGGGTTTCCCGTGAACAGCGGCTTGGCCACTGTGTGAACAGAATGCTGGACTAGACTTCTGTTCTTATATCCTCAAGTCCTGTTGTGTGAATGGAAGTCCCGTTGTGCAAGCGGACATCCGCTCACACCACTACTGGCTCCAATCCTATGGGTGTGTGATCTCTGAAAGAGCCTACACACGTACAGACTGTACCTACAAAGTCTCTCTGTGAATCCATGTCCGTTCTTTAAGAGGTTACAATCGAACAAAATGCACAGGAAGTGGGAGTAGAACCAGCAGACACGAGTAAGTGCCCTGCTTTCTCCTTATGTGTGTTCACTAGTATACACACATGTGCACAGTCCTCTTGAGCGGTACTTCTAGGACACTGGAAAGTCAATATATCCAGATCAATCATCGTTGGATGGAGGCTTTCTAAAATGGAAAATTGACCACTTCTAGAAATAGATAAAGTTAATTAGCAACATAATGAATGAATCCAATGAAAGTTACATTAGGAAATTGGAATGGACACAATACTAGTCAAATCTAAAAAGAAAAAAAATGAGTGCCTGTCCCTAGCAGTTCCTCAGACATGTTAAAATTAGTATTGACAGTTTTCAGTGTCATTGGAAAAAAAATCTAAACATTGTAAAGGAAGCATATGCTGTTTAGCTGTCATGTCTTAAAATATTTTCTCGGTATTCCAGTTTTAAAAGAAAAATCGAAGTGAAGGCTTGAAGTTGCTTGAATATAATATTTGAGGCACACTAAGGCTGCAACCCCTGATTAAACTTACTAAGGCAGGAGTGGGGAACCTCAGCCAAATCCAGGTTCCCCAGATGGCCACGCCCCTTTTCCTGGCCCCACACCGTTCCTCCAACCATCAATGATCTGATCGCTTCCCAGTTTTTGTATAGCCTTCTCTCCATTGTCAGACGTTGAAATGCTTCCCTTAGGCTTAGTTATTGGGAAGAAGAGCTTTAAATGAACATGTGCTGGAATTTTTGCCCCACCCCATTTTCTGTTGTCTAGGGTGACCATATGGAAAGGAGGACAGGGCTCCTGTATCTTTAATCGCTGTATAGAAAAGGGAATTTCACCAGTGGCGTTTGTATGCATGCAGCACCTGGTGAAATTCCCTCGCCATCACAACAGTTAAAGCTGCAGGAGCTATACTAGAGTGACCAGATACAAAAGAGGGCAGGAAATTTCAAGACTTTCATAAACAAAATTTACAGTAGCCTGTTAGGGGGTGGAGGGCATAAAAAGGCATTAATAATAGGATCTCTCTTGTAAAATATCAGCTCTTGCAAAAGAAATAGTTGCAAAAGAAGTGTTGAGATTACTCTTTAAACATTTTAACATAGTTTGAGCCTCAGCCATCTTCACATGCTTATTTGTGTACCCAGTGCCCTATTTGAAGTGTCTCCTTTCCAAGAAGCTTTTTGCAGGTTTCCCTCCCGCCAACACTGAACTAGCAAATTCAATGTGTGCATTTTTTTAAATTGTGATTCTCTGATAGCCTGTAAAGAGAGATTTATTTTGGGAAATGAGCCATTTGGGGGAGGGGGGCCTTCCCTGCAGCCCATCACACTGTTCTGTTGTGTTGCACTACCAATAAATAGGCTGCGTTCAATACTTTGAAGCCATTCCATTGCAATTAATTTTTGTTAACTTCTCGAAAGCTTAAAGAATGGAACAAGAAGAGGAGGGTGAGCAAATTAGGCATGTAAAGTTAAGCCCCAGACCATTTTATGGTATATTGATTCAATTTTACAAGCACCAAGAAAAAAAAAGGGGGAGGATCTATAAAGCTACTGAGTTGGCAGTTTCCCAAGGAAAAAAATATTTTTGAGAAAACAAATGTGGATACTGGTTTAATCTAAAAAAAAAAAAAAAAAACCAACCATGGACCATGTTACTGGACACTGACCAGAAATTAACTGTGATGCCGTGCGGCTGTCAATGTAAAATGTATAATATGAAATGAGCTGAAGTTTTGGAAGACTTTTC
The DNA here is from genome assembly GCA_029215795.1 of Anniella stebbinsi. Classification (NCBI taxonomy): domain Eukaryota; kingdom Metazoa; phylum Chordata; class Lepidosauria; order Squamata; family Anniellidae; genus Anniella; species Anniella stebbinsi. The sequence goes on from JARDYH010000001.1 coordinate 53,777,040, forward strand.
AAGGACAGCCCATTTATTTATTTTTTTATTTATCATAGATTTATTGAAAAAGGAATTTCAGCAGGTGTCATTTGTATGCATGCAGCGTTAAACTCCCTCTTTTGTATCTGGTCACTCGAGCTATACTCCTGCAGCTCTAACTGTTGTGATGAAGAGGGAGTTTCACCAGGTGCTGCAGGCATACACACCTGCTGAAATTCCCTTTTCTATCCAACTGTTAAAGATACAGAAGCCCTGTCCTCCTTTCCATATGGTCACCCTAACACCAAACTGAGGAATATAGTAACCCAACTGAGAGGTCATCAAAGCATACCTCAGCCTGTGAATCAACTTCTTAGTTAGTTTACCTTACTTCTAGGTAAACATGCATAGGATTGTGCTATATGACTTCTAAAAAGCTTTTGACAAAGTCCACTCACTACTGGCTCATGAGCAAACCTAGTAGTCACGGGATAAGAAGACAGATCCTCTCATGGTAACTGCTTAACAACAGGAAGCAGAAGAAGGGAGTAAATGGGAAATTCTTAAAGTGGAGGAAAGGAAGTAATGATCAACGATCTGTACTAAGGCCAGTACTATTTAACTTGTTCATAAATTATCTGGAGTAGGGTGACCATATGGAAAGGAGGACAGGGCTGCTGTATCTTTAACAATTGCATAGAAAAGGGAATTTCAGCAGGTGTCGTTTGTATGCATGCAGCACCTGGTGCAATTCCCTCTTCATCACAACAGGTAAAGCTGCAGGAGCTATACTAGAGTGACCAGATACAAAAGAGGGCAGGGCTCCTGCAGCTTTTACTGTTGTGATGAAGAGGGAATTTCACCAGGTGCTGCATGCATACAAATGACACCAACTGAAATTCCCTTTTCTGCCACAGCAGAAAAGTCCCTCTTCCTGGTAGCCACCTGCCTAACTTCCCTTGGCAGGGGCTCAGGCAAAAGCCCGCCAAATGTTGTGGTCCTCCAAATGTTTTGGCTTACAACTCTCGTAATCTCTCACCATGGGCGATGCTGGCTTGGTCTGATGGGTGTCAGCCAAAACGTCTGGAGGGTCACATGTTTGTTCATTTATTATATTTCCATACCACCCTTGGTCTAATCCATCAGAACACTCCAGTACTGCCTCCAGTATCAGAGGCAGCAAGCCTATATACACCAGTTGCTGGGGAACATGGGTGGTAGGGTGCTGTTATACCCATGTCCTGCTTGTGGGTTCTTCGTCGACAGCTGATTGGCCACTGTGTGAATAGAGAGCTGAACTAAATGGACCCTTGGTCTGATCCAGCATGGCTCTTCTATGTTCTTATGTAACACTCTCTCTGCCTCAATTTGGACGACACGATAGTCAATGGTGGGTTGACTAACCCTAACCCTAGGGGGTACTCCCCACACAACATGGTAATAAATAATCAACTGTGGTGTGGATGAGGATCAGCGCTGAGTTGACTATGGCAGCATTCGGATGACACAATAGTCAAAACAACTGACGATTGTTTCCCCCACACCAGTTGTTTATTGTGTCGTCCGAACTGAGCCTCTGTGTTTGTATAAAAATACGGTCACAGGAATAGTTGCAACCTTATCTGTGACTGGTCAATGCACACATCACCTTATACTTTTGATTTTCTGACTGAGAATGGTTTAGATCTGACTGCTGTTACATGGACCAGCAGGAATTTACAGTGCACCAGTTCTTTGTCCATGTATTTATGCAAAGTCAGTTTCTGCTAGTAAAAGATACTAGGAGAGTGACTACAACAAGATGGAATTTTAGCGGCTAATCTGGAACATTATGTCTTTAATCAGCTTTGTACAACTACTAATAATGGAGCACAGATTCTACACAGGTGACTTATTCCTTGCCATACATAAAAATGATGTACAGCACATGGTGCTGCTCAATCAAGCCAAATCTTTCAAAACATTACCTTTGCTACAGTTAAGGAAGTAAATCAAAGACTCCCTTTCCTGTCTCTTCAGTAGATTGTAAGGCTCCCTTTAAATGGCAGCATGTCGGGTAAATGTTTTGTAACTCAGCTTTGTATTATTCTGATCTACCATCTTTCCTTTTATATTAGCCAATTCAAGTGGCTGAGTGCCAGTGCAGCCAATGTCCAGAGGTGATAGTTGTTGCTGTCTGGAGGGCCCTTTTCTGGAGGGCCCTTTTCTATGGTGACTCAAGACCCTCTGTTCTTTTCGCTTCACACAGCATTCCGAAATTACATTGGCTAAAGTCCAAATCACTCTTTGGAGAGCATAAATCTCAAGCCCATTCCCATTCCCCTCCGGAAATAAGTTGAGAAACCACAACTGCCATATTTTCCTTTGAGCCTATGGTTTCTAAAGAATGGGAGAGTCTATGGCCATGTCTACACCATCCATTTATCCCGGGGTCAGCTCGAGGTTGTCCCTGTGCATCCAAATGATGCACAAGGGATCCCCGGGTCAACCGAGTACGACCTCTCACTTTCCCAGGATAAAATGGATGGGCTATTTCCCGGGTTTTCCCGCAGTCCTCGGACAACCCCAAGGACCGAGGGTGGTGTGGCACAGGCTCCTGGATCTCCCTCCTCCCCACAAGTAGCAGGGCTTTGCAAACGGGCATGGAGCTGCACAGGGGGGGGGGCTCTGTGCCCATGGGGGTGGGGGCAGCAGTTTTGCCAACTCCAGGATGGCCGCTGCTGCTTTTCAGCACCGAGTTTTGGGGGGGGGGTGTTGTTTGGTTTTTTACTTACCGGCTCCTGCATTAAAAAGAAAATACTCGCCACGCCGGAGCGTCCCTCCTGACTTCCAGGACATTGCGCTGCCGTGTGCACGCTGGGGGACAATCCTGGAAGCGGAAAAGCCTGGGATCCTCCCCCCGTCCCGGATAGCAGGTAGGTGTAGATGAGCCCTTAGTTCTTCATGCAAAGCAACATGGAACGTACCAGCAAGCCACATCACTTTTGCATGGCTACACTGTGACGTATCGAGAAAAGACTATTCTATAAAGCCGAACTCCCTTGCAGAAATCAAACGCTTAGCAAGATTTAAACCACTCTGTCTGTAGAGCTGCATGGTGCTTTCGTTTTATTGACACCTCACAATTTTTTTCTGCATTGAGTCTATGTCATTTTAGCTCAGCATTAATTACTCAGTTTGCAAAATTAAAACGTGTCTCATGAGAATACTGATCTCATCTTTCACCTTAAACTAGCCGATTACTGCTTGTAATGTTCCTTTTACATGTTATTCAAATCCTAGATGCGGCAAAAGAGCTAACAAGTGCCAGAGAAGAGCAGGCTGTGTCAGGAAACCTTGTAGGGATCATGCTTCCTGTGTGTGCATGAGGCTGGCATAGTAATTTCCTCTTCCTTTGGTTTCAATGGGCAGCCCCCCCAAAATGTTCATCGCATAGCTTCCAAACACACACACTTTGGATTGCTCAGTTAAGCAACTACATGACATTGCTTCATGGTTAGGTCGGTCCTATCCTGGACTAATGTTATAGAGCTCCATCACCCCTAATTTTTCCCCGTGGTTTGCCTCTGCAGTTTGTTTTACCTCTGAGGCAGAAGCTCATCAAGTTTATGATCCCTTTCACCTGAAGAGATGCTCTTTCATTCCTTCGCTCATTTGCTCTCCACTCCACTCCACCCCTCCCCTTCTCTTTCTCCCTCCAGTCAGGTCCTGTCAGATGAGCACTTCAACCAAACCGCCTTTCTGCCGGGCAAAAATGGAACGACCCTTTAGTCTTGCTCTTTGGGGGCATTAAGGGAGTACAATCCTGTCTCTGCAGAGATGCAGGCATTGTATGATAAAAAAAAAACACTTTTGAGCCTGGGATGCAAGGTTTGGCTTTTATATTGAGGCTTGGAGCCGGCTGCTGGGAGAGAGAGTGGAGGGGATCATTGAGATTAGGATCAATGATCAATGAATGTGCTTTCAAAAATCCTAAAAATACATATGGGTGGTGCTGGTGCTAGTGCTGGTGATGAGGAATAAATGTGGCCAGTACTATAATGTACTCAAAAGACTCTTGTCAGGCAAGTCTCTATCAGAATTGTAAGTCGGGAGAGAATTTGACATATAGCAATGCCCCCCCCCTTCCCCACTGGAGAGTTTGGTGCCTGGATTCTAATAAAGCAAAATATGATTACACATCTCACCCTGTTACCGTTGTGCAACTGAAGACAGGTTTATTTGGATGGATTTATTGACCTTCTGCATGTGTGGATTTTAAAGTAACGGTTTAACTTGCTTATGCCCATTATTTATGATAATACAATCTCTAAATTTGCCTACTTGAGATAAAAGGTTGCCAAATGTTTCCTTTATAGGGAAAATTCTCATAAATGGGTTTTCATGATGGGCTTGTCAATACTGGATAGATTTAATCGTTACTGAAGCGGGATTTTTAGCACGAGTTGAATGGGACTACACGTAAACAAGCTTTATAGCAGTAATTGTAGAGCAATGAAGCAAGGAGATGTGTTCGAGCTTCGGCAGGTGCAAAGCCCCTCTGGCTCTCAGAGTGCCTAAGTGTTACCTGGAAGTCAGACATATACAATCCGCATAGGCTCCGTCATAATACTAGCTTTGGTTCTACAGGGTATCCTGTTCCACGGATCTACATTTATTTATTTATTTATTTATTTATTTATTTATTTATAACATTTTTATCTGTCCCCTTCCTCAGCCAAAAAGGTTCCTGGAATGACTTACATACAGTCAGTAAAGGCATGACACTACCTTCCTGCAGGCTTATAATCTAAAAAGAAAAGGCACACAAGGAAAAGTGAATGGGAACAACCTATATAAAACATAAAACTCAGCACCATGCAAAAAACATTAAGATAGCATTAAAATCACTAAAAACAACCTTAAAGGCCAGGTTGAACACCTTTTTCAATGCCACATATAAAACCAATGCAACACATGCACACCATTAAAATCACAATTCTAAACTGATAAATACATAATAAAATAAGAAGAGCCATGCTGGATCAGACCAAGGGTCCATCGAGTCCAGCACGCTGTTCACATAGTGGCCAACGAGCTGTCGACCAGGAACCCACAAGCAGGGCACCCTCCCACCCATATTCCCCAGCAACTGGTGCACACAGGCTTACTGCCTCGGATATTGGAAGTAGCACATAGCCATCAGGACTAGGAGCCATTGATAGCTGTCTCCTCCAGGAATTTATCCACCCCCCTTCAAAAGCCATTCAAATTGGTGGCCAGCACTACATCTTGTGGTAGAGAATTCCATAGTTGAACTATGCATTGTGTGAAGAAGTCCTTCCTTTTCTCTGTCCTCCCACCAATCAGCTTCATGGGATGACTCCAGGTTCTGGTATTTTGAGAGAGGAAGAAAAAAGTTTATCTGTCCATATTCTCCACACCATGCATCCTTTTGTACATCTCTATCATGTCTCCCCTTAGCCTCCTTTTTTCCAGTCTAAACCATCTCTGCTGTTGTAACCTTTCCTCATAGCAGAGATACTGCAGCCTCTTAATCATTTAGGTTGTCCTTTTCTGCACTTAGTTTAGGTGTGGTGACCAGAACTGTACGCAGTATTGGAAGTGTGGTCGCAGCATAGATTTGCATAAAGACAGTACGATACTGGCAGTTTTATTCCCAATTCCTTTTCTAATAATGCCTAACATGGAGTTTGCCTTCTTTATAGTGGCCACACAGTGGGTTGCATTTCCATTGAGCTGTCCACTACACCCCCAAGATCTCTTCCTTGGCTGGTCACCACCAGCTCAGATCCCATCAGGTTATACTTGAAGTTGGGAATTTTGCCAAGATTTTTAACTATAGCATGAGTGGGGGTACAGAATTCAAAGGTCTATCAATAATAATAATAATAATAATAATTAATAATAATTAATAATAATAATAATAATAATAGGTATTGGATGGTACAGCCATGAGAAAGAACATCATTATCATTTTGAATGCTCTTTGAAATATTGTAGTTAAGGCACATGCTGGACTAATGACAAACACCATTGATCCAGATGCGGAGCTATTTGATGATTTCTCTTCTCACCTCCCTTTTGTCTGATGCTCAAAAACAAACCTCCCAGAAACTAACAACTCATTTCATTGTTAAAACATCCCCTTTTAAAAGCATAACAGACCTTGTCTGGTTAAAAGCCCTTCCTCTTAAAATACTGTAAAGACCATTGCGTTCTTTCTATCTTTCTTTCCATTTTAAATAAAATAATGTGTCCTTCCTTACCGTTTGTGATTTGTGGGGGCAGTGCTTCGTTTACCAGCGCCCAAATGCTTAGCCATTGATTGGTGGGGAAGAAAGACGGGCTAAGAAGGAAGTGTGGGTGAGTGAACTACAATACCAACAATGCTTAGCCCTATACTCATTGAAAGCTAGGGAATGAAAGGGGAACTAAGGAGGAAGTGGGCAAGTGAACTACAGCGCTCACAATGCCTTGCCCTAAACTCATTGTAAAAACAAAAGAGAAAGAGATGGACAGAAGGGTGTGAGACCGCACACACCGCTTTGAAGACTGAAGAATTTTTCTCCTGTAACGTGAGTACTCCTTAATGTGGCCTAAGACGTTTTGGAATGCACCTATTTGGAACGTTTTAAAATACTATTTAAAACATTCCAAGGTACTGTGTAGATAGGCTCTTAGTCATGACTTACTTGCCCCATGGGTCTACTCTAAGCATGACCAAGTCTGAATCTAACCCATTATTTTAAAGAAAATTAATTAGGAACATTGGGAGCTGCCTTTACCACGTTGCCTGTCTAGTCTAGTCTTCATCAACATGGTGCCCTCCAGATGATTTGGACCACAATTCTCATGGTAACAGGGCTTTCTTCATGGAGCCAAGTTGGCGTCGTGTTCCCCCAAAATTCCGCACTTTTGCTCCTGTGGGGTTTCTCTAGAGAATCCCCACAGCAAGGAGCAAGCGCGGGTTTTACAGCGGTCATCCATCTCCTCCCCGTCCCTCCCTGAACAATGCAGAGCGGGGAGGGGGGAGGAGGAGGAAGCAGCTCAGAAGGAAGAATTTCCAAGTCTATGTAACACATTCTTGTTTGAAACCAGTCATACATTTTTGCAGTCAGGGATCTGCAGATACAGAGCTAAAACATTTTTTTTTAAAAAGGATGAGAAACAGGTAAACAACACACTGGATGACTACAATGGAAAAAATACATTCTGAGCAAGGCAGCGCAGGGCGTTCCGGTGGCCATTCAGCTCGCCAGCCACCCCTTGCCCTCTGCCCCAGTGGACGTTGACCAATCAGGAGTCAACGGAGTGGCTCTTGAGTGAGGACAGACCAGTAGAAGCCATTTTCTTTGTCCCAGGGTAGCTTTGAATCTGCGCAGTTTTGGTTAGATGACACAGCCGCAGATTCGAAGCCACCCCGGGACATAGAGCTGAAGATGCATGGCAGAAAAGTCAGGGACTTACCCTGACTTCTCCAGCCAGAGCAAGGGCAGCCCGGCTTTTCTGCCAGTCTGTCCTTGCTCAGGAGCCACTCCATAGTCACTCCGGGGCTGTTTCCAGTGGATGGTGACCCCTTATTGGTCACCCTCTGGTGGAAGCTGGTGGCACAAAAGGGACTCCCTTTGTTGTCTACCATCAGCAGTAATGTGGGGATTCCTCTCTCCCATGGGGCAGCACTTGGTGAGGGCAGGGGGCAAGGCCATGGAAGGTTCTCAAACCTTTGCAAGCTGGATTGGGACCTGTGTGGGCCAAATTAGGCCTCAGCCTGGGGTGGAGAAGCCTGGAGTTTGCCCTTTTCTGGCCGACTCTCTTCCATCATTCTGTAGTTGCTGAGCAGTTCCCCTTAATGACAGATAGAGGCCATGTCTACACCAGCCTTTTTTCCTGGGGTCATCCCTGGGTTGTCCCTGTAGATCCAAATGATGCACAGGGGATCCTGGGAGCAGGCAGGGACAACCCCTCCATTTTCGCAGGATAACCGAGACCTCAGTTATACCGATTTTACCCATGGTCCCGGGACGATCCCAAGGACCACGGGCAGTGTGGGCCCTCGTCCCGGCTTCTTCCCTCCTCCCCACAAGTAGCAGGGGTCAGCAAGAGGGAAGGAGCCAGTCTGGGGGAAGTGCAGGGGCATCGGAGGGGAGCGCAACATTTCGTTGGAGCTCCCAGCTGCCATTTCTTTTTTAAAATGGCGGGTGCGACGGGCACGTCATCTCTCTTCCCTTTCAGGACATTGCACTTCCATTTGGACACCCAGGGAGGATCACAGAGGCAGGTAAGTCCGCAATCCTCCCCCCTCCCTCCCTCTACACTCTTCTTGTAAGATGGGAGCACTCCATCATTGGCAAGTACCAAGCCTTTTAGGAACAGAGCAGCTTAGTCCTTGGAAACAAAAGGCCTTCTTATGACTGCCTCCTTCCTGACAGGCAGGCCATTGAGTCAAACAACTCCAGAGGTCCTGTAACCACCTCCGCTGCCACAGCCCTTGATACGTCACAGTACAGATGATTGAAATTAATAACAGGGATGCGATCCTCATTTAGAGAGCCAGGGAAGATGACAATGCATGTCATGTAATAGAGGTGCAAAGCAACAGACCATCCAAAATACACCCACGAATAGAAGAGAAACATCTTAGGATGCTGAAACAAAGATTTACAAATCACATCTTTGTTCCAGCATCGTGTTATCATGTAATAAGCAACATCTATATTAAGAAAGCAGTTGATCTGTCAAATTAAACAATGGCAGCATTGTATAGGTCTCAGATGAAGCACTATAAATGGAACTTCATTAAACATACTACTTTTATTCCCAGATATAACTATCCCATAAATTTCAAAAGGGTCGCTTACATTATTTTAAGAAAAACATGCTATTCAGATGAAGGAGGGTCACGACTTCTGCTTTGAGTACCAGACCGCTTTAAGCAATAATGGGAAAGGCACAACCTTCATTTTCAGCAAGTGAGCTTCCAGAAGAATTAGGCTGACCACCACTGGAAACAGTATGCTGGGATTTTGTTTTCAGAGCTGCTCTGGTTATTGAGATCCAGAACTGGCTTCAGGGAGACGGTATCATTAGGCATTGGCCAATGAGAAACAAAACTGTTTAATATTTTTAAATCAGCTTTTTTGAAGGGCCTTCACTTGATTAGGGGAATAAGAAGGAATTATTTTTCATTTGATTTTTTTCCTTTTTGAGAAAAAAATGGATCTATTATGCATTTATATAAAAGGCTGTTGGTAGAGTGTGGATGTGTGGATATATGTAGGTAAATCATGACCTACATATTTACCTAACTCCAAAGAAAATAATGGATATGCCTTCAGTCACAATAGACTCCATTATTGAGCTCTGTAATTGAAATCTTTTATTGCAATTACTCTTTACATTTTCCATCTGAAAAGTTAAACCAATGAACAAAGGCTTCTTTCCTTTGCTACAAAGTCCATATAATTATAGATAAAAAATGACACAGTTAATGTGGACAGGATTCAATCACTCTTTTTCTATTTCTTTCCCAGAATGGTTAGTGTGGTCCTGGGTCACTCGGAGCTATACACCTTCACACAAACACTGCTGAAATTCTAGTATATAAACTCACAAAGATATTAGAGCAATAACCAATTCTCAACAATGGGGAACTCTTAGAGGGGAAGAATTCACGGGCTGCTTTGACGCCCTAAATCTTTGTTACATATCAGAACAGGGAAGCCTGTTATTTTCACAGTTGGCTTAAGTAAAAGTTTTATTTACTTTAGAAAATGGCAGCTTTGGCATGCAACAAAGCACCAAAGACTTCTCCCTCGCAAAACCCTTTCAAACGGACTGGATTTGTGCAAACCTACTGCTGAGCTCTTACGCAAGCCCCATTCGTTTCAGAATGGTTTGTGTGGGAGACGTTGCTGGGGGATTCTAAAAAGCATTGTGCACTTCCTGTATGGGAGCCAAATGGAACTTCATTATCAACCCACTTATTCTTGTTGTGGTATCTTAAAATTTCCATAAGGCGCAGAACTATGTGTGTGTAACAGTCATGACTGCTCCCTTTGGGACTCCTTTCCCCCTATTTCTTTATAAAGGATCCCAGTTAACGACTTACCAGCCTCACCATATGAAATCCAGACAGCATTTACATAACAAATAAATGGCATTAAAACAGTGAAACATCACAGTAACATATATAAAAATGACTTAAACATAACAAGTTGTGTGCCACAGGGAGAGCATTCACATGTATTTCCAAAGGAACATCTTATTGAAAGAAAGAGAGTGAAGACAGAATATATTTTGTCTTCAGATATACATTCAGATGCACACTTGGTAATTCCTGTGGTTCTGGATTCAGGAAGCGATGTGCATTGCATTTGAGCAAAGTTCTGCTTCTCTGTATTATCTAGGCTGACCATATGAAAAGGAGGACAGGGCTCATGTAACTTTAACAGTTGTAGAGAAAAGGGAATTTCAGCCAGTGTCATTTGTATGCAATTAGTTCCTGGTGAAATTCCCTCTTCATCACAACAGTTAAAGTTGCAGGGGCCCTGCCTTCTTTTGTATATGGTCACTCTAGTATAGTGCCTGCAACTTTAACTGTTGTGATGAAGAAGGAATTTCACCAGGAACTAATTGCATACAAATGACACTGGCTGAAATTTCCTTTTCTCTACAACTGTTAAAGTTACATGAGTCCTGTCCTCCTTTTCCTATGGTCAGCCTAGTATTATCATATAACCTACTAGTGATCTCCAATGCTGATTGACTGGTGAGAGAGGTAGAAAACCAGGAGCAGGGGAATGAAATGGAGTGTGTGGAATCCTGAAAATAGAGAACTTCACGCTGCAACATTTTCTTGCAGCTCCCTATATAGCATTTAGATAGTGTGCTTCAACTATACTGAACATTTTGTATAATTTACGTGCACTGTCTCAGTAACAATAACCATATAACGAAGAGCAATGTTGCTGGTCTTGCTGGTCATTCCAAAACGAACAGAATGTCACCATGAAGAACCTCGATGGTGGGCATTCTCCATAGCGGCATCCATCATCTGGAAAACCCTCCCTCATGTTGTCCGGGAAGTGAAAAAGTTAACATCCTTTAAACACCTCCTGAAAACACATCTTTTCCCACAGGCTTTTCCTGGCCTGTCACTGTTGCTGGGTTTATTTTTGGTTTTATGTGATATTTTTAAACTTTTAAAGCTTTATATGTTTTTATTTGTTGTATTTTATGGTTTTAATTGTGAACTGCCCAGAGAGCCTTGGCTATTGGGCAGTATAAAAAATGTAATAAATAAATAAATGTTGTTATTCTCATGTTGCAGATAAAACATGGTTTATTGGCCCAATCCTGGTTTCATATTGTGCTATTAAACCACAGTTTCCCAGTTTGGACATCACTAGAAACTGTGTTTTAACAAGCCAGGATAAAAGGACCAAAGCCAAGCATGTGAGAGGAAGAAGGGAGGGACAGGGACAGGGACAAAGAGGAAGATTGCAGTCACACAGCTCATTCTTAGGTCAATAAGCCATGGTTCATGAGATCAAGACATTTGAACCAGGCCAATATCTTCAAGGATATAAATCACTTCTATGTGTCTGACTTAAAGAAAGAGAACCCTACAAATGGAGAGGAGAAGACTTGAAGTTGTCCATCAACAGCACACAGGTCATCTGGTTAAAGTCTTCCCACTATTACTAAATCTTCATTGATACGTGTGAATTAGCATTGATACCTATAAATCAACATATGAACTTCTATGAACTTTGGCTATCGTGGTACAGAAATGTAAGAAATGAAATGAACATCTTTGTCCTCCTTTTTGGCGATACATTTCCTCTTTTGGTGGTGCATAAGTGGCCACCCTGGATTAGAAATGAACAGACTTCTTCGATATGCTGTTGTTAATTTACTCTTTCCCCTTGCTTAGATAAAGGCTGATGTTACATTTGGGAAATTGTGAAGTGTCCAAGCCTTTAAATCCTATTGACAGTTTTGCTCCAGGTTATATTTCTTTCTCCCACCCACCTCTGTTTATGTGTTCTTTAACATTGTGTGAAGGTTGATTTATCTAGAAGTCCATAACTGCTCCTAAATTATTTGTAACCCAGCTATCACAAAGAAGGGTTGCTGTATCTGCAATATCATATCTACTGTTGATGCAGTAAAGTCAGCTCTGTGCCCCTTTTGATGAATAGAATCAGTGAAATTGAGTCCCTCACTGTTATTCCCCAAGATTGTCTGCATATATCTTTTAGCTACATGCAAGCAACATCTAAAGTAACAAAGCGGTGGGTTTATCAAAAAGCTTTTATGGGAGCGATATATTAAACATCTGTGAACAATTAATCTGATGTTATTTCCATAGTTTTATTTAAAACAGGGTATGAAAAAGAAGCAGAAGATTATTCGTACAATGTGATGGCAGTTTTAAACTAGGTTTGTGAGTGTGCCATGCATCAGTCCAAGCACACTGTATGGAACTTGTATCATGATGTACTTATCTTTACCTTTTAAAGCATCAAGCTTCTAGCTCTTGTGGAGGGAAAATGCAATCCTTTGAAGTCCCATAGAGAGCGACCTAGGATCCGTTTTCAGTCACTACATAGAGGGATTTCAGTTCATAGCACCCTGGGCCTTCTCTATGGTTCCCCCCCCTGCTTCCCTTGCAGCCACATTATTGATAATACTAGCTTACATCTATCTATCATCCACCCAATGATAACACCTACTGATGCTGAATTCTAACTTTTAATAACAGTAGTAACATTTAATATTGATAGTACTCATGACAAATACTCAAAATACTAAAACTTAAGGCATTTAGTTTTCATTATAGGTACTCTGCATCTCTTATAATTCATTTTAAATCCATGATAGAGATCAACCAGCAAGATTGACACTCTTCAAAAGTCCAATAAAACCAAACAAACAAAACAAAAACGACCAATACAGAGTAAAGCTTGCAGTGCAAATAGTTAATCCACACCATATTGTGTATCAAAGTTATCTTAAATTAAATCACAGAATCCCAGTACATTTTTTTAATTAAAAAGAGAAATTATACTGTTGAAAACAAGAATTCTATATTCTTTATTGGATACCTGGCTGTGCATTGCTTTGGGAGCAATGGGAGCTAAGGGGTTATGGGATGGATGAGAGCCAATAAGCTAAAAGATCTACAACTACTGCTTTAAAGCAGTTTTGAAGTGCACTGATAACTGTTGGGGCACAGGACACATTCCATATACTGCTTTCATGGTATTTTTTCCTGCTTTTTATTCCACAGTCATAATGATTTGACACATGGGGTAGATCTCGCCTAAATCCTGATAAGACAGAGACCAAATGAATGGGTTGACTTCCCAGGTGCAGGAATTGTGCTGTTTTTTTTAACCTGGTTATTTGTCATATTAAGCTCCATCACACCAGTGATCTAGTGCACTCTCGCCATGCCTGGTGTGCGGATTTGCAGCACGGTACTCACATGACGCCGTACCTGTCCTGCTGACCCTCTGCCTCTTCCCCAGCCTTTTCTGTTTTTTCCTAGAATGTTAAACGTCTGGACTATTTTCCCTAAGCACATTTAATGTGCCTGTAAGCCTCTGTGTAGTTTTAAAGGAATTGGGGGCATGTGCTATGATAGGAGTCTTGCTGTTGGCTTGAATGGATTGCATCAGGTCCTGGCAGGGAAAAGCGATCCCTCCCAGCAGCCGGCTCCAAGCCTCAATATAACCCCCAAACTTGCATCCCAGGTTCAAAAGTGTTTTTTTAAATCATACAATGCCTGAATCTCTGCAGAGACATGATTGTACTCCCTCAATGCCCCCAAAAGAGCCAGACTAAAGGGTCATTCCATTTTTGCCCAGCAGAAAAGTGGTCTGGTTGAAGTGCTCATCTGACAGGACCTGACTGGAGGGAGAAAGAGAAGGAGAGGGGTGGAGTGGAGTGGAGTGGAGTAGAAAAGTATATGAGCGAAGAAGCAAAAGTTCAAAAGAGCAGCTATTCAGGTGAAAGCTTGACACACTTATGCTCCAGAGGTAAAAAGAATGTGGAGGCAAACCAGGGGGGGGGGGGAATTAGGTGTGATGGAGCTCATTGTATTATGTACGTATTTTGTTATGTTATTTTGTACTATTATGTATGCATTTTGGTGGTGGTTTTATAGTATTTTGCATGTAAAGCAATTAGAGGTTGAATTGTGTTTAGTGGTATATAAGTATTATGAATGAATGAATATTCAAGTAAATAACTGGTGGTTAAGGTTCCAGATTTTCCTGCTACTCGCTTGATTCCTTCATACTTCCTGGAGGGAACAATCCTACGGCCCCTCGACAGAGTCTAGGATGGTCCAGATTCCTGGATCTCTGACCTCGGAGCCAGGAATATGAGTTCGCTGCCCCTTTTGCCCCCCCCCCCAATGGGTGTAGAAAGAAATGCACTGGCTGCAAAGGCCATTTCAGAGAGGCGGAAAAGGGGGCAGGTCAGCGGGCAGGGAGGAGACTGTGGAGGCTGGCTTATGGTCTCCCCAGCTGCCTTTCCTCCCACTCAACAAAGCCCCAGCTAGATGTGCAGAAAAGCTTGAGTTGCTAAAATGCAGAAGAGGGCTAGGGTGACCATATGGAAAGGATGACAGGGCTCCTGTATCTGTAACAGTTGCATAGAAAAGGGAATTTCAGCAGGTGTCATTTATATGCATGCAGCTATATTAGAGTGACCAGATACAAAAGAGGGTAGGGCTCCTGCAGCTTTAACAGTTGTGATGAAGAGGGAATTTCACCAGGTGCTGAATGCATACAAATAACACCTGCTGAAATTCCTTTTTCTATACAACTCTTAAAGATATAGGAGCCCTGTCCTCCTTTCCATATGGTCACCCTAGAAGAGGAGGTCTCCACTACTCTTCCCGCTCTGCATTAAATGGCTGTAATCTTATGAATTTGGAGGGTTACAGCCATCCTGTAATTGTGCCCTTAATGCTATACGTTGGAACAAGAGAAAAGAAGAGAAGTAGCTTGATACATGCTTACAATGTCCAAAGCTACACTGTTTGCATGGTGCCAAATATCTTGATTTTTTTTAAAAAAAAATCAAATCACAATTTCAGACAGTGACTACACATATCTACACAACAGATTTTAACAGATTTAATAGCCATAATCTTTTCCTGACTACTGTAGGTCTATGAAGACAGGTAGGGAATCAAACAAAAGCAAAACTACAGTTCTCAGAGTTCTTTGGGGTGAAGCCATTACAGCTAAACTGACATAAAATCAAGATAAGTTTGTAACTTAGATATGCTCAGTAAGTAAACATCCTGAGCGGCGCAGTCCTGCCATGCCTTCATTTCTGATTTTGAGAGTGTGTGGGTCTCATAAACCACCAGCATTAAACTCGATAAGCAGGAGGGAAATGTCAATAAACAGTCCATGGTCGAAAGCCGAACTATCCGTCAGAAGCCAGGTCAAACAATATTGGGTTCAACAAAGCGTCAAAGAGCAGTCAGGGTCTGGTCCAAGGTCAGGATATGTCCAGGCAAGAGCAAGGCGCTGGTATGCAAGTGCCGAAGACAAGGCACCAAGACCAGTAGTTGCTTCCTGCATCACTTCTGAGTTCTGGCATGTCTTTTATGGGGATGGTGGTGATTGAGACTTGTTGTCAGCTGCATTGGCCTTCAGCTGGCTTCTGCCTGTTCCCGTGAAGGGCCACTCCCCAAACACTCCCAGGCTCTGCTGTTACTCCTTTCTGTTTAATCCCTCAAACTGAAGCACAACAGTGGGAGCACCTCCGTGTTGGGGCATTTGTGTGTGCATGGAAAGATTGAAGAATGACTCAGCACATCAGGAAGCCTATTTCCATTTCAACCCCTGGGCTATTTATTCAGGGACGGTAGAAAATGTCTGCAAATTGGAAGACAAATCTGGCCCAGAATGCATTGTTTATTCAATTGAAGACTAAAGCAGAAAAACAGAACATCAGCAATGCAAAAAGAAGTCTCTGAAAACTGTATCAGAAAGATAACTACTGAGTTAGTTTCTCATTTCAAAGACCTTACACAGTCCATGGTTCTCATATTTTCAATGCTTGTAGCATATTCCATTAGAGAGTTTTAAAAGCGTTTGGATGGGGTGAAAAAGTGATGTACTATATTTTATATAATGTCTCAGTTTTATGTATTTACAGATCTGAAACTCTGCCTTCCGTCATGCTGCAAATGGAACACTGAACACGAGCACATAAATTGTCATATGGAGAATCATTTCAGACTGAGAGCTTTGACAGTGATTGTTTGGCACTTGACATAGCCATCTCTCTATATCAGAAAATCAAGGTTACCATGCTCTCTGAAGAAGACATATCCAGACCCAGATTCCAAATGAGTCTGTGCATGACAAATATCGTCAGCTATAAAAACTGGCCAGGTTTGTTTCCAGGAATTCTCCTTCCCCAATGGATATTGTAAATTTAAGTTAATGAACAGCGGAGGACAGAAACAGGAAATTAATTTTGATCTTATAATTTTTCAGCATGCTGTCAATAGTCTGGATTCTGGGGAAATGGAAAAGGAGGCATCCATCCTGTGAGGGCCACATATCTCAAACAATTATTATAGAAATAAATATAGATCAGAGCACTTGCTGATTTCATGGGGGATAGGAGAAACAGAGGCTTCCCAACGACCTGCAACAGTGGTCTCATTCATTTCACTGAAGGAAAGAGTTCTACTCTCTGACATGAAATAAATTGGGAAGGCTACAAGAGATGCACATGTGAACTGGAGCACACATGGATCTCTGGAACAAAGGACATTTTCTTAAACAACAACACCAACAACAATTTTATCAATGTCTTTCTAAAATGATTTCTACCCTACCTTTTGGACCTCAAAAAAAAAAAAAAGCCCCCAAGAGTGTTTACATCTATAAAAGGACAATAGAAACAAGGAGCATTAGATTCACAGCCTAGTTGTCACAACTAAAATAGCTCTGTCCCACAACTCAGCCAACCACGCCACAAAAGGTAATAGGATGGGAACAGATCTTCAAACGATAAGCTCAAGCACAGGTGGACACCTTCATGCGAGAAGCTGTGAGATTGTTGCTCAATTTATTCCCGAAGAAACACATCTATCTTTGAACAACTTGCTGGTACATCCTGAGAGCCAAGCTAGATGTGAGATCCATGCAGTGCTGGCTCCAGGTTTTTGAGGACTCTTGGGCAAGACACCCTCAATGGCCCTCCTTCCTCCTTCCTGATTGAGTCTAATTTCTCACTACCGTTGCCACCAGCTACTATTGCACCTCATTGTCCTTCTCATCATTACGACCACTTGCATGCGTGACTGGCAGAGAGCCGGTGATGAAGTAGGCAGTGCCATAGTGTTCCTCCATCATACTATCTCTGTAATGTCGGGCTCTTGCTGCCTTAGTCAGAGCCAGAGGCTGGGGAACAAGCAGGTTAAAATGATGAAGAGGAGGAATAACTCCAGGGGGCTCTTGCCAGATGGGCCGTGCAGTGGTTGGGCCTTAAGCAGGTACCCAAACTTGCCTACCCTTGACCCTGGCCCTGGATCTATGAAGAGCATATCAAAAAGGGTTGTTTGTTTTGAAGTTCAAAGCAATGAGCCCAGATTTGGGGGGGGGGCATGGATTTCAGATCAGAACTGTAGTGCCAGGGGAAGGGAGTTTAGCCCTTTCAATGCAGGGGGAAAGGCTTAACCTCCCTTTGTCAGTGCTTTGGTCCTAGGGTGGCCAGTTACACATTGCAAGATGAAAAGAGGAGACACTTTGCTAGGGTGACCAGATAAAATCCAAGTCAGGGCTCATGTAACTCTAACAGTTGTAGAGAAAAGGGAATTTCAACCAGTGTCATTTGTATGCAATTAGTTCCTGGTGAAATTTCCTCTTCATCACAACAGTTAAAGTTACAGGGGCCCTACCTTCTTTTGTATATGGTCACTCTAGTATAGTGCCTGCAACTTTAACTGTTGTGATGAAGAGGGAATATCACTAGGAACTAATTGCATACAAATGACAGTGGCTGAAATTCCCTTTTCTCTACAACTGTTAAAGTTACATGAGCCCTGACATGGATTTTATCTGGTCAGCCTACACTTTGCCAAAAAGGAAGCCAGAAAGAGGACACAGAAATTGCACAAAAATTTTGTGCACAAGAGAGTTGCACAAACATTACAAACGCTAATTTATGTGTACAGATGCAAATTTAGAAATAATGACTATAATTTAAATAGGAATACAATACATCTCACCATAGTGGGTGAGACAATGACCTGGTTCACATAATCACCGCAGCGGCACCTGCGGACACTGTTGCTGATCCATGCCCCCACCACCACAGCCTCGTGTCATCTGAACCCATGAAGGGTAGTTTATTGGGGTGTTTAACCCACACCAGAACCCTATGGTTTGTTAACCAACCACCCCAATAAGCTACCCTCATCAGGGATGGATGACATGAGAAGCCACACCCAGCAAATTATCAGCCCACTCGTGACTGGCATGTGCAGGTTGATTGATGAGCTACTGTGGCTTGGTAACCACTCTGATTATGCAAATTGGGTCTATGTCTAGGTGATCTGTTTGCCTGCTCAGCCTGTTGATGGCCCACTTCTAGGCCCTAGCTTTCCTTTCTTATGTTTTCTTATGCCTTTTATCTTTAAGCCAGACTGGACAGCCCTTCAGATAGAGGGCACCTTCAAACAGACTATTGTTCTCTGACAGATCTTCAAATAGAGGATTGTCCTCTGTGAAGTAGGATACCTAGGGTGACCATATTTGGGAAACCAAAAAAGAGGACACCCAGCGGAGGCAGCAGGAAAGCATGCTTTCCGGGGCCTCTGGATGCACGTAATTCCCCTTTGCCACGCTAAGGGCAGCTGCCATTAGTGTGGGGATGGGTAGGGATGATGTGCTTTCCCATCCTCCGCTCCAATTGGGGCCTTAAAGGCTCTGATTGGAGTGGAGGAGGGGAAAGCATGTCATTCCCACCCATCCCCCCAATGCTCCAACAGGAGCCTTTTCTATAATGTCCAGGAATGACACGCTTTCCACTTTAAGGCCCCGTTGGAGCAGAGGGGTGGGGGGAATGACGCACCTTTAGAAAGTGCATTATTCCCCCCGCCACGCTAATGGTGGCCTTAAAGGGGAAAGCATGTCATTCCCAGACATTATAGAAAATTACAGAAAGACTCCTCTGATACCCAGGATAGAACAAAAATCAAGACAAATCTGGGGAAATCCTGACAGATGGTAACCCTACCTGACCACCCTGTGGACCATCACCCCCACTTTTCATGGAAGCCTTGATCTTTAAAAGAAAAAGAAAAAAAAGAGACCCTATTCACAGATGACCCAGCAGTTTGGCCCTGAGTGACTCTCCTTATGTACTAGGTAATGCATGCTATGCACGCAATATCCGTGTGATTTAAATTTGGGGAAAACTGATGTGCTGATAACTTCGTTGAGGTGTAAAAAAAGAATGATCACAACATTCTTTGAATTCACAGCATGTCCCACACCTGATTTAATAACCTTGAACGTGTCCAAGAGTGGCCCGTTGGAAATTTCTGAGTCTAGGGTGACCAGATTTTGAGGATCAAAATCCCGGACCCCCCCTGCCACCCCACCCACTCAAAACAACCCCCCCGCGCCGCCGCCCCCCGCCCCGCACCGCCCGCCCGCCCCACGCTCCTTACCGGCTGGGGCGTCTGCTTCCCTCCGGTGCTCGGAATCTATTGAGAAACAGGCTTCCTGGCCTGTCTCTCAGTACCGCGCCGGGTGATGACATCATCACCCGGCGCGCTACTGAGGGATAGGCCGCGAAGCCTGTTTCTCAGTAGATTCCGAACACCGGGGGGAAGCAGACACCCCAGCAGGTAAGTGCCTCGCGCCGCCGCCCGCCCCGCGCAGGCCGCCCCCCCTCCTCATGGGAGGAGAATGAGCTGTTTCCCGGAGGTTGCCCCCTGGGGCCCAGTCAGCCCGGTTTGGCCCATTTTTCCTGTTTAGGACTGGGAAACCCCGGGGGGTCTGGTCAGCCTATCTGAGTCTCTTTCACACCCTTCACCCCATTTATTTTAAAATATTTGTAAGTGTTTTAAAACATGTAAACCTTCCTCAAAAAAGAGAGAGATCAAGACAGTGTATAGTCAATAAAAAAATAAATACCACACACAATAACATACAAATGGGTGGAAAGACTACTAAAAATAAGCTGCAAAACTAAGGCCCTGAGCCTTAATGACCTGTGAATTGGTTCTCTTGATCAGGTGACCAGGAGGAGGATTTAAAAAAAGGATATTGTGGAACTGGAAAAAGGGCAGAAAAGGGCAGCCAAAATAACCAAGGGGCTGGAGCATCTCCACTATGAGGGAATTTTACACCAGCTGGGATTGTTTAGCTTAGAAAAAAGGCAAGTAAGGAGGGGTGGGGGCATGACAGAGGAGCATCGAATGATGCATAATGTGAAGAAATTAGAAAGGAAGAGATTTTCCTCCTTCAGAATACTAGAACCCAGGGCATCTCATGAAGCTGAGTTTTAGGGATTCAGGACAGATAAAAGAAAGTCCTTCACCCAGCACATAGTTAAGATATGGAATTTGCTACCACAAGAGGTAGTGATGGCCACCAATTTCGATGGCTTTGAAGGCGGATTGGACAAATTAATGGAGAAGGCAATCAATGGTTACCTGTCCCAATGGCTACCTGCTACCTCCAGTATAAGAGGCAGTATGTCTATGTACACCAGGTGCTGGAAAACACAATCCAGAGGGTGCTATTATACTCATGCCCTAATGGACTAGATGGATTTTGGTCTGATCGAGCAGGACTCTTCTTATGTTCTGACAACTGCACAAAAAACAAAAATCACGCCGCACAAAATTGTGATGCTCATTAGTGGAGCTTTTTATGCTGTAACAATAAACACTGATTTTTAGAGGAGCTTTAGAAGCAAATTTGGCCAGCCACTAATTGCTGATGTGGACTCAATGTACATAGTCTGAGTGAATACACTGGTATTTATAAAAATGGGAATGCCAATAAATAAAATAGTGCATAGAACAGCCAATATCTTGTATGTCCTCAGAGAAGATAAATCTGTTAAGGATGACATGAGTACCAGTGTGAAAGCCTGCATGGTATAACAGGCAGAGGGCCAATATAGACATTGTTTGATATCTGTGTCTAGAAGCTACATCTTCTGTTCATTTCAACTCTAGAGGAAGTGCAGGTGAGCTGATCCAGACATTAACCCCCCCCCCATTCCCCATACTAGGATCTCAATCTATATCAGGGGCCCTGCACCTACTCTTGAGTAAAAATGAAAACAAAAAGATGTCGCTGTTAGACACAGATTTAAATCTGTTTTGGCCCGGAGTCTGGTACAGACACAACGTTCTCAATGTCCTATCCATGGTTCGGAGACCATGAGCATGCCAGAAATTCAGGCTCTCCCTCCTGCCCTGTCACCCATGCAAATACCCTGTCCCCACCTGGTTTGATTTTAATTATAGTGTAGCATTATGTCTGAACCAGCAGGGACAATGGTCAACACTAGCTAGAGTCCTTCAAAATCAGGGTTTGGGGAAAAAGCACACACATTTCAAACTCTGGTTAAGAGATTAATCCTGGTTAGTGTTAACCATGGTTAGTAGGGATGTGCACTGGATCGGACCCGATCCACGATCCGAGTCCGGTCCAGTGGGAAATCGGATAAATTATCCGATTTCCGATCCCGCAGCTGGATCGGCCGATCCAATCCGAACCGGTCCGAAAAAGCTCCGAACCGGTTCGGCGGATCGGCGGATCGGCGGGCGCCCACTGGCGCCCACCGCCGCTTCCATTGGCGGGCGCCAGCGGGCGCCCGCCGATGAAAGTGGACAGCGGGGGGGGGAGGAGGGGGGCACTTACCTTCTCGGCCCGGTGGCTCCCGTCCGGCGCCGGCGCCTACTACTACTAGCAGGCTCCGCGGCCTGCTCTAGGGTGGCGCGCCGGGTGATGTCATCACCCGGCGCGCTACTCTAGAGCAGGCCGCGGAGCCTGCTGGTAGTAGTAGGCGCCGGCGCCGGACGGGAGCCACCGGGGCGGGAAGGTAAGGAGGGGGTGCGTGGAGGGGAGGAGGGGGCGGGGGGAGGGGGGAGGGGGGCCCTTACCTTTCCGGCCCAGCGGCTCCCGTCCGGCGCCGGCGCCTACTACTCCCAGCAGGCTCCGCGGCCTGCTCTAGGATGGCGCGCCGGGTGATGTCATCACCCGGCGCGCTACTCTAGAGCAGGCCGCGGAGCCTGCTGGAAGTAGTAGGCGCCGGCGCCGGACGGGAGCCGCCGGGCCGGAAAGGTAAGGAGGGGGTGCGTGGAGGGGAGGAGGGGGCGGGGGGAGGGGGGAGGGGGGCCCTTACCTTTCCGGCCCGGCGGCTCCCGTCCGGCGCCGGCGCCTACTACTCCCAGCAGGCTCCGCGGCCTGCTCTAGGATGGCGCGCCGGGTGATGTCATCACCCGGCGCGCTACTCTAGAGCAGGCCGCGGAGCCTGCTGGTAGTAGTAGGCGCCGGCGCCGGACGGGAGCCGCCGGGCCGGAAAGGTAAGGAGGGGGTGCGTGGAGGGGAGGAGGGGGCGGGGGGAGGGGGGAGGGGGGCCCTTACCTTTCCGGCCCGGCGGCTCCCGTCCGGCGCCGGCGCCTACTACTCCCAGCAGGCTCCGCGGCCTGCTCTAGGATGGCGCGCCGGGTGATGTCATCACCCGGCGCGCTACTCTAGAGCAGGCCGCGGAGCCTGCTGGAAGTAGTAGGCGCCGGCGCCGGACGGGAGCCGCCGGGCCGGAAAGGTAAGGAGGGGGTGCGTGGAGGGGAGGAGGGGGCGGGGGGAGGGGGGCCCTTACCTTTCCGGCCCGGCGGCTCCCGTCCGGCGCCGGCGCCTACTACTCCCAGCAGGCTCCGCGGCCTGCTCTAGGATGGCGCGCCGGGTGATGTCATCACCCGGCGCGCTACTCGAGAGTAGGCCGCGGAGCCCGCTGGTAGTAGCCGCCGGCGCCGGACGGGCCGAGAAGGTAAGCAGTGGCGGGGAAGGGGGCTTACCCCCCCCCCCCCCGGAGCCGTCCGCTTCTATCCGCTGGTGCCCGCGGGCGCCAGCGGATGGAAGCGGGCGGCCCCAGGGGGGGTAGGGAGCGCGGGGGAGGGGGTTTACCTGCCGGGGCCGTCCACAGCGGACGGCCCCGGGGGGGGAGGGAGTTAGGCCCCCCCTTACCCACCCGCCGCCATTTTTTCCTCATAGACTTGCATTGCAATGCAAGTCTATGGGGGAAAAAATGGCGGCCGATCCAAAAATGTACGATTTTTGGGTCGGGATCGGACTCGATCCGGTCCGGGGGGCCTCCGATTTTGTCCGAACCGGTCCGGGACAAAATTGGAGGTCCCGATCCGGGTCCCGATCCGATCCGGGGGGTCCGTGCACACCCCTAATGGTTAGTGTTGTGACTCCTGATCCTTCTAGCATACACACTCTGGCAAACTGACACAGAACACCCAAATCAATGAGACTTCTTTATTGCAGAATATCCCATGACAAAAGTTTAATGGTTACACACGTCAGAAATCATATAGCTAATGGTCAGTAGTTATAGGCTGTATAGGAGGAGCAACTTATCACTAAAATACCAAGCCTGTGTCATCACTATCAAGCAAATAAAAACCTTTTACTCACAGCTGTGGTTGATGGCCAAATGGCTGATACTTTGTCTAATAGCTTCCACTATTATTTTTCTTTATTTTTGATTAGCCAAGGTGTTTTATCGCACATTTATTTTTATTGTAATATTTAATTCTATTTTTTATTTATTGTTTCTTGTTGCAGCATTCTAAAATTGTGTTTGTGATCCAAGTTTCAGAAACAAAATGATAATAAAACAATACCTTACATAACTGGTTAAATATTGCTGTGTTTGTTGCCCAGAAGCAATGTTTATGATGAGACTAGATATTATGAGCCCTATAAAACAACTAAAATTCAAATTATAGCAAAACCGTACCATGGTATATTATGTTACATTCCTATAAACAGAAGCAACGACTAATATCCATTGCATCCTCCTTGTATATCTTAATTGCCGGTACTAGAGCAAATTGAGCTAGCTGGTGTTGCAGTGATGGTTTTATTGAATTTTATTACATATTTGCAATTTCAAAGTTGTGATTTTAATGCTGCTTATGTGTTGCATTGGTTTTATATGGGATGTTAGCTGCCCCTGACTCCTTGCGACGAAGGGCAAAATATATAAATAGATAAATAAAATCAACAGTAGATTCCAATTTCGCAAAGCAAGCCAAAAGAATTTGGGAGCCCCCATCAGATAGTGTCCAGTCGGAAGCTGCTCCAGGATTTTGAGGGCTCTATGGCAAGACAAGCTCAATGGACCCAGCGAGTCTGTCTTCACATCACCAGCTGCTATTACCCTTCATTGCTTTCCCCATCATTGCTGCCATTTGCTTGGTTTGCAGGCAGAGAGCCAGGGAGTACGTTGGCAGTGGAATCTCCTCCTCCTCTTCCCTTTCACCACCACCATTGTCTGGGCCAGAGTGAGAGACAGGTGAACAAGCAGTTTGCAGTGGTGAAGGAGAGGAACAACTCTAGGGGGATTCTTGCGAGTGGGCCCCTCCAGGGCCGTGGGCTGTGGAGGAATTTTAAACTTGTATTCCTCCCTTTTAGGATCTCTCAGTGGGGGTCAAAGAATCTCAAGTCGTCGTCTCTTTCCTTTAAGAGAAAATTTATTACAAGCAATTGCAAGGCGTCTGCACTCAATGGCGAGCCCAAAGTGAGACTGTTGTTTGGAAAACAGTTCACACTTTTATAGGGGTATGCAGGAACCAAAAGGCACCAATCTACACGTTACAATGTAAAGTTTACAACCAATCAAATATAAGCACCAATCAAATACAGCATATATGTTTCTGATTTATCCAATCCAGCATAGTCTGACACAACATGTGATCTATGTATTCATACAGGACATAAACAGCTTATACAACTTCTTATCACTCCTATGCATACTGCTTTGGCCAGGTGGGGTTTTAAGGGAGTAAACAAGGGCATAAGCTAGTAAGTGTCTAAATTAATGCAGAGTCATGGTGCCTAAGCACCTAGAGTACAGTTATTATCCCTCTCTGTCCTGACCCTTCTAAAGGTCAAGCTCACAGTCTATTTCACTGTCCTATACCTGTTAATGAGACAGGTTTAAGCTCACACTGTAATTTATTCCACAGAGCCCTCAGTAGATGCCCAACTATGCCTACTCTTGATGCCAGCCCTGCTTTTTCCCCACGTTAACAGAATAGATACTTCCAGAAAGCTCCCTGATGGGGACTGAATTAGCAGAAGCTAACCAGGAAAAGAAGTAGGACTGTGGTGGAAAGAGAAATGAAATCACAGAACTTTTCTACATGAGGCTGTTAATCGCTGTGTCTACTTTTGGGTTCATCACAGAATTGAGATCCAAGCTTTACATAAAGAGTGTTTGTTGCTTTTACTCCACATAACCTCTAGGTGGTGCTGTGCTATAGGGGAAGATCACATTTGCACAAGTAGGAAAATACTTTTTCTTTGGCTTTCAGAAATAATCCTACATTTTCCCCATTCTAAAAATACCTGCAAAAGTGCTCTTAAAAAACAAGCAAAAATTGAGTAACACAGTATTGTCTAAAGAACACATAAAAAACCATGAATAAGGAATCAGGAGCACACAATAAATGCTTCATGTAGAAAAGCACATTCACTCCATCTGTGGTACTAGTTTTAAAAATAGGCAATTCCTAGATGGGGATTATTAAAAACTCAACAAAAAGCAAAAAACAAAACAAAACACCCCACCATCTTAGATCAACTAAAAATATAAAACAAAAACAAAAAGTTGGTCTGTAACAACTCTTCTTATCTAAAAAATCTTATTTTAGAGTGAAGACATTTTTATTACTAACATCACTCACTGCAGTCAATGAAACTGACCAAATGTGGCAGTCATATCCATCATATAACATTTCCAAAGGAAAGTTCTAAATTTGTCCAACATAATAAATCAGATTAACATCATTAAAATTGCCAAGATTAAATGCCAGAAGTTTTACTGGTGTTTGGCTGATTTGGTATAGTGGGCAAATTTAGATTTATTTTTCCTTTGAAGATGATATGTAATGGATATGACAGCCAGAGTTTGTAGCTTCATTGGTAGCTTGTGAGTGATGTGTAGTAATGAATCATCTTGACTGTAATAAGAATATTTAGATAATATTAATTATTATGATGATAAATCCCTATACTGCGATGCAGGCCAACAGCACCATCTAGAGTGTTTTGGATTCATGCACCCCTGGGGAGCCAAATATTGTTGGCTTTGCCTCTAATAGTGTTCTATCCGTCCCATGTGGTGGTGTGGTGTAGTGGCTAGAGTGTTGGACTGGGAGTCACAAGTTCAGAGTTCTAGTCCCCACTTGGCCATGAAGCTCACTGGGTGAGTATGGGTCAGTCACAGACTCTCAGCCTAACCTACCTCACTGGGTTGTTGTTCTGAGGATAAAATGGAGAGGAGAAGGAGGAGGAGGAGGAGGAGGAGGAGCCGTCTTGAGTTCCTTAAGGAGGAAAAAAGGCTGGATATCAATGTAATAAATAAATAAATACTTTTTAATTAACACGTTTTCTTATTGGCAAATGGGATTCCTGTGCAATAGGTTTCAGTTGGTGGTGGAAACTGGGGGTTCAAAGGAGATGCTTAGCATGTTGAGGCTCAGACACCACCTCTGCCTCATCCTCAGTCCTTCCCCTTTGCCATGACTCCCATGGCAGCCATTTTGTGGCAGTGTCCAGGACAGTTTCACAAATTGCCAAATATGCCTACTGCCCCAAAAGGCTGTCTACTTTTGGCATAGGGTGTGTGAGGACATTCAGCCTGGCTGGTGACAGTTTACAAAAATCTTTTTGGAGGGAACTCTTATATCAGGGGTCCACAACATTGTGCCCATGAGCTCCTCCAATGGCGCCCACTTGCTGCCCCCTTCAGAAAATATTTTTTAATTAAAAAAAATTGAAAAAACATGAGAACACCAGGTTCTCCTTTCTGTTGCTGAACCTGCAGCTGATTGGCTGATCAGCTGGCAGTAAGACAAAGTAAGCCAAAGGGGTAGAGGGGAGAGAAAGAGCGAGGCTAGTATGAGGGAGAATCAAGAAGGTAAAGAGGTGGCAGGGGAGATGAATATTGAGGCCTAGAGGCTGAGAGTGGAGAGAAACAGCAAGCTAAAGGGTGAGTGGGGAAGAAAGAGCAAGGCCAAGAAATAGGAAGGGAGAGAAAGAAGAAGGCTAGGGAAAAGGAAGGGAGAGAAAGAAGAAGGCTAGGGATGGAGAAAGGAGAGAACTACTGAAGAAATGGTGTGGGTGGAGTAAAACGGCAAGGCCAGACGCAGGGAATCAGAGAGAGAGAGAGAGAGAGCAAAGGGGAAAGGTCTGTGTGGACAGAAGAAGACTGGGTAGGCCACAAAGCAACTTTTTTTCCATTTCCCCTCCCTCCCAGCCTCTAGGCTCACTATTTATCTCCCTTTCACCAACTCTTTACTAGTCAGACCCCCCCCCCCCACAGCAGCCATTACATAACTAGCCATTTTGTAGTGGTGCCCACAGAAGTTCCTTAAATTCCCAAATCTGCCCACGGGTCCAAAATGGTTGGGAACTCTTGCCTTATACCAAAAGGGGGTCCGTCAGTAAAGAAAAACTCCCTCTCCCTCCAGAGTTACATAGTTATAGATCAACTTCTCTCTCTCTCCCTTTCTGATCTGAAAATTAAATAGCCCACAACTTATAACCTCCAGAAATATCTATTTTGCAGCCATGTGTGGACCAATTTATACAGTTCTACCTGCCCCGTCTCAAAAACACAAAATTGTAAAGCAACCTTCCCCACGCTGGTGCCCTCCGGATGGCTTGGATTACAATTCCTATCATTCCCAACCAGCAGGGAAAGCTGTTGCAGATCAGTGCATTGCAGGAAAGGGGCAATCAAAATCATAGAGTCATAAAATTAGAGGGTTTGAGGACTTTCCCCAAATCATCAGAGGCTTAGAGCACTTTCTCCATATTTATTATTTATTGGCTTATTATATTTTAAATCCACACAATAATGAAAGCTCAAACACAAGAATGAAAAGCGCAAGTGTTTGGGGATCGTCCGTGGTATGGAATCAGTGCATTTTATCTTCCTCTCTCATGCTATTTGAGCTACATAAGTACTCAGGAGTTTTAATATAGCCTCATATCAAAGGTGGACATTGCAAGCTGACAGAATTCCTATTCTGACCCTGGAATTTCCTAGCATCTCTAGATTCCATGGCACAACTGCTTGGGCAGCCAAATATCTTGGAATGTGCTTTGAGAGCTTGCTAACAATCTTGTTAGGGTGACCAGATCGCCCGGGGTTTCCCGGTCCTAACCGGGAAACCTGGGGCGATCCGGGCCAACCAGGAGGCGGCGGGGGCAAACCGGGGCTGTGGGGGGTCACGCGGCAGTGGCGGCAAGCGGCGATAGACCCAGTAGGTCCGGGATGGGTTTTGGGGGGGATGGGTGGCTTGGTGGTGGGGTTTCGGGTGGGGGGACCCCCCCGCCACCACCTACCAGGGCGTCCACTTCCCTCTGGTGCTTCAATCTACTAAGAAACAGGCTTCACGGCCTGTCCCTCAGTAGCACGCCGGGTGATGACATCATCACCTGGCGCGCTACTGAGAGACAGGCCGCGAAGCCTGTTTCTCAGTATATTCGAGCACCGGAGGGAAGCGGCCGCCCCTGCAGGTAAGGAGCGCAAGGCACGAGGGAGGTGCACAGCGCAAGGGAGGCACACGGGCGTGGAGGAGGCGCGAGGCACACAAGGCGCAGAGGAGGCGCGTGGCGCGAGGTGCGAGGGGGGGCCCACTTACCTGCTGGGGTGGCTGCTTCCCTCCGGTGCTCGAATCTACTGAGAAACAGGCTTCGCGACCTGTCCCTCAGTAGCGCGCCGGGTGATGACGTCATCACCTGGCGTTCTACTGAGGGACAGGCCGTGAAGCCTGTTTCTCAGTAGATTCGAGCACCGGAGGGAAGCGGATGCCCCTGCAGGTAAGGTGTGCGAGGCGCGAGGGAGGCGCGCGTCGCGAGGGAGGGCATGGCGTGGAGGAGGCATGCAAGGTGCACGGCGCGGAGGAGGCGCAAGGCGCGTGGAGGAGGCGTGAGGCACGGAGGAGGCATGTGGCGCGAGGCAGTCTACTGAGGGACAGGCCGTGAAGCCTGTTTCTCAGTAGATTTGAGCACCGGAGGGAAGCGGCCGCCCCGGCAGGTAAATGGGGGGGGGGACCCCTGTCTCCCGCATCACACTTCTTACCTGCTGGGCCCGTCCGCTGCTGCCCGCAGACAGCAGCGGACGGCCCCAGCATGTAAGCCCCCTCCCACCTCGCTATGTTTTTTTTGGGGGGTGGCTTGGTGGTGGTGGGGTTTGTTTCTGGTGGGGGGGGTGGGGGGGTTCAGATCTCACGTGGCGGGTGGCCTTTTTTTTTAAAAAAAATGTTTTTTGGGGGGGTGGGCACGCCCCCTTTGGGCGGCCGTTTTGGGTGGCCATTTTGGACCGGGATTTTGGGTTCCAAAATCTGGTCACCCTAAATCTTGTCCCTCCTTGCCTGCCCACCCTACTGAAATCTTAAAATGGCACCCATGTGCCCCATCTGCTGTGATCACTGAGAGTCATTGGGGTTTACAAAGTCTCTGAAATCAGCCTGTGAATTACTCCACGACCAGAAAAGCACGGTGTAGCTATGCAGCTTTGGTATTAACTGGACACGTAAATTTGCTCCTGTTTGGCTTTTAGTACATGTCGAAAGTAGTTCTGCCTTCATTCAGAAGGGAAATCTTGTCCACTTTATCATTCATTTCACATCATCAACAAAACAACGGCCTGCCAAGTCACTGAGGTCATCAGATGACACACTCCTGGTGGTGCTGCCTAGACCTCTAGTCTGTTTAGAGTCCACTCAGAACAGAATTTTCCATATATTTGCTCCCTCTATGTGGAATTCCCTGCTTGTTGATGCCAGGCAGGCACCAACAGTGCTTTGTTTTTTAAGTACCTGCTAAGGATGTTTCTATTTAAACAAGCTTTGCTTGAACCACCAGCCACGGTTTTATTGGCATACCTTGCTTTAAAATATTTTTATTCTGCATTTAGAATCTTTTTCACTTGTTACTGTTCACCCGTCAGGAACCTTGCTAGATATAGAGTGGCCTATAAATTCTGTAAATCAGTCAATAAAAATATAGACAGTTTCCTTAAATAAATGAAAAGGTGTGCGCTCTATTGTTCCAGGTGTATGTTTCATAAGAGAATTTTTACAGTGCTTGGGATAATGAAAGAATATGAGGAGGGGTTAGCAAACCTGGCTTAATAAAATAATTACCCTATTTAACCAATTACTTTGGAAGCTTTATTATAATATTATTATATTGTATCATTTTGTGCCTTCATAATGAAGATCATTTTATGCTAATTGTGATCAATTACTGGAACTGAAGAACATGCTGTGTATATGAATCTAGCACAGTTTACGTCTTGCCTGAAGCCTTGGGGTAGAAATGACATGCTTTAAACACCAATATAATCTCTATAATAATAATTTGGTTTTCCATAGACCTTGTCTAATGGTTGAGGTTTTTGATGGAGACTTTCCCCAGTCCATTTGTAGGTTTCAATTTTGGGGTACTAAAGCATTTCCCATGTTTGAGGTCTGCACCCCACAATGTTTGGAAAACCCCAAATCATCTCCCAGACTTTTATGTCCCAGAATTTAGGGAAGTTATTTCCCACTCAATGCCACCAAAATTAACCATTAAGTATCATCCACTACATCACTATCATCCTCTACATCTAAGGGTGCTTCCAAATGGATTGGTCCTACCACTAACAATTGGAAGGCATTGTGGAGCTATTCTGACTTCTTTTTCCATAATGGGTTGTCCATGGTAAGAAAAAAGACAGAAAGGTTGGTGGGAAAACACGGAAGGGTTACGAGTGGATGCTGATGGGTCCTGTTGTAAAAATCTATGAATGAGGTGAAATAAAAGCCTTGGGTCAGATCCAGCTTTCAGCACATACAATTGGACTGTCAGTAGCAAATTTCACTGCCCTCTCCTCCCTACAGCTTCCTGAAAATGCTACACAGAGGATTGGGAACTTTTGCTGAATGGGGTGAGCTGTGGTGCGGTGGGAATACCCCCAAATTTGGCAGGGATACCTCAAGAACATAAGAAGTGCCATGCTGGATCAGTCTAAGGGTCCAGCTAGTCCAGCACTCTGTTCGCACACTGGCCAACCAGCTATTGACCAGGAACCAACAAAGCAGGACATGGTGCAACAGCACTCTCCCATAGGCTGACCAGGTGGCTCGGGATTTCCCAGTCCTAACCGGGAATCCAGAGGCCAACCGGGCCAACTGGGCCAACCGGGGGAAAACCGGGGTGGCGGGGGGTCACGCGGCGGTGGCAGCGAGACCCGGTGGAGGTGGAGGAGCCCGGGAAGCGGACGCCCCTGCAGGTAAGCACGAAGGGGGGCACTTACCTGCTGGGGCGGCCGCTTCCCGGGCTCCTCCGCCACCTTTGCCGCCGCTGCCGGGCTCGTAAGGCCAGAGGCCGCGCAGAACAGGCAGGAGAGGGCCGGATCCGGAAGTGACATAACCGGCCCTCTCCCGCCTCTTCCGCGCAGCCTCTGGCCTCCTTGGGGCTCAATCGCGATGGCGATGAGCCCTGAGGAGCCCGGACGCCCACGCCCGCCATTGCGACGAGCCCCAGAAAGGCCAGAGGCCGTGCGGAAGAGACGGGAGAGGGCCGGTTACGTCACTTCCGGATCCGGCCCTCTCCCGCCTCTTCCGCGCGGGCGGCGATGGAGGACCCCGCGCGGCTGCGCGGGCGACGGAGGACCCGGCGCGGCCGCGCGGGCGGTAGCGGAGGACCCCGCGCGGGCCGCGCGGGCAACGGAGGACCCGGCGCAGCCGCGCGGGCAGCAACAGAGGAACCCGCGCGGCCGCGCGGGCGACAGAGGAACCCGGCGGTAGGTCCAGGCTGGTTTTTTTTGGGGGGGGTGGCTTGGTGGGGGGGTTGTTTTGGGGGGGGCGGGGGGGACCGGGATTTTTACTTTTAAAATCTGGTCAGCCTACTCTCCCACCCATGTTTCCCAGCAACTGGTGCGCACAAGCTTACTGCCTCGGATACTCGAGGTAACACATGACCATCAGGGCTAGTAGCCATTGATAGCCTTCTCCTCCAGGAATTTATCCAACCGCCTTTTAAAGCCATCCAAATTGGTGGCCATCACCACATCTTGTGGTAGCGAATTCCATAATTTAATTATGAGCTGCGTAAAGAAGTACTTCCTTTTATTTGTCCTGAATCTTCCACCAATCAGCATCATGAGATGATCCCATTGGGTTCTAGTATTTTGGGAGAGGGAGAAAAATGTCTCCCTATCCATATTCTCCACACCATGCATAATTTTGTACACCTTTATCACGTCTCCCCTCAGCCTCCTATTTTCCAGGCTAAACAATCCCAGATGTTGTAACCAGCATGCAAAGCTCAACTACGTGTACTTTAAATCAAACATTTAGTTTGGCCCGCTGGGACACAGTAAAGGAGTGCTAAACCTGTTTCCTGCCCCAGGTAATTACAACCTCCAAGAAGCCACCCTATGCCCATCTAGATAGCCCCATCTGCCTCGCCCTATGCTGAGTTCTGTTTCTGTGAGTCAAACTGGAGGGTGACAGAAAATTGGCCATTAGCTTTTAGAAAGGGAAAGAGGCAATAAACAAATCCAAATGAATAGCTTAACTTTTTGACCAACCAGTCCAGCTCCCTCTCCATCTGTTCCTCCTTTCCTGTCCAACCTGAATATGCCAAAGTTTGGGACAGTTCAGACCCGGATTTAGATTTGCAATTAAAATTAACCTGCAAAGCCGTAAAGGCAGTCACTTATTGCTGATTCCCTAATTTAACTGGTGGGGGGTAGGGGTGGGGGGACAGAATCCTCACGCACTAGCATTTTCACCTACCATTTTAATATACAATGACACCAAGTCCTAGGGCCACATAGTCATTCTATCTCTGCCCACCTCACAGCTAGATGCTTTTCTGAATGACTAAATCATTTACAACTGTGAACACTTACTGCAGGGAAAATATCCCAGACGTGCTTTGTGGTCCCCAGATGTGCTGAGCCTCCCTGTACTCTGGCCAAAACTCTTCCCATCATAAATGATAGGCCAGAAAATAAATTATGTGCTGATGATTATTAAATAGCTCAGTAACATGCCAAATTTTCTGTACGGTTTGCAGACTCTTTGGGAAATTGATGCTGATTCACCATTTGATGACTCACAAGTGACCTGTGTGCCTGCTCAGTCTGCTGTCCAGATGCTAACAGTTGATGAGCAACTTCAGGGCCCCTTCCTGCTCACCCTTTTTATGGGTCTTTATCTTTAAAATGGACTCAGACTGGGCAGCCTTTTAAAATAGAGGATGCCTTCAAATAAAGGGCTATCCCCTGATAGTCCTTCAAGTACAGTACTCTCCTCTGTATGTCCCACCAGCAGAACATGGGGCTGTCTATACACAAGGAAACCCCGCAGTGGCTGTGGATTTGTGCCCCGTTGGTTAGATGACGCAGCCGCAGGTTCACAGCCACCGTGGGGCTTCCCCGCGATGCTACGTTTTGAAAACGTCAGGGATTTACCCCAACTTTTTCAAAGAGAGTGATGTCAACATGGTGCTTCCGCCATATAACGTCGCTTTGTGGCCAATCCGGAGCCAACTCGGGGGCACAGCCTGGTGGAAGGTAACTAACAATTGGTCACCTTCCACCATGAAGAGGGAGAGAGGAGTTGAGGAGGGAGGTGGCGCCAACCCAGCGCCGTGAAAACAGCCCCCAGGAGGCCTGTTATTCTATCCATGCCCAGCACGCTATTAAGGGTGCAGTCGTATGAGTGTTTAGACCGAAAAAGGTCCTACAACTCCCAGCATTCCCCAGCCAGCCATGCGTTAGTCCCAACATTCTATACTTGTGTTAAAAGTAAATTTCAGCCACATTTTAAAGATCTTCCCATGCTTGGAATGTGACTGTTGGATATGTAGGTGGTGGACCCAGATCCAGCCTCATAAAAATAATGCAGAGGTAACTTGGGGCTCTCTCTTTTTTACCAGAAGTCTAGATAAAAAACAAGTTATGTGTTGTCTATCAGTCAAGAACATAAGAAGAGCTGTGCTAGATCAAAGCAAGGGTCCACCTAGTCCAGGATCCTGTTCACACGGTGGCCAACCAGCTGCCCATGGGAAACCCACAAGCAGGAGATAAGTTCAACAGCACTCAAAAATGTTCACAGACTTTTCTTCACTTGAGTGGAACACCGGCTGCATCACCTTTGACTCTTACAATTCATACAACGCAAGTTCTTTGTCTGTACACTATCCATGCGCCACTTTAAACAGAAACAAAAAATCTTTGAAAGTCCATTCCTAGATCTTCCACATAATATCTAATTTGCCTCTCTGCTGGGTCATTTACTGGTTACTCTGTGTCTCTAGAGAACTCGGTGTTCCATCCGCTGCTGAATACTAGAGATTATAATTCTGCCGCTGGTGACTCGACCGTTTATCCTGAGAGGGAAGAGAGTTGAAAACTGCTGCATGCTTAAATATGTTAACCAGGTACATCTAAGACTGAGCTCCGGCACTTATGCCTCACTATTGACATTTAAGGCAGGATACAACATATATTTAAATGCAAAAAGGTATTGTTTAATAGTAATAAAATGCAAGGTCCAACTCACCAATTAGTTTTAAAATCTTATCTGCTAGGAGTTATGCCTAAAAGCTAGACCATAATATACGGCTATTCTGATTTTGTGAATAATTGATTAAATCACTGCAAGTTGTGCATTTCCTTTCCATTTTGTGGCATAAACACCAGGATGATTTAATTAAACCATGACTGCTCGCCTAACAGTGAAGACATGGTATTGCCGGTACATAAAAAAAGATTTATTGTCTATTATATTATCTAATGGACAATCAGAACTATATTTATACAACTTCCACCAGAAAGAAAACAACACGCTTCTTGAAACCTGTCCTGCAGCCATTACCACATTTTTTTTATGATGATGATGATGATCTCCCAGACCCAAAGGTTACCAAATGCTATGAATATGTTACAACATATGAAGAATCTTTGACCCTATTCAGACAACACACAAAGCCATGGTGGTTAAGCATTTTGAGCTAAACATTATGGTTTATTGTGTCATGTGAACCATGACTTAGCATGTTGTGTGAACCATTCCTAACCATGGTGACTACATAACAATGGTTTAAACATGCTCACTACTAACCATTTGCTGCAAAAGGCTTAGCGGCTTAGCCATGGCTTAACATGCTGTCTGAACAGGCCCAATGTGTTGCTGTAAGAATAATATCTTACAGGGCCTGCAAGTCTGTCTTCTTTCTCCTTCTGAACCTCTGCCTGAAGGCTGAGAAGGTGGGCGGCACAGCCGACTCAAGACATTTTTGTGCCTGGGGTAAGGTGACCATATGGAAAGGAGGACAGGGCTCCTGTATCTTTAACAGCTGCATAGAAAAAGGGAATTTCAGCAGGTGTCATTTGTATGCACACAGCACCTGGTGAAATCCCTTCTTTGTCACAACAGTTAAAGCTGCAGGAGCCCTGCCCTCTTTTGTATCTGGTCACTCTAGTATAGCTAGAGTATTGTGGTAGGGTGACCAGATAAAATCCAGGTCAGGGCTCATGTAACTTTAACAGTTGTAGAGAAAAGGGAATTTCAGCCAGTGTCATTTGTATGCAATTAGTTCTTGGTGAAATTCCCTCTTCATCACAACAGTTAAAGTTGCAGGGGCTCTGCCTTCTTTTGTATATGGTTGCTCTAGTATAGTGCATGCACCTTTAACTGTTGTGATGAAGAGGGAATTTCACCAGGAACTAATTGCATACAAATGACTCTGGCTGTAATTCCCTTTTCTCTACAACTGTTAAAGTTAGGCTGACCATATGAAAAGGAGGACAGGGCTCATGTAACTTTAACAGTTGTAGAGAAAAAGGAATTTCAGCCAGTGTCATTTGTATGCAATTAGTTCCTGGTGAAATTCCCTCTTCATCACAAAGTTGCAGGGGCCCTGCCTTCTTTTGTATATGGTCACTCTAGTATAGTGCCTGCAACTTTAACTGTTGTGATGAAGAGGGAATTTCACCAGGAACTAATTGCATACAAATGACACCGACTGAAATTCCCTTTTCTCTACAACTGTTAAAGATACAGGAGCCCTGTCCTCCTTTTCATATGATCAGCCTAGTTAAAGTTACATGAACCCTGACCTGGATTTTATCTGGTCACCCTATATTGTGGGGACACATGTAAAAGTGTACTTGTACTTTAAAAATAGATCTTATAAAATGGGATGGAATGGACGGAACACATGAGGTACTGAGACCGACCAGAATTACATAGTTCATAACTAGCACCAGATTAGGAGTACAAAACGCCGCTTCTTGCACAGCAATTGCTCCTCCCTGCAGAGAAATTGGGGGCTCCTCTGAGACAGGAAGCCCCACTTCCTGGTGGAAAGAAGTGCCAATTCCAAAGCAACTTTATGAGGTAAATGTTTCAGAACTCCTCTTTGCCTCTGCTATGTTATATAACATTAGTTCTAAACAACACAGTAGTATTTACTAAAAATAAATAAATATGGTATTGGTCTTGTTTAACACATATCAAATGTGCCAGATTCTGCGTTGTTTTGGTCAAAAGTACTCATAATTTTCTTTAAACATGCACTAAGAAATCTGCATAAAAGTAAATCATGTGCATCAAAGAGATAGATAGATGATAGATAGATAGATAGATAGATAGATAGATAGATAGATAGATAGAGATAGATAGATGATGGATAGATAGATAGATGATAGATAGATAGATAGATAGAGGAAGAGGTAAAAGGACAGCATGCAAAGCAGAAACATGAAAAGGAACATACAGGAACAGCATTTATCATTCCAGCAATTGGTATTAATATTGAAATGAGTACAATGCATACCATGACTCAGACCTTTCTAATAATAATAATAATTATTATAATTATTATTATTATTATTATTATTATTATTATTTCTTGCCTGCCTTTCCCTCTGGATCGAGGCGGGGAACAACATTAAATACAAAACAGCATAAAATACATAAAACTGATTTTAAAACATATAAAACTAATACAGTATTAAAAGGTATCTTAAAATTCAACTGAGTATGCCTGCCGGAAGAGATCAGTCTTTACGGCTTTCTTAAATTCTGGAAGACTGTTAAGTTGGCGAACCTCTCCCAGCAGGCCATCCCAGCAGAAGAGAAGGTCCTCTGGGTAACGGTTGTCAGCCTAGTTTTTGCTGACTGGAGTAAGTTTTTCCCAGAGGACCTGCGTGTGCGGGACGGATTGTACGGGAGAAGGCAATCCCACAGGTATCCTGGACCCAAACTATGTAGGGCTTTAAAGGTAATAACCAACACTTTATACTTCTCCTGGAAATTAATTGGCAGCCAATGAAGTGATTTTAAAATTGGTGTAATATGGTCACCTCTAGGTGTACTGGTGACCAACCTGGCTGCCATATTTTGAACTAATTGTAGTTTCTGGACTAGGCACAAAGGTGGTAGCCCTATGTACGGGGCATTGCAGAAGTCGAGCCTCGAAGTACCAGCGTGTGCACTACCGTCTTTAGGTCTTCCAACTCTAGGAAGGGGCGCAGCTGGCGTATCAGCTGAAGCTGATAGTAGGCAATATTCTGAAATCAAACTGTTGCCCACAAAAACTACCTTTTCCCTCCTATTCGGCTTGCTTCACCTATTGTGCTAACATATTTATCATTCCCTCTAAGAGAAAACTCATGTTGTGAGTGCCAACAGAAATGAAGTTAAAATGGGACTACTGAGAAAAAAAGTGGAAGGTATCAGAAAGCTTGAAAAACCCAAAAATTACAGAAAGAGGGGCGGGGAAAGCCCTAAGAGAGCAAACCCCCAAAACAGCCCAATAAGGACTTGGGATGTTTTGTAATCATAGCATTTTGAGTGTCAGTTTTAAAAGAAGATTGAAAAATCAGGGGGGCTGGAATGGAGTATCCAGGAAGAGGGTATGGCTGGCTGGAACCCTAAAGAGGAGCAGAAGGTAAGGATACGCTGCAACAGTTTGTTACAGTCCCACTTGTTGCTTTATATTGTTTAATACAGGTGTAAGCATAGAGCCAAACAGAAGAGCGTGTTTGAATTAGGCTTTGGCATGGGGCTTGATGTGGAGTAGGAAGAATTAAACAATATTATTGTACTGTTAGAAAACAAATGCTACTATCCCTAAGCCAGGAAGAATTAAACAATATTATTGTACTGTTAGAAAACAAATGCTACTATCCCTAAGCCACAGTATCTCCACTTTTCTTCTAAACATGAACATTTTGTCAGATGCACTAGCAATAGCATTACTTGCTTAATCTCTCATTTGCACATTTCAGGACCTGGCTGCTCATGAATTCAAATATAAATTATTTGGCTTAAGTGTTTGTGGATTGCAGCCAAAGAGTGATTAACTTCTAGGAGACTAGCAACATGGATTTCTGTTTCCAAAGGAGAGTGAGCAAGTAAGACGCATCCTGCATTTTGGCACACGTACAATCATGCCTTTTGACGGAGGTGAGACTATACAGGACCTCTTGAGGAATTCTGCCCTTGTAAGGTAGCTGGCTAATGGTTCTTAACATGAGAAACTGTTAGAAAAGGAGCTTGTAAATCACTCTCAAAGTCACATGACCTGTCTAAAGTTGAAATCCACAACACGCTTACTCCCGGGAAGTTCTACTGACGTTTAACAGGGCCAACCCAAAAAGTAAACTAGTTTGTGGATTTCACCATGAGGGTCGTTAAGAAAAACAGAAGAAATATGAGGATGGGGCAGCAACAACAACTAGCAGAAGAGGTATCTGTAGGAGACAGATAATAACACACAGTCAGTATTGCTGGTCTAATTTTAATTGGCTTTAATTGGTTGGGTGCTGTGCATTTCTCGTTTTGAGTGTTTTTAATTGATTTGTTTTTATGTCGAGCTTATATTAAGATTTCGTTGTTGTTCTTTATTTTATCGTTTGTGGCCTTGAGCGCCATTTCTTAATGGACAGGCAGGGGGATATAAATTGATTAAATAAAGAGTAAATTTATAATGTATTACTTTTATCATTATTAAAGGATTTTAGCATATGCTCAGTTGCAACATGCTGATAATTCACAGTGCAATCCTAAGCATGTTTACTCAGAAGGAAGTCCCTTTTTCAGAAGGAAGCATAACATCAGAAGTAAATAAAATCAGTAGCCCCTGAAGTAAGGTGCTTAGGGAACTCAATGCGGCTTACTCCATAGTAAGCGCACTCAGGATTTCAACCTCCATTTTGAAAATGAGTTGATGTGCGAAACTTATATTTATACAATAGCATATTTATGTTTCTGATGGCTATTTTTACAGCCCTTCGTTGACTTAATCATTATTCCCATGGCTAATTTCTTTAGAGTTGCCCCTCTTCCCTCCTTTGGTATAATGGTCTGTTCCACCTAGTGCTATGCTTTATTAAATTGTAAAATCCATGGAGGGTGCCTTTGCATTTTCAGTTGTTGTACAATGCATAGCAATTATGGACAGTTTATCAGCAATTGCTGTAACCCAACAGGTTAATAATGTGCACAGTGGAGGCTGGTGGCTCCAATGTCAGTGGGCAGTGAATCCACTCTGGGTTTCAGTCAGAACCAGTCAGAACTCTGTAGGATTCAGCACCTAGGATAGCTCCTTTTGAGTTCTGACTGCTAGTGACTAAAACCCACAGAAGATTCATTGCCCCATGACATCGCAGCCACCAGCCTCCACTGAACATGCACATTTCTTCAAGCCACAAAGCCTGATTGAGGAGCTGGGCTTGTAAAGGCATAGCACTAATCACACTTACTTTCAATACTGCCAACCTTCGGAGAAGGAAGTGGGGTGGGTTGTCTGCAATTTTACAGGATCTGAATTTACCAGTTCAAACCATCTCTTTTGTTGTGCATTGTCAGTGATAGGTCTGTATATTTTAGGGAGGTCATGTGTCCTACTTAACGGAGGGAAATCCTCTGTTTGGAGGTGCCCTGTGCTTGAAGTGCTGGCTGGTCCAACTCTGATTTATAGATAAAGAATCCTAAGAAGGGAAAGTAAGGGCTGTGAAGTTGCCCATACACAGTTAGACACCTGGGCAGCAAACTAAGCAGCCACACAGGTCCCTTGGTCTTCTACACTATGGGGAGTTGTGTTGTCTTTTTATTTAAATTTTAATAATTATTTCTAATTATCTATCTATCTATCTGTCTATCTAAATGAGCATATGCAACTTTTAGACAAATCTAAATCTGTGCCCTCTTTTTGGATGATATGTTTCCTCTGTTTGGTGATGTGTAAATGGAGACCCTAATGTATTACTCCCCCACAAACAGTAGCAAAGCAAAACCAAACCTTCACCATTACTAGCCAGATGGCTTCCTCCCCTTCTCTCTTTTTCCCACGTCTATAGAGCCAGTCACTTTTATAATGCCTACAGTTGACTCTTGTCTGGGAAGGAGTAGGGCCATGCTTATTTGCATACAGAAGGTCACAGGTTCGATTCCCAGCATCTGCAGTTAGGGATGGAAAGACTCCTGCCTGAAAGACTGGACAGCTGCTGCCTGTCAGTGATGACAATATGGGCTAGATGGACCAATGATCTGATTCGGTATTAGGCAACTTCCTGTGTTATTTCCTATTTCTATATGTAACCCTGTTTTCCCTACCAGCTCCCCCGTGTACCTGGGGGTGGGAATCATAGGACAAGGTTCATGCAGTGGTGGAATGGGTGAGGGAGGCTGGAATGCTTGCAGAGCCTTCAGCCCCCAAAGACCCTGTTCCCTGAAAGGGGGTAAGGAGAAAACCAATGAGCAGCTTACGAGGATATGAGAAACAAGAACTAGGATGTATTTAATCGGGGGAAGGAAGCAAACAGGAATATCCAAATGAACAAACTTCTGCAATGTGCTGTACATAGGGCTAACTTTGTGCCTAGTCTGGAAACTTCAACTAGTTCAAAATATGGCAGCCAGGCTGGTCACCGGTACACCTAGGGGAGACCATATTACACCAATTTTAAAATCTCTTCATTGACTGCCAATTACTTTCTGGGTGAAGTACAAAGTGTTGGTTATTACCTTTAAAGCCCTACATGGTTTGGGTCCAGGTTACCTGCGGGATCGCCTTCTCCCATGCCATCCGCTCTACACGCTCAGGTCCTCTGGGAAGAACCTACTTCAGTCAGCAAAAACTAGGTTGACAGGTGTTACCCAGAGGACCTTCTCTTCTGCCGCTCCCAGAGTGTGGAATGGCCTGCCGGAGGAGACTTGTCAACTTAACAGTCTTTTAGAATTTAAGAAAGCTACAAAGACTACCCATTTCCAGCAGGCGTATCCAGTGGAGTTTTTGAATGTTTTTAGGATGTTTTATTGCTATTTTAATAATGTTTGCCATGTTTTTAATCAGTTTTATGTATTTTATCATATTTTATATTTACTGTTGTTCCTCGCCTCGACCGAAATGGAGAGGCAGGTAAGAAATTAATTTATTATTATTATTATTATTATTATTAACACTTTAATGTAATCCTGTAAACAATAATATAGAGAGAAATGGAGTAAAAAAGAAACATGCTCCACGATCTGATGCACACTTACCTAGGAGTAAGTCCCATTAACCTCAGTGGCAGAGACAGAAACGGAATTCTCCTTGCTGACATCCACAGAGCTTAGAAGTGTTTTTGGCTGGAACATGTGCCCCAAGTATTTTTCATTAGATTTGGCCAAATTGACCTTTCCTCTTCGTGTGCCATCCTGCCTCTCCTGATTTCTACACTCCTTTAATTTGGTTTCCGCAGCTGAGCACTCTGCCTTTGACTGGAAACCAATTTTTACCAAGTATTGAGGAGCAACGACTCGGCACCTGCCTTATGAATTCAGAGGAGAGTTCCAGGATCCTTTTCACATTCCTTCGAGGTCAAGAGAAGCAGACAGGCTCCCAGCCTTACAAATTCATTCAATAAGCCACCTCAGATTTATTTTCCTATCTGCAGTAGAAACTAGGGATGTGCACTGACCCCCCGGATCGGATCGGATAGCGGATCGGAATCGGACCTGGGGGGTCGGATCGGATCGGATCGGATCGGAGGCTGGTCGGATCGGATCGGACCAGATGTCCGATCCGGATCGGACGCCATTTTGAATGCTTTTTCCCATAGCCAAGTATTGTTTTACAAAAACGCCTATAACTTTTTCATTTTTAAAGATAGAAGGATGAAACTTGGGCACATTGTAGACTGGTTAGGGGTAGTTGTCTGTGAGAAATTTCAGAAAGATTGGTGCATGCATTTTGTGGCAATTAATTTTTTAATAAATACCCAGGAATGCCTATAACTTTGTCATTTTTAAAGTTACACACATGAAACTTTGCCACATTGTAGGGGGTACCTTGGGACCTATGTGTGTGAAATTTCAGAAACGTAGGTGCTTGTCTTGTGTGGCAATTAATTTTTAGAAAAATGGGTAGTAGTGGGGTAAATACAGTTACGCCTCCCATTTTTTTATTTTTGAAGATACAAACAGGAAACTTGGGCACATTACAGGTACCACTTGCCTTGATATGTGTGTGAAATTTCAGAAACATTGGAGCTTTCCTTGTGTGGCAATTAATTTTTGAAACAATGAGGAAAGAAACACCTATAACTTTGTCATTTTTAAAGTTACACACATGAAACTTTGCCACATTGTAGGTGGTACCTTGGGACCCATGTGTGTGAAATTTCGGAAACGTAGGTGCTTGCCTTGTGTGGCAATTAATTTTTTAATAAATACCCAGGAATGCCTATAACTTTGTCATTTTTAAAGTTACACACATGAAACTTTGCCACATTGTAGGCGGTACCTTGGGACCTATGTGTGTGAAATTTCGGAAACGTAGGTGCTTGCCTTGTGTGGCAATTAATTTTAGAAAAATGGGTAGTGGTGGGGTAAATACAGTTACGCCTCCCACTTTTTTATTTTTGAAGATACAAACAGGAAACATGGGCACATTACAGGTACCACTTGGCTTGATATGTGTGTAAAATTTCAGACAGCTGGGTCCAGGCATGTGGTGGCAAGGTATTTTTGAAACAATGAGGAAAGAAACGCCTATAACTTTTTTATTTTAAAAGTTAGAAGTCTGAACATTGCTCACTTTGTAGATGGGTTAGGGGTAGATATGTGTCAGAAATTTCAGAATGATAGGTCCAGGCATTTGATGGCTATGGAATTTTTAAATTACATGTTTCAAAAAAATTTCTACAGAGGCCAGGTCTTCCCCTCCCGCTTCCCGCGAAGAAAAGGAAACACTCTCTCGTCTCGATCCCTTTGATCCTTGGTAGTATCCATTACAGGGCTCGTGTCTGCTTGAGTACAAAGTGAAAGCAGACACGAGCCCTGTAATGGATACTACCAAGGATCAAAGGGATCGAGACCAGAGTGATCCTTCCTTGCACGCATGGCTGCAAAACTCAGCTAGGCTCAGCCGTTCTGCTTGAAAAGTGAAAGGAGGAAAGGAAACACGAGCCCTGTAATGGATACTACTAGCAACTTCAAAGGGATCGAGACGAGAGAGTGTTTCCTTTTCTTCGCGGGAAGCGGGAGGGGAAGACCTGGCCTCTGTAGAAATTTTTTTGAAACATGTAATTTAAAAATTCCATAGCCATCAAATGCCTGGACCTATCATTCTGAAATTTCTGACACATATCTACCCCTAACCCATCTACAAAGTGAGCAATGTTCAGACTTCTAACTTTTAAAATAAAAAAGTTATAGGCGTTTCTTTCCTCATTGTTTCAAAAATACCTTGCCACCACATGCCTGGACCCAGCTGTCTGAAATTTTACACACATATCAAGCCAAGTGGTACCTGTAATGTGCCCATGTTTCCTGTTTGTATCTTCAAAAATAAAAAAGTGGGAGGCGTAACTGTATTTACCCCACCACTACCCATTTTTCTAAAATTAATTGCCACACAAGGCAAGCACCTACGTTTCCGAAATTTCACACACATAGGTCCCAAGGTACCGCCTACAATGTGGCAAAGTTTCATGTGTGTAACTTTAAAAATGACAAAGTTATAGGCATTCCTGGGTATTTATTAAAAAATTAATTGCCACACAAGGCAAGCACCTACGTTTCCGAAATTTCACACACATGGGTCCCAAGGTACCACCTACAATGTGGCAAAGTTTCATGTGTGTAACTTTAAAAATGACAAAGTTATAGGTGTTTCTTTCCTCATTGTTTCAAAAATTAATTGCCACACAAGGAAAGCTCCAATGTTTCTGAAATTTCACACACATATCAAGGCAAGTGGTACCTGTAATGTGCCCA
Organism: Anniella stebbinsi; assembly: GCA_029215795.1. Classification (NCBI taxonomy): domain Eukaryota; kingdom Metazoa; phylum Chordata; class Lepidosauria; order Squamata; family Anniellidae; genus Anniella; species Anniella stebbinsi. The sequence goes on from JARDYH010000001.1 coordinate 53,821,594, forward strand.
AGTTTCCTGTTTGTATCTTCAAAAATAAAAAAATGGGAGGCGTAACTGTATTTACCCCACTACTACCCATTTTTCTAAAAATTAATTGCCACACAAGACAAGCACCTACGTTTCTGAAATTTCACACACATAGGTCCCAAGGTACCCCCTACAATGTGGCAAAGTTTCATGTGTGTAACTTTAAAAATGACAAAGTTATAGGCATTCCTGGGTATTTATTAAAAAATTAATTGCCACAAAATGCATGCACCAATCTTTCTGAAATTTCTCACAGATAACTACCCCTAACCAGTCTACAATGTGCCCAAGTTTCATCCTTCTATCTTTAAAAATGAAAAAGTTATAGGCGTTTTTGTAAAACAATACTTGGCTATGGGAAAAAGCATTCAAAATGGCGTCCGATCCGGATCGGACCTCATCGGATCGGATCGGATCGGATCGGAGGTTGTCCGGATCGGATCGGATCGGATCGGATTTTCCCGATTTTGGGTCGGATCGGATTCGGATCGTGGATCGGATCCGATCCGATGCACACCCCTAGTAGAAACTCAGATTTATTTATTTTTTTTAAAAAATGATTAAAAAGTAGCTTTCTTATAAGTCAGCTTTCCCCCACTTGGCTCTCAGCAAAATTCGAGTTCGCCAAAATTCCCCGGATTCTATGTTGTTGCTTGTTCCAACTCAAGTCCATATCTGATTGCGAGCTTTGTTTTATTTTTATTTTTGCATCTCTACAAATTTTCATGCACGTTTCTCCAAATGTATGCATCAATTGTGCACATTTTTGAAGTATACACATTTTTCTCCCATTGATTAAAGCACATTTTTCAAAAGTTCACATTTTTTTCAAGTGCATTTTTCAAATATACACACGCTGACGAACACATTTTTGGGGTCCGCAAATTATATTGCAAGCTTGGAACGATAGGGAACTTCCAACACAGATTGTGTCTGAGTCTGTGTCCGGTTTGGAAGGTGCGAATTGGGTAATATCCTTATCAAAAATGAACTGAAGTGAATTTCTCATACACCCGTAGTTGGACTACAACTTCAATCATCCCCAGCCAGCCTGGAGGGTACCAGGTTGGTAACAGACAAATGTTTGGCCAGAGGTGTAGACCTGCAGCTCTTTTCTGCACATGATGTCCGTTCACATGATTTAGATGTGGAAGGGACCTGAATCTGCAAAAAGACCCATTCCTTGGGACCTGTGTGATCTTTCATGGCCTCTTACAATGTTCCCTTCGAGGCCTATCACTCAATATACAGCAACAAACCTCTGTCTGCATCTACTTCTGAAGAGCCTCTGGAAAATGCAATGGGTTCAAATTGCCCCAATGACGAAACTGCTGGCCACTTGCTTATGGGTTCATATTAGATGGGCCCTTGGTCTTATCCAGCATGGCTCTTCTTATGCTGTCATATACACCTGTCCTGAAAAGGCTACATTGGTGACCAGTTTGTTTCAGGGCACAATTCAAGGTGTTGGTACAGTGGACACTTATGAATTGCTAAAAAAGGGGGGGAAGAGGAAATGCACCACTAAAAAAGGGGAGAAAAGTGGGTGTCTATTTGCATTAAATTTGCATATGCTAATTTATACGTATAGATGTAAATTTACTATACAAAACAAAAAATACAAGGTTCCAATGAACAATTTCAGAACTAACACTCCAAGTGCAAAGAATCAGGCAATGCTGCACTGCTCCAATAAATGGATTTTTTTGTAAAACATATAATATTGGAAGGTTATTATTATTATTGTTATTATTATTATTATTATTATTATTATTATTCCTTACCCGCCTCTCCCTCTGGATCTAGGCCGGGAAAAGCATCAATACCAACAATATAAAATACATAAACTGATTAAAAGCATATAAAATTAATACATTATTAAAATCAAAAAGTCTTAAAATCTGACCTTTCAGAAAGTCTTTATAGCTCTCTTAAATTCTTGAAGACTTGTAAGTTGGTGGATCTCTCCCAGCAGGTCGTTCCACAGTCTGGGAGCGGCAGAAGAAAAGGTCCTCTGGGTAACACCTGTAAACCTAGTTTTCGCTGACTGAAGTAGGTTCTTCCCAGAGGACCTGAACGTGTGGAGCGGATTGTATGGGAGAAGGCGATCCCGCAGGAAACCTGGACCCAAACCATGTAGGGCTTTAAAGGTAATAACCAACACTTTGTACTTCGCCTGGAAACTAATTGGCAGCCAGTGGAGTAATTTTAAAGCTTAAGTGATATGGTCACCTCTAGATGTACTGGTGACCAACCTGGCCACCATATTTTGAACTAGTTGAAGGTACAGTGCATTGCAGAAGTCGAGCCTCGAAGTTACCAGCGCGTGTACTAGCATTTTTAGATCTTCCAACTCTAGGAAGGGGCTCAGCTGGCGTATCAGCCGAAGCTGGTAGTAGGCACTCCTGGCCGTTGCATCTATCCGAGCTGTCAGTTGGAGCGACGGATCCAGGAGTACCCCCAAGCTGTGAACACAGCCTTTCAGGGGGAGTGTAACACCATCCAAACCTGGTTGACTCACCTCCAAACCCAGGTTGGGGCCTTTGAGAGTAAGCACCTCCGTCTTGTCTGGATTCAACTTCAGTTTGTTTTTCCTCATCCATTCCATTACCACCCCCAAGCATTCATTCAAAGGAGACACACTATCCTTAGCTGACACTGTTGTCAAAGGCATAGAGAAATATATTTGGGTGTCATCAGCATACTGATAGCACCCCGCTCCATGCCTCTGGATGATTTCTCCCAGTGGTTTCATGTAGATGTTAAACAGCATTGGGGATAGGATGGCGCCTTGAGGTACGCCACACAACAGCTCCTTCTTTGAGGAGCACCTATCCCCAAGCATCACCATCTGGAACCTGCCCGAGAGGTAGGACCGCAACCACTGAAGCACAGTGCCCTCAAGTCCTAATCCCCTCAGGCGTTCCAGAAGGATACCATGGTCGATGGTATCGAAAGCCACTGAGAGGCGCAGAAGTACCAGCAGGGACACACTCCCCCTGTCAATACTCAAGTGTAGATCATCCACTAAGGCGACCATAGCAGTCTCAACTCCATATCCTGCCTTGAAGCCAGTTTGAAACGGGTCTAGAAAATCTGTATCATCCAAGACTTCTTGGAGTTGAGAGGCAACTGCCCTCTCGATCACTATAAACTGAATTATTGCTCAGAACAGTCATATCAATAATGGACAATCAATGGTTTTTTCAAGCATAACAATATCAGAAATGTCTGGCAGTCAATCACACCAAACATTATATCTGGCAGTTTATAGTTATATCTGGCAATCTGCAAAAAGGATGTGATTGCAATTTACGGACCCCTGGTGAAATTCCATTTTGATTGCGGGAAGTCTTCCTGTGCTGTTTCTGTGACCGTTCATAGGGCTGTTTATACACTGGGAAGGGTGAGCTGGAAAAAATGGAGGAACTATCTCACCATTATCCCATGAATTTAATAGGCTATCTTGTCTTTACCGACCGGCAGACCGCTGGTAATTCAGTCATTCAGGAATGTTACATTGCCTTCCAACACTATCAGTCTTTATGATTTGTTTTGAGTTATAAACTGTTATGAGTTATGTCTACTTGAATGCCTGAAGAAGACTTCCCGTAGTCGAAACAGAATTTCACCAGGGGTTCATAAATTGCAATTATATCTTTTTTGTAGACTGCAGTTATATCCTTTTCGTAGACAGCCAGGTATAGACATCTCCATAATTGGGGGAAAGGGCCTTCTCCGTGGCCGCACCAAAATTGTGGGATTCTTTGCCCTGGGAAGCTCAGTTGACCCCCTCCGTTATGGCATATGACAACCCATCCACCCACCCACCCCAGTTTAGGTAGCCATTTCTTTTATGACATAGAAATGTTTTTATCCAATGTCTCTGTTTTTTCTGTTCCATCAGTCTCTGTTTTTATTGGATTGTAGGGGAGGGGTATTGTATTTTATGGCTGGGTTTCATTGTTTTTAGCAACCCTGACCTCATAAAGTTGTTGTAAGTATGAAATAGAAGTTACATTTGTAAGCTGCCTTCAGCTTTGTAGAAGAAAGGCAAGATAGGAGGGTAATAAATAAATGATTATGCATGTCAGGATTTTGTGACTCTTGATGTTTTCCCCTATTGATATTTGAAGGAGAAAATAGCCAACAGAAATAAAGAAATCCCGTCTTCGTAACATTGGAATGATACATTACGGATGGAAAGTTCCAAGGAATTTTGTAAGACGTGCATAATGCGTGCTGACTTCTCAAATACAATGTCAATGGCACCTGTCTCCAGATGTCTTCTGGATGCTACCCTGCCTACATTTCCCCAAAAATGTGAGCAGAAAAATGGTGCCCAGAAGTGGATCTTTATTGCTGTGTCTTCCCTTTCTGAAAGGATCCATATAAATACCATGCAGCTTGTTCAAGTCAGGATCCAGCAACACCAATTAAAAGAAGTGTCTTGTTAAGAGAATGTTTTGTCTTTCATAAAGAGCATAAAAGGAAACATAGGTCAATTTATTCCACTGAGAACTTTATTTCCTACATCAAAGTATCGCAATATTTACATTTCCTTCAGTATCTGGGCTTATATGGATGTGAAAGTGCAACAGGAATAAAAAGAACTGTTTAAGATCTCCATTTGCTGAACATAGTTTGGAACAGAACAGTAGTGTTAAGTCCAGTTTTCCCCTGTTCACTTCAAAATCTTTGAAATTAATTAAGAACATAAGAAGTGTCATGCTGGATCAGACCAAGGGTCCATCTAGTCCAGCATTCTGTCCACACAGTGGCCAACCAGCTGTCCACCAGGGACCCACAAGCAGGACACAGTGCAACAGCACCCTCCCACCCATGTTCCCCAGCAACTGGTGTATATAGGCTTACTGCCTCTGTTATTGGATTATTACTTTCTAATGAGATGATATTCAGATACAAGTACATTGATATCAGGTTATTAATACCATTTATTTGCAATATGAAAACTGATGCCCACAGGTTGAAATCTTATACATACTTACTTCATTGAACCCAATGGGACTCACTTCTAAGGAGCCATGTATAGGATTGCGCTACTAGAGGATGTATTCCTCATATTTTTCCACAAAATGAAATTCAGAGCTCAATCACACCTAATTTCCCCACCCCCCAGTTTGCCTCTGCGTTTTTTTTAAACTCTGATGCATAAGGCATCAAGCTTATGATCCCTTTCACCTGAATATGCTGCTCTTTCTCATGTTTGCTCTTCCACTCCACTCCCCCCTGCCCCTTCTCTTTCTCCCTCCAGTTCATTGGTTGCTCCTTCCCCCACCCCTTTTGACAAGACATATACAAGCAGGTCCTGTCAGATGAGCACTTCAACCAGACCGCCTTTCTGCCGAGCAAAAATGGAACGACCCTTTAGTCTGGCTCTTCAGGGGCATCAAGGGAGTACAATCCTGTCTTTGCAGAGATTTGGGCATTGTACGATTTTAAAAAAACACTTTGGAGCCTGGGATGCAAGGTTTGGGTTTTATATTGAGGCTTGGAGCTGGCTGCTGGAAGAGATCGCTTTTCTCTGCCAGGACCTGATGCAATCCATTCAAGCTGACAGCAAGATTCCCATCACAGCACCTGGCCCCAACAAAGGAAAAGGTGAGAGTACAGCACTACACAGAGGCTTAAGGGCACATTAAACTAGGGTGACCAGATAAAATCCAGGTCACGGCTCATGTAACTTTAACAATTGTAGAGAAAAGGGAATTTCAGCCAGAGTCATTTGTATGCAATTAGTTCCTGGTGAAATTCCCTCTTCATCCCAACAGTTAAAGGTGCATGCACTATACTAGAGTGACCATATACAAAAGGAGGCAGGGCCCCTGCAACTTTAACTGTGGTGATGAAGAGGGAATTGCACCAGGAACTAATTGCATACAAATGACACCAGCTGAAATTCCCTTTTCTCTACAACTGTTAAAGTTACATGAACCCTGACCTGGATTTTATCTGGTCAGTCTACATTAAACGTGCTTAGGAAAAATAATCCAGACTTTAAGCGTTCTAGGAAAGACAGAAAAGGCTGGGAAAGAGGCAGGGTGTCAACAGGACAGGCACAGCATCATGTGAGTACCATCCTGCAAATCTGCACACCGGGCATGGTGAGAGTGCACTAAATCGCTGGTATGATGGAGCCTTAACTTACATTTCTCTTTTTTTAGCAGCAATAATCCTGAGCAAAAAAAGTTTCCACTTTCTTAGAACATAGCTTAGAATGGGATTTTCCAGTATATATATCTCACTCTCCATTTTCAAAAATTAGTAATTCCTCCAGTACCATTGATAATGCTTCCTCTAATTCTATGCATTCAGTTCCCTTGTTCTTTAAATTTGATAACTCTCAAGATGATCTTCCGCCTTCATACCCACTATTCTATGTAGGTCACAAGTTTAAAGCTTTCTTGATTATAGTGAGACAACCTAAAAGTAAATTGTTTAAGGGCTGAAGTCAGACAGTGCTTAGTTAATCAGGCTCAATGCCCAACCAGTAGCTAGGTTAACCATATGTCAGGAAAACCAGGACATGTCAGGATTTTTGGCAACAAATCCGGGAAGGGGGGGGGGATTATGAAATTTGAAGAAAAATCCAGATTTTTCCCATCCTCCCCACACCCAAAGGGCAGCTCTACTTTACAATCAATGGGAATTAACAAAAATGCTGACAGCTCTGTTATTTTTAAAGATAAAGAGGTGAAACTTGGCACCATGATAGCCTGTAGGTAGGGCTTTATCCATGCCAAATTTGAAGCAGATCCGTTCAGTCTGGGTGTGAAAAGTGGTGCCAACGCGCAAGCCTTGAGAAGCTAATGTATATACATGAGAAGTGTGAATGGACAAAGTAGTGTCCTTTGCTCTTAAGTAGGGCTTTATCCATGCCAAGTTTCAGGCAGATCTGTTCATCTGTTGATTTTTAGCAATTTATTTAAAGTTCGAGGTTTTAATTTTTTTAAAAAAACAAAACAAAATCACTGGAGCTATACCCTTCAAACTCAGGTTGTCAAACCTCCTCTTTGGGGTCTTGCACCTTGAGCAGTTTCAGCCCTTGGCATCAAGGGGATCTTGAGTTTTTAGCTAAGAAGTGCTGAGCGAGCACGACACCTTTCCTGCTGCAGATTTGGTGGACAGTCGGACACCTGGAGCTCAGCAGTTCAACATGTGGGAAAGGAGAGGTCAGTCAAAGCAGTCACATGTTTGTGCAAGAAGTAGACAGGAATTCACCCACTTGCCAAGGTCATCAACCAAGGCCTTCCATTGTTTCTGACGGTCTGCCTTCTTGTGACTAGGGAGAGAACCTTCTCAGCAATTGGTGCAGAAGGAATGTCTCATGGGAGAACCATCTTGCCCACTTTTGCTATATGGTGAAAGCCTTTCTGCTAATAAACACACGTTGGCCCTGTTCAGAAGACTCTAAAAAGCTTTATTCACCATGGTTAAAGCCATGGTTTAAGGTGTCTTCTGAACAGGGCCGCTGTCTGTTAATTATGTTCATACTGTTCTTTTTGCTGCTGCTTTTATTGAATATGCTTTATGAATGTGCTTTTATGGTGTATGTTTTACTTCTCTGTTTTTATGCTGTCCTAATTGAATCCTTAGTGTAAGATGAATTTTATTTTTATTATTTTTATTGTAAGCCTGAAGCCACTTTGCCTTGGATTATATTTAGGAAAAGGTGAGATACATTTTTAGAATGAATGAATGAATGCAAAATTAAAATATGCTATGTACCTGGAGACAAGGAAAATTTCCAACAGTTAACAAATAATGTGAGAAATTATAGGATAATGCATCGATACCAATTTAATATTACCTGCTGCTCTTATTTGGGGCAACTGGGCTGGGTAATTCTGGACTTCAGCTCCAAGGTCAAGCTCTTGCTGTACCACTGTTGGAGTGGACAAGTGGATGGGTAGTTTCAGCACAACATGGCCAAGGGAATCCAGCAGGTGGGAGTGGCCCCTGCTAGGATGTGGGCCATAGTCTGCGCCCATGATGACAACCTCTGATGGCGGCCCAGTTCCCTGCTATTGTATAAAATATAATATCATACAGCTTTAAACTGTAAGCTCCTTGAAGATGTAGGCCTTTGTTTTTTGTTTATAAAATTATCAAGAGCCACAAACGTTGAAGTGGAAGAAGAGGAGGAGCTCAGATTTTCATAAGAACCTATGGGCCTGTTCAAACATCATGCTAAGACATGGCGGGTGTGTGTGTGTGTGTGTTTCTACACAATGTCTCTTTGGCACCTGTTTCTGATAATATGCGCTTTTTCCTATATTCGTATTTATGTCTAATAGCGTTAGAATAGAGCCATTAAGGCAAATTATGGGCATCGTAAAATGCACTTTACAATTGTTTATATGCGGAGTTTTGCTGCAGAGTTGGTTCAGGGGGTATGGCTGAACGTGGAAAAACTGACAAAAGCACCGCCCTGTCTCCTGATGGTACCTCCCCCGGACTTTCCCGCCATTCATTAACCCTGCCCACCTGACTCTCTCACCGTTGCCTGTCCAATCACGATTGCACATGACTTCGCATGTGGGTTTGATTGCTAAACATTGGATGTGCCTACAATTACAGTTGTTAGCAGGGCAGCATTGGCTTTGGGACCTATTGTAAAACCATAAAAGCATCATTTTTCCAGGTACTGCACGGCCCTGGTGAGAACCCGCCCACGGAGCGTCTACCCCCCTATTCCTCCTGCCAAGAATCCGCCGTTGTACACTCCCATCTCACCATGCTTGCGGCAGCTGCCTCTTATCTCCTGCGCCCTAGCAACCATCTTGGAAATGTGCTGCTTCAAGGGCAAAGTTTTGTGTTGCCTTTCCGTTACAACATTGCATTTCACACTGATGTCCCAGTTCCATACAAACTTCCCATTATTCTGCCTGTCTCTGGACCCTGAGATGCCAGCTAGCAATGGTTCTGGGATGCCCATCGCTGAGCAGGCTACAGAGCAACCTCGCCATCCCAGCAGGTCTCTGCATCGCAGAGGTGGGTTACTGGGCAGGCAGGAGTGTGGGAGGGTTGGGCGCTGCACCCCCAAAACCCCCTGGTTGGCACTGTCTCTTTGTCCCCTCTTCCCCTGTCCCCTCTTCCACACACAGTGCGGCTGCTGTTATTCCATCTAGCTGTACTCAAGAGACAGAATGGTCGGTTGCAGCTGCGCCTCTGCGGTACGGTGTGCTCATTGCGTGTCCTTCAGCGTTGAATGAGGAGACTCGAGTGTATAGTCTGGCGTGTCAACCAGCAGTGACATTAGAATGACCAGGCAGGGACCCCCCCCAACTTGTGAGCAGTGGCTGTGATGTGGCGTCTGTGGACCGACATTCCTTCCCATGCGACTGTTGCAGCTTGCCTTTTGTTTGCCGCATTCCGCCCATTCCCGTGTTTTCCCAACCTGTGCTGTGCCTGTCTGATTACTCTGCCCACGCTTTGCAATGGGCTTGTGCCCACATGTAACCATTTCTAGAATAAAGATATTGCAGTGGGTTCTCAGTACTAAGTGGTCATTTTGGTGCGATACACCCACACCCACAAAAACACCCACCCACACATCCACACAACTTCCCGGTAAAGCAATGACAAAAGGGAGGGGGGGAGGTAACAGGAGTAGATCCTGTGCCATGGTTCCCATGGAGCTAGTCCCCCCACCTGCTCAATGCCCCTTACTCCTGAGTAACAGTGCACACGATGACAACTCAATGGCAGGAACTCGCTTTCACTGCACGAGACAAGTTTCCCTGCCTTTTTCCAGCCAGGATCCCAGCAAGGGAGCAGGGGGGGGGGAGAGCCTTAGTTGACCTCAAATTATACTCAAAATGAGCAAAGCACATCCTTATTCAACCCCCCTTGCTTCCTGTAGAAGCAGCTCCATGTGAGTAGCCGCCCGTCTCAACGAAAGAAAGATTCCAGTGGGGATTTAAAAGAAACTTTACTTTAAGTACTGGTAACTTAAGGTCAGCCATTAAGAACAGTCCAGTCAAGGGAAGAAGAAGAAAGTAGGAGGGAGGAGACAAGAAATGACAAAGCAAGCACTGGATCAATCCCTTCTCACCTTGTCCGCAACTGAGAGTGGTAGCCAGAGAAAGGGCAGGCATTCACTCATGACATCACAAGCCCTGCCCACCAAACTATGCCCACGATTAGCATTAATCCGAAAAGGCAGTGGAGGTTACACGACCAAAAGGCAATTGAACATCGGAGAAACATTAAAAGTCATGTTTAATCAACGCCTTGGAAACGCGTGTTGAGGCTATATGTCATATATACGTCTGATCTGCGCCCCGCTCGTGTGTACAAAATGCTTTCAGAATGAAGGAAAGGCGACCCAAATAAGCCGTGAAGAGGTTCCCATGGTTACTCCACTAACCCTTTTGTAGCAAATGGTTAATGAGCGTTTTTAAACCGTAGTTATATAGCCGCCATGGTTGGGAATGGTTCACATGACATGTTAATTCATGGTTTACATGCCACTCTAAGCCGTAAAGTTTAGCTCAAAATGCTTAACCACTGTGGCTTAGTCTGGATAGGGTCTATATTTGGCATCGTGCAAAAAATATGTGTTCCAAATAACATTCTGCTTGATCACAGCATATTTGGCAGCTGAGGAAGGCGGGTTTGTTTTTCAATGACAGCGCAAACTCTGTGCTGCCTCTCTCAGCAACAATGTTTATCAGTACACTGAAGAGTTTCAAACGTCAGGATTGATGCTAAAAATCAACCTCAGACAAGCTTTGGAAGGATAGCTTCCAGCTGTTTGTTGCTGGCCATGTAAGCGGTGAGTCATAGCATGCCCCCTAGAGATTCACGCAGTGAAAAATCAATAGGCTAATATGCAGGCACTGAATGACATTGGAAGTAACTCCATAGAGAATAACTGCCTGTTAACTACCCTTGCTATTTACTGAAACATCAACAAATTCACTTTGCTTCTGGTAGGAAGAAAAGTGAAATACTAAACCAAAGGAAATAATGGCAAGTTGGTGGCAGAGTCAGTTAGATCATCACACCTGAGATGTAGGATCTATGCAAGCCAGTGAAACTGAGTGGCCAATACTTCACTTGAGAAGCGCTCCTGTTTGTTGTGGGAGGAATCTGGCACACTAGAGAAAGCACCAGGTGCTCTGTAATGTTCAGTTCTGGAAGGGAGCCATAGCTCAGTAGTAGAGCACATTCTTTGCCTGAGTTTAATTTCTGGCATTTCCAGTTTAGGCAACAGGCAACTGGATTTTGAAAGACTCAGACCTGAGATCCATTGGGATTGATGGACCACTGGTTTGACTCGGTATGTTGCAGCTTTCTGTGCGGGGCCAGCACCAGACTCCAAAAGGCTCTTGGCATGGGGCTGCCGATGGGCCCTCAGCTACGCACCAGACATGGATGCAACCCTGCCCATCCACCAGCCAGACTTTGATACCTCCTGTGCTGCTGTTGCTGCTGCCACCATATCCCATCACTACCCATCACTTATCTTCTTGTCTTCCCCACCCCACAAATTTCCCTAGCAGATGGCAGATGTGGTGTTTTTGATTATGAGCTGAACGTGCCCAGTGCTCATCTTCGTTTTGTGCTGGCCACCCACCATGTTGGATTACTCAAAATGCAATGCCAAACCTGACGTTGATGGTGGGTCAGTAAGTGGGCCATCTAGCTTTTATCCGGCAAGCATGGAGCTAAGATAAGCGCTGGCCTGGCTCAGCTCTTATTCAGAAGCACCACGATTGCTACCTATTGGGGAGACATGAAAGCACTCTTCAAATACTTGAAAGGCTGACACACAGAGGAGGGCCAGGATCTGTTCTCGTTTATCCCAGAGTGCAGGACGTAGAATAACGGGCTCAAGTTAAAAAAACAAAATCACTGGGGTGGTGGCTGTGGTAAGGTGAGAGGCCGCTGTGCCAAGGAGCAACAGTGGCATAGCTGTGATGGTGGTGGTCATGGTGGCCAGGATCAAGGATGATCCCCTTCTGATCCCCTTCACCTTCGGCAGCTGCTTAACCATGCCAACCCGTGATGCCAGGCCTGTTTCTGCATTCCTATGCTCAAATTCCAGGTTTGGTCATAAGCCTTTTATGACTTAGCGCTAATCTACACCTGCAGCCCTTTCGCTACAGAGGAGTGATGCTTCTGAATGTTCCCTCTTCAGTGATTGGCATTCACGGGGCACATGTGACCGATCTTTACCATAATTACAGAAGTGCCATTGTGGGAGCACGTGTGCCCTGTTACGACATGTCCGCCTGTGCATCGGTAGAAGTGGGCAGGGCTAGGAAGATGTCTACGGGGCAGAGATTTTTTTCTTAATGACTCGTGAGGGATGTACATGGCATGAACGCAGACCCACAACAACACATGGGGGGATAGGAACTCTTTCGAATATGTTCTCTTGCACAGAGATATGTTTGTATTAAAAACAAAAACAAAGACACACCGATACCCATCCAAAACATGTGGAGAAAATGGCAGACCGGTTCACTCCCGCACACCTCCAACACCCATGCACCCCCCTCTCACAGCTGACTGAGCCCAGAACTCACAGCGAATAGCAACGACCTCACAAAGGGGGCACACCACACATGTTCTTCTGAATGGAAGCGAGACAGCCGGGAAAAAGCAACAAAAGCAGTCAGGGATATTCTGGAAAAATTGAGCGGTGGAGCCGAGATTACTGTGGGAGCAAGTGACCATCATGTGTCCCATTAATGATGCCTGCGATTCAGTCCTACAATAAATGGCTGGTGTAGACTCGCCTTCAGATCAGCTCTTGGTCAAAGAGCTTTTCTACACCAGGCTGTTAATCCACTATATCTACTTTCTGTTTTGTTACAGAATTGAGATCCAAGCATTACACCAAGGCTAGATCTACACTAGTGCTTTATAGTGAGATTAAAGTACACTAATAACTATTGGGGGCATATTACACATTCCATATACCACTTTCATAGTGTTGTTTTCCACTTTTTATTCCACACTATCCAAACTACCACAACAAATGTTGTTGTGTGTCCTACAAGATATAAATGTGCAAGAAGGATATAACGTTACCATGATGGGATTGTAATGTTTTGACACACTCCATAACGTATAGGTGGCACTGTGGCTTGGCAGAATGGTGTGATTACATAAGTGGAAAATGCATTTTCTTTCTCTTTCACAAATAATACTGCATTTTCCCTGCTCTAAAAATATTCACTGAAAGTGCTTTTTGGAAATAGAAGCAAAACTGGAGGGCCACAATGTCAGCTAAAAAGCCCATAAACAACAGTGAGTAGGGAATTATGAGTTCACAATAAATTCCTCATGGTGATTTTTTCTCTTTTTTGACCCATCTGTGGGAGAGGGGGACTTCAGCTTACAAACAGCAGGGAAAGTTTAAATCCCCCCTTCTAAATTGCCATGGCTCCAAATGGGGCCACATGTACTTATCCAGATGTAAGTAAATCATGCATACACACATAGCTATATGCTATCAAATGAAGCATCGAGCTGGAGGAGGAGGAGTGGAGGGCACTGCAAGGATTGGTCAGGGTTTTTCCTGCTCTTGCAAAACATCTCCGTAGACCTTTTAGACAAACCTTGCTAGGGTGATCATATAAAAAAGAGGACAGGACTCCTGTATCTTTAACAGTTTGTAGAAAAGGGAATTTCAGCAGGTGTCCCTTTTCTATAGAACTGTTAAAGATACAGGAGCCCTGTTCTCATTTTCATATGGTCACCCTAAACTTGCACAATCCATTGTGCCAGGTTCACACCTCACAACAAGTCACTCTGAAAACAACCCTCCCTGAACAATCCAACGACAAGCCATGAGTTCTTAGGGTGGCTTGTGCATGGTTAACAACCCACGCTGAAGCCATCATGCCAGGTTCAGACAACATGACAACCCAGTCTGAAACAAACAAGGCTGACAAACCACCATGGGTTGTCATGTCATACAAATCAGCCTATTGCCTCAGGGCAACCTACACTGATAGTTATATTCACAATAATAGGGGCTGGTCACACAACACACTAATCCACACTTGCTGGATGGTTAACAAACCACCCTGCAGAAAATGTCCTGGGTTCAGACAATATGCTAACCCATGACTCAACAACAATCCACACTCAACTACTGAGTGTGGCTTAGCATGTTCTGTGAATCTAGGCTAGCTCTCCACTACTACTTTAAAGAGGTATTGAAGTGAACTGATATGAGTCGGGGAACAATCCACATTCCATATACCGCTTTCATAGTGTTATTTCCTGCTTTTTATTCCATATTCATAATGATTTGACACAAGGTGTAGATCTGGCCCCAGTTTTAGAGTCAAGAATCAGAGAGTTGGGAGTGATCCTAAAGGGTCATTTTGACCAACTCCCATCCCATAATTCTTTCATGACTTTGTCTAATCATCTTCTGAATCCATTGATGTCAGTGTCCGTCACTATCACATCTTATTGACTGATTTGATTTGTACCCCACCTTTCTACCAAGAAAAACAGCACTCGTTGGCTATGGCTGTGGCAGTGAATTCCATGCAATAATAATTATTCAACATGTGAACAAGCACTTTCTTTTATCTGTCCTAACATAATACTCTGCTTGCTTGATGGCTAGAACAATCCCGTGTATTTTGCAATGCTTCCCAAATTGTCTTGTTTTAATGGTATGTTGATATTTTTAAAACATGCATTTCCCACAGAATGCTTCTCTGCTTCCTCTTTCAAAACCTGTGACCTCTATTCCTGAGAACCTCTTTAAATAGATTCTGAAGAATAGTACGTGCTGATGTTTTCAGTTTATTATCAAGGGAAATATGTCCATGAGAAGACAACCCACACAGAACATAGGAATTGATGGGGGAGGAATGTTCCCGGTTCCCCAACGTTATTAACAGACGTGGTAGTTTCCTTTGAAGTTTGTACGATTCAGCTTTCATGAAAAGAGGAAACAAATTCCCCATTTTCACAATACTGTACACTACTGCATCATCTGACGTCAGTCTGCTAATATCCAGACTAGTTCTTGCCATTCTGGTATGTATTCCTCATAAGACCTGAGGGCTTTTGGAGATGGGTTAATCAAACATCACTTATTGCTTGAATCCCAGCAGGGCTGCAGTTCCTAAATCACTGAACATTCCTTACTCCTTAAGTGAGGCCATAGTCAGGCTCGTGTTTACTCAGTGCTAGGAAAAGAGAGGGAGAGACAGCAAGAAAGAAAATTCTTCTGTACCAAGAAAAACTTGACTTTTTAAAAACAAAAGAAAAAGTACTGTATTGGTTGAATTTTATTGAAAATACTTGTTGAGAAGCACAATAAAGGGGGAAAGGCGGGAATAATAAACCAAAGAAAAATTTAAACAAATAAAGCAACAGACAACTAAAATATATAATCTGTATGTGGGATTACAAGTAATCAAAGATTGATGTGAATGGAAACACAATGAACAAGATACAATGACCCTATTCAGACGATATATTATGCCATGGTGGCAAAGCATTTATGGCTTAGCGTGTTGTGTGGACCATTCTGTAATCATGGTGGCTATATAACCACAGTTTGCTGCAAAAGGGTTAGCAGCCTAACCATGGCTTAGTGTGCTGTCTAAACAGGCACAATATGGTACAGATCAATGCCCTTGCTCAATCTAAATCAACTACCCCCAAATATCCTTAGCTTATTCTCCTATTCTCCTAGTTGTTGTAACATGAAATTTCAACCAAGTCTTATACATTTATATTGCTTAAGTATACTTCCCCACCGCTACCATGCTTGGAAGTATCTAAGAAGAGGAACCAGTGTTGTAGAAGGATTGTTGATGATATTGTGTCCTGTCCTTCCTAATGCAGAAGTCTGTGAAAACCATTCTTTCTCACATTTCCTGCCATCCAATCTTTATGACTACATGAATACAATAAATGTATATCCCAGTGCCAGGAGGAGGGAGGATGCAGGATCTTGCACCAACCTACTTACCTTCAGTCTAGCACATGATAGACCCTGGAAGTTAAATATTCAGTGATCATAGGAATCAAAGTGTTATGTTAGTAGGTATTTGGAGGGAAGTTGTTATAAGGAACACCAGCAGAGATCTGAAAGCCTGAACACTATTTTAACATCAAATGTTGTAGATGTTGAGCTTTAAAGCCCTAAACAGCTTGGGACTAGAGTGTCTCAAGGAATGTCTTCTCCTCTATACACCTGTTTGGACACTTTGGTCATCTTTGGAAGCCCTCCTTTGGATGTCCTCACTGAAGGAAGTTAGACAGGTGGCTGTGAGAGAGAGGGCCTTCTCAGTTGTGGCACCCCATTTATAGGATGCCTTCCCCAAGGGACTCAACTGGCAACCTACATTGTTAACTTTTTGGAACCAGGTAATGATCTTTCTGTTACCCCAGGCAATTTTAGAGACTTTATTTTTAGATTTGTATAGTTGTTTATATCTATCTAGATTTTTTAGTGTATCTTATACTTTTAAATATTTTTTATTTTATTTTATTCTTTTAGGGTGCTGACTAGGGATGCTGGGAGTTGTAGGACCTTTTTCTGTCTAAACCTGCATATGATTCCACTCTTAATTATTTGTATTTTATTATGTTTTATTCTTTTAACTTTTTGTAAACCACCTAGACCATGCCTGTTATTGGGCAGTTTAAAATTATAATATATAAATACATTTTGATTTGTTCCACACTAATCTCCTGTGGTATCATTTTAAGAATTTTGCAGTAGCAAATACTACAAATGGATTTGTTTGCTTTGTAATGTATTACAAAATTGATATGGATATCAATATTTTATTCCCATGCTCTCTCCCTTGTTGTTGCTTTTAATTTGTATATCTACCCTTGCTCACCCCTAAACAAAAAGTTTGTGGAAAGAGTCAAAGTAGCCCATGGGAAAAAACAGGCCAGTTACACAGGAAACATCTCATTTGCTGCTCAGATCTAAATAAGAAACATGAATTTTCCCAGCATGGCTAATTTTAGAAATGGCAATCTCCATGTTAAAAAACAAATGAGAGTGATATCTTTCAATATACGAAATCGTACAGTTGGCATATGCTCCAGGGTTGGATAAGCTCTGTTTATTAAGGTAATACATTTTTAATTGCTGGTGATAGCGAATTTTCCACTAGGTACTACTAATACTGCCTCTCCAAGATGCTTTCTTCTAGGCTGACCATACGAAAAGGAGGACAGGGCTCCTGTAACTTTAACAGTTGTAGAGAAAAGGGAATTTCAGCCGGTGTCATTTGTATGCAATTAGTTCCTGGTGAAATTCCCTCTTCATCACAACAGTTAAAGTTGCAGGGGCCCTGCCTTCTTTTGTATAGGATCACTCTAGTATAGTGCCTGCAACTTTAACTGTTGCGATGAAGAGAGGATTTCACCAGGTACTAATTGCATACAAATGATGCCAGCTGAAATTCCCTTTTCTCTACAACTGTTAAAGTTACAGGAGCCCTGTCCTCCTTTTCGTATGGTCAGCCTAGTTAAAGGGGTTTTATCCTTAGCAATATACATCCAGAGCTCAAAGTGGAATATTTCACTCTCACCCCTTATAATGGATTGCATGTCACTTTGCTTCGACAGAATGGCAGGGCTGTCTATCAGCCAGAATGGCACCGGCTTTCCTGGAAATTTATTCTTGAAGGGTGCAATCCTATGCAAGTTTAGACAGAAATAGTCTTACAAATCCCAGCATTCCCCAGCCAGTTGGGGAATGCTGGGAATTGTAGAACTTTTTCTGTCTAAACATGCATAGGACTGCATGCTTAGCACAGCTGTCACCAAGGGCAGGCATGGTGAGGCACCTGCCAAGGGCTCACAACTCAGTATGGGCCCTATGACAAGGATGACCTGGAAAGGAAAAGCAGCACATATTACTTTTTTGTTTACTGGCTCTGCCTGCCAAGCAAGCAAATGGAGACAATGTGGAGAGAGAGACGATGAGGAGCAAGAGCAGCTGGTGACAAGTGATGGAGAGAAGGCAGGCTCACTGGGGGAGGATGAGGCCCATTGAGGATGTCTAGCTAGTCCCAAATCCCTCCAAAACCTGGAGCCAACACTGGCCCCTTAGCCTGCCAGTTACCAGACCTGGAGAATGCAAAGCGAAAAACAATCCAGCTGAAACTTGCTCATTGTTATTGTGCGTGCATCTGCGGGCTGTCAGTGCACACCACGGTGTTGTATGTAAGGTGATGGCAGCAACAATTGTAATGTCGGGTGGCCAACTGTCAGGATTTTCCCAGATTTGTCCTGGTTTTTGTTCTATCCTGAGTTATGGGGGATTTTCTGTACTTTTCTATAATGTCCTGGAATAACTCGCTTTCCCTTTTAAGACCACCATTTATGTGGCGGGGTGGGGAATGATGTGCTTTCCAGAGGCCACTATTGGAGTAGGGGGGGCAGGAATGACACGCTGCAATTGGAGTGGAGGAGGGGAAAGCACACTTTCTGGGGCCTCTGGAAAGCATGTCATTCACAACTGCCACACTAACTGGCAGCTGCCAATAGCATGGCGGGGGGAATGACACACTTTCCAGAAGCCCTGGAAAGCGCACTTTCCTGCTCTCCCATTGGGTGGCCTTTTTTTTGGTTTCCCAAATATGGTCATCCTATGTAATGTAGTGCAGGGTTGGGCAGATGTCCAGCTCACGAGATCTGCCTTGATTTTTACTAGAACGCTGAGATCCACCACTGGGATTGTAATTTACCCATCGCCAAAACAGAGGAAACGCATCAGCGAACAAGAGAACAAAAGAGGGTACAAATCTCCATAAAATCTGCATAGGCCAATTTACATGGATAATGCAAATTTAGAAATAATTGTTACAATTTAGAGAGCTATTCAATGGTTCATGGGAGAGCATCCAGGGACCATAGGATGGCTCAGAAAACCCCTTCTGAGATCGGAGAACCCCTCAGAGCCAGTGCAGAGAAAACAGTGCCGGCTGCCTTTGCGAGGTCTGTAAATTGACCTTGGAGAGAGGGGAAAGGGGGTGTTGCAGTGGGAGAGGAGGAGGAGGCCTGAGAGCCTCCTTCCCTCCCCTTCTGAAGCGCCTCGCACAAAGATCTTTTTTTAAAAAAAACTTCAAAGATTGGACGGTGGGGATGCAAAGATCACTTCTGCTCCTCCTCCTGCCCTATCGGCTTCAGCCTGGCAGGGTATAGAAATCTTGGAGGCCTCTATGCTCCAAGCAGCAAGGGTGTAGTCCATCAGATTACACCGTTAAATAAAAAGACAAATTTCTCAGTGGTGGCACCCCACTGATTGGATAAACTCCTCAAAGAGGGTCGCCTGGTGCCTACATTGTTATCTTTTCTGCACCAGACAAAGGCTTATGTTTTCTCTCAGAAATTTTAGAGGCCTAGTTCTAGATTTTTGTGGCTGTTTTATTGATTCTTGTGCTGCTTGTTGTTTTATTGTATTTTATTCTTTTAGATACTTGTATTGTGTTTTATATTTTTAACTATTTCTATGGGATTTCAGTCTTTATTTATTTATTTATTTATTTTATTCCATTTATATATCACCCCATAGCCGAAGCTCTCTGGGCGGTTTACAAAAATTAAAAACATTGAACAATTAAAATACCAATATACAAAATTTAAAAGCATAAAGCATAAAAACAAGTTAAAATTACAATATCCTTCTGAATTGTAATCCACTCAGAAAAGTTTGGTTATTGGACAGATTATATATATAATAATAATATAAATAAACAAACAAACAAACCATTACTGATGGGTCTACTCTAAGCATGACTAAGGCCAGATGTACACCAAGCAGAATATATCACTTTTGAAAACGGTTTGAAAACTGTATATGAAGTGTGTCCAGGGCCCCAACAGTTGTCACTACTGTTATAAACCATTTTAAAGCAGTTGTGTAGATCCTGCCCAAGTTTGGATCCAATTCATATATGATAGATAGATAGATAGATAGATAGATAGATAGATAGATAGATAATAGATAGATGATAGCATTTCCCCTTCTTATTCTGGAAAAAGAAAGCATACGTTCACATGTTTAGACATAGCCTCAAATGCAATTGATATACACATTTATTCTTTTCCTTTGCCCAGTTATTTTGGGATCGGCTTGGAGGAGAGGGAATATTAAACTGGCCTTCAGGAAAACTTGCTTGATATATTTGTTTGCTTTTCATACATAATATGCCTAAACTCCTCAAATTGCCTTGTCAAGACATATGAGCTGTCAATTGTACCTTAAGATGATTAATATCCCAGACACAGTATTTATAAGCCTCTTCAAGGTCTTTCTGTGCAAAAACTATGGAGATGAGATTTCAACACATCATCAACCTTCAGTCTTTGGCCTGCCTGTTTCTCTAGTTCATATTTTGAAGAGGAGAAAGAAAAAGTCTGGCTGAAAGACTAGATGACTTCATTTTCACAGGAAATTAAGAGGAGAAAATAAAAATGGAGATAAGACACATATCTCTAGCCTAAGGATTATTAGCAGCATCCATCGGAGACATGAAGGTATGCTGCTGGTCACCACAACTTAAATGCGATATTGCAGAGTGGAAAAGGTGAAGAAAATGGCAACCAAAGTGATCAAAGGGTGGGAGCAATTCCCCTGTGAAAAAAAGTTCCATATGGGGCTTTGCAGTTTAGAAAAAGGCAAGTAAAGGAGACATAAAAGAGGTGTATAAAATTATGTATGGTTTGGAGAAAATGGATAGGGAGATGTCTTCCTCCCTCTCTCATATATGTAATAAGATAATTCAAAATTCCCTTATATGTGCCTCTGAAATAATAGTTAATAAAGTATGTCTCATGAAAGACCTCAGGTTAACTTGACACCAGAGTTAAAGCACATGGGGAATTGATAGGTAGCTACATTCCTAAAAGTAGAAGGACAAAGGTTAAAGCAGGAACTGACACATCAATGAACCCTGTTTTCTTGAGAGACAGGCTATCTGATAAAGATTGCAATGTTTGTGGATTCCGTCTCGTAGTTAAAGATCGAGTTAACTGAATCCACATCAGAAAATTCTTTGAAGCCTATGTGTATTCAAGATAATTTAGAAATCAGTTACTGTTTAACTGAGCAGAAATCCATGTATCCTTGTGTGATTTTTTTCTATTTAAAGTTGATCAAAATATGTATTCGGTACCATTTCTAGGTTTTGATTCCTAAATGGTCACTTCTTGCAAGAAGGAGAATTAAAGTTTTCGATCTTACACGTGTCTTTCGTCTGATTGAGATAGTGACGGTTGAGACACGGAAATGCATGAGTCTGATTTCAAGACTCTTACCACAAATGGCGAGCCAGCCAGGAGGCCCAACTAGATGACCATCGCGCCCTTTTTCAGACTGGAACAAGCCCTGCCGGCATAGGTGAGTTATACCTAAGGGAAACTTACAGTCTGGGGAAGGACGGGCGGTCATCAACCAAGGCTACTCCCTTCAATGAATGTAAGATCGAAGGATATAAAGCAGGTAAAAGGTCTTCGGTAATATTTTTAAAGGGGTCTTCGGTGATATTTTGGTGAAAGCTTATAAAGAGGTGGTGAAAGATACACACGCAGCAAAAACCAAGATATTGCGGGTAGTGAAGACAGGGAAATAGTTCAAGAGATGTGTTTTGGAAACACACTGAACTACAAATATTGCGGGTAGTGAAGACCAGGTTGATTATCTTCTAGAATATTTGGTTTGAGTTTTGCAACGAAATCAAATGTTACTGGAGAGAAGATAACTTAATATTCCGGAAGGATCTCCACTGGATGTAGTCCTGGAGAAATAGAAAACTGTCCTGGGAAAATCTGATTTAAAGAAAAGTCGACTTGTTAAATTATGTGCTGAAACATGGCCAGAATTAGGATTAAAAAAAAAGGCCACATATTAGATTATTTGAAAAGGGTATACTGAAAGATTTAAAAGGTGTTTTAGAGATATCATATCCTGGATATTTAGAAAATTTGTATGTTTGGATCCATGTTGCAGAAGGTTTTAAAATCAAGCCTTCTCAGGTATTTTTTTCAAAGTATTGATCAGAAAGTTTTTATTGCAACTGCACCCCCACCTCCTTATTGCCCTCCAGAGGAAAGTGCACTTCCTCAGGAGGGACTTTATCCATTGTTGAGTAACGTTCAAACTGTAGTAACAGCACCCGCAGTTGCGGCAGTTCCTGCAGTGGGGGAAGCTCCTGCCATTTCGGTAGTGCCAGCACAATTACAGAGTGTTACATCGTATGTGCATACTCCTTTTAAAGTTAAAGTCTGTAAATGGGTCAAAAGTAAAAATTGGTGTTCTAAGATAAAGATGAAATGCCAGCTGACTATTTGGTTCGCCTTTCCCGTAGTCTCCGCATGTATGGTGGTATTGATCCTGAGGCAGTAGCGAATATCTCCTTGGTGGTTGGAATTTTTTTAGATCAAGCAGCCCCAGATATTAAGGAGTATTTTGTGAAGCATAGATATGAAAATTTTGGCAGCTGCGCTCACAGAAGGATTTAGTGAACGTGCTCGCGGCAGGGGCTGTGGTAGAAGAGAAAGAGGATTTTCAAGAGGGGGATGGAGAGGAGGAGAGAGAAATGTTGATGAAAGTGAGAAGGGATGTTGTTTTTTTTGTAAAAAGCCAGGACACGGGAAGAAAGATTGTATTTTGAGACAGCAGTCTAGTCAAATGCAAGGAGCTGAGGTGATGTCACAATGACTGATAGAAAGAGATTTAGGAAAAGAAGTGAAAAAGGCAGAGACTGTGGAAATGCCAAATTCATGGAAATTAAAATTAAATAAACCATTTTTGACTTTGACCATTAATGGACAGCCATACAATTGTCTTCTGGATACCGGTGCGGCCAGAAGTATGTTAAATAAAACTGTTTTGCCTTTCTCTGGATATAGAGAAAGGGTGGTAGGAATTGATGGGATTTCTTCTTCCACTCCCCTTAGCACTCCGGTGCAAGTTAAAATTGGGCCCCTTACATGTGATCATTCATTTCTTATGATGTCTAAAAGCCCTGTGAGCTTATTGGGGAGAGATTTATTGGCAAAATTAAATGCCACTATAAAATGTACTGCTGATGGTGTGTTTGTGTCCCTTCCTGCTGAGAATGTATTGGCTTTTATGAGTGAAACAGAAGAAATAGATGGCAACACACTCCCACTGGAGCTCCAGGAAATACCCTCTCATTATTGGGCAGAAGATTCTGGAGAAGTAGGGCTCTTAAAGTCAGCTGCCCCAGTTAAGATCACTGTCCGTAATGACATGGTACCCCCAAGGGGAAAACAATATCCCCTTTCAAAAAAAAGCCCAAGAATGTATAAGAGAAACAATTGAGAAATTTTTAGAACAGAGAATTTTGGTTCCATGTTCCTCTCCATGAAATACTTCAGTAATGGCTGTGAGAAAAAAAAATAGATAGAACTGGGAGAGGCTCCTATTTACTGTTTAGAAATAGATATTAAGAGAATTAATGAATATGTAATCCCCAGACATAATGTGGTCCCAAATCTTGCCACCATTATGTGTAGTATACCTGTTTCTGCATAAGTGTACACAGCTTTAGATTTGAGACTATTATGTGAAGAAACGGAGGAAAATTGTAAAATTGATTCAATTTTGTATTATGAACATCCAGCAGCAATAAGATCATTTTCATTATTACCTGCTCTTATTGAAAGTCCAGATGTAATAGTTGGAGTATTACAGCAAAAGAATACTTTGTTTTCTGATCCCAGTAATTTAAATGAAGTTGACTTCAGAAAGTTTAAATATAGCATATATACCCCTGGGATGTGTTTTTGTTGTCACCATTCAGGAATATGAAATGAAAAATGGAAAGATTGGATAAGACCAAGGGATTTCTTGAGGAATTTGGGAAATTACTCTACTTGCACAAAAAAGTTTTGGTTATGGGGAAACTCTAACTCCTCATATCATACCAAGGTACTGTTAAATGAAACTGTGTTCCATGAGATGTACCCTTATTATCCTATATTTCATCCCACCTATCAAGGAATAGGAAGTATTTGTTCAGGATGGCAACTTAGAGATCCAAATCTATGGTTTTTCTATGATGGTTGGGCAACAAACTATCACTCAGGAAATTACCAGTGTGTAGGAGTAGGATATTTGACCCTACCGGTCCAAATAAGTAAATCAGAAATGAATAAAAAAAAAAAAAGGGCAACTCAAGGAGGAGCTGGTGAATTGTTAGGAAAGCTTGGACCAAATTGCAATGATATGGTTATAGTAGGAAAACAACTGTCAAAAATTGAAGGAGACAGAGTGGGTGGTGGATTAATAACAGGAATTTTAACCTTAGGTGCTTACCCTGGAATAATAGCACAAGAAAATAGAAAGAGTATTTTGGGTCTTACATGCCGTTTAGAAAAAACTATTAATGCAACAGGGATAATTGTACGGGCAATGCAGTCAGAGATTGGAGAATTAAATCAAGAACTCATTCAGCATAGAATGGCTCTTGACTACCTCCTAGCGAAGCAAGGAGGTTTTTGTAAAATTATCCAGAAAGGTTGCAAAGTAGTTTTTCATGATATGAATAAAACTATCGAAGATGAGTTGTCAAAACTACAACAAATGGTAATAGACAATTACTCTGGAGTAACAAATCCATGGGATTGGTTAAATTCCTGGTTGCCAAATTGGAATTGGTTAAAACAAATAATTATATTTGTATTGATTATAATAATGATTGTTTTAATTACTCCCTGTGTCTTTCAATGTATGATGAAGTTTTGGAAAAAAGGAGTGCATAAACAGATGTTAATTATGTATCAGAACATGCCTGGTGAAAGCATAACTGACAATAGGATGAGAGAGCTACAAACTTGGATTGAATTATCTAGTCTGGAGAATGATCCTAATGACGTTTAAAGACGCATTGGATCAAACGGAGGATTGTAATAAGATAATTCAAAATTCCCTTATATGTGCCTCTGAAATAATAGTTAATAAAGTATGTCTCATGAAAGACCTCAGGTTAACTTGACACCAGAGTTAAAGCACATGGGGAATTGATAGGTAGCTACATTCCTAAAAGTAGAAGGACAAAGGTTAAAGCAGGAACTGACACATCAATGAACCCTGTTTTCTTGAGAGACAGGCTATCTGATAAAGATTGCAATGTTTGTGGATTCCGTCTCATAGTTAAAGATCGAGTTAACTGAATCCACATCAGAAAATTCTTTGAAGCCTATGTGTATTCAAGATAATTTAGAAATCAGTTACTGTTTAACTGAGCAGAAATCCATGTATCCTTGTGTGATTTTTTTCTATTTAAAGTTGATCAAAATATGTATTCGGTACCATTTCTAGGTTTTGATTCCTAAATGGTCACTTCTTGCAAGAAGGAGAATTAAAGTTTTCGATCTTACACGTGTCTTTCGTCTGATTGAGATAGTGACGGTTGAGACATGGAAATACATGAGTCTGATTTCAAGACTCTTACCACATATATTAGAACCCAGGATCATCCAATAAATCTGAATGGTGGGAGATTCAGCACAGGAAGTACTTTCTTAGACCGTGCATAGCTAAACTATGGGATTCGCTTCCACAACATGTAATGATGACCACCAACTTCAAAAGGGAGTTAGGAAAATTCCTGGAGGAGAAGGCACTCAATGGCTACTAGTTCTGATGGCTATATGCTACCTCCAATATCACAGGTAGTATACCTGTACACCAGTTGCTGGGGAATATGAGTGAGAAGGTCCAGTTCCACTCATGTCCAGCTTGTGGGCTTCTCATGGGCATCTGGTTTGTTACTGTAGGAACAAAACACTGGACAAGATAGCTGTTGGTCTAATTCAGCGCAGTTCTTATGTTACCAGAATAAAGCTCTGTGTGAACAAACACTTCTTTACAGTCATTTTAAAAAGTCTAGAATTTTATAAACTTTAGTTTGAGATTGTCTTAGGCAAAAGTATGGAAGGTTTTTACCTGCAGATCGATCGCTGAGTATGCAGGCCTTCCACCTCCACAAGGGAAATTTCAAATGAGACCCCTGCTCACAGGTTTAATAGAAACTGTTTTATGAGGAATGATCTCCTCGGGACCAACTAAATCTCCTCGAATTAAAGAAATACTCAATCCAGTATCTAGGACAGCTAAATGTTTCCTTCCATTAATAGTAACTTCTTCCCACAAGGACTGATATATCTTTTGCATGTCCTTCCACTGCAATCGGTAATATTGTGGACTCATGTCACTCTCAGTATTTTCATTCACATACACTCTCTTGACTGAGGTACCTTTCTCTTTTTTCTTCTGAAGTCTAGGACACTGGGGCCTTATATGTCCTACAAGCTCACAATGATGGCAAGATCTGTTTTTCCAAACAAAGGCCTTGTGGTGTTTCCCACCTTTTCTACTAGCTTCTGGCTTTTGGCTCCCTCAGCTTCTCTTTTGAACTCTCCCGGTTTATATATAGGCTTCATGTCAGGCTCTTTCTTAGTCTTGCCTGCTATATTATAACCTCTGTTCAAGGAGAATTGGTCCACCAACAAAGTTGCATCTTGATTAATTTTTGGGCTACAATCTCTAACTAATAAACAAATGTCTTGAAGTATCTAGAAGACCAGTTGATCTTTGATCATAAGATCAACCAACTCAGCTTGGGTTTTTACCTCAACACATGTAATCCACTTGTTAAAATGGTCAGCCAACTTTTGGCCTAATTCCACAAATGATTTTGAGGAAGCAGCATTAGCACTTCTGCATCTTTTCCTGAAACATTCAGAGCCATACCTAAATATTTTGTACACTGCTGCTTTAAATGTCCCAAACACAATATCTTCCCCCACAGGAAAACTATTATAGATTTCAGCCAAATCTCCTCTTATCATATGGAAAGGAGGATAGGGCTCATGTAACTTTAACAGTTGTAGAGAAAAGGGAATTTCAGCCAGTGTCATTTGTATGCAATTAGTTCCTGGTGAAATTCCCTCTTCATCACAACAGTTAAAGTTGCAGGAGCCCTGCCTTCTTTTGTATATGGTCACTCTAGTATAGTGCCTGCAACTTTAACTGTTGTGATGAAGAGGGAATTTCACCAGGGACTAATTGCATACAAATGATACTGGATCAAATTCCCTTTTCTCTACAACTGTAAAAGTTACATGAGCCCTGTCCTCCTTTTCATATGGTCAGCCTATCTTATCAGGTTTATCATATAATCCCGCAGGTTTACCTCCCACATCTTGCCTGCTTTTTCAAAGCTGTTAAAGAATATCTGGGGATCTTGTCCCTCCACATAGGTGGTAAAATCTTTGGGAGATAATTTAGGAGGTTTGGCTCTTTCCTCAATTCTCCATTTATCTTCCCACTCAATTTTCTTTTTTTTCTAAACCAAGCTGTTCTAATTCCACCTCACAATCTTTTTCCCTCAGTCTCTCTTCCTGGTGGAATTTTGTTAATTCCACCTCATGATCTTTTTCTTGCTGCCACAACTCCGCTCTCCTCAACTCTCTATCAGCCTCCTGTTGTTTTAATTCAATATCTCTTTGTCTTATTTTCTCTAATTCAATTATCTCTTGTCTTAATTCCATATCTCTTTGTTTTAATTTATCTCTTTCCAGTTCCACACACTGAGGAGACATTTCTATAGGTAAGGACCTTACTGGATTCACCTCAGCTTCTCCAGCCCCACTAATTCTGGAATATTCAATGAGCAATAGAGATGTGTATCGTATCATTAAAATGTACGATAATGATATGATAAGGTCATTATCGTGCATGTGTTTAACAATAATAATACGATAGAAAAACCTACGATAATCATCGGAGATGATAATTTTCGGGCGATTTTATCGTTTTATCGGACTTCCATATAAATATACCTATCTGTATTTTAAAAGTTAGAGGCTTGAAACTTGGTCACAGTGCTTATGGGGTATGCCTAAGTATGTGCATGAAATTTGAGATTGATCCCTCCAACCCTCGATTTTATATGAATTTTTTAAAGATCGTTTCCGTTCTGACAGGTCTGAATGAACACACATGGCGAGCTGTCATTCAGACCTGTCAGAACGGAAACGATCTTTAAAAAATTCATATAAAAGCGAAGGTTAGAGGGATCAATCTCAAATTTCATTCACATACTTAGGCATACCCCATAAGCACTGTGACCAAGTTTCAAGCCTCTAACTTTTAAAATACAGAAGTTATAGGCATTTTTTCTTTAAAAATAGGGCTGCAAAAATATCATTTTTTCACGATAATTATCGTGAAGACGATAAGGTTCACCTACGATATGAATGAAGATGATAATTTTTTTTGCTCTGAAATGACAATAATGATAAACGATGATATTTTTTGGCATGCACACCCCTAATGCGCACCCACTTTAGCTCATCTACAGATTTACCCTCAACTGGCAAACCCAACCTCCTACATTTTTCTGTCAGAGCCTCTCTCTTCATTCTAAGAAACTCCATTTTTCTCAGACAGATATATATTTATGAAATATAATGGGACTAGGATGGGCTACAATAAAGTCAGGAGTTTCAAGCTTGATATTGTAACCAATTTTATACCACCACAGATAAAAAAATATCCTGTCAGACAGTTGTAGCAAATCAACTTCTGACTTAGATATTATGTAGCTTCAACAGCCAGGAACTCAGCAGCTCTCCACAGTACCTGTGACAAGCTATATTACACTGAGCACTTTTGAAAATAGAGATCCTTTTTAACTTCTGTCACAACAAATAACCAGAAATCTACTACGGATCCCACCAATGCTGCCACTACACCACCTATATACTAGGCCCGGTCATGAGCAGCCCTTCTCAAGCTAAGTGCCACCACTTGAATAAGCCTGAGGGAAGGGCAAAATACCACTACCTTTCCCCTCTCTGTGAGGGAACAAGGCGAAGATGTTGGAAAATAGGTTCTGCTGTGAATATACTGGGCTAAAGATTTAATATAATTTGTGTATTTAGGAACCAATAGAGCAGGTGACAAAGCCAAGCAGACACGTGGTTTATGGTAGCAAAATAAAGAAAACGTTTATTGTTGTTTACAGTTCTTAGTTTCTTCAAATTCAATTCAATTCCTGCCTATTCTTAATAATACTAGTAATAACAATCTTAATACTAATAATCCTAAATCTCTACAATCTTATATCTGTTCCTTTCTCACAGTCTTCTCACAGCCACCTACAAACCCCAACTAACAACCACTCACTGACAGACTACCAACCCCCTGACTAACTGCTAAGACTAACTGACAACCCCCCCCCCCCACTCCCTTATCTAGCATCACTAGCCACACCCACTCAGTCTAACATTCCGAGCTCTCTAAACATACTCAACCAGACATACCTAAGGGAACAGAAATGTGGGGTATCGCCACAGTCACCCTGTTCAAGATGGAATTTAGAGAACTTTGGCAAACTCAGGTTTTCCTGATTTGCACACTCTTTCCTCTTGGAATCCTCCTCAGCACTTTCTTTTCTGTCAGTCAGAAGCACAATGTGCCTTTCACACATCCGGCCCCAAGCTGCATTGTGGGTACAAAGAAGTCCCCCCCCCCATATAAATGTGAGGAGTAGGGCACTAGGGCTAGTCCAGGGCCCCACAGCTGGGGAGGGAGGGGAGCAAATGACATAATCCTCCTCTCCATTTTATCCTCACAACAACAACCCTGTGAGGTAGGTTGGGCTGAGAGTCTGTGACTGGCCCAAAGTCACCCAGTGGGTTTCCATGATCATGTGGGGACTAAAACCTGGACCTCCCAACTCCCAGTCCAACACTTTAGCCACTACACCACACTGGCTCTTATTCCCAAGTCAATTTGGCTAAGGCAGCTCATGCAAACCTCATTTTATTCCTCTAGTCATATGGTCCTATAATGTAAGCGAGTTTCAAATGCTAAAGCACATATGTTTAGAGTATTTCTTCTTTGTTTTTACCAGCTCAGAGTATTTGTTTTAGTTCTTTAGACATGGCTGTCTAAAGCCCCCCCCCCCAAGACCATTAAGTCCAGAGTCTAAAGTTACCTAACTGCACCACTGAAAGGCAGCCAAGACATCCTTTTACTTGCTCAGGGACTAGCATCTTTGCAAGTTACAATAGCCAGATCTTTCCAGAGGAGGAGAACAAACACTGGACCTTTGAGTGCTGTTAACTAGTTTCATGGCAGGAGGGAAGGGGGGAATATCCAAATATGCATGGTTACTTTGCATTTAATTTATATGAAGGCTACAATCCAACCTATCCATACTGATTGAGGAGGACCAGTGAACTCAGTAGAGTGGGCTGCATTTTTTTTCACTTTAGCATCAGTATTCTTTATGCTGTTTTCAGGAGTAAAGCTTAAGACCTATCTGGAAGATTGTATCAACATAAATGTGTCTGTCTGTTTCCAATTACTCCTTTCCTCATTATGAATGTGACAGCACAACCTTTAATCAGTTGAGAAAACAAATGGATTCCCTAGTGTTTTCACTTTTTGCCCATTCGAGCTCGTAGCCTTGAGGTTGGGGGGGGGGTTCTTATTAATATGTCCGTATTTGTTGCAGAAGAGAAAAAAAGAAAGAAGTGCTTTTCATTGGGATCTCCCCATTAAAAAATATTGGCTCCATATCTCCATAAGGGAAATTGGTTTAGCCTGCTATGAAGTATAAACATATTTAGGACACAATCCTATTCATGTTTAGACAGGGGGAAAAGTCCCACAAATCTCTGCATTTGTCCTTTTGAACTTTTTAGAATAAAATCTAAATGGAACTGATGTTTTCCCATCTCCTTGAACTTTGCAGAATAAAAATATCTAAACACCTGATTTGAATTAAGATGTAAAGATTTCCGCCACTTGATATAATCCAAAACAGCAACTTGCAAAACATATTTCTATTTCTAGCGTTCTGTAAATAGCATTTCAAAGACTGTTTTCAACATTTTGAAATTCATTTAGATGGCTTAGTTCATTCCTCAACTAGAACTGAGGCTGCAGTCCCTCATTGGAAGTAAGCCCCATTGAACACAGAATTACTGCCAAGTAAACATGCATAAGATTGCATTGCAAAAGGTGTACCGTGAATTATTGAGGCTCAGGTGAAGAAGTTTTAGGAAGCTTCAGTGTTTACTTCTAGTAAGTTTCATTTATTTATTTATTTATTTTATTCCATTTATACACCGCCCCATAGCTGAAGCTCTCTGGGCGGTTTACAAAAATTAAAAACATTGAACAATTAAAACACCGATATACAAAATTTAAAAGCATAAAGCATTAAAACAAGTTAATAAAACAGGGCAGGTGGGTCTGTGTGCTGTATTAGAGAGGGGATGTTGAGAGCCAGGCAGTAACAGGGTGTAGAGAATGAGGCAGCTGGAAGTTAGAAGGGGAAAATAATCTCACACCAGGCCCTTCATCGGGAGGAGTTCTACCTTCGGGCTCAGGTCTACAGAATTCTTTGTAGTAACAGGAGGCCCAATCAAGGAGTAATCAATACTGGCCACGTTGTCCATTTTTGCTGTGAATGTCAGCGCAGACTCCTCATTCTTCCTTCAGAGCCCTACCTGGCCTTGCTCCCTCCCTCCCTGGGGGGATCCTCCCTCCACACAGACAACTGTTTGCCCCATTCATCAGGTTCTCCTGAGTCTCTGTGTAGCATTTTCAGGGGGTAGAGGGGCTGCCATGGGAAGGAGGGATGAGGAAGTCCACTTCCATCAGCCTAAATCTGGATCCAACCCATACTCTGCACACTTAGTTATTCTTAATTAGCAAAATACCCATCATTATACTGAGGAAGGAGGGGAGGAACAGAGAGAAGATCCATACAGTTCAAGGAGCTATAAGGGTGCAATGACTCTGACCATCACACAGCACCATTTCTAGGTGGGAAATGCAAAGAAAACGCCCAATCATATTCAGCAAGTTTTTCTGCTCCTATAAACGTTCCAGAGAGAAGTTGTTCCACGATTTATGTCCCTAGTAAGAAGAAGCAAGACAACCTCTTCTGATCTCTAGCCTTAATGAGCAATTGATTTTTTCTTGCACCTTTTATGAAGTTACATAAGATAATCCATTTTCCTAAAAGTTAACATTGGATGTGCAAAGTGGTAAATGTGTCTGAAGGGTAATGCTCCTAGAAAGCTGTAACCTCGGACCCAGCTGTGTTGGGTCATATTATTGGCACAACTTTTTGAACAGGAATAAGAACATAAGAGAGCCAGTGTGATGTAGTGGCTAAAGTGTTGGACTGGGAGTTGGGAGATCTGGTTTCTAGTCTCCACTAGGCCATGGAAACCCACTGAGGGCGGATCTACACACGAGTTTTTTGACGTTTTATAAGGGTTATGAAAACTCTTTGGACCACATGACGCACTCCCTATAACGTTGTATATCTGAGGTTTTTTAAAACTCCCTTCAGTTATATACAACGGTTTCACTTTTAATAAATTGTTTTAAGTAAAATAATGTGTCCTTCCTTACCGTTTGTGCTTCATGGGGGCAGTGCTTCCTTACTGGTGCCCAAATGCTGAGCAGTTGATTGGTGGGGAAGAAACAGGAAGTGGACCAGTGAACTACAACACCCACAATTCTTAGCCCTATACTCGCTAGGGAATGAAAGAGGAACTAAGAAGGAAGTGTGTAACTGAACTACAAGCCCCACAATGCCTTGCCCTAAATTCACTGGAAAACGAAAGAGAAAGAGACAGGGCAGAACAGCGTGTGATCGCACACACCTCTTTAAAGACTGAAGACTGTTTCTCCTGTAACGTGAGTACTCAGTAATGTGGCCTAAGACGTTTTAGAACGCACCTATTTGGAACGTTTTAAAATACAATTTAAAACGTTCCAAAGGACTGTGTGGATTCCCCCTGAGTGACTTAGGGCCAATCACAGACTCTTAACCCAACCTTCCTCACAGAGTTGTTGTTGTGCAGATAAAATGGAGAGCAGGAAGATTATGAACACTGCCTTAGGTTCCTTGGAGGAAAAAGGCAGGATATAAATGCAACAATGAAATAAATAAATAAGAAGGACCATGCCAGCCATGTATATTTACTTAGCAGTAAGCTCCTCTGTCTTTAATGGAGTTTATTCTCAGATACGTTTGTTTAGGATTACAACCTTAGCTCCCATTTTTTTGAGCAACTCAAGGAAGATGTAGGAGTGGTCTTCACTATTTTTCAATTAGTATAATGCACAACGCACACAACTGTGAAAACAATAAAACATATTTTCCAAAAGTTGAGGTAAATACTTTTTTTTACCAACTGTCTGATATGAGAACACTATATATATAATTTTTGCTTATAAAAAGCTACACAATTCAATGAAAAGTGATATCAGATTTTTTTCCAACCCGTGCAGACTTACTAAGTTTTTCGACTGGATTAATACGGTGCATTCTAGTACAAAATTTTCTTTCAATTTTGATCAGAATGAAGTTTCTTTTCTTGACACAATGATCTATCGTCACTTCAATCAATTAGCATTGAAAATATTTATTAAACCCACTGATAGAAATTCTCTCCTTCATTATTCGTCTTTTCATCCTCTTCATTTAAATAAAAAACTATCAGTTGGTCAATTTCTACATTTCAAAAGGAATTCCTTGGAACCAATGAATTTTCTTTATCACAAAAATAGATTTCGCCAACATTAATGGACAGAGGCTATCCACTCCCTGTTATCAGGGGAGCTGAGAGGCGAGCATTCTTCACCCCAAGATCCATGCTAGATCTTGAAATAAAAAAATTACATGTTCTTTTGAACACTCACAATTCTCCAATGCTATGATAAGATCACTGCGGAGACACTGGCATGTGGTGAGTCATCTCCCTGGATACACCAGCACACCACAAGTTGGACTTCAAAGAAGCAAGAATTTACATGAGAAATTGATACATTCTGTTATTGACCCACCATTTAAACCACAGGAGGAAATTAGAGGACACTTCAGATGTGGTGGATGCTCGGTCTGTGCTTTAACAATTCAAACGAAGGAATCTCAACATCCTATTGACAATCGAGTATTCACTTTATGGCATTTTTCAAACTGCTTGACCAAACGGGTTATTTATATCATTATTTGTCCATGCAATTTGAATTATGTTGGGAAAACCACACGCTGCATTAGGACCAGAACTGTTGAACATTGTTCAAAATTGAAACATCATGTTCTTGAAGCACCACTTGTCCAGCATTTTATTGAATATTCTTATCATCATGATGATTTCAAATTCCTGGTTATTGATAAGATTTATACCCACAAATACAATTGGAACGATTATGATACTCTGTTGCTATGAGAAGCTGAATGGATTTTCAGATTGAATTCCACACAGCCTAATAGCCTAAATGTTAATATTGAATACTCACCATATTTGGGATAGTCTACAGCTGTTTTCACCTAAGTAATCAGCCTCACTGATAAAGCTATTGTTACTGGCTAATCAGCAAATAGCTGCATTCTGCTCACCACTCCAGAGGCTTTGTTATGCCGGGACTGCAAGGTTTGACTTTTTGCCATTCTTTTTATTTGAAGTTAACAGTCTATCATACAGCTTTTATAAAAACATGTTTACGTTTCCACAGAATAATCTCTTCAATTATCATGAAGGATGACTCCTTATTTCCACGGCAATAGCCTCATAGGTGGTGAGTTCATTAAGTTTTTTACAATTGGACATTTTATAAAATTATATAAGACTGAATGTGCACAACCTCCTATTGGGGTAAAGTTAAAAATACAAATTTTAAAATGTATTTGTTTATTAATTTTCAGCTACAACATAAGTGGTTATCTGAGGAAGTTTGGCTTCACGCGAAATGGGTGGATACTGGAAAACTGTTATATTTTCTGTATTCCTTGTGTTAATAGTAGCAAAAAAAAGTTTGTTTTTGTGAACCATATCTCTCAATTGCAAGTAATAGCAATTATAAAATACAACAATATAAAACAGTACAGTTTATTTTGGAAAACTTCCTTTGTAACATCAACATTGCAGATAGTTTGTTTGTATAATATTGACTGCAGTTTGATATCACTTTTCATTGAATTGTGTAGCTTTTTATAAGCAAAAATTATATATATAGTGTTCTCACATCAGACGGTCGGTTAAAAAAAAGTATTTACCTCAACTTTTGGAAAATATTTTTATTGTTTTCACAGTTGTGTGCCTTGTGCATTATATCAATTGTTTAGTCTTCAACTGCTGCCTCTGTTTTTGCATTCACTATTTTTCAAACAGGAGCCACGTTGGCTCCAAGCACCACCACTGAGGGCTATTTGGGGGGTCTTTCCTGGGCCATGGATGCCCCCTCGTCCCACCTGGTCAAGTAGTGCTGCACTAGACTCAGCTGGGGGCTTTCTCAGACCTCACTTTCCCATCCCCTTCCATATCATTCAAGCAAGGCGTCATCAGTCAGTCACCATGCAGGCAAATTATGACAGGCTTATTTAGTCCTTGGACTGGGATGGATCTTTTCCTCATCATTGAGCAAGTGCTCTGCTCTACTCAGTGCTGCAAAATCTCCCTGCACATTCAGTTTCCCCTCCACCTGCAGCACCCGTGCAGTGCAGCGGTACAGCTACCCTGTCATATTGCTCTTTGCCTCTTGGGCTCCTCCCCTGCCACAGCTAATTGGCTGATTGCTCCTAAGTTCTTCTCTCACTCTTCCCAGTGCCGCTGCCTTACAGCCCATGAGTGGCAGGGCTCCTAATTCCCCACCCATGAATCCTCCTATGGTAGCCCAGATCATAGCAGCCAGCCCAGGGCTAAAGCAAACAACAAGGCAAAGCTAGAGAGACCCTGTTAGGAATGAACAGCTCTCCATGCAAAAAGAGAGAGTGGGCGCATGAGAGAGAGGGTGGTGGAGGTGATTGAGAGTCGTCAGTGACCCTTGCAGTGAAGAACATTGGGATATAAGATTCCCAGGACGACTCCATCTGTGTATGGAGCAGAATCAGACCTGCTTAGGTACAGTGAAAGGGCTGCATCATGCACCTGCAGACCATTTCCTGAGCTGAGAAAAAAAAAAGCAATCGCTTCAATCAATCCCTATGAAGAGTACTAGTCATAAAGATGCAATTAGCCATAACTCAGAGATGGTAAGAATTATAACCTGAATATTCCACGATCAAGATGATTAGCAACAAGAAATTATGGTTTTCGTTCCCACCTCTAAAGATCTTAAATTATCCAGGCCTCTCTTGGACATGTGCAGTTACAGCTGTGTTGCATCTCTAATGGGCTTGCAACAACATAATCATCATCCTATAAGCTAATAGTGAACTAACGCTCTGAGTGTGGATCTTTATGCAGTTGGAACTGTACCATCCACACACAAAAGGGGGTGCTTCTCCATGCTCAGGGGAGCCCCAGATTTTTCAGAAGTACAACAAATTCATGGAAAAATGACTGAGAACTATCTGTGTTGACTGGTATTAGGGGCAGGAGTGAAAGTTTGGTTGGAATGGAATGGAGTATCCTGGGTTCAGCCACCAATTTGGATGGCTTTAAAAGGGAATTTGATAAATTCCTGGAGGAGAAGGCTATCAATAGTTACTAGACCTGATGGCTATATGCTACCTCCAGTATCAGAGGCCATATGCCTATGTGCATGAGTTGCTAGGGAACATGGGTAGGAGGGTGATGTTGCACTCATGTCCTGCTTGTGGGTTCCCTGTGCACAGCTGGATGCCCACTGGCTGAAGTGAATGTAGATGGGCCCTTGGTCTGATCCAGCATGGCTCCTCTTCTTGTGTTTTTGCATTCCCCCTATCCAGTTCCCAGTGTAGGTTATGCACTAAGGTGACCAAAGCTGTTTCTGCCCAAAAACTGGGCCTAAAGCCAGACTGAAATGGATCTAAATAATATGCTTTTCATTTAGAGAATCCAGGAGCTGAGAAGCCACCGCATTCTCAATCACCTTGCCCAGTCTGGAAACAGACAAAAGCGCAGACCATCACCCCCAAACCCCTATGGGAATTGAATATGCTCAATAGGCACAGGATGCAAAGTTACCATTGAAAAAGAAGAACAGAACATGGAGGTTGAAGGGTGGTGGAATGCCCTTCTTGGAGAAATTGGCTGGATGGAACCCTGAAGGGAGGATACACTGTAACATTTTATTGTAGGTCCCAGTTGTATATGAGTTGGGCATTTGACTGGTTAAAAAATATATGTATGGCCTTTGCAAAGCACTAACTTTTATTACGACAATAAAAAAACTGATAATTAACAGGTGTTCTAATTCTCCTAATTGCAATACCAAATTAGTTAACTGTTACTGTGACACAATGGAACTATATTTTTAAAAACTGTAATGAATTAACTTTTAACAACATTAGGTAAGTTTCTATTACTGTCTCGCCCTGCGCTGTGCATCTTCTAATCCCGCATATTATTATTATTATTATTATTTATTATATTTATTTATATCCCGCCTTTTTCCCAATAATGGGACTCAAGGTGGCTTACAAATTAAAACATGTACAGTTAAAACAAATAGCGATATACACAAATTAAAAATATAATCAAACATAGTACAATTTTAAAATATTTAAAACATTTAAAAACATTTTAAATACACATAATTAAAATTCCAAACTATAAGCAGTACCACAAAGGTATGAATTACTCCCCAAAGACCTGCTGAAACAGAAAAGTTTCAGCTGCCTCCGAAAGCACACCAAGGAGGGAGCCAGTCTAGCTTCCCTGGGAAGGGAGTTCCAGAGCCCCGGGGCAACATATACATTTTTGTTTTTCTCCAATTAAAACCAGTGAGACAAGGTAACATGTGAAACAGCCCTTACCTATGGCCTTTATCACACGTACCATTCCCCACACACACACACCCCAGATTGCTTCTGCGGGTTCCCCCTCCGTTTCCTATGCGAATCTCAGGCAAGTTCAGCTCAGCCTCCTGAACTTGCCTGAAACGGACTTTCCCCATTCAGAGTTAAATCGAAACAGAAACTGAAAATGGAGCATTTAGGGCGAGACAGCATGCTAACCTAGCGCTGAAGACATGGAGCAAAGCCAAGGTGAGTGTGCTTAAAACTGCCCGTGTGATAACAAATTATGACAACCATGTACGGAGACAATACACTCAGTTTCTTTGCTTGTGCTGCCACCAGCTGGCTCAGTTATTATAAGCAATTGGCAAGTTTAACTACACTAACGTACAATCCAACTGCACTTTCAGAGGAAGTTCCAAAGCATTAACTACTGTTCGTTGCTAGTGGCAACAGCATTTCTTCCCATACCAGCATATCTTGTCCCGAGGGGCATCATCTCCCACTTGACCTTCCTCTAACACCGCCAGAGAAAAGTTATGTTCCTTTTACATTCACTCATTAATTATGTATTTATTTAAAAATGTGACCAGTTCCAGAATGGTGGCTGTGTTGGTACTAGAGCTTCATGCTCAGCTTGAATTTATTAGGAAATTACCCAGTTTCTCTTCACACCCCACAGCTGCCCAAGCCAATCTGAAGGCTCAGAAAAATTATTAGGCCATCTCTATTACCCTTTCCTGTCCCCAAAAGCTTACACTCCCAAAACACAGTATTCTCTTTCTGTACATTTCATTGTCAGCAAAGACGTTTGCTGCCTGAGGTGAAGCAGCAAATCACACTGCACCCACCCAAGTCAAGATGCATACTACCCAAAGCCAGCTAAGTTATTTTGACACATGAGGCAGAAAATCCCTCAAGCACCTCTCCCCATCCCTCACAGTAAAAATATAATAAATTCAGTAACTAACCAATTCCTGCCCTTTCGTAACACTCAACATGTGCTGTCTGAGGCAGACGCTTCACTCAGCCTAATGGTAGGGCCGGTGCTGCTTGTCGTCAGTGTAGTAAGCAACAGTGGAGGCATTCGGCAAGAAGACTGGTGCCATGTTTTCTCCTTCCCTCCCCGCTTTTGATCATACCACCACCAAGTAAAGATAAGGGAAAGGGGAGTATGTCTGGCGATTGGGCCGGTTATAGGGCTTTTGGCAATTGAGAAAGTGGTGGAAACAGGTGGGGGCAGCCAGGATTTCTTTTCCAGCTCTGATTTTTAAAACACATCTCTCATTTGAGGTGGACTTTATCAAGCCCGCCAAAGTTCATTTCCAAGCCTGGCTTGGGAGAACTTGGGCAGTCTTTTTACTTAGCCTGTTATAGCCAAAGCAGCAATCTGGTCGCACCTTCAAGGTTGACACATTTATTTTGACACAAGCTTTTAGGGCAGAACTCATTTCATCAGCTTATGTTACGTTAGTTAGACGTTTAGTCACCAGACTTCATTATTCAAAATGTATCAACCACCTTTCTACAAAAACCTGCCTATGGCAATGCTCAATAAAGTACATAACAGCATCTGAGGTTAGTTATGTGACTCCAGGAGACAGAACCTTTTGGATTAAAATGATGGAGCTCTCTCACTATATATGTTCACCTGACACCATCTTTGTTATCTTTTAGGTGCTAGGCAGAGTCCCACCTGTTCTACTGCACTTTTCATTATATTTGAGATCCCTTTAATGGTTTTTAGCAACTGTTTTTCCTCCTTACAGTTTTACTGCTATTTGATATTCTATTTCAGCCTTCTCCAATGTGGTGCCGTTTACTCTCATGTTTGCAATACACATCCATAAGGTTTTTCAGCTTAAACCTGTGTAGGCTGTGCAGTATCTGAGCATGCCTACACTATAGCCTTACATTGGTTTAACCATTCTTCCTTCACCCAAGGGAGCCCTGTTAGCTGTAGGTCTGTGAGGTGGGGTGAGGGTGGGGCTATGGACTTCAGACAGAATTCTCAAGACCTCATCAAAAATAGGATTCTTTAGAGGTACAAAATTGTACAGGTCTGATTAGTGCAGATACGCCAATCTAGTTCCAAAGCAGGGGTCCTCCAAACGTCAATTTAGATCCCTGCTCCAACAATAGTTCTCCACTCCTGGTTGTGTACTAATCCAGGATTTGGGGGAGCAATCTCTGCAAAATATAAAGTCACCCTAACTTCTAATGTTGCATTGTACCACCTTAAATATCTGTTCTCTAATCTGGAACAGCTCAAATGCATTGCACCAAGCTATTATCAATCATACGTAAATGCACTTTATTAACTCAGTTTAAGGAACGCAGATGGACACGGGCACTAGTCATCTAAGTACATTTGCAGAGCCTGTGCAAGCCCAGACGAAAGGCTTCTCTGAGAAAAAGGAAACTTCTTGGACTGAAATGCTCTGTTCTTTCCAGATGTTTAAAAGACAGAGCATCTGCTGCCACGTCAGATGGAGTCTGGCTGTACACTTTCCCACTTGCAGCAGAAACAAAAAAAAATTCAGCTGCTTGGTGGCACTAAAAGACATCTTGTATTCAACACTGTTCACTTATGATGTTTTCATTAAAATATGTGCGAGCACCAAGAAAAAGTACATGAAGCAGTCTGTGGAAATGGAAAATGTGGCCATCTCTCTCTCTCTCTCCCTCCCCTTTCTTTTTTTTTACAGAGGACAGTTCTCTATTTGAAGGTGTCCTCTATCTGCAGGGCTGCCCTGTCCAATTCTGGTTTAAAGCTGAAGAACCATCAGAACCGCCGCTTGTCACAATAGCATCTGGATAGCAGACTGAGCAAGCAGGAACATCTGGCCACAGTCTTCCACACTATAACTCTATTTAAATTATAATTATTATTTCTAAATTTACACATATGCATGAATTAGCATATGGAAATTTTATGCAAACCTGTATCATCTTTTGCCCCCCCCTTTTTGGTGATTTAAAATTATCCAACCCCCTTTTAAAGACATCCAAATGGTGACCATCACTACATTGTGTGATAGTGAATTCCATAGTCTAACTTTGTGCTGTGTGAAGAAGTACTTCCTTTTATTTGTCTTGAATCTCCCACCAATCAGCTTTATGGGATAACCCCATTGGGTTCTAGTATTATGGGAAAGGGAGAAAAATGTCTCCCTATCCACATTCTCCCCACCATGCATACTTTTGTACATCCCTATCATGTCTCCCCTTA
Source organism: Anniella stebbinsi (assembly GCA_029215795.1). NCBI lineage: Eukaryota > Metazoa > Chordata > Lepidosauria > Squamata > Anniellidae > Anniella > Anniella stebbinsi. The sequence goes on from JARDYH010000001.1 coordinate 53,862,616, forward strand.
GCCTCCTTTTTCCAAGCTAAACCTTCCCTTGTAGGGGAGATGCTCCAGACCCTTGATAATTTTAGTTGCCCTTTTCTGCAATTCACTTTTTCCAGCTCTGCAATCTCTTTTTTTAGGTGTGGTGACCAGAACTGTAAACAGTATTCTAAGTGTGGTAGCACCATAATTTCTTATAAAGGTGTGTGGAGTTTGCCTTCTTTCAGCAACTGCAACTGGGTTGACATTTTCATTGAGCTGTCCACAATGCCAAGATCTCTTTCTTGATCGGTAACTGCCAACTCAGATCCCATCAGGTTATACTTGAAGTTAGGTTTGTTGTTTTTTGTCCCAACATAGAATCATAGAATAGTAGAGTTGGAAGAGGCCTATAAGGCCATTGATTCCAATCCCCTGCTGAATGCAGAAATCCACCTTAAAGCATGCCTGACAGAACATTTATGAGCAAGTTGAAAAGAATTGGTACCAATACAGATCCCTGTGGGATCCCACTATTTACTTCCCTCCATTGGGAGAATTTACCATTCATCATTTATTCCTGCTCTCAGGCCTACTTGTGCAATCACTCTGCCTCATTCACAGAATTTCAAAGGGAGTGCAAACATTATTGTCATCCATTTGTAACCCCTCCCATATTTTCCCATCACCTCTTCCATCATTTTTCTTGCCAGAAAAAAAAATCCATTAAGGAGGAATAGCTATTTTAGGCTGCATTAATAAAACTATAGCTTCCAAATCACACGAGGTACTGGTTCTCCTCTATTTGGCACTGGTTAGGCCTCATCTTGAGTACTGTGTCCAGTTCTGGGCACCACAGTTCAAGAAGGATGCAGACAAGTTGGAGGGGGTTCAGAGGAGGGCAACGAGGATGATCCGGGGTCTGGCAACAAAGCCCCATCAGGAAAGACTGAAAGAACTGGCCATGTTTAGCCTGGAGAAGAGAAGACTGAGGAGAGATGACTGAGGAGAGACATTAGCACTCTTCAAGTACTTGAAAGGTTGTCACACAGAAGAGGGCCAGGATCTCTTCTTAATCATCCCAGAATGCAGGACACGGAATAATGGGCTGAAGTTACAGGAAGCCAGATTCCGGCTGGACATCAGGAAAAACTCCCTGACTTAGAGCAGTACAACAATGGGACCAATGACCTAGGGAGGTTGTGGGCTCTCCCACACTAGAGGCATTCAAGATGCCAAACAATGCTAAGCCCTCATCAGGAGAAAGGCTAAACAGAACAAATAGCTAGTAAATCATTTCTCAACATTTATTGTAAACACAGAAAATTCAGCACAAATGTCCCCCCCAAATGTGTGTTGAGTTATTCGATACGACAAGCAGAGAGAGAGAGAGTTAAAAAAACACATCAGGATCACATGCTGTATTTTTTTTAATTAAGATTCCCACATATCAAGAGTACCAAGCACCTGAACATAAGACCATGTAGTTTTTTAAAGGCATTCAGAATCATGTTAACACTCTTTGTTGCACAAAAACATCTAGTAAAAGCAGACAAATAAAGAAGTTGTTTCATGTTCTAAAAAGTAATGGTGCGAAAAGTGATTCCTATCTCATAACATTTTCTGAAATGTAATGATACTCTTTTCATATCAGCAGTTAAATGTGCTCTTAACTCTGGTGATAAAAAAAATCCATGTTTTATGCATGTATCTCAAGGGCTAGAATACTAAACACATCAGTGGTGCCTTCTGGAGCAGAGTCAAAGACATAATGATGTAGAAAGAAGTGCAAACCCAAACTTATTAAACCATCAAACAATACTCATGCTATATTTCCATATTTAGAAAAGTGTACCCATTTCAGGCCATAAATTGTTGAAAACTAAGTTCTCCAGGAATCTGTGGGCAGGTAATTTTAAATTAAGCATATCATTTTTCTCTCCTCTCCCCCCACCAATGAGTTCTTGGTACCTCTGGTAGGTGAAGTACACTTAAAGTCAGTTTACATGCTCTTTGGGTCTATCTGGCTAGATGGCAAAACAAGTGGGTACCGCCAAACAGACTGCAATTCTGTGGAGCAATATGCATGCATCTGATAAATCATCTTGGAAGACAAGTATTTTTCCCTCCAATCTGGTTCATGCCCTATTCTCCCTGTAGTCTCATTGCTGGGGCAAAACTAACACATACCACTCTTCAACAGAGAGCATGGCTAGGTATTTCCATAGACTCCTGTCACCATCAGTGACATTTTGTCATCCTCGGGGAATCATTCCGATGAAGGGGGAGTACATTGAGATTGCCTTCTTCCGAAAAAAGGATAATAATGGAGGAACATAAGAAGTGCCATGCTGGATCAGACCGAGGGTCCATCTAGTCCAGCACTCTGTTCACACAGTGGCCAACCAGCTGTGGACCAGGGACCAACAAAGCAGGACATGGTGCAACAGCACCCTCCCACCCATGGTCCCCAGCACCTCGTGCACACAGGCTTACTACCTTGGATACTGGAGGTAGCACATAGCCATCGGGGCTAGTAGCCATTTCTAGCCTTCTCCTCCAGGAATTTATCCAGCCCCCTTCAAAAGCCATCCAAATTTGTGGCCATCATATCTTGTGGCAGTGAATTCCATAATTGAACTATGTGCTGTGTGAAGAAGTACGTCCTTTTATTTGTCCTGAATCTCCCATAAATCAGCTTCATGGGATGACCCCAGGTTCTAGTATTTTGAGAGAGGGAGAAAAATGTCTCCCTGTCCACATTCTCCACACCATAATTTTGTACATCCCTATCATGTCTCCCCTTAGCCTCCTTTTTCCAAGCTAAACAATCCAAGCTGTTGTAACCTTCCCTCATAGGGGAGATGCTCCAGCCCCTTAATAGTTTTAGTTGCCTTGTCTGCACTTTCTCCAGCTCTATAATATATTTTTTTAGGTCTGGTGACTAGAACTGTGTGTGGTCGCACCATAGATTTGTATAAAGGCAGTATGATACTGGCAGTTTTATTCTCAATCCCTTTTCTTATAATGCTTAACATAGAGTTTGCCTTCTTTACAGCTGCTGCCATAGAGCAGGAGTATTGAACCTCTTTCATCTGAGAAACCTTGGAGAGGTGGATTGGGAGCATAGGTGGGACAGATTTGACCTGTGGGCCTGAGGTTAGACACCCCTGCCGTACAGAGATAAGTGTTGACAACTTGCTACTGACTATCAGGGCCAAAGGGGAGGCTCTGATATGACATTTTAGGAAGCTGTTCATGTTTGGACTCCTTGTAGATCAGGATGAAATTCCCAAATAGTTATAATATTCTATGCATAAAAATCCTAAAACATCCTAAAAACATCCTAAAAACATTCTAAAATTCCACTGGATATGCCTGCCGGAAGAGAACAGTCTTTATGGCTTTCTTAAATTCTAAAAGACTGTTAAGTTGACGAGTCTCCTCCGGCAGGTCATTCCACAGTCTGGGAGCGGCAGAAGAGAAGGTCCTCTGGGTAACGGTTGTCAGCCTAGTCTTGGCCGACTGCAGTAAGTTCTTCCCAGAGGACCTGAGCGTGCGGGGCGGATTGTATGGGAGAAGGCGATCCCGCAGGTAACCTGGACCCAAACCATGTAGGGCTTTAAAGGTAATAACCAACACTTTATACTTCGCCCGGAAACTAATTGACAGCCAGTGGAGCGATTTTAAAGCTGGCGTAATATGGTCACCCCTAGATGTACCGGTGACCAACCTGGCTGCCATATTTTAAACTAGTTGAAGTTTCCGGACTAGGCATAGAGGTAGCCCTATGTACAGCGCATTGCAGAAGTCGAGCCTCGAAGTTACCAGCGCGTGCACCACCATCTTTAGGTCTTCCAACTCTAGGAAGGGGCGCAGCTGGCGTATCAGCCGAAGCTGATAGTAGGCACTCCTGGCCGTCGCATCTATCTGGGCTGTCATTTGGAGCGACAGATCCAGGAGCACCCCCAAGCTGTGAACACAGTCTTTCAGGGGGAGTGTAACCCCATCCAGAACTGGTTGACACACCTCCAAACCCAGGTTGCGGCCTTTGACAGCAAGCACCTCCGTCTTGTCTGGATTCAGCTTCAGTTTGTTTTTCCTCATCCAGCCCATTACCGCCTCCAAGCATTCATTCAGAGGAGACACACTATCCTTAGCTGGCGCTGTTATCGAAGGCATAGAGAAATATATTTGGGTGTCATCAGCATACTGATAGCACCCCGCCCCATGCCTCCGGATGATCTCTCCCAATGGTTTCACATAAATGTTAAACAGCATTGGGGAAAGGATGGCACCTTGCGGTACGCCACACAGCAGTTCCTTCTTTGCAGAGCAGCTATCCCCAAGCATCACCATCTGGAACCTGCCCGAGAGGTAGGACCGGAACCACTGAAGCATAGTGCCCCCAATTCCCAATCCCCTCAGGCGTTCCAGAAGGATACCATGGTCGATGGTATCGAAAGCCACTGAGAGGTCCAGAAGTACCAACAGGGACACACTCCCCCTGTCAATACTAAGGCGTAGATCATCCACTAAGGCGACCATAGCAGTCTCAACTCCGTATCCCGCCCTGAAGCCAGTTTGAAATGGGTCTAGAAAATCAGTGTCATCCAAGACTACTTGGAGTTGAAAGGCAACCGCCCTCTCGATCACCTTGCCCAAGAATGGAAGGTTTGATACCGGTCTGTAGTTATTAAAGTCCAGGGGATCCAGGGAGGGCTTCTTTAGAAGCGGCCGTACCACCGCTTCTTTTAAACATGATGGGAAAGTCCCGTCCCTGAGAGATGCATTAATAATATATTGTAATTGCGATCTAACCGCATCTCCTCCCTGGATGACCAGCCATGAAGGACAGGGATCGAGAGGGCAAGTCGTTGTCCTCACTCGTCCAAGCAGCTTGTCCACGTCCTTGGTACTCACCAACTGAAACTGATCCAGTGTAATTCTACTCGCGGAGTCGCCGGACTCCGCGAGTAGACATAATTAGCAGTTGCAGCCTCTGTGTACGAAGATGGGTAGTGAGGTTGTTAGTAAGCAAAAAGGTGGAGTCCATAGCATTCCTATGTGCCATTAGAGACTTGTGTAGTTGGATGAACTGGCAGTTTTATGGCTAAATAAGAAGGCATTAGCTAACAAAAGTAGGCCTCATTCCTCAGATGGGCCTCTCATATATTACCAAGCCTATGCAGTTCCATATTCAACAAATGTACATATGCCTGGTTACCTCACCTTTTGAGGTAGGGAAAAGAGTCTTGTCTCACCTACAAGCTGGGAAGCTCTCACTTCTAAGTCGGAATGTTGGGGCCTCCCTCTCACAGGAAAAGCAATTAATTCCCCAGGCTGGGATGCTAGCCTGTCAGTTCCTGAGCTTAGAGGGAGACATCTATAAAATCAAGCCCACAGGCTTGTCCGTTGGTCTCGCTCCAAGGGGGTGTGTGCACAATTACCAGCTTGGTGAACTCTAGAAACATCCCTTGTCTATCTTGGGGACTCAGATAGACATTCAGCTCTGACAACTTTGTTGGCTGAGGGGAGGTGTGAGCTTTCTTTGCATATTTATTCTGCATCAATTTTCTATCAATTAACTGTCATCCTTTTGCACAAGTGGTAATCAAAAGAATCTAATTTGACTGGGAACTGACAGAATAAGAACCCAGATCAATACAAGATGCATGGTGTACATCTCCATGGAGCACTTTCCCCCACTTTGGCCATTACTCATCTGCGGCAGCTGGACTATGCACAGGTCCTGCTCACCTTGTTGGCTAATCTTAGAGCTGGGTGGCCAGTGAGTGTACTCTGCACTTGCAAAAGCTGTGATTGAAAAACAAACCTGTGGGGAGGTACATAAATTAAAAAGTGGTTGGGTTTTCCCTTTCAGGGAAAGAGTCTTTGTTCATAACTGCTATCTTGCCATATGTTTACTAACATGCCCTGTGATTTACTAAAATAGTTTCTGCAGCAAACTGTGTCCAATTTTGTGACAGTCCCTTCTCTTAAATTAGCATTGATATTTTAAAATTAGTACAGCTATAGGTGTTTTCTAGATCTGCTAACCCCATTCTAAAGGTAAAGAAGGGGCAATTTGTAATGTTGAAGAAGCTGGAATTATAGAGATCGTGCTTAAGGCTTTCCAATCCATGTAATGACAGCACCAATGTGATCAACCATTGATGACATTCAGCAGTGAAATGAAAATATCACCAATGAATCTACATCATCAGGGAAGTATAATTATGTGGCACCGAGAAGTGCAATTGCAAAGTAATGTGATGTGCAAAATGCCTCTTACATTTCTATGAATGGACTGCTAAGCTAAAACTTTGTGCTTTTCAATTTGAGATGAGCTACTAGACAGCCTTATTTCAGAAAGAGGTACATCTCAATTACATTGTTTGATTATCTGAAATATGTTCTTCTGATTTTCATTGAAACAGATTTAATTTTGACCGGTTTGTCATTCATTGTCCAGGTGTCCCACCGAATCCCTGTAACCAACATCCTCCTCGTGACCCGGTGAATACCATTGAGATTTGCAAGACCACATTGGCTGAACCACCAGCCTGTTTTCTCGCTAAAGTTACTGCAGCTCTTTACAGGCTGTTCCTGAAGCGAGCAGAGTGGATTGCAGCCATCATTGTCTACATCAAATGTACTAAATGGTAATGTATTCTGGTTATCTTCTTTTCTGTATCCCCTAAATGCATCACCTAAATTACGGGAGACAAAAAATAGGGGAAAGGGATTAATCTGATCACAATTCAAGGTCTTAGTTTAAATAACTTGGGCTCTACATACTTAAGTTGTCATTTTGTGAATATTTTGAACTCTGAATCGGCACTCCAAATGCTTGCAAATCACACACTCAAACAGAAAAAGGAAACAACATCGACCAAGAACATTCTGTTAATTGTGTTATCTATGTGCAAACTTTGTGCAATGACAATCGACCCAGATACGTTCTTGATGGCTACACTATCATTCTCTTCTAGAAGAGAACTAGTGAAGACTGAGCAGGAACTTCCTACATAGTTAGTACAAGACATTAGAGATTGAACTGGCTTGTGGAGACCAAGTAATAATAATAATAATAATAATAATAATAATAATAATAATAATATATTTATTTATTACCCGCCTCTCCCTCCGGATCGAGGCGGGGAACAACATCATCATAAAACACACAAAACTAATTAAAAATACATAAAACCAATATATCATTAAAATACCAATAAAACACCAATAAAACACTTAAAATTCATCTGAGTGGACCTGCCGGAAGAGGTCAGTCTTTATAGATCGTTTAAATTCCTGAAGACTGGTAAGTTCACGAATCTCTCCCGGCAGGTCATTCCATAATCTGGGAGCGGCAGAAGAGAAGGTCCTCTGGGTAACAGTCGTCAGTCTAGTTTTTGTTGACTGTAATAAATTCTTCCCAGAGGACCTAAGCGTGCGGGGCGGATTGTATGGGAGAAGGCGATCCCGCAAGTAACCTGGACCCAAACCATGTAGGGCTTTAAAGGTAATGACCAACACTTTGTACTTCGCCCGGAAACTAACTGGCAGCCAGTGGAGAGATTTCAAAGCTGGTGTAATATGGTCACCCCTAGGTGTACCAGTGACCAACCTGGCTGCCATATTTTGAACTAGTTGAAGTTTCCAGACTAGGCACAGAGGTAGCCCTATGTACAGCGCATTGCAGAAGTCAAGTCTCGAAGTTACCAGCGCGTGCACTACCGTCTTTAAGTCTTCCAACTCTAGGAAGGGGCGCAGCTGGCGTATCAGCTGAAGCTGATAGTAGGCACTCCTGGCCGTTGCATCTATCTGGGATGTCATTTGGAGCGACGGATCCAGGAGCACCCCCAAGCTGCGAACACAGTCTTTTAGGGGGAGTGCAACCCCATCCAGAACTGGTTGACACACCTCCAACCCCAGGTTGTGGCCCTTGACAGTAAGCACCTCCGTCTTGTCTGGATTCAGCTTCAGTTTGTTTTTCCTCATCCAGCCCATTACCGCCTCCAAGCATTCATTCAGAGGAGACACACTATCCTTAGCTGATGCTGTTCTCAGAGGCATAGAGAAATATATTTGGGTGTCATCAGCATACTGATAGCACCCCGCCCCATGCCTCCGGATGATCTCTCCCAGCGGTTTCATGTAGATGTTAAACAGCATTGGGGAAAGGATAGCACCTTGTGGTACACCACATAGCAGCTCCTTCTTTGAGGAGCAACTATCCCCAAGCATCACCATCTGGAACCTGCCCGAGAGGTAGGACCGGAACCACTGAAGCACAGTGCCCCCGAGTCCCAATCCCCTCAGGCGTTCCAGAAGGATACCATGGTCGATGGTATCGAAAGCCGCTGAGAGGTCCAGAAGTACCAACAGGGACACACTCAACCTGTCAATACTCAAGCGTAGATCATCCACTAAGGCGACCATAGCAGTCTCAACTCCATATCCTGCCCTGAAGCCGGTTTGAAATGGGTCTAGAAAATCTGTATCATCCAAAACTGCTTGGAGTTGGAAGGCAACCGCCCTCTCAGTCACCTTGCCCAGAAACGGAAGGGTCGATACTGGTCTGTAATTATTAAGGTCCAGGGGATCCAGGGAGGGCTTTTTAAGAAGCGGCCGTACTACCGCTTCTTTTAAACAAGATGGAAAACTCCCCTCCCTGAGAGATGTATTAATGATATGTTGTAATTGTAATCTAATTACATCTCCTCCCTGGGCGACCAGCCAAGAAGGGCAGGGATCGAGAGGGCAAGTCGTCCTCCTCACTTGTCCAAGCAGCTTGTCCACATCCTCGGTACTCACCAACTGAAACTGATCCAGTGTAATTCTACTTGCGGAGTTGCTGGACACTCCATTGTCAGCCTCTGCTACAACGATGACATCTAAGTCGGCTCTTATCTGAGAGATTTTATCTGTGAAATGGTCGTTAAAAGCATCACAGCGAACTACCGAAGGCTCTAAAATCGGGTTCAGGGGAGAAGGTGCCTGAGTTAGACCCCTCACCACCATGAACAGTTCTGCTGGACGTGAATTCGCAGACGCAATGCGTGCAGAGAAGAAAGCTTTCTTCGCTGCGCGTATTGCCACCCCATAGGAACGAAGATGTTCTCTATGTCGTGTCTTATCGGATATAAGTCGAGTTTTCCGCCATCTGCGCTCCAGTCGTTGTCCTTTCCGCTTCAACTCCCGGAGTTCTTTTGTATACCAGGGTGCCCGATTAGAAGCGGGTCGGAGAGGACGTTTGGGGGCGATCGTGTCGATAGCCCTAGTTAGGTCTTGATTCCATCTATTGACCAGGGCTTCTACAGGATCGTCGATGATACCAGCCATAGAACCCTCCAAGGCCTTCTGGAATCCGGAAGGATCCATCAGCCTTCGAGGGCGGACCATCTTAATAGGTCCACCACCCCTGCAGGGGTGGGTGGTAGCTGTGATACTAACCCTGACCAGAAAGTGGTCTGTCCATGACAATGCAGAGGTATTTGTTACCTCCACCCACAGATTTGTCTGTTCAGAGCTGAAAACAGCATCTAGGGTGTGACCTGCTGAATGTGTAGGTCCAGAGACCAATTGGGATAGGCCCATGGTTGTCATGGATGCCATGAACTCCCGAGCTGCACCTGACAAACCAGCCTCGAATGGGATGTTGAAGTCGCCCAGGACCAAAAGCCTAGGCGAATCCAACACCAGCTCCGAGACCAGTTCCGTGAGCTCGGCCAGGGAGTCTGATAGGCAGCGGGGTGGCCGGTACACTAACAGAATCCCTAGTCTATCCCTGGCCTTCAGACTCAGGTACACACACTCGATGTGATTCAATTGCCGGACAGGAAGTCTGGTCAGGTTAAGATTGTCCTTGTAGACCACAGCTACTCCACCCCCCCGCCCACTTTCCCTCACCTGCTCACTAACACAGTACCCAGCTGGGAGGGCCTGGGCCCATGTCGGCCCACTATCATCTCCCAGCCAGGTTTCGGTGAAGCATGCCAGGTCGGCCTCCTCATCTATAAGGAGGTCATAGATGATATTTGTTTTGTTTTTAACCGACCTGGCATTGCATAGGAGCAAGGAGAGGTTCTGTGGGTGGCCTGGTTCATTCTCCAAGATCCCCGGGGTAGCAGGGCAACCGGAAGGCAAGATAGGTGTTAAATATCTATCTCTCCTTCCCCTGTAATGGCACTTCGCCCTGCTATCACCATATCTCCCTTTGCCCTGCACAACAGAAATTGCCACTCCCAGGCACATTACAGCTCAGCTGCACTCCCGGCCACCTCAAGCGTTTCAGAGGGGTGGGCTAGGCTGATGTTTCAAGCCTTTCCAAAGGTGGGCTGGGCTGGGCTGCAGGGAGACGCAGCGAGCGAGCAAGCGAGCGAGCTCCCACACACACCTCCTTCTCCCCGCCGGTGTTTCAAGTCTTTCCAAAGGTGGGCTGGGGTGGGCTGTAGGGAGGCGCAGCGAGCGAGCAAGCGAGTGGGCTCCCACACCCACTTAAGTATAGATTTTGACAGGAACTACGTTGGCTGCCCAGTGAGAAGGCAGTGGGAAAATAATGTTTTGCAGCCTGGTCAACAATTTATTCCTAGGGTCTTTGACTAAGCATTTTAGTGAGTTCTTCATTTGTTTTCTGCCCTTGCACCATTCTGCCTCTTCATTGAACTGCATGTAAAGTTTCTTACTGAAATTTTTCTGAAATATCTGGCCTAACCACATTGCCATACACCTGGCTCTATGCTATCATTAGAGTCTCAGGTATCTAGTCCATTTGAGAAATAAACAATGTTGGCAGCCGACTTTAGTTGCAGGGCCTGATTGCACCTCAGTTTCCCCTAATTCCTCGCCTATGTGCTTTAAGAAGTCAAACACAGGTTTGAGTCTGAGCTGAGGGGAGAGAAAATGCTGCAAGATCAGCCTGGCTGCAAGACACACCTTGAAGACTAACCACTTTATCATGTTATGGTCTTTCATAGGCATAGAAATTTCTACTTCAAATGCTGGAATAGATAGCATAATATTACTTGATGTATTAACAGTGAAGGTTGACAATATGGAATCACAGAACCATAGAGATGAAAGGGGCCATTTAGGCTATCGAGTCAAACCCCCTGCTCTGTGCAGGAATCTAGTTTAAAGCATCCCTAGACAGATGACTGTCCAGTCTCTGCTTGAATACCTCCAGTGACCAAGAGCCCACCACCTCCCTGGGCAGTTAGTTCCATTGTCTGACTGCTCTGACCGTTAGGGAGTTTTTTCTGACATTCAACCCAAATCTGCCTTCCCGTAATTTAAGACTGTTATTTTGTGTCCTACAGCCTTGAATGAAAGAGAATGGGTTGTGATCCTCTTCTGTGTGACATCCCTTCAGGTACTTGAAAAGTGCTATCGTATTCTGCCCCCCCCCAGTTTTGTCTTCTCAAGGCAAAACATACGAAGTTCCTTCAATCTTTTCTCATAAGCCTTAGTTTCTAGTCCCCTGATCATCTTTGCTACCCTTCTCTGGACTCATTCCAGTTAATCTGAATCCTTAAAGTGTGGTGGAGACCATTGACAATTTTAAAGGAAAGCTGAACATCCAACACATATCCAGTAACTACCTGAAGTTATAGAATTACACTACTCATTGATATTTCATGATTTTCCACATTCACTGGTCCTTCTCAGCATATTTTTGGACATCAGATGCTGAAGGGATTCTCAATATCCTCTTGTAATCAGAAATGGCTCAACATATTTTAATGCCTGAGCTGGTATGAAGGAAAAGAGTTGATCTCTGTTTTTGTATTTTGTTTGACTTTACGATATCATGGGGTTAAATCTTTTTTATGTGTGTGTCAGCTTCAGCCAAAAGGTTAATAGATTAGATGTCAAAAGTTTAGTTAGAATATAATGGTCAGGAAGTTTTGCTTAGGAAGCCTGGAGATTATAAAGTTCAACAGAAGAGAGAGAAAGATTTTAAACTCATGAAATAGAAACTTAAAGTTTCAGAAATGAACAAGAAATTAACCTTATGACTGGTTGGAGCTGGAAGAGGAAAGAATAATTTTAGAAGATACAATCCAAAGGCAAAGAAGCAGAGGGGAAGAAAGACTGGGGAGTAAAGGAAAGAAAGAGGCAGAGCTGATGGACCTGGAAAACTTGTTGAGACAGAGTTGGACTAATGACAGTAAGATATTGCTTGGATAAGGGACACAGTTAAAATAGGGACTACTAAATCTACTGGGGTTAGCTGGATGTATTAATAACTGGTTTTATTATTCTATTTCTCATATGGTTTTTACTGTGTGGTGTGTGCATATATTCAAATTTTAAGCCTTTCTCCTATTAACACATTTCATCAGTAAAATTTTAAATGCTGTTTTGTGAAAGCTTTTTGGTCTCTTTTCTTTTGGGGTTACCCACCCCATGTCTAATAGCCAATGCCCACACTACCTAAATATCCAAAATTACATCAAACACCGAGAGTTTTAAGGCTGCTCTGGTGGAAGCATCCAAATAAATCAAGTTTTCTACTGGTGGAATTTGGCCATTACATAACAAAGAAGATGGGAAGGCTAAAAAAAAGGAGTTCTAGATCAATCGCCTCCAGTCCTTTGATCACCTAAGTTTGTTTCTTAGCAATACCCTTTTAGAATATACAACACATAGAGAAATTATTTGTCATCTCATTTTCCCATTTGCAGGACCTGCTTTGGGCATCCAAATCTTACCAGCATTTCCAGAATAACGTCCTAAATGGATTTTAAAGGAGCACACTTCATCCTCTAACCAAAAGCTGTCATATGATGCATACGCATACGTGTCATCTTCAGACTCCAAGCCCACGTAGAGCATGAAGCTGGCAGTTTTCTGGTTTACTATGTGGAAAATCTTTCGGAGCCCGAGCCAAAATTCCCCTATAAACAGAATTTAAATAAACATTCCAAGAACAAAAGCAAAGGCTTCTCCCCTTCTGTGTTATCCTCAGTTGGTTTGCTGCAAAACACTATGCAAAAACTCCCTCCATAATGATCTGAAGCTTCGAATGCAGATTTGGCAGAACCGAAATCTGCCCCCTGCAACAAGTGGAATTGGGAAATATTCTGTGCATACAGTGAGAAATATCCAAGCATTTTACTGCATGGATTTCTTCTTAAAAGTTCATAGGCATATTTGGGGCTCTGGTTTGTGTCCATGTTATTGGATGAGATAGAAGTCCATGCAATTTCACAGGTAGGGAAGTGTGCGTGCATGTGGGGGGGAGACATAGGGCTCATCTATACCTGCAGGCCTGATGGGATGGGGAGGATCTTGGGCTTTACAGCTTCCGGGATGGTTCCCCAGGGTGTACAAGACAGCGCATAGTCCCAGAGGTGAAGAGGGATGTTCCTGGCTCGGTGATTTTTTTTTTGGTGGGGGGAGGGTTGGAGATGTTCACCCTGAGCAGCTCCGTGCCTGTTTGAAGAGCCCTGCTAGGAGGAGGGAAGACCTGGGAGCCTGCGCCACACCATCCACAGTCCTTGGGGTTGTCCCGGGACCGCAGGAAAAATCAGGAAAACCTCAGTCCCGGTTATCCCAGGACAACTGAGAGGTCATCCCCGGTTGACCCTGGGATCAGCTGTGAATCATATGGATGCACAGGGATGACCTCGAGCTGACCCCGGGATAAATGACAGATGTAGACATGCCCCTGGGTTCTAATCCCCACTCAGCCATGAAGGTCACTGGGTGACTTTGGGCCAGTCACTGACTCTCAGCCTAGCCTACCTCACAGGTTGTGAGGATAAAATGGAGAGGAAGAAGAGATAATGTACACTGCCTTGGGCTCCTTGAAGGAAAAGGTGTGATATAAATGTAAGAATAAATAAATAGAATAACATTACATCTCCAGTTGCTGGACTGGGCGAGACTCCACCCACGCTGACCTTGTTTGCATACCACATTCATATGTCCAACTTAGCTGGGCTGGGGTGACTATAAAAAAGCCTAATCTATGGTACGTGCATGCAAACACCCTCCCCACCCACCCCACCCACATATAATTGTTACCTGCAAGGTCACCGAATCCATCCAAATAGTCAGACCATGTCCTTTGAAATTCAACAGTCCCCTCAGTTCTCTTCTGAATCACTGTCCATCCCCCTCCTCTAAAATCCATCTCACACAATACCTACAATGAATAAAAGTAGGGGAAAATCCTTTAATTAAAAACTTTTAGTAATAAAGCTGACATGCGGTTTTCTTCTACCTACACCCCCACCATGAAACAAAAAACAACATTTGTATACAGTACAAAGTTCGATTTTCAGTTTGGCAAAGTGATGTAATTATTTTCAATTTTTGTTTAAAGGAAAACAATTTTTAAAGAAATCTCTGAAAAGGACTTTGAATGGTTGGTTTAAGCCGGATGCCACTGTCCCTGAGAAGGTTGCATAATCTGATCTATTTAAGAAAGGGATATGATGGAGCGATTGTACTGGATCTGAAATTCTCAATGTTCCAGTTGGTTCAGCAAACCAATCAAAGGACAGTCATCCCCTTTGGCTAATGTGGCCATTGTGCTCCAAGCACTGCATGGTTGGTTAATCATCTCTAAGAAGAAAATTGCCTGGGCTGCTGCAGGGTATCCCCAATTCCCAGACACTTTTGTAAGACTTGTCAGGCCAGTTCCAGAGCCAGCTGTGGATATTTTTAATAGATAGAATGCCACAAGCTTCCAGATCACACTGAAATATCTCTAGACATCACTGCATGAGTCATCAGTCTGATGAAAATGTCGGTCTGGATCACGCTATGACCGTGTCTATGGTTTTTGGAAGAGCCTTTGGATTTAAGTCAAATGTAGTTTTCAGAAATGAAGGACTATGTGGTCCCTAGAATCAGTTATGACCAACCCTATATAACTATTGTTTATAACAGAGGAAAGGCCCCTAGACTTGGAA